>CM068374.1:448541285-449883785 GCA_034769895.1 Magicicada septendecula
AGGATGCAGAATGGAGGCATAAGAAATCAATGTGTCATTCAACCAAGAAATATGTAGGGCAAAGCGAGAAGACAAACGTTACCTGAGCCACACGGGTGGATGAACATGCTCTGATGCTCACGGTTAGAAATTAATCACCGACAAGCCGGTCATCGAAGAAGTGTGTAATCTCTAAAATTTAGCATAAATACACAGCAGCCTATTGTAAAGAGACGAACAAGAGAGAAGCGTATTGGTATATGAATACTCACTATCTTATAAAAACAAATGTTATTGGATGTTGGACTATGTGAGGAACTCTCCGCAAACGCTACATGAAGACTCCCCTCTCTTTCTAAACTGAAACCGCATCGTTATAAGGTGACGTCACGGTCGTCCTGCGCATAGACGTATTTCCTATACAACAACGTGTTAAATGTAGGAATATTCTGGAAATGCCACGTGCTTAAGACTGACCTCCGTTTTCCCGATTCTTCTAGAACATGTTGCGTGTTTACCAACTGGCTAATTACATACAACACTGTTCACACCTCCTTCTAACACGCGCACAACACAACACTTCGCTCAAGCACCATACTACAGTTTCATAGTCGTTATATTGTATTATAACTATTTATAGTATTATTATTAATTTATAAACAATACTTTCTATGTCAATCACACCCCAATTGTCCCGGACACCTAATACGGCTGGTCATAATTATGCTTCATGCATTCACATATGGTGTGAATGTCTGTCACATTGCGATATATATAGGCTATATATGTATCTTTTTCTCTTTCTAATTTTGTCCTGTACAACACCAAGCAATAAAAGTAATCAGAGTGTTATGGGGTCACAAGGAGGAAGAAGATAAATCCCGTCTATTAAAACCAGGACATACAAACCATGTTACGTTACGATCTATCTTAGCTTAAGCAATAGACAGAAGGGAAGGTGCTAAGAAGATTGAACAAACGCTGAGAAGAAGAAGAAGAAGAAGAAGAAGAAGAAGAAGAAGAAGAAGAAGAAGAAGAAGAAGAAGAAGAAGAAGAAGAAGAAGAAGAAGAAGAAGAAGAAGAAGAAGAAGAAGAAGAAAGAAGAAGTAAGAAAGAAGAAGAAGAAGAAGAAGAAGAAGAAGAAAGAAGAAGAAGAAGAAGAAGAAGAAGAAGAAGAAGAAGAAGAAGAAGAAGAAGAAGAAGAAGAAGAAGAAGAAGAAGAAGAAGAAGAGAAGAAGAAGAAAGAAGAAGAAGAAGAAGAAGAAGAAGAAGAAGAAGAAGAAGAAGAAGAAGAAGAAGAAGAAGAAGAAGAAGAAGAAGAAGAAGAAGAAGAAGAAGAAGAAGAAGAAGAAGAAGAAGAAGGAAGAAGAAGAAGAAGAAGAAGAAGAAGAAGAAGAAGAAGAAGAAGAAGAAGAAGAAGAAGAAGAAGAAGAAGGCTCTGTGCAAAAAGTATGATAAACCAGTGAAACAGAATTTTAAGTATATAACTTTGTAAATGTGAGGGATTCACATGGCGTTCAATCAACAGATGAATGCAACATGTAAGGAGATACACGTGAAGTGATAACACGCACAGATGGGTGAGCGTCGTTTGATACGCATTGCTACAGATCGCCGTTACTGACGCCAGTGAAGACGTGGCGATAATCCCTACGTTTTAGGTAAACTGACAAGAATAACCTATTAAATTCATAAAAACTTCCAAGTATATAAACTGGCCGTCCTGATTAATGGTTGATTTATTATTGAGCCATACTTAAACACGTGAATCAGATTATGCTACTAACGACTCTGGTTATTTTATCTAAATATCCTACTTTCTTAGCTTTAATTGTAAATATTGTTACGACGGTCTAACTGATCGTCGTATGGTACAGTGGAAAACAAAATACAAGACACCAATTACGTCACTAATCACCAGCTTGAATTATTACAATTAAACTGTTTGTAGTCAGCAACGTAGTCCTTACAACAAATCAAATAAAACTTGTTCACACGCAATAAAATGTCAACTAATGTAAAATACAATTGTATCTCAATTGTCCCGCACGATTATAAAACACATAAAACTTCGCCACAATAATTACTTTTCACTAATAACCACTTGAATGCACAGCGTAATCGCCCGACACTAACTCGCAACTCAACTGAACTTAGCGTCGCTGAGTACTTATATTTATACCGCCGAAAATCCAGAATGTCCATACTGCGCGTCAAGAACGCTACTAGAAAACAGCAGAACGTAATTGACTGTGGCCTTGCGCACATTGGGCGCGGCCGCGCGACTTCTGGTACAGTCTAGCTAACGCGTTGAGAATCACGTACGCACACACATTACAGCCGGATTCCACTGGAACATTCGATAAACACGTAGATTTTTCTGTAATGTCGTAACACTATGTACACAAAAAAGTTTAAAATACATGTATACTTTATTATATGGTACGAAGGACGGAAGTTTATTCTGCCACACATCCGTGGCGCGTTCGTCCAATAATTCAGTACGAAATACAGACATTCCTGTGCGCCAAACAATGTTTATGTAGTCAACATGTGTGGGTCAGAATCGTACAGGCCACGTGTTGTACGATATAAATTGTTATCGATTTTCATTTAATCCTTGTGTGCTTCAACACTAACTGGAACAACGGAATATGTTACCGTGCAGTTTGGTTATAACATTTACGAGTTACGTCAGCAATACAACAACTATGACTGTTTATTCCTGCGGAATTTATTTGCAACAATATGAAGACTGCACAACAGTGCTGACATCTGGGGGAGATTATTGATAAACATTGAAACACTCGTACCCTCGATACCCTATATCTAATTGGCATGGCAACGAATAATTTTATATTTTAATTTCGTGACCCACATAAGGCATGTATATTTCTGTAATAGCACCTATTCAGTAGTTGTGTGACTGTTATGTCTTAAATTATATCCATTTTATTCCAAAACGTATTCCTTGTTAAAGTTGTAACCAAGTTTCTCGTCGGATATCTGAGGTTTTTATGAGCGCTAGGAATAATTCTAAATGCCTTTTGGATGGATTGCGACTCAGTTGCAGAATAAGAATAATTGCTACCTTGACAGCTTCTGGACTCGCCTCAGGTTTCTTCAGAGAACCGTCTCGTAGATTCTGTCGCACATCTCAGAGACCGTTGAGATCTGTTGTCTGCCTATGCTGTTACCTACCACAACTATAGAAGTACCCTGTACCTCGACCCTTTCATTCGCATTAAGGGAGTACGTTAGCACTTGGAAGAGAAGGACAACATATACCGACTGAGAGGCAGTCCCAAGGGGTGCGTTAGCCACCATACAGTGCCCGTTTTCTTCCATGTGGATTTCCGGTTGAAAATTTCATTTCATAGACGCATAAGACCCAGCGATCATTTGCCATCGTCTCCATACTTTGTAGATTAATGCCATCGCTATGTGTGAAATGCTTTAATAGTATACGGAAGGAAAGTGTGGGTAACAAGGAAGGCGGTTAAAGTCAAATACAGGCTCAAGAAATAAAATTTCTTCAAAACGTTAAAGGATGTAGTCGTCGCGACGGATTAAGAAACGAACACACAAGTAAATGTTTAAAAATATTCAGTCTTCGACATGAGCAGAAATAAATTTAGTAAATTTGACTGCCATGGAATGAGCACATCTTATTCTCCACAGCCCAGAGGTTATGATACGTTTTGCACACGTTACAATTCGGGAACCTGGTAATTGGCTCAGGTCAATTAAACAGGCTGCCATAATCTTTACAAAATTGTAAATAACTATTACGTACACAAATGTTAAATAGGGTCCCGTGAATTGAGGGATATTGACAAGGGATTTGGTAGATATATTCACTCACCTTTTTGGATAACCATGACATCTCTTTATTACATAAATTTAGCAATGAGTATATTAAAGCTAAAACATTTGTACCTCTTGTACAAAGAGAATTAGAGTAATTTAGTACTGAGTTAGCATAGTTTTTCTTTTATTAATACCCTCGGATCCGAGTACTTCGTTTTAGCATATGATATTACATTTATAATATTTATTCTTGTGTTATCTTAAATACTGCTTTATTTACCCAAAAATTATTTAAATTAACGCATGTTATTGCTAAACATGAAATTACATTTAATTTAATTAAATCAGTCTTTCTTGTTTTACTTAACGTTCAGTTTTTATCTATTTAGTGTTTATCATACAATATTATACTTCAAGTTTTGAACCACTGAATTCAAAGTTCAGTGTCACCTGTGGTATCCTCCTCGGCGAATCGGCGACTCTCTCGGTTGTCCTGGTGTCTTGTAGTTTTCTTCTGAAGATCAGGTTTCTGTTGTTGGTGAAGTTTGGAAGTCATTTTAGTCATGATGAGTCCTGGTTCTCTCCTTTTTAATAAGTTGTAGTAATCGCTTGTTGTTTTGGACTTTTACACAAAAGTTTTATTCACTTGTAATCACGTCACATGTTGATTTAGTTATTGAGTTTCACATTATAATTTCACATATTTCTAATTACATACACTTTATTGTTTAGATTCCCATAGGTGTCATAGACGCTCAATTCTCATTCACACTCACTTGTTCACTACATATTTACTTTAATTATACTTGTAGATTATATTCGCGGTTCACATGTTGTTTAAATTTATATTTAGTGCCGCTACATCTCAACTGTGAGTTTATTTACTTTTGAAAATATAATTATTATACCGCATCTCGGCAGTGTGCTGTTTACGCTTCGACCGCTCCATTGCAAGTGGTTTTTTAGTTAAGGGGTGCGAGTAGTAATCTCGCTTCACTTACTATTCAGCATAAAAGTAGTTCCATATTCGATTAATATTACTCGTTTATCCTCTGACATATTTAACTATATTTAATTATACTACGGTATCTCTTATTTATTATTTTATTATTGTACATCATTATGTTTTTTATCAAGTTCCGCTTTAATACAATTATTAGTCATATTCACGGGTAATTATGCGTGTTGATTCCGGTTCGGCAGGTTAAAGCCGGGTTAATTATTAAGGGGTGTTATCGCAATTTTATTATAGAATTCTTTTTGGTTTTAAAACTATTTATTTTGGGTATCATGGCGGGGTTACATTATCATTTTCATTAGGGGTTTATGTTCTGTTTTAATGTGAGATTTTAAATTATTTTAAATTTCTTTAATTTCATTTTTTTCTCTTTTAAAATCGTCACATACTCCTCCTCTTAACAAACACAGACTCCTGAAAATTTGGTCAGCAATGTACCGGGAGTATGCTCGGGGTCAAAGTGTGAAATTTCTCTATTATTATTATTTATTATTAGTGCAAGGTTTTTTTTTTTTTTATCTCTCTTTAAATGATCTTGTTCTCATTTAAATGTTCGCCTTCGTGAAATTCCCTTTATCTCACTTCTTACAGTACTAACTTATAATACTAATTTCCCTAATTACAGTAACTCACAATATCGTGGCCCGACTGACATCAGCTTACTCTAACTCTACACGTTAGCTTTCAGCATTCATAAATGATCTCTTGTCACCTTTCTGCCTCATCATTATCCTTTTCAGCCGGCGCCGTTGTGACTAGTTACTTTACATGTATATAATTCTATCTTGATTATATACCTTAGACTTACTTCTAAAATAATCTAAAGAGGATCCCATACTCCACTCTAGATTATAGTTACTTGAGAGAAGCGGAATTTCACGAAGATAATTCTTATTATCTCTTTAACAATAACTAGACAAACTATGCGGAAGGGGAGACACTTTACACAATTCATTGTATTTCACGCGCGGTGGTATTCATTGTTTAGGGAGGCAACGGTTTATCACAATAGGGAGAGTGTGGCTGCTTACTACAATTTCTTAACACGCTTTATTGTTCTCTTACTGGCCACAACTGGGGTGTTCACTATGCAACGTTTCTCGTATTATTATTTACCTCTCTTTTATTTACTGCTACAAGTTCCACAAATTTAGTTTAACTTAAGATTTATTCAGCCTTATTATTATTCACTTATTATTACTTTGGGGGGGGGTTTAAAAACTTACGTAGAATTATTTCCTATCGACTTACCATATCTATTTAGGACACTTTATTTACTTTGTTTTTTTTTTTATTTGGCTCAGTTTACAAGGTTACTGTTTTGGGACATGGGGTTTAATACTTTATCTAACAAGGGAGGGTTAACTAAGTTATTTATTCATTTGAAATTTAAGTCATAATATTATTTGCTCTACTATACTATACACAATTATTTCCTAGACACTTTAGTACATGGTAAACATTTATTAACAGTTATTATTAAACATTAGCCTTAGTTTTTATTTAAACGATCAGCTGTTTCGCTGGAATGTAGGTCAGACGAGTTTTAAACAATGGCATTCTTTATGCGTACAAAGGGGAGAAGTCAACTCGAGGGAGAATATTTCTCTATTGTTCCATTTAACAATAGCTAACGGACACCTTATTAACTTTGCACAGGCTTGCATCAAAGAGGGGTGGCGTGTGCGATGCGTACGCAATGTTACGGCCCGTTACCAAGCTGAGTTTAGTTACACTTTTATAACACGTTAGTATAGTTTAAGATATTATTAAACTTTTTATTTAAATGAATAATCATTTATTTCTTATTACTTACTTTACTCAGATTTAAGAAACTTCTTTTTTCATTTGTTTAGGACTCGGTTGTTTACTTCGGGAAGCATCATTCCATAAAATTAATTAGTACACTTGTTTTATTTAGTCAGTAGTTCATATAACTCATCGTGTCAATAGAAACACGAATTACACATTTATGCAGGCTTGTACAGGAAAACTACAGGTCTTATATTGTCGCAAAATAGACGTGTTAGAGACTGACTACTTTGACACGTACATACATGAATTGGTATAATACAATCTAATTTTTTCACGTATAATTATATACGAGTATGTGCGTAATCTCACACAAAATATACACTTATAAATATCGTCAATATTTTTCATATATGCTACTTAGCCTCTTTCTTTTTACATACAATTTCCTAACTGAGTGCATAGATTTACAGAGTAGAGTATTTTATAATTGACACTAAGTACACTAAGCATTTACACAAAATGAAACCAAAAACAGTGGCGCATTTTAATAATAAAATTATTTACCTTTTTTTTTTAATGTTCAACAATGTCTGAAATCTTTTGTTACTGGGCAAGGGGTCACACACTTTGTAATACAATAGAGGGAGGTGATGTATTGTCTAACTCGAGGTGGCAGAGCGTAACAAAGGGATAGTTTGGTACAAGCGGGAACAGGTCATTTTCTTGTCTGAGATTGTCGTTAAACAGACAAGTTGGGGAATGCATTTTTAAACAGGTTTTACCCAGGGCTTACAATGTTTAAATAATTATTATAGTACATTTAAATATCCTTACCTTATATATCATGGTTATTATATTATATTATATTATTACGCCACATAATGATTATAAAAACACATTATCCTAATTCTGATTTTACTTACTTTAATTCTTCCTTTTGCGCATTTTAAATTAACATTCATAGAGTGAATAATTCTACCACATATTAAATGACAAACACAGAGTATTTTATTTTTGCTAAATATCATTTATTCAGCAATTAAGCAGAGTGGCGCATTTGATACGTTTTGCACACGTTACAATTCGGGAACCTGGTTAATTGGCTCAGGTCAATTAAACAGGCTGCCATAATCTTTACAAAATTATAAATAACTATTACGTACACAAATGTTAAATAGGGTCCCGTGAATTGAGGGATATTGACAAGGGATTTGGTAGATATATTCACTCACCTTTTTGGATAACCATGACATCTCTTTATTACATAAATTTAGCAATGAGTATATTAAAGCTAAAACATTTGTACATCTTGTACAAAGAGAATTAGAGTAATTTAGTACTGAGTTAGCATAGTTTTTCTTTTATTAATACCCTCGGATCCGAGTACTTCGTTTTAGCATATGATATTACATTTATAATATTTATTCTTGTGTTATCTTAAATACTGCTTTATTTACCCAAAAATTATTTAAATTAACGCATGTTATTGCTAAACATGAAATTACATTTAATTTAATTAAATCAGTCTTTCTTGTTTTACTTAACGTTCAGTTTTTATCTATTTAGTGTTTATCATACAATATTATACTTCAAGTTTTGAACCACTGAATTCAAAGTTCAGTGTCACCTGTGGGTATCCTCCTCGGCGAATCGGCGACTCTCTCGGTTGTCCTGGTGTCTTGTAGTTTTCTTCTGAAGATCAGGTTTCTGTTGTTGGTGAAGTTTGGAAGTCATTTTAGTCATGGTGAGTCCTGGTTCTCTCCTTTTTAATAAGTTGTAGTAATCGCTTGTTGTTTTGGACTTTTACACAAAAGTTTTATTCACTTGTAATCACGTCACATGTTGATTTAGTTATTGAGTTTCACATTATAATTTCACCATATTTCTAATTACATACACTTTATTGTTTAGATTCCCATAGATGTCATAGACGCTCAATTCTCATTCACACTCACTTGTTCACTACATATTTACTTTAATTATACTTGTAGATTATATTCGCGGTTCACATGTTGTTTAAATTTATATTTAGTGCCGCTACATCTCAACTGTGAGTTTATTTACTTTTGAAAATATAATTATTATACCGCATCTCGGCAGTGTGCTGTTTACGCTTCGACCGCTCCATTGCAAGTGGTTTTTTAGTTAAGGGGTGCGAGTAGTAATCTCGCTTCACTTACTATTCAGCATAAAAGTAGTTCCATATTCGATTAATATTTACTCGTTTATCCTCTGACATATTTAACTATATTTAATTATACTACGGTATCTCTTACTTATTATTTTATTATTGTACATCATTATGTTTTTTATCAAGTTCCGCTTTAATACAATTATTAGTCATATTCACGGGTAATTATGCGTGTTGATTCCGGTTTCGGCAGGTTAAAGCCGGGTTAATTATTAAGGGGTGTTATCGCAATTTTATTATAGAATTCTTTTTGGTTTTAAAACTATTTATTTTGGGTATTATGGCGGGGTTACATTATCATTTTCATTAGGGGTTTATGTTCTGTTTTAATGTGAGATTTTAAATTATTTTAAATTTCTTTTATTTCATTTTTTCTCTTTTAAAATCGTCACAGTTAGTGTGCTTACTATTTCTTCCCTTCATACCTTCTTCTCCTCCTTCTTCTTCTTCTTCTTTTAATTTCATCCATGCACTCCTGTCTGGGCATTGCTCTCTCACTACGACCCTCGATCAGTGTGGTGAACCAGTCTGAATGAAATATCAGGTGACCAACAATGCTGTTTCTCCTTGCCTCAGTGGTTTTAATCAGGGTTCTTCTCTAGCCCACTCTCTTCAAAACCTCAACATTAGGTATCCTTCCCGTCCACGATATTCCAAAGGTCCTCCTCCAGCACCTCATCTCGAAAGTTTCAAGGCAGCTCCCCTCCATTTTTTTCAGAGTACAGAATCTGGAGTCATATGTGTGCTTATTCTCCAAATGAAACTCTTTGCAAATTTCTTCCTGGTTTCCAGAAACGTGTTACTGGACCCCAGACGAAATATTTTCGAAAACATAGTCCTCTTGCTTGTGTAATTCTCCTTTTTACATCACCAGTGCATCTCCCATCTGATGTAATGCAGCTCCTAAGATATCAACTTGCACTAAATTCCTACCGTCCAAATATATCTCAGCCTTCTGTTTCCCAGGTCTAGAACACTTAATGTCTTTTGTTTTTTGCTTTACTTATCATTGTGTCACATTTATCTTTTAGGATAGTGTTTACATTTTCGTAGAGAGATGAGTAAAGATAGGTTGTCATTCAAAACAAAAAGATATAAACCAAGTGGAAGCCTCAAACCAAACTATATTGTTTATATATACAAAGGCAAGGCAACCAAAATCATCTGTGTGGTGACCGTTGTAACGAATTATTAACACTTGTATACTGTTAATAAAAAATATTTCTTGTTGTTTGGTTAAAAAAAATTTTTTTAATATTTATTATATTTTTTTCTTGTTTTATTTTTTATTAATTTAATTTCATTTAGTATTAAATATTTTAAACTGTTTCGTTGTATTTTGAACTTTTTATAAATTGTTTTGGTCGAATTATATCCTTTGGTGTATTTAGAAATCTTTTATTATGTTAATAGGATTGTCTCCAGGAACAATCGATTGGTGATCATTCCTTATTTGCAATTTTGTCCTCCTTTAAAGTGGTTAAACTCAGCTGTTCTGGTAGTTATGTCTCAACTAATGTGTTATATTATTCTATTTATAAGTGAAGAATAAATAGGATTCAAAATAATAATATTAAATGATTTTTATTAACAATTAGTAAAGTAATCGATTTTATATCGATTGATGAATCGACTCTCTCAGGGCAAATCAATATATTATACAAATTATTTATTCTCGGGTTCTTTGAACAGTTATTTTTTATATAGTCAGAGAAAAGGGCATAGTATAGAAAGTATAACATTATAAATTACAAGCTTATTAATTAAAATACAAACATATCATTCAACGTATAATGGTTAGTAAAGAAATTGTTCGAACCATTCGAAGGTATACTGGCCGTGGCGCTTGGAATTGTGGGAACTCAAAGATGACCGCTCCGTAGTCAGATGTGTTTAGACGAATGCACCTCGAAGAATCTGCTTCAAATAAATGTTGCTTTTCCAATGGTTTCTCGTTCCTGCAGTTGTGATTATTCCTTCTGGTGTTAGTGGAATGGTCCTGGTTCAGTGTTTGTGATTCACATCGATAAAATGTGTTGGATAATCTTATAATCCACTTTTGTCAATAAGGTCGACAATTGCACCAATTAATTGAAATCTTTAAAAGTTGTTTATTGTTAATCACTTAATTGCTTAAAAGTCACCGCCCTATTTGAAGTATCCCACGATTGACAATCTCAGCTCTAAGGTTTGATTGACAATTTATAAAAGTGAATAAAATAAATTATTATACATATTTAACAAAGTTATTGTAAAGAGTATGAACAAATTTATAGTTAAGATGTAAGTTATTGCTAACATTCGAATCTAATTTTGTTACAAATTATTACTCAGTAAGTCTTAACGCGTTTATTAGCTGTTATACCCGCGGCTTTTCCCGCCTTATCTTTTTCTTTTAATTGATATTTTCTTGTAAAGTTATTTGAAGTTGAAGTTTAAAAGGAGTGTTGTTAACTGGAATTTGAAAGGAGGGTCAGTTTGATAAGAAGTGAAGAGTAAGAAAAACAAACGCGACTGTAAGGTTATTTGATGGTGAAGTTTAAAAGGAGTGTAGTTAAAGAAAACGTATAACGGAATGCAGAATAACTCGACCGAACGAATGAACAACTCAATAGAGAAACAGAAATGCTAAAAACTCTGTGAAGATGTAACTTTCGTGTACTGTTTACTTGTCTTCAAAGTCGAAGTAAAAACTGATCAACGCGGATGATCGCTGCACCTTATATACCCCTCCACCCGGTGAAAGAGTGGGAAGAGTGGTGCATACAGAATGTAGGAAGATGCAGAATGTTCAAGAGGAGAAGAGAGAAGTGGGGGAATCGTCCCGAATGCTCGTAAAAGGCCTACACTAACGGACGGAGTAGTAGCGGTTGGAAGTAGAGGGCAAGAGTGCTCGACATAGGATGAAGGTAGAGAGAGAGGTAGAAAGAGAGAGAGTTGAAATGCCAAAGCGAGGAAGGCGCAAGGCGACACTTTTAGGCAACCCGCATGACACATAGTTAAAAGGGCCTAAATCGTTCAAACGGGGCGGAATATCATATTTCAAGATATACAGTGTTTTTCGCCCTGTGTCAAAGGTTACCTGTGCAAAATTTGGTAGGAATCTGTGCAATAGTGTGGATTTGTATTCAGTATAAAACACATCCCAGACTTTGAGTTTCATATATAGGCCTATAGATTGTGGTTATTACCGTATATTATTTACGACGTATACAAAACGTAATATCTTGATTTGCCCCCATAATCAATGATATCATTATTTAGCATTACCACTTTTTGATTGACAAAAGAAAATGTTGTAGTTACTTAAAACCTATGTGAAAAGTTAGTTAATATTTGGCAACAACTCAGGATAAATCTTGCATTATGACGAATCACTTGCAGCCGATTCTATAAAATCAGCTTAAATCTGCTTTGAAGTGTAGACAAATACCTGACGCCGGTGTATTGCTTTTCAATTCGATTACACGGAAGGAAACCACAGTGAATATTAAACTAAAATTCCTTATAAATCGCACTCAGTGAGTAAAACAGTATTATGGTGGTCTCGGATTTAGACAGATTATGCTCAGACTACAAAGGATGCAGACGCGAGCGCGCGTGAGTGTGTGTTTGTCAATGTCAGTACTGGTAGTTGCTTAAGGCGCTACAACCTCTATACAGTCAAGACACAACAAGTTACAAACCAACACATTGTTTGTCTTACATTATAAATTTCAATAACGAAAACAAACATGACATGCCCGCTGTACACAAACACGTAGCTTGCGGCATATGACTCAGTTCTAGAGTAAGTGATGAAGATTAAATAAAATAAAAATATCATATTTTGTTAAAGTGACTAAACAGGTTTCACGGTACTGAGAAAACGTAGGAAAAATGTAGGACTGAGAACGACTAATAATGTCTTCACTGTTCTGCACTGCTTTAAAGAAATGATGAATAAATCACTTCATTATAAGCTGCGGTGCATTATAAGACCTTCTCTCTTCCAGTCACCCATTCCAGTCTATAAGCTGCGGTGCATTATAAGCTCTTTTCTCTTTCAGTCACCATCAGTCTATAAGCTGCAGTGCGTTATAAACTCTTGTCTATTTCAGGCACTCATAAGTCTATAGGATCAGTGCGTTATAAACTCTTGTCTATTTCAGTCACCCATCATTCTATAAGCTGCAGTGCGTTATAAACTCTTCTTTCTTTCAGTCACCCATCAGTCTATATGCTGCAATGCGTTATAAACTCTCCTCTCTTGCAGTCACCCATTAGTCTATAAGCTGCAGTGCGTTATAAACTCTTCTCTCTTGCAGTCACCCAACAGTCTATAAGCTGCGGTGCGTTATAAACTCTTCTTCCCTGCAGTCACCCATCAGTCTATAAGCTGCAGTGCGTTATAAACTCTTCTCACTTTCAGTCAGCCATCAGTCTATAAGCTACAATGCGTTATAAACTCTCCTCTCTTGCAGTCACCCAATAGCCTATAATCTGCAGTGCGTTATAAACTCTTATTTTTTTCAGTCACTCATCAGTCTATAAGCTGCAATGCGTTATAAACTCCCCTCTCTTGCAGTCACCCATTAGTCTATAAGCTGCAGTGCGTTATAAACTCTCCTCTCTTGCAGTAACCCATCAGTCTATAAGCTGTAGTGCGTTATAAACTCTTCTTTCTTTCAGTCACCCATCAGTCTATAAGCTGAAGTGCGTTATAAACTCTTCTTTCTTTCATTCACCCGTCAGCCTATAAGCTACGGTGCGTTATAAACTCTTGTCTATTTCAATCACCCATCAGTCTATAAGCTGCAGTGCGTTATAAACTCGTGTCTATTTCAGTCACTCATAAGTCTATAAGATCAGTGCGTTATAAACTCTTGTCTATTTCAGTCACCCATCATTCTGTAAGCTGCAGTGCGTTATAAACTCTTCTTTCTTTCAGTCACCCATCAGTCTATAAGCTGCAATGCGTTATAAACTCTTCTCTCTTGCAGTCACCCATCAGTCTATAAGCTGCGGTGTATTATAAACTCTTCTCTCTTTCAGTCACCCATTAGTCTATAAGCTGCAATGCGTTATAAACTCTTCCCTCCTGCAGCCACCCATCACCCTATAAGCTACAGTGCGTTATAAACTCTTGTCTATTTCAATCACCCATCAGTCTACAAGCTGCAGTGCGTCATAAACTATTCTCTATTTCAGTCACCCATCAATCTTCTAGCCGGTTTGATGCAATCCTACTATCCTGGACTTTGGCAAGCCTCTTCGCCTTAATGTGATTCCCAGAATCCGCATCACCATTGATCAGATGCGTGCATTCCAATCGAGGCCTTCCCTTACAAAGGTTTCCATCATTTTCCTTCCTCAGAATTTGTCCTACCAGCTTCTCCGTCCGAGACAATTCTTTTTTGTGCTACTCTCTCCAAACCGTCTTTGTTACTTACTGCGCCTGTCCACCTTATCCTCCTCATCCTTCTGAAGCATTTTGAAAGCAGCTGATTCTCAGTTAGGCTCGGAGCCATTTAACTGCACAACTCTATACACTTGCTTTGGGAAACGTTTCGTAAGACCTTCGATGTTTGATATCAATAAGCAGTTCTTCCAAAACAACACTCTGTTTCCATGCATCACCGTACATTTACATTTGCTTGCTTCCTTCGTCTTTTGTGACCTTACCGCTAAGTGACAGAATTCAGTCACTCTTGTATTTTATCATTTTCTGTTGTAATATTCAGTTCGTCACTCCCACATTATTTTGCCAACGTAGTGTTATCTTTATCAACTCACAGGCTATAAGCATATTATACTCATATTATATAAATACCACACAGCGTGTCTGCTAAATCCACGTCATTGTCTGCCAACAAAATATATCATAAACAAATTCCAGCGTTTCTCCCAGTACTCTGTACAAACATTATCAGTAAATAAACACGACTAATGTGGTACACGTATAAAAAAAGTAAGTGGACAGTGAAAATATCAGTGTGATGTCTCACGAAAGCACAAGATAAGGAAGGTCTAGAATATCATTGAGAAAAAAGTAGAAGAGATGATAGAAATAAAACATTTTAAGGTATAGACCGAGAGAAAAGAAACCAACAGAATAAGTGGTTGAGATAATAAAGGCAGTGACTAGATATTCTAATGCTCATACATAATCCTCAAATAAAATAGTAAAAAATTACTTATTTTGTTCTTGTTATAGTTTTAATATCGAATTGTAAATCATTTTTTACGGAAATATATTTTTATTAAAATTTTGTCATTACAGTGTTTCGTCATGTTTTATTTTACTGACGACTTCACATGTATAAACATAAACTAAATAAATAATATTTGATTAATATAAAAGCATAACATTTGATTGTAAATTATTATTTATATATTTTAATTTTATAGTCTAAAGATGATAGAAACGAAACAATGTAATGGTATAATTTAATAAAAACATATTCTTGTAAAAAGAATTTTTTTCTTATACAATATTAAATAATATAGGCTACTGTAAAATGTAAAAAATAAAAGTATTCTTTATAATTCAATATATATGGGATATACAATTTTTAATGGAGAATATAAGGTTTTTATATTTCTAAATTAAGGGCAAACATCATTGCTGTTTAAAAAAAACCGTTGCCGGGAAATTTTCTGATATACAAATCTCAATTCCCTGTGTTTGACAACAATATCATAACTTTAAATTAAACTCAGTCTGTTAAATTATGTTTAAATACGTTTTCAAATTTAATTGTAAGAAACATTCAAACTTCACGGTTCGAAATAAATTTTTATAAAAAAATACATTTTTTTTTAAAGCTAAGTTTAGTTTCCCTTGTAGAAACATTTTAACGCGTTTTTGATTATGCCTACACAAATTAAACTTTTTTTCTAAATTAAATGTGACACCCACTAAATGTCAATGATTAGGATACAAATACAAGTGCTTAAACCAAGTAAATAAAAAGTAACATAATTAAATATTTTAAAAAGTTTGATTCACAGAAGTAGTTTAGAAACCTGTTTTCTGAGTTTTATCATTACTGCGAATAACAGTATGAATTAACGTTAATATCGGTATGGAGAACCATACATGACTTCCATGTTCTAAGATTTATATTTAAAATCATTTTCGAAATGAAATATTTCCATAGAAACTACTTCTTTCTTCAGCCTTAATCACAGTACTATGGTCACTAACCACCACCCCACGTTAGCACACTGATGGTGGCAGTCGATGGCACTGCCGAAACGTCTGGTTTTGCAGAAAAAATTGGACCACGGCCAAAAATCCTGGAAAAGAATTTTAACATCAAACTACTTCTTTGTTGCCGATAACGTAGTACACATATAAAAAATATCCCCTCCCCCTTCAACTATCATTTTCATTTATAGAAAATTACCACCTCCCCCTTCAACTACCCTTTTCATTTATAGATAATTCATCTACCTTTCTACAGTGGATTATTATTACCTTCTTTTCAGGATACTTTATTTGTCAAAATTAAGTACTTTACTCTTGTTAAAACATAAAACGTTGCAGGTAAACTACCCCTTACCCTTAACCGATCTTTACTAACTCAATTGACCTTGAGTCCTCTACAATTCAGGTGTACATACAGAATATTGTTTGATTCTGTTTGAATTTACGACAGTTATTGTTCGTCATAGAAACAATTACTCTTGTTAAATCATAAAACGTTGAAGGTAAACTACCCCTTTCCCTTAACCGATCTTCACCGAAATCAACAGACCTTGAGTCCTCTACAATTAAGGTAAACACACAAAAAAGTATTTGATTTTGTTTGAATTTGCGGCAGTTATCGTTCGCCATAAAAAAATTCTACCCAGACACTTTTCGAAAAATGACTTTTCTTCATGTTGTAAGGGTAGTACAATCAGAATCAGCCATTAACACGATTTTTTCCCCATCACTATACTTACATATTTCCTTATGGAACATGGAAGTAAAAATTATGATATTAATTTTAATCAAACTGGTTTGGACTTGGTTAAAATGTTTTCATGTATCTGGCAGTAAAATATATTTCCATCTGTATGGTTAAGGGTCTATACGGAAGCGGTCGTGGCGTAGTGGCTAACGTGTCGCGCTGCTACGCTGTCGGCGCGGGTTCGTTCCCCCCGAGGCCATCTGATTTAGACACTATCGTTCCTCCTTGCAAGGCGATGGCAAACCAGCAAGAGGTATACTGCCTAGTATAAGTCCTCCCCACTCCTGCCGTTCAAATCTGGCGTTAAACTGTAGGTCCCATATACCTGTGAGAGACTCAGTAACACACGCACCACGGGTAAGTTTATGTACGGTGAGAGTACAAACCAGTCGAAAGACTGACGATTCCAGGTACAGAAGGTTAAGGATCAAGTAAAGCATTAAGCAACAAATATAGTTGGAGTGCCAGGCGCATTGAGTCCGGTAATACGGAGGAATAAGACATTAAAACTTTCCAATCTTAGTGTCTAGTTACCTGTATAGCAGTGTGGCGTCCCATGCTTAGGTTGCACGGTTGCACAACCCCCGATTAAATCCCCCAATTGTATTTCAAATTATAGAATTATGAATAAAACAATAAATAATAATAAAGTTTTCACGCTAAATAATCGTAATTAATCATTTGGCGATTGAAAAGTGCAGAGCAATACTAAAAACCGTACACGCTCTTGCCGCGGTGTACATGGCAAGTGTGCACCAACTGTGACGCGCTTTGTATATGGGGAAATACTCTGGAGTAGTGCTGTGGCTGGATAGACACGGGTGCTCCTATTGCAACGATAAAGGCTCCCTTGGTGTGATTAGGGACTGCAAACCCCGCTTGTATGTTACGGCGCCACCAGTCTGTTGGTAAATAACACGTGGTGCGCCAGGTAGGAATTAGTAAGTTTATGTTGTTATGCTACTTGAGTTAGTTAGTGTCGGTCGAATTTTTTGTTAATTTCGTTGTTAGTGTCAGTTAAATGTCAGTCCAATTCATGGTTAAATGTAAATAGTAGTACATATAAAGGATTAAGGTGTCATAGTGTAGGATATTTATTATATTTAATTGGTAGGACGCAATGAATTCTGTAGTAAACTTAACGAAAACGCTGTTCAGTTTACGTCATACTGAGAAAAAAAAGTTAAATTACGAGAGTAGGTTGGTTACACCAGATCTTTCAAATTTTATCAAAATGTAAAATCAGGTAACAGAATATATAATCGTAAATTTAAAAAAGATTTATACAATAAATATTCATGGATATGTGGGTGACACTAAAATTACATTATTTTGTTTTCCTTACGTATTGTTTGGAGGGGGAGGAGACTTGGACATTTTCTATTCAGATAATAAAACAATTTAATACTATCCAACCCAATTGCAACCCCCAAATTTTTCAACCACCAGCCGCTACTGCTGTATACGTAGTCCTTCCAGTCTGGCCGATTTTTCTTACTTTCCTGGTTCCTTATTTCTCGTATATACAGGATCCGGCGTAAATACCTCTCCTATTGAAATAGGTAATTACAAACAAACAGAGAAAGATACGGAAAAAATATTTTTATTTATGAATAACATACACTATGCCATTTTACATTAATGTTTTTTAAAAATTATGTCCATTAAATGGCGGCCTCCATTATTGACACACTGATGAAGCCGTTCCCGAAAGTTTTCCAAAGCTCTTCGTGTCATTTCTGGCGGAATGTTAGCAACTTCCTGGGTGATTACCTCCTTAAGAGCTTCCATGGTCCTAGGGCGATGTTTGTACACTTGTGCCTTTAAATATCCCCAAAGGGAATAATCAAAAGGCGTCAAATTTGGCGACCTTGGGGCCAGGCAATGTCACCGTGCAAGGAGAGCAGACGCCCAGGAAAACATTCTCTCAGAATTTCTCGAGAACTCCGAGCAGTGTGGGCTGTAGCTCCGTCTTGTTGAAACCAGACTTCTCCTTCATGGTCCTCAATGAATTGGTTAAACTTGGCCCGGAGGAAAGTTTCTAACATGTGACAGTAGCGATTGGAATTAACCGTTACTGCCTGGCCATCTTCTTCAAAAAAGTAACGACCCCACACACTAAATTCGGCAATGCCACACCAAACAGTAACATGAGAGCTGTGAAGTGGTCGCTGGCGAAGTTCTCGAGGGTTACCTTCAGCCCAGTACCGAAAATTTTGCTTATTTACAGTGCCTGCCAAGTGGAAGTGAGCCTCGTCAGAAAAAATCACAACAGCTGTAGGGGGAATGTTCTGAAGAATGTCTTTACACAAAGCTCTGCGAGTTTCAAAATCTCTTATGCTTAGTTCTTGTGTAACCATCATTTTGTAGGGATGTATGTTGAGATTGCTGTGCAGGATTCTTCTTACACTCCGATCAGACAGGCCCAGGGAGGCTGCGTGTTACACTACTGAACGCTTTGGAGATTGAAGGCGGAACCTCTCACACGTGCCACATTGTCCGGCGTTGTTACGGTCCGAGGTCGGCCAGGAGATTTTCTTTTTAATGCTGAACCTGTTGCTCTAAAGTTCGATACCCGAACATGAATTGATTTTCTATCCGGAACAGACTGATGTCGGCCATGTGCGAACCGAATACGAAATGCACGCTGTGTAGTAATCACAGAACCACCATTACGAAAAAATTCCTCCACAACAAAAGCGCGATGCTCACCAAACCAAGCCATTGCGCTCACTGAAAACGGCACGTACACCACTAGCGATCGATACCCCCTCCACAGCCGTACCTACACCACCGCTCGTCCAGTGGCCTCACCAAATGGGGGAGGTCTTTATGCCGGACAAAGTTCCAAATAAAATAAGTTGCAGGTTCTAGAGGCAATTGGCAACTCTGTGGCAGAGTTGAAAACATTCTGACATACATGAAAGCTGTACGTTAATTCCGTTTAATACTTTGCTCACTGTATTTATTAAAACAACAATGAACATACGCTAATGATAAATGCAAAACGAAACATGTCAGAAACCACGCTGTAAACGAATTGTATCAACTGTTTAAAAATTGATTATGTTTATGAAAATTAAAATCTGAGTGCATTGTATACAATCGTACAGCGATACGAAAGCACTTCGTGACGGATAAACCTGATACGTACCCGTAATGTGACAGTACTCGGGCTGCGTCTACTGGGCAAAAGTATACTGCCCGCGACATATATTCGGGCTTAGACTGAAAAGAGTTAAACCCTGAAACTACTGTAAACGATGTATTCAAAGATTTAGTGGCCTACAGCAAGCGCAGAACATAGGCCAGGCGACTAAACGAATTTCGGAAACAGAGAGAATAAAGACTGCAAGCGGAGCAGGATGCAGAATGGAGGCATAAGAAATGAAAGTGTCATTCAACCAAGAAATATGTAGGGCAAAGTGAGAAGACAAACGTTACCTGAGGCACACGGGTGGATGAACATGCTCTGATGCTCACGGCTAGAAATTAATCACCGACAAGCCGGTCATCGAAGAAGTGTGTAATCTCTAAAATTTAGCATAAATACACAGCAGCCTATTGTAAAGAGACGAACAAGAGAGAAGCGTATTGGTATATGTATACTGACTATCTTATAAAAACAAATGTTATTGGATGTTGGACTATGTGAGGAACTCTCCGCAAACGCTACATGAAGACTCCCCTCTCTTCCTAAACTGAAAGCGCATCGTTGTAAAGTGACGTCACGGTCGTCCTGCGCATAGACGTATTTCCTATACAACACATGTTAAATGTAGGAATATTCTGGAAATGCCACGTGCTTAAGACTGGACCTCCGTTTTCCCAATTCTTCTAGAACATAAGTTTCCACTTACATACGAATCAATTAAATTGACCTTTTAATATTTCGTAATTGTAACTCATACGCACGTCGACAACTTGTTGCGTGTTTACCAATTGGCTAATTACAACACTGTTCACACCTCCTTCTAACACGCGCACAACACAACACTTCGCTCAAGCACCATACTACAGTTTCATAGTCTTTATATTGTCTTATAACTAATTTATAGTATTATTCTTAATTTATAAACAATACTTTTTACGTCAATCACACCCCAATTGTTCCGGGCACCTAATACGGCTGGTCATAATTATGCTTCATGCATTCACATATGGTGTGAATGTCTGTCTCATTGCAATATATATGTATCTTTTTTTGAAGTTTGTCCTGTACAACACCAAGCAATAAAAGTAATCAGAGTGTAATGGGGTCATAAGGAAGAATAATTTATATCCTGTCAATTAAAACCAGGCCATACAAATCATGTTACGTTACGATCTATCTTAGCTTAAACAATAGATAGAAGGGAAGGTGCTAAGAAGATTGAACAAATGGATTGAACAAACGCTGGGAAGAAAAAGAAGAATGGAAACAGAATTTTAAGTATATAACTTTGTAAATGTGAGGGATTCACATGGCGTTCAATCAACAGATGAATGCTACAAAGTAAGGAGATACACGTGACGTCATAACACGAACAGATGGGTGAGCGTCGTTTGATACGCATTGCTACAGATCGCCGTTACTGACGCCAGTGAAGACGTGGCGATAATCCATACGTTTTAGGTAAACTGACAAGAATACCTATTAAATTCATAAAAACTTCCAAGTATATAAACTGGCCGTCCTGATTAATGGTTGATTTATTATTGAGCCATACTTAAACACGTGAATCAGATTATGCTACTAACGACTCTGGTTATTTTATCTAAATATCCTACTTTCTTAGCTTTAATTGTAAATATTGTTACGACGGTCTAACTGATCGTCGTATGGTACAGTGGAAAACAAAATACAAGACACCAATTACGTCACTAATCACCAGCTTGAATTATTACAATTAAACTGTTTGTAGTCAGCAACGTAGTCTCTTACAACAAATCAAATAAAACTTGTTCTCACGCAATAAAATGTCAACTAATGTAAAATACAATTGTATTTCAATTGTCCCGCACGATTATAAAACACATAAAACTTCGCCACAATAATTACTTTTCACTAATAACCACTTGAATGCACAGCGTAATCGCCCGACACTAACTCGCAACTCAAACTGAACTTAGCGTCGCTGAGTACTTATATTTATACCCCGCCGAAAATCCAGAATGTTCCATACTGCGCGTCAAGAACGCTACTAGAAAACAGCAGAACGTAATTGACTGTGGCCTTGCGCACATTGGGCGCGGCCGCGCGACTTCTGGTACAGTCTAGCTAACGCGTTGAGAAACACGTACGCACACACATTACAGCCGGATTCCACTGGAACATTCGATAAACACGTAGATTTTTCTGTAATGTCGTAACACTATGTACACAAAAAAGTTTAAAATACATGTATACTTTATTATATGGTACGAAGGACGGAAGTTTATTCTGCCACACATCCGTGGCGCGTTCGTCCAATAATTCAGTACGAAATACAGACATTCCTGTGCGCCAAACAATGTTTATGTAGTCAACATGTGTGGGTCAGAATCGTACAGGCCACGTGTTGTACGATATAAATTGTTATCGATTTTCATTTAATCCGTGTGTGCTTCAACACTAACTGGAACAACGGAATATGTTACCGTGCAGTTTGGTTATAACATTTACGAGTTACGTCAGCAATACAACAACTATGACTGTTTTATTCCTGCGGAATTTATTTCCAACAATATGAAGACTGCACAACAGTGCTGACATCTGGGGGAGATTATTGATAAACATTGAAACACTCGTACCCTCGATACCCTATATCTAATTGGCATGGCAACGAATAATTTTATATTTTAATTTCGTGACCCACATAAGGCATGTATATTTCTGTAATAGCACCTATTCAGTAATTGTGTGACTGTTATGTCTTAAATTATATTCATTTTATTCCAAAACGTATTCCTTGTTAAAGTTGTAACCAAGTTTCTCGTCGGATATCTGAGGTTTTTATGAGCGCTAGGAATAATTCTAAATGCCTTTTGGATGGATTGCGACTCAGTTGCAGAATAAGAATAATTGCTACCTTGACAGCTTCTGGACTCGCCTCAGGTTTCTTCAGAGAACCGTCTCGTAGATTCTGTCGCCCATCTCAGAGACCGTTGAGACCTGTTGACTCCCTATGCTGTTACCTACCACTACTATAGAAGTACCCTGTACCTCGACCCTTTCATTCGCATTAAGGGAGTACGTTAGCACTTGGAAGAGAGGGACAACATATACCGACTGAGAGGCAGTCCCAAGGGGTGCGTTAGCCACCATACAGTGCCCGTTTTCTTCCATGTGGATTTCCGGTTGAAAATTTCATTTCATAGACGTATAAGACCCAGCGATCATTTGCCATCGTCTCCATACTTTGTAGATTAATGCCATCGCTATGCGTGAAATGCTTTAATAGTATACGGAAGGAAAGTGTGGGTAACAAAGAAAGCGGTTAAAGTCAAATACAGGCACAAGAAATAAAATTTCTTCAAAACGTTAAAGGATGTAGTCGTCGCGACGGATTAAGAAACGAACACACAAGTAAAGATTTAAAAATATTCAGTCTTCGACATGAGCAGAAATAAATTTAGTAAATTTGACTGCCATGGAATGAGCACATCTTATTCTCCACAGCCCAGAGATTAGTGTGCTTACTATTTCTTCCCTTCATACCATCTTCTTCTTCTTCTTTTAATCTCATCCATGCACTCCTGTCTGGGCATTGCTCTCTCACTACGACCCTCTATCAGTGTGGTGAACCAGTCTGAATGAAATATCAGGTGACCAACAATGCTGTTTCTCCTTGCCTCAGTGGTTTTAATCAGGGTTCTTCTCTAGCCCACCCTCTTCAAAACCTCAACATTAGGTATTTTTCCCGTCCACAATATTCTGAAGGTCCTCCTCCAGCACCTCATCTCGAAAGATTCAAGGCAGCTCCCCGCCATTTTTTCAGAGTACAGAATCTGGAGTCATATGTGTGCTTATTCTCCAAATGAAACTCTTTGCAAATTTCTTCCTGGTTTCCAGAAACGGGTTACTGGACGCCAGACGAAATATTTTCGTAAAACATAGTCCTCTTGCTTGTGTAATTCTCCTTTTCACGTCACCAGTGCATCGCCCATCTGATGCAATGCAGCTCCTAAGATATCAACTTGCACTAAATTCCTAACGTCCAAATATATCTCAGCCTTCTGTTTCCCAGGTCTAGAACACTTAATGTCTGTTGTTTTTTGCTTTACTTATCATTATGTAGCATTTATCTTTTAGAATCGTGTTTACATTTTCGTAGAGAGATGAGTAAAGATAGGTTGTCATTCAAAACAAAAAGATATAAACCAAGTGAAAGCCTCCAACCAAACTATATTGTTTATATATACAAAGGCAAGGCAACCAAAATCATCTGTGTGGTGACCGTTTACTACGAAATTTTACATATAGCTACTTTGATCGAGATTCTCAGGAATTTAAGCGTCATGTTATTAGATACCACTCAAACATTATGTTTAGTTGTCCATGTGGTAAGCTTCACGAAAGCTACGTATGTAAAGCTTAAAGCAGGGAATTCTTTTCGCCTAAACGTTGGGGTGCAAATTCTTTTGCAACACAACAGTTTGAGGTTTGTACACAGAAGTGCGAAGGTTCTGGGACAATTGATTAATATTTTTGTTGGTAAGCAAAATATGTGCACAAAGGTTATTGTCTGTCCTCTTCAGAGCCTTTGAATAAATTGAATTTATATTATAATTTTAACTTTATTTTTAAAAAAACTATCTTCCTGTCTCCTTCCTTCAGCGGCGCGACAACCCATTACTGACTCAAGGCCTTCTTTAGCAGCATGTGCTAGTTGTCCCGGTCAAGTGCAGTTGCTCTCCAGTTCCGGGTCCCAAGGATACGGTGCGCATCTCAAGAATTCCCTGCTCTGTCCACCGGATTTCCTGTATTACATTTATGTCTATTGCAAGAGCGTCAAGTTGGTCTAAGAGCACTCTGAAAGCTCCGCGTGGGTATTAGCTGAGTGTATTCCACAGTCCAATGTTAAAATTAACCTGGTGATTTCTCCGTGTTCTTTATTTAGCAGTAACATGAAGTCGTGAGGACTGCCCCTCCCCCCGGATAAGATCGGGCCCCTACGGGGAATAAATTATTAGCCATCACATTCATATGGCTGAGAAACTGATAGGTCTCTGCACATAAAAGAGTTTGACAGAAGGGATATATGAATTTTCCAATACAACCCCCAACCTGGGGGACCAGGAACTTTGATTTCGAGGTACTCTTCACCTAGAAACTATAGGAAGGGACTCTTCCCCATTTGGCTACTATAGACTCTTCCGTCTCCACACTAGATGCACATCCTGCTGCCGACGTGCACCATCCTGCCAGGTCAGGACCCAGGATACCCCCAGACTGCCCTAACAGAACTCCCATCTCAAGTTTGCTTACCGATCCACTCCACCGAAGGGATTGGTTACAAGAACCTTGGAGTGGATTGCTCGGCGTAACAGGGCCCTCCGACGTGTAGGTGCGAGTGGAGTTGGGGTGAAGAGGCTGGTGCATTTTTCTTCTTATGAAACCATATTGTTACGACATCACAGAAAAATCAACGTGTTTATCGAACGTTCCAGAGAGATCCAGAATGTAAGCGTGTGGCGTACGTGCTTGTTGACGCATTTCCTAGACGGTGCGAGAATTCAAACGGCCGCTCTCACTGTGTCAAGGGCGCAAGCAATTACGTCATAGTTTAGAGGTAATACGTGGTATGTGGAATCGTCTAGATTTTCGGCTGGATATAAATACCAGTACTCAAAGACGTTCAATTCAGTACAGTAGCGATATATTTTCAGTGAGGTTCGAGTTATTACTGTGTACGTTCAATTGGTTATTAGTGAAATGTTGCGTTTTATAATCGGGGGGTATAATTGTAATACAATTGTGTTTAATATTAGTGACATTTTATTGCGTGTGAACAATTTTTATTTGATTTGTTGTAAGAGACTGTGTTGTTAATTACGAACTGTTTAGCTGTAAAAATTAAAGCTGGTGATAGTGACTTAATTGGTGTCTTGTAATTATTTTGTTTCCCACTGTACCATACGACGATCAAGTGGACCGTCGTAACAATATGTTTGCGTCACACCCCGTTTGGACCCCATTTAAAAAACTATAGCTACTTAAATAAATATTTACTATCAATGCTCAAAATTATTCAGTATAATTAATCTGATTAAGACTTTGATGCTACGGTTTTATAAAACACTGTTAAAACCACTTTTGTCTAAAGCTTGCACGGCCGGTGTAGATTTTTGAAAAATTATTTCTAAATACCGGGCAGTTAGGCCGTGGTCGTTGCTATGAATACCGGGCTGTTAGGCCGTGGTCGTTGCTATGAATACCGGGCTGTTAGGCCGTGGTCGTTGCTATGAATACCGGGCTGTTAGGCCGTGGTCGTTGCTATGAATACCGGGCTGATAGGCCGTGGTCGTTGCTATGAATACCGGGCTGTTAGGCCGTGGTCGTTGCTATGAATACCGGGCTGTTAGGCCGTGGTCGTTGCTATGAATACCGGGCTGTTAGGCCGTGGTCATTGCTATGAATACCGGGCTGTTAGGCCGTGGTCGTTGCTATGAATACCGGGCTGTTAGGCCGTGGTCATTGCTATGAATACCGGGCTGTTAGGCCGTGGTCGTTGCTATGAATACCGGGCTGTTAGGATGTGGTCGTTGCTATGAATACCGGGCTGATAGGCCGTGGTCGTTGCTATGAATACCGGGCTGTTAGGCCGTGGTCGTTGCTATGAATACCGGGCTGTTAGGCCGTGGTCGTTGCTATGAATACCGGGCTGATAGGCCGTGGTCGTTTCTATGAATACCGGGCTGTTAGGCCGTGGTCGTTGCTATGAATACCGGGCTGTTAGGCCGTGGTCGTTGCTATGAATACCGGGCTGTTAGGCCGTGGTCGTTGCTATGAATACCGGGCTGTTAGGCCGTGGTCCTTGCTATGAATACCGGGCTGTTAGGCCGTGGTCATTGCTATGAATACCGGGCTGTTAGGCCGTGGTCGTTGCTATGAATACCGGGCTGTTAGGATGTGGTCGTTGCTATGAATACGGGCTGTTAGGCCGTGGTCGTTGCTATGAATACCGGGCTGTTAGGCCGTGGTCGTTGCTATGAATACCGGGCTGTTAGGCCGTGGTCGTTGCTATGAATACCGGGCTGTTAGGCCGTGGTCGTTGCTATGAATACCGGGCTGTTAGGCCGTGGTCGTTGCTATGAATACCGGGCTGTTAGGCCGTGGTCGTTGCTATGAATACCGGGCAGTTAGGCCGTGGTCGTTGCTATGAATAGCCATCTCGTCGGTAACGTTTCGATTTGCTCCTCGGGGATCTTCTTCAGCCCGCCAAAAAGCGACAGAGTATTCATAAATAGTAGCGGCATATCTTTGACGAACGATACCTTTCCCTTAGTTGATTCTACCCGAAACAAGTGTAGCGTATCGTTCGGCAAAGTACTGCCGCTACTGTTTTTGCATACTCTGTCGCTTTTTGGCGGTCTGAAGAAGATCCACGAAGAGCAAATCGAAACGTTGCTGGCGAGATGTCGACTCATAGCAACCGACCACGGGCTAGCAGCCCTTTATTTAGAAATAATTTTATAAAAGTTACTGTTAAAACAATTTTACATTAGCTTGTACCTGTATTGGCAAGGGGTATATGGATTAGATTAAAACTACCGTCTTTTAATAGGTCTCATGAATGAAGTCTTTATAATTAATTCAATAGGAACGTTTTTAAACGTCTTTAAAATGTTTTCCTAATCTGTGAATAAAATAATTACAGTTTTGCAATTTGCTAGTCTCGAAGACTCAAGACGATGAACGATGAAGACGGTACCGCCTATCCACTATCTCGGATGCGCCGTCCTCCGTTCCCCTGCGTTCCGTTCGCACCCTCGGTATGTCCTCAGTTGGCTTTATCTCTTTCTTTGCTTTATTAGACAGCCAACAGTTACGAATGATCTTTTGTAGTTGTGATGGTCCTGTAAATCTTAAAAGATTGTGATGCCGACGTCGACAATGATGGTGACTGTTGTTGTCATTGTTGTTATAATCGGGGGCTTTATAACCACGCACGAGCGCGTATGTATGTATGAATGTAATATGATTGTATAAATTACTGTGGTGAATTCTACAAAAATTTTCAGTGAGGCCTAAACTTTGGACTAGTTTATATCTTAATAAAATTGTTGTTAGTAACATTAAAGGACAATAGTTATTAAATCAACTCAGTTCAGACAAATTAGCAATTAGTGGTTTTTGCTAGACTTTGTTTTTATCACTGTACACTCCTTCATCAACATAAACGCACAACAAAGCGTAATGAAGCGCGTTACAGCCAAGTTTGTAGACAATAGAATTAACTGCAAACAGAACGTTTACTGTCGCAACAAAAAGGCAAACTCAGTTAACGCTGCAAACGGTCTCACTGCGTATTAGATTCAGTTTATCTAGTTAGAAACTTTTTGCAGACAGTGAAGAGAATGTCTGATGAGGTACGGCACCCACCCGTTCCCCCTTTGGCAACTGCAGCTTCTCCAAGAGCCAGCGACATTTGTTGCTGCGTATTAAAACACGATTACGTGATATAATTTGTCGACTAGATAAACACTTCTCACTTGCTTTAGACTGACACATGAACAACGGGTTCTTATTGACATCCCAAACGGCAAAATAGTTTTGCACACAAAATGCATTGGAACGAGTTACTACTATCGAGAGCGCCCTTCGACCTGTTTCTCGGTTAGCCAAGAAAGTGTAACGTCTCAGTCAAGGCCGCACTGAAGTACCTTCCATACTGTGCGAGAGCACTTGTAACTACGCAAATTATGCTGACACACCGCCAAAAGGATTGAATATTTATCTGGATCGTCTTTGGGCTATATTTAAAAAAACATCGGCCGGCATAGTCAGTAGCACAGTGGGGAATTTTTTTAGTGCGGAACAAGTGATTAGTAAAAAGTGACTATTCTGTTATAATTGGTCCGGAACTTTTATAGGTGACATTATTATCGCGTGTGGACAATTCTAAGTTGAATTATTGTATTAGAGTATCTTGTGGATTACAAATTGTTATTTGTCATTAATTAAAGTTGAGTGCTTCGCCTGTAGAAAGGGATCGGCTTGTGACACAATTCTAGTTGAAAACTCTTAAACGTAATTCTGAATAACGGATTCGGGTGAGTAAGAATCTGTTGCAGTTATCCGGCTCCCTTCGCCGAATGCAACAACAAGCGTTAATAACGATTTAGTGGTAACAGTGGGTGGTTGTCCGAGCTTTATCCGTGGTTGGGTCACGTCATGGTCAATTGTTAAGCGTGTCCGTACCACGATTAATGGACCATGCCTCATAGTATTGAACCCATTCAACATAACTAGCGTGATTTGTTATGTACGATTTTGCTGATTTTGTCGTTTTGTTGGTGATTTACGTTTGGCCACGTGGTTTCTTGCTCCGTCTTGCCCGAGACATGCTGATGATTTTTATACAATTTATGTAAATTTGTTTTCGTGTGAAATTTTGAATTTTGATGTTAGGTTAAATGTTTGGTCATCGTAAGCAGGGATTTTTATTCTGAATTGTCTGAATTCTTGTGTTGGAAGGAAATGTTCATCAGATAATCTTTGTCTGAGAGATAACGGCAAACATTACGGTATTCGTGTAGCCCTTTACCTTGCTCAGCGGTCCTGTCCCTGATTGTCGAGTCTGCAGTCCGCCTCGATCAGCTGTTTGGTTATCGCTAGATGTAGGTCAGCAACCTTACTCACCGCGCCGTATGTCCGATTATCCAGTTCGCCAATCGCCTCCCAATCTGCTGTTATTGAAAATATGTTCAGTGCATCTGTTGTTTGAATAAAATTGACGTAGTCTATAAATTCGGTAAATTTTATTTAGAAACGTGCGCATTTCAGTAAATTCGATTTTGTTTCGTGGAAGGCGTTACAAAAAAAAATCAAAATAAAAAAAATTCATAAAATAACAGCTTTTTACCAATGGAAAATATTTCTTATCAGTAGTTACACACACGTTATCACCCATTTCATGTTAATTGGTTTACGTTAGCTACGAATTAATATGCGCGGTATTCAGAAATACCGAACCGGACTGTCAAGTCGTGTGTTAACTAACATTTCTTTATCACGGTAAACTATTTTATAATAGATCAATGACTTCGTAATAGTGACAGTGCAAAACTTTCGCGCTGAGAAAGAGAGTCAGGAAAGAAACTCGTAATGAATGTAATCCCCCCCCCTTTGGCAGTGTATGTAGCCTGGCGTGCCCCTTTGCCAGTATGGAGTCTGGTGACCCCTTTCCCAGTGTAGTCTGGAGTAAACCCCCTTTTGTTTGCTTGCTCTCTCTCTCTCTCTCTCTCTGTCTCGCGCTTAGTGTGCCTGCAGTCGTAAAGCCTAGTCGAGCGATAGCAGTTAATGTAAAGGAATTCGCCTCGTTACGCTCGCTTATCTCGGACATGTCGTTTAACAGCCCCACTACTGATCCCTTGGGTTGTATATTTGGCGTTGGGTTCCCGAATGCTTTCAATCTGGTGTTTGGTTATTATCAGGTGTAGGTCAGTACTACCCACTAATCGCTTATTTCTTTCACCCCCCCCCCAACCGTGTTATACAGTTGATTCCTGCTTACGGTAACGGTACTTTGCCATATATGATCGGCTTTACAAACGTTTGGTGATAAACTGTCGTGCAAAACTTCCGAGCTCTGGGAAAATGGTCGAGTAAGAAAAGGACTCGTAAAGAGTGAACCCCCTCCCCAGTGTTCCCAGACTTGTCTGATGTGACCACCCCTCTGTCCCGGTTCAGTTACCTGGGTAACGGTAATGGTGTCTAGTTCCGCCCTTTTAGCTCACCTCGCATGATCGGGCGATGTGAAGACGTGTTCTCCACCTTGTCGTCCGTGTGCTGTGCAGAAAGGATGCTGTGGTCATACAGCGCCTTTATGGTGAGCGACCCCTCGGATTCGATCTCTCCCTCAGCTGCGCGGTTAGTTCTTGACCAATCACCCTTAGCGGGTCTTGCTGTAGCTCCGTTTCCAAGGTTGACAGCCTCCTTGTCTGTAACTCGGGCAATTACCTCTACTGTTGTGTTCGGTGAGTGTAAGCCCCACCAGACAATAATTCTGTTCCTTCTCTCTGTTTTCTTTTGATACTCTGAATAAGAGACTTCAATGCAATTTTTCTTTGGTTGGCTGTTACTATTGAAAGACTTCATGGGTCTTTAATAAAACCAAAATCACTTCTCATTTCAGCTGAAAACCCAGTTGTATCGCGAATCTCGGGAATCAAAAAAACGGTAAAACTTCTTTTCATCTTCATGCTGCACTCTTTTCTTTCTTGTTGAAATAGGAACCGGCTGTCCGGAATCATATAAATTCCGGTATTGACGTATGGGATTTGAGTGAGTTTGACCCAGATGAAGTCGATTTGGTGTCTGGTCCACGTGGAATTGTGGATGGGTTGACGATGATGAAAACGACTACCGCGATCTTTCCCTTCCGGCCTTCCGGCTGTTAGTTGAGCTAAACGTTGTTAGTGTATCTGCACCCTTGAAGTCCGGCTGCAAACTATTTCTAGATACCATCAGTCATCGAACTCTAAAAATTACTGTTACCAGTTGTTTTGTGGTTGTGTTTCAAATGTTTCGTTTGCTACGCTTTAAAGAAATCTCCAGTCATGCTGTAACACGGGTAGGCTGTACCCTCACATACTGAGTCGTAGTCCTCATGTTCGGGCGTGGACATGTTCCCTGCTTATTAGCATATTAATTTATAACCCCACTTTCTCTCGCCTTGGCTGGTGAGCGACGAGGGGACTGATCACCCTCTCGTCGTTCACTTTCAGTGAGGAAGCTTTGGCGTTTTTAAAGGTGACGGAAGGTACCCCTTTAATTTGTTTTCAGATGGCGAGTAGCGCCGCGCCAGTATCGGAAATTTTCCATTTACGTACATAATTTACGAGTTTCCCCGGACTTAACTCTGTTTGGTTACAGAGGCCGAACCCCCTGTACTTAAGACACTCTTGGTTCAGCGTTCTTGTGTTGTTGGCTGTTCGTGTGTATTGAAGTCTGCGTATTATCATGTTGTTGAAGTTCGGGATGGTTTATGATTGTGTTATTATGTTTGATTGCCGCAAACCCTATTCCCCGTGCACGGGATACTAATTGATTGGGTGTTTATGTCTTGTTTGCTTTATGTGTATTGGAGTACGCCTCTTATTGTATTGTTGAAATTAGGGTCAATCGTAATCATGTTATTGTGTTTGACTGTTGTTTGTTAATTTATTGGACGCCTTTTGCCCTTCGTGTGGGTGTTTCTTGTTAATTTGAGTCGGTAATAATTCGTGTTTTGTGAGAAGCCTTACCCGGTGTCACCATACCAATTACTGTTGTTTTTGAAGTATCAAGAATGTAGCCTTGCTGGAGCTGACCTTAGACAATCGCCTAATTTTCACCCGACGCTTGCGTTTCGGGAGGGAGTTCTGTTGCAGTTATTCGGCTCCCTTCGCCGAATGCAACAACAAGCGTTAATAAAGATTTGACCAAAATGAATTAAATAGTCGCGCTAAGGAATTGTACCCGTACTTTGCTCGACGTCACACCCCTCCCCGTCTCTGTCCTAGTGCAATTTTCGCTAGACAGGTTGTTTCAGTCAACTAGCAGAAACCGCTGTGAGCAGAGTTCCCCGTCCTCTCCGGGTAAACAACTTAGTTTGGAGCCTCTTTTACCAAGGTATTTATAATTATTTCAGTCACTATGGATCACTACCAGTAACAGTCATATTTGTATGACTACCAGTACAGGCACTTTTATAAAACAAATCATATGTATTTTATGTATAAGATTATAATTTGTATAAAAACATGCTCGAAACTGTAAGCTTCTTAAGAAAAAACCAATTTAGAGAAAAGGAAAGATATGTAATTTTAAATGTCAATTTTAATATTGTTATCCTATTTAAGCCACAATTCTGTAATTGTAAAAAACTGTAATTTGTAGATGGCGATTAAGCATTATGTAATTAAATGTGCGAGTACAGTAGCTGTTAACCGGTACTGAAAGTTCTGGAGTTTTCAGTGTAAACTTGGTTCCACGAACGAGGACAGCAACTCCAGAGATTCAGTCCAGCGCAGCGTATTCGAATTTTCTCGTCACTTAAGAAGATGCATCCTACAAGCAGAGCAGAAATACGAACCCTCACCTGATGTCCGCATTAGCAACGACGAACTCGACGCCACCAAACACTTTGTCCAGTTTCAAGTAACAACTTTTCATTAATAATACCCGGCCAAGTTCCAGACAGTTAGTTAAAAAAGGAAACATGAAATAAATCGCTCACCTAGAGCGAGATGAAATTACATATTTCACAGAAACTTTAAAGTATTAGCAAATGTGAGAAATTCACTAACGAATTATAGCATGCCTGTTGTACATAAGTAAAACTGTAAACTCGTATTGATGCATACGGCTGATTTATTCTAGTTGATTTGAATCAGAATTTAATTTACTCTGTACCGAGACTTAGTAACCAATCTGTTCACTATCTAATTTATTCAGTATTCCTGTTATTCAGTTTCCAGCTTATTTAACACTTAACTTGTTCAGAATTTGATTATTTAGTAACTAATTTACACGCTGGCTGATTCACAATTCCAGGAAAGAGGCTAACTTTGTTTCAAAATTAATAAACTCCTTTTATCTCTACTCACTAGCTGGTAGTGTAAATTATTTTATAGCACCGCTCTCCATTATATGTAAGTTATTTATTATGTGTGGTTTGGTTGTGTCCTATATTGGAAATGAGTCATAGGTGGTAGCGAATGTTATATTAATGTGGTATATTAAGATATTTCTAGTGTATATTGTATGTCCACGTTTTTGGGGCCCAGTAGGGCCTACAGTATAAACGTGCTACATAAGTGGTAGCATAAAAAAGCATGGTACAGTTCAAGGAGGAAACATCGGACAAGCGCGTCTGTTTTGTCAGGCCGAGAGATTGAAGGAAATAGAAAGGGTCTTGTAACATTATGAAAATAAGGGAGGACTATCGCAAATACACTTTCTATTAAACAAATTGAAATGTACTGTACGTTTTTAGTTGGATAATAATAATGTTACATTACATTAATAATAGTAAATAAAAATATGATTATATGTGTATATATATATATATATATATATATATATATATATATATATATATTTCAATCACTTTCTGCTACAGTCCGTTTCTTGATGTATATAATACTATAATACTTATAACTATTTTACCTCAAGATGTATTTTTTCCTTTAGGGACATGTTTCGGGAGATCCTGTTCTCCCATCTTCAACCTTCGCCATCTTGCTTCTGGTGCAGTATTTGTGTGTTGGCTTCTGGATGTTATTATGGTGGTTTGTTGGTCTTTGGTCCTTCAGTGTTGCATTATTGTGTGTGGTTGTGGTATCTGTTTTTGTATTTTGTGTATTTTCGATGTTGAGTGCTTTGAATATCGTGTCATGTTTTGTATTGATTTGTATTTGTTCTGGTATTAATTTGTTTTGTGTTTTATGTTTGTAAATCTGTAAATTTTCCCAAATGTTCATTATGGTGCCTTTGTGTGGTATATGTTTTATTAGTGTTACATTGGTTATGTCTGGGAATTCATGTCCTGTGTTTATTGCATGTGTGGCTAAATTGGATTTATATATGTTTGGTTTTTTGTATGCATTTAGGTGTTCAAAATAACGTTTTTTCAGCTGTTTTTTTGTTTGTCCTATATAACATTTATTGCAATCTTGGCATTCAATTTTGTATATACCGTTGGTTGTTGTATTATCTTTGTTGTGTGAGTTATTTAGATTTTGTAATTTATTTTTATTAGTTTTGTATGCTATTTTTATATCTGTGTTTTTAAATAGTTTTGTTAGTTTTGACATTTTATTATTTATATATGTGAATGTGGCCCATTTTTTGTTGTTTAACAGAATGTACAAAATACCCCTAAACAAACAAGAAACTGACAAAGAAAGAAATATAATATACCAAATTGGTTATGCAAATGGATACAATAAAAATACTATGATCAAAATAGAAAATAAAATCAAATACAAAATAAAAACTGAACAATTAAGAATTAATCAAACTGAACAACACATAAATAATAACAACAACAACAAATGGGCCACATTCACATATATAAATAATAAAATGTCAAAACTAACAAAACTATTTAAAAACACAGATATAAAAATAGCATACAAAACTAATAAAAATAAATTACAAAATCTAAATAACTCACACAACAAAGATAATACAACAACCAACGGTATATACAAAATTGAATGCCAAGATTGCAATAAATGTTATATAGGACAAACAAAAAAACAGCTGAAAAAACGTTATTTTGAACACCTAAATGCATACAAAAAACCAAACATATATAAATCCAATTTAGCCACACATGCAATAAACACAGGACATGAATTCCCAGACATAACCAATGTAACACTAATAAAACATATACCACACAAAGGCACCATAATGAACATTTGGGAAAATTTACAGATTTACAAACATAAAACACAAAACAAATTAATACCAGAACAAATACAAATCAATACAAAACATGACACAATATTCAAAGCACTCAACATCGAAAATACACAAAATACAAAAACAGATACCACAACCACACACAATAATGCAACATTGAAGGACCAAAGACCAACAAACCACCATAATAACATCCAGAAGCCAACACACAAATACTGCACCAGAAGCAAGATGGCGAAGGTTGAAGATGGGAGAACAGGATCTCCCGAAACATGTCCCTAAAGGAAAAAATACATCTTGAGGTAAAATAGTTATAAGTATTATAGTAATATATATATATATATATATATATATATATGTGTGTGTGTGTGACGCAAACTAAAATATGTACTGTCCAGGATAAGTGAAATATTTTTCCACGGGTTTCACATTCTCAGTTAATATAATACTTTATTATTCATTTACTTATTGAAGTAAACAGAGTAATTATTAAATTGGTTTTCTAAGACAAGGTCGTGGTCCGCTAGTTGGAAATCGCTGTAACAAACAATTCATCATTCCTATTATTGAACGTCCACACAATTCAAAATCTTCCAGGCTAACAGCACCACGGTACGTTACAAACCTTGACCAACATATCTGAATTAACTTAAAAAGGGTCTGTTCGCTAGAGGAGCTTCATTAAAACTACTAGTTTTTCTGTGGCAGAAAATAGCTTCTTGTTTCATAAACAAAAATATCGGTATGGAGAACCATACATGACTTCCATGTTCTAATATTTATATTTAAATCATATTCCAAATGAAATATTTCCATAGAAACTACTTCTTTCTACTTATTGCTTCAGCCTTAACCACAGTACTGTGGTCACTAACGTATACCACCTCACGTTTTCGCACTCGATTTTCACTGACGATGGCAGTCGATGACACTGCCGAAAAGTCTGGTTTTGCAGAAAACATTGGACTACGGGCTAAACAGCCCGGGAAGGAATTTTAACAAAGAACTACTTCTTTGTTGCCGATAACGTACTATACATATAAAAAATTCCCCCCTCCTCCTTCAACTATAATTTTCATTAATAGAAAATTACCCCCAGCTCTTTCACCTAACCTCTTCATTTATAGATATTTCATCTACGTTTCTACAGTGGATTATTATGAGCTTCTTATCAGGATACTTTATTTATCAAAATTAAGTACTTTAATCTTGTTAAAACATAAAACGTTGCAGGTAAACTACCCCTTTCTCTATACCGATCTTCACCAAAATCAATAGACCTTCAGTCCTCTACAACTCAGGCACATATGCAAAAAAATATTTGATTCTGTTTGAATGTGCGGCAGTTATCGTTCGTCATGAAAACATTTCTCTTGTTACAACATAAAATGTTGCTGGTAAACTACCCCTTTCCCTTAACCGATCTTCAACAAAATCAACAGACCTTGAGCTCTCTTTAATTCAAAAAGGTATGCAAAAACGTAGTTGATTCTGTTTGAATTTACGGCAGTTATCGTTCGTTATTTAAAAAATTACCCTTGTTAAAACATAAAATCTTGCAGGTAAACTACCCCTTTCCCTTAACGATCTTCACCAACACCAACAGGTCTTGAGAACTGTACAATACAGGGCTGTATGCAAAACATTGTTTAATTCTGTTTGAAATTGTAGCTATTATCGTTTGCCATAGAAAAAAATTACCCTTGATAAAAAATTGTTGCTGGTAAACTACCCTTTCCCTTAATCGATCTTCAACAAAATGAACAGACCTTGAGTTCTGTATAATTCAAAAAGGTATGCAAGAGAGTAGTTGATTCTGTTTGAATTTGCGGCTGTTATCGTTTGCCATAGAAAAAAATTACCCTTGATTTAAAAAAAACCGTTGCTGGTAAACTACCCCTTTCGCTTAACCGATCTTCACCAAAAACAATAGGTCTTGAGTACTCTACAAATTAGGGCTGTATGCAAAAAATTATTTGATTCTGTTTGAATTTGCGGCTGTTATCGTTTGCCATAGAAAACAATTTACAGATACAGATAGACACACAGACACTTTTCGAAAAATGACTTTTTTCATGTTTTGAGTGTAGTACAATCAGAATCTGCAATAATCTCGAACACGATTGTTTTTGCCATCACCTACTTCCATTTCCTTAAGGAACATGGAAGTAAAATTAAAAAAATTTAGTTTCTACTTCACAGTTTGATTAACACGTATTTTATTACGTTATTTATTTAAAACGTTTTGATGTAAAGAATATTTTTTTTCATGTGGATAACATTGTAGTAGTTCTGTAAAATAACGGAATTGGATGCTACTAGTGTTCCCAGTGGAAATTGAGAGTGAATTTAAAGGAAAGTAAGGAGTTAATATTAATAGGAAACAGATAAGAAGTAGAAGCAAATAGGATAGATAACAAATCAATCAAGTACAGCTAATAGTTCTGTTATAAATACTGAAAACAAAAGATGTTCACTAGAATTGGAAAGACGAAGTGATTTTGCTAAACAAGCACTTATGACCAGAAACATTTTTTAACAGATTAGGAACACACAAACTAGATGTAAAGATATCTTTATAAAATCGCTGGTGTGTACCAAGTTTTGTATGGAAATGAGAAGGCAAGTAAAGATTTGTATCTAACCTTCCTCTCCTCCTCCTCCTCCTTCTATGGCTTTACAGCCGAAGTCGATCCTTGCTTTCCTCTATCCTGACCCTCCAACTCTCACTATCCGTAGCAAAGGACTTCCACCCTCGCACTCCCAACATCTGTCTTGCATCCACAGCGACAGCATCTTGCCAACTTTTCCTTGGACGGCCTTTTGGTCTTTTGCCATCCATACTCCCCATAAAGACTCTTTTAGGTGTTCGTTTCCCGTCCATTCTTACGACATGGCCAGCCCATTGCAGCCTCCTCAGTTTTACGTACACTTCTACCATTGGTTCGTTGAAGTGTCAATTCATCTCATCACTATGCCGAATCCTCCATTTCCCATTTCTATATATGGGGCCCAGGATCCGTCTCAGGGGCTTCCTTTTGAACGTCTTCAGGCGTTCAATTGCTCTTTGTATTAATGGTTTCACTGCCATACAACAGGATGGGTCGTAGTTTTGTGTAAGCGCCTATGAATAACTCTTGGCCTAAAGGTGGTGATAAGCGCAAAATATGCCTTTTTGGCTAGAGTTAATCTTCTCCTTATCTCTGCCTCTTGATTCCCACCTTCAGATATTGTCGCTCCTAGATATGTGAAACCTCTGGCTGCTTCTATACAGTCTTCTTCTGTAATCAAATTTTACCTGCATTGGGTAGATTTGTTTTTATAGATATACGAATATAGCGGAAAATGATAAAATGTTTTTAGAATGTAAGAAACCAATTTTAGAGACACTAAGGGAACAAAGACAAACTGTTACTACAAAAGCAGTACTTAGGAAGTTTAAATTAATAGGACTTATCGTATTGATTATTTAATAATATTCTGGAAGAGTATAAAAAGAAAAATAACGAAAAATATATCAATCTTGTTCTTCTTTTCCATTGCAGGTCCTTCATGCCTTTCGCTCCTGAGTCAGCCTCTTCGCTTCCTCCTCTAACCTTAACTGAACCCATCGTCGTGCACTCCTCTTCCTCACGCATCCCTCAAATTCCGTCCTCAAACGGACAGGCTTATGTTAACTGTGTTCTGTAACCTGCTGAAGTGTTATGGGGAATCTACCACCTACGAAGGTGCGGTTTACAAACGGTGCACAAGCTTCAATAATGATGAATGAATGATTACAAGATCGTGATAATAAGATGAAGACTGTGGTACTGTGTACCATAAATGTTTATCACTGGATACGACAGTCAATAAGAATTAATAATCGAGCATTTTACGTCATTTGCCGGAAGCTATTCGTAAATGCTGGTTAGATTCGTGGAAGGACAAATTATTGGATTTATTGAAATAATTCACTAACGTTCATGCAATTTTCGATTTTAACAATTTCAAACTTCCAACTTTGCTGAACTTATTTGCTAACCTGCTAGCTGTCATACTCCGGACGAAGCCTTTCAGTGTCTGTACCATTATCAACTACGACTTGTCGTGGTTTTGGAATTAATAATGGTAGAGACACAAAAAGGCCCCGTCCGGGGCATAGCAGATAACAGTTTAGCAAATAAGGACGAGGAAGTTGGAATTCCGGAGACTGCTAGTACAAATGAGATGATAAAAATTTTCAGATTAAAAAAACACTCATCCACTAGATATTTCCCCATGCAATTTTAAATCTTCCCAATGGTGAAAAAAAACATGAAAAGACAAACATATTGAAGATATTGTCACGACATTCTCACCGCTCATCACATACTACAGTTGAAACAAAATACAGACACCAATTAAATCACTAATTACCATAGTAATGATTTACCTTATTGAAACCGTCCAGTGACTTCAAATTGTAAATTTATGACGCGTTTCGAGTCATATGACCCTTCGTCAGATATTATCACTCACAAGGAGATCATCAAGTATTAAAATTCACAAAAACACAAAACACACATAAACTCGAAACGCGTCATAAATTTACAATTTGAAGTCACTGGACGGTTTCAATAAGGTAAATCATTACTATATAAAGTGACTTGGACCGTATAAAATAATGTTTAAATTACACTAATTACCAGCCTTAATTAGTCACAATGTGAAATCAACAAGGTACTCTCATACAGCAATTGAAGTTAAGTTTCTCTACACGCAATAATAATGTAAACTATAAAGAGCCCCTTACTAATTATAACACGATAATCACTTTCCGTAACAACCACTTTGTCCGCACTGAAGAAATCGCCCGCTATAACTAACCGACCAAGCCAGCCGCTGTTGCTTATTATATAGGTCTTGCAGAGGTTCCAGAATAACTTTTCATCCTTTTGGCGCCGTTCCAGCGTAATTTTCGTGGTTACAAATGCTCTCGAACAGTCTGAAAGGTACATTCGCTACGTGATTGGACGGCCTTGACCCAGACGAGTCACGCTGGGCTAGTCGAGAAGCGTGTAGAACGACACTCTCGCCTTTTCGAGAGCGTTTCGTAATTGTCGTAACAATATGAACCGTTCAGAAAGCTTAAGGTTATACAAAAAATGCGTTCCAAAATTGTTTTACAAACTGAAAAATATGTTGATGTAATAGGGTTCTATTGTCGGCTATAGATATTACTTTAAAGGAGGCAATATAAATACGTACGAATGTAGATATAATTTTACAAATACAAAAATCTGCATAATATTATTATGAATTTACAGCATATACATATACAGTCATAATACAGTATTATTTATAATTACATTACTATTACTGTTGTACAAAATCAAATTAAATTAGTTGTTAGCAGCATATTTACTGAGTATTAGTTGTTATTGAATATTATGAAACACATGCATAACGAACATTAGCATTATACAGATATTAATATTTTTTTTTAAATTTATTGCAAATTTGTGATCTGTTCGACTAAGCGAACATTGAACAAATTGTCTGACAAAACACATACATGATTATTGACAGCTCTTTTTGTTTTTGTTAACAGTTTAAACAGATACACAAATTACAAGACTAAATGGCAAAAACATGTAAACAAATGAGCAAAAGTGACTTCCACTTGCTGCTGGCATGATACAATAAGTTCAAAATGTTAAAAACTAGGCCTATAAGGCACATATTATACTATAATATAATATAAGTCATAGTGTTGACTTTAACACTTAATGTTGACACGAACATAAAAGATACAGATATTACAAAACAGATAACACAGACATTATAATACAGATAACACAGACATTACAATACAGATAATACAGAAAATACATTATTAGTTGAACCTGAATGGTAAGTCTGACAATTTGTGCCTTTTAAGTCTGTAAATATCTTCACTATTATCTAAAAAATCAATTGCTAGGGGGTTTGGATGCTTTTCTAATTTAGATATGTTATTCCTGCAGATACACATGATTTCTTCTCTCACAGTTGGAACTTTGAGGTCTCGGTGTATAAAATTGTTGGAGCAAGCCATGGAGCGTCGACTATTGATCATAAAGTTTTGGACTGAAAGCGCTGTATAATCTCGATGTTACTCATACTAGCAGTGCCCCAAAGTTGAATACCATAAGTCTGTACCAGTTTAAGAACTGCTTTGTAGATCAACAGTTTGTTGACGAGACTTACCCATGATTTTCTGCCTGTCAACCAGTAGATATTTCTCTCAAGTTAAGTTCAGTCTTCTTAGAGGTTATGTGTTTCTTCCACGTTAGTCTCCTGTCCAGATGCATCTCAAGGTACTTAACACTTTCAGCTTGGGGTATTGAATAACCTTCAATTGTTACTGGAGGGCAGTTAGCCTTAAGTGTGGTGAAGGTAACGTGTACTGACTTGGACGAATTGATTTTTATGCGCCATTATCAAGACATTACTGAACGCTGTTTAATGATTCTTGTCGCATAAGAGATGCTACTGAGGGGTCGGATTGTGTCGCTAGGATTGCTCTGTCATCCGCGTAGGTAGCAACACTTGCTGATGGTACGACCGAGGTGAACAGGAGGTACAGCAGAGGACTCAGGACACTACCCTGCGGAACAACTGACCCCACTGGTAATATAGGAGTAGTAGTATCCGAGAAGTTAACTTAAAACACTCTGCCCACTATGTAGGAATGTAGAATACGGTAAAAATTATGTGGCAGATTTTTTGTTTATTTTGTATAACAGTCCAACATGCCAGACTTTATCAAATGTCTGAGAAACGTCGAAAAACACACCTGAGCAAAACATCTTCGATTCCAACGATTTATTGATAACAAGATAATAATAAATAATGAAAAATTATCGTTGTTTGAAAACGATAGTAAATTTTATTGAAAGACATATTTTAAATTGTGTCTGCTCGAAACACAATTTATCAGACCGTATTCCGCCAAATCTTTCCACATTATTTATTCAATTCAACATTATTATAATAAATATTCGTATAATAAGCAACATAAAAAGTCTAGAACCTGAAAAAGATTTGTTTTGGAGTTAACAATATCTGTTGTTGCGCGCGCAAACTATTCATTAGATACACACACAACGCTGTGCTGACGTCATTGGTGAAAGTGTTGCGTGCTGACGTCACCACTAGGGTAATGATCGATGTCAGACCCAAGACGCTTTAACAAACGCAATTTAGTTCCACGCTGCGAGACTCGCCTCAGCAACTTTCACGGTCTGAAAGATTACACCGCGGTGCGTTTCACATGTCAGTTATCGTATTACATATACTTAGTTTTTCTCTTTTATTGGTTCTCTAACTTTCCCCGTCGCTTTCCGAAACACAATCTCCATTCTCTTCTCGCGTATTTTGTAATTCCTCTAATCCAGCTCATCCTTAACCTATTCCTTTATCCGTTAAAGACCAGTTTCGATAAACCCTTTTCGCCCGTTACTTGTCCTACCATCTCAATCGATCAGTTATTGTAGTATCTGTTATTATGTGCTGGAGTTTGTTTTTACATTTCAGAACGACGAAGCGCGGTAGTCTCATTTATAAGGAGAGGCTTGGGTTTCAGCCATATGACGGAAAGCGGAGAATTTTCCTACCCCTCCTTTATCATCTTATGCGACCCCTATGTTGTTATGATGTATTGAACTGTCATTATTTCACTTATCTCAGTGTTTCTGTGATTTATCTTTTCACGATTTTTCACGCAGTTCGACACTAAAAATCTATCTCTGTCGCGTTAAGTAACTTTTATAATCTGCCCTTGATTGGTGACGTCTCACCTGAATGAATCAACAAAATGAAACATTGTTGGAGTGATTGTTTTCTTCTTCTTCTTCTTCTTCTTCTTCTTCTTCTTCTTCTTCTTCTTCTTCTTCTTCTTCTTCTTCTTCTTCTTCTTCTTCTTCTTCTTCTTCTTCTTCTTCTTCTTCTTATTCGTCTTCTTATTCTTATTCTCCTCCTTCTCCTTCTCCTCCTCCTCGTTCTTTCTCTTCTTCTTCTTCTTCTTCTTCTACCCTAACAGGCGTCTTACCTGTACCCCTCAAAACACTATATTTCCATCTCTCCCGAAGACTTCCAACACTCTTTCACCCTGCAAGCTTATATCCCCAATACTGTTTTCGGAATTCTTTCATTTTTTCTGAATCTTGTATTTATTTCGTACAATGTGATACATCGTCCATGAACATCCATGCTACTCTTGATTAGTTCTTGTATAGCCCCATATATTTCAATCTTCCCAACAGACTGCAATCTTACATACTGCAAATGGGACATTTCTAACGCCTCAATTAGTTTTCCTTTCTATCCGGTCGACATACAACTTTCGCATCTTTTCTTTTTAATTCTTGTATCATAGAATCCTGTTTTGTTGCGAGTCACTGTTCTTCCTTGTTTCTGTCTTTGATTTCCTGGTCGAGAGTGCTTTTATTTTATTTTTTTGAATAACATGTCTGTCGGTATCCAGGTCACTTATAATGACAAATACTAAATAAATATATTTACCTTTTTTCTCCTGTCTCGTGACCACAATATAACGCAATGAATTATAATTGACGCGTTTCGAGACTATGTCTCGTCATCAGAATATTAAAATTTATCACTCATTGAGATCGTTAAAATTTTTTAACATTAAAATACAAAATCGAAACCAAATCATATAAGCATTATGTGAAGCGAGTGCGCACGTAATGATATACGGCTATACAAGAACTAATCAAGAGTAGCATGGATGTTCATGGACGATGTATCACATTGTACGAAATAGATACAAGATTCAGAAATTCTTGTAATGACTGCGAATGCTTTTATATCGGTCAGACAGGGAGAGGTTTTTATAAACGTTTCGTTGAGCACACTCCTAAGCATAATGTAAAAGACTTGACAACACAATCTTATATAAAGTCTAACTATGCTCGTCATCTTATACAGGAGAACCATAATTATACAAGTTTTGACACCAATTTGAAACCCATACATGTCTGTGGTAAGGGCGCTTATTTAAATGCACGTGAATAATTTGAAATATATAAAGCACATAATGACAAATACTACCGTAAATTCATATTAAACGACCACTTACATTTCAAGTCGAATCCATTGTATGACACAGCATTAAAATTTATCTGTAACTGATAACATTCAGTGTCCGGCCGGCTTTCATCGAGTGCGCACTCGCTTCACATAATGCTTATATGATTTGGTTTCGATTTTGTATTTTAATGTTTTAAAAATTTTAACGATCTCAATGAGTGATAAATTTTAATATTCTGATGACGAGACATAGTCTCGAAACGCGTCAATTATAATTCATTGCGTTATATTGTGGTCACGAGACAGGAGAAAAAAGGTAAATATATTTATTTATTATTTGTTATTATTTTTTACTTTACATTTAACGTATTTGTACAGTCTCCAATTTCAGGAAAGAATTCCAACTGTCATCAGAATTAATTCAAATGATCATCGTCATCATCCTTTCTCACCTTGGTAGTCCTCCCTTTCCTCCTCCTCCCCTCCGCCCCCGCTCCCATTTGTATAACACGTAGATGAGAAGAAGGAAGAAAGTCAGGTGGATAAAACTAAACATATGAAAGAAAAACGGAGAAAAAACAGAGAAAACAAGAATTAGATAAACTTAAGATGCCGTTACAAGAGACAGTAATATGACTATGTAATCAAAATACGACGAAAGAATAAGAGAAAGATTACAAGTTCGTTCAGTCATTTTATCCAGATTTATTAAGCAGATTTAGCCGTTCACAGAATTAGGACTCATTAGTGGGTCCAGCGCACTAGAGCAACGTCGCGAATTAACGAATCCGTCCGTCTCTTAAACTGACTGCACCAATCTAATGCGTTCTGTACGTGCTATGAATATTCTGCTGAGATTACAAAACTCACTTTAGAAATATTTAATTGTTTATTTCATTTACTGAATAATATAAATGAAAACTGTTTTGCAACCACAGTTTATCATGTAAACCTGTAAATCAACCAACCAGTTTCATTTCAACCTGTAAATCATTTTATTCTACAAAATAAGAATAGTCGTAATTGTCTTTACAATACTTATATAAGCCTATACTTTCATAAGGCTATAATGAATTATTTTGCTATAATGAATGTAAACCGTAACGGATAAACAAATTTCCATAAGGCGTCGACATGTTTCTAAAATATTGGAAATTATTTTAAAATGTACAAGTAATTAAGAGTAGACGCTTTGCATAACAGTATGCTCTTTGATTATAAATGATACAGCTTAATTAATATAAAAAAATATATAGAGATAGTGATTAAAGATTTCCAAAAGGACAAAATAAGTCAAAAATATTAAGCTTTGTTGTTTTTTTAGACTCCAGTTTGGCGCTCCCCGGGTGGCCGCCCGAATCACGCGGTCAGGGCCGTACCTAGGGGTTGGCGAGAAAGCCGTCCGCAGGTGCGTCTGCTGAGTACGGTCGGAAAATCGGGCTTGTAACAAAACAAAGTTGGTCTGTAGAATAAAACCGTCTCTTGAAGTGAAGAGACAAATTACATAAACTAAAATACTGGAAATACTGGAACAACTGCTTTAAACGAACGTTTGCAGCTTTGCTAATTTAACTATTTTGATATTTAATCGTTTGAAGAAACAATTGAATAATACAAGTTTTTAATTTGTTACATTTCTTATGAAAACGTTTACGGAAACCTTTGTTTTGTTTGAAATTGTAACACTTTTCTGAGGAATTCAAGATGGGCCGTTTTACTGGTCCGTTTCGACCAATTCATCGCTTACCTAATGTATTATTTAAATGGTTAATCAAATCACTGTAGTAGTGAGCAGATGCACTGTTATTCAAAAACCACATGCACTATATCTGCAAGTGGAATATCTTCCAAGAATTCCATCAGATTCGTTTGCAAAAAAAGTAAGTACCGTCTTCCATTAAGGCTTGGTGTTAAGAAAAAAGAGCTTAAGAGATTATCACCAAGAAGACCACACCATACATTCAATGAAAAAGTATGCTGATCATGTCTTGTAGCAGTCTCGTGGGTTTTTGTCTGGTGTTTTGAAAGTTTACAATGCCATTTCTTGTAAATTGTAACACTTTTCTGGCGTATCTTGGTCTGTTTTGCAAATTTGCATTTAATGTCAATAGCCATTATACACATTAATTTTCTTATAATTAAATCCTCTACAACGTTAGTTAGAAATTTTTATTTGTTTATCAGAAAAGTGACGAAGTTATTTTATCCCAAGTCTAAAAATGATTGTTTTTCGGCTCCAATTGTTTGCATTTTACACAGCTTTTCTTAGAAACTAAGATAGAGCTCTGGGACCTCTTTCATTCAATTTTTCAAATCAAAACCCAAAAGAAACCATCAAATTTACCCTTCACTTTATACCCCACGAATTTCAGTATTGCGTCATTTTACGGTGGGAGCAGGAACCAGTACGAACTGGTTCGCGAGCCGTAACTCGCTAAGGAACCATTTTCAGACCTATGTTTATATGAAATTTTTTCTCTTTTTTTGACTATAGAATCAGCTTCCGAGAGATTTCCGTGCAATTTTGAACCACCCTGGTATAACAGGTTTTTGAATGAAAAGAACAGACGATCACAGATATATATATCAATATTTCATCGGAGTTCGGTTTCTTGTCAGGAAATGTTCCGAAAGAGAGTTCTGTGTCACATCTGGTGAAGCGTGTAGCAGATTTTCCCATGTGTACACGGTTGAACCGGTACATAAAATTGTTATCTTGAAATTTTAAGCTACAGAGCTTGTAAAGAACATGGGCTCAGAATTACATATGGATCGGTTACAGTACATCAATTGGTACGGTCTCAAGGGATTCCTATCCAAACATTGAAATAGCCCTGAGAATAATATATAACATATAATGTTTTGCCTATAGGTGTAGCATTGTGTGAACGACGTTTCAGAAAAGTAAAACTCATAAAGGACTATTTATACCTCAGTCAAGAAATTTAACACTACTCTCCATAGAATTGAAGTGATCTCAAAAATTCATTAACAAAAGCATTAAAAGTTCAATTTTAATTGATCCATAGTGTTTATTAACTGTAAAAATTAAATCTGTTTCGTAGTTCTTTTTGTGTTTGGTCCGAAAAGATAATGTAATTGTGACCACAAGAGATCAATAATTTTGTACACAATTTACATGAAATAAAATGCAAAAAAAGTTTAAAGCTTTGTTAAATCGTACACATACTTAATATATGAAACTTGATCCTTCACGTTGTGGTGATTGTAAAAAGGAAGGTTAAGATAGAAAATTGGGGATATAGTATGTTGTTTCTGGTAAAATGGGGTGAGAGCACTGGCGATTAGATCGTTTTGCCAGGGACGCTGTAACCTCTAGGTACACTTCCGCAGCCGGGCCTCAAGACTTGCCTGTAAATATAATGGAAATACTCAACATATCTCAGTGTACTCCATTTAGTACGTACATACACATAAAATACATAGCATATATTTATGGAAAAATGGATTTTTACCTTAAGCTGGATTTTTAGATGGATGTTTACCTTAAATTATGGTAAACAGCCAAAATGTTTACCTTAAGCTTTCACTGTCGGCGTCGCAGTTATTATTAATACATTCCGGGCTATCACACTTTTTGAGCTTTAGACACAGTACTGTCGTTTTACTGATGGAAACCGTATCAGTAAACTCAGTCCTCCTAGCACTGAAGATGGCCGCCGATGGAGTGGCTGAAACGTTTGCGATTTCTAACATCGGACCACGATCTGATATCCCGAAAAGTGTTAATAATAACTGGAAACCTTTTAAAGAAGCTACGAGGGTCTTTCAATAAGTGAACAGACAAACAGTTGTAGAAAAGAAATTAATTGTAGCAGCTGATTGAAAGCTTCAGCAGTGTTACCTGGCAACGTCGTTGTGAGTTTTGATCAGCTGTTCAATAATATTTATTGCATAAACATAACCAATACAGTTTTATTTACGATGGCGTGTCCATTTGAGGACAGCACTTTCGAAGAGCAGCGTTCTGTTATAAGATTTTTGGATTTGGAACCACTATAACCACTTACTTGGATTTACTATTTTGAGCCTGTGTCAAAGCATGGAGTGGAAGCATCCCAGTTCACCCGCCAAAAAGAAATTCAAAACCCAGCCATCGCCTGGTAAGGTGATGTTAACCATCTTTTGGAGTTCCCAAGGCCCAATTACCAGCGTACCATCAATAGTCGGTACTATTCTGACATGATTGTGAACAAAGTTAAGCCTGCATTGAAGAATAAATGCCCGAGATGGCAGAGGAAAGGTGTGATTCTTCTTCACGATAATGCCCGCCCACACACGGCAAAACTGACGCTCGAAACAATAAAAAAAGTAGGTTGGGAGATCCTGCCTCATCCCCCTTATAGCCCTGACCTTGCCCCATCTGACTTTTCTTGTTTGGCCCACTCAAGGAGACTTTGCTTCGTGTGAAGTTCAACAGCAATGAAGAAGTGAAGGAAAAAGTCCAAAACTGGCTTCTACATCAAGGTAAAGAATTCTATGCTGAGGGAATAAAAAAGCTTTTAAAGTGATGGGACAAGTGCATAGACGCTGCTGGAGATTACGTTGAAAAGTAAAAAAAAATTGTGTTGAGTGAATAAAAAGTTTTTGCTCCACAGTTGTTTGTTTGTGTACTTATTGAATAACCCTCGTATTTTAAAGATACTTTACAATGAAACGTCACAGACATGGGCTTAATTTCAAGAGAAAATCGACTAAAATGCTTGTAGAATGTGATACAGAATTGCTTCCTCCGGTTTCATTTGAGACGATTATATCCATGATATGTTGTTAAACTTCTTTCAGTAACAGTGCGTTAAATCGTTCCACGCAGACCGTGACGAGTGGTCGCTAACATTGCTTGGACAGGTTCGGCGTGCTGTTTCTTACCTGTACCATTGTGACGAAGAAGGACACTAAAGCTTTCGTTATCTGAAAAATAAAGACGCCGTCAGTTAAATTATATTCTAACTAAAGTTAATTTTTATCGAGATGAGACAGCGCATGTAAACAAATGGGTGACGTGAACATAATTAAAAATTACCTAAGATCTGCTATGGGTCAAGAGAAATTGGAAAAATCTTGCAATTATTTCTGCTGAGAGTGATATTTTACAAAAACTACATATAGATTTACTTATAAATCAGTTTGCTAAAAACAAAGCCCGAAAAGTTTAATTTCTATAATTCAACTCTTGTCAAATGTTGAAATTATTTTGTTTAGAATTGTTTCAGTTTATTTGTTTATTATAGGCCCCATGTATTTTGTATGTTTAATGTTGTTGTTTTTTGTTAATGTGTTCGAACACAATTGTTAAAATAGATTTTAATGTGTTGTTCTACGATAAATAGTTCAAATAAACTATTATTTATTTACATAACATATGTTTCTTTAGGTATATATTTTTGAAATATTTAACATAAAATAATTTGTTTTTAAAAGAGATGATCTCTTAAGTAGTGTTAAGCATTATATTACGTATTGTTATTAATTAATAAATCAATAAATGTGTTTAATACATTTCGCTTGTAATTTTATTTTATTTTATAATATAAATATAACACTTAAACAAAATGTGTTTGAGTGTAGTCTTTCACAGAGCAAATGTGTTTGAGTGTAGGCTTTCACAGAGCAAATGTGTTTGAGTGTAGGCTTTCAACGAGCAAAAAAAATTTAAACGTTTAAAAAAATTAATGGTAAAATTTTTAGTTCAAATGTCAACAGAAACATAAGCCATTTTCCCCTAATATCGCCATTGCATAAAAGCGCCCATTAGATATTCGCACTACGGCGCCGATTAGGCTTGCACGGGCCTGGATGGAGGGAGACTGTATTGAAAAATTAGAAATGTAAATTACTATTCTTGTGTTACTTTATGAATAAAAAATATTTTATAATTTAAATTTGAAGGCTCCTCGTAATAGGACGAAATATATTATTACACACAACAAATATTTATAATAAATTTCGTATTGCAGTTCATATGTAATATGCTGATTGTAACTATATACACTTATACATAGTTAACCAGTACAAATTATTATCGCGATGCAAAAGTACAACGATTAATATCGCGTTGCTGTTGTTTGACAAACGTGATGGCATATACCATAACGATGCGATGCGTAAACGAATATAAATGACGCAATTCCAGTGCGTCGTAAAAACCGTATTCAGACCTAAAAACCATGATTCGCCTTTATTCAATTTATGCAATCATGTATTTTATTCAATCTATGTATTCTATTCAATTTATGTATTGCATTCAATTTATGTGATTTAAGCGATTTATGCATGCCATTCAATTTATGCATTGCAGTCAATTCATGTATTTTATTCAATCTACGTATTCTATTCAATTTATGTATTGTATTCAATTTATGTGATTTATGCGATTCATGTATTCTATTCAATTTACGTATTGTATTCAATTATGTGTTACAACCAATTTATGTAGCCGCTGTTACCGTCATGGGTGAGTAAACTGCTCACTGCATCAAGTTCGAGAAAAATCGAAATCTTCGATTTTTGACGGGCAGTATGTTCCTACCTAAAAACCATGATTCGCCTGTGACGTCGGCTGCATATCGCGTTATCGCCCGACCAGCTAAGGTCGGTCCCCCCCCTTTCCAATCTAGCAGTCGACTCACGGAGCTCCACGAGGCAAGAGCCTATTCCGCGCGTGTGTTACGCAAATTCATTTTACTGCCGTCAATATGTTAACTGTTTAATCGATTAAATTTTAATTAATCCAAATTATTAGATATGCAGTCGTACGGGCATGCGCGGATGCACAGAATCGCATAAGTATGAATTAATCTGTTTTTTATAATAAACCGTTTATACAGTCCACTTTTATCGTCTTACATTTTGTTTAAACCCAGCCTTTGGTTTAAAGTGTGAACAGCCGTTAACCCCCAAGCTACGCAAGGGGACAGCAAGTTCAACGCAACAAACCGAAAGGCCTCATTTACACTTCCAGGAGACAGGTGACTGATGGCACGTGGCAGCTGGTGAAGAGGTAGGCGTCAGGTGGTGCAGCATTTGTACTTCAGGCTATAACCGAGCAATTACACAAGCTATGTCATTTGGAACACGTCAAATGTTTCTCATGCTAGAAGATGATAATGAAGTGGACAATAGGAGGAGAAAATATTGTGTTCATCCGATCAACGAGTTGCGTGAAGTATTTGATGAATTTTACCATATGTATTTCGATTTAAGACAGCATCCAATGAAGTTTTTCCAAGAGATGACAATGTCTACTGATACTTTCGACTTCATTTTAGCGAAGGTGGAAGGAAAACTGAGGCGGAAGAGAACTTGTAAATTACCAATTACTCATCCTGAAAAGTTAAATGTTTAGATACTGTTTCAATAATCGAAATGACTTAACTGGAAATAAATTTTAATAAAATATATTTGAATTGTTGCTTACCCTCCTTTATTCATCGACTGTGCTATTTCCTTCAAATTTTTCTTCACCACATCCATGTTTTTTTGATTCGGGTCTGCATCATTCCAAATTGCAGGACATGTATGCACTTCACTAATTAATAATTCCCTTAAGAATTTTTTACCTTGTATAATCCACTATGCGATCTCAGTTTTTTACATACAACATGTTTCAGGGACTAAATCCCCATCTTCAGGTACAGTAAAAAATTTTATTATTCCCCTAATACATAGGGGTCGTCGAAATGATTAAAATGTTTATACATAAAAACACACGCACAAAAATCACTGAATAAATTAACATATAACACAAACACATGAACACGTTAAAAGCGACTCAGTGCACCGGTCGACCTCCGATCGTCAACTCAGTTTGTGAGTGATTTTTGTGCGTGTGTTTTTATGTATAAACATTTTAATCATTTTAAATCATTTTAACCACTTGCCACCCGTCGCCTGCATCCTGGAAGTATAAATGTCCGTGTGCTGAACGTCATGACGTGCTGTACTCACCCACACGAAACTTGCTTTGGTCAAATCGAAATGCTCCGAATTGAAGATGCAGATACGGGACGGTACCTGCAAACACTGGCCGATGAAGAGTAGCGACTTGCTTACCTCTGAGCCGCTGTCATACCAGTCGCTTTCGTACACCGTAGATAACAACTGCTCGTTCTGTAACGTTAATATCAGAATGTGCTCAGCCACAAATGTTGAAACAAACTTACTGAATTTTTCTTACAGTTGATATATGCGCGCGCGCGCGCGCGTGTGTGTGTGTGTGTGTGTGTTATAATTATAATTTTTTTATATTTATATTTTATGTTTCATGTTTTATGTTTTATATTTATAATAACTTTACCTCAAGATGTTTTTTCCTTATTTGGAACATGTTTCGGGACGCTAGTGTTCCCATCCTTAGCCTCCTTAATTCTGAATCTTGTGGAGTACTTGTTTGTTGGTTGGTTGTTGTTATGGTCTCCTGTTGGTTTCTGGTATTTTAAATTGGTATTATTGTGTGTAATTGTGGTTTATATATTAGTATTTTGTGTATTTACGATGTTGAGTGCTTGGTGAAATACATAGTCCTCTTCCAGGTGTTCCTCGGTCTTCCACGTCTGCGGCTACCTTGCGGATTCCAATTCAGTGCCGGTCTAGCGATATTTTCTGGTGGTCTTCTCTGTGTGTCACCGATCCACCTCCATTTTCTTCTCTTTATCTGTATTTGGATGGGACTCTGATTTGTGGCCTCCCATAGATCTCTGTTCGGGATGATCTTGGGGCACCAAATTCTCATTATGTACTTCAGGCAACGGTTTATGAAAGTCTGTAACCTTGTGGCGATGCCCTTTGTCACTTTCCAGGTCTCACATCCATACAGCAACACCGATTTGACATTTGAGTCAAATATTCTGAGGCTAATGTTTATTTACTTAACCAGCTGTTTTGTCGGTTATCCTGGAATATTTAATATTTATATTTTGTTTATTTTTATTTATTTTAAAAAATATATATTATTAAATAGATCATCTTCGGCTTGTTTTTAATTAATAAATTATTGTTATTTGTTTGTAAATATTAAGATTTTCGCAAGTATTCATTTTTTGGCCTTTTTGTATGTTTTTATAAATAAACATTAAAACAATCGTTAACTAATAGACTTAAATTAATTATCCGTTGTTTTACATTAAAATTGAAACAAACTCAATTATTCGTTAGTTTCTATATTAACATAGAATTATTTCGATTGTTATTGACTTAAAAACCTCTGATGATACTGATTTTTTCAGTGAAACGTGCGTAAGATTTTGAAACACCAAAAACGCAATCCTCTACTTGCAGAAGAAACCATATTCAACAATATCACAATATCAATAATTATATTTATATTTATAATTTTAAAACCAGTGTGTCGTTATTAATTTAGTCACTGATATTTCTTCTGTTTCTGATATTTCTAAAACACGGTTGGGAAAAAAATAGAAAAATAAATTGAAATGCATACATAATAAATAAACAAAAATTCCGGAGAATAATTCAGGAGAAAACCAAACTGGGTTGGACTCCCTCTCGAGAAAGGACTCTCTACAGAAATTAATAATACGTGTAGAAAAGGATATCTTAATGAAAGAGGGGAAAATATTGTGTGCGAGATGGATTTCATGATAAGGCAAATTTACAGAGACCTTGAAGGAACGGAGTAGGAACGGACATCATGGAGAGAACGCTAGGTCATGCTAGGTTCAGCTAGGTCATGGAGAAAACGGTTTTGAAAAGAATAGCCATTATTAATTATTCTTATGGTTTTTAAGCAGATCATAACAATTAGATCTATTTCTATTGTACAAATTACACTGTTCAACAGCAAAAATGTTTCCTGCTTGAAAGTAGCAATTTTGTATTTCATTTAGGTTATAAAAAAACTAATTTGACCTTTAACATGGTTAGTTAGCTCTTATTTTTAATATCCAACAGTTTAAGTATAGTTAGGGGAATTTTTGTTTTAAACTGGAAAATTTCATTTTTGATGGTTGGCAAATCTGTCTGAGACCACTTTTATTGTCATTTGAGGTTAGTTTTCGTCTCCCTGCATTTTAAGGTTAGTGAGTGTTAGTGATATTTTCTTTCCTTCGTTATATTATGTCTAGAAACTGTGAAAATGCCTCTCAAATGCGTTAATAGAGCTGACAACTTTTGCTATATATGTAGTGATGTGACATTTTCTGCTCAGAAACGGCATATAACACAGCTAGTAAAAACAGCCTACTTTCGCTTTGAAGTCAAGGTAGGGGATCAAGACAAGTTATGGGCGCCTTACTATTTTTGCAATACATGTTCAGTGAATGTTCGTAGTTGGTTAACTGGATAAAGACCTTTAATGAACTTTGGTGTACCGGTGATATGGCAAGAACCAACAAATCATGTAAATGTTATTTCTGCATGACATCGCCTTTACAGGATAATATTTCAAAGAAAAAAGTGGACTGTAGAATATCCAAACGTTCCATCAGCTATTCGTCCCGTCCCACATTGTGGTAGTCTTCCGGTGCCTAATCCTTCACAAGACTATCAACTACTGCCAGATGACGGTGAGGGATTTAAATATATTAGAGGAAAATTTCCTCAACTAAATGATGCCAAAGTCAAATGAAGCATCTTTGTTGGCCCTCAATCAGAAAGCTGATGAAAGATGAAAAGTTCAAAAATGCACTTAACACCAATGAGAAAGCGGCTTGGAAAATATTTGAAAAAGTAGTTAAGAGGTTTTTAGGCAAGAAAAGAGCTGAAAACTGTATTTAAAATGTAAATGAGCTTTTGGAAAAAATACCATAAGTTAGTATGGAATATGTCTTTAAAAAATCATTTGCTCCACTCGCATTTGGATTTCTTCGCTGATATTTGTGGAGACCTAAGTGAAGAACATGGTGAAAGATATCCAAGATCTTCTCCAAGATATCACCCCATGGAGAAGGGGTATCAGGGCAAATGGGATGTGTCCATGCTTGCAGATTACTGCTGGACATTAGCAAGGGATGCTCCAGACCAAGAGCATAAGCGGCAAGCTAAAAGGAAGCGTTCGGAAACGTAAAAACAATCAAGAAAAACAGTAATAATGAACAATTTTAATAACAATATTAACTTTTAAAGAATTAATTTTATTTTCTTTAGACTACCGGTATGTAAACATTTTATAAACATTTTTTATGTAAATTCATTTTTTTATATTGTAAAAACTAAAATATTTAAATGTTATTTCTTGTTTTGGAGATTGTAATATCGTATATACTAAGAACAGTGTATCAATAAAACAGGAGCTAAAAAAAGTTTTTGTCAGTTATATTCTTTTTTCTTACCCAATAAACAATCCAAATTAGCTAATTTTAGTCAGGAAACAAAATAATGATTTTTTTTTTTCTTTTGGCTAGTGTTATTTTTCTTTTTGTATATGCAACAGAGCCTAATAAAAGTGATACCATTGAGAACATTTGTAATGTGATAACAATTAAAAAAAATATTTAATTTTATTTTCAACTCATTATTCTTCATAATTTTTCTCGTATTTCCAAAGTATATTTACCCTGATGATATTCTATTGACAATTTCTGCATTCCATATCTACTGTTTGCTATTATTTTGTCAAAATATTTTGCCCCATTACAGCTGTAAACCTTCATTACTTCATTACTAACCAGCCAATTTCCTTTTGACTCAATTTTGTATTATCCTCAAAAGTTAGAACTTGAGGAACTGACCTGGTAGGTACGGAATATTCACTACATGTAGTATTAACAGACTCTAATTACGCAAGAGTTATGAATATACTGTTACGTAATACGGAAAAGTGTTACGTTATTACAGAACGTTCTGGTACATTGGAAAACGTTGTTCTACTTTTTCTCGGCTATTCCAGCAGCTGTAATACGTACGTGACTCTTGACATGCGAGGCAGTATCACGTAATGCGGAACGTCTCGTGCGTTTGATGGTGTTGTTCTAGAAGCTTCTCAATTAGCACAACTGTGATTGTTTCTGCGAAGGTCGCGCTGAAGTGTCCATTAGAATTTTCGATGGCTTATTAAGGACGCATATTATGGAAACCTGCAGACTATAAATAGCTCATACCTGCTTCTTACTTTTCAGTTATTGTCGGGCGATTTACACAGTGCGGGTCGATGTATGGTGGCGAAGTGTTATGTGTTTTATAATTTTGCGGGACAATTGTACTACAATTGTGTTTTATATTAGTTGACATTATTATTGCGTGTGAACAATTTTTATTTGATTTGTTGTAAGAGACTATCTTGTTGACTACAAACTGTTTAACTGTGATAATTGAAGCTGGTGATTAGTGACTTATTGGTATCTTGTATTTTGTTTTCCACTGTACCACATGACGATCACTAGACCGTCATAACAATATGTTATTAAAATAGTCGCATGCAGTCACGTGAATTCAGCATACGTATAAACGTGAACTACCTACCTGGTACATAATTTCTTCTCCAAGAACACAGAAAGCAAAGAAGAACGCCAAAGCCATGACTACGAAACTGCCAATGGCAAGGATGTCAGTCAGAACGTAGCAATGGCTGCGCTGGAAACATCAAGTAAATTATTTTAATTTCACATTTCGTAAATAAGAAAGAAATCACATAACAACAAAGATATATTCAATGTAATGTTTTTTCCCTTCCAATATAGTACGACTGTATTGTTTATTTCTAGAATATGTTTAATGTAATGAATTACTTAGCATTGTATAGAAAAGTACGTAGATTATAATACAGTAGATTTCATTACTACTCAACAATAAAGAAAAATCGAACACACTAGAGAAAAATGGAATTTATAAAATACACTGTGCAGAATGCGATGCTATTTATATCGGCCAATGTGGCCGTGCTCTGAAACATCGCATTTCTAAACATAAGAAGGCGATTTTAACCATTACAGCTAATACGGGTTTTGCAGATCATTGCTTAAAGCACAATCACTTCATAGATACAAAAAACAAAACACTACTGCACAACATACAAAAAGGTAAACAAACGGATTTGTTAAAAATTCTAGAAATTAGAAAAGCAATACAAAGTAACAAAAATTTAACAAATGAATAAACTAAATTCTGTGTATCCCCTTTATTTAAAGCTGTCACTTAATTTAGTTAATTTTTATATTTTCCATTCAGATTATATTTAGTTTTAACAGACACTTGACCTTCCCTTAGCCCCCACGATCCCCCCTCCATTTTCAAACCCCATACATATCCGGATACACGGACAAGATGTTCCTAAACAGATGTTCACCACCCTAACATTCTCTGTTTAATTATTCACTGATCTCTTTGGCAATAGCTTGAGAAGCCGAAACAGCTGTCAGAGTTAAACAAAAACTGTGAAACGTACCAAGTGTTTATATATTTTTAAAACCTTTATAATACAGTAGGTTTCTTGGATTACATTGTTTCAAAAAACCTAAAGGAAAATAATAACGTAAAGCAATAACAATTTATGTCAACATAATTCCAAGATCTCTGTATGTTTTAACCACAATGCAGTACTGTGTAGGCAGAGTATTGTGTACAGATGCGATAATACAATGTAATTTATACATATTTTAAACTATCTTTCTTTCTTGCAAGGCAATGATAGAAGAGTATTAAAAGACATTTCGTTGGGAACGTGGTAAAATATTGTAAACAATATGAAATTGCAATACCCAATTACGGTTTCACAAAATTCATTTATTAAACAACTGCGACAAATGGTTAAAAAAAGGCTATTTTCAAAGAGATATAAGCATAAAAACCCAGTTATATCGGAGATACAACATTTTACAAAATAAATTCAAATACCTACTTTAACAGACCCGATAAATAGAATACATTTGTCAATTTTTTAATAATAATAATCTTTTTTGTAAAAGAATATATTTTATTAATTTGTGTTTGGTTACAATCTCTAGATATTGACTGGAAAACAGGAAAGAACATTATTAGTTGTTAAGATAAAGTGTCCGAGAAGGGATTAAGAAGAACAACAAAGGAATTTAAAATGAGACACACAGAAAAGACTTAGACAAACCATTCTATATTTCCGTTTATAGACCGAAATCCAACCGAGTTGGTGAGGATACTTATAATGATAGTTCGACAATCTATTCACACGGATAAAGGAAGCATCTATTGAGAGAAATAAGAAAACATAAAGTCCTAGATAAACATGAGAAAAACAGTAGTAATAATTCAGTGAGGAAAAGATGGTAGATGAAGGAAAAGGGTGGAAGAAATTTGCTCGTGTTAAAAGTATAGTTATCCGTTACTGTTATATCTTTGACTAACATAGTTTCATTACGATATTAACTGATGACTCGTTGGGCACTTGGTGGAACATATTAATAAAAAGGTTTTTTAAAAATATATAAACACTTGGTACGTTTCACAGTTTTTATTTAACTCTGACAGCTGTTTAAACTTCTTAAGCCATTGTCAAACAGATCAGTGAAAACTAAACAGAGGATGTAAGGGTGGTGAAGATCTGTTTAGGCCGTGTATCGAAACACTTGTGGAGTGTAAAGATGGAGGGGTGTTGTAGAAGCTAAGGGAAGGTAAAGTGTCTGTAAAAATTAATATAATAATGCAAAATATAAAATTAACTAAACTCAATAACCGCTTTTAATAAAGGGAATACACAGAACTCCGTTTATCCATTTGTTAAATTTTTGTTACTTTTTATTGCTTTTCTAATTGATAGAATTTCTAACAAATCCTTTTTTTTACCTTTTTGCATGTTGTGCAGTGGTGTTATGTTTTTGTATTTATGAAGTGACTGTGTTGTAACCAATGATCTGCAAAACCTCTATTGGCTGTATTGGGTAAAACATAACAATGCGATTTTAACGAATACAGCCGATACAGGTTTTGCAGATCATTGCTTACAACACAAACTATGCACTTCATAGATACAAAATACATATCACTACTGCACAACATACAAAAAGGTAAAAAAATCTGTTAGAAATTCTAGAAATTGGAAAAGCAACAAAAAGTAATAAAAATTTAACAAATGATCAAACTGAATTCTGTGTATCCCCTTTATTAAAAGCTGTTATTTAGTTTAGTTAATTGTATATTTTGCATTCAGATTATATTTAGTTTTCACGTACACTTAACCTTTCCTTAGCTCCTACAACCCCCCTCAATCTTCCCAATCTTCACACCCCACACATGTTCCGATACACGCCCTAAATAGATCTTCACCACCCTTACATCCTCTGTTTAGTTTTTTACTGACCTATTTGGCAACGGCTTAAGAAGTTGAAACAGCTCTCAGAGTTAAATAAAAACTGGGAAACCTACCAAGTGTTTATATATTTTTTAAAAACCTTTGTATAGTTTCATTAACGAAGAGGTCACCGCAAAACTCGAAGTGCCATGCAAAAGCAAAGAAAGTAAATAAATTTTTGGTAAGTTTTTTAAATTAGTATAAACATTATATCAAGAATAATCAAAAGAATGTAGTGACTTTGTATGACAAAATAGGTATTTTTGATACAGGTTTGAACAATATCCAAACTTTATACGATATTAACAAATTATGGGATTATTATTATTTCGATAATATTTGTTTGTAGCTTGGCAAAAATTGTTTAGTTAATTATTTATTTTTTTAAGTTATTTAACTTACACCAAGTTCCACTTCTTACCATTGTAATAGAGAATACGGTAAATGTCACATTTATAGCAACTATCAGGAAATACATGGCCAGACACGGCTCATATATATGTATTAGCTCAGTCAGGAGGCTGAAAAATAAATGAAAACAGATTAAATATTGTCAACAATTTACAAATAGCTTATATTTCATATGGAAGCTTATGATCGCTACAATCATAATACATTTATTATCACAATCGTCACGACTAAAGACTACACCTTACAGCTATATTTTTAATCGTTCCTTTCTGATTTCTGTTGCTCCTTTCATTTTAAATTAATGTAATTCTATCTCACATCCCGTTTATGTCATTTCCATCTTGAAGTCTTATAAATACATATCTCAAGATATTTGAAGATATTGCGTTAAAGATTTTGCGTTACAAAATGCTAATGACGAAGTCATTATGTCTCAAGATATGCCCTTAAAATTCAGCGTTCAGCCCTACGCTTCATTTTAATAAATTACTCCTACCAATTTCTTGGTCGTCCAACAGTTTTTATCTATAGTCCTATAAATGTAAAATGGCTTGGAGAGCCTATTGTTCACCATCCTATTCCCCGAAGGTGAAAGCCTAGGAGTTGATCCCTGGGGGCAAGGAAAAGAACCCTATACCATCATCCCCGGTGGCAAAGCCTAGGAGTTGATCCGTGGGGGCAAGAAAAAGAAGCCTATACCATCATTCCCGGTGGCTCCGACTTCTGCCATCTCCGGCTGATACTCACCGCCTCATCGTGGTGCGGGGATGAACCGGTATTTCGGCTTGATTGAGGCCAATTGACAAAGTGTTCTTGTTAGTGTGTGTTCAGCGAACGGGAGAGAGAGTTCCGTCGTCCCTGACAAAGTAGCTGCTCTGGAAAGTTACCCTTCTTCTATGGTCCTAGATAATATTTCATACAGTGAACCCTAGTAGTATGTGTAGCTTCCACATGGCGTACCCCTGCTCTGGTGGCCGCTGACTGAACCCCGCCAGGTAGGCGAGAGGCTGCGGCTCTGGTAGATTGGGGGTTGACGCAATATCCCTCTGATTACAGGTACTTCCTTCTCGTTTAGAAACACGCACCCTAGCTTAGGCTACCTTCTAGGACGCGGGGTCAAACTGACTTTTGCGGTATCAGGGATGATAATCGGAACAAAGCGTGCTTGCAGCCCTCCGTAACGCGACCGGATATTGGGTCTGTGCCACCGGCGCTGCAGGAGACTATACGTGACACGAGAGGGTTGGCTTCTTCCGCATGTCTGGGTACCAAAACGCCACTTCCATAAGGGTGTCTTGTATCAACAGTTTGTTTACTTTTATGTCACAGCGTCGAAGAGCATTAATCTCCTTACGAGGAGAGGTTAGGAGAGGTTCCAGACTCTCTCGTTGACGTATCTAGTGAATGGAGAGCGGGGACTTTTCTACCTATTCGCGAGGAAGCGAATGTGGTTTTGCGATGGTATTTATGAAAAGGCAAAAGGAATTTTCGGAACTGGTTTGACATCGCCGACGCGACGTCGAGGTACAGCTGTGGCCCTCCACAATGCATGTTCACCATCCTATTCAGATAATCTTTTCATTTACAGTACTGCCACCCAGAGCGATCTCACTGTAGAAGGGAAAAATTACGTGTGGTAAGCAACCCATTTCCCAACCTGAAAATATTATTTCGCCCAGCACTGGTTCCTTATTATGAGGTTACACCTAGAGCTGTTAATTTTTTAATCGAAATATTCTGTAGCGCATGTGTGTGTGTGTGTGTGTGTGATAGAACGAAAGTTTGTCACATGCCAAAACTTTCACTAGACGCAAATTAACAAATAAATTTCATGACATGAGACCGTTTTCAAGCTCTGTTCTTGAATATTATTAACGTTATCAATTCAAATGTATATCTAAAACCACTCTCAAACTTGAAGGAACACACAAAAGTGACGAACGAAGTTTTCCATCGGAACCGAAGTTTCTGAGATTAGCCTAAACAACAAAACAAACAAACATTACGTCTTTATAATGGTAGTATAGACGTCGGGCTTACTGCACAACTGTTTGCAGAACAATTGCAGCCTAAACATTGTTGCTTATGGTCCAAGTCACGTTTCTGATAATAAATTACCTTATTTCAAATCCGTCCTGTGACTTCGTTGCGTTGTTTTTGTGGTTACGCGTTTCGGGAACTATGTCCCATCATCAGACGTAGCACTCGGGAAGAGATCGTCAAATATTAAAATTCATAAAAGTACATTATTTAAACACACGTGTTCGACTCGGTGCGCACCGTGCAACGTTCGGTCGGATACTGAATTCTTGGACTTCGAGTTATTGCCAGGTTGTTTATCTCAAGCAATTGCAACGCGGTGTCGTACAGTGGGTTGGATTTAAAATTCAACTTATCATTCAATATGCCATCATGGTTGTTCGTGCTGTTATAACTTTTGTATATTTCAAACTCCTCTAATGCGTCCATGTAGCGACCCTTGTTACAGTAATGTAAAGGTATAAGATTAGACCTTAAATCCGTGTAAGGTTGTTTGAAATCGAATGGCGTGCGTCATTTGACTTAATGTTTTCAAGTGAATATATGTTATTTAAATTTTTGCGTGGTGTGTGTTCTTGAAATCTTTTGACGAAAGGTCTCCCTGTCTGGCCAATATAGAAACTATCACAGTCGTTACATATTAGTTTATATATGCCTGTTTTTATCTCCAAGTGGGTTTGAATATTTGGGCGAACTAATTTCCATAGACAATTATTAGTTTTGAAAGTAGTAGTAATACTGATTTTATTTAATGTGGATGTTAAAATTCTGGGCATTATATTGGTGTAAGTGGTTGAAATGAATGTGGTCTTAGAATTTTTAGCTGGTTCAGGTTTGGACTTTTTATATTTGTGCTTTCTGAGGATGTTATCAATCATTGAACTGTTGTAACCATTGGCTATTGCTATATGCTTTATTGTATTGAGCTCATCGTTGAAATCTTCAATGTCAAGGGGTATCGTTAATAATCTGTGTATGAAGCTATTGTATGCTGCTATTTTTTGTGAAAAGGGGATGATGCGAGTCGGCGTGTATGGTTACATCAGTAGTGGTCGGTTTTCTATATATTTTAAATTTCAGATTATCTATGTGTCTAATGACGGTTAAATCTAAGAAATTTAGCCTATTATCGGTTTCGGTCTCCAGAGTGAATTGGATATTACAGTTTATGTTATTCATGGTGTTTTTTAGACTATTTATTTGGCGTAAAGTGCCATTAAAGATTAAAAATGTGTCATCTACATATAGACCATAGAAAATTATATTATTAGCGTAACTGTTGTTGGAGAGAAAATAGGAATTTTCATAAAAATTCAGATAAATATCCGCCAGTAAATCGGACAGGGGAGAACCCATGGCCAAACCATCTCCTTGAATGAAATACTGGTCGTTGAAGGTAAAATAATTCTGTTGTAGAACAATTTTAAGTAAAAGGATTAACTCATCTATGGTCCGGGTACTTAGTTTTTTGGTATCGCACAAATTGTTGCACGGTGCGCACCGAGTCGAACACGTGTGTTTAAATAATGTACTTTTATGAATTTTAATATTTGACGATCTCTTCCCGAGTGATACGTCTGATGATGGGACATAGTTCCCGAAACGCGTAACAACAAAAACAACGCAACGAAGTCACAGGACGGATTTGAAATATGGTAATTTATTATCAAAAACGTGACTTGGACCATAATCAACAATGTTTAAACTAGAAGTGAGTCAAGCAAGCATGGTTTATAAATATCAAATTATTAGAATTCAATTATTTAAAACGAACCCACACATTAAGTTCAATAGGTTGTGTTTGAAGAATAATTTAGTACAAAAGTATGCCATCATACACATTAATTCATCTTCAAAAGCTGCTAGAAACACAAAAAAACATGCCGAAAATTTCCGGATAAAACAGGAAATTAAGTCATATACGCTAAGAAAACCACACTTAACACACGTCTTTTTAACTACATTTGAAAATCTATAACAATATTCATCCCGCGATAATCGACAATGTCATGGATTCAGTAAATAAATACATAAAAGATAATATACGCAGTATACGTTTAAGACAAGCAATGAAAATTAAGAGATTAATAGACTTACAACGCCCGCATTCCGACATCAATTGTAAACATACATTTTACCCACGGATTTCCAACTTAACCTCAATAGTTTTCAACGAAAACGAAATAAATATTCTTAATAAGGGCATACATTACAATTTTCCACCTAACAACAAACATCAAGTCTTACAAGAGATTATCTGTGCTGAGACTGCAGTTAAAGCAATCTCAGATCCTAAACTTCAGAACAAAGCACGTTTCATAGTAAACAATAAATTCAATATTATCATAGACAGGCATACCTTAGACATTCACACATCTCATATTACACAAAAACAGATAAGATTTCGTATTGAATTCAAGACACTGAAGAAAATAAAAACAAAACTAATTGACAATAACGCCCGCATTACAAAAGCTGATAAAGGCCATACATTGGTAGTTATAGATAATGATAAGTATACACAGAAGGTTAATGAGTTCATTTCAGATAACAACATTAAAGTTTTGAACTCTGATCCCACTGAATCCTTTGTCAAAATTTTAAATAGCACGATTAATAAATGCGTTACCTTGTTTGATGAGCGTACACGCAGTTATTTAAAACCTATTAACGCTAAAGCGCCCAGGCTCACAGGCATACCAAAAATTCACAAAGACAATGTCCCGATTAGACCTTTGGTTAATTTCACCACGGCACCAGGTTTCAAGACAGCTAAAAAGCTTGTTAAATTAATAAAGGAAAATATTCATTTAAAGAACAACCACAGCATTATAAATAATAGTAATTTTATAAATAAGACTAGACATATAAAATTACTGCCGAATTATAAACTGGCGTCTTTTGATATAGTAAATCTCTATACTAATATACCGGTGAAGGAAACAATTGATATTTTAAGAAACAATTTGTGCGATATCAGAAAACTAAGTACCCGGACCATAGATGAGTTAATCCTTTTACTTAAAATTGCTCTACAACAGAATTATTTTACCTTCAACGACCAGTATTTCATTCAAGGAGATGGTTTGGCCATGGGTTCTACCCTGTCCGATTAACTGGCGGATATTTATCTGAATGTTTATGAAAATTCCTATTTTCTCTCCAACAACAGTTACGCTAACAATATAATTTTCTATGGTTGATATGTAGATGACACATTTTTAATCTTTAATGGCACTTTACGCCAAATAAATAGTCTAAAAAACACCATGAATAACATAAACTTTAATATCCAATTCACTCTGGAGACCGAAACCGATAATAGGCTAAATTTCTTAGATTTAACCGTCATTAGACACATAGATAATCTGAAATTTAAAATATATAGAAAACCGACCACTACTGATGTAACCATACACGCCGACTCGCATCATCCCTTTTCACAAAAAGTAGCAGCATACAATAGCTTCATACACAGATTATTAACGATACCCCTTGACATTGAAGATTTCAACGATGAGCTCAATACAATAAAACATATAGCAATAGCCAGTGGTTACAACAGTTCAATGATTGATAACATCCTCAGAAAGCACAAATATAAAAAGTCCAAACCTGAACCAGCTAAAAATTCTAAGACCACATTCATTTCAACCACTTACACCAATATAATGCCCAGAATTTTAACATCCACATTAAATAAAATCAGTATTACTACTACTTTCAAAACTAATAATTGTCTATGGAAATTAGTTTCGCCCAAATATTCAAACCCACTTGGAGATAAAAACAGGCATATATAAACTAATATGTAACGACTGTGATAGTTTCTATATTGGCCAGACAGGGAGACCTTTCGTCAAAAGATTTCAAGAACACACACCACGCAAAAATTTAAATAACATATATTCACTTGAAAACATTAAGTCAAATTACGCACGCCATTCGATTTCAAACAACCATACTTACACGGATTTAAGGTCTAATCTTATACCTTTACATTACTGTAACAAGGGTCGCTACATGGACGCATTAGAGGAGTTTGAAATATACAAAAGTTATAACAGCACGAACAACCATGATGGCATACTGAACGATAAGTTGAATTTTAAATCCAACCCACTGTACGACACCGCGTTGCAATTGCTTGAGATAAACAACCTGGCAATAACTCGAAGCCCAAGAATTCAGTATCCGACCGAACGTTGCACGGTGCGCACCGAGTCGAACACGTGTGTTTAAATAATGTACTTTTATGAATTTTAATATTTGACGATCTCTTCCCGAGTGATACGTCTGATGATGGGACATAGTTCCCGAAACGCGTAACAACAAAAACAACGCAACGAAGTCACAGGACGGATTTGAAATAAGGTAATTTATAATTGCAGCCTGTTTTTAACTATCCTGCAACTAGTTTTACGTAGCCTTGAAGTCAGCTTTATGGAATCAGTTTCTTAGTATAATAGAGCCCTAAAACATAGTATAATTTGCCAGCTGCGTAGACAAAAATGTCATACAATCAAAACCATTCCACACGTTCGATTATATGTTAACAAAATTTGATCTCGTTTGTTTTTACTACACTCTGAAGATTTAACATAAAAAATAGACAAGTAGATCTTACCTTTGAATCTTCTGATGCAGCGTCACCCAGACCTTTAGCTTCTTCGTAACGCCACACGCTGCAATAGTGTTTTTGCTGAGAATACTTTTCAAAATGATGTCAAGCTCTTTAAAATAAAAATTCAAATACATAAAAAGTAACACGATGAAACAGTCGCAGACCATTCGTTTGGCAAAAGCGATTCCCGATGCTAAAGCAACTAACATGATGCACAGAGTGTAAACAAAATAGTTCTCAGGTTCAAAAGGCAATTGAAACGGTAGTGCGAGCGATTCCGGAAAACCCAAATAACCCAAACCTCTTATATAACGATATATGGTGTGAGATACAGGCAAGAAAAAAAAGATTATGCAACAAAACAGTGTGTATTTGTTGGCTTTCTTCACGAACGTGTTCAGCTTATCCAAGAACATCACTTTGTCACCTAACGGACTCTCATAAAAATCGCGCGCTGTTACTTCAAGCCTGTCTAAAAACACGTCAAATCTATTTCTGTACAAATACAAGTACACTGTAATACTAGTCGGATACCACATTACAATTAAGATGACCATTGACAGAGGAAGATCTCTGACCGAATCCCATTTCCAAAACAGTAGATAAAACTCTAGGGATAAGACAGCAAAAACGGGTGTAAGTAATATCAGAGAATACACGTTTAGCTGAGTCTTAACGCGCTTCGAACTATTCGGCAATCCTGGAACAGCCAAACCCGTAACGGCAGAACACTTAACTGAGTTACTGAACATTTTGTGAAAATTAAACATACTGGCGTTGTGATCTGACGTCATGTTGTTCGGTAACTGACCCAAGACCCAACAACACTGCAAAGAGGTTTCTATTCTTCTCTGTGTTATGAATTCCTCCGTGTACAATTGTGTAGTCAGCCGTACAGCAAACAAATTATTTCACTCTATATCGTTACTTTGTATTAATGAAGTTCTTTTTTTTAATTTCAGAAACGAGTGTCTGTAATAGAATTTCTCTGTTAATTGCACGTAACACAACTGTCAATAATACAAAAGTGCAGGATAACACTAAGTCGAAATTAATTATTCAAGTCTATCGAATATATTGCCACGAGCTCGAGAGAACGCGTGGTTCTAAATAATTTATTCCATTTTTCCTTTTCAGTGCGAAAGGGACCTCTCGTTACACACGACATTGAAATAAATAAATAATTTTGTGTCTCCTCTATTGACGCAAATTATATATTTTATCACAGAGCATTCAGTATTTCGAACAAAATGTAGGTAACAATGAAATAAGTGTCCAATATTGGACATCACCCTTATGAAGCTGTGGTGGGTTTGGGCGTACTGAAATGAGTGAGCTACGCTTGTGTTAAAAGAGGATTGCATGATGAATAATATCCTAATTTAGCCCACCTGATACATGCACAAAATCTCTTTTAATATTAATTTTATCGTAAATTTACCTCAACTTTTTCTAAAATCTAATCTGTGTTGAAAAGACTGCTGTGTGGCAAAATAAGAAATAAAGGAAGGAATCCTTAATAAGAAAGGAAAAGGTTGGCCAAATGTTATGTGTGGAGCGGTGCTTTATACGGTGCAGAGGCATGGACACTGAGGACAGAGGATGAGAAAAGATTAGAAACACTTCAGATGTAGGTTTAGCGAGCAACGGAAAATGTGAGATGGGTTGATAAAGTAAGGAATGATCAAGTTTTAAGAAGAATAGGGGAAGAGAGAAGAATCCTGAAGGTTATAGAAAATGGGAAAAGTAATTGGTTAGATCACTGTTTAAGAAGAGGCTGCTTGCTTACAACTGCCATGGAGGGTGTCATGGAAGGAGAAAAAATAAGAGGGCGTAGAAGAATTAATTTAATAGATAGCATTAAAATCAAAGGGTTTTACGAAGAAACGAAAAGACTGGCATGCGATAGGACAGCTTGGAGAGCTTTTACCATTTGAAGACCTGCCTTAGGGGAGAACACTAAATATATAAATCTGTTTTTACATATGTTTTAGAAAGGAAAAAACAGAAAATTGGGTATTTTCTTTCTTTTTCTTTCTTAATTTAAATTTGCTAATGTAAATTCAATATATCCAATTTCGTTGGCACGCCTACTATACTCAGGCAATAAGCATACCTGCTATTTCGTTTATATCTTACGTATGTGTATAGTCAGAATGCTCACAGCTCTGACAGTTTACACCGTCTGCCAAAGTAAATGTTATCAGTCGTAATTTATTTTCCAGCTCCACCCATATAGTTGCGTTGTTTCAGCGTTCCTGTATACCTTGAATAAAAGCCTACACTGACACCAGAATGGCGACGACACGACGAGACGGGTCGGCTTCATTGAAGGTAATAAGCTGCAGTTACAGAAAACTAATTGTGGCGACCTTGAGGCAACGTAGACTGCATATGAATATGTCACTATAATAACGTGACAATCTGGTCGGCAAACATTGACAATATCACTGTTTTAAGAGCACGATATCACATCAAAGCGCGTAAACTGTCTGCCCACGCGAGCTATGAATCACATAATACGCGCTGTGTACGACTCAACATTCACAGTCAATTTGTCGAGTTGTCGCACCATCAGTTTTCATAAAATGCGCTGTCATCTTCGTGAAAACACGTCTTTTTTAAAAGCTTATAGGCTATCCATCTTCACGGTTCACACCATTGTATAATTTACATTATCAAATTAATGTGTAGGTCTATTATTTATTTATAAACTAGGAAAACAATGAGATTATCTATTAATAGTAATAATAACACTTGTATATAATAACAGTAATATTAGTAATAATCGTTGCTAGGATATAGTGTGTAAAACGCAAGAATAATAGAGACTTTAAAAATGTCCCTATACGTTCATAAATATCATCATTATTATCTTATTATTTTATCAAGGTCTCATCCCCTCTTTCATTAATCAAAAGGTATATCTTATTTATTTATTTTCAAAATACCCTTATACCATATTGGTGTCGGGTTACATCAACTACACTCTTTATACAAATTTTTTCCATCTTACTCTATCCATTGACAATGTCTTCGCTTCACTCCAGCCCAAGCTTCTTTCTCTCAAAATGTTTCCCACATTCCATCCCAAGTCAGTCGCGGTCTTCCTCTCTTCTTTCTCCCCCCTGATTTTGCCTCCCAAACCCTTTTTACCATTCTATCACTATCCATTCTCTGCATGTGTCCCCACCAGCATAGTTGTCTCTGTTCAATAAAATCCAGAATCGATATCATTTCTAAATCCTCTCTTATTTGTGTATTCCTAACTCTATTCTTCCTTGTTACTCCTACTACTCTCCTAATATTTCATTTCTGCCGCCTGGATTTTACTTTTTTGGCTTTTGGATAGCATCCACGTCTCACAGCCGTATGTTAAATCCGGTCTTTATACTGTTTTATACACACTCATTTTCGTTTTCTTGATATCTCCTTCTTTTTTATAAATCTATTGTTTAATGCATAGTATACTTTTATTGCCTTTTCAATTCTTATTTTAATGCGGCTTCCTGATTCCCATTACTATCTACTATAACCCCTAGACATTTAAATTGTTTGACTTGTTCTATGTTCACCCCTCAAATCTCTGTATTTATTATTTTCTCCCCCATTACCATTACCTTTGTTTTGGTCTTATTTATTTTCATCCCTGTTTCCTGGAGAACTTCATTCCATGTATTCAAATTAGCCTGTAACGCCCTTTCACTTGTAGCCATTAGCACTACATCATCCGCAAAAGCCCCTTCTGCTACTTCTATACTTCGCAAGTTCCTGTATCCAACATGCATTTTCCTAACCTTCAGTGAGCACTTCTTAATAATGTCGTAGTTGAATAATGTCGGACTCAGTCCACCTCCTTGTCTTAATCCATAATTTGTTGTAAATCCTAACGACCTCATATTTTTACCAATTACATAATTTACATTATTTTTGTATAAACTCTGTACTACCTTAATTATTTTACTTCTTATTCCTCTATTTTTTGAACTTTCCCATATTTTTGTTCTAGGCACACTATCGAAGGCCTTCTGAAGATCAATAAAAGCCAAACATACCAATTTATCTTGTTGTATCGACTTCTCAGCTATCTGTTGCAGAGTAAATATGTGATCCTGCACACTTTTTTCGAGCCATCGAAGCAGCCAGCCTCGGATGCCCGTATTAAGAAGTAAGTAAGTAATCCTTCACACTTCTCCCTGATCTAAAGCCACTCTGCGATTCCTCCAAACTATTTTCTAAAATTGGGACCAATTTATTATTAATTATCTGCTCATAAACCTTAACAATTGTATTTAACAGATTGATACCCCTATAATTATTATAATCTCTTGCGTTACCTTTCTTAAAAATAGGAACTATCAATGCTTCCTCCCATTCTCTTGGTATATGTCTACACTTGTCCATGCTTTATTGATAATTTCTAAAAGTATTTCTTTCCCCTTTGTCCCCATATTCTTTATCATTTCTGCTGTAATTTTATCTGTTCCAGGTGATCTCCCACTTTTAAGTCCTTTAATCACTACTTCTAATTCATGAATCGTTATTTTTTTTTCTTCCGCAACTTCACTATCCTATCTATTTTCTTCTTCATTAATATTGACTTTATGATCATCTTTGTTGATTTCCTTACCACGTAGTAATCCTTGAAAATATTCTTTCCATCTATTCATTATATCGTTTCTTTCTGTCAGTATTTTCCCATTAGCATTATATATACATAAATAATTCTCATTTTCTTTTCTAAAATATTTCAATACGCTGAAGAAAAGCTTTTGATTTTCCCATCTATCTATTTCCAATTGTTCTCCAAAATCTTTCCATGCACTCTCTTTCGCTTTTCTAACTAATTCTTTAACAATTTTTCTTTGATGTTTATATGCTTCATAGTTATCCACAGTTCTATTAGCTGTATACTTTTCCATTCCCTTTTCTTCCTTTTAATCTGCTCCTTTATTTCATCAGTCCACCATACCGTCTGTTTTCTTTTATTATTCATACTAGTGACACCACAAACCTCCAGAGCGTATCTATAATTATATCTTTCATTATTCTCCAGACTTGGTGTATATTAGCATGCCTTATATTTTCACTTACCTTTTGTAATTTTTTTCGATCACATCTTTAAACCTATTACTTACAACTCTACTGTTCAGTTTATACGATCTGATAGATTTATATTCTAATCTTCCTTCTCCATTGTTTATTTGTTTTTTATCTATCTGTTCTTTACATTTGGTCATTACTAAATAATGGTCGCTATATATTTCAGCACCTCTTCAGACTCTAGTGGCCATTATCGTTTTCCTGTTGGTCCTTTCAACTAGTATATAGTCAATTATCGACTTCTCTCCCCTATTTGGTTGTTTCCTTGTGAATTTATGTATATCTCTGTGCTGATAAAAAGTGTTCGTCACAATAAGATCATGTAATAAGCAGAAATCCAACATTCTCCTACCGTTATTGTTTCTCATTTCTTTTCCATATATTCCTATTACTCTTTTATAAATCTCATCTCTTTTACCCACTCTACTGTTAAAGTCACCGACAATATATTCATTTCCTTTGGCTTCCTTTGTTACTTCCGATAGTTCTTTCCAGAATTTATCTTTTACTTCCACCTTCTCATCCTCGCTTGGTCCATATACCACTATAATTGTAAAACATTTTCCCTTTTGACTCTCCAGCTCCACCAGTAGTAATCTTTCTGATACTGCTTCCCATTTCCGTATCTGTCTTACTAAATCCCTGTGTATTATGCATCCCACCCCCGCTGCAGCTCTCTCTTATCTTCATCTACTCCACTATATATAAGTACGTGATCACCATTCATAGTAATCTTACCCCTTCCTTTTTTTTTAGTTTCGCTTAATGCTAAAATTTCTAATCTATATCCTATAAATTCTTTCATTATTTCCTCCTCCTTATCATCTAAACTTCTGATGTTACATGTTCCTAAATTCCATTTACTTCATGAGCTCTCCTCTTTATCCTATCCAATTTCTCTGCTCTGTCCGTTCCCTTTATTTCCGTCCTCTCACTACTACTCAGTTTTTTTGTTTAGCTATGTCCAACTTCCCTTTACTCTTATTCCATCTCCATTCTATTCCATCTATAATTACTCTGCTGTACCCTTTTTTCACTTCCCTTCCTTTTTCCCTCTCCTCCTTTACCATCTTTCTTAACTGTCTTTGTATTTCTCTTTCCTGCTTCATTAAATCGTTATTAATGTATATTCCTTCAGTACTTGTATCCTTTTATAATTTATATTTATTTTCTAGAATTTTCATCTTATCTTCTTCCTTTTCTAATCTAACTACTCACATTATTCCCCTATTTTATACACTTCGCTGGTCTGCACATTTACCTCCAGGTACTGTCCTATAAATTTCTCTACATTATTTTTAATCTCCGTTTTGTTATCTGCATCTATTTTTAATCCACTTATGATCACATTATTCTTCCTTCTATCTTTCTCCAAATATTCCACTATATTTCTAAGCTCAGCCAACTCCTTCTTAATGTCCATATTTTCTTTCCTGAGCGCTTCGTTTTCATCTTTTAGGTTTTCCATTCCTTCCGCATATTTCCTATGGTCCTATCTTACTTGTTTAATTTCTTCAGTTAACTCATTTTTCATTTCTTGTATAGTTTCCAATATTATATCTAACTTGTCTTCACTTGCACTAGACGTCTTAACTGGTGATCTCATCGTTTTTTTACTTCTTCCGAATCCTTCCTCATTACGTGATTCACTTCTCTTCTTTTCTTTGTCCGATCGTCTGTACTATACTCATCACTTCCCATTTTTAATAACCTTCTTACGGCTGTTGGCCGCGCAAAAAAGCAGGACCCCAGTCGACCCGTCGGAATTCCACACTTCTGTCAGCCAACCCGCCTTCCCAATTAATTAATACAATATATTAATTTTTAAATACAATACAATAAAAATATAGTAACATAATATATAATAATATAACATAAACGTACAATACAATAATACTACATAACAACTCATCTACGCCATTAATTAATACCATAAGTTAAATTCAGATACAATATTCAGATACAAAAAACAAATAAATATCACAAACAAGTTCCACTATAAGTTAAAAGACAATAAACAACAAAAATCCCAAATAAAAAATATGAATCAATCTCTCTCTTTCCTTCTCACCTTCTCTCTTTCTCACCCTCTCTCTATTTATGCACCTAAGCATTCAAAGAATTTCGACGAAACCGAAACATTGAAGCATGATAATGTTTTTAGGCTTTTGAAACGTATAATGTGGATTACGTTTGGTGGATTACGTAAATCATTTCGATACCACAGACGATCACAAACAGACCATGTAAAACCAAATTTATTCTCATTAAAATGTTTGCTAAACTCAATGTCAGCAGCGATTATTTCTGTCTCGATGCGTTTATATATCAAATTATTTCTAGACTGTGGGGAATCGAAAGTGTGGAAGCGTCACGTTTTTCGATGACGTTACATTTTTGTGGAACGACCCCCAGCCTAAAAACATTATCATGTTAAAATTTAAATTCCTCGTTCAGTATCGAACCCCCAAACTCCGAACAGAAATCCGCCGCACTACCGACATCCCTATTTATTTTTATTATACTGCATGCCGCCCTTTGTACATATTACTCTCTATCAACACTTATCATAACAAAACAACCTTATCTTTTGTACTTAATTTCTGTCCTACTTCTTAAGTTTATTTCAATTAAATCCTACTTCTTACTTATTGCCTTAAACATACCACACCTATTAATTATATATATTTTTAACACTTAAACAGCGTACACTCCCTATAACAATTAACCAACAATCTTGCAAACTCATTAACATCTCTAATCATGACACATAAACTACACCCTGATTTATATCACTATACCCATTCACAAAACTTTCTTTCTTCCAATAGACTGTTACACCCACATTCACCCTTCAACATTTATCTCTGTACCGTCGTTTATTATCCTTTTCTTGCTAATAATTCAATCTTTTTTACAAGTACAACAACAAAACTATCACTACGAAGGCAGGCCGACTTGTCGGTATCTACCTGTCGCCTCAAGCTGAAAAAACTAGGAGTACAATGAGATTATCTATTAACAGTAACAATAACACTTATATATAATAACAGTAATATTAGTAATAATCGTTGATAGGATATAATGTGTAAAACGCAAGAATAATAGAGACTTTAAAAATTTTCCTATTCGTTCATTCCAATCGTTAATCTGTGAATGGTAATTAGAAAAGAAAAATCGCTGTGATTATAGATTGATCTTTTTTTTTTTGCGGGGGAGGAAAAATGCATTATGCATCATCAGGTGACACCCGACTGGTCTCCCGGTGTGTGGGACTCGCACCCACTAAAAAACCTCCACTTTACAGGCATGGAACCCCCCCTGGAACAACTATAGATTGATGATAAATATCATCATTATTATCTTATTATTTTATCAAGGTCTCATCCCCTCTTTCGTTAATCAAAAGGCATATCATTAAATTAATACTTTTATTTTGTTGTAAAAGATTTAAGGGAATAATGTGCTTTGAAATGTTTATGTAATACACCTTTGTCGGAGTGTAAATATAGGCTTATAACTAATTTTACATCCATTTTGGAGTATCAAATAATTCGTAACTGCTACTGTGAGTAAGGTTGCGTGTTCAGAACTTTTTGACACACTTTCTGCATGTAAATACTGCAGTCGTTTGAAAACACAATATGTACTCCTCCAGTGGCCGAAGTTTTAATGCTGTTAAAAATTGTCTTGGAATAAAATTCATGAAGTAATAAAAATTCTTGATTTTTGTAGCCAATAGAACAGGCTTAAGAATTTCTGCAGAAAAAAACAAATTTCTCATGAACATTAAAAATGCGCCAAAATTCCTGGTAACAGATATTGGTCGAATAGAGAGGGTTCGAAAATTTAAGTATCCAGGAGAAATAATTCAAGAGAATGGCTTAGAAAAATCTGCTATAGAAGAAAGGGTTCATAAGAGGGAAAGGCATATGGTTTAATTAAAGATATTTATAATAAAAGTGCATATCTAAAAATGCGAAAAGTACAGTAGTGATGCCAGAATGCCTATATGCAAGTGAATGTCTAGCATTGAATTATAATTTAGACAAACTAGAAATATTGGAAAGACGAATTATTAGGAAAATATTAGGCCCACGAAAAACTTCAGAAGGTTGGAAATTAATAAGTAACGATGAAATATATCAAAGCATAGAAAATATAACGGAAACTATGAGAAAAAGAAGAAGATTATTTTTTGGACATTTATATAGAATGGACGACAATAGGTTGACAAAGCAAATCTTTAAATATCTGTGGGGGAAGAAGTCAATATCAAGTTGGATTAAAGAAGTCCAAAAGGATTTAGAAAAAATAATATACACGCAGAAGAAGCAATTGAAAGAGACGTTTTTCGGTCAAAAGTGTTGAAAACGGAAGGAGTCTAGGCTAGGAGAGAGAGAAACGCAGGTTCAAAGTGGACTGAAGACAGGAAGAAGAGACACAGTGAAAAGATGAAAGAATATTGGAGAATAAGAAAAGAGCAGAGAGTAAAGAATTGAAATTGGCATGTGGTCCCTAGATGGCTGATACACGAAAAAATTCTTGATACAGCGTCTTGAAATAAAAGTGCAGTCTTGTATGAGCAGCTGTTCGGTGCGGTTGTACTGTCGAGTGCGGTAACTTAATATTATCGCTATCTTTCTTACTAAATAGACTTATATTTGTAAGTAATACTGCAACAAAAATATCAACAAACGGTTTATCTGATTACTCGAACAATAATCAATAAGTCAGCCAGGGGGCCGCGCGTGCGTCTGCTCGTCCATGTAGGACTGTGTGTCTGTCTGCGGCTTGTGGTTGTTTGTACCTGTTTATCTACAAAACATAAACAAGGCCAGAAATTACTCATCTGGAAGTACACGCGTCTTTTAATTTATCTGTCTACTGTAATTATCGACAATAATGAATTATCACCAACCAGGCCTGTCAACTAACATTGAAACTGTTCCTACGGTCCACTCAGGAACTACATTACCTCCAGTGTCGCAAAATTCCCCTCAATCCTAAAACAGTCAACAGCCAGGCAGAAATCTTAATGTTGATTTCACACAGCACGGATCCCACAGCTGGCAGATGGTGAAAAAACGAAAAAGAAGTCGCCAATCTTCAGAAAACACAACTGAAACACACACTCAGCTTAATGACCACAACAGATTTACGGTGTTACCTACAGATGACCCTGATGACGTCCAACCTACTCAAGTCTAGGCTCAGCTGAAAGTACCTAGACCTCCTCCTGTATACCTTCATGTTGTCGTCAATTACAATGAAATGATCAATACCCTTACAAAAATTTTGGAATCAGAACAATACAGTACTAAATCGTTCGATGGCAATACGGTGAAAATCAACACTTTTGCACCTGATTCTTACAGAAAAATTTAATCCGTCACCTCGAGGACGAAAAAATTATTTACCATACATATCAAATTAAAGACCAACGATCATATCGGGTTGTCATAAGAAACATTCATCCTAGCATCGGTGTACACTTTATTAAAGAAGCACTAAAAGAAAAAGGACACTCAGTCAGAAATATAATGAACGTTAGACACAGAGTAGAGAGAACACCCCTCCCTCTCTTCTTTGTTGATCTTGAACCTGCAGCAAACAATAAACAAATATATAACCTAAGGTCTTTAGGTAACATGCAGATTACTGTAGAACCACCTCGGAGAAAAAACTTCATAATTCAGTGCACTCGTTGTCAGTCATACGGTCACAGTAAGACGTACTGTAGAAAACCTTTCCAGTGTGTCAAGTGCGGAGGTGAACACAACTCCGCAACTTGTTCCAAATCTAAGGATACACCAGTCATATGTGCATTATGCGATGGTCCTCATACAGCTAATTATAAAGGCTGTGAACTTTATCAAAATCTGCAGTCCAGAAAAAGCCCCGTACCTAACACCACACCTAGGAGAACCCCTTCAATGTTTAGGACTATGAACAAGGAACAGAACATGAATACCCGTAACGCCTCTTTTCCTACTTACGCTCAAATTACAGCACTACAGCGACACTCAGAATCCTCGCCCCCTTATGACAGCAATCTCAAACAGACAGCAAATGAGGACATCACTCTTTCACACTTCCTGACAAAATTTGAGACTATGTTCAGTCAACTCATGCAGCAAAATAGCGTCATGCTTAATCTCCTTACAACACTTGTCAATAAACTTTCTAATTAATGATGAATAACAATTACAGGATTGGATTATGGAACGCCAATGGACTCTCTCAACGCACCCTAGAACTCAAAGCTTTTCTTACTGACAACAGGTTAGACGTAATGCTTATATCTGAGACACATTACACAGACAGAAGCCATATTAGGATTCTAGGACTTACTGTTTATGATACCCAACATCCTGACGGTACAGCTCGTGGTGGAACCGCTCTGTTAATCCGAACAATATAAAAATGATCTCTTCTCTAAAGTCAAAACTGCTCACCTACAGGCGACAAATGTTTTAGTGGAAGATCAAAGAGGCCCTCTAATTGTTTCTGCAGTCTACTGTCCCCCAAAACACAAAATCAATGAAACTGACTTCAGCTCCTTTCTTAGAACTCTTGGTGCACGTTTTATGGTGGGAGGTGACTTTAATGCAAAACACCCGCAATGGGGTTCGAGATTAGCTAATAAAAGAGGTAGAATTTTATATAAAGTTATTAGACAAGAATCCCTGTCCTTTCTGTCCAGTGGTCAACCAACCTATTGGTCTTCTGATACAAATAAAATACCTGACAATGGAGTCCAGAATTAATTACCATAGTAACAAGTAAATAAACCAAAGCTAGCGTATTTACAGGCATCGGAACTGTACATTTATCCATTCCTACATTACATTTTCTATGTTTTATGTCATATGCGATTCTATCGATATATTACGATGTGGGAAAAGAAGAAGTGTACTAATTGTAAATTGTCCTATTACTTAATGCAAAGGGAAAATACGTGTTGTTTTCATTTGTGAGGTCAGGAGACAAAGGTTTTTGGTTTTTAGTTTACTGGTGAAATAAATAAAAGCCATGGTTGGGAAAACATAACGTTTAATGTGTTATTAAAATGCTTCTAACACAGTAACACTTAAAGAATTTAGAGTTTTTGATTTAACAGGTATTTTATAAATATCTCCAAAAGCTTTATAAACGGATATTTTTAATCTCCAAAGGCTGTTGCACTAACATAATAATTTAGTACAAGTTAAAATAGTTCAAGTGTTGAAAACAGCTTTGGAGAGAATTTGACTAATGAGTACAAAATTGTTATACGAGTTGACAGAACGCCATATAGACATAGACAATAAAAATTATATTAAAATACTTATTAAAAGTCAAATATACGCGTCCAAAGCCGCGGGTAACAGCTAGTATTTTATATATTGTATGTACTTGGGTTATGTATCCCATGTAATTCTATGCCTTTGTAATTGTGTGGTTGTTAAAAATTATGGGATAAAATGTGGAATTTCTCCTATGTTTGTTTGTTGCATTTATACCATGCATCCAAAGCCTTTATGAAGATGCTTCTTCCTCGAAGAAGACTGCACAAAGCAATCACCATCTCTATTCCTCTACATTGTTGTTATTCGTTATTAACAATGTGAGAGAAGATTGTGTGCCCACTCTCTATGCTGTTTATGGACTTACATAAGATTCGATTCTCATTTCCACGCATGTACGGGCAGAATTCGTTTCAGTTTTGAAACCTTCCGTTCAGATCCTATAAAGATGTGCTACATATAGGGCAATATTTATCGTTTTATTTTGCATTATTGTTAATATTTAAACAAAAATCTAATTTATATTTTAAATCGTACAAGCTCCTGAGTATTTTGCTGCAATGTTTGTCTTCACTAAGCATCTTCTAGTTTAATATATTTTACTGCATCTGTATGCGAATTTCTGTATGACTTATAAATTGATTTTTATAATTTTTGTAGTCGCTAATGACCGATGCTGTTGCAGCGACCTTATAAATAAAAAGATGTGCTACAACATAATATGTTTTCAGTTCTGCTTTAGAAATGTGATGTTACCGAGAGCGTCATCCTCACTTCTAATAACTAACCCATACCGTGTAATCAATACGGTTTACCGTCTTGCGAGGGGTGAGTGACCATGCAATTCCTTACGGTGTACGATGTCAGTCGAATGCAACACTATCACTTCCCTAAAATGTTTACTTTCCTTTCTGTACTTGTCTATAGAAATTTTCTTTCCTCCCCTTCTTTCAAATGTTTACAGCCATAGTTATCGTGGAGAGGTCGTTGGAAAAATCACTTTTAAATCCAATAATAATCACTTTCCACTAATCAGCAACAACCACTTGAACCGCACTCTACAATCTCGGCAGGTGTAACTAACTAACGAAGTCTGCCGCTGTTGCTTATATAGGCGCCGCAGAGGTTCCAGAATAATTTACCATCCTTTTGGCTACGTGCCAGCATAAATTTCGTAGTTTCAAATAGTGCTCTCAAACAGTCTGGAAGGTCCTTTTTATAGTACTTGTTTCAGCCCAGCTTGTTTCTTAAATTCTTTCCGTTGCTCCTCTTGTGTACACCCGAATCTTATTATTTTCTCAAGTTCTAAACACCTCTTTCATTAATCAGAAATACCCCACGTGGTGACATTCTCAAAGTCCTTCATAAATTGTAATCCAAACGTGAAGTAATTTTTGACGTGAGATTAGATTTATTCTATACAAAAATTAATATTTTTTTAGGCGATTTAATTACGGCTAGCACAGTCGTTTTTTAATTACAGAAAAGTCCTGTTCTGTAAGTCCTCTTGCATTCATTTCATCTTCGACGTCCATATTTTCCATGAATGTTTAGGTCTTCCTTTTTTCCTTCTAGAGGGTGGAGTTCATTCCCATACCATCCTTGGCCATCTCTCATCCGGCATTCTTTTTAGGTGTCCAAAAAAATGCAGTCTTCTTGCTTCTATTGTTTCTATAATGCCAAGGTTGATTCCCATCGCTTGTCTTATCTCTACATTTCTCACTCTATCTAGTCTTGTTAGTCTACAGCACCTCCGCCAGTAATCCATCTCCATAGCTCCTATTATGGATTTATTTCTTTATTCCTTTTTAAATTTTTAAATAATTAAATTACATACGTTTTAAGGTAGGGACTTAATTGCGGTCTTTCACTGATCGTGAAGAATTTCTTAAAAATTTCAACGTTCCTTGATAGCGCATTTGGTGGTTGATCACTTGAATAAGTTTAACTGGTATTGAATTCGGCAACGCACATACCAGAACCATAGTACATAATGCAACTGTATTATTAATAATAACGCAGGTCCTTTCACGAGCTCAAGCGAAGTTACTTAACAACACCCAAAATTAACCACCGCAAAGGTACAACGATGACCTTTCGACTTGGCAAACAACAACAGCGCGGACGCAATTAGTCAGAATTAGCGACGCTAACACGACGCTACAAGCTGTTACTCTTGACAGATATAATTCACTGAGAAAACTAATGACTTTACACTGTGCCTCCAAGTACAAGTCCTTCTCTACTTAATCAGCGGCAATTATGTCTACCTCCGCTGTACTGTTTAAATCTAACAAACTCACAAGGGACAGATTTATATCCCTTTGTTTCATCATTCCACGTATTGTCAGTACCCCCCATTTCTCCCCAAAATTTCATCGCGCCCATAAAGCTGTCTATTCTTGCTTGTCTTACATTGTTGTTAATATTGTTGCGAGGGTCTAGTGATCGTCGTACGGTACAGTGGAAAACAAAACACAAGACACCAATTAAGTTACCAGCTTTATGGTGAGCAAGATAATAACCAGCTTTAATTATCACAAATAAACAGTTTGTAATCAACAAGATCGTCTCTTACAAATTGTGAATAAAAATTTGTTCACAAGCAATAATAATGTCAACGAGTCTCGCGCAATTATAAAACACATTACACTTCGCCACAATACTTCGAACCGCACTGGAATAAATCGCCACTAAAACTGACCGCTAAGCGCAGCTGTCGTTGTTTAAATAGATGATAGCACAAGTGTTCCAGAATAGTTCATAATACGCGTCAACAATAAAGGAAAACGCTAGAGCGTAACTGATTGCGGGCTTAACACAGCGCGCGCGGCAGGCGAAGTCTGGAACAGTCTGGCTAACGCATGTTGAGGTCACGTACGCACACAACATTATAGCCGGGCTCCGCTGGAATAGCCGACAAACACGTAGTATGTTCTGTGATGTCGTAACAATATACCTCAGTGGATACACAGTGTAACACAGTGTTAGAAAGCTTTACTAAATCACTGGAGAACTGTTAGTACAGCACAGCACTCAGCTGTTAATCTACAGTAGTTGGCGCATTGCACTTGTTAGTCTCAATTTTTACTTCCATATTCCTTAAGGAAATGGAAGTATGGTGATGGCAAAAAAAATCGTGTTCGAGATTATTGCAGATTCTGATTGTACTACACTCAAAACATGAAAAAAAGTCGTTTTTCGAAAAGTGTCTGTGTGTGTGTCTGTGTGTAGATTTTTTTTCTATGGCAAATGATAACAGCCGCAAATTCAAACAGAATCAAATAATTTTTTGCATACAGCCCTGATTTGTAGAGTACTCAAGACCTATTGTTTTTGGTGAAGATAGGTTGAGGGAAAGGGGTAGTTTACCGGCAACGGTTTTTTTTATCAAGGAAAATTTTTTTTTTTTTGGCAAACGATAACAGCCGCAAATTCAAACAGAATCAAATAATGTTTCGTATAAAGCCCTGAATTGTAGAGTTCTCAAGACCTATGGTTTTTGGTGAAGATCGGTTAAGGGAAAGGGGTAGTTTACCTGTAACGTTTTATGTTTTAACAAGGGTATTTCCTATGGCAAACGATAACAGCCGCAAATTCAAACAGAATCAAAAGATTATTTGTATACAGCCCTAAATTGCAGAGTTCTCAAGACCTATTGTTTTTGGTGAAGATCGGTTAAGGGAAAGGGGTAGTTTACCAGCAGCGTTTTTTTATCAAGGGTATTTTCTATGGCAAACGATAACAGCCGCAAATTCAAACAGAATCAAATAATGTTTTGCATACAGTCCTGATTTGTAGAGTACTCAAGACCTATTGTTTTTAGTGAAGATCGGTTAAGGGGAAGGGGTAGTTTACCTGCAACGTTTTTTTATCAAGCGTATTTTCTATGACGAACGGTAACAGCCGTCTGTGTGTCTGTCTGTGTGTAGATTTTTTTTCTATGGCAAACGATAACAGCCGCAAATTCAAACAGAATCAAATAATTTTTTGCATACGTCAGTGAATTGTAGAGGACTCAAGGCCTTTAGATTTTGGTGAAGATTGGTTAAGGGGAAGGGGTAGTTTACCTGCAACCTTTTACGTTTTAACAAGAGTAAAGTACTTGAAAATTTATTTAAACTTGTTGAAACAATGGTAATTGTTGAAAATAAAATAATTTTGTTGCCAGGTAACAAAAATAAAGTCATTTTGATTATAAAATATAAATATTTACAACAAGAAAAGAATTTTCAGTTTTCAAAATTTAAATATATTTTTATAAAACAATGGGTTCTTCATTGAGGTGGGGACCATGTCACTCACTCCATCTCAAGCCTCTCCCATTTTGCAGAAAAAGAGGACCCTGTCAAGGCTGATACTTTGACGACAGTGACAGGGCTTTCCACCAAATTCAGCAGAGTGACAGGTAGGCCCAACTCTGATTGGCTCCTCAGATTTCCCCAGCGTTAGTAGGTTCTATGAAAATATTTTATTTCAAAAATGATTTTAAATATAAATCTTAGATATGTTTTATAAATCTCATGTTTTATGTTTTAACATGGGTAATTTTTTATATGACGAACCATAACTGCCGTAAATTCAAACAGAATCAAATAATTTTTTACATATGTGCCTGAGCTATAGGGAACTCAATGTCTGTTGATTTTGGTGAAGATCGGTTACGGGGAAAGGGCAGTTTACCTGAAACATTTTTTGTTGTAACATGAGTAAAGTACTTAATTTTGATAAAGTATCCTGTTAAGATCTTAATAATCCACTGTAGGAACGTAGATGAAATATCTATAAATGAAGAGGCTAGTTGAACGGGCTGGGGGTAATTTTCTATAAATCAAAATTATAGTTGAAGGGGGAGGGGATAATTTTTTTTATATGTGTACTACGTTATTGGCAACAAAGAAGTATTTTTTTGTTAAAATTCCTTCCCTGGCTGTTTGGCTGAAAATGATTTTAAATATAAATCTTAGAATATGGAAGTCATGTATGGTTCTCCATACCGATTTTTTACTTCCATATTCCTTAAGGAAATGGAAGTATGGTGATGGCAAAAAAAATCGTGTTCGAGATTATTGCAGATTCTGATTGTACTACACTCAAAACATGAAAAAAAGTCGTTTTTCGAAAAGTGTCTGTGTGTGTGTCTGTGTGTCTAGTGTAGATTTTTTTTCTATGGCAAATGATAACAGCCGCAAATTCAAACAGAATCAAATAACTTTTTGCATACAGCCCTGATTTGTAGAGTACTCACGACCTATTGTTTTTGGTGAAGATCGGTCGAGGGAAAGGGGTAGTTTATTGGCAACGATTTTTTTTTATCAAGGGTAATTTTTTTTTGGCAAACGATAACAGCCGCAAATTCAAACAGAATCAAATAATGTTTCGCATACAGCCCTGAATTGTAGAGTTCTCAAGATCTTTTGTTTTTGGTAAAGGTCGGTTATGGTAAAGGAGTAGTTTACCTGCAACATTTTATGTTTTAACAAGGGTATTTTTTATGGCAAACGATAACAGCCGCAAATTCAAACAAAATCAAAAGATTATTTGCATGCAGCCCTAAATTGTAGAGTTCTCAAGACCTATCGTTTTTGGTGAAGATCGGTTAAGGGAAAGGGGTAGTTTACCTGCAACGTTTTTTTAACAAGGGTATTTTCTATGACGAACGATAACAGCCGCATATTCAAACAGAATCAAATAATTTTTTGCATATGTCCCTGAATTGTAGAGATCTCAAGGATTTTCGATTTTTATGAAGATCGGTTAAGGGGAAGGGGTAGTTTACCTGCAACCTTTTACGTTTTAACAACAGTAAAGTACTTAAAAATGCGTTTAAACTTTTTCAAACAATGGTAATTGTTAAAAATAAAATAATTTTGTTGCCAGGCAATAAAATTATAATATTTTCATTTTAATGTAAATTATGTATGAGTGTACGAGGTGTATGAGTGTATAAGTATACGAGGTGTGTTCATAAAAAGACCAAACTTTTTGAGTAACACTTCAATCCGCACAAACGACGCGCCGCGATTTTTGCGCGCACCTAGCGATAGTTTTTGACAACAAACTACCACTTATTGTGTTCCGCTATTAGCAGTAGTCTTTGAGGTATATCACTTTGAGTGGGGACGTGTACACGCTGGCCGGCGGATTAGTGACAAAGCGATTAAGAAAGACCGCGAGAACAACATGTGCGTATGAAATTTTGCAGCAAAACTAGGTTAAAACTTTTCAGAGACATTCTGGTTTACAATTAAGCATACGCGGAAGCCTGCGTGAGGCGAACGATTAGTTTAAGAATTTTTAAAGAGGGAAAAACAATGGTCGGTGCAGATCAAAGCGATATCGAAGATCATGGGAAGAGAGCTCGTGATGTGGTAATTGTAAATCATCGTTTAAATGCCGATACTTTCTGACAGAATCCATTTAAGATCGTAAAATTAAATTTTGATAGAAAAATTTAAATGTATCGTATCACTGAAAAATTCTTACTGTGTTTGTTGACGACGATCAGAAAGAGACCCGTTTTGAAATCGGTCAACAACTGCGTACCAATGCAAATGGTAATGAAAACTTTAGAAGACAATGGAAATAGCTCTGTAAAGATTTTACGAAGTCAGCAGCAAAATTTTATACACACACGTTGTGTTAAGATCTTCATTCTCACTTCGTTATAAATCCGCCGGACGGTGTGTGCCCGTGCCCACTACAGCGCGTGTAGCTCGAAGACTGAAGATCGTGACGGAACAGAGAAAACGGCATTCAGGCGACAAAACCTGTCGCTAGCAGCACTTAATTCTGCAGCTCGCTCTATGCGCTAGTTGACGTGCTACACAAATAGTTCGGTCTTTTTTTGAACACACCTCGTACACATGTATAAAATAATATATCGTTCGTGGCAGGTAAGCATATCTCAGTTATATAATGTTTACGTTTCCATTTTATTATTATGACTACAGCAATAAAAAGGCAGGGAAGACACACACACACACACACACACACAAAATTCGCGTTATTTCTGGCCTCACTCATGTTTATTTTCTTACATTTGCACGCTTTTTAAATGGAAAGTGCCGAAACCCACACCAACATAACGCGTGCAAGCCGAAAAAATGGACATCAATTTGCTTCCTGTGGATCGCTGGGCAGTGTAACTGCACGTGTTTACAGAGGAACGATTCATAGATAGACTTTTCGTCTTTAGGGAATGAACCCTCTGCAAGATGCTGAGGGTCCATGACTGACTTCGGAGCGCTCCTTCTTTTTCGCGTGTTTGTTCTGTGAAACATACACTGTAGATTCGCAGCTTTACTCTAAGCAACGCTCAATAGGAAATGTTGAAAATTTTAGTCCACGGTGTACCCTTATTCACACTAAACCTGCTCTGATGTTTTAATTACGGACATCATAATATTAAAACTTTGGAAACTTGAGCACTACTTAATGGAGATCAATCATTAACTTATACAAGCCATTAATTTTATGCATATTTTTTATATATATGTGTACAACGTTATCGGCAACAAAGAAGTAGTTTTTGTTAAAATTCCTTCCCGGGATATTTGGCCGTAGTCCAATGTTTTCTACAAAACCAGACGTTTCGGCAATGCCATCGACTTCCATCGTCAGTGAAAATCGAGTGCGATAACGTGAGGTGGTATATGTTAGTGACCACAGTACTGTGGTTAAGGCTGAAGCAGTAAGTAGAAAGAAGTAGTTTCTATGGTAATATTTCATTTCGAAAATGATTTTAAATTTAAATCTTAGAATATGGAAGGCATGTATGGTTCTCCATACCGATTTTTTTATTCTGAGAAGCAGCTCTACTTGAAATTTTCTTTGTTACGACACATCACAAAGTTAGCACAATAATAACGCTAGTAAACATAATTTTTTTTATGAAATAGTGAAAGTGTTCCTTAAGTAGCAATATTTTACGCTAAATTAAAATATCGGTATGGAGAACCATACATGACTTCCATGTTCTAAGATTTATATTTAAAATCATTTTCGAAATGAAATATTTCTATAGAAACCTACTTCTTTCTTCAGCCTTAACCACAGTAATGTGGTCACTAACGTATACCACCTCACGTAAGTGCACTCGATTTTCACTGGTGATGGCAGTCGATGGCACTATCGAAACATCTGGTTTCGCAGAAAATATTGAACCCGGGAAGGAATTTTAACAACGAACTACTTCTTTGTTGCCAATAACATAGTACACATAAAAAATTATCCTCTCCCCCTTCAACTATTATTTTCATTTATAGAAAATTACCCCCTTCAAATACCCTTTTCATTTACAGATATTTCATCTACGTTTCTACAGTGGAATATTATGACCTTCATTTCAGGAACTTTATTTATCAAACTTAAGTACTTTACTCTTGTGAAAACATAAAACTTTGCTGGTAACATAGTAGTTACCCCTTTCCCTTAACCGATCTTCACCAAAATTAATAGACCTTGAGTTCTCTACAATTCAGGCACATATGCACAAAATTATATGATTCTGTTTGAATTTGCGGCAGTTATCGTTCGCCATAGGAAAAATTCTACACTCGGACACACAGACAGATACACAAACACACGCAGAGACACTTTTCGGAAAATGACTTTTCTTCATGTTTTGAGGGCAGTACAATCAGAATCAGCCCTTATCTCGAACATGATTTTTTTCGACATCACCATACTTCCATTTCCTTATGGAATATGGAAGTAAATATCGGTATGGAAAACCATACATGACTTCCATGTTCTAAGATTTATATTTAAAATCATTTACGAAATTAAATGTTTCCATAGAAACTACTTTTTCCACTCATTGCTTCAGCCTTAACCACAGTATTGTGGTCACTAATGTATACCACCACACGTTATCGTACTCGATTTTCACTGATGATGGCAGTCGACGGCACTGCCGAAACGTCTGGTTTTGCAGAAAACATTGGACTACGGCCAAACAGCCCGGGAAGGAATTTTAACAAAGAACTACTACTTTGTTGCCGATAACGTAGTACACATAAAAATGATCCCCTCCCCCTTCAACTATAATTTTCATTTATAGAAAATTACCCCCACCCCGTTCAACTAGCCTCTTCATTTATAGATATTTCATCTACGTTTCTACAGTGGATTATTAAGATCTTCTTATCAGGATACTTCATTTATCAAAATTAAGTACTTTACTCTTGTTACAACAAAAAATGTTTCTGGTAAACTGCCCTTTCGCCGTAACCTATCTTCACCAAAATCAAAAGTACTTGAGTCTTCTACAACTCAGGCACATAAGTAAAAAATTATTTGATTCTGTTTGAATTTACGGCAGTTATCGTTCGTCATGAAAATATTTCTCTTGTTACAACATAAGATGTTGCAGGTAAACTACCCCTTTCCTTTAACCGATCTTCACCAAAATCAACAGACTTTGAGCTCTCTACAATTTAGTGAAGTATGCAAAAACTTATTTGATTACGTTTGAATTTACGGCAGTTATCGTTTGTCATAGAAAAAATTAACCTTGTTATCACATAAAACGTTGCTGGTAAACTACCCCTTTTTCTTAACTGATCTTCACTAAAATCAATAGGTCTTGAGTCCTCTACAATTTACGGATGTATGCGAAACATTATTTGATTCTGTTTGAATGTGCGGCAGTTATCGTTTGTCATAGAAACAATTACTCTTGTTAAAACATTAAAGGTGGTTGGTAAACTACCCATTTCCCTTAACCGATCTTCACCAAAATCAACACACCTTGAGTACTTACAACGTCAGGAATGTATGCAAAAAATTATTTGATTCTCTTTGAATATGCGGCAGTTATCATTCGTCATATAAATAAAATTACCCTTTTAAAACATAAAACGTTGCAGGTAAACTACCCTTTTTTGTAACTGATCTTCACAAAAATCAACAGGCTTTGAGAATTCTATAATTCAAGAAAGCGTGCAAAAAAGTATTTGATTCTGTTTGAAATTACGGCAGTTATCGTTCGTCATAGAAAACATTACCCTTGTTAAAACATAAAACGTTGCAGGTAAACTACCCCCCTAAAACACTGATCAGACCTGTTGTTACTTATGCATCCGAGACATGGACTCTCGTAAATAAGGATATAAACGCTCTAAGAATTTTTGAAAGAAGAATTTTGAGACAGATATTTGGACCGGTGAAGGAAGGGAATATGTATAGGATCCGAAATAACGGTGAAATAAATGAGTTGATCGGTGGACAAGACCTGGTGAGGCACATAAAATCAGCTAGAATTAGATGGCTGGGACACGTATCCCGTATGAATGTTACGAGGATGCCCAAAATTATATTAAGTGGAACGATACTGGGCAAAAGAAGAAGAGGCAGGCCTCGAAGAAGATGGCAGCAGGATGTGGAAGAATATCTGAGAAAGATGGGTATTAGGAACTGGAGACTGAAGGCAATGGACAGAGATGAGTGGAGACGGGTCGTAGCGGAAGCCAAGGCTCACCATGGGCTGTAGTGCTGGAGAGTAGTAGTAGTAGTAGTAGTAGTAGTAGGTAAACTACCCCTTTCCCTCAACCGATCTTCACCAAAATCAATAGGCCTTCAGTCCTCTACAATCTAGGGATGCATACAAAACATTGTTTGATTGTGTTTGAATGTGCAGCAGTTATCGTTCGTCATAGAAAACATTACCGTTGTTAAAACATAAAACGTTGCCGGGAAACTACCCCTTTCCCTTAACCGATCTTCACCAAAAACAATAGCCCTTGAGAACTCTACAATTTAGGGCTGTATGCTAAACATTAATTGATTCTGTTTTAATTTGCGGCTGTTATCGTTTGCCATAGAAAAACAATTACCCATGATAAAAAAAAAAGTTGACGGTAAACTACCCCTTTCCCTTAACCGATCTTCGCCAAAAACAACAGGTCTTGTGTAATCTACAAATTAGGCCAGTATGCAAAAATTATTTGATTCTGTTTGAATTTGCGGCTGTTATCGTTTGCCATAGAAAAAAAAATCTATAGACAGATAGACACATAGACAGACAGACACACAGACAGACAGATAGACACACACACACACACTTTTTAAAAAATGACTTTTTTTCATGTGTTGAGGGTACTACAATCAGAATCTGCAATAATCTCAACCACGATTTATTTTGCCGTCACCATACTTCCATTTCCTTATGGAACATGGAAGTAAAAACGATTATACTGAATTATAATTCAGTCCTATCTATAAACGTCTGTAGGTATCCATAGATATCTATAGGCCTATGTCTAATACGTTTCACGTGTAGCGTCCATACAGAACTGACAACACTAGTATGTATTTGCAAAGACAGATTCAAGTTTATAGAAAGTGGTCAAAATCTGAGAAGCGTATTGACAGACCTAATGTCTTCTTATTCTTCACTACATGGCTTGGGCTATAGTCCGTTCCGATTTCACGAATCTCTGACCATTTTTTCCAGGGTCTTCCACGATCTCTCTTCCCCACTGGCCTATAGGGGAACGATGCTTGTTTAGGAATGCTTGTTTAGGAATACTCGTGTCTACCATGCGTTCCACATGGGACTTCCAATTCTGTCTGTACTACTTTATTCTATCCAGAACCGAATGTAACTTCAGGTCTTTTCTTATGGCGTTGTCCTTATGATCCTTCAGAGTACATCTCTTAACTGCTGTTACAAATTTTAATTTTAATTTTTGAAATATCTTCTTGCAGGAGAGTCCAAAAATGTTTATGGACTTTAATGTTTCACGTCCGTACATTAAAGTCGGCACAGCCACGACGTTATAGAACTTTAGATGTCTCCCTCTGCGGTTTATTCTCCAATAGTCCTCTTATTGATCCACAAGTTTACTGGAATACTTCAACAGACAACGAATGTTGTCAAATTAATAAATACAATGAGAAAATATTTTTAAAAATATGTTATTATCTATTTAATGTACCGAAACCTTTAAATACAGTAACGTAGTTGAAAAATTAATTTAAATGAACTTACTTTTGGACAAAAAAAGTCCTTAACTAGTATAATGGAATTGTATTATAAAAGTCTACTTCACCTATTAAACAATTATCAATACTTTAAGGTTTAAACTATTCACAAAGTATTGTTTTGTAACATGTCTCATGTCTTTAAAAAAGACTTAGCAGATGTATTCTATATCATCATTGAAAAACTCATTCTCAGACAGTTTCCATTCTCAAGCAGTTTCTATGTTTGGAATATTCGAATGTGAGACTCGCTCCCAAGGCCAGTCCCCGACACCGCTGTGTCCACTTACAAAGAAGTACAGCACTTTGTTATCAGTTCCTTTTATCTTCTTTCTGTTCTTAGTACCCTACTTTTTTCTGGCAGAATCCAAAAACTCATTAACTTATCAAGTTTATCTTCCTGAATCCTTCGTTCAGAATATTCAGAGTGAATTGCAAGTACTTCTCTGTATCTGCAAATTTAGTGGTAACAATTAAACACAATTTCACTCTGTATTAATTCAAATTATATATACTTTTTATATTCTCAATGATTTTTAATTGTATTATGTACAAAGTATTGGATTTAATTTTCCTGAATAAATGAGAAAGAAAAATTAACGAGAGTGTTTCGAACAGAATTTTTCGCGAATCACATTTCAAAGAATGAAATACCTTCATTAGTCTGGCAAGACTCCGAGGGATTGAGTAACACATAATTAACACTGTTATCAAGAATCAGGTAGTATTAGTGGCTGAGTCGAGTGTAATGGCGCCTGATGATAATCTAATCAGAGACGGGATCGCTGTCACAGCGTCGACACACGGGCGCAATTAATTCGCGCTAGTAACGGGATACTGTACTACCACTCACGAGTGGTGGTAAAGTAATTTAAATTTTTTCAAAAAATGGTAATTTTTAAATATAAAATAATTTTGTTGCCAGGCAACCAGGTTGTTCGGTTAGCGGGGAAGGGAAGGTTACCTGCATTGTTTTGTGTTTTAACAAGAGAGAATTACTTAATTTTAATAAATAAATCCCCCGAAAATAAAGCTATATTAATCCACTGTAAAACAGTAAAAGAGATAATTATAAGTGGATTGGGTAGTTGAAGGGGGAGGGGAGGTTTTTTGAAATTGCTGTGCTGAAATCAAGTAAAGTACGAATATTTAATTTTGAAGGATAAGATACATTAGAAATTGCATATGATAAAACTATTACTCTACTGTATGAAAGTGTAAATATCATTAATGGTGGGGATCGGTAGAGGAGGAAGGATGATTATCTGCGTAATTCAGTTTCTTTATAAGAATAAAATACATAATTTGTATAGATAAAGTTATTCAAAAATAACATTATATTAAACAACTACTCCATAATTTTACGTATTATGGTACCACTGTAAGCAGTAAAATGATGGGGAAAATGTCTCTGTAGTAGGGGCTAGACTATAAGGGATAGCTTTAATAACATTCGGCTCAGATGGTCTTGAAAAATGTCACTGTACTACTACTCTGTAGTAGGGACCAGACTATAAGGGATACTTTTTGTAACATTCGGCACAGACAGTCTTGCAACATGTCTCTGTAGTACTACTCTGTAGTGGCGACCAGACTTTAGTGCATTGTTTTTGTAAAATTCGGCTCAGACAGTCTTGCAAAATTTCTCTGTAGTACTACTCTGTGGTAGGGACCAGACTAAAGGGGATAGACTTTGTAAAATTCGGCTCAGACAGTCTTGCCCAATGTCTCTGTAGTACTAATCTGTAGTAGCGACCAGACTGTAGAGGATTGTTTTTGTAACATTCGGCTCAGACAGTCTTGCAAAATGTCTCTGTAGTACTACTCTGTAGTAGCTACCAGACTATAGGGGATAATTTTTGTAAAAGTCGGCTCAGACAATCTTCCAAAATGTCTCTATAGTACTACTCTGTAGTAGGGACCAGACTATAGTGCATACTTTTTGTAAAATTCGGCTCAGACAGTCTTGCAAAATGTCTCTGTAGTACTACTCTGTATTAGCGACCAGACTGTAGGGGATTGTTTTTGTAACATTCGGCTCAGACAGTCTTGCAAAATGTCTCTGTAGTACTACTGTGTAGTAGCGACCATACTGCATTCGGCTCAGACAGTCTTGCAAAATGACTCTGTAGTACTACTCTGTAGTAGCGACCAGACTGTAGGGGATAGTTTTTGTAACATTCGGGTCAGACAGTCTTGCAAAATGTCTCTGTAGTACTACTTTGTAGTAGGAGCTAGACTATAGGGGATAGTTTTTGTAACATTCGGCTCAGACAGTCTTGCAAAATGTCTCTGTAGTAGGGACCAGACTATAGGGGATAGTTTTTGTAACATTCGGCTCAGACAGACTTGCAAAATGTCTCTGTAGTAGGGACCAGACTATAGGGGATAGTTTTTGCAACATTGGGCTCAGACAGTCTTGCAAAATGTCTCTGTAGTAGGACCAGACTATAGGGGTTAGTTTTTGTAACATTCGGCTCAGACAGTCTTGCAAAATGTCTCTGTAGTAGGGACCAGACTATAGGGGATAGTTTTTGTAACATTCGGCTCAGACAGTCTTGCAAAATGTCCCAGTCCGACGCTGGGAGGCAACAAAAGGCAGAACTGAATAGTCCTGAAAGACAAGCCAAGAACAATAAAGGACTGAAGGAATAACGACTTGATATTACAGCAGTATCAGTTGCATAGCCAAATAGCAGGAACACAGTCACGTCAGGAATACCACATACATGTGACATCTGATATTTCACATACAAGGTGCTGACAGCACCGGATCAGAGTGTAGTTGTGCTGTTAGCAAAGGTTTATTTAATACTGTTCATTCAATTTTTTTAATGTTAAGTGCATATCACCAAACACGCACGCTTGCAACATATGGTAGCTTCGTATTACACGCAATCACAGAATATGTAATTAATAATTTGAAATATGTATTACCTAAAATATGCATGAATTAGTAAATTTTACATGCAACTACGTGAAACCAAAACTGATAATTCCTGAAGAATTGAAATATCTTTTGATTTATCTATCACTATAACTGAACACAATTTGCCTGTCTACTAAGTTTTGCTTTCTGACAATTTACTTAATGTGTCACTACTTCTTTGATAACCATACATCGATAACCTTTATATAATAAGATCATCACGCTACAGAAAAATGGACAAAATTATAACACTGATATAATCTTTCGACCGATAAAAATTTAATAAAAACCCAATAGCTTGGCAATGCCTGTGCAGAAGCAAGTGAGGTGTTTCAGATAAAGTCAAACGTTTTAAGTAAATTTAATTACCATAAATATAATGAAAGTTACAAATGTGCATGTATAAGCTGAAATTCACCCGCTTCTTCCTCTTATTTCTGTTTGTGTTGTGTGTTGGTGAATGTTTGTTGAATTTACACTTTGATATTGTTTATGCACGGGTAAAACCACACGTGTTGCAGCCGCTCTTCATTAGCGTGGACAGTGGTCTTGTCTATGGCGACACTCACGCACATACACAGGGAACAAAGTAATCTCTACCAATAGAAGTTACCTCCATTAATTACATTGGCATGCGCAAGTAGAAGCTATTATTTTTCCCTTCACTAAAAATTAAAATTGGCTAACGCCAGGGATTAAGAATTGTTATTAAGACCGCTATATAATCACATTTCTCTAGAGAGTGTCTCATCTCCAGCATTCTATAAGGCGTACACTGAATTCCCAATGTCTCCTGAATATACACTTGGGATACTGAATTCCAAATGTCTACAGTTGATTTGTTTGTTGCGTCCTGTCCACGCCCAAATTGTCGTGAATTGTCTTAAAGTCTGAACCAAAACCGTCACAATTAAACGAGATAATAGGATAGAGATATCGTTGAGTAGGTGATAAGAAATTTGTTCACTTCCACCGGGATTCGAACTCACTCCGAGAACAAACAGATAAACTAGTTATCACCACACACTACATTTTGTCGCTCTTCATTGTGAAATACGCTGCATACGAGTACAATATCAAAATTACTAGAGCACATCAATAATTTCTACTGGACTGCATTGGACTTGTAACTACAATTGAAAATCTCATTTGTAACTTAAATAAAAGGTAAGGAACTCTATTTAAAATAAGATCAATCACGCTACAGAAAATGGACAAAATTATATTACTGCCGCTAGTTTACAAGACTACACTGTCCGTAGTCACCTGACTAAAATGTTCACTATTAACAAGCAACAGAATAATTTTAACATTTTAGTATTGACGCGAGCGTTTCTAGTGCTCCATATCGAATTTCTTACCTCACCACGGTCCAACACATCGAAGACTCCTTGAATACTAGGATGTATCGTACCAAAGAAATGCAGAAATTAATGCTTAAAGACATAGGCTACTATGATAGCGGGTTTCAAATAATTTACCATCTGCCTGTCCTTCATGGTCTGACACTCAGTATGCCTGAATATAAAAAAAAAACCAATTAAATGTGTTTTCATAATTAGCTAACATGAATAGACAAAACATCAACAATATTTATTCCTTCTTCTTCTTCTTCTTCTGCACTACAAGGATTAAGCCTTTGCCTGTTCCGTCCTCACAAACTTACGACCACCGTTTTCGTGGTCTTCCTATATCTCTTTTCAATCTTGGGTTGTAGATAAGTATTTTTTGGGTATTCTCCCATTTCCCATTCTATTTACGTGATGTTTCCAACATTGTTTTTTATATTCAGTTATTTTTTCATTTGTTGCACATACTACATTTAGTCAATTTTGCACGTCTTCATTTTTTACTAAATCTCTTCTTGTGCAGCCTTTGACCCGTCTCCAAAATCTCATTTCCGCTGCCTGTATTTTGCTGTCTCCTTTATTGGTATTTATCCAACTTTCACTCCCCATACATAAGTACAGGTACAGCCATTGTTTTATAAAATTTTATCCTTGTGTCTTTTCGTGTTTTGTTATTTAATGTTCTATTTATTGTGCCACAATGTTGCCTGGAACTTATTTATTTTATTTTCCATGTCATTGTCATAATTGTAGCTTGTGTCGCAGCCTAAGTATGTAAAATTTGATACTTGTTCGATTGGGTTATTGTTGACAATTATTTTCGACCTAACGGGATACTTGCCTTGGAAAGCCATAACTTTCGTCATAACCATAGCTTACGCCTCTATAGTTCCCGCAATCGCTTCAGTTCCCTTTCTTGAAAAGAGAGATCACCTCTGCTGTTTCCCATGCATTTGGAATTTTATACGTTTGCCAGCACATATTAATGTGATGTAAGAACCTGAGGTGACAGAAAGTGCCGGCGTATTTGATTAGTTACAAATTTATCCCGCCTAATCCTGCAGATTTTCTATTTTTCATGTCTTTTAGTGCATCTTGTAATTCACTCATTGATATCTCATCAACGTCCATGATTTCTCCTTCGTCATTAAGGTTACATTTATTCCTTCTGATTATAAACATATTATCCGGTTTTGCCCTCTTTAGGAAATCTATTTTTGTTAAACCATGAGCCTACTCTTATATAATATCACACGAGAACGGATGGGCTCCCACTACAAAAGGAATTTATCTCTACTGACTAAAAGTACAGAACATTCATCACTTGGAATTAATAACCAAGCCTGTTTTTTATACTTATTCAACCCCTTCCTCTTAAGATATCGAGGCAACAGTTCTTACTAGCTTTTATAGTGCAATGCTCCTTTGTCAGCAGTTATTAGCAATCCCCTTTTTAACGCTTTATTACGTTAGTTTTATATTATAAATTTGTAAATCCTAAATTGTAGCCCAGATTCCACTTAATTAGAAATTGAACATTTAACTACATATAGTCACCGCAGTTAGCATGCATAACATACGACAAGCTACTATTCCGTTTTAAAATTTAATTTTAGTAATTTAGAACACAGTAATATTTTTCCTACATTATTGTTGCTGTCCTGGTTGCAAGCACGACACTTACAGGCAGGTACTTGTTGCTTCGCTTTCGAAATCTCCAGGAACTCGGAATTTTTCTTCTTGACCCTCTTCTTCTAGAAATGTTCTTGTTTATTCTCTTCATTACCTTTTGATAGTTCTTCTATATATTCGTATTGTCAATCTTTTTCCTCACTTTTGGATGTTTTCTTCGATGTCTATATTAGTTGATGATTAGATGATAGAAGGTAAGTGAGGCGAGCGTAAACCCAAAGCTGCTGGCGTATCAGTTCCCATGGAAACTTACTGTGAGTTCAGAATTCCCGCTGATGATAAAGCCCACTCATTCTGCTTTTGTTTTAAAACTTTTGTGTTCCAATAACTAACAAACTAAGTGTCTCGAGCAGCTCTCTGGTAATTAATTTCATACACTTGATAGTTTATTTTAATTTTTTTAGTAGGAATAATATAGTATTTAGCGTTTTTATATTTTATATTTCAAAACAACTGACGTTAACAGTGATAGTATATTATTATAGAAAAACTGAAACTTTACACAGGCGAGATCATTGAAACCAGCAGTTACGCTTTTAGTAGACGATTGGTTTAAATTTACGATTCTTGTGTACGTCTGTTGAGCCAGTGAGAGGAAAATGCACGTCTGACAGATTGTATTTTGTAAATTTTCTTTTTGTGTTAAGTATGGTTGCAAGAGAGTTATGCTAATGGTTTTAAACTTCTTAGCTAATCTTGAATTCCCTCTTGGTAAATAAAATATATAAACAAGTATAGACTGATATTTCTACTCATAGGCTAATATCGTTGCCCTTATACGGTTAGATCTGTTTGAAGAATGGTAACGCGCAGATGTTATACAAACAGCAGACAACTTGTACAATTGTAAATTACAGCTGACAAAATATGTAAATTGGCGCTTCGTAGTTCTATTACACAGTTACACATTCATAAATGTGCTTTTATGGACTATACAAAAATGTTATGAAATAAAAACGTATACGAAAGAAACTTGGTAGAAATGTATTATGTGATTTATTTACATTTTTGTTACGTCATTGACAATAATGAAGCAGTTTCTATAGAAATAATTTTTACTTTATCTAAAAAAAAGGCTCGTATGAAATACACAGAAAAATGACATGCTCCAATTCGTTATCTATATTAACAATCTTGGCGGTGGCCGGCGCGGTGAGTACTTTGGCAATGACAATTACTATCTTACTTCTACCATTTACACTAGTATTTCACTTAATTGCGCCTTATCAGAGTAAACTTAATTGCGATAAGTTTGTAAATTTGTAACGCTCCACAAAATATGAAATGATTCGTTATGTTAATGGGAATGTCTTCAGTTTTTAAATTGACTTCTCGCATTTACACACTATTTTGGCTCAAACTCATTAATTTATTCTTATTTTTAATATTCTTATGTTTCTTTTTCAGCTGTGCGCCGGTGCCGGTGCCTTTGCCCTTGCTTCCAAATACAATGAGGAAACAAAAGCAGTAGAAGATACCTTTGAAAGAAATAGGAAAATTAGCAAAATTAACGAATCAATAAAAGAAGACACTAAAAACATCAGGAGAAGAATACACGAAATGGAAAAGGAAAATCACTTGTTACGAAGAGTAAATGCAAACACTAGAGAACAAGTTAAATACATGTGAAATTCTCAAATTGAAAAATTGAAAGTAACGAAAAATTTTCAGTGAAGAATATAACAGTGAAGAAAATGTACAGTGAAAATAAAATCTTCAGTGAAAATCCAATGTTTGCAAAATTATAGTTTTGCATATCAATAAATTCTTGTTCAACATTACAAAGCTGTATTTGTTGGTTTTTATTTACTGTTTGTACTGTTATTGTCATTTGGTGTGTCGTGCGAACATAAGCATAATTTTACATTAGATTCAGAACTTGAAGTGTGTGTGTGTGTGTGTGTGTGTGTGTGTGTGTGTGTGTGTGTGTGTGTGTGTGTGTGTGTGTGTGTGTGTGTGTGTGTGTGTGTGTGTGTGTGTGTGTGTGTGTGTGTGTGTGTGTGTGTGTGTGTGTGTGTGTGTGTGTGTGTGTGTGTGTGTGTGTGTGTGTGTGTGTGTGTGTGTGTGTGTGTGTGTGTGTGTGTGTGCGCGCGTCCATACAAGACATTGTTAACACGGGAATATATATTTCAAGGCAACCTGTGCTTAGAAAAACGATCGTACAGAATAACAAATAATAACGCCATAAATAATCTACCAACATCAGCACATTAAAATTTTTTACATAGTTCGTGTGTTTTAGAAACAAGTGTACTGCCTTTTTTTTCTATGTGAGCTTTCCTTCTTTTCTTATAATTTTTTATTCTATTATTTCAATCACCTTGTCTATTTGTCGTCCATTTTCACCTTTTAGTTTACTATCACCTGTACATCCATTCACTCGCCATCTTAAAGAGATTACATTTTTTTGTAATTTTCTGTTTCGTTGTTAGTTATAGTAGAAATGTTTCAATCTATTTAATATGATGTTGGACTATTCTACACGGAGTAAGTTTACAATTTAAAATTTCCTGAAATATATGTGAGTCGCTAAGTGAATAAGTATTTGGCCTTAAGGAAACCTAGCCGGGAATTCTACAACTTTTTCGCATGATACTACTGAAAATGCATAGTAGCAGTTTTCCGGAGCGACTAACAGAAAGGCGAATTAATCAGCCTTCATTTTTCCCTCAAGCGTAACCAAAATTTGAGAAGATCAAAACGAGTTTACGATAGCTTCATTTTATTCCGTACAAAACTTCCTTTTTTATCATTATGTCAACGAACACCAATATTAACTTTAAAACATAAATAATTGTTAGTCAATTTGTTAGAATTTACTTGATTCATCCTGTGAACTACGATATTCATAGTCTCTAATTCTGGCCTTATTTCATTACTTTAATATAGTCTGCATTAAAATACTTTATTGGTCTGGCAGTTGTTGTTTTAGTAAAAAATATATTCTGTGCATATTATCATTCGCTACAGTTATCGTTAAATTACTTCAAATTCCGCAACGTTTAATTTCTGATAAAACCAATTTCTGTAACGTATTGGTATATTATGAACTTTGTTTTCAAATAACGTTCCAAAAATAGAAGAACTTTTATTGAAAACAGACGGTGTAGAAACTAGAATTAAAACGCAATTCTGATAGGGAAACAGAAAAGAGACTGCGGGTTTCATGACTGCTATATCCAGGTAAACTAAATTTGTTAGGGCCAGTGATGATTGACTTCTGTACGCCCATTTCTTCTTTGATCGATTCACTTTGTATTCGCTCTAGCCTTGAAGTTCTAGCAGCTCGTCTCAAATCATCCATTTCTGTACCTTCTAACTTTCTTCTTACCTGTTCTTTTATTCTCCGTGTTTCGGATCCGTTCATCAACGTGCTTTTAATCATACTATCGTATTATTACGACGGTCCAACTGATCGTCGTATGGTACAGTGGCAACAAAATACAAGGCACCAATTAAGTCACTAATCACCAGCTTTAATTTTCACAGTTAAACAGTTCGTAATTAACAACACAGTCTCTTACAACAGATCAAATAAAAATTGTTCACACGCAATAAAATGTCAACTAATATAAAACACAATTGTATTACATTTATACCGCCCGATTATAAAACACAACACTTCACTAATAACCACTTGAACGGCTAGCGGCTTCCAGAAAAGTCTCGCGTGCGCATGTTGAAATCACGTACGCCACAATATTTAGCCGTATTCCACTGGATTCCACTGGAACTTTCGATAAACACGTATATTGTTCTGTAATGTCGTAACAGTACATTATTTTCTTCCTTTCTCTTTAAATTTCTGTGCTCCATTCCATCTTCTTGGAATTAGTGTGTAAGTTTCCATCTTCTTGTTTTTTTTAATATCTGCCAGTATTTATTTTAAAAATGAATAGTTAATGTTTTGGTAATGCCAGTCGTTTTACTGTAAACAGATTAACTACACGCAGCGAAACTGAATGATTTTCGTTCGAAGCTGCCATTTTGTCAGTTTATAACAAAAAATACGTATTTCTATGGCAACGATTATTTTCTATTGTTAGGTCGTATGCAAAATTTTAACGAAATTCAATACATTAATAGAAAAGAATCTTGACAGAATTCAGAAGAACAGAATACCAAAACGTTGTACTACTGTTGCAGTTATTCGGCTCACGCCGAACGCAACGATCAGCGTATTACCGATTTAAATAAAAATTAGTATATTGTCGCGTTACGGGATTATGTTCGTACTTTGCTCGATGTCCTGACGTCACGGCGCTACCTCCTTTCCTTCCCTAGAAGGGTTTTCGCTAGACAAGTTTGGTTTAGTCGACTATAGAATATCGCTGTGAGCAGGTCGACACCTAAATTTGGAGCCTCTTTTAACAAGTGTGAACTTGGTTCCATGAACGGAATTAAGAACTTCAGGAATTTTCGTTTCTTCATACAGTTTTGCTTCACTTACGGAGATACTTCCCAGAGGCAACGTAGAAGCTTGAACCTGTAACGCGTGGACGCATGGCGTGAGCAGGAGCGGACTCGACGCCTCTATACACCTTGTGCTGTTCAAGTAACAATGTTCTTTTAATTAACAACACCCAGCTGTAGTTTCAGCTTCCACACAGTTAGAAAAAAAGGAAATATGAACGTATACATTTTTCAGAGACTTTAAGTATAAACAAGTGTGAGAAACTTACAGTTAACAGATCAGCAAGCAGATCACAGCATGTTCGCTGTGCGTAACTAAAGATGTAAACTTGTACTGATTCATAGAGCTGATTTATTCCACTTAATTTGGATCAGTGTTCGATTCACCTTGTAAATCGACACTTAGTAAAGATTCTATGCATGGCTTAATTTATTCACTTTTCAACTTATTCAACAGTTAATTTATTCAGAATTTAATTAAACAAAAAGAATTATTACATGCCGGCTGATCCGTAATTACACAGCATTAAGAGGCTAATTTTGTTTCTGAATGAATAAATTTGTTTAACTCTACTCACTAGCTGGTAGTATAATTTTCTTTACGCACCACCCTCCATTGCATGTGAGTTAGTTATTAGGTCTGTTTTTGATGAACACTGTATTTATGATGAGTTATAGGTAACAGCTAATTTTATTATATTGTGGTACCTAGCGTTGTATTATTGATATATATGTTGTGTTATGTTATCGTAATGTATTGTGGTTTTGTGATACATTTGTCGTATAATGATATTTTATGTAGCATGTTTAATTTGGGGCCCACCACTGTATAGTGACGTGTTACACCACTAAAAGAGAAAGTAGACGTATGTGTAGACTAGGAACCGCTCACGTATGTGTGAACCAGGAACAGGTCACAAAGAGGAAAGATAAAAATGAGGAGAAGAAGAAGAAGAAGAAGAAGAAGAAGAAGAAGAAGAAGAAGAAGAAGAAGAAGAAGAAGAAGAAGAAGAAGAAGAAGAAGAAGAAGAAGAAGAAGAAGAAGAAGAAGAAGAAGAAGAAGAAGAAGAAGAAGAAGAAGAAGAAGAAGAAGAAGAAGAAGAAGAAGAAGAAGAAGAAGAAGAAGAAGAAGAAGAAGAAGAAGAAGAAGAAGAAGAAGAAGAAGAAGAAGAAGAAGAAGAAGAAGAAGAAGAAGGTAATGGAAAGCTATTAGTGGAAAATTCTATATATGGTGTTATCACACGTACACAAATAAAACAGGCTAGTTCTTTACAGACCGGTTTGGATTTCATTTGCATTTTATTTGTAAGTGAAACAAAAAGTCTAACAAAACTGTGATACTGTTATTAAAACGCAAATTATTAAAATTTGTATCAACAGATACAGATGCACTATGCTTTTAGTGCAGAGCATGTTTGAGAGAAGAGTCGTGAAACATAGCTTTGACCGATGTGTTTCTACTCCCGGTCTTAAAAACAGAAAACTGAAAAGTCAAAGGTAACAAAAGAATTGTTTATTCTATAGTGTTATACATTTTTCTTACTGTGTACCAAACTATACATCATTCCTACAATACATTTCAATCGCTGTCATAACGTCAGACTTTGCTGTTGTGTTATTGTCAGCTAATGTGATTTACGACTTACGATTCAGCTACGATTTTTAATATTATGAATATTATTAATATTAATCAATAACTGAAAACTCATTTAATAATTTACCAAAACTTTTGTCCTTATGTCCAGTGATTGTAGTTTAACATAATTACATTTTAATTAATTTTCTTTTTTTTGTACGTTTTTACAAGTTTTTTCAAACAGATGTGAATCATCCGATTAAAGGTGAGAAGGGTTTGAATAATTACCACTGCGCCTATAATATCTGTTCTAGTCGCGATGAATTGTGAGGTACACTAATTAACTTTGTACCCCTGTTTTACATTATCCGCCTAAATCACTGGTGGAAACGAATCACGATAATGACTGCCTTTCGTGTTGTTATTATCGACAAGACTCCACAGACAGTTTCCAGAAAGTAACAATTAATTTCTTAACGTAAAATCAAACCAGTTTGTGTTAATAGTAAGTGGAAAATTTTCGATGGTGTTGGGAAATTTTAGACCATAAACATTTGGAGAAATGTACTTAGGGAAATAACTATAATCTTTAAAGAAATCTATTAAATTTTTTGCCTGAATTTAAAAAAAAAATTTATTAGATTACTAGTCTGTCTTATCAAACGCTACTTAATTCATGTTACGGTAAACCTACAGAAAGATAGCAATGTTAATCGCGTGAATGATAAAGTCGACACTAATTTCATTAAGCAAAATGGGCAAACGATTTAATGGATTGTCTGCTTTTTCAAAATTAAAATTATTTGAAAATGAATTTAAAAAGTAGGTATGGACCATACATGACTTCCATGTTGTAAGATTTATATGAATACTTATATGAATAAGACATATATAAATGATTTAACATTTACTTGAATTCGGTTTGATAATTTCTATAAAAAAATCCCCCATTTTGTACATCCAGTTTTATGTTTGACAAATTGAATGAAATATCTCCATAGAATCTACAGCTTTGTTGCCTATAACGTAGTACACATATAAATAAAAAAATTGTCTCCTCCCGCTTCAACTATCATTTTCATTTATAAAAAGTACCCCCTTCCCTTTCAACTACGCTTTTTATTTATAGATATTTCGTTTACCTTTCTATAGTGGATTATTATGACCTTCTTTTCAGGATACTTTATTTGTCAAAATTAAGTACTTTACACTTGTTAAAATGTAAAACGTTGCAGGTAAACTACCCACTCCTCTTAACCGATCTTCACCAAAATCAATAAGTCTCGAGTCCTCTAAAACTCAGGTACATATGCAATACATTATTTGATTCTGTTTGAATGTGTGGCAGTTAAAGTTCGCCATACAAAAAATTGTGCACACAGATACACAGACACTTTTCGAAAACTGACTTTTCTTCACGTTTCGAGGGTAGTACAATCAGAATCAGCTCTTATCTCGAACACGATTTTTTTCGCCATCACCATACGTCCATTTCCTTATGGAACATGGAAGTAAATACTAGTAATGTGAATACACTATTCACCCCTTAAGAAAATCCTAAAACAACATCAAAGAGCTGTCTTATTATTCAATACTTTTATGAGTAATTATTTACCAACTATGAGTAGGTCAAGCATATGCCAGAACCCCTTACTTACACATGTCCAGAGAATTCAAGTAACGTCAAACCTTTATCTTGCGTCACACATGTACACAGACGTACAGCAAGGTAATTCAGTTATCTTGCAGTTACTATAGCGATATAGGTCGTTATGGCAAATGTTGAAGTTCTGGCAACATTGAAGCTGGCCGTGAAAGCCTCGGACAGAGTATGTTAGCTACGTTCTAAACTAATAAGAACCAGAAACGACCTATATCGCTATAGTAACTGCAAGATAACTGAATTACCTTGCTGTACGTCTGTGTACATGTGTGACGCAAGATAAAGGTTTGACGTTACTTGAATTCTCTGGACATGTGTAAGTAAGGGGTTCTGGCATATGCTTGACCTACTCATAGTTGGTAAATAATTACTCATAAAAGTATTGAATAATAAGACAGCTCTTTGATGTTGTTTTAGGATTTTCTTAAGGGGTCAATAGTGTATTCACATTACTAGTATTTACTTCCATGTTCCATAAGGAAATGGACGTATGGTGATGGCGACAAAAATCGTGTTCGAGATAAGAGCTGATTCTGATTGTACTACCCTCGAAACGTGAAGAAAAGTCATTTTTCGTAAAGTGTCTGTGTATCTGTGTGCACAATTTTTTGTATGGCGAACGATAACTGCCACACATTGAAACAGAATCAAATAATGTATTGCATATGTACCTGAGTTTTAGAGGACTCGAGACTTATTGATTTTGGTGAAGATCGGTTAAGAGGAATGGGTAGTTTACCTGCAACGTTTTACATTTTAACAAGTGTAAAGTACTTAATTTTGACAAATAAAGTATCCTGAAAAAAGGTCATAATAATCCACTATAGAAAGGTAAACGAAATATCTATAAATAAAAAGCGGCAAGCTGAAGTTCTGGCAACTGAAATATATTTCTTCTAACAAGAGCACATTATTGAATGGCAGCTGGTGACTGGAGCATACAATTTTTAGAAGTTTGAAAGTGGCTGCCTCATCGCCTGACTACTTAGCTACCGATAGGTATGCTTTTACTAAGTGAACCCATGTACCGACACGTCGTCTTCGCGGAATGCTGGAAGAATCTCACCAAACAAAAAGCAAAAACAAACATTAAATCTAGAAACAATCTTCACGTTATTAGCAGGGCCGGATTAAGTTATCTTGCCGCCCTAGGCGAATTACATTTTACCGCCCCCCTCACCACCCATAGGCTACTCTTACGTTTAAGGGGGCTGAATAAAGCTTTAAACACCCTACCTTTAATATATTTCTCAGTTAGGAATATTTCAAATATTTTACTGTTTTTGGAAATAGTATCAAGAATTGAAAACTGAGGCTATTTTTCAAAGATTGTTTTAGAGTTACACCTTCAACCATGTGTAGTTTCCGCGGCTTTTGTAAGGAAAATATTAACTAAGTAGTTACAGAATTATAACAGTTTTATTAAGAGTACATTTAACATCATTTACACAAAGAAGACAATCAGTGTGGATTTGTGCATTTCTTAAGAGTCGTGTAAAGTTCAAGCTAGATTCTTTTTTCTCGCTTTAGATTGAGCAAACGTTTTAACCACCTCGCTGAAATCAAGTCCTTGTGAATGAACAAGAGGGCTACACCGATGACTCATAACCGGAGAAAACAGTTTGGAAAACACTTCTATTATTTATGTACAGTTTTAAAATAATTTCTTGCAAATGGGGCCTGTGTTCAAAATGAACTCAAATTTTTATCCTTATGATTTATTACCAATTTTACATTTAGCTGTAAAATTTTATTATTTTTTAGCTAAACTTTTGCGTCCTCAAAGTGCCGTGCCCTAGGCTACAGACTAGTCAGCCTAATGGTTAATCCGCCCCTGGTTATTAGTGAGAAACGCAAAAGTTTATAAGTGAAATATTAAGTGAGTATAAAAAGAGATTTGGGTAAACTTAGCTCTAACAGTGAACAATTTTCTCAATGGTTGCGTTAAGCATTCGCGGCCGACGTCGTAATGTTATTAACACGTTCCGGACTGCCAGGTCGTGGTCCGATGTTAGAATTAACAAACGTTTCAGCCACTCCATCGGTGGCCATCTTCAATGCTGGAAGAACTGAAAATACTGAGAAAGGTCTAAGTAGTCAGGCGATGAGGCAGCCACTTTCAAACTTCTAAAAATTGTATTACCAGCTTATTGTAGTTACCAGCTATCGTTTACTGTCACATTGCCTGACAATAACACAATGGCGAACGAAGTCTGACTTTATGATAGCGAATGAAATGTATTGTAGGAATGATGTATAGTTTGGTACACAGTAAGAAAAAATGTATAACACTATAGAATAAAGAATTTTTTTGTTACCTTTGACTTTTCAGTTTTCTGTTTTTAAGACCGGGAGTAGAAACAAAACGGTCAAAGCTATTGTTACGACGGTCTAACTGATCGTCGTATGGTACAGTGGAAAACAAAATACAAGACACCAATTAAGTCACTAATCACTAGCTTTAATTATCACAATTAAACAGTTTGTAATCAACAAGATTGTCTCTTACAACAAATCAAATAAAAATTGTTCACACGCAATAAAATGTCAACTAATATAAAACCCGATTGTGTTACAATTGTCACGCACGATTATAAAACACATAACACTTCCCCACAATAATAACCATTTGAACCCACGGAGCAATCGCCCGACAATAACTGAAAACTAAGCAACAGGTATGGGCTATTTATAGTCTGCAGGGTTCCATAATATGCGTCCTTAACAAGCCATCGAAAATTCGAGAGGACACTTCAGCGCGATATTCGCAGAAACACGCACCGTTGGGCTAATTGAGAAACTTCTCGAACAGTACTATCCAATGTACGACATTGTCCCATATTACGTAACACTGCCTCGCGTGTTAAGCGTCACGTACGCATTACAACTGCGGGAATAGAGTGGAACAACGTTCTCCAGTGTACCAGAACGATTCGTAATGGCGTAACACATTTTCTGCATTACGTAACACAATGTTTAATAATTTGCGTTTTAATAACAGCAGCACCGTTTTGTTACACATTTCGTTTCACTTACAAATGCAAATGACATCCAAACCGTTCTGTAAAGAACTAGCCTCTTTTATTTGTGTACTTGTGATAACACACCATATAGGCTATAGAATTTTCCACTAATAGCTTTCCATTACCTTCTTCCTCCTTTCTTTCTTTCTCCTTTCTTCCTTTCTTTTTTTTCTTCTTCTTCTTTTACTTCTTCTTCTTCTTCTTCTTCTTCTTCTTCTTCTTCTTCTTCTTCTTCTTCTTCTTCTTCTTCTTCTTTTACTTCTTCTTCTTCTTCTTCTTCTTCTTCTTCTTCTCCTTCTTCTCCTTCTCCTTCTCCTTCTCCTTCTCCTTCTTCTTCTCCTTCTCCTTCTCCTCCTCCTCCTTCTTCTTCTTCTTCTTCTTCTTCTTCTTCTTCTTCTTCTTCTGCTTGTTACAGCCTTTCGCTACAACTCTGTGTACTGAACATGGCCGAAACGTCTGCAACCAACAACTTTAGACCACGGCTTTACAGACCGGCAAGAGAAGACAAAATTCTAACATTGACGCCGGCCGCGGAAGCCTCAGACATCTATTAAGAACACAACATGTTTAGAGTTCCGATATTCAGACAAACCTAACCTAATGAAAACAAGAAACCTTTTCGGTTAAACAGCTTTTTATTTTCTCCATTAAACGACCAATGGCTTACAAGTAAGTTACGAAAAGTAAAGTATTTTGTCTTTTTCAACTACAACTTTTTCTCATAGGGGCTAATCGTTTTTTTTTATCTGACGGGGGGGGCAGTCACAATTCCCTTCTATTAAAACCCACGGGTCTTTTCAATTATGTGTCTACAAACAACTCGCTCAGAGTTCACGAGCCCCCCAAGCTCCCCCACCAAAGTTCCTGCCAGTCCCTATTCTTAGAGTAGCGGTGTCAAGCAGGCGGAATTAGCATACAACTACACACATACATATGACGCACGCACGCGCGCGCGACTTCAATTCCACACGCACACACGATTCAATTCTATTCTTTTTATTTTGTTTCTAATTTTTATCGTTTTTATTTTTATTTTTTTTAATTAAACGCACACACGCTCTCGACTTCAATTCTTTTTATTTTGTTTCTTTTATTAAATTTTTGTTAGGAGGGTTTCCTTATTTTATTTACACGATTATTTAACTTACATTACATTAATTACATATTCTAGGATTGTGAATTAATCCTTTTTTTTAAAAAAAAAGAACATCTTCCACATTTCGGACAACAGTTAGTAACTCAATCAAATTTAATTTGAATAAAGTAATACAAAGAATAAAATTATATAGTAATAACGTTAATAATAAACACGAAGTAAATGTAAAGAATAAAGAAAACAAAATAAACGTATGAAAGAATAAGAGTATGTAAGAAGAAACGAATGTAAATAACTAACTTTGAAAAATAAAACAATGTAACTACAGTGCTATTAAAACAATCTGCGTCTTCTCCTTGCGTGTTTACAAGAAGTAGTTGCTATGGTAACTCGGACGAGACCCGAGGTGAGCCAATCAGCGGCAGGCGCGCTTTCCCTCCTCCTATCTCCTCAGTCAACAGTCCCACACTGACCATAACTGTACCGTTGTAACTGTACAACGATAAACTACAAAGAGAAACGAAAAATGTGTTACTAGTAGTGGTAATCCCTCCTTCACACCTCTACCGTAAGAGTAGGGACTGGCGGGAACGTTGGTGGGGGGCTTGCCGGGTTCGTGAACGCTGAGAGAATTATTTGTAGACACATAATGGAAAAGACCCAAACCCTCTCCACCATTGCTTGGCCCAGTGTAAACTGAAAGTCACATTTAGTACCCCCAGTGACGGGCTTCACATTCAGTTTAGTTCCTCAGTCTGTATTTTTAGTTTTAAATAATGAAAAAAAAAAGATGTATAATACAAAACACTTTCTTCCTTCCCCGTAAAGGACGGATGTCGGTTCTGTGTACACCATTTATTAAACATTTATTTAGTAAACACATGTGGTCGACAAACGCGGACTGGTGATAGCAATAAATTGTGTCGTGTCTGTTTTTGCCCCCCCCCCCGCTAAGCTTACACAAGCTACGTCATACCTCACCAAATATGTATGTGTGGCTAACGCGAGCAGTAAGTGTGGCTTGTGTAGATTTATCGCCGCACAAAATTGAAAACCTCCCCATCGCATCCCTTCTAACCACGTCGTCTACAGTTTGCTTGGTATATTGAGTTTCTTTTTGTAGAATAATTTTCGTCCCTTTGTCCTTGATTGTGTGCTGTATACACGCGCGCGCGTGCTCGCATACACACACAGATATATTGTCACAATAATAGGGTGGATCGTGGTTTCAAAAGTGTAACAAATCACCGAATACAAGAGAAGTCACTACTCACAATTTTTACTAATACATAGGCTTGCCATAATTTTTTATTGACCAACCGGGACACCTGTTTAGCGGGGAGGGGCGAGAAGGGAGGCTACAATTAAAACATAAGCATTACAGAGTTTATTACATTGCTATTTTTTGGATGTATAAAATGAATAAATATAATACTTAATACTACTTAAGTGTAAGAAAAAAAAATATTTTTTAAAAACTTAATTGCACTACTTTAAGTTGTTCTTAATCAAAAAATTACTCATTACATTAAGAATCTGCAAGAACTGTGTAACTTAAAGTTGTTTCTTAAATCAGTCATATTTTTCACTTGAATGCACCTTTCTCAATATGTCCTTTTTGGTTTTTATTTTGTCAAAAAATCATTACAACTAAGTCCAAAATTTACATCAACGCACGTACTGTTGACTTCTGCATTAAACCTCTGTCATCCGCCCAAGCGGATTCTCGTTGTTCATCAATGGGAATACTCCCTCTACAGGAGCTGATGTTCCAGGAAGGCAAGGTGTACTCAGTTATCAGTCCAAGATTGCGCATTGGGATCTCATTTAGCTTCCTCCTTATGTTTGCTAGAAACCAAATGCACCGACCGGGACATTTCGGCAACCGGGCGGGACACCAGGACTGCACTCTGCAACTGGGACTATCCCGGTCAAACCGGGACTTATGGCAAGCCTAGTAATACGTCTGCAAATTAACCACACTCATATCACAGTAAAGGTACGTTTTTCATAGAAATGATTCCTAACTCAACGTGAAGGTCTCCATTTGCGTCCCATTTTTCTGTATCTGGTGATCGCTAGAGACCCTAGCGTCGATCGCTGAGCAACTGTAGTCGCCTGATCTCAGGGGAGTTGAAACCGCAGACAGTTCGTTTCTTGAATACACGGCATAAGGAAGCGTACGAGATTTGATCAACAAGTTCGCGCAATTTTGGAATTTCCACCGCCACAAGTGTTCCATTAAAAAACTGTTTTCATGTTGTTGCACGCTTCCTTGCTTGCTTGGGCCCAAAAGCGCAACCACAGAATACACCAAAAATAACATAATATACTATAATAATATATATAATATAATATAATAATTTATTCAGTATTTAATCTTTTCAATATTTAGCTTATTTCTGAGTTGGATTAACTCAGTAATTAACTTTTGCTGACTGACTTATGATTACGTAAAGTTTCGAGGCTCATATTGTTTTGAAATAAACGGGTCGAGTTCGACTCTGCTCACTAACTGGTGTCTCAAAATTTTTTTCACTTACACCTCCCCCTTTTGGGAATTATGTTAAACTTTAAGGATATTTGAGAAGTATGTTATAATGTGTAGAGAGACATAAATAGTAATAAGTATTTTGGTTGATTTTGTGGTATATTATGTTATTTTTGGTGTATTCTGTGTGTTACGCTTTTGGGGCCAAGCAAGCAAGCAAGCGTGCAACAATGTGATTTTGGTACACATGTTAGTGACAATTCTCTAAAACTTTAGCCCTATTTAATGCGTAGTTTAGATTTCACAGGTAATTGAGTACGTCGTTCTTAGGTGTATCAGGCGATTTTTTGTCATTCTACAATGCAAGATTGAAGAACATGGATTAGATTTTGTGTAAACTGTGAGATAAACTGCTCTATCCTGGTAAACGTGTTTAGAAGGCTTTTGATGAGACTGCTGGGCGTGAACAAGCGGTTTACAAGCTTCAAAAACTTCTGTAAATGAGTTGAAGATCGTGATTGTCAGATGAAGATAATGTTTTTGTGTTAACACGAAATTGCATCGCTAAGCGCAGTGGTAAATAAAGAGTACTATTCGTACATTTTACGCCAATTGTTCGAAGCTATTCGTAAAAATCGGTCAGATTTACAGAAGAATATATTATGAAAATCGCAGTCCGACAACGCGCCTGGACGCACGTCATTGCTTTTTACGAATTTTGCCAGGCTAGACAAAATAAAACGTCATAACGATGACACGCCAAATGCCGTATTCACCAGATGTGTCCCAACGCGATCTTTCTTCCTCCCAATAGTGATCATTTCCACGAAAGGACAAGGTTTCGCGACCGTTGAAGACGTAAAAAGAAAATCGCTAAGCGAGCTCAAGCCTGTGCCAAAAAGTGCATGCTTGAAATATTTTCAAGACTGCAAAACGGGTTACATTCGGCTGCGACTACTTTAAAGGGGACAGAATAAGTGTGGATGAATGAAGGCATAATTTTTAAAATAAACAAGAACTGCATGAACTTTTCGATCAAACCTCGTATATTCAAGAAATACACTATACAGATATATAATATACAGTATACAATATACAGATCTTCATCTTCATGCAGAGACATAATAAACAACTTTGTAAGTGCCCCAATGGTGCCCCAGAGGTTGCTGCATAACATACTGTTACGACATTACAGAACAATCTACGTGTTTCTCGAACGTTCCAGAAGAATCCTAGCTATAATGTTGTGTGCGTACGTGATTTCAACATGCATTAGCGAAACATTTCTAGACGCAGCCAGCCGCGCGGACTGTGTCAACGCCGCAATCAATTACGTCGTAGTGTAGAGCTAATGTGGAATGTTCTGGATTTCCGGCGGGGTATAAATACAAGTACTCAGCGACGCTCAGAGTTTGAGTTGCGATTTATTGGAACGCGGTTCGTAGTATTGTAGTTCAGAGTTCAGTTATTGTCGGGCGATTTACACAGTGCGGTTCGAAATATTGTGGCGAAGTATTACGTGTTTTATAATTGTGCGGGACGTTGTAATACAATTTTGTTTTATATTAGTAGACATTTAAATTGGGTGTGAATAATTTTTATTTGATTTATTGTAAGAGACTATCTTGTTGATCACAAACTGTTTTATTGTGATAAATAAAGCTGGTGATTAGTGACTTCATTGGTGCCTGTATTTTGTATTCCACGATCAAGGAGACCATCGTAACAATACACATATACACTTCAATACATTAACAGCACAGTTACCAATTGAAATACCTGTATTTAATAGAAACCGTTCAACTAACCTAGAGTAATGACAAACAAGGTAATTTTTACCCTGAAAATGAATTGTCTTATTGTCACTATCAATGTCAGGCCAAAACACTACACCCCTGGCTAAAACTACTGATTTTTATATTCCTTAATATGTCTTCCTTTTATATTCCTTACGCGTATGTCTTCTTAGAGTCCAGAGTTCCATTTTTCCGCTTAAGAGGACGGAAAGCTAACAGCCAGCTTAATACACGAGCGAAATACAATACTTGGAATTTATTCAATCTAATATTATTGTAAACTAAATATTTTCCACTCACTTCGAAGTAAGCGTAAGTTTCTCCTCATAGTTATTGGATATAGTTTTCTATTGTGACCTATCTTCTTGAAATATCATTTAATTAAACACAAAATAAAATAAAACTTAAGGGCCTGTATTTTGTTGTCCGTGACGTGCCCGTTAATTAACTAACTATAAATATATCACTACTGACTCGGAACACAATATTTTTATTGGGGAAACTGTAAAACGTTTTACTTCGGAGCCTCTGACGAAGCTTGTAATAAGAGAAAACTAGTTTGAGCTCTAAGGTAAAAGTTTTATATTGTTACCAATAAAAAAAATTTGTATTCCTAGTCAGTAGTGATATATTTAAAATTAGTAGAACTTAAGGGCTCAAGCGACATTTAAAATTCTTGACATTATTCGTTCAAATGAATTAATTAATTTCAAGAACCATTCCTCCTTTTTTTTTTATTTGACTATTTGAATTGATTCGTCTCTGGGCTATGAAATTATCAGCATGTTGTGGGACAAAACTCTTCAAGATGGCATAGTGTTTGATGCTGCTCAAGTAAAGCGCAAACTGCACACATGTGTAGTATGTTTAGAACGCCGCGTCGTATGAAGTACTCTTGTCTTGACTATGTATTATTATTTCAGGAGTAAGTTAATGGTTGCGGGAAGTTATTTATTTATTCATTTATTTATTTATTTATTTATTTGCGAGTTTTACACTATGCTGTTGTTTCCCTCAACCAAACATTACAAAAACCACATACTTAACAGTAAAATTACACTACACACATAACTTTGCAATTGCAGTACATCCTCTTTTTCCGGATCAACGGGAGCGGAGGTTATCCGGATTAACGAAAATCCGGATAATAGAGGTTGTAATATTTTAATGTAAATTACTGTACTAAAGTATATTCAAAGTTCAATACTTAATAAAGTTCAATAGTTCAATTTTTATTTTTGACAAAATAGTTTTCATAAACACTACACTATATATTATTTTATTACAGCAGTTTCACTACACTATCGTTTATTTAACACTACACTGTTTTTTATTGTACTTTTACCAAATTAATTTTTACATGAACACTACACTACATATTAAAATCTTCTATTGTTAGACCTACGTGTTATTTTTACTAAAATAGTAAGTTTATTTAGTTTTAACATTTCGTAGTGTTTACGTACTCCTCGATCACCTAAAATTTCGCTACCAATGTATCGGTAGACGTGCTTTCCGTCTGCCGTTTCAAATAAGCTGTAAGTTCTAAAAATACCTCGTTGTACTGTATACTGTAACTGCACATCGAAATGTTGGGTCAGTGCACTCTGACGTTTGTTTGTTTGGTTTTGTCATCGTGTGTATTCAATTGCTTCTGACATGCGATAGCCAAAGCCGTAAATTACAGCGCGTACTTATAAAAAGATATACAGTCTGTTTTATAGTACTAAACGAATTCGGGTACAATAAATACTGTACTACTGTATTTCCTTGGCGGCCCGTGCTTAGGTTGCACGGTTGCACAACCCCCATTAAATCCCGAATTGCATTTTAAATTATAGAATTATGAATAAGACAATAAGTAATAATAGTGTTTTCAAGCAAAATCATCGAATTAATCATTTGCCGATTGAAAAGCGCAGAGCAATTACTAAAAACCGTACACGCTCTTGCCGCGGTGTAGGCCTACATGGCAAGTGTGCACCAACTGTGACGCGCTTTGTATATGGGGAAATACAATAGAGTAGTGCTCTGGCTGGCTAGACTCGGTTGTTCCTATTGCACCAATATAGACTCGCTTTGTGTGATTAGGGACTGCAAACCCCGCTTGTACCTCACGGCGCCGTAAGTCTGTTTTCTGAGAACGAAGGTAGCCGAAGTTGTCCGAGCGGTTTCACAATCGTCAGTCTGCAGACTCAAGTGTAAATAACAAGTAGTGCGCCGGGTTGGAAGTTCGTTGTTAGTGTCAGTTAAGTGTCAGTCCAGTTCATCGTTAAATGTACATAATAGTAGATATAAAGAATTAAGGTGTCATAGTGTAAGATATTTATTATATTTAACTGTTAGGACGGAATTAATTATGTTGTAAACTTAACAAAAACGCTGTTCAGTTTACGTCCTATTAAAGAAAAAGTTTAAATTAAAGAGAGTAGGTAGGCCTACACCAGACCTTTCAAATTTTAATCAAAGTGTAAAATCAGGTAACAGAATATTTAATTGTAAATTTAAAAAACATTCATAAAATAAATAATATTCGTGGTTATGTGGGTGTGTCACTAAAATTGCATTATTTTGCTTTCCTTGTGTATTCTTTGGAGGCAAGGAGATTTGGACATTTTCTATTCGGAGAATAAAACAATTTAATACCATCCAACCCAGCTGCAACCCACAAATTTTTCAACCACCTGCCGCCACTGCTGTATTTGCAGTACTGTACTTGTAAAGCAACCCTTCTGTTTACAACAATTTCAAAGTACAAAAAATATATGCCGTATAGGCCTAATTATTTTCAATTCGGATTTCAGAGGAATTCGGTTGAACGAGGTTCGTATAAAAGAGATTGTACTGTATCTCTACTACTGCACTTCTATCTGCACATTATATCTTCGCCGTGAAGTCCTCTAAATTCCATGCTTTCAGGTGTCAGAAGGCTTTTCTTTCCTCCTTCACTGACCTGGTTCCCACATCTACAACTCTTTTGCAATCTTCCATCTATCATCCTCCTCACAATCACGTACAATTGTACGTAAAATTGGTCCACAGTCTCTACTACAACTTTCTCAATATTGTTAAGTTTTATATGTGTGGTGGGTGAGACTTTCTTTTCTTTTGTTATTTATTTATTATTTATTATGCCCCACCAGTTGGTGCGCCAATATGTTAAACTTTACTGATGTCTCCCGTGAAAGTCCCACGTTGCGGTGCCAATATGTTAAGCTCCGTTTATGTGAGCGTGCTCTTATCTTCTTTAAAATTTATTAGTTTGAAATAAATTTACTATTTATTGAATTATTGTTATTATTTGATTTTTATTATTTTAGTTACTTTAATTAAAAGAGTGATCAAGCAATGACAGGTCGTCAAAGAGTAAGTACTGTTATTAGAGCGGTGTTCGCGTCCGTACTGTTTTGAAATGTTGCCAAAATAACTGATCTTTAAAAGTAGAATAGATTGTGTTGTCTTTCCACAACAGATTACTGATTCGACTCAGTCTTGTAGGTTATCTGGTTTTGTCTCCTAATTTCTCAATGTTCTTCACTCTCGTCGTATTTCTCTTCGTCCTTGTCACCTGAAAATCCTTTATCTTAACTCACTCTCAAAAAATAAAATGCTTTTTCGGTTAACAAATTAGTTTATTTGATAATGTTTAAAACCTGGGTCAGTTTATCGGCTCGTGAATCGAACGGGATATTGGCCGTATCGACTCGCTCACCCAACTCGACTCGAACAAAAAAATGTTTAAAATCAATTAAAATATTATTTCTTTATCAGGTAATGGCTCCTTTGAGCTGTTAGGAAAGATCAGAAAATGCTTCAGGATAAAATAGAATACATTACAATTTGCTAAACAATATTCTTAATAACTAATAAAATTAAAATAATGTTTGAGTTCGAATATATTACTACTCTCGGTTCTGTTCCAAAAGTCAATCGAAAATGGCGGAATCGTCACTCAAAATGGCCGTCGGCCTACAACTGATTGGCCCGGAAATCTGCTTCGACTAATTTCTTTAAATTAAATAGTGTTTTAATAATTTAATGTCCACAATGTTGTTGAATAAAGTTTTGTTAAAGTTCACAAGTATCTGGTTTAACAGTGTTTTTGGTGAATCTCGTGTTGTGTAATGGTGTGGTTATTTCGTTATTAAGTTACCAAAATCTCACCAACTCGACGTTACGCTTTTTATACTTGGGATGTGTTAGTTTGAGTAGATCATCATTTTTTCATTCGATTTTCGGTTTCTTCTATTAGTATTGTTTTCTCGTGTAATTTTTAATGGTTTTCCTTATTTTCTTATTTCGTTTTTTGCGTCTCTTAATATTTACTTTTGGCTATTCATAAAAAAAGTGTGACTCTCTGCTACGTGAAGTTGATCTGTTCGGTTTGAAAGTTAACAATAGTTAAACGAATTTTTCCGTTTAGTCAACGACTATGACCAAGCTTTTTTGAGCTCTGATTGGTCCTTATTTCCCGACCCCTGGTCACGTGACGTTAATTATTCGAAATCTCTGAATTTTATATCTGTCACCTGAAATTACTCCCTGTTTATTTTTAGACTAAGTTAAATTTGATTTATACGGTGTTATTGCTTAGAAAAATTGAAGTATTTTGATACCTTATGTGGCCCATTTCGGCCCAATATCACGTATTTTAGCATCTTTGTAAATTTAAGTTTTTTTTTTAACATTTCCTATTGCCTTCTTAACTATTTTAATATGTTCTAATAGGGTTGTCCTTACTACTAACAATATTGTTGATACCTCTTCATTGCATATAACATCACAGTTTTAAATACCTATTAATGATATCTTTATAACAACAATAATATTGACAACATGTCAGTTCAATGGCTTGTCTTATGTGCTATTATTACTTTCCCTATCCATCTGGTTATTACAATTATGGGTTTTTACATATAATTTTATCAATACCTGCCCTGTTTCATTAAGGTCAGGCTTCTACTTAGTAGTATTTGATCTGGTTAGGACTATATCAGATATTTTATTTCTGTTTTAAAGTTAGCTCATATCTTTTGGCCTATAGGCTTAGTATTTTGCCATTCTTTCACAATCATTTTTACATAATATAATATTTTACCCTGTACATGATATTAACACTTTTTAACAGTTTTCAACTACTGTTTTTGAACAATTAATCAACATTTGAACAAATAGTTATAACATAACAAAATTATGGCTTCACCATGTACATAAAACTTTTTAACAATTATTGATTCCATCTACTGGTTCTTCATATGAATAATTAGTTTATATGCAATACCACTAATTCACTTTCTCACTCCCCACTGGTTTATTACATGATCTCTGATCATCACTATTTTCCTTTTTTGATACTTATCATTTCACTCCCCCTTAATATAGGTTTTTACATTTTTTTCTTTAAATTAATACACATATTTCTAATCATTTTATTCTATTGCATTGTATTTTCTATCAGTTTAACTACTGTCTGATCCTAGCTCTTTTATTAGTATTGTTTTTTTTTTAATTTTATTTGTTTAATATTTTTATTTATATTGTCCCTGGTGGTTACCAGGTTTTTAGTTCAGTCTCTTTCGTTGCGTTTATTTTAGTTTCACTACGCATTTGTGTTACTCTGTAGTTACAGTGGTCTTCAACTCACTCTGGTATAGTTGCTAGTTTATTTCATTGCCTTGTTGCTTACTCATTATATCTTCATTTTACTCTATCGAGTTTTACCGTTGGTTTGTTTGTCCTCTCACTTGCCATATCTATTGGGTTCATTGGGTTTATCACGTTACTATGCCTTTTTTATTCTAACTATCTTCATAATTACTATTTTTTCATTCTTTATCATTTATTTTTTCTTCATTCACTGTTTTGGTTTAGTTTGTGGACTGAATGTTATGCTTAATGCACACTTATTTATATATATTTTTATTTATTACGTATACTAGTATTGGTCATTGATGGTTTTATTATCTTATCATAGTTCTTTCATGTACGGTGAGGATATGTATCGTTACAATATTCATTAGTTCTCCTATTATGAGATTCCTTATTCTCTTCCATAACTAGCTTATTGTTCTTCTACAAAAATCCATATCCGTAGTCTGTAGTGTTTCCTATTGTCGTTTACTCAGCGCCCAAATCTCCACCTCATAGGTCAAAATACTGTAACGATGATGCCCTCTCGAAAAGGCGAGAGCGTCCTTCTACCCGCTTCTCATCAAGCCGAGCAGGTGCGTGTACCTGTCAAGGCCGCACAAAGTACACTCTAGACTTTTCGAATGCTAGTTGACGACGCAAATTATGGATTATTCTGGAACATCTACGCTACCTATTTAAGCAACAGCAGCTGGCTTTGTCAGTTAGTTTACGTTCAACAATTTATCAAGTGCTGATAACAAGTGGTTGTTGTTGGAAGTGATTATAGTGTTATAATTAGTGCGGAGTCCTCATAGTTGACATTATTATTGCGTGTGGACAAATTTAACTTGAATTACTGTATGAGAGTATCTTGTTGATTTCTGATTGTTATTTGTGATTCACTAAAGCTGGTAGTTAGTGATTTCACTGGTGTCTGTTTTGTTTCCACTGTACCATACGACGATCAGTGAAACCATCGTAACAGTGCGTACTGCATGAGACTGACCTCCGTGTCTCTGATGGTGGGGATAAAATATGAGTAAGTGTGTTTGTGCCAATAGCGTTAGTTTGTCAAGGCAAATAGTTCACGATAGTTGACACGCGCTGTTCACAGTTAGATTGGCATCCACTCGCAAACGCAATTAAACGATTTGTAAGTTTACTGCAGTCGATATTCACCGTTGCAGATGATAACAACACTTGTCGCGAAATTGGTTCCGTGTTTAGAACTTAGTACTTTTAAAGTAGTTGTGTTACAGTAACATTAAGAATACGAATTTGTGAACTATCGTTTAGGATTAGTGTACTTTTAGTTACTTTCAGTTAATGAGTGAATTATCCTGTTATCTGTTTATTTGTAGCTGTCAATTCACAATGTCTCTTTAAGGGTCATCGAAAGAAAGAAAATGAGGTTTCGTTGTTCACAGCAAAGGAAATGCTGTCCAGAAGGAAGCCTCTTGCCGGAAATCTCTTCCGGGAAAAACGTAAAACATGTGAGAAAAAGAAACTTTTTTATGATTCTGATAAGTGTGTATTAAGAAATATTGCTCAAAATTTTTATAAATATCAAAACGTTGTGCTCACTGTTAAAAAACTCCCACCTACCGTGAAAGAAAGAATCCATTTCCCATGAGCCGCTAAATCATTAACGCAAGTGTTTAAAAGTGTGGGGTTCAAGTAAAAGAAATTTAGAAATAAAAGAAAAGTAATAATAAAAAAAAATTGTAGTAATGCGTTACAAGTATCTTGTGCAAATTAAAATTTCTCGGGAATCTGGGAGGAACATATTTTTACTAGATGAAAGGTAAGTTGAGTGAGTTCTGTTAATGTGATGTAAATAGGTATTTCTCAGTAGTCGTTGGTTTGTTTACACCACTGAGCGTGCCTTCGCGTGAGCATATTTACGCTCTCTTTCTACCTCACATACCTCTCAGAGACTTGGAGTTTAGTCTAAACCAATACTTTCACTATTTATTTATGTCTGCTTTTCTAGCCACTACATTACTATTAAAAAACAATCAATTTATCATTCCAATGCCTTTCTTTATTAACATATATGCCTATCTGTTTTTAATTTTGAAGATTGTTTGTTGAATTCCAATGAATACATTATATATCTGCCTGAATAAGTATGCCTATTGTTTCCTTCGGCTGTTGCCGAGCTTCCGAGCAGCGCCGAGCTTCCAGTCCCTTTTGTTTGTTTGTGAGCACGGCCCATTCTCCTGTCGCTTCTTTTATTGCAATTACGTCTCTGACTTCTGTCATCTTTTCATTGCAGAGCTCCGTTTTGCTTTTATTGATCTGGAAAAAGCTTTTGATAATGTAGATCTTCAAACATTATAGAATATTATTGACAGAAGAGGATGTCCACACCATTTAATAAATTCAGTTAAGATCCTTTACAAAAGTGCATCTGTAGTCCTGGATCAGAATGGTGGTAGTCTCTCAGGTAATATTCCAATAAATAAGCGAGTTAGGCAGGTATGCTGTGTTTCGCCAACCTTGTTTAATGTATACACTGACGACGTGTTTAGAGCACGGAAATCCAGAGTGACGTCGGGAATACAGCTTAAGAAATCGATTTGTATGGGTTCTCTGCTACATGCGGATGACACAGTTCTTATTCAAGAAAATGAGGATGATTTACAAAGACCTATGTTTCAATTACAAGAAGTGGCAAGAGAGTACTCACTGACGAATTCAGTATGGAAGACCAAAACCATGGCCTCTAAAGGTAAATCTCCAGTGAGGACTGAGATAGTTATAAACAACAGCACTTTAGAACAAGTGAGCCGTTTTAAATATCTCGGCTGTGCAGTAAGCTATGAATCTGAATATTATATGATATCTGAATAAGCCGAATATCTGAATATGATATAAAAGAGAAGATAAATGAATTTAGGAATATTCGTGGTACGATTCATAGAAATCTTAGAAATAAAACAAGGCACAGCATAAAGATTAAATTTTATAAGAAAGTTGCAATAACCAAATTGACAAATGCGAGTGAGGCGTGGGTCATTACAAAAAAGGAATGCGGCAAGATTCAAAGTGTTAAAATGCAGTTTCATCGAAGTACTTTAAATTATACATTACAAGATAAAATAAGGAACGAGGATATCAGGTCAGAACTCGAAGTAAAATACATAAATGAAATTACTTGAATTTACAGACGACAATGATGAGACCATCTGCAGAGGATGACAGAGGATCGATTGACGAAAGCGGCACTGAAGTGTAAAGCCATCGGTAGAAGAGACGTGGGTCATCCGAGGATGAGATGGGTGCTGGAACAGGTTTATATAACCTAATTCTTGAAGAGGAGAAGAAGAAACTCCGTTCTGTAACATTCTCATACAGTCGCCTATCATTGCCGTTAGCCACTATTATTAACATTCCTGCGAAAGCCTCAACTAAACCATTGACCTATATGCCCTACATTTTAACCGTCTCATCTGATTACCCCTTCAATCTCGAACACTGCTTGTCGCATTTCTTTAAACAAAACAATGACTGAGCCCCTATTTAATAATACGATATGCTATAATTTATTAATATTAACACACATTTACAATAAAATTGAGTACACGCACAAATAGAGAATACAAAAAAAATGTGACTTATTGATCGCAATTTCGTTGTAAGAAACAACAAGGGAGGTTGCAGTCTAAGATCACGTCGGTTCGCTTTGGTACAAGAAAGCTGACATTAGTAATAGAATTTGGTCGACTCGAAATCAACCGTCTACAAATCATCCGTCCTTTGTGGGCTGTATAAGTGAAACGATAAAATCAGTCTGCGTCAGGAATACGTGACTGAGGGAACAAAATGGCCGCATTGTCAAGTCCCTATTGCCGCGGGCGTAGTGATTTAGTCGTCCATTGAGGCCAGCTGAAAGCGACTTTACGCAACAGTACTGTTGAGACAAAATAAGAAATACACTGCTGCAATTCGGAAAAGAGAAAACATTTCCCTGCCTGTGGGCGTAGCATTTCCATTTTCCTGAGACGATGCTTGTTGCCCCTAATAGGTGGCTTGTACGAGTATAGACCTAACTTACATTTTTGCGTTCGAGATAAATATTTTTAGTACTGTATAGAAAACCGTTATGTATGGTAAATGTTAAATGGAATACACACACACACACACACACACACACACATACTGAGATGTATCTGCCATGACGTTACGGAAAACATTTGGAAAAAACTGAAAAGTACGAGGCGAGATGCCAACCGAAAATAGGACACATCATATACACCAGCAAAAATTTATGAATTATAATTTAATAATATAATTTAACTAATCTAATATAGAGAGTGTTTTGGAAGTAGGTTCACTTTTACGGGAGGGATTCCAGCGTTAAAAATATGAAAAAACTTGTCTCATAAACATAAGCCAGGAATCAGTGGCGGCTGGTGCTATGGTTGCAGAGTTGCACAACCGCCAAAATAGAATAACTAAACTGTAAAATAATACACGAAAACATTAAACAGTTAAAAGTGTCATAAATTTCAACGCGAACCGTATTAGATTCTATGCGGTAATGTTCCCGTGCAATTCAAATGTGGCGCTCAGGCTGGTGGTTGTAGGCCGCTAGCAACTTGAACAGTATATATGGCAGAGCTTACTACACAAACATATGGGAGAACGTGAGTTATTCTTCACAGTTGTAGTATGTTTCCATCGTTAGGTAGGCGGTTGCACAAGCTTCTGCAACGCTCCACTAGTAGCGTTGTAGCTCATCCTTAGTTGTGTTATGAAGTCAGCAAGCACAGCCTTCTTGATTTGTAAGTTATGTCAGGTTTAGTGTCTACATTGGTTCAAGATAAAAGTTACCCATTGTTTGAATTTATAAAATTATAGTAATAATTTGGTATAACTGCGATTGTGATAATAAAGTGTCAATTGACTTTTTATTAATTAAACGGTGTGTTAAGTATTACTTTTTCTTTGTTTAATGCTGCTGTGTGCTTTTGTGTCTGTGCTTTTTGGAGTTACTGATTCTGCGTGCTTTTAAACGTGTTTTTTGTTTAGTTTAAAATGAATAGTGTTAAGATCCAATGGCTAGGACGCCAAATGTCTCCCTTAACAATAAATCAAATTGTAAAATCAGGCATCGACAATTTAGTCGATCATTTAAAGTAGAATATTATGAAAATACTAACTGGTTATGTGGTTGTGACGGAAGAAATCCTTTATTTTGTTTTCCATGTTTATTGTTTGGAGGAAACCCCTGGACGAAATTCTGAATGAAAAATATTAATCACCTAGCTGAAAAAATAAGAAATCATCTGGCGTTAAGTGTACATAGAAAGAATGCTTTTCAGTTTTCTCTTTCTGGTACGTATAGCACAGCAGCTGGACAGTGAATATAGACGGAATATTATTTTACACAACGAAAGCGTACACAATAATCAGTACATCTTAAATATAATAATAAACTGTATTCGCTTCTGTGGAGCTTTGAATTAGCTTTGCTGGGTCATAATGAGACTGAATCTTCATCAGATCCTGGTGTATTTCGGGGCTTATTTGGTTTCAGTTCTGAGCTTGACACAGCAATAAAAAATCATTTAGAGGAAGCAACTGCATTTAAGGGCATCCAAAAACCATTCAAAGTGATTTTTTAAATATAATGTTAGAAATATGCCACGAAGAAATAACGAGTAAGATACAAGAAAAGGTAATGTTTTGGCTGTAATTGCTGATGAGATCACTGATGTTGCTAATGTTTTTCAAATGGTCATAGTGTATCGTTGAAAGATAAACAGTTAAACAGGTTTAAAGATTCTGGGGTTTCATTGCTTCTCCTAAACAGGATCCTCTGTCGCTTGCATCATGTTTGTTAGATGAACTGTCTCCACACAACTTACTTGGAATTTCCCATAAATTAACTGCTCAAATAATTGGAAAACATTAACTTTATACTTTTTTTCATACGACAGCACTGTATAGTGCACATATGTAGTAGGTCTGCCTCCTGTTTAATGTGTTCTTTTAACTCCCCCCGCCCACTCAACCGACTACTGCAACCACCAAAATTTGGAACCACCAGCCGCCACTGCCAGGAATGTTTTGTTTTCGATCTCAATCGACGCTCAAGTTTGCCTTGTCATAACTCATGATCTAAGCACTTCCGATCTTCTGTTTAAGCCTATAAACATTTTTAGGTCTGTAATCTAAAATATTTTGAGATATTGCCCTTTCCTCATAGAACCCCCTGTGTGTAAAATATATAAATCACACACACACACACACACACACACACACACACACACACACACACACACACACACACACACACACACACACACACACACACACAGGTCGTCAAAGCTGTCCCTTCTGTCCCAAAGCACGCTCTTCTCCAGGCTTCCCTATCTCTCCTCCAATCTTCATTCACCTGCGACATGCCTTTTAAAGGAGTTAGGGTTTCCGAATTTTATAGATTATCGTAAAAACCATGAGGATCTATACGATATTAGCTACACAAGTGAAACGGGGGTTATGAGTCGGAAGTCAGTAGAACAATTTGATAAATTGAAAAGAAAATCATTAAGCTAATAATGGCACTAACAGAGCAAAATTGAAGCTACAGAATTAAGAGTCATACGAGAATTAACCGAGCTTTTAGAAATAGCTCATACTCAAAAACTGTAACGAGCTGGTTCTGCTGTACTTGTTGTAAGCCACGAGGAAGATGTTGAATAAACGGATGGAAGGGAAACGACGAGCGGAAAGACCTTGAAGAAGATGGAAAATCGATTTGAGTGAAGGTACAAGGGTATTGCAGAGCGTTACGAGAGGAAAGCACTGGTAGTCTTAGAGATGAATGATGAGGAGATTGTGAGAGACGAAGGGTAAAATAGAGATGGCTGCAGTGTAATAATAATTCTAGTAGTAGTAGTAGTAGTAGTAGTAGTAGTAGTAGTAGTAGTGGTTGTTGTTGTACTAATCAGATATGGCACATATTGCGGTTTAGTTAATTAAACAAGATCACGAGAGAGATATGGAAACAGATAAAGAAAGGAAGAGGGAGATAAATGGATATATAGAGAGACAAAGGAACAGGAAAACCGACAGAGAAGAGTGAGAGAAAACGTGAGAGAGAGTACACAGATAAGCAAACAGAGACAAGGAAGAAAAGAGCCAGGGTCACAGGGATTCAGAGCGGCAGAGAAGAAAAGAAGTAAAGAAAAGGATGAAAGAGATATTGCAAAGGTACAGAACATACCGGTAAAATACCAACACGAGAAATATTTTGAAATTAAGTCAATAAATCTTCTTTATGATTTAAATAAGCGCTAGATATTTTGACGAAAAGTGAATGTGGACAACAGAATGAAAGCGTGTTCAGCATTGTCAGACCAAACGAAGGTCAGCCACAAGAACAATATCCTGCAGCATGACGTGATGTACACGTGGCCCATGTTATATTACGTTCTGCCTGTCAACAACGCAGACCAACAATTTATTGAGCACACGAGCGTTTATTAACGCATACCTCTCGCGGCGAATTTTCCCACCGTAATAACAATATAGATACGGTAGTGAACACTGTACGTTAGCGAACCCAGCTTTGTCGCTCGGAACTAGAGGTGTGCTAAACTAGTATTTGGAAATAACAGGTACGAACGATACCGTTCCAAAAAAATAACACGTACAAACACCTGTTATTATATACTGTAGTTATTATACATATTCCTGTATAAAGACATATTCCTAGTAAAGACATACGTGTGGAGTGCTGCCCTATACGGGAGTGAATCTTGGACAATTGGAGAAAGTGACAAGAAACTACTCCAAGCATTTGAGACCTGGTGGTACAGAAGAATATTCAAGATAAGCTGGAGGGAGAAGGTAACGAATAAGAAAGTCTTTAGAAGGGCTCAGAAGGAGAAGAGCTTTTTACAAAATTTAAAAGGCAGAAGACCTAAGTTTATAGGGCATTTACTACGACACAATGAGTTGGTTAAGAGAATAACAGAAGGAACAATTGAAGGGAAGAATCACAGAGGACCACCCCGTTTGTACTGCATGAAACAGCTTATGGTCGATATGAACTGCACAGCATATTGTGAGTTGGAAAGAAAAGCAGAGAAGCGTGAAGAATGGCGAGCTGCTGCCAACCAGTCTATGTGCTGCTAACCTAGAAGAGAGAGACCTGTATTATATAACTTGTTAGAAGAAATAAATTAAAACTAAAAGTATTAACAGTGTTACTTTACACAGTGACTTTATTAAGCTGTTACTGTTTAAAAGAAAATAAGAAACAAAAGAATTTATAGACCTATCTACCTTTGGGAATGCTAATTTAAGTTTTCAGTAGGAGTAAACAAACTGACAGATTAGATTTAGTATTAAATTATTGATTCCATTTTGGTTAGACAAATCAGTTGCGAAACTCAGGCAATGAAATTTAGAGTGTAGGATGTGCAGTGAAGAATCATCTCCGAAATCACATTAAGAAAAACAGCTATATGACCTATCAGCCACACTGTAGGTTATAACACAATATAATTCGCTTTCTCAAAATTTACAAAGTTGGTGACTAGTATAATAGGCCTACTATATAATTTATTATTATAATCTGTATTGTATATCTGCATAACACACGAGAATCATCAGTATGAATTTTTTCATTTATTAAAAACAGCTTCGTCTCTTTGGCATAGAGATATTATGAACCTTGCTGTTTTGGTTTGTTTCGTACTTGTATGGCAATCGACACATGCGCAGAATGAAGTATTCAGCACCAAAAAGTGCCTTCGTACTCGTGTATTCGTAATACTTCTAATACTTGTAGTACTCGTTTACTTGTTGTTACTTGCGTTCCCGTAATACTCTTAATACTCATAGTACTCGTTTACTTGTTGTTACTTGTGTACTTGTTCACTCGTTAGTTGTTTTGTGGGGGGGGGGGTTGAATCGGAACAGGTATTTTAACTTTTCAGTCTCTGTTATTGTGACGATTTAATTCTAACTGTAATCTTAAATAAATAAAAATTAAATTTGCGAGCGATTAAGTATTTTTAAATCGCACTATTAAACCTAAAGCCCCTGTATTAAATCAGTATGATAATGAGAAGTGAATGAAAATCAACAGAAGTACTAATAAAAAGTCGAATTGTAAAAAGTTATTATTATCATAATTAACCCTTTACTAGTCATCATGCGGTGACCTGTTAATTCCGGACTCAACGTGTTTATCGAGTCGTCTGTAATTTAGGAAGATATAAAAATCATAAAGTTTATAATTAGAAATTTGAAGGCACGAATAGTAGTTAAAATAACTCACTTAAATTATATATGTATAATTAATGTATGGTTTTTGGTAATAAGAATGTTAACTTAAATAAAAATAGGAACTATATTCTCGCGGAGTACTTGCCCCTCTCCGTTGTTATGTGCCAGTTCAATCGAGAAAGAGTCGCTATGTTGCCGTCACACCGTACAGACGTAAGAGCGAGAGCTCCACCAAAATGTATTTGTTTTTTTATTTAACTTTAGAAGATTAGCTACCACTGCTAAACGTGGAGAGCACTGTGTAATGTATGAATAATATAAAGATGTGTTAAGAAGAAAATATAATAAATAAGACCAAAAACTTAACTAGTGGTAAGCAAGATGACGTCTCCCCTGAAGAGGTAAATCCAATTACAACATCACTCCTGAAGATGTGATCTGCATAAACTTCATAAATACACGTATACGATGCATAAGACGCTGACGAGGACCTCCATGAATCTACACCTACTTTCACCAAAGAAACTTCAATCTCCGCAGTGAACATCCTATCTAGTACTTGCCGAAGATACGACACCGATGATGACGCCGACTTCAAGAATTCCCAAGAGAGACACCCCAGGACGAGGTTACTACGACCAATTGTAAAGGTGACTCGATAGCTTGGCCATCGAGAGTTTATCATATTTGATACACAACTCACATTAAAAAGAGACTTTTCAAAGACTATAAATTTTATTTAAAATTAATATGAGACAAGCTAAGAGTTTACTGTAAGATTCAATATCATACGTTGTAACGCTTTAAATGTAAATGTAATTTATAATCACTTTAAGTAATAATACCATTCTTCTAATGGCAAAAGAAGTCTTGCAAGCGTCTAGATGAACTCAAAATACTTAGAAGTCTTTACTATAAATATACTTAAAGTAAACTCGGATCCGAGGTAAAAGAATACATAATCAGTGTGATCCCAAAGTTTTTATGAAAAGCATTTAAATATTTTAATCTAATTAATGATGTCATGGGATCTTTTAGTAACAGTTGTTAATAAAGAGAAGTCGTCTTGTTACACATGAAAATGAGTGCATAAATCAGTGAAATACCTTCCCTTGTTTCCTTATAGTTATCTTAAGTAATTTGTTCAGTTAATTTGAGTTTAATAACAGTTCGTTACAACGTAGGCAGCCCTTGTAATTGGCAGATGTCAGTTAAGATGGGTTCCCTGGATTTGTAACGTGGCAATACGTTACATTATATCCGTTTCACAAAAATATCGTTCCAAAATACCTGTTATAGGTATAGCGGCCCACCTCTACTCAGAACTGTGCGAGCCAGGTTACCGCGGTCAGGTTATTCCAAACTCTTTTAGGCTACGACACACTATCCCCCCTGTACGTACCGACGCTCCACCCTCACTATCTGTACCTTTCCGCAAAGTCTTTAAAAACACACTGCAGCGTAATATGTCATAATAGTGAATGTTACTTACTTGCCTCAGTACTACTTGTGGTTTCCCAGTTATGTGAGTGGACTTTTCCAACTGTAACGCAAATTTATCAACAAACATAGTGTTACGACATTACAGAAGACGCTACGTGATTCTCGGGTATTCCAGCGGAGCCCGGTTGTGGTGTGTGTGTGTGTGTGCGTGTGTGTGTGTATGTGTGCGTACATATTGCTGCTACTTTGAGATGAAGGACAATTCGTGGCACTTGTCACGCGTCCGCAACGAGACTTTTCCCGACCATACCGGTCCGCGCGCGCTGTGTTCAAGGCCGCAATCAAGTACGCTATAGTGTTTTCTAGTAGACGCCTACTAAAGAATATTCTCAAATCTCAGCGGGGTATAAATACAAGACTTCAGCTACTCTTAGTTCAGTTTGAGCGGCGATTTATTCCAGTGCGGTTCGAACCATTGTGGCGAAGTGTTGTGTGTTTTATAATTGTGCGACACTCTATTAATTGACAGTATTGTTGCGTGTGAACAATTTTTATTTGATTTGTTGTAAGAAACTACCATGTGATTACAAACTGTTCAATTGTGGTAATTAAAACTGGTGATTAGTGACTTAATTGGTGTCTTGTATTTTGTTTTCCACTGTAGCATACAACGATCAGTTAGACCGTCGTAACAATAGATTGTTGTGACTTATAAAATTACGAAAAGCCATTGAAACACATTTCGTCACATAACGTTTATTTTCACTTTCTTAATTTACAAAATAACGAAATATTACATGATTAAAGTTTGTTCTGTATTGAGTAGGTTTTGTAGTCTTTCTGCTTCCATATTTTGAAGAGATACATGGAATTGGTGTTTTTTCATTAGGTCCTTGTTCCGCGGTCGAATAGCGGACAAACACACTCTCATGTCGTCTTTCAATGTTTGAAGTTGTGATCGATTTTTTTTTTAATTTTATTTCGTTTATTGTGGAAAACGCTGACTCACAAATATAAGATGTAGGAAAGGGAAGCAGTGCCTTCATAGCCTTTTTCGTTATCACTGGGTATTCATTCACTGTCCACAATATTTTTTCTTTTTAGTCTTTTTTTATTCTTCTTCCGCGTCCTGTACTAGTTCTGTATATTCCAGTTTTAGGCTACGGACATTCCTGATATCACACAAGTCGTTTTCTTTTACAGTTGTTAACTTTGCATTGTCATTACCAACATCAATAAAATGATTCCTTACTGTAAGCAAACAACTTTTTGATTTCTCTTTTTGACGACTTAGACTTTTTTTAATCGGCCGTCTAAGGACCACATGCCAAATTCAATTCTTTTTTCTTTGTTCTTTCCTTTGTCTCCAATATTCTTTCGTCTTTTCATTGTGTCCCTTCTTCCTGTCTTCAGTCCACTTTGAATCTGCGTTTTTCTCTCTCCTACCCTGGACTTCTTCCATTTTTAACACTATTGCCCGAAAAACATCTCTTTCAATTGCTTCTTCTGATAGTATATATTTTTTTCTAAATTCTTTTGGACTTCTTTAATCCAACTTGGTGTTGACTTCCTTCCCCACAGATATTTGAAGATCTACTTTGTTAACCCATTGTTGTCCCCATTCTGAAACCTCAGCGGGGTATAAATAAATACAAGACTTCAGCGACTCTTAGTTCAGTTTGAGCGCCGATTTATTCCAGTGCGGTTCGAACCATTGTGGCGAAGTGTTATGTGTTTTATAATTGTGCGACACTCTATTAATTGACTTGTATTATTGCGTGTGAACAATTTTTATTTGATTTGTTGTAAGAAACTACCATGTGATTACAAACTGTTCAATTGTGATAATTAAAACTGGTGATTAGTGACTTAATTGGTGTCTTGTATTTTGTTTTCCACTGTAGCATACAACGATCAGTTAGACCGTCGTAACAATAGATTGTTGTGACTTATAAAATTACGAAAAGCCATTGAAACACATTTCGTCACATAACTTTTATTTTCACTTTCTTAATTTACAAAATAACGAAATATTACAAGATTAAAGTTTGTTCTGTATTGAGTAGGTTTTGTAGTCTTTCTGCTTCCATATTTTGAAGAGATACATGGAATTGGTGTTTTTTCATTAGGTCCTTGTTCCGCGGTCGAATAGCGGACAAACACACTCTCATGTCGTCTTTCAATGTTTGAAGTCGTGATCGATTTTTTTTTTTTAATTTTATTTCGTTTATTGTGGAAAACGCTGACTCACAAATATAAGATGTAGGAAAAGGAAGCAGTGCCTTCATAGCCTTTTTCGTTATCACTGGGTATTCATTCATCAGTGATAGCCCAAAGTCCACAATATTTTTTCTTTTTAGTCTTTTTTTATTCTTCTTCCGCGTCCTGTACTAGTTTGTATATTCCAGTTTTAGGCTACGGACATTCCTGATATCACACAAGTCGTTTTCTTTTACAATTGTTAACTTTGCATTGTCATTACCAACATCAATAAAATGATTCCTTACTGTAAGCAAACAACTTTTTGATTTCTCTTTTTGACGACTTAGACTTTTTTTTTAATCGGCCGTCTAAGGACCACATGCCAATTTCAATTCTTTTTTCTTTGTCTCCAATATTCTTTCGTCTTTTCATTGTGTCCCTTCTTCCTGTCTTCAGTCCACTTTGAATCTGCGTTTTTCTCTCTCCTACCCTGGACTCCTTCCATTTTTAACACTTTTGCCCGAAAAACATCTCTTTCAATTGCTTCTTCTGATTGTATATCATTTTTTTCTAAATTCTTTTGGACTTCTTTAATCCAACTTGGTGTTGACTTCTTTCCCCACAGATATTTGAAGATCTACTTTGTTAACTCATTGTTGTCCCCATTCTGAAACCTCAGCGGGGTATAAATACAAGACTTCAGCGACTCTTAGTTCAGTTTGAGCGCCGATTTATTCCAGTGCGATTCGAACCATTGTGGCGAAGTGTTATGTGTTTTATAATTGTGCAAGACTTTATTAATTGATAGTATTAATAACTCTCCAAAAAATAGTAGTCTTCTTTTTCTCATTGTTTCTGTTATATTTTTATACTTTTTGATATATTTCATCATTACTTCTTAATTTCCAACCTTCTGAAGTTTTTTGTGAGGCTAATATTTTCCTAATAATTTGTCTTTCCAATATTTCTAGTTTGTCTAAATTATAATTCAATGCTAGGCATTCACTTGCATATAGGCATTCTGGCTTCACTACTGTACTGTAATGCCTTATTTTCGCATTTTTAGATATGCATTTTTTATTGTAAATATCTTTAGTTATACCATATGCCCTTTCCATCTTATAAATCCTTTTTTCTATAGCAGATTTTTCTAAACCGTTCTCTTGAATTATTTCTCCTAGAAACTTAAATTTTCGAACCCTCTCTATTCGACCAATATCTATTACCAGGAATTTTGGTGCATTTTTAATGTTCGTGAGAAATTTTTTTTTTCTGCAAAATTCTTACTGTCTATGTCATCTAAAAAATTAACTTATGTTACTGCAGATATCAGATGTTCAGACAGTATAGCAAAGTCATCTACGAACGCCAAACAGTATATTTCAATGCGTTTGTTCCTTCTTTCCAACATGATTGGTGATATTTTGCATTCCTATTTTTGAGTTAGACATTTTGTTTTATTTTAAATTTGTATTATTATTGCAGACTTTTCGCGGCACACAGTTTGAGGAACGCTGCTCTCGTATTCCTCGTCCGTAGGTACGGGATCATTAGGCCTATTCAGAGTCGGAATTAAACTCTGTGGTTAAGTATAGATCGGTTTCTCATTGGCTGTGGGTTGGTATGACCTGTACTACAACTAGAGGACGTAACAGGCCATGTACCCAATGCTCAAGGAAGGATAAGGACGATAATGATTAAATATTAAACAACAAATTTTTTATGATGAAGGTTTTGCGAGGATCGGTCAAAAAAGCATAACACAAATTTTAAATTATTTGTGTTATTTATTTCAATGGACCACCCGCATCCGCGAATATAATTTTTTATTTTTTTAATAAAGCTGATTTGGATATCAGAGGTGAGTGGTGGGTGGGAGGTTCCGACTTGATGCATTATAGTGTATATATTAAATATATGATCAGGGTTACCAACCTTGCATGAGTTCAAATTTGTTGTGTGTTATAATGTATATTAAATCTATATGATCAGGTTTACCAACCTATGTATGGGTTCAAACTTGATATGTGTGTGTGTATTATAGTGTATATTAAAATATATGATCAGGGTTACCAATCCTGCATTATTGTGTGTATAGAACAGATCTGCCAACATTTTTCTTCGGTGGGAAATTCAAACTTTATTATAGTGTATAGTAAATTGTTGACGACTTCGATATCAACTCTCTCTCCCCTCCTCTCTCTTTGTCTCTAGACACAGTTATCGATCACGATATAAACTCTCTCTCTCTCTCTCACACACACTCTCTCTCTCTCTCTCTCTTTATGTCATCGGTTTTACATAAGCGTCGTGCTACTTATGGATTATTGTAAGTAGCGATACTAAAATGTAATCACCAGGAAATATATATTTATCACCTACCTCGTTGCGTCCTACTTATAATTTTTTTTTGACACATGACAGTCATTGACCACGATTTAGAAATTAATATACTGCCAAGTCTGTGTGTGTGTGTGTGTGTGTGTGTGTGTGTGTGTGTGTGTGTGTGTGTGTGTGTGTGTGTGTGTGTGTGGTAAAGTGTTACGCATAAAAAAAAAATCTCCTTGAAATAAGGTATTTTCAAAAGTTTTGTGTACACATACACACATTGTATATGTCTCTCTCTCTCTCTCGCTGCAAACGTTGACAAGAATTCCCTTATTCAAACGATTTGTATGTGTACACGAACTTAAATATAGTTTACAGACGATTGTAATTTTAAAAATTCATTTTTGCATTAAATATATATATCGTAAACAATGAAATAATAATATTTCGTCATTGTAAGATTTTAATAAAACAATTATCAGTTTAAATAATAATTTTCATGATTGTAAGATACAACCTACAAATTATTAAAATGTCTCTCTCACACATTTCTGATTACTATACAAATAATTGCATGCATATTCGGAGGTTTATAACGAAATAAATTAAAATAAACCATAATTTGTTTTAAATAATTAAATATATATATTTACAACACTGTACACAAACTTAAAATATAGTTTACAAACCGCTATAATACAATTATTCAAAAATACATTTTACATTGATTAAATATATATATATATATCACAAACATTGTTATATATAAAATATTAATAATAATATTGTTTTAAATGATTAAATATATATTTACAGCACTGTACACAAACTTAAAATATAGTTTACAAACCGTTATAATACAATTATTCAAAATACATTTTATACAATTATTCAAAAATACATTTTACATTGATTAAATATATATATCACAAACAAACATTGTTATATAAAATAAATACAATATTAATAATAATTTTTGACATTGTAAGATTTTTAAATAATAATTTCACGGCTGTAGATACAGTTCACAAGGAAGTTTATCTGTAACATAACAATACAGTCGATATTAGAATCACTGATACGATAATATTCAATTATCACATGCACACACACACAGTTAGTGGAAAGAATCAAATGCGTTAAGTAAGTAAACTTTTTCAAGTATATGTCATTTTTCATAAGTTAATGTACTTTCAAATAAATTCTAATCAAACCAAACCAAATATTATTCACTGGAAATTTGTAAATACTGCTTAGAATCAATGATACATTTATCGCATAAGTTAATGTACTTTCAAATAATTTCTAATCGAACCAACTATTATTCAACGAAACTTGTAGAATCAATGATACATTTATCATGTACATACAAATTCAATTATTAAAGTGTTAAGTACAGAGAGTTGAAACTACACACACACACACACACACACACACACACACACACACATCAATAAATTGTTTGTTAACACGATTGCTACTTACGACGTTAGGACTCAATCTCTACTTGTGTTGTTTGATTTCTCGTCCCTCGATACACTAAATGTAGTTCTTTAGGTTTGATATGTCTGAGCTCCTCATTCGTGAAGACACCTGCATACCTCTTGGGAAGATAGACATGATACTGGCGGTCGCCATTCTCCAACGTAGCAAGCACAGAGTTCCCATATTTTGTGTCCACATTTGTTAAGACCATGATGGGATATTTTTTATTCACTGTCAATTCTGAACATCGTTTGTACTCGATAGCACTTACAGCATTAAACTTTACAAGAAACGACATTATTAGAAGACACTAGTGAACACGTCTGTATCAAGCGAGAGAGAACCAAACAATGACAGAATATTCGACACAAAAGGACAGTACAATATGATAGTGGTGGTGGTAACGTCGGTGTCCCACTTTCATTTGCATGTATGAACATGTCCCACAGACGAAATTAGAGACAGCAAAAAATATAACAATGTCATTAGGAAAGTCCATTTTCATAAGAAAATAGTCACTGCTTACAGCTATGCATGTATGTACATGTCCACAACAGAATGAGAGAGAGATATAAATGTCATCATTCGCGGTGACCTACTTTCTAAATTTGTTACATTAAAAATGTTTGTTTAAAGCAAAAATCATGAATCATCCATTCCCGAATAGCATGCACCTTATAGTTGGCACATCGGTCAGAAGAATTGAAATGTCTAAGACATTCTGTTCCATGAAATAGATACGGTAAGTTTTTAGGACAACCAAAGTCATCGAGATTGATGATATTATTGTGTATTATCTTTGATTGCAAAAAATGTTTTTTCTCAAAACCCTTCACAAACACATATTTATATATACGTGTATGTGATGTTAACAATGAAACAAGATTGTCGTACGGTGTCTCTCCTTCGCTCCATCTAAGTCTATGATAATTTGACGTTAACCAGTGGTTTGTCCTAACGTATTTGGGATTCGTAACGGATGTAGCAGGCGGAGTCAAAATCCAATGTCTACCAGCAAATCTCAGAACGTCCATGATTGACAGTTCCTTCACAATATATTTTCCGTTGTCGTCGAAAAAGCACTGGAAGTCAATTATAACTGCAGTGTTATCCATAATACTGTAAGACAAAGAAATCACACATTACAAACTCTATATATATTATGTTTAAACACGCAAATATCGTTGCGATATTAATATGTGAACTTACGTTTACAGACGTCTGGACTGAAGCACCGAGAGACGTCAACTGACGAAAGAAACAAGTGTTGGAGGGGGGTTACTATACATGGAGACGAATTTTTTTAGCAGGTGGGGAGGTGTCGTTGTCGTCGTTCTCCATGTTGATGCATTGTCGTATTCGATAATGACCGTATGCAAGCGTATCATGACCATTGTCTAATATATAGCGCTTATCATCATACGGTGACAACGCTTGCTTATTTACACGCATCGTGTACAGCGTATGATGATCGCTACGTAAACAAAGCGCACTGGTAGAAAACTGACAATGATCAGTGAGACACTTACGATACATATCGTGTCGCAGACTCCTCTTAATCGCAACTCGAGGCACACCTTTACATACACGTTTTTGACACTCTTTGGTAGGATCTTCGTGGGCCACAAGGAACGAATAACATTTCGCACGGAGACTCACGAATTCTCTAATAGGACGACCACACGTTTCATCCTTGAACAGTCCGACAACCTTTTTGTTCTTAAGGCTATAACAAGGATGAGACGTAGGGTAATCCGACGTGTCAAAAACGTGTAGGTCCTTCTTCATGTCTGCATACAAGTCTGATGTTTGAATGCTATACATCATACTGTCTGTATCTGTCATTAACAATTTAACGTTGCAACCGTACTTGGCGACAGCATAACGATAATGAAAGTCGTACATTATCGTTTTGCTAACGTCAAGCACCGTGAAGCCGACATACACGGGACGGGAAAGAACAAGGGATTTTTTACGGAGTGAGAGCCCCACCAGATCGTTCGTATAACGAATCATACGTTTTAGCCTAGGTGTGGAAACTAGTTTCTGAAGCCGACGTTCATCCGAGACTAGTTCAAAGTCTATATGTTTCCGTACGTTCTCCAGCGACTTACCGTATACGGCGTTGTTCATCAGTTTGAAAAGGTCTTTTTCAAAGCTGTTGACGGCTGCTTGCCTCTTGCGGGTGTTGAAATCGATAAACGGTTTCAACCAAGCGCTTTGCTTAAAACACAACACCCTATGAGTCGCTTTCAGCTCTAAGCCAAGACTTAAATACAATTTCAAATTTCGATAATGGAGAACGTAATTTTGTTTGTCCCCCAAAGTTGTTAACAACTTCTCTACGGATGACCCTGATTCGTTATACGATGATCTGTATATACTCTCGTGTAAACGTTTGGAAAAGGGAGAAAGGATATCGGGTGTTACGCGCTGGCGCACAGGTGCAAGTGGGTAGTCGGAATGCAGGTCGTGTAAGGTATCAGGATAGTGTAGGTCGACTTCGAGGATGTACCCGATGTCGGAATCATCACTCACATTACGTACGTCCAAGGACTCGATTTCGTTACGATCGAGCCATCGGAAGTCTGCGTAAGGGAATGGTTGCGACATGGCTGCACCGTATAAATTATTACAGTCTGTATACAGAATGAAGGAGATCGGTTTCGATACATCGTACTGATCTGGAATCAAAGGGTTGTTAGCGACTGCATGACGGTTGGATATCATCGCGCAGCCTCCGCTAATCCCAGACTCGACGAACAGATGTAGATTTATCTCTGTTAACAGCTCTAATTCGACCCCTGTCATTTTTAGCATCGCGTTCCAAGCGAGTCCGGGAAGCGAGTAAAAATGACACGGGTCCAAGCAGTAATCGCGTAAGGCCATGTCTCGGAAACTTTCAAAGACATCGGCCAGCAGCATTACGTCTGTCAACAAATACAAATCGTGGTAATCTCCAAACGTACGCAGATTGAATGCACTCCACACGTTTTGTGCGTGCTCGTAATCTGCGTTCGAAATAGACGATTCCAACAACCGGTTATCAAAGTGTTCACGAGCGGGTAGACTTGTTTCGTTGAACCGATCAATGCTGTCAACGTACTCGTAAGGGTATACCCCCTTGCGTACGAGCAGATTGGTCTGTTCGTCGAAACCCCTTCTAATCATTTCCTCTCTGAGCAAAGGAAATTGGCTCCCGGGCGTGGACAGATTGGTAACGAGTGTGTCCAGAGAGCGATTAAGAAATTGAAAAGAGTCTACGAAACGCAAGGGACCCAGGGAGAACGACACGTAACGCTCACTAGATGTTGCAATGCAGGATACGTGTTGGTCCTTATATTTTCCTAAACCCAGCATTAAATGGTGACAGTCGTAGCCACGAAGGTTGTGAAAGAAGACGGGGATATGACGAGGCATCTTGTAGCTGAGATTACAGCTATTGTGGGCTGCTCCTAAGAATTTCCCCGTAAGATGACAATGATTGCGTACCTTGTCATCGTCTGTCAAAGGACGCTCACACAAATGATAAACGGTGGCGTTAGTGAACGCAACATTGTCATCATCGGACATAATTATTTGTACGTTATGTCGTACTACCTTCATCATATCCTCGGCGTCTTTCATCAACCACGAGAAGAAAGTGTCTACGACGTTTTCACCCCGATAAACTTTAGCCTCTCTCCAGAGTCTGTGTCTATGATCGACGATAGCATAGGAGAAACCTGATGGAATATGCATCGCTTCGTATGATGTGGACGATACAGGAGGAGAAGTTATTTTCTGACGGGCACCGTTGCTATCAACTGAGTAGAATTCACCTAACTCGTGCACTGTCGTCGGGACGTTGTTACCAGGTGAACACGATTGAAGCGGAGTGATGAGGGACTCAAAGTCGGCGTAGACGGTAAAGGGTACTTTAAGACAGTGCGCGTAATTTTTAAATGACATAAACTTCTCCTCCTCTGTGGGCATTTTGGTTTTCTGCTCGCCGTGAGGTGTGCAGTAGGGGAGATGATCGGACAGACCATGTTCTGTGGTGAAACGATGCAGGCAGTAGTCACAGTAAAATGATTTATGTTCGAATTTTGTTAGGGATGATAACAATCTACTCATGTTACTGATAAGACAGTAATGTTTTCGGCTATTTGTATCGGACAGAAGCAAAAGATTAACATGATGTAATCTGTCCTTATTGGGGGTAATTCTTAACGGATAAACCTCATTTTTTGATTCGTTTCTGATATTGTCGTCTATATCATAGCCGAAAACGTTTATAGAAATGTTGGGATTCTGTGCTTCAAATTTAGAAAGTGAGTTTATAGAAACAGGGTACTCGATACCGGACATATTTATTGTGTTTTTGAATAAGATGTAGTTTGAAATAAATTCTTTATGCTTTTGTTGAGGGTGTATGTGAGCTAGTACGGACCATAGAAAACACATTTCATCTTGGGAGTTCTTGATGTTGACTACTGCCCTGGTGACTGCAAGTTTTCGCGGGGTAGGAAGGTAGGAGGACGCTGCTAGAGGCCGGTACCGTCCAACAACTAGTTCCAGCTTCAGTACAGCACCCACCGACCATCCGCTCCCGTCACGGGTAAAATTGGATATGCTATTCATGATTTTATCGTAGGATTCATCGAGTAGACAGTTCAACTCGTCGTTGTCGTCAGTGAGCAACGTACGACAACGCCCGTGGAAGACGGCGTCTTTGGTTACCTCTTTTTCTTCACCGCTGTCACCATCTAACATAGTTTTAGTGAAACGTATCCTACACGCAATATGCCATTTGATACTGCGTAAACGTGCTTGTTCTGCCAGAATATCCTTGCACAATAAAGGTCGCACCTCAGTCATTATCGGTAATATATCTTGATCTTCTTCTTCTGTGTACACAGGCAGGTAATTAAAAGTTGTGAGGCATCCTCTAATACTAGTGTTTCGCACAATATAAAATCGTGTCATAACTGAAACAATAGAAACACATGTATTAGCTAATAGGAATGATGAATAACACACATACACACATTCATGTTTGTGGTAAATAAATAGATAGTACACGTTAGTAATACGTTAGTTTATTGCAAACTGTGAAGATAGCAGCTACTCCTGATTTTAGCATTGAAAGTGAAAGAAGAAAATCGTTCAAGTATTGGGAAGTGACGTTTGTCAGCCCCGACGAGTTAGCGTTTGCCGGGTTTTACTACTATCCGCTAAATTATGATGTTTGTGGACATAGTATGTCATTCATAGACGATAGAGTTAAATGCTTTTGTTGCGGAATTGAATTAGTTCATTGGAGAGAAGGTGACATACCTATGGTGGAACATGAAAAATTTTCTCCGTCATGTCAATTTCTAAACGATGTCAAGAGACAATACATTGGGGAGAAGGTAACAAACCTATGTCAGAACATAAAAAATTTTCTTCGCCATATCAATTTCTAAACAACGTCAAGAGAATATCTTATACATGTTAGACAGAGTTGAATCATATGTTAATTCATATCAAACAAATTTGGTTTGCTACATAATTATAGAGAGAATTGGTATTTAAAAAAATTTTTACCTTGTTGAGGATGTCCCTGTTCCTGCTGATGTTGTTGTTCAGGATTCTGTTGAAGGTCGGACATGATATTCAGACGAGAGAGTGAATACTGAAAAACAAAGAAACTGTTATAGATATATATAGTATTTTTAACGCCGGTATTATGTTAGTGTATCTTAAACCATGAACAACGCACGCAAGACTATAGCTCTAGAGCTACACAGAGCAGCGAGAAGGAATTTCGTTAGGCGCGCGGTTGAATTGAAGGGTCTACACGACTTGTACCAGGCAGATCTTGTGGAGATGATACCATACGCTCGAGTGAACAAAGGGTACAAGTACATGATGACAGTGATCAATGCGTTTAGCAAGTACGCGTACGCTGTACCATTGAAAACAAAGACAGGAAAAGAAGTAAAGCACGCACTAGAGCCTATACTAACTGCTAATCGAATGAAATATTTACAGACGGACAACGGGAAGGAGTATTACAACAGCACAGTACAAGCGTTGCTAAAAAAGTATAATGTGAAACATTACTCAACCTACAGTGAGAAAAAAGCTTCCATAGTGGAACGTTTTAATCGCACACTGAAGACACACATGTATCGAGCTTTCAGCGAACAAGGACACTACCGCTGGTTGGATCTACTACCTACGTTACTGAAATCGTACAACAATACAACACACAGAACCATTGGTATGAAACCTAGTGAAGTGAATGACGCCAACGAACATATAGTGTTGGAACGAATAAGGAAGAACACAGCGCCTAAAATCAGTCCAACGAAACCACCCAAATTTAAAGTCGGTGACCGTGTTCGTATAAGTAAGCACAAAATGACGTTCGCCAAAGGTTATACGCCAAATTGGACTAACGAAATATTCACTGTGGATAAAGTACAATCCACTACTATCCCCGTCACTTATCTGCTAAAAGATCATCTAAACAAAGTGTTGAAAGGTGGTTTTTACGAGCACGAGATTAGTAAGTCCAAAGTCGGCGACGTATACCTAGTGGAAAAGGTGTTACAACGCAAAGGTGACAGAGTGCGTGTTCGTTGGCTCGGTTTCGATGGTAAACACGATGTATGGATACATAAGAAAGATCTAATATAAAAAAAAGGTGACAGCACGTGCTGAAAACAGTATGCTTTCGGTATTCACAAAGATGAAGATTGTACAGCAAGCAAACAAATTACCAATAAAGGATATGGACTTTTTGGCTGGTGACGAAGGCAGTGCTAAGCGTAAACATGGCCCGCTATTACCGAACAGTATTCGCTGTATCGTTACAGGCCCAAGTTCCTGTGAGAAATCAAATGTGCTATTCAACCTACTGTTTGATGCCAACGGACTACGTTTCCGCAACGTATACGTGTTTTCAAAATCATTATTTCAACCAAAATACAGAATGCTAGAAACAGTGATGAAATCACTCGCTGATGAAGGTTTAGGTTATCATGCATACAGCGAGAACGAAGAAGTCCCACTACCGAGTGAAATCACTGGTCTCGACTCTGTTATCGTATTCGATGATGTATCGTGTGAAAGACAAAACAATATTCGAAAGTATTTTGCTATGGGGAGACATAGCGGTGTGGACACATTCTATCTATGCCAGACATATAGCCAGATACCGAAACAATTGGTACGTGACAACGCTAACTTGTTGATATTGTTCAAACAAGACGATCTAAATTTACGACATGCATACAATGATCACGTTAACATAGATATGAAATATGATGCTTTCAAAGACGTCTGCATGGAAGCGTAGAAGGATCGTTATGGATTTCTAGTCATAGACAAAGACTCGTCAATAAATGAAGGTAGATATAGAATCGGCTTTGATCGATTCATAATTGTTTCCGACGAAGTATAAAAGTGGTTGCACTGTAGTAATGTAATCAGTCCTCTTGCTAACACACGATGGCAATGAATAAGGAGGAACGACTCGCGTATGATATAGATACGATAAGCGACAACATAAGGAAAAAATATCATGCATTACAACACGGTATCAGAGAAAGCGACGAGACGTTTAGAAAAAATTACAGACCGATTCTGGAACCGTTAGAAGCTATTTCACGAAAGTTAAGTGGTGACATGATGGAGGAGGAGGAGGAGGAGAAGCAGCAGATAAAACAAGAAGAGCCTACACAACACGTAATAACAGAAAACGAAAGTGGTATGCAAAGTCATAACGCTTCTCATTTCAGTGAAGAGGACGCCTGGAACCCTAACGCTTCACATTTCAGTGAGGATTCATTAGCAAACAAATATATGCGTTTGTGTGAATCGGCGGATTGTAAACGGATTATAGATCGCATGTATGGTGTTCGATACGAAGGTGGTAAATTTATGATAGGTGATTCAAATGTAAAAATCGATGATAACGACAACTTTCATGTCAAAGGAAAAATTTACGAGGGTACACCTGGTCTGTATGAACTTTTGTTTATGAAACTACCGAAAAAATACAATAAGGATGATATGAGGAAATATAAGTCCATACTACTAGCAACCAACGGACACAAACAAAAATATAAACACAATACGCGAATAAACAGTAACAGTGGCGTCAAGTACCGACTAGTAATATCTAAATTGTTTGCACGAAAACGTACAGGGAGTGGCTATATGGAGATGAAAACGAACACTGCAATCGATTACGTGCATTGGGATGATCCTAACGAGTTGGTTAATAGATTGAGACTGTTAATGGCGTCTCAAAATAGCGGCCATACTGGTCATAGGAATGAAATCGTTTCGATATTGGAAGAATTACGTGAAACCGGCATTATCATATAAAAGCAGACGCACCGTTCTATAACCATCAGTTCTTCTTCATAAATATGAGTGTAGACAAGTTCGGTAGACACGACAGCGCTGTAAGAGTGCGAAAAGAAACTCATCGAAGTCTGCGTGAGGATATCGGTTTAGGAGTGACTAACGACGGTCACTTTGATGTGAAAAACAAAAAGATATGCAACTTGGGTGATCCTGAAGAGTTGCACGATGTTGTTTCTTTACAGTACGTAAAGGACACATGCTTACAGTACAAGAACGACGACAACGCTACCGTAGACGCAAAAGATCATCGAATAATAAGGCTAAACGATCCGCTTAAATCAAGAGATGCAGCCACAAAACGATACGTAGACGAGAAGAGTTTGAAAAAAGATCGTGCAGGTAAATGTCAGATCGTACTGACATTTACTACAATTACGAACGTGAACAGCCACCACACACAGTCATCTGCGGGCATTTATGTTTGGACTTCTTAACGCGCGAGTGATCAGTAAGCGACAAGATGTCTTCGCTGTCGGTCACCTTAACAGGTACGAATGCTGCTGCTCTTGTATGTGGCTTTTTCCCACCTCTCGAACTAACAAACGGCGAATGGTATGTAGGTCTATTGGACTTTACTACATACAACAGTATACCGAACGTGATTGAAGGAAAAAACAACGTGTTTCCAGTACTACGAGACGGAACAACGTGGGACTTGATAACTTTACCTACAGGTGCTTATGAAATCGGTGACATAGAAGCCTTCCTCAAAAAGCAGTTAGGAGACTCAAAGATTAGTCTACGTCCTAACAACAATACACTGAAATGTGAGCTGACTTGTGCACTGGATATTGACTTTCAACAAACAGTGTACGGTATCGGTGATATGTTGGGTTTCAAGGAAAAGCGTCTGCTTGAAGCGAATAAAACTCACACGTCTGACGCCACAGTCAACATTATAAAAGTGAACAGTATACTGATAAGGTGTAATATAGCGCAAGGATCATACAAGAACGGTAAAACCGAGCACACACTGCACTCGTTCTATCCGTCAGTCGAACCAGGATTCAAAATAATTGAATCGCCTACAAACGTCATATACCTACCTGTGAATGTGAGTCGTTTGGACAACATAACATTATCTTTACACGATCAGGACGGTGACGTAATAGATTTTCGCGGAGAAGTCATCACTGTGCGTTTACATCTAAAACGACTATAGACATGGGCTTGTACTTTGTTTCTTCGCCACCGCTGCTACCACAGTCGTCAGTAATAAAAAAAGAAGAAGAAGAAAGATCAGTTAGGAAACGCATCAGTACTCGTTCGAAACTGAAACGATTAACATCAGTTAACCGTCGTTTCCTGATTTCACTGGGTTTTGTTGTTGTAAACAAGTAACATGGCGAGTGGAATATTATCAGTGGAGCAGCAACCGTTCTTTGAAGACAGTATCACACACTTTTCATTTCACTCACACGCACCGTACGCAACAACAAGATATGGAAACAATGATGAAATACGTGTGCCAATACAACAACAGGACGTCTTTACACTGCCGTCAGAAAGTTTCCTCTACATCGAAGGCAAGTTGGTTAAAAAAAACCCTAGTGCGGCTGCAGATACTGCACTGAATGTGGAACTGGTGAACAATGCTATAGCATTTCTCTTTGAAGAGATTCGTTACCAGTTGGCCGGCGTGGTAGTGGACCATACCAGAAACGTCGGTGTTACGTCAACTATTAAAACTTTTCTATCACTCAACAACAACGCACGTAACGCAATGGAAAACGCAGGTTGGGTGGCACCGACCACGAACATATTAAAAGTGAATGATGACGGCGAATTCAATTTTTGTATACCACTGAAAATGCTAATGGGATTCGCAGAAGACTATACACGCATCGTGCTGAACGTGAAACAAGAACTTATACTCCTACGCGCTTCTACCGACATAAATGCTATGGTTTTAGTAAGCGGACAAACGACTGCTAATTGTGTTCTTGAACTAGATAAAGTTTACTGGAAAATGCCTTATGTACATGTAGCTAATGCGTACAGATTACCACTGTTACGACTCATATAGAAAGACCACCCGATAACTATGCCTTTTAGGACCTAGGAGTTGCACGAGTATCTTGCCTTACCACAGACTAAAAGGCAGAATTGGATTGTCAAGACCTCGAGTCAGCTAGAAAAACCACGCTTTGTTGTGTTAGCGTTTCAGACAGCAAGAAAGAATGTACTGACAGCACGCGCCGATGAATTTGATCACTGTAACGTGATCAATGCGAGACTGTTTCTAAACGACAAGTATTATCCTTACGATAATTTAAACTTGGATATTGGGAAAGACCGTTTTGCATTATTGTACAATATGTACGCCAGTTTTTAAAGTTCGTATTACCACCGTTTAGACGGCAGCCCAGTACTGACACCGGAATTATTCAAATCAAAAGCCCCGCTGTTTGTATTCGATTGTAGCTGGCAAGACGATGCGCTTAAGTCTTCAGCAGTTGATGTACGTTTAGAATTTGAATCGTCAATGAATTTTCCTGCACAGACGACTGCCTACTGTATGATACTACATGATTCGCTTGTAGAATATACGCCATTGTCCAACACAGTACATAGACGTGTTTAAGTCTTATTTTATACATATTTTGTAAATACTAGTTTTAAATATATATATTTGTAACATTATAATATTGGAGCTGTGTGTGTATGTATTTTTAATTGTAAAACTAGTTTAGATATATTTTCATACTTGTAACAATATAATCTTGGAGCTGTGTATGTATTTTTAATTGTAAAAACTGTTTAATATAATCTTGGAGCTGTGTGTATGTATTTTAATAAATGTATTTTAATAAATGTATATATTACACATACTTTATTATTATTATTTGTATGACCCACTCCATAATGTATACGCATAATAATTTGATCATACACATACGCGCACACACACACACACACACACATGTATTAAATTCAATAATGCGCTTGATAATGTTTTAATGCAAATAATTTTAGGAAAGTCTACATTCCGCTTTCATAAGGAAATAGTCACTGCTTACAGCTATGTATGTCCACAACAGAATTAGAGAGATATAAATGTCATCATACGCTGGGACCTACTTTCTAAATTTGTTACATTAAAAATGTTTGTTTAAAGCAATATTTCAGAGAATTGTAACAGACATAATAATAGTTTGATCATACACACACACACACACACACACACACACACACACACACACACACACACACATGTATTAAATTCAATAAATAATGCGCTTGATAATGTTTTTACGTTTAAATAAATCTGTACACTCACCAACTAGTATGTGTGTTGTCTATACACCCTTAATGATGAAAGTTGTGTGTGAATACTACAACAGTCTTTCAACTATTTAAAAAAATGCAGTGATAGCTTTCACCCAGGCAGTCAAATGCGAAATTGCCACTATAAAAAAAAACAAATACGGTAAGAATATATTTCAGACAATTGTACCAGACATAATAATTTGATCATACACACACACACACACACACACATGTATTAAATTCAATAAATAATGTGCTTGACAATGCAAATAATTTTTACGTTTAAATAAAATCGGTACATACAATAAAATTAATATAAAAATACATTAAGAATATATTTCAGAAAATTGTAGCAGACATAATAATTTGATCATACACACACACACATGTATTAAATTCAATAAATAATGCACTTGATAATTTTTACGTTTAAATAAAATCTGCACACTTACCAAAGACGATGTGAAGACACGTAAGACGTACAGTATCAGCATGCGCTGGCAGACAAATGGGAAATTATCATGCAGAGATAGATTTCACGATGTATCAGCACACACACACACACAAGCAGTCAAAATGAGAAATTTTCGCTAATTTTCTGTGCGTATATATATTGTACACTGGTAGTGGGAGAAAGCTTGCATGTCCGTTTTTACAGTAAATACTTTCTAATCCATAATTAATCCTAATTACTGTCAACGCTGCTAATGACTGACAGGTGTCAATTAGAAAGTAGAACGTTCGATTTAGACAACGTATACAAGGTTAATGACCTCTGGTTTAAGTTATCGAATAATAATAACTATATCTAATTCAGTATCGTTGTGTGTGCATAGACTTGTTTCGTTGAACCGATCAATGCGGTCAACCTACTCGTATCAAAACCCTGTATTTAATTATTTAAAACAAATTATGGTTTATTTTAATTTATTTCGTTATAAACCTCCGAATATGCATGCAATTATTTGTATAGTAATCAGAAATGTGTGAGAGAGGCATTTTAATAATTTGTAGGTTGTATCTTACAATCATGAAAATTATTATTTAAACTGATAATTGTTTTATTAAAAATCTTACAATTACGAAATATTATTTCATTGTTTACGATATATATATTTAATTCAAAAATGAATTTTTAAAATTACAATCGTCTGTAAACTATATTTAAGTTCGTGTACACATACAAATCGTTTGAATAAGGGAATTCTTGTCAACGTTTGCAGCGAGAGAGAGAGAGACATATACAATGTGTGTATGTGTACACAAAACTTTTGAAAATACCTTATTTCAAGGAGATTTTTTTTTTTATGCGTAGCACTTTACCACACACACACAGACTTGGCAGTATATTAATTTCTAAATCGTGGTCAATGACTGTCATGTGTCAAAAAAAAAAAAAAAAATTATAAGTAGGACGCAACGAGGTAGGTGATAAATATATATTTCCTGGTGATTACATTTTAGTATCGCTACTTACAATAATCCATAAGTAGCACGACAATTAATCCTAATTACTGTCAACGCTGCTAATGACTGACAGGTGTCAATTAGAAAGTAGGACGCTGTACACAAGGTTAATGACCTCTGGTTTAAGTTACCGAATAATAATAACTATATCTAATTCAGTATCGTTGTGTGTGCATAGACTTGTTTCGTTGAACCGATCAATGCTGTCAACGTACTCGTAAGGGTACAAGCAGATTGGTCTGTTCGTCAAAACCCCGTATTTAATTATTTAAAACAAATTATGGTTTATTTTAATTTATTTCGTTATAAACCTCCGAATATGCATGCAATTATTTGTATAGTAATCAGAAATGTGTGAGAGAGACATTTTAATAACTTGTAGGTTTTATCTTACAATCATGAAAATTATTATTTAAACTGATAATTGTTTTATTAAAATCTTACAATGACGAAATATTATTATTTCATTGTTTACCATATATATATTTAATGTAAAAATGAATTTTTTTTTAAATTACAATCGTCTGTATACATATTTTGTAAATACTAGTTTAAATATATATATATATTTTTTAATATTTGTAACATTATAATTGCGTAACACTTTACGCACATTGGAAGAACGAGATTGGTGTAGAGAGAGAGAGAGAGAGAGAGAGAGACAGTTTTATATATATATATATATATATACACCCACCACCCACCCCTGATATGCAAATCAGCTTTATTAAAAAATAAAAAATTATATTCGCGGTCATATATTTTAATATAAAACTATAATGCATCAAGTCGGAACCTCCCACCCACCACTCAGCTCTGATATCCAAATCAGCTTCATTAAAAAAATAAAAAATTATATTCGCGGATGCGGGTGGTCCATTGAACCCCACCCCACCTCCCACCCACCCTTGATATGCAAATCAATTTAATTAAAAAATAAAAAAATCAAATAAAAAATTTTATTCGCGGAAATTCGCGGATGCTGCAGGTCCAGCGGTGGTGGGGAGAGCGTGGGAAAAGATCTTGGACCGTGGGAACGGCGGCATCTCTTTGAACTTGGCGCGCAAAAGGTGGCATGAAATTTTATTGGTGGAAATTCGCGGATGCTGCAGGTCCAGCGGTGGTGGGGAGAGCGTGGGAAAAAATCTTGGACCGTGGGAACGGCGGCATCTCTTTGTTGGTTAGAACCGGTATTTTCCCCCTACTGTTATTACTACTTAAAATCATATTGTTGTAAAATATTATTTACCGAGAACTCAGTATATACAGAATACTGTAGTAAAATTATGTATATGTCGACGTTCGTACATTCTCTCTCACTCTCATTCTCTCTCACTCTCTTTCCCTCTCACTCTCTCTCTCTCTCTCTCTCTCTCTCTCTCTCACTCTCTCTTTCTCTTCATCTGTTTCGGCAATGGCACACAAATAACACAAAACTGACAGCTAGAAATCTCTTAGAAAGAAATAGCATAGTAAGTAAAAACCTAGTTTAATAAAGTTTTTTAAATCTGTTTATTTAAAAAAGTTTAGAAAACGCTTTCATATTTAGACATGTTATTTAAAAATTTTTTAATGCAGTTTTTAAATAACATCCCCAAATACAAATAAAATAAGCTGGGCAGTAGATAGTTAATAAATATTTCTCATCAAAATGTTTTTAATATATTTTGAGGAAATTTTATTTTACCAAAAAGTCTTTTAAAAATTCTTGTAGATTTTAAAGTAGATAATTAAATTATTAAAGTAGATAATTAAATTATTTGTTAACTTTTCTATTTCATAAGAAGGCTATGGCAATTTTAAGAAGCAGTTTCAAACCAAATTACCTGAATTTCGTACTTTATAAAATCTTAAGTTGTCAATTTCTGTCATAATATCTGTTTCCAGCCTTACGTTATAGGTAAATCCTCTATCATGACTGCCTCCATCGTAATTTTTATTCTCCGTCGTTTGACGTTTCGTTCCCTGGAATCTGGGATAGCCCTCAGAAAAAGTTTTCAAATTTTCTTATTTCGATGTTCATGCCGACTCCGTCCCGATTGATCCGTTCTTTGAAACCTTATAACAAAAAGAGAGTTATGGTGTGTCGTGTTTTGTTCGTGTTGAAATATGTCGGGCGTTACACTCCGCGCACTTTTTATTACTTACTGATTCTGGATCCTCTGCAGTGATGTCGTCCTGCAAAACAACTTAATCTACTATGTGTTTGTGGGCGCCACTTGGAATCTTTTGTTCCAAGAAAAATGTTATTAAAATTAAAATTTTGAATTCTTAGCAGTTAGTTTAATTCTATAAAAAAATGTGAACAAGACAGTTTGAGTTTGAAAAAATAAAGTATATTTAATGAATCTTAAAAAATCGTCTGAAGGACTAACATTCGTGAAAAAATATAAAATTGCAGAGTTACAAAAAATTATAAATTATTATTATTGACAAGTTTTTTCTCCAATCAAGTATCGGCTAACAAATATTTTATTTTTACTCAGTTGAAAAGCATGAGTTTAATATATGAAAAATCTTTACTCTCAGGACGTGACTCCTTTGAACTACCAAGACAGATCAATAAGATGCTTTACAAAAATTAAGTGATTTGAAGGTGTGTGGCATGTGTAGTACAACTGTGTGACAAATGTAACCAGGTAAAAATGACTTTAACTTTGAACAACTCACGTTCCGATGGGTAATTATTCTCGCACTGGACACTTCTCTCGGGTAGTTTTCAATCTCGCCTCTTCGTGTTGACGTTCCTTGTGCACTGAATTTATTTAAAGTCAGAATGCGATTTTTTAAAACTTCCACACTTTCGTAAAACAGTTTGGCAGTAAATTTATGCTTGATTCCCGCCGCCGGCGATCAGCTGCTCGCGTTGTTTCTCAAATTAGCCGCCACAGCGCTGATACCCTTGCAGTTGATAGAAAGGCTTTGTGTACGTTACGTTATGGGGATTTTGTCAAAGTCAGTTTGTCTTAGCGAATACAGCAGAATTGATTCTCTATTAAAATTTTGGTCCCTCCTGGGCCGCTGATATTCTGGCTGCGTGTGTTTTATTAAATGTGCCGTGTTGCTGCTCTATTTCAGCAACACATTGGCGTATACTCTTGTAGAGGTTAAGTCAGTCTATTGTCAATGTACGGGAAAAGCCTTTCTTCGTTCTTGTGTCGACTTCTCGCCTTCGGTTTCGCCTCGGTTGCGGTGATCAGTGTCGTGGGTGATGCGTCTCTTCTGGAGTCAAAGCATGAAGTGTTTTTCGGTCGAATTTGGTCTTCCTTTTATACTTTGTAAGGCTCATTGTTTTAGCTTTTCGACATGAACTTCCGGTGTATTTGTGTAAAAATTCCTTCTAGAACGTTCGAGAATAATGAAATGGAACCTTATGGAATAAATTTAACTTCCGTAGAAGCTTTTAGGACAAAATTTCTTATTCTTCACACTAAGGATATTACAAAAATTATTCTGGTATTTGTCAAACAATTTTACATAGTTATCTACAATTTGCATGCCCTTACTACATTTGGATTCTCTGCTTTCAACTGAATCTAATGATACTAATTACGATTGGTTTTTGAATAAATTAACTATAATAAAATAACACAACATACAACTCTTACCTTGGAATGTTTCCACAAAAATTCAATTTTTGAAGTAAAAAATTGTTGTGAAGCTGTTTGGTTTCTTCTACAACATTAACACATAATATTACCATCTTTCTATAACAAAATAAATAAAGTTTAACACATATAATATACAAATAAGTTCAGTTTTACATGGTCCATGCCTATGGCCTACGTTGTTGTCACTGTTAGAATACAATAATTAGTCTTTTTTTCTTAATATATATGGGATTTTTCTAGTATACACTGAGAGTTTATTATATTGTCTATCTTTTGTGATACCTGGTTTATCCTGAAACATATTATTTTTATTGAAGGATTACTTAGCATCATATTGGTTTGCCTAAGTGGTCCTTTTTCTTGGTATGACAAATTTCACTCTCATAAGTCAAATTCTTTAATAATTGACCTTATTTTCAACTGAGTCTGTTTGTTTTCATGGTACACTAAAGTATTGTACCCTTTTCTTTTATTTTTGTTAATACTTTGCAAACATTAAGTCAAATATGACTATTTTTTGTGATGGTTGGTTGGCCTTAGCCATATATGGTATAGGTAAATAGTTTCCTAACTCGACTATTACAGTGTTTAAGTTAGTCAAATATATTAGTATAGTCACATTATATTATACTTCAACTTTCTAATGCAATTTGGTTGCATTTTGTCAACATTAAATCCATAAATATTACAATATTATAGGGCTACTACATGTTTTCAGTTAATTCTGTTTTTGGCTATTTTAACTGATTTTTATTCACTTTCCAGCTTTCTTAATTAAGATAAATTGTTCATCTTTGTCTACTTGACAATTATATATAGTTTTTATCTCAATTTGATAATAATTAATTTTTACATGAAATCTGAGTGATTGGTCTCAAATCCAACACCTTAATATTTTTTGTCATAACATTTATATATTTTTTATTTTAACTTAGATCCTTTCTCATAATGTATTTAAATCATTTAATACATTTATTTTATTTATATTACATAATATAATAATGGATCATGTCCATTAATTCACAATAAATAGTTTTTTATACCCTATACAGAGTAACAAAACTTAAAAATTAATTACCTTATTTTGGTTGTTTCTGATATTATTTGTCTCTCTTATAGTATATTATGATTTTACACTGTTCTTCACTTGAATAATATATATGGGGTTTGAGTCTTAGTCATAGTCTGGTCGTATTTTCATGTTAGTAGTATTAATTATTAGACAATATTACAAAATTTTTTAGGACTACTTGGGTTCGATACTGTTCACCTCACTTTCCTCTTATGATAAATTGCTATGCAAATAATTTCCTTTATGGAACGTTCTGTGACGTTACAACCTTTAAGCGATGGGTGATTTTTACGGATAAATCCTCTATCCGGACTGCCTCTACCGTAATTTTTTTATCGAAATAAGAAAGTTTGAAAACTTCTTCTGAGGACGATCGCAGAATCCAGGGATCGAAACGTTTAGACGACGGAGGAAACATTACGATTGAGGCAGTTCGGATAGAGGATTTATCCGTAAGAAATCACCCATTCCTTAGAGGTTTTAAAAAACCTTACTTTATCTTAGGACAGAAATGCTGAGGTTTTCTCTGCACGCGCGCGCGTGTGCGTGTGCGTGTGCGTTTATGATAACTCTATGTTCATATAAACTTTTTCTTTATTTCCACTTGCAGAACGTGTCCTGACACTATTTCTGTTACTTGATGAAACGCCCTATATCAGTGGTTCCCAAACTTTTCAGTCCGCGGACCCGTAAAAAAAATAAAAATTTCACGGACCCCATCTGACTTCTGAACTAAAACAAACAGTAAATCTGATACAAACTCTTGTTTCTTAATTAAAATGTATTAAAATCAAAATTCTTTAATTTGCAAATTATAATATTGTTATAATACTAATAAAATAAGTATATAGATGTGTGTTGATGATATAAGAGATTGTGATTGTGAAGTTCGACTCCGATGTAATCAAGTCCAATGTAATATGTTGTAGTAAGAAGTATGGATTCTGATGTAATCGAGTCCCTCTATTTGGACTAGCCAATTTGTAATAAAATAAATAAGATTGATGTGTGAATCTGTAAGTTGTAAGGTGTTTAATTGGTGTGTAATTGGTGTGGCTCTCGACGTCTTACTGGCCTGAAACACTTCCTTAAGTTTCCCAGCTGGTCGAGTCCCAATGGTAGCAAGACCGGTCGAGTAGCGTAAAGTTGATGAAGAAATATATATGCTTGGCTTCGCCGAACGTTTCAAAACAAAATTTATTGTTTTGAAGGAAATTAAAAAAAAAATTATGTTTATAAAAAAAAATTATTTTAATTTTATTAATTAATTAATTAGGATCAATTAATTAATATAGGGCTGTGAAGTTTTAAACAGTGTAATGCTCTTCTGAAAATTTTTATTAAAGTTTTAGTATAATTTAAATAATCTATCACCACTCATAAGACTGTCTGTAAACCAATCGATATTTGTTTACCTTTCTATTTTTTAGGTTATCTTCACTTACGGGTGGTAAAATCCTTGTAGATTATCAATTAGAATTATATTATTGGTAATTAGTATTATTGAAGAAATAAAGAACTATTAAGTATTGAAAAGTATTAATATTTTATTAAGTAATAGCAATATTGACTCTTATCGATTAGTATCGATTCTCAGGATATCGAAAAAAGTTACAATTATATGATATAAAAATTATATAGGGTTCTTTAAACAGCCAGTTATTACCAAAGTCAGAGAAATCGGGCTTATATTTAAAAAGTATAACGTTACAATCAAATTAATAGTTATTAATAAACACAGACATTGAATAATAATTTGTAAATATAATAATTGTTTTCACCAAACAGCTGTGATGAACCAAGAAGAAGGCACTGAAATCGTCAAAGCAAATGGCCGCCGTGAAGTTAGTGAGATGTCATTCGTATATTGGACGTTCCAAATAAAAGATTTTCCTGTAGTATTCCTGTTCTGATGTCTGCGAATCTCTTGTAAAATGTTGTGTAGTGTCTAGTGTACTGTTTCTGAGTTGTATTTAGTGTATCCGTATAATTATTAGTTCAAACACTTTCCCCGGTTCCATCACTAATTTGGGTTAATGTATTACACAGTTTTCTTGTGTTTTGTGGTGTTTTTCAGAGTAAATTTATATTGTTCTGTGTTATAGAGTGTTACTTGATTGTTTCTGTTATAATATGATAGTTTTAGAAGTATTTTACAAGTCACTCGCGATTTCACAATAACGTACTATACACTCGCTTTGTATGTCTATTATAGGTTAGGTTGTGCACGTTATTAAACTTATGTCATGTTAACCGTTCAACTACCAATAATTAACTAACTGTTTCCTTCAGTTTCAATTAAACTCTTAGCCCATATAATATTATCCTTAACATTGTTCAAATATATTTTCACATCCTGTGTACATTTTACTATTTCACTATATGAATGCCTAAACTTTGGTTATTTGTCAATTTTATTCACTAGATTTGATTTAAATTAATCTTTCAGTTCATTCTGGTTATTTTCAGATTAAATAATGCCATTTTATAGTGTTTTCTGTCCAAAAAATAGTAATTTCACTTTCAGTTTGATATACTCTGAAGAGTCAAAACATCAAAATTTACTTCCTGTCATTATATAAATTCAGCCATTTTATCAGTTATATTTAATATTAATAATCCTATATTGTATTAAAAGGTTCCTATTCCCTTATTTTCTGGTAATTAATTGAATTAGTTGTATTCTGAAACATTATTCTGAAATATATGACTCCCATGTCTAAATTTCTGAGTTTAGTCATTTTCACATTTATTCATAATTCTGAATATAATTTATTAAAATCTCTCTAAATGGTATGTGCAATTATATGGCATGATCTCAAGTTTATTTTGTCTAAACCCCTTTTGTTTATTTGGATTTAAATGAGCAATTTCTCTGTTTTGATGAAGTTTGGTTTCCATTCTTTTGGCCTATGATTTTTTAAACAATTTTTCTTACAAAATAATTTACAAACAATATATGATGTGTGATACCCTCTCTGACTTTTTACAAATAGTATTATAAATTAAACATGTTTTCAAATTACACAAAAACAATTAGTATTGGTTACAATACAAACAATAGTTAACACAAAATAAAGAACATTTTTTTTAAATAAATGGTTGTCTTCAAATCAGACATTTTGCAACAAAATTCCCATTTCCAACATGGAAACATGGTTTATAAAAAAGGTTTTGTACTAACTAACATCTTAATTACTCTCTACTATTTACAAGTGGTAATTATTTTTATAGTTCTGATGTTAGTTGTTTCAGACCCAAACAAATGGCCTTATATCTAAAACATTTTTAAACATTCTTGTACTATATACATAAAAACCTTATATTTATATTCTTATTTCTAACTATTATTATAAGTAGGATTCTACAGTTTTTATACAGTCTTTTATACATTGTCTTTGGGGAATTGTACCCTGTCATTAACAAATAAATAGTATGAACCGTTCAAAAAGCACTATGAAATCTGTTTTTCTTTTTTCATGTAAAACAAAATGTTATTTTAAACAGATTCATGACTTATGAACAATATATTGTCACAGTACACATTTTAAGTCATTGAAAAATGCATATTTCATTGCATCCAATGTTTGTGATTGCCAAGAATGAAACACAAGGTTCATTTTTTATAATACCCAAAACTATCACTGGTTCACTTTGCACTTATATATCATGTTAATGCTAAATGGTCGTATAGTCTTATTAACATAATAAATTGGTTAGCGTTTTTTCAATGGAGATTTGTTCCATGGGTACTATATTATTGTTTCATCTTAGTTCACAGGAAACTTTTACTTTGTTCACTTCTCTCTCTTAAATTTATATACATGTGGTTTTTATTTCGTTATACTTTTGTTTTTAGATATATATTTTGGGGATATAGGGATTTGGGTGTCTTTTATAAGAGCATGACATCTTCTTCAGGATGCTGCCCTCTTCTTCTTTCTTCAGTCTTCTTTTCTCCTGCCTTCTGGGACTGGTATCTTCTCCATCTGTTCTTGATGCCATCAGGTTTCTTGGGATCTTCTCCATCTTCTTCTTTAATTCAGAAATACACAACCTGTATTGGTTGATCTTGGCTTATTTTAGGGTTTCTCTTTTATTTATTCTCCCTCGTTGTGGGTTTGGTCATATTGTGTACTGCTTTGTTATTTACTATTTTACCTTCCTGGGTTATACCTTGAAAACCTTTGGTTATGAGACTGGTTTTGGATGACTCATCACTAGTAACTCCTTTTATTTTAACTTGTATTTTCTTTATAATAATGATTTCTTTCCACAGTTGCTATGAATTAATCTATTTATATTCAACTTAGTGCTTTCTTCCAAATTTAAATATTATAACTTCATTATTCTAATGATCAATTGCCATTCAATATTATGCATACATCTGTCACGCTACAGATTGCTCTCCTCCAGAAGTAATTATTTCAGACATGTTTATGGATGAAATAATTTCTTATTATAATTTCATCATTTCTTATAATTCATTTTCTTCTCCATTTTTATATCGACTTTTTTATATTAGAGTTTTATTAATTTTATATATATGGTTACTTGTCTTACTACTGATCCTTTTCGGATAGTTAGTGTCTTCTGAGATATATTATAATTGTAATACATTTTCTTTCTATATCAACTTCGTGTTGTATCCTTGGGATATTAATTCCCTAACATTCCCTATCACGTGGGCTGGGGCAGATCAGAGGGGCACTGTACGCTACTTCTCTGCTGGCCATACACCACTTCTATAAATTGAGTACAGGGGCATATCCATCCCTGCTCAAAAAACATAATGCTGCTGGAATTATCTTCAGTCAGACATCGAATAAATAAATAAAAAGTAGTCTCATTTTCGACTAATAAAAATATCTTTGGATTCTCCACTTCGTAGTCTCTCAGATTATCTCACATTTTCTATCTTAATAAATCTTCATAATTATTTTTATACTCATTATATATATATTTTTTCAAAACTCTTAACTTGTCTGATATATTTAATTTAATTATGGTTGAAAATCTTTCTTTTAATAATTCTGGTTACTGTTTACAATGTAACTCTCTTTCTTCTCCATCTGAATTCTCTTTATACTTTCTTCTGGTTATTCATAGTATTAGCATGGTCTTTATAAATAGTCTTTCGTATTCATTTTTTGAATGGTCTTAATATATTATATTTAATTTTTTAACATTGTATCTTTACATTAGATATACAGGTTGTTATATTGATCATTTTATTTAAACATTTTGGTTCTTTCCTTTCTCTTAGAAAGTTATTAATCCGTCTTCGCATTCATTAGCATTAATTCATTTATATTATATTTCATGTGGTATTTCTTCTCTTTGCATTTCATATAGGTCTTATTATTATCATTGGTTCAAAATCATCTTCTCCATATGTTTGGTATGAGTTGTTCTTCTTTGCTCTTAATTAACTGTTTTCATTATCGTTTCATAGGTAATTAGTCTCTTTGCTTCCAAATTTTTTCCTTCTCTGGCATATTACACTCTTTTTTGTTAGTCTTCTCTACTCCTTCAAATGCTATTGTGAATGTCTAGCATTTATTCTGGATTAACGTTAATTCTCTTTTCTGAATTAATCACTTTATTTTCTTCTCAATTCAATCATAATTGACACATAATTATTTTTTGGAACTTGGTTAGTTTTAATATAAAATTCAAACTATTCTTTTTATTTAATTGAAAAATATTTCTCATAAATCCTTGTAATATGTTGATCTTATCTTGTTTCAAAGTACTGACGTTCTATCAACATTCAAATTCTGTTTAATTCATTTATTCCCAGAATTGTCTCATTCAGAATTGTTTATAGTATTGTGATTTTACTATTATTCTGAATGTTTTGGTATTTCTCCAAATTCAAATTCTTCTTAATTATTTACCATAAAGTTTTCTCATAAATTTAGTTATAGTAAGTTGGTCTTACTTCATTTTTAAATTTTTCATATATTAACTTCAAAATTCCTTTCTTCTTAATTCTTCCAAAATGTTTTTCTCATAATTCAGTGGTAGTAAGATGTACTTACTCAGTTTTAAATTTTCATAATTATATTTGAATTCAAAAGTCTTTCTTTTTCTTTCATAAAGTTTGTTCCAAAATTATTAGGTTGTAGTAAGATGTACTTACATATTTTAGAATTTTTTCAAAATAAAATTAAAAAATTCTTTTAATTCTCCAGAATGTTCTTCTCAAAATATTAGGTTGCAAGATGTACTTACATTATTTCCGAATTTTTTAAAAAAATAAATTCAAAATTCTAAAACTCACAACTCATTCTTCATAATATTTCTTCATAGAAGCTTGATTGTACACTCCTTTGATTCTTCCTGAAACGATTTCCCTCAACTCATATGTATTGTTATGCTTATCATTTACCACAACATATGGTCCGGTGTAAAGTAATAATAATTTTTTGGTTATGCCTTCTAAGGTGCTAGGCAGCTCTCTATTTTTTAGGAGGACTTTCTCACCCTCTTTATATGTTACAATTCGCCCTATTGCCTTCTGGTATTTGGCTTGCCGTTTTTCCTGATCTTCTGCTACCTTATTGTAAAACTTCAACTGGTTGAATTTCCTATTGTTGTTCGTTGGAAATTCAATGATTTGTTCAATGTCTCGGGGAGTCGGCTTCTCATACATGGCTGAGTACGGTGGAATTCCTATAGCTGGATGGTGGGCGTAATTTAGGAATGTTTCTGTCGCTGCTAGGTACTCTTGCCACTTTTTCTGTTGGTTGTGACAGTACGTGCGCAATATCCTACCCACTTCTCTTAGTACTCTCTCAGCCGGATTGCTACTTGGGTGGTAGACTGATGTCTTATATGTTTTGACCCCAAGTGCTAATAAAGTGTCTCGCCATCTCCTCCCCTTAAACTGTGTACCATGGTCGGTAATAATAGAAAATGGTCTACCGATCTCTGGGATATACAAATCAATAATCACCGCCAAAACCTTTGCTGTCGTTGCCCGATTAACCGGATATAGCTTTATATACTTGGTGTAGTGATCCATTATGATTACCAAGTATTTATATCTGTGTCGACCACCGCTACGGGGAAATGGCCCGCATATATCCAAAAACACTTTTTCCAGTTTTGCGTTGGAAGTTATCGGTATCATGATACCCTCTGTCTTTTCATTGTTTATTTTTGCACATTGGCAGATCTTACAGGACTTGATGTGTTTTCTCACCTTGCGGTTGATATTCTTGATCTTACAATTTTCCTCTAGAGCTTGTATCACTTTTAACGCTCCCATGTGACCATACCTGACATGGTAATCGATGATGACCTCCTTTTCGATTTGGTGCGGGATTATCACCTTCCATGTCTCATCGTCCAATGCTGTTTTTATGAATAAAATTCCCTTGTTAAGGTGGTAATATTTAGAAATGGTTTCATCATTGGCTTCTAAACGACTCACAATGTTTTTCAGTTTAGGATCAGACTGCTGATGGATTCGGATATTTATTAACAAAGCTTGTAAATCGGCTCTGGTCGTGAATATGTTATAAATTTTTACTAAGCTCTCCTTCTCTCCCTCGAAAGTCTGATCTTCCAGATTTATACGTGACAACACATCCGCTACCACGTTCTTCTTTCCTGGAATGTATTCCCATTTCAGGTCATATTCTTGTAGGGCGAGTACCCACCTAGCCAATCGGCCGTGACTCAATTTGCACCTACGAAGGAACGAGATGGATTTATGATCAGTTCGTACCGTGACTTGATATCCGAGAATGTACGTCCGGAACTTGCTGCATGCGAACACCACGCTCAACAATTCCTTTTCTGTCACACTGTAGTTCTTTTCGCACTGGTTCAGTGTGCGACTAGCGAAGCTTATTACCAGATGTTGTCCCTCCTCATCTTCCTGGTATAAGGTCGTTCCTAAGCTTAGATCGCTAGCGTCACAGTTTAGAAAGAACGGTTTCTTAAAATCTGGGTGACGAAGTATCACACTCTCCAGAAACTTCTCTTTTATCAATCGGAAAGTAATATCTTGATCTTCACCCCAAATCCATTTGTTTTTGGCAGATAACTGTGGTTGAAACTTGGCGGTCAACTCGGAATATCGGCTCTGAAACTTCCTGTAATAGTTACAGAGTCCGAGGAAAGATTGCAATTGTTTCCTGTTTCTTGGTTGCGGGAACCTCTGAATTGCCTCCACTTTCTCTGCTGATGGGGTAATACCTCTGTCGTCTAGGTTGAAGCCTAAGAATTGTACCTCGCGCGCTATGAATTTGGATTTCTCCAACTTCAGTGTTATGTTGTTCTGCGCTAGTTTGTTTAGTACAAATTCCACTCTGTAACAATGCTCCTCCCAGGTTCCGGATGTGATTAGTAAATCGTCAACATAGACGGTGGTAAATTGGAGCGCTTCTGGTCCCAAAATCTGGTCCATGCATGCCACAAATATGGCGACAGAATTGACAAGTCCGAAGGGCAGTCTCTTGAACTGGTAATTGCGCCCTTCGAAAATGAACGCTACATACTGGCGGCTTTGTGGATGCAGCTCTACCTGCCAATAACCACAGACCGTATCCCAGGTGCTAATAAAGTTAGTACCATGAAAACGCTTTAAGATTTCTTCTATTTCACCGGGAGATGTTCTGTCATTCACAATTGTCTTGTTCAACTCACGCGCATCTAAACAGAGCCGGACTTGTCCGTCTTTCTTCGGAACAGCAATAATTGGACTAGTGTAAGGTGATTGACTAATCTCAATTATGTCGTTTTCAATCATCTTGTTTATCTCTGTTCTCACGGCTTCTTTGAGTGACTGCGCTATTGGATATGACCTCCGGTTAAACTCTACGTTTTCTTTAAAACGAAGTTGGCACTGGTAGTTTTTTACCTTCCCTGGTTCATCAGAAAACACCGCCTTGTATTTCTCATATATAGCGATTAGACGATCAGCCAGATGTGTTGGTATTTTCTCGTTATCGTTTCCGCACTGGAAATTCCGTATTTCTTGGATCTTAACTGACCATAAATCCTCTCCTCCATGATTGTATATTATGGGTTTAGAAAGAGGGCTGTTTCTTATAATATTAATTTTTCGAAGTTGTTGATGTATTGGGCTGGGAAGTATAGTTGTGCTTCCTACCAGATCTGCGGTCCATGTTACTCCGTCTGGGAAAAGTGATACTTTATTTAAATTAAGATCGATTACTGCCGAATATCTACGAAGAATATCGCAACCGACTAAGATGTCAAATGGTAATCCGGTGGCGATTAAAAATTCCATGTCTAAAGCTATATCACGGCTAACGACACTTAAGGAAACTTGCTTCCTGATGGTTTTATTTTGGCGACCAGTTGCACCTACCAATACAATGTTGTTGACTGGTAACATTGGCAAAGTTTTACCACATGTACTCTGTATTCTCTCCAACTCATTGGAGTTTATTATTGAAATATTAGCTCCTGTGTCTATCATTATTCTAGCGGGAACTCCTTCCACCTCCGCTGTTATATAAATTATCTCATTATTATTGTTGCTGAGACTCTTCTCGTTCTCTTCCAAAAGTTCAGTTCGTATGTCTTTCAAATAATGGTTACTGATAATAGTGATGTTTTTATCATTGTTTGCTTGTTGCAAATCATCCTTTTCTAACCCAGGAAGTATAAGCAGTAACGGGTCATCGTTGTTGATTACTGCCTCCTCTCGTTTAAAGTATTTTGTTCATTGTTTGAGTTATTATTGACCGAGGCATCGTTCGGGAAACTCTGGTTTGTCTCCTGACGTTCTGTACCCTGGTTAATGTTTAACGCCCTGTTCGGTTGTCTGCCAAGATCTTCCAGGCTGGTACTTCGTCTTTCCTGTTCGTATCTTGGGCCGTCTCGTTCCGCACTCCGCCATCTTCGGTCAGCGCCGTGGAAGCTGCTCCTCCTCGGTTGATAATATCTCCTGGGTCCGCGATCTTCTGCTCTTATAAAATTTACCCTAGGGCGCGACACTCGGTTATTACTATTGCTATTATTATTATTATTAATATTATCATTATAGTAATTTCGGTTAGGTGGGTAAGGCCTGTTACCATTATTGTTGGGATATGGATTTCTCTGACTGTATGGAACATTATTATTTTGTTGATAAAAGTGGTTTCGATTATTTGGGTAGGGGTTGTTATTTCTCACGCCGTTAAAATTTCCGTTAAACTGGTTATTACGCGGCTGGTTGTTAGGGCCGTCGTAATTACTGGGCTGGTTCCGGTTATTTGTATGGTTATTGCCGTTATTGGGGTAAGTAGTCGGCCTTGCTTCTGGTCTCTCATTTCTCTTCCTGCTCTGCCGATAATACTCTTCATTCTCGTATCCCTCCAATAACTCAGTCATTCCCTGGATCGTCTTGATCTGACTACCTCTCCGGGCCCTGATAATGTCCTCATCATAGTGATAAGATATCTTATTCACTAAACATTCTTCTGGGATTGCTGGCTCAAGGTGCTTTGCCATACACACCTTCCCCAAGAAATATGCCGTCATACTGCTACCTAATTGTGACCTGTATCTTCCGTTACAAATATTGTCACGTATCAAGTTCTGGGTGGTCTCAGACCAGTATTTTGTTTTAAACATTTTCCGGAACTGTTGGTAGTCGGAAATTTCACTCCGGTTGGCCATCCACCAATTATCTGTTATGTCTCGGAAAGACTCGTCGAATATCTCCCTGCTATGGCTCCATTGGGTAATTTTATGCTTGGTTAAATATTCTTCTACCCTAGCCAGGAACTCCATCGGCTTACGTTTGTACTGCCGGAAGTTGAGCCACTCTCGGCTTTCGTTGACGGGCAATCCGGTGAAATGAGTCGGTCTGTTTCTAATCGCTTCCATCTCCTCTCGGCTTTGTCGCACCTGACCGGTGATATTGGCCATGGTCTCTTGTATATCATTACATCGTTCTGTGACCTGGTTGCGTACTTTTCCGAATTCTTCTTGATTTTCCTTCCTCTGTTCTTCTACCTTCCTACGACTATGTTCTTCGATATTTGTGAACTTGATGTTCACCACTTCTTTAAACTCATTCACCTCCTTTTCGGTCTGGTTGCACTTTCCATCAATCTCTCGAATCTGTCGATTGACCATTATATTTTCTTCTTCCATCTTCTTATCCATCGCTTTTTTGTTAACCTTGATTTCCTTATTCATTTCTTCTCGCAACAATTCCATCCTTTCGTCCAGTTTGTCCAAATTCTCCTGATTTACCTCTCTTAATTCTTCTCTCAAAATTTGATTGTCCTCTCTCAATTCTTCCAACTTCTCCCCCATCTTCTCTTCCAACTTCTTGTTATCTTCTTTCAACTCTTCCTTCAATTGTCGGTTGTTCTTCTCTATCTTCTTCCTGGTTTCATCGATTTTCTGATTAGTATTTTCAATTTTATTAATCAATTCTTCTTTGGTCGACTTGAATTCTTCCTTGAACAATTGGTTGTCTTCCTTCAATTCTTCTAACTTCTTCCCCATCTCTTCTTCCATCTTCTTGCTGTTTTCTTCCATCTTCTTGCTGTTTTCTTCCATCTTCTCTTCCATCTTCTTATTTGTTGTTTCAATTTTATTTCCTAAATCTTCTTTCAAAGACTGGCTATCTTCTTTCCTTTCCTTATTACTTTCGTCTATCTTCTTGTCCATTTTCTTACTCAAGTCTTCCTTCAATTCCTTACTTGTGGATTCCATTTTTTCCATCATCATCCTGAACATTTGTTGTGTTGTCATGTTCTCTGTTTCCTTCTCCGGCACATTGGTTTCCACTGTTTGAGTAGGCATCTCCGGTTGTTCAGTTTGTTTGGACAACACCGGTTGTAATACCTCTTCCGCCTCTACTGGCGTCGCCTCCTTGTTGTCCATGTCAACTTCTATTTCTTTCTCGGCCTCCGCCGCCCGTTTCTTAGATGTTGCACGTCGTTGCATTTTCCCTTGAAATTCTCTGGCTTTGTAGCTGTTGCCTAGCTCCAACTAGTGATTGGGCAGAATGTATTGGCCTTCCAATCGCTAATTAAAGCCCCTAAAGTTGTGCGCCAATTTGTTATAATACTAATAAAATAAGTATATAGATGTGTGTTGATGATATAAGAGATTGTGATTGTGAAGTTCGACTCCGATGTAATCAAGTCCAATGTAATATGTTGTAGTAAGAAGTATGGATTCTGATGTAATCGAGTCCCTCTATTTGGACTAGCCAATTTGTAATAAAATAAATAAGATTGATGTGTGAATCTGTAAGTTGTAAGGTGTTTAATTGGTGTGTAATTGGTGTGGCTCTCGACGTCTTACTGGCCTGAAACACTTCCTTAAGTTTCCCAGCTGGTCGAGTCCCAATGGTAGCAAGACCGGTCGAGTAGCGTAAAGTTGATGAAGAAATATATATGCTTGGCTTCGCCGAACGTTTCAAAACAAAATTTATTGTTTTGAAGGAAATTAAAAAAAAAATTATGTTTATAAAAAAAAATTATTTTAATTTTATTAATTAATTAATTAGGATCAATTAATTAATATAGGGCTGTGAAGTTTTAAACAGTGTAATGCTCTTCTGAAAATTTTTATTAAAGTTTTAGTATAATTTAAATAATCTATCACCACTCATAAGACTGTCTGTAAACCAATCGATATTTGTTTACCTTTCTATTTTTTAGGTTATCTTCACTTACGGGTGGTAAAATCCTTGTAGATTATCAATTAGAATTATATTATTGGTAATTAGTATTATTGAAGAAATAAAGAACTATTAAGTATTGAAAAGTATTAATATTTTATTAAGTAATAGCAATATTGACTCTTATCGATTAGTATCGATTCTCAGGATATCGAAAAAAGTTACAATTATATGATATAAAAATTATATAGGGTTCTTTAAACAGCCAGTTATTACCAAAGTCAGAGAAATCGGGCTTATATTTAAAAAGTATAACGTTACAATCAAATTAATAGTTATTAATAAACACAGACATTGAATAATAATTTGTAAATATAATAATTGTTTTCACCAAACAGCTGTGATGAACCAAGAAGAAGGCAGTGAAATCGTCAAAGCAAATGGCCGCCGTGAAGTTAGTGAGATGTCATTCGTATATTGGACGTTCCAAATAAAAGATTTTCCTGTAGTATTCCTGTTCTGATGTCTGCGAATCTCTTGTAAAATGTTGTGTAGTGTCTAGTGTACTGTTTCTGAGTTGTATTTAGTGTATCCGTATAATTATTAGTTCAAACACTTTCCCCGGTTCCATCACTAATTTGGGTTAATGTATTACACAGTTTTCTTGTGTTTTGTGGTGTTTTTCAGAGTAAATTTATATTGTTCTGTGTTATGGAGTGTTACTTGATTGTTTCTGTTATAATATGATAGTTTTAGAAGTATTTTACAAGTCACTCGCGATTTCACAATAACGTACTATACACTCGCTTTGTATGTCTATTATAGGTTAGGTTGTGCACGTTATTAAACTTATGTCATGTTAACCGTTCAACTACCAATAATTAACTAACTGTTTCCTTCAGTTTCAATTAAACTCTTAGCCCATATAATATTATCCTTAACATTGTTCAAATATATTTTCACATCCTGTGTACATTTTACTATTTCACTATATGAATGCCTAAACTTTGGTTATTTGTCAATTTTATTCACTAGATTTGATTTAAATTAATCTTTCAGTTCATTCTGGTTATTTTCAGATTAAATAATGCCATTTTATAGTGTTTTCTGTCCAAAAAATAGTAATTTCACTTTCAGTTTGATATACTCTGAAGAGTCAAAACATCAAAATTTACTTCCTGTCATTATATAAATTCAGCCATTTTATCAGTTATATTTAATATTAATAATCCTATATTGTATTAAAAGGTTCCTATTCCCTTATTTTCTGGTAATTAATTGAATTAGTTGTATTCTGAAACATTATTCTGAAATATATGACTCCCATGTCTAAATTTCTGAGTTTAGTCATTTTCACATTTATTCATAATTCTGAATATAATTTATTAAAATCTCTCTAAATGGTATGTGCAATTATATGGCATGATCTCAAGTTTATTTTGTCTAAACCCCTTTTGTTTATTTGGATTTAAATGAGCAATTTCTCTGTTTTGATGAAGTTTGGTTTCCATTCTTTTGGCCTATGATTTTTTAAACAATTTTTCTTACAAAATAATTTACAAACAATATATGATGTGTGATACCCTCTCTGACTTTTTACAAATAGTATTATAAATTAAACATGTTTTCAAATTACACAAAAACAATTAGTATTGGTTACAATACAAACAATAGTTAACACAAAATAAAGAACATTTTTTTTAAATAAATGGTTGTCTTCAAATCAGACATTTTGCAACAAAATTCCCATTTCCAACATGGAAACATGGTTTATAAAAAAGGTTTTGTACTAACTAACATCTTAATTACTCTCTACTATTTACAAGTGGTAATTATTTTTATAGTTCTGATGTTAGTTGTTTCAGACCCAAACAAATGGCCTTATATCTAAAACATTTTTAAACATTCTTGTACTATATACATAAAAACCTTATATTTATATTCTTATTTCTAACTATTATTATAAGTAGGATTCTACAGTTTTTATACAGTCTTTTATACATTGTCTTTGGGGAATTGTACCCTGTCATTAACAAATAAATAGTATGAACCGTTCAAAAAGCACTATGAAATCTGTTTTTCTTTTTTCATGTAAAACAAAATGTTATTTTAAACAGATTCATGACTTATGAACAATATATTGTCACAGTACACATTTTAAGTCATTGAAAAATGCATATTTCATTGCATCCAATGTTTGTGATTGCCAAGAATGAAACACAAGGTTCATTTTTTATAATACCCAAAACTATCACTGGTTCACTTTGCACTTATATATCATGTTAATGCTAAATGGTCGTATAGTCTTATTAACATAATAAATTGGTTAGCGTTTTTTCAATGGAGATTTGTTCCATGGGTACTATATTATTGTTTCATCTTAGTTCACAGGAAACTTTTACTTTGTTCACTTCTCTCTCTTAAATTTATATACATGTGGTTTTTATTTCGTTATACTTTTGTTTTTAGATATATATTTTGGGGATATAGGGATTTGGGTGTCTTTTATAAGAGCATGACATCTTCTTCAGGATGCTGCCCTCTTCTTCTTTCTTCAGTCTTCTTTTCTCCTGCCTTCTGGGACTGGTATCTTCTCCATCTGTTCTTGATGCCATCAGGTTTCTTGGGATCTTCTCCATCTTCTTCTTTAATTCAGAAATACACAACCTGTATTGGTTGATCTTGGCTTATTTTAGGGTTTCTCTTTTATTTATTCTCCCTCGTTGTGGGTTTGGTCATATTGTGTACTGCTTTGTTATTTACTATTTTACCTTCCTGGGTTATACCTTGAAAACCTTTGGTTATGAGACTGGTTTTGGATGACTCATCACTAGTAACTCCTTTTATTTTAACTTGTATTTTCTTTATAATAATGATTTCTTTCCACAGTTGCTATGAATTAATCTATTTATATTCAACTTAGTGCTTTCTTCCAAATTTAAATATTATAACTTCATTATTCTAATGATCAATTGCCATTCAATATTATGCATACATCTGTCACGCTACAATATTAATTATATCAAACATACTTCTTGTTGTGAACAATGAAGCTGCTTTTGAATAAGTAACTCTGCTATATTGGGTCTAATGTCAGATAATTTCAATATTAAGTCTCTCAATATAAAGTTTATTTCTTAACTTTGACTTCAAGTGCGTGAGCAGGGAGAATGCGGTTTCACACAAATAAGTAGAGGGAAACAAAGTTAAACACTTCAAAGGTTTTTTGCGAGTTCAGAATAATCAGTCATTATATATAACCAGAATTCAGCTAGAGGTAATTGCAAAACCTGCAATTTTAATAAACTGTCAGTTGAAATTTCTGCCAATGAATCTTCTTCTTGTAGTGTAAGATAGAGATTAGTTGACAGCCCATCAGCAAATGGATTCTTTATCTATATGTCACTATCATCCGTCATGGGAAAATATTCCCTTAGTTGCAAGTGCAGTTGCTCCAAACAAGACTTAATAGCGTTGAGGATCACCTTTGGAACATTCTCTCCTCTCATCTGGACTAATGTCATGGAAGGGACTTGTTCGAAGATTTAAGAGTCTAATCTCTGAATCCGCGCCTTCAATTTTTTTATAATCCTCTCGGTTTTATCTCTAACCTGTAAAGTGGTGATGCTTGATCCTTGCAGGCTTAAAGTGAGTCCATCCAGATGACTGAAGATATCAGCAAGATATGATAGCCTCAAAATCCAGTTAAAGTCATGGTACCTGTCTTTAAGATTGAATTTGGAGTCAAATAAAAAGAGCTTTTCTTTATCCCTCGGTTCAAATAATCTGTTCCAATACCCTTCCACGCGAAAGCCATCGTACTTCACACTGGACCAACAATTGCTTATGGGCACTCGCCATTTCTTCACATATTATAAAAGAAGAACGTTTAGATACAGTGCTTATAATGAAGATACAGTGCTTATACGTCGACAAAAACAGCGCGATCAGTTCTACGTTGATGCAGCGCTTTTGTCAGTTCGGCTGACAAACAGATCTGCTACGCGACATGATTTAAAGACACTATTAAAGGCTTTAGTTTGAAATCAATTTTTACAATTACAATTATTTCGAACTAAAAATAAAATATAGTGAAATCTTCTACTAATTGTTTTAAGATTCTAAAATTTAGATTTTAGAACAAAAAAATCGGAGAAAATTACGGTAGATTCTATTTTTTATTAAAAGTGTCTGCGGACCCCTGAAACATTGTCGCGGACCCCTAGGGATCCGCGGACCCTACTTTGGGAATTACTTCCCTATATAATAGTACTTTGTTATGTGTAGGTAAATGAAAATTTCTTTCCATAAATCAGTATATTTTTATACTGCTAATTTTCACCTAAAAACTAAGGTATTTACATTATTTTCCTGCGCGTAGGTACTGGTGCTGAGGGAACCAAACCAATTATACCAACACGTCACAGAGGTTTATACAATTTGTTGTTACACAGTAGAGCAGACAATCCCACTGCCCCCGCTTTCTACATGAGTTATTTTCTTAATGAGAAACTACGAACACATACGAAAGGAAAAATACCCGCGTTGTCTCATATTACGCGGTTCCTTGTAATCCAATTTCACTCTATGTCTGTTTCGTCAACCATACATAACCCTGCCCTGCGTGCAAGAGTGTGTGTTTATCTCGCTCGCTCACACACACACACACACACACACATTGGGTAGATAGATTTACGAGATTGTATTTCAGAAACCTTTTTTTCCACTCGTTGATAAAATCCAATTATATTTCACTAATCGTTTAGTATTAGCAGTTATATTTTGTACGCTTTAGGTAAGAACAAACTCATTATAATCACTCCTTGAAAAATTATCCGCTTATCTCAAGAAAGATAACAGTGGAGTTTGCTAATACAGGATTAAACCAGTGAACAATCGACAAATAAGGAATATTATGGGTGTGGAATTTCTGCGGGGAAGGTAACTACAAATTATGGAAAGTTGTCCGATTGTTTGACAAACGAAAAGGTTAATTGTAATAAACGTATTAGTGTCAGAAATTTAATGAAATATAAAATTTTTAAATACATTCTATGTTATCCTTACTGCATGTTTTACAATATAGGTACGTACTACAAATAAAAATAAACTTTACAAGAGGAAACTAATTATCAACTAAGTTAACTAACCTGTGGATTTGTTCAACTGATCCATATTATTAAACCCAAATTGTAATTTGTAATTTTATTTTCTATCAGTAGGGTTGAGGAACACACTTTTTTAATGGAATGCTCATTTTCCCAAAATATTTTTAGCTAAATTTCCATAGATTTTATAGAATATAAATCATTTTTACTGAATTTGTACTGAAAAAGTCAGCATTATTACTTTAAAAAAATAAATCGCCTTAAGAACACATAAAAATGGTTTGTTAGTATAGCTGTAATTTTGTTATAATTTTGCAAAGTAAAATCGTTACAAAACAACATTCTCCGTACCACTTGATCTCTAGCACCCTAACTTTTAGCTGAGACGCCTTCAGTCTCATGAGAACTCCGCTTCTTCAGTTTCATCTTAGAACTCCGCTCCCCCCCCTTGTGACATAAAATACAAAAACACTCTTACGACGGTGACGGTCACTCTGATCGTCGTAAACAAATACAGATACCAATTAAGTAAATAATCACCAGATTTAATTAATCACAAATAACAGTTTGTAATCAACAAGTTATTCAACAAGATTATACTCGTACAATAATTCAAGTTAAATTTGTCCACACGCAATAATAATATCAGCTAATAGAGTCCCGCACAATTATCACTTTCACTAATAACCACTTGAGACGCACTGAGTAAATCGCCCTACGTAAACTGAATCATAAGCGCCAGCTGTTGCCTATTTATAGCCTCCAGGGTTCCATAACATGCGTTCTTAACAGGCACTCAAAAACTCTAGAGGACACTTGAATGCGGCCTCGGCAGAAACACGCACCTGCTGGGCTAGCCGAGAAACGTGTAGTACGACACTCTCCATTGTTCGAGGACGTTCCGTAATTGCGTAACAATAGAAAACTAATTACTCAGTGTAACGATTCACCAGTAAACGGATTCAAGAACATAACCACACCAAAATCAGAAGACACCAGACCGAGAGCAATCAACACCCAGAACCTACCAACTACAAGTTACTCCACGATCCCATTCCGACATACATTGATTTCTTTTAATTTATTCTTTTCCATTTTCTTGGAATCTTCATCCGAATCCTTGTAATGCTTCCATATAAATAATTTTCCTGTGAACAAATATTGCTGTCTACTTTTTTATCAGGACCAGGAGTGAAACAAAGCCTCATCCCTTAGATGGACTGTCACAGAACTGTGAAAGAACGGAAGGAAGGCCGCCAGGATAGAGAACAGGCACCTAGTACAAGTCAGTAGAGGTAATAGAGAAATAAAAAGTTGCTAGAGTCGGTTCGCCTCAGCCTGAATTGGTAACACTCTGGCCCATAAGCTAACCGACGTTTCACTGCGCTGGCGCCCGATGGGGATCCGGTAACACCATTCAGTGGTAGAACGATAAGTGGCACCTACAAGTTACTCCATGATTTTTTTTAATTTATTCTTTTCCGTTTTCTTGCACTGTCCATACCAAAATATCCATCCTCACCCGAAGCCTTGTAATGTCTCCGGATAAATACTTTTTTTATGAAAAAATTATGTCACTTTGTTTCACTTTCTTTATCTGGACCAGGAGTGAAGCTATATATGGAGTGTAACAGAATTGTAAAAAGAAGGAAGGAAGGCCGCCAGAATAGAGTGCAAGTCGTTGCACTTCTTAAGTTTAATTTGTGTGTGTCGTGCGATGTGGATCTGGTATATTCAGTTGGTTACACTGTGATCACTTACCGTACTTCAAGGTTAAGTTACGCTTTGTCTCTGATCGTTTAGCTTGGAAGTTTAGTAAGTTACTGATTGAGGTAATTAATGACTCTGATTGGTGATGGATCGTGCAGACGTAGGGTGTAGTACCTGAAGCAGACTGTTGAGTACGTTGGCTACTGTAAGTATCGGGAGATCATGAGATTGGCTCTGCTCAGCAGCAGCTGGACAACATCAAATCAGTGAGGCGGCTGACGATACGGCAAAACCTAAACAAAAATGTTGAAATAGTGTGTAACATAAGATTAATTAATCTTTCAACTCCAGCCTCAATCCAGCCTTTCTCGCCTACGTTAACCCCTCTAAGCAATTGCAAACAGAGGATATAGTACTTGTTGAGTGAGTAGGCTTCTGTACGTAGCCCACTGTACTGTATTGAGAGATGAAGAGATTGGTGTGCGATCGGGGATTTTGGAGATTGGGGATTAAGATCGGCCTTCAAAGGGTGCGCACCCTTACGAACGTGTGTGAGCACAGAATGTTTATGATGTGGTTTTAACAACTAACGACCTTCACTGAGCGATTTATATGTAAAGATGGAACATATGTTCCGAAACGCGTCATTTTAACGCAAAAACGAAGTCACACGACGCATCTCAGGTGATTCTGTTAATTTATAAATAAAAAAGTGACTTGGATACCAGTAAAAATATAATGTCTTCAAATAAATACACTGGAAGTAGGTTTATTTTCACCTGACGCACATTTCACAGAAATCTTTCTGTATCTTCTGTAACCGTAATTGAATTACAATTCAAAGAAACCTCTAAAGATACAGAATAATTTCTGTGAAACGTGCGTCAGGTGGAAATAAACCTACTTGCAGTGTATTTATTTGAAGATGTTACATGTGAGACCTGCAGGAAACTCAAGGAGTTACTTACAAAGGAATAATGGATAATAACAATATGCATGTCGAAGAGATTGGCTGTGCATAGCAGGAGCTGGAGGACGTCAAATCATTGAGGCGACTGACGGTACAGAAAAACCTAAACAAAAATGTTGAAATGTGTGTACTATAAGATTGACTAGCCCTTCAACTTATGGTTAGTTTCTGGTCCAGCCTTAATCCAGCATTTATCATCTACATGAACCCCTCTCAAGTAATTGTAGACAGAGTAAAGTAATTGTATTAGTCTGTACCTGAAACAGACGGTTGAGGAGAGACTGCTATCCTTCGTATACAATTGCTATGCTTTTTAGCTCATGATATGAATCGCCTTATATGTATGCTTCGGCTACTTGTTACCCCTCTTTCAACTTTTAGACTTTATTAAAAAAAAAAACTTTTTATTTTTTTTTATTTTTTTATTTTTTTTATTTTTTTGAAAGAGGGGCCACTGGTTATTTAAAACTAGGCCAGAGCCTAGGGAAGCCTAAACTGCGCTGGGTCCAGCATGACGGGACTTGCAATTAAACTCATTGCTTAGAAACAATAACAATTTTATTTAACTAACATGCAAGTATCCTTTCATCAAATTAAATTACATGTAGACATCAGCATAATAATAACTCCTTACATGTAGACATCAGCACAATAATACCTCCCAAATATAAATAACTATAACATCAATCAATATGCACACATAATTACACACAAATAAATAGTTACATAAATACACATGGCGGACACATATCGATATGCACACATATATATATATACTACACACATGTTCACCTGGCAGGCAGCTCAGAAACATTTAACCATGCCACCGAAGAATAGCATCTTCAGTATCAGTGACCTAGATCCCCATCCCAAAATACTGCAAAAGGGTAAAGTACCCAGCCTACATAAACCTTCATAAACCAAACCATAAACCAGTCCAGTTATGACTGCTTGCAACCAAAGAAATTATCACAAAAATTTCAAAATTTTAGAAAAGCTCCCCCAGATAGGACTGCGCCATGGCCAGGTCAACATGGCCGCACGGCCGTACGAAGGTATAACAGAATGTATGAATAGCAGGAAGAATCAATCGTGTACTCATATTAACAACTGCACCAGTAGTACACTGGCTATGGCAGTAGAAGAACTGAATGAAATTTCACTTATATTGAAATGTTACTGAGTTAATATAATTTTATAAAACATATAAAATATGGTTTATGATTGAACCAATAGTGTGCTCATATTAACAATTTAACTAGTAGTACACTGGCTATGGCAGTAAAAGAACTGAATGAAATTTCACTTATATTGAATTGTTACTGAGTTAAAATAATTTTTATAAAACATATAAAATATGGTTTATGATTGAACCAATAGTGTGCTCATATTAACAATATAGCTAGTAGTACACTGGCTATGGCAGTAAAAGAACTGAATGAAATTTCACTTATATAGAATTGTTACTGAGTTAAAATAATTTTTATAAAACATATAATATATGGTTTATGATTGAACCAATAGTGTGCTCATATTAACAATTTAACTAGTAGTACACTGGCTATGGCAGTAAAGAACTGAATGAAATTCACTTATATTGAAATATTACTGAATTAATATAATTTTATAAAATATATATATAAAGACCATTTTAATTAAAAAAAACCTTATAACATCTGCCCCTAATAAAACACGTTTGAGTTGTTTCTACAGTGTTGGCTTGGCCACAGGCGAGGCCATGCGCACCACCAGTTTCAGCAACCTAAAACATGCTATAGACCTGTACTAACGGCACCAGCGGGTGACGTCCACAGGTTACAGCACCACCCCAAACCTTTAAATCTACAAAAAAAACGAAACCCATATAGCTATGAATACCCTTAATCAATGTAAGCATAATTCACCCCCTACAAATCAGTAAACTTAAGTCACCCACACTTTTACCCTTTAAAGAAAATTTCACAGCAAAATTCGGTAGCGCATGACCCCCTCCGGGCTCACATTTACTAAGGGGGCATAAGCCTTAATAAAATATACTGACAAAATTTAAAAGCACTTATTGTCTCGCTGGACTTGTGTCCCAACAACTTTAATTGGAGAAGTTCCAGGAAGAGAATACGGTGTTCTACATTGTAGAGGCCAAAATATAGATAAATGGTTAAATGTCACCTGTGAAATCCGGCACAAAACCTGGTGTATTGTCCATTTCTTCCTCCCGACGGCACAGACGGAGAATTACTGGTGTAATGTCATTGGTGGCAGACGTTCGGCCACCCGCTGGAGTGGATCGAGATCGTCTTAGGTCGGGAACCCTGAACAATTATATATATTGACAATTACTTAATGTTACCCAATTCACGATCCCCCTAATATTCATGACTCCAGCAAAATCACACACTACCACATGCTCCGATTAAAAGAAAATTTGCAATTTTTAAGAAAGCACAGAAGTTACCTTCCGTAGAAAATTTTAGAATTAAAATTACTAGTATTTATGGACAGTTCGTCAACGTAATAAACCCTTATTACAATATCAAGATGAGTTGCAAACTTAAACAGGTTCATAAAACATATACAGTTCATATACCTCTACATTTAGTGCATAAAACATTCTCTTATGCCCCCCTATGATTATAAAGAAATTATTATGATATAATTAGGAAAAATACACAGCTATAATTACTTTATAAATGCTTTAGCTCAGCCAGTGTTAACTTTCAAGGCATGCATACACAGAGTTTAACTTGCACTCGCCACGTGGTGACTTTCGTATTTATATCGCATTGCATCGGCATTACTTTAAGCTAAATAACTATTCTTTTCTTAAATAATAAATAAGTTACTTTTAACAGACTTACCGAAGAGTCGCTTAGTCGCTTATCTAGTCATGAAGGTTAATAGCAGAGAACGAAATCAAACTGATAGCCGCCGGGAGAAATTGGTTTCGTGTTTCGTGTTCGGCTGCCTGACGATAACTGAACTCCGTAGTCACAAGAAAAATATCTCTATCACTCCCGCCTAGAGCGCGCACGGATCGCGAACAAGACAGATAATGGCTCATACATCGCTCAAATAATTAATTCACAAACCCCCGCAATGACCGTCACCTAATTAACTACGAAAATGGCCGAGTATTCCAAAACTCGGCACATACTTTATTCTTCCTCGGCCTCGGTTCAATCATTTTCTTCATGCAACATGACCATGACCTCTACCCCACTGCTGCAATAAACTTTTTTGCCGCGTTATGTTGTCTGAATCTCTATTTGTGACTGTTATAACACCAAGTAATTTCGTACCGGTTCCTAGAGAAAGTCAGAGTTTCAGCACCACATGTTATAATTGCTGGTACACACTGGTCACACATTTTTCCCTTCACACATTAAGACAGTTCACACTATCTCCAAGACCGATTCGTCTCTGGATCTCTCTTTGTCTCCACTTGATCTTGATTTGTGCTCCAAACCTTTTTATTCGTATATTTGCTTTATAATTTGTTCAGATACCTATAAATTCTTTACTTAGCACTTTGGTTAGCAGGAATTTTATTTTTTTCTACCTTTCAGGGATTAGGCGATGTGCCTGTTCCAACTTCACATTATCAGATCCATTTCTTTCTTGGTCTTCCCACATTCCTTCTTCTAAAAGGCTTGTACTTGGTTACAATTACTGGTATTCTATCTTCATCCATGCGACTTAAATTCTGTCTCCATTCCCCATTGTATTCTTCAATTTTCTCATTTAGATTTAATATATTACTGTTACGACGGTCTACTTGATCGTCGTATGGTACAGTGGAAAACAAAATACAAGACACTATAACGTCTCGTCGTTATAATATCGGGAACCTGGTTAATTGGCTCAGGTCAATTAAACAGGCTGCCATAATCTTAACAAACTCATAAATAACTGGAAAGTAAACAAATGTTAAATAGGATCCCGTGAATTGCGGAATATTGACAGGGGTTTGTAGATTTATTCACTCACCTTTTTGGACCATGACAGCTCTTTATTACATAATGTTTTAACATCTGCGAAGAAATTTAGTAATGAGTATATTAAAAATAAAAACATTTGCACCTCTTGTACAAATAGAATTAGAGTAATTAATGCGTTAACATAGCTTGTACTGCCCTCGGATCCGAGTAGTTTGTTTCAGTATATGATATTAAAATTATAATCTTTATTTTGTGCCATCTGAAGAATGGGCTTATTTAACTTTAACGTGTTATATTCATAAAAGCCTTAAACTTAACACATATTATTAATAAGCATGAAATTACAATTTTATGGTAATTAAGTCAGTCTTTCGTGTTTTACTTTACTTTCATTGGTTAATTAAGTGTCTATCATGTATTATTTTAAGTTAAGCTCTGAACCACGGAAGTTGAACTTCCGTGTCACCTGTGTGTAACATCGTCGGCGAATCGGCGCTTCTATCGGTTGTGCAGGGTGTTTTGGAGATCTTCTGGCTATCGTGTTTTGGTGAAATCTGCCGTCATTCCTAAAGATGAGTCGTCTGTCGGGTCTGTAGATTCTTGTGGCAGGTTTTGGGTTGTAACTTTCACTGGTATTCACATTGTTGTACCGCACATATTACTTACGGTTAACAGTTACATGTTAAAAGTTTAACATCACATTTAGGTGATGTTAGTTTGTTACAGAGATGTCATTGTCATACACTCACGTCATTTTCGACATTTTTACATCATCCGGCTATCTCACACAAGCTTCTCCTCGTTTATAGGTTTTTATATTGACTACATACTTTTGTACGCTGTATCAGCAGCGGAGTCTGAGATACAACTGAACTGGCTAACTATAGGGGTGAAGAGGCTGTCCGCGCGCGGATAGCTTCTTAGCGTAAAAGTAGTTCTCACTTATTATTAATTATTTTCCTTTAATTCGCTTACAACTTAATGACATCGCTCTTTACTTTGATTACTCTTTTATGTGACTAGGGGTAGTTACGGATTTATTTAGTTTCTCAAATCTAATTTTATTAACTGCTACATTGGCAAATCGGCAGGTTACTACCGGTTTGGGGCATGGAGAAGGGTTCATTCGTACCTTATTAAAGTTAATATTAGTATTATAAAATTTTTTTTTATTTTTGTGGGATTTAGGCTTATTAAATCGTCACAACACCAGTTACGTCACTAATTACCAGCTTTAATTATCACAATTAAATGGTTTGTAATTAACAAGACAGTCTCTGACAACAAATCAATTAAAAATTGTTCACACGCAATAAAAATGTTAACTGATATAAAACACAGCTGTATTACAATAATCTCGCTCAATTATAAAGACGTAATACTTCACCACAATACTACAAACCGCACTCCAATAATTCGTAACTAAAGCTGAAACTGAACGTCTCTGAGTACTTGTATTTTCCGCGCTTAGGTTCCAGAATATTCGCTAACTGCGCGTCAAGAATGCTACTAGAAGACACCAGAACATAATTGGTTGCGGCCTTACACACAGCAGGCGCAGGCCGGTGATTACGGGACAATCTCGCAACGCATGTCGAGAAGCACGTACGCACACGACATTCAGCCGGATTCCACTGGATCGTTCGAGAAACACGTAGATAGTTCTGTAATGTCGTAACACTATCATATAAGGCCGTGAAGGACCTTGTAACCCCAACCTGGCGCGTTCCCCGGGTGCCGGATGGGGGGGGTCCCACCAGATATGGTGCGGTGGTCCGAATAACCGATAAGGACCCGTGAAGCAACAAGGAGCCCAGTTTCTGAGGGCTTGAAAATACTGGAACACACTATCTCCAGGGGATAAATATGGAGGGCCCCTGAAGGCTGAGAGGAAGCAGCCCCTCCTTTAGACTTTCCTGGAGACAGGCTGGTTCCCTGTCCTGGGGGAAAAATATCAAACTCGAATTCTTCACATTAAAAATCAGCCGGACAGGAATTGTGTCTTTGAATTTATTTCAAAACCAGTAGAGATTTGTTTAGTTAGTGTTCATTTTTATTACAATAAACAAAATTATCAGCTACATGCACAATGTCGTCCGTAGGTCTGTGACAGCACAGACATTCTGCACCCACGATAATCGCCATATCATAAAGTTCTCCACACACGAGACGTAACGTGGATCGATTTTGGAATCCAGAACATTAATTTTAACAGACAACGACGACAAACAAAGATAGCACTAAAATAACTTCGTTACCGACCTGAGAGCTAACTCGCTTCTGTACCGTGTATTGCTGTTAATTGCGGCGAGGGCGGTGACTGTTGATTTGTAGAAAATTGCTCTAATTGTATACTCAAATGAACTTGCCGCATTCTAAGCTACAGCAACCATCCCTTCCCTTTGAGGTTAAACCAATGTTTAGGTAATGTGTTTTGGATTCAGAAGTTACTCAAACTAAAAATACTATGAATACAAAAAGTACAACCTTGCTATGACAACAATTTCGGGATCCGTTTTTCACCCTCTTTGTACTAGAAAATTTCCAAACATTTCAATCTGTAAACCTTGACATGATGATTTGATTTGCTATTCAGTGCATGAACCACAGACCACCATACCCCCACCATACCCACTGACCTACTGAGCTCTGCAAATTATATGATTATAACTACTGGGTAATATATTTTGGCGGTCAGAAATCAGGTCTTCCAGGACTCCGTACAGCATTATCCTAAGAAGGCTATCATAAAATAGGTTTCGTTTGGGTCTATGAAAGTACTGGAAATAACACAGTACAACGAAATATGAAAAGAAGCCTACATCCAGTCGGCTTGTGCCTGACAAGCGATCACGATTAAGTACCGTAAGTAATTTACAAACTTTTATAGTATGCATTAATTATTACTGTATTTCTATTTCTCCTTCTTCTTCTTCTTCTTCTTCTTCTTCTTCTTCTTCTTCTTCTTCTTCTTCTTCTTCTTCTTCTTATTATTATTATTATTATCATTATCATCATCATCATCATCATCATCATCACTCATGGATGTCATATTACTTGTGAAGTCATATTTTGCCACGTACAATTTTGCAACAAGATCCGCCAGTATCGTTAGCTCTCGGGGGTTGCTGCTACTGCCACCTATCAGAGAACATTTTAACTAACGTGTAGAGTTGCAGTTATGCGTAAATAGAGAATTTATACACTTTTATTAATATTATTTTCCTTCCATTCTCAGCGTCTCCTAAATTCTAACTACCTCCTAAATATCTCATATTCCATACATACATATGCACAATATGTACATACAAAAAAAATTAATAAAATAATTTTTTAATATCTATCAGTATGTGTACGTGTCGATTAGCAGAATAAAAATTGTTAACACTACATTTTTTTTTTTCATACTTCGTTAGTTTGTATTAGATTTTGTGTTACATTTACAAACCCGCTGTACGAATGCTTGTCGAATCGAAAAAACGATCTGTGGAGAGAGAGAGAGAGAGAGAGAGAGAGAGAGAGAGAGAGAGAGAGAGAGAGAGAGAGAGAGAGAGAGACGCAGAAAGAGAAAGAGAGACAGAGACAGACAGATTTTGTGGTAACGTACTTGTGATGCGAGTATAAATTCTGAATGTCTGAATTCGAATACAGTTTTTTTAATTCATCATCTTCTTCTTCTCCTCCTCCTCCTCCTTAGACTCATCATCGTCTTCATCGTTACCATCGTCACCAGCGTCATCATCATAATCACTGTTATTATGTCTGACCTACTACTACTGCTGCTACTGCTACTACTACTACTACTACTACTACTACTACTACTACTACTACTACTAGTACTACTACTACTGCTACTGCTACTACTGCTGCTGCTACTACTACTGCTACTACTACTACTGCTACTACTAATGCTACTGCTGCTACTGCTACCGCTACTACTGCTGCTGCTACTACTACTACTACTACTACTACTACTGCTGCTGCTGCTGCTGCTGCTGCTGCTACTACTACTACTACTACTACTACTACTACTACTACTACTGCTGCTGCTGCTCCTGCTACTGCTACTGCTACTGCTACTTCTGCTGTTGCTGCTACTAATACTACTACTACTACTACTACTGCTACTGCTACTGCTACTGCTGCTGCTACTTCTGCTGTTGCTGCTACTTCTACTAATACTACTACTGCTACTACTACTGCTACTGCTACAGCTACTACTACTATTACTACTGCTACTGTTACTGCTACTACTACTATTGCTACTGCTACTGCTACTGCTGCTGCTGCTGCTGCTGCTGCTGCTGCTGCTGCTGCTGCTGCTGCTGCTGCTGCTGCTGCTGCTGCTGCTGCTACTGCTACTGCTGCTGCTACTGCTAGTGCTACCTGCTACTGCTACTGTTACTGCTACTACTACTACTACTATACTACTGCTACTGCTACTGCTACTGCTGCTGCTGCTACTACTACTACTACTACTACTACTACTACTACTACTACTACTACTACTACTACTACTAATACTACTACTACTGCTGATGCTGCTGCTGCTTCCTTCGTGTTACCCCAGTGTGAGGAACAATTTACAAATGTAGAAGAAGACGAATATTTTTCTGTTTTGTAATTTCCCCCTCAATGTGTATTCTGTTGTTAAGGTATGACAAAATGTTTAAAAAAGAAGGAAAGTTAGTCTGTAGACGGAGTGACAGAGAACATCTTTCAAATTCTAGCATTAACAATAATATGTGATTTAATCATTCTCTAATTTTGTATTACAGTAATTGTCTGTGCCCGCAATAAAGAAAGTGCAGAATAAAATCAACGTTGTGTTTTAAATAACTATGAAATAAAGGTATCCATTAATATTTGTTTTAGTAAGGAAAGTGTAATAAAAACATGTGGGAAAAGTAAAGCACATGCTGGACGGAGAAGACGGTTGGACACTTGAAGGCAGAGCAGCCAACACCTTATACACGGAGTCAGGAACTAAGAGAAAAATCCATTTTGTCATGACTCACATTTCCTTACATATTTTACAATTTTACACGTTTCCATTTTTGTGCATTTCACATTTTCTTAATTTTATACGATTTGCCTAAATTTTAAAATGTTTTCTTGTGTTGAATTATAACATATGCAATATTACTCCTTGCTTGTACATTAGACTTAGAGTTGTAACAGCTCTTTTAAAGAGGATTCCCTACTAAAAATCCTTTCAATTTTCATCAAATTCTTTTTTAATGTTATCTTCTTGTGTTCTGCCTTATAAAACATAGGAAAATATTAATTTGGGCTCTTTTTTATTTACTTTTTTTCCCCTTTACTTCTTGGACGTCCACTGCTGGGATAATCTTCAGTACTTGTACGACCATGTTTAAACTCGACTGTGCCCCATTTACCGTTGTTTCTGAAGGTGCAGCATCTCCTGATACATTTACAATTTCGTTTTGATTTTCCATTGGCGCTAAAACGTTTTTATCAGAGAATTCATCACAACACGATGTTTGATTTTGTGCATTTTAAAAACACGCGTGACAGGAAAATTTCGAACCGCTGGTAGAAAGTGAAGAAATTGACAGGTATATCTGGAAACTAACAGGTGTTCACGCGAAATATACGTCTTTCAGCACACGAAAGTATTTACTTCTACCGCTGAGCTATAGATGGCGCTCCGCGAACTTTTCAACTGACCCTCGTATAAGTAATATTAACTTTTATATGGTGGTTTTCATTACTGAACATCAGACAATAACTTAATGTGACCACAAGTATAATTTCGAACCCCTTATTACCTTCGAAAAATGTGTAATGACTTCAACATAGTACTTATAGGCCAGTACTTAAATCTTAAGGCCACCGGAAATTACTTCCAACTTATTACGATTCGTTTGGATTGTTTATTTTATGTATTTCAGACGGAGATGACAAATTGAACCAAAATCCCTTTGACACGTAAGGGACAAAGTCCCGAAGACTTGGTAAACACAAAGGATAATGAAATCAACTCTGAAGTAACTGTATTTGCGTATAATCTGTTAATCAGTACAGAATTGTATGTTACCCTATCATATTATTATAATGTAGTACATTGTTATATTAATGTAGTACATTGTTACATTCATGTAGTACATTGTTACATTAATGTGGTATAATCTTAGTACATTGTTAATGAAAAACAGTATTATTGATAACATTAGGCTTACAGTAAGAAAAATGTATACCACTTATGTAAAGAAAAAATGTAACATTTATGAAAAATGTATATATTACCAAAATAGAGATATGATTTCTAGTAATTACTTTAATGCTATGCATTAGTGTCAGAGCGACTTAGGGAGTACATGAATGTTGGTGTTATCCGAATTTCTACTAGAGAATGAGTCGCAAGAGGAAAAGAGCTGAACAAGTTAATCAATGGAATGGAGAAATCTAGCAAAGAGGTAGGTTTGCAAATTAACAAAGAGACAAGAAAAACAGTGATTATAGTAGAATCTCCATTAACCGAAATACCGTTTAACCGAAACTACCGACCGCTATATTTTTAGATAGCGTTATAACGTCACGGTTCGTCGAAGGATGTGATGAATCAAAGCCCTCTGACGTTCTGTTAATGAACCCGTGGCGAGGTATTGCTACAAGAAAGCGATGCAAAAAGAAAAGTCAAAGGAAAATAACAGTTTTTTTTTAATCATCAAACTAGTGTTGAAGAATCTTTTTATGTAAATAGTTTGATTTTTATTAAGATCTTTTGATAATATTGTATATTACCTTCAGTTATTGTATATTACCTTCAGTATATTACCTTTAGTTATTGTATATTACCTTCAGTTATTATATATTACCTTCAGTATATTACCTTCAGTATATTACCTTCAGTTATTGTATAATATTGTATATTACCTTCAGTTATTGTATAATATTGTATATTACCTTCAGTATATTACCTTCAGTATATTACCTTCAGTTATTGTATAATATTGTATATTACCTTCAGTTATTTTACCTCAAACATTAACAAATGACGTCTTATCATTATCCAAAATTTTGGTTATTCGAAATAGCCCTTCTCTTTGTTTCGGTTAACAGAGTTTCTACTGTACAGACGGACTAAATCAAAATAAAGAATATGCAATACAAATTAAGTGTAAAGATTAATGTGCCTCAGGTGTCTCTAACTTCAGGCACTTTCCTCAAGTCAGGATTACTGGTTCTGCTTTAATAATTATGACTTAATCATAAGAAGGTTACAAGTAAACTAATAAAAACACAATTGTTGTATAAAACTCGAATTAATTAAGATATCTATGTGAAACCATTTAAAGGAATTCAATTTAAAGTTGTTTAGTATAGAATTCCCTTCTCTTTATGAATAAACAGTCTATTTGAGCGTCCTCCTCCCATGAAACACTATTAAATACTTCAGATATTCCAAATATTATTGGGATTTAATATCTTGGTGTTTAAGTCCTCGGCAAATGTCATTACGTTAGACAGTGTTGGTGCTGGATTGTTATTCAACTGTAATTTGATAATGCTGAGTGACGAAAATGCTTCATCAAAATTATCAGTATAGTGGTACAGGAGGAACACTTTTCATTAATGTTATGAGTAAGTACTAACACCTGATAATTGTATAATGTTACATTCAACAACTTATTATTAACAACTGTTAACAAACACTGTTAAAAAGCGAATATTAAATGATTAATTTGTTTACTACAGTGGACTCGCTTTATCCGATGCCCTTCGGTCCGACACCCCTTATAATCCGACCCCAGGTTATTTTTTATGTTTTAAAAATATAAAGCATTGTTATCAAGCAAAAGTTATAATAATAAGGACGATTTATAACAATTTTAACAGGCAAATCCACACTGCCGTTTAGATTTCAGTAGCCTACACATTGTTCCCACTCTCTCAGGTTCAGCGTATCGTAAATATCGGGATTCAACCTGTAGCAGTCAGCCATAATACGGTTCTCGCGATAACCAGTGTCGAGATCTTTAAAGGAAGTGACGTAACCGTTTTTGATGGCGACCACCGGACGGCGGGAACCGTCGAACTTTACCGCCTCCGGACCGCGCAAGTGTACCATTATCTGTAATAGAAAAACACATTGTCAAATACTGATTGTTAAATTAGACAATTACGAGGATTGTTCAATATAAACACGTTTAGGGGCTGTACAGCATTTTGTATTCGACGGTTTAAAAGAAGTCTCCATTAACATTGAGGCATGCGTCGCACTGCTGCACTAATCTGTAGATTCCCTCCTGGTAAATTCTTGCAGCTGTTTGCGGAACCATTCGCTAACACCAAACTCTACGTCAGCGTCCGATTTGAACCGCCGTCGTTTTGGTGATTTCTTTAATGGGCCAAAAACATGATAATCGCACGGGGACAAGTCGGGACTGTAAGGTGGATGTTGTAAGAATTCCCAGTTCATACGACCAAGCAGATCTTGAATCGTCTGGGCTATACCCCGTTTGTGATTAATGAAGAATGACAACATTTGTGAGCTTCCCGTGATGTTTATTCTTTATTCTGACCCGTAAGCGATTTAAGCTGTCTGCATATCGCTCAGCGTTGATGTTGATACCAGATTCTTTAAAATCTAAGAGCACCACACCCTGATAATAAACAATACGCTGACGCCCTTCAGCGGCCAAAAGCTGAATAACGGCAAGCAGATTGCCTTTGGACGGATTTTCTATCATAGGTGCCATTTTTCAACCCAGTCACAACGCTTAGAAAAGAGCAAATTGCAAATATTTTTGACAGACGCGTCACTAGTACTTAAAAAGACAATATAAACAAATGAATTCCGTCGCCATGGCGACGAAGTCACGGCTGCACAGATCAAACGTGTTTCTATTGAACAATCCTTGTAGCCTACTACCTAAAAGCCATGAAATCCCCCCATATTGAATGATACAGACGTATTGCATTGTATTCAACAAGTTAAGATCCGGTAAGTCGAAGAAATAATCAACGATATATATTTTGCAACAAGTAAGTCAATTTATTTACTTAGGGAGAGAAACAAGCTGCAAGACCAAAATACATGGTCACAGGACAGGAAGCTAGAGAAGGAGAGCTCGTCCAAACTGGCATCTATTCTTTCAGAAAAGTCAATAACTTTGTTTATTTAGGATGCCAAGTTAACTCCAATGGGGAAACGACGGAAGAAATAAAGCGCAGAATCACCTCAGCTAAAAGGTGCTTCTTTGGTCTCAGACGCCTGTTCCAGAGCAGAACAATTGCCAGGAGAATCAAGCTGTTTCTATATAAAACACTTATCCGCCCTGTTTATGGTCATGAGACCTGGACCATTTCTAGAAAGTCAAGCCTGCTGGTTCATGAACGCAAAATCCTCCGCAATATTTTTGGTCCAATATGTGTGGGAGGTGAATGGAGGAAAAGGACCAATCAAAAATTGAACACTCTTCTGAATGAACCAGATATTGTGAAAGTTATAAAATTTGGTAGACTCAGGCGGACTGGACATGTGATCAGAATTGGGGTTAATGAAATACCCAAAAAGGGAATTTCAGAGCAGAGCTATGGCACAGGAGAGTTGGTAGACCCAAACTACGTTGGGAAGACGGTGTGAACTATGATGATGCGCTCCATATCCTTGTGACCCGGAACTGGAGAGCAGCTGCACTTGACCAGGCCAACTGGCGGAGGCTGTTAAAGGAGGCCTTGACTCAGTAATGGGTTGTCGCGCCGCTGAAGAAGAAGAAGAAGAAGAAGAAGAAGAAGAAGAAGAAGAAGAAGAAGAAGAAGAAGAAGAAGAAGAAGAAGAAGAAGAAGAAGAAGAAGAAGCTATAGATACGCAAAGATATTGCACGAGATATTAACAAACTTTAAAGCACGTGCTGAATCAGAAATTAAATTTTAGATACTTAAATTTATTGGAATGCTTACATTAGCATGTGACAGTAAAGCATGGACTTTGTTGAAAAAGCAAAAACGGAGGATGTTTTAAATGAAATTTCTTAGAATAATTAACGGACGTAAGATAACAGGCAGGTTGAAAACAGACGACTTAAGAGAAAAAACAAAGTGAAGGAAAATAAAACAAGGGAAACGTTATAAGACAATAGAAATAGAGGGAAAACTTGTAGAATGCTATGCAGTGTATTCTCTAAACAAGTTATGACTTATAGACCCGATAACAGAAGGAATATAGACGACCACGGGAAGATTTCTGAAGCCCGTATAAGCAGTAAGTCTAAGTCTGAGAGTAGAAAAAACGCAGAACAAACAAGCAAATAATTACGTGCTAATCTGTAATAAGTTGGGTTGTGCAAACAGTGTGGGGACGGCTGTGTCATGACTCTGCGGTCTGTCTCGGAGGATGACTCATCGTAATGTAGGCAAAACATTTCGTTTAAAGACAAATAAAACGAAAAGTGTTTTGTTATCGTGCGTTAAATCGAAACCTGTTATCGTTTGTTAGTGAGAAACCTGAAGTTCGGAAGAGAAGAGATAACAAACAAGGAAATAAGAAAATATAGGCTATAGACCATTACACATTCGATTATAGATGACATCAAAAATTAATAAGTAATTTGGCTTGGACACGGACAAAAATGGCCAAAACAAGTACAACTGACTCCCAAAACATGTAACCTAACCTAAAGGCAGGAGAAGACAAATAATTTCAAGGTTCGTGCTCTGCTAAAAATTGTATACTAATAATATGCGTAGACAACCAAGGTAATCTACCTTTATGTAGACTATATTTTTAAATGTTATGAAACTACCAACCGTTGTTGAAAAAAAAACAAAGCCGTTTACTCTATTTTTATTACGCCCAGACATTTTAACAAGACCAATAATCAGTTTACCTCTAAAACAAACTCAAGTGTAGGCCTACTTGGGTATGACGACGAAACTAGGGTTACTACAAAAGTGCAAGAAAGGAAAGATCAAATACAAGAGAAAAGAAATTATCTGAAACGATTACGTTTATAGAAGACTAACAATTTCTTTGTGTATAAAAGTAAACTTAAGTGAATCTATATATGACAGCAGAACAATAAAAGTACAAGGAAGAAGGCCTCAAAAAGAAAGAAAATAAAAGATAAGAAACGAATGAAGAAACAATAGAAGACGTCCAAATACTATCTGAATGGGAAGATTATACCGAACAGTACGAACTAATGTATGACGACCTGCAAGAAACTACGTTGCCAGGCAAGAATATTTAAAGCCGAAGGATAGATAAATAAAGTGAGGAAAAATAGGAACAGTAACATGCGATATGATGAAGAAGCGATATACACTGGGGTAGACTTGAGAAAAAGATGACGAATAAAATATAAAAGCTTCGATGTAAACCTGAACTATTTAGGAAACAGCAAAACAATATCTTAAATGTCTTCTAAAGCCCCATGACAATTGTTATGACTACATTGTATATAAACATATATATTGTAATAGTACATATCTTCACAATAAAGTTAACAACAAAAGATAAAGAATGAAGCAGTCATAAACTAACACCAAAACACCTAAGAAAGGAATGATAACTGAGTAACTGTGTACAAAGTATTATATAAGGTTCAAGAACTCAATAAAACAATTAATGTAATTAACTCAGTAAACCAAAGGGCAATAAGTAGTGATAAAGAAGAAAGTATAGAAGACAACTTAGTAACGTGATAAACCCAATACATATGTAAGTGAGAGGTATAAACAAGTCTAACAACGAAACCACGAATTAAAATAAAGACATGCTAAGCAACAAGACAGTGAAGACCACATTAATTACCAAATAACTTAAATGCATGAAGAACTGAAAAGAAACAAAATTAACAAAAATAGTCATTTTTTAATAGAGGTCAGAATATTTCACCTCACAGAGTCCACCAATTAAATAAAAAGCCTTTTTCTATGTCAGACAATATATTACTTAAAGATAATTAATATTTTCAAGGAATAAAAAGAAATCGAAACAAAAAGGGAAATATTATCATTAATAAATCATTGGGAAATAGGGAAATAGAGAATGCACATTTAGGAATTAAATAATGCAATTAACCTGCCAAAACAGTAACTGATGATGACAAATACCCAGAAGAGACGATCAAATGACAAAAAAATGTAAATAGTTATTAGTAGACATAAATATAATGTACAAATGTTCAACTTAGTATGTAAGAAATAAGACACTGAGTATAGCCTTAGATTAAAACTATGAGGAGGTCTGCGAACCTCAAACAGTTATTTTGTATAAGTGAACTACAGACTGTAAGTCATATAGAATTACAAATATAATAATATTGAACAATAATTGTAAAAATCAGGTAGTGTAACAGTGTAAAAAGGTGGGAACAGCAGTGATAGGCTTTAAAAAGTAAAAACAGTGTATAGTGTAAGTGAATAAACATATTTACAATATCAACATTGTATGAAACATGTAATTTATATGGAACAACAAGGTAACTAATATAGTGAAATAAAACCAAGGGGAAATAATTAAAAAAATAAAGAATCTTCCGTTACAAACTTATAATATAATAGTGACGAAGATACAATAAGATTCTATGGAATCATATTAATTACAAATTGTGAAATCGAACCTGTGACCCATAAACGTATCATTGCCAAGACCTGAAATGAATGAATTCGTGTTTTAATAAAAAGGAAGGTATTGTTGGAAAAATATTGAAACCAGACAGAACATGTCAGTTTTACTGCTGGATTTTATATAAATTAAAGACAGATACGAGACGAAATAATACAGAAAAACTATGGAAATAACTAAAAGAAGGCTGTTTTAATCGATGGCACAAAAACTTGAAGTCCAGGAGCGAAGGATCAAGAAATAAGCTTCTAAAGAAAACTCCAAGATTGGTGAGATTACTCCAATGATCAACCAAGATATTCGAAAACATTTTAACATTTAAAGATCGCGTTACAGCGATATACTATCACAAAAACAATAAAAACTTTATAATAGTGAATACTAATTGTACACAAATAATTATTAGTATTAAGAGTTTCTTTTTCAATTGTTCATTTTTTCTTTTGTATGATCCAAAGAACCCACAGATACACAACATACATCAACAACCAGTAATTACCAAACATTATTTATGAATATTATGTTTTATGATATGTTTACGATTTGTACTATACTTTGACATGACTAATAGATGAACCCTGAGATTGAGATTTTTCATGCTCTACAACAGAAATGAGTTTCGAAAAGAGTAAATAAAAATAATTGAATACGAAAAAAAGAAAGTAAGGAGTTGATTATTTATTATAACATAAAGATTCCTAATTTTACAATATATACATATATATATATTTTAACTGTTGCGAGTAACAGAAAATACTTACACAGGCTTCTGTCGTATCTACCAATGTAATATTTCGTGTAATTTCAGGGACTCCATGCTCCGTAATTTCTATCAAGTCTCCCGTCCATACGCAGATGCCAATAATGTCTGAAGCAAAGAATCTGTGTTTATACTTATTGTAATAAATAAATAAATAACACAGTTAAGAAAGAAAAGAAATAAAAATAACTAAAACAGTACTTTGGTAAATACTAACTGTAGCCTAAGAATTTTTTTAAATAGAACGTAATTATAAAAAGCTCAAGTTCCTGAGTATAACATACAACACATTACATCTACTACATATTGTGTGTGTATGAACATATATACCTATTAGAGTTTCGGTCTAATAAAAATGCAGATTTTATGCGTTATCTCATATTCATGCCTACAAAATAAAATATAAAGTAATATAATTGTAATGAGAGTTATAATAATATATAAATCGTATGATATTAACAGTGGCGTTGTTTTGTATAGAATGACTAATAGTACTTATATAATAGTTACAATATATTATATTGTTGAGTCGCAGATACACACATTACATAAAACTATACACTACACTACGATACAAAAACATTATGATACATATTATAACAAAAGAGAAATTGTGTGTTGTTTTGTTGTGATGTCGGGTGTTACACTCCGCGCACTTTTAATACTTACTAATTGCTGGTTTCTCTGCGACGATGTTGTCCTGCAAACACAACTTATGCTAATATGTGTATGTGGGCGCCACTTGGATATTTGTTCCAAGAAATTATTATTATTAAAAATTGATTTTCTAGTTGTTAAATTAAATATAAAAAAATGTGAACAAGACAGTTTGAATTATAAATAACGTATGTTTAATGATCTTCCTTTTCATAAAAATCCTTCACTGGACACTGTTCTTGGGGACGATTCCAATCTTGCGCCTCTTCGTGTTTACGTTCCTCACGCACTGGTAATTATTTATAAGTCAAATTACGGTTTTAAAACTCCACACGATTGAAATAAATTCGTACTGTTTCTGTGCTTTGAATTCTGGCGGCGGCGAACAGCTGTCTGCGTGGTTTCTCTATTCAGCCGTCTCAGCGCTAGTTCCAAACTCAATGTAGAAGGCTCGTATCAGTAAATTGTTTTGGGAATTTTGTCAAAGTCGGTTTGTCTTAGCAAATACCAGCAAAATTGATTTTCTCGACTAAAATCGGTCCTTTTCAGGGCCGCTGGATATCTGGCTGTGTGCGTTTCTATTAAATATGGCGTGTTGCTGCTCTATTCAACAACACGTTAGCGATCAGCGATATACTCCTTGTATAGGTTAAGTCAGTCTTTTGTCATGTACGGGAAAAAGCCTTTCTGTGTTCTCGGGTTGAATTCTTGTTCTTCGACTTCGCCTTGGACGAGATGATCGGATTCGTAGGTTATGTGTCTCTTGTGGATTCAAAGCATAAAGTGTTTTTTGTGTCAAATTTCGTCTTCCTTATATACTCTGTAAGGGGCATTGTTTTAATTTTTAAAATGAACTTCCGGTATTTTTGAGTAAAATTTTCTTCTGGAACGTTCGAGAATATGCAAATAGAACATCATAGAACAAATTTGACTTCCGTAGAAGCTTTAGAACAAAAACTTCTTATTCTTCATACTAAAGGATATTACTGAAATTATTCTGGTATTTGTCAAACAATTTTACAGAACTACTTACAATCTGCATGCCATTATTATTTTTGGATTCTCTGCTTTCAACTGAATAAACTGATACCATTCACGATTGGTTTTGAACAAATTAAATCTAATAAATTAACATAAAATACAATTCTTACCTTGTAGTGTTTGCACAAAATTCTAATTTTCTAATTATTAAAATGTTATGAAGTTGCTTGGTTCTTGCTATAACATTAATACATAACATAATTATCTTTTCATAACAAAATAAACAAATATTAAAACATAACATATAAATCAGTTCATTTTTGTGTAGGCATTACATATGGGCTAGGTTTTTTGTCACTTGTTCTTTACAATAATTTGTCTTTTTCGGTATTATATATGAGACTTTTTGGGTATTCACTTAGAGTTTGTTATATTGTTTATCTTTGGGAATACCTGGTTTATCCTAATACATTTTATTTTTACTGTAATATTACTTAGCATCTTACTGTTTTGCACAGATGAGTTATTTTCTTTGTGTGACAATTTTCACTTTTATATTTAAAAATTCTCTATGAATTAAGCTTGTCTTCAATTGAGCAAGTATGTTTCCATTGTACATTATAGGATTGTACCTTTTTCCTTTATTTTTTCTAATATTCTAAAATTAGTCTGTCAAATATGACTATTTTTGTGAATGTTTTTTGGTCTCAGCCTGGTATGGTATAGGTAAATAGTTTCATAACTTGACTGTTAAAGTGTTTTAGGTGGTCATATATATAAGTATAGTTACATTATATTGTGGTTCAACTTTAGAATACAATTTTGTTGCATTTTGACAACACTAAATTCATAAATATTACAATTTTATATGTTCATCACATGTTTTCAGTTTAACACTGTTTTTGATTATTTTAATTAATTTCTAATCAATTTACAGCTTTCTCTATTTAAAATAATTTGTTTGTCTTTGTCTAGTTAACATTTACATATAGTTTCTATATTGATTCTATAATAATTAATTTTCACATAAAATCTGAGTGATTGGTCTCAGCTCCTAAACCCTTGGTTTTTTGTCATAATATTTATGTTTTTTTTCTAACTTACATCCTTTTTAATGATGTATTCAAATCATTTAATACATTTATTTTATTAATATTACAAAGTATAATAATAGATCTTGTTCATTAATTCACAATAAATAGTTTTTTATACCCTATTCAGAGTTACATTTCTTAATGTCATGGCCTCATTTTGGTCATTTCTGAGATTATCTGTTTCTGTTATAGTACATTATTAATTTTACACTGTTCTTCACTTAAACAATATATGTGGGGTTTGAGTCTTGGTCATAGTCTTTGTCGTTTTTTCATGTTAATGATATTAATTATCGGACAATATTACAAAATGTTTTGGATTACTTGGGTTCGATACTGTTCATCTCACTTTCCTCTTATGATATTTTACTTTGGAATTAATTTCCTTTATGGAACGTTCTGTGACGTTACAATATTAATTATATTTTTCCTCACTTTGTATACTGCATAATATATAATGCTTTTGTATAATACTTTTGTATTTTTTTTTTTTTATTAATCATAAATGTAGAGGAGGAAGAAATGTGAGTAGACCGAGAAGAAGATGGATACCATAATAAGTATGTGTGCTTATTACCTGAAACGAAAAATAAATAGAACTTGAACACCAAACAGTTTTGACAATAACTACGTAAGGAATATGGTGTCAAATAGAAGAGTTTTGACGATAGAGCGTAACTCCTTATTGCGAAATTACCACATAACAAAAAATACAAAGGAAACGATATATGGGACCAGTGGCGTAGCTAGGCTTTATGGCGCCCGGGGCAAGGAGATCGTCGGCCGCCTCGCCTTTACAATTAAAAGGGGGGGGAGTATCAAAAATGAAGTCCCATCCAGCCAACAACGTACTTAATAGTTGCAAGTTTGTAGATTTTTGTATGAAAGCACGTCCAGCAAACGTCTCAAGAATATTTGTTAAGTCAAAATTAAGAAATTACATATTATAAGTTTAATATTAGGCCTACCGGTATTCAGTTTGTATACATTTGTTAGTAATAAATGTAGACTACAAAAATGTAGTAATATAAAAAATGTTTTAATAAACATGCAGATTCCTTGTAGGTCTAAAACGCATCGTCATAACAATATCCTAAAGCAACATACCCTAAAGTTAAACAAAGAACTACATTAAATATAATAATAACTTACCATTACAGGTTAGTGGTCCCATCTTCTATTAATAAACACTTAATATTTTTGTTAATATTTAATAAATATTTAAAACGAGGACATTTTAAAATGTAACTTTCCCGGTCTTAATTGCTGGAAAGTCAGTTATTAAATCACTATAATCTAAAGACGAAGCAATGTCGTTTTCAATTGAAAGTATCGCTGGATTTGATACCCTGTCTTGAGATATTGTTGATCGTAGATATGATTTAATCAATTTAAGTTTACTAAACGACCTTTCATAAGAAGACACAGACACTGGTAAAGTAAGAAAATGTCTTAAAGCTGTTTGTAGTGTTTTGTAGGCTTCTAATCCAATTGAAGAAATGTATTGTAGCAGGCCCTGAGGTGTAAAGTCCATTTGCTCTCCGTTAACTTTTGCCCTTTTTAGTAGAAGTATGACGCCTTTCAAGTCACTGAATAATTGTACACTGTTTAGGTCATGTGGATACAGTTTTGCAAGCACTGTGCACTTAATATTGATTTGGAAAAGCTGTTTCTTAAAATGTATATCCCCATCATTTACGTACGCCTCAAATTTACAGGGGATTACAAAGCGTTTTTCTAATTCTTTTATGTTAGAGAAACGGCTTGAAATTTCAACTGACAGTTTGTCCAAAATTTCTACTAGTGAACGTCGCATTCCTTGCCGAACGGTGAATGTAGAATCGTCTGTATACTCCCCTGGCATCGTGCGCTTCCTTCTTATTCTTTTTGTGATACTGACACCCCATTCATTCCTCCAAACTTTTAATTTGTCTGTTAACGCCTCCAGAAGTGTCATTGCTTGAATAAAGCTTATTCCTTTGGTCTGAAAGATTTTATGGATTTTGTCCATAGAAGAAAGAATATGGGATTTTGTCTACAGAAAAACATCAAGGTCACAAAATTAAAGTTTTCTGTCGCATTAATTATGAATGCTGCATCTTCCCTCCTATCAAAATTGTTTCAGTCGGTGTATCCCTCAGTTTCTCCAGTGCAGTGATCACTTCATCCAGCTGAGTGGATATTGCTTTCACTGCATCTGCTTTTAAACTCCACCAGGTATCACAATGTCCTTTTGGAGTAATAATTACGAAGTATTTAAGAACACTTCATCTATGAGTGAAACAGGAAAAGAAGGTGAAAAGACGTTCTATGTCCCAAAAAATATCACTGCTTGAACATTTAGATGAGCTGCATGAACTCCAAGCAAGTTAGGTGAATGGTTGTCACAGGGAACAGCTAGTGGATTGAAATCTAATATTCTCTTCTGAACTCCTGAATGGATACCAGCCATTGTTGATTGACTGTCATACGACTGACCTCTGCAATCGCTAAGATTCAATCCATCTCTCTCAAGCTTACTTGCAATAGCTTCTGTGATCCCCTCCGCTGTTTTCACTTCTAAAGGAATAAAATCTATGAAGGCTTCCTTGATATAAACAGAATTGAGTTTAATTTTAAAAATCTTATAATCTGAGTCATTTGTTCTACATGTGCAGCATCTGTTGTTGTGTCAAATATAATACTAAAGTACTTCGCCTTCTTACATGCAGTAATAATATATTTGTGCATTTTATCTCCCAGGCTTATTATTTCATTTTGAATGGTTGGCGAAAGATGCAGCATATACCCAGATTTACGAGAGACTAAATCCAAATGAGATCTCATGACAGGCTCAAATTTAGCCAAGTATTTTAGCAAAACCAGAAAGTTTCTGGGATTTAGATAGTTAGTAATTGACTCTCGATATCCTCTCAGTACTAGATTTTGTTATGCAAGAGTTTGTACTGTGGCAATGACCCGTTCGCGGATTTCTTTCCATGTCTTAGCTGCTTTACTCATTTGTTCCTGAAGTATATCATCAATAAGTCCCCCCTTTGTTTAAATAACGTTCTAATTCCTTCCATTCCAAAAACGCAGAGCCATAAGCAGGACTATTTTCATGATCCTGAATACAGGGATTTAACTTTCGCCACGACGAAAACCCATTTTCACTATTAAAATAGCTTCTTTGATAGTTTTTGTGCAAATTACGTGTAACAAAATCAAAAAAAAATTTTCAGTTGGAGAAAAACACATCTAATTGCAATTTACCATAGCATAATGACCAGTAATTACGACACATGAGTATAAATAGACTAATACTGTTTATCACACGTGGTTTATGACTACCGACAAGCTGGCTGGTTATGCTTATTTTACGAAAGGAATAGTCATACCAAAGAAATAAGTTGTTTGTAGTTTTATAAACTGAAAACAATTTTTTCAACTCTATGTTCACTTTACCGCTCTCCTGGCTATGCCGCCCGGGGCGGTTGCACCCTTCGCACCCTTGCACCCCTCGCTACGCATCTGTATAGGACGATGGTAAAAGGAGCTGAAGCAAGGATGCCGAACTGTCGACTGGACAACCCACTGGAGACGAAAGAAACGTATTGTTACGTAATGCAGAAAACCTGTTACGCTATTGGACAACCCACTGGAGACGAAAGAAACGTATTGTGACGTAATGCAGAAAACCTGTTACTTCATTACGGAACGCTCTGGTACGTTGGAGAACAATCACGCGGCTGTAATGCGTACGTGACGCTTAACACGCGAGCCAGTGTTACGTAATAAGGGACAATCTCGTACATTCGATAGCGTTGTTCGAGAAGTTTCTCAATTAGCCCAGCCGTGCGTATTTCTGCGAAGGTCGCGCTGAAGTGTCCTCTAGAATTTTCGATTGCTTGTTAAGGACGCATATTACGGAACCCTGCAGACTATACATAGCCCGTACCTGCTGCTTAGTTTTCAGTTATTGTCGGGCGATTACACAGTGCGTTTGAGTGGCGATTTCCACAGTGCCGTTCGATGTATTGTGGCGAAGTGTTATGTGTTTTATAATGGTGCGGGACAATTGCACTACAATTGTGTTTTATATTAGTTGACATTTTTATTGCGTGTGAACAATTTTTATTTGATTTGTTGTAAGAGACTATCTTGTTGATTATAAACTGTTTAATTGTGATAATTAAAGCTGGTGATTTTAGTGACTTAATTGGTGTCTTGTATTTTGTTTTCCGCTGTACCATACGACGATCAGTTAGACCGTTATAACAGTATTATTGAAGACGACGTTACAAACAAACAAGATCGGACGCATCAGAAATACAGAAATAAAAGATACGATGGAAATCGTACCCACAGACGCAGACTGTATACAGAAAAGTTGATTTGGTGATGCCATCCGGATCTAGTGTCGGAAAACAGGTGTCACAGAATTTTTTTAATCGAACGCTCCTTGAAAAAAATTACTAGATCGTTAGCGGACTACGTAGAAGGATATACTGTAGTGGATTTGCCGCGATATTAGTAGGCCTACGTGGTATGAAGAAGAGGAGACAGTAACAGTGCAGAAACCTACAGAGTACGGGTTGTGGCTCTATTGAAGTGTAATCGCCAATCGAGCTGTAAAGTACTTGTTAATACTGTAACAGTACTTGTTAATACTGTAACGTGTCATTTCACCAAACATAAAAGTAATAAAAGTACAATACAAAAGTGTAATATATAAAAACCATGTACCATAGACTATAAGACATAAACTCATGGAAAGTGTATAAGTGTAAGAAAGTGGAAAACAGTGATGATCATTGATCATGCAGACAAGGACTGTAAGGATCAATGACCCCTCCAATTACCTTAAGTGCAAGAGAACAAATATATCAGTGTAGAATAAACAATTGTGTTAAGGCAGTAGTAGTTATTAGAGTTTCAATGTTTTTAACTCATGTGGTTTATTTTTAATGAGGACACCATAGAATGGGAATGGAATTGGTATTATGGTACACTAAATAGTTTATGTTATTGTTTGTTCATAAATGAATGTAATCTTGGCCATGAAGGCAACACTTTAAGTTAGTATGTTAAGAGATTTCGTTTTAATTTATAAATATTGTTAGGATATGTGAAGGGACAAAATTCATGTAATAAACTGAATTCTTGTAATGGTGATAACACATATTAAATTAGTTTAATGAATTACAATATAGTATAAAAAATATAAAAGCAATGTAAGGGTCCATAATCAGAACTTTTGTAAAGATGAAAAACATCCATTATAAGGCCCACTTATATCGAATGAGGTATCAAAATGTCTACCTTTTATAAGGAAGAACACAATGTAACTTAATTTTAGCATAATCAAAAATTGACAAGGGAGTATTTTAATGCACAAAATGTAAGAATATTAGATTTTAGTAATAAGTGTCATATGACCCAAGTTCACCCGTATTAGCCAATGAGATTTCATTAAATCATGGTCACGACCGTTATAGAAACAAGAAATAACAATTATTCTATTGTTAGACTTGAGGGAGTACAGATCAGTTCTGTGTAGCTAAAAAGCCAAGAAGTGTAATAATGAATCAGATCTGAGTTAAAAGAATAAATGAAATTATAACGAAAAGAAAATATAAAACCATAAATAAAGAGAAGACAATATAAATCAATTTTTTATAAATAGAAGGAAGAATAAACAAGAGAAAATATTAAAAAATCAAAAGTGAGAAGAATATCTTGACTTGGTGAGGAAGGTAACCTTATTCTAAAAATCATAATTATATCTACACAACACTCAGATTAACTGCATAGACACTATTAAACCAAACATCAGTGAGAACTAAAGAGAAAACTAAATATAAACGTAGTGGACACACATCATAAACAATTTTATTCAAAAGAAACTGGTGAGAAACATTTCACATAGACCCACAGCTGAGCAACGAGTGGCCATTTTCAACTAATTTACTGACGCCATTTTCACAGCTCACAGAAGCGAAGCGAATTATTTGCCGTTAAACATTAAACAAAAATTTACTTTTAATTGTATTAGTAAGTAAAAATTTTATTTTGAAACTTGTAATGTATTGTACTTTTTTTATGCATTTTTGACCTTACTAACAGTTTAAAAGAACCCATGACCCGAGAAAATAATAGTTATAAAAATTTTAAATAGTTTGAAATCGAATTCACTAAAAGAGTCGACACGGTTATAGCGTGTTCAATCTCAGATTCGACCAACCGAATATTGAACCAATAAATGATAATAAATCCAATTAATCGACACTAAAGGAGTTATTATTCGTAATTTAAGATATAGTTAAGGAATTTTTGTAGGTAATAGCGAAGAGTGGGAACATGCTAATGGACTGAACTTCGTAACCAACAGGGAAGAGATGACTAACCTACAATAAACCAGTCGATATTAAGATCGACTGCTAACATAAACAAAGCTGATTTGACTATACAGAATAATTGTTTCATTGAGTTTTAAGAAACCAAAAGAAAAAAAAGAAAATACGAATAATTATTTTTTTCTTAACCAAGTAAAAGTAGAAGACAAGGAGCAAAACGAGAGAGAAACGTTACAGATTGGCGCTCCAAAGCGAGGCCACGAATACAATATTAAAAGTAGAACGTTACATATTGACGCTCCAACGCTCCAACCCTAACCAGCTCTACTCAAGAGTATAATTAATAAAATAATTTAATAGTAAAAGGATAGAACGTTACAATATACACACAAAGTTTTATGTACGATACCACATTATGTGGAGTGGTTGTAATCTGAATGTAAACGAGAAACACACAAAACTCTCAGCACCTTAAAACTACCGCGTAACGTACCAGCAAAACTTTCTGTTTCCTGTTGCAGAACGTCCTCAATGCATACAAAGTTGAATTTCACCTTAGGTGTTTCCTCGTACTCAATAATTTTTGTAGAGTCGTTGAACATCAACTCAAAACGGTTTTTAATTGGTGATTTTTGGAACACACTAACCGTTTGCACGTCCAAGTTGGAAAGATAGTATGTCTTGTCAATCTGTAATTGACACACAAAACACACATTGATAATTCGTCACTTAATGAATTAACACACACTTATTTAGCGAAACACTTATTTAATTAAACTTAGTTAATTCGTGATTAGAAGAAAATTGTCAGTATCGACTGACTGTAGTCTCTGATCATGTACTCATTATATTCAGCATATAAAAATAATAATAATAATAATAATTATTATTATTATTATTATTATTATTATTATTATTATTATTATTATTATTATTAATGTTAATGTTATTATTATTATTAGTATTATTTTAGTTGTTGTTGTTGACGTTTTTATTATTGTTATTGTTGTTATTATTATTATTATTATTATTATTATTATTATTATTATTATTATTATTATTATTATTATTATTACTACTACTACTACGCTTAAACTCACTATGCTTAAACCTGTCTTGGAAGAGGTCCCTTTCTCTCACCTGCCCTTCCCTGACCAACTCATGTTCTTTTCTAACCTTTAAGCTATTTGAATATTCGAGGGATAGAGGTCTTTACTTTCCTCTCACTTTCTTGTCTTCTTTAGGCTGGTGTGCCAAGAAAACACTTGCAGAAGGAATCCAGTATAAAAATACAATATAGAATCGGAAACAAACGTTGTTGATATAACGGTACAAAGGGACGGATGCCCAATACGGACGCCAGGGGTGGGCGAGCGGCCCCCGGAACGTCGTTATCAGACGACCGCAACGCCTTGCGATTGGTCACGTAGCTTCCTTGGCAAATAATGTGCCAAGCGATGTGAAAACAATTAAGTGTATCTTAACTGAGGACGAGGAGACAGCTGACCGTTTTCATAAGAGTGCAAAGATGCAGAGGTTTCCACCTCGACAATGAATAAATCCGCCTCGAAGTGACATTGTTGGACTTGAAGACGAAGGAAATAGAGAGTTTCAAAATTTGCTTAGAAAAGAATATACAGTAAAGATGAGGAATGAGGAGGCAGAACAGCTACAGTAATGCAGATTAGTGATCGGGAGAATCGAGGCTGCGATCAGAAGGTAGAGAAATATCTCTATCTATGGACGTTAAGAATGGCCTGAAGGAGCCGGAGGAAGTCATAGATATAATTGCTCACGTCAGACCTAACTGGCTTAAATTGAAGAAAAGGTTCGAGACTGGCAACAGGTAGGGGAACACCGAGTTGTCGGCCAGTAGTAAGATTATTTCTGCCGGCGGCTCTACACTTAACAAAGATAAGACACCTTCGGAAGGAAAGGAATCTGCTGGAGATTCCCAGCTGACTGGTGTTAAAAAGCCAGACAGAGTCAAAGATGGAAAGGAAGAAGAAAGAAGTGGAACCCCCGAAAGCCTGGACAAAGGTTCGGAACAAAAATAAGAGTAGTAACACAAGGAAATTTGGAACGGGAGAGCAATGCGAGATCTCAAACAAGCGGGCCATTAATTCAACTTTACGTGGCCTGAAAAATGGAAAACAATCAAAGCCATTGCTAGAAGCTATGTTGATTAAGCCCTCACAAGGCAAACCTTATGCCGTAATCCTCGGCCTAATCGGTAGTAAGACAAATCCGGAAAATTCTTAGGTCGAAGCAGATCGTTTAATTAAGCAATTTTACCGTATGCCCCACGGGATCGTTTTTTAAACAAATTTAAAAATAATTGAAAAACTTACCTGGAACATATCGTAGTATTTTTCGAACGTTCCAGCGTGTAGATTCTCTTTGAACGCTGTAGCTCTGATCTCCTTGCCAGATTTGTCCACCAAGTCGACATTGAAAAAGGTTTTCTGGCGCTGATCGTTGGGTTCTATAATCCGTGACTTGGACACTACCCTAGCCTTGATTCTCCAGGTTGTCAACTCGGGACGCAGACCATCTATGAAGTGCGTTTGACACAATCTCAGGACTTTACGTTTACCTGTTAAAAAGGCATATTGTTTTTGAACGACAGTAGTGTGTTGCCGTTGAAGAGAGAAAAAATTCGACAATAACAAAAATAATTATTTGTTTACATAAAGAGTACCGGTAAAAGTACATGAATTACTTAAAAAGAAGTTAAGACAGAGAAATTAACAATTATAACTTTTCATTTTAACAACAATGGGTCTTCTGACGTCCACCATTTGTAACTTTCTGATATTCAGCATTATCAATGTCACTTGGATCACCAAAACGACTCGAATAACGTTTCGCTTATTCCTCAAATTATAACATCCTCGCTTGTAAGCTTCCGCGGTTTTGTTAATTAAAACACCGATTTTCCGTTTAACATACATCTTATCGGCATTTATGTGGAACGTTTGGTTTTAAGAGAAATACGAGGTGTGCTCAAAAAAAGACCAAACTTTTTGAATACCATATCAACCCACACAAACAACGGGCTACAACTTTGAGCACGCCTAGCGATAGTTTTTGACAACAAACTGCCATTTATTCTGTACCGTTATCAACATTAGCCTTTGAGCTATATCATATTGAGTTGCGCGCACGCTGGTCGCCGGATTAGTACAAAGTGATTAAGAAAGACCTTGAATTCTCAGTCCGTTATAAATCCGCCCACTACAGCGCGTTTACCTCGAAGACTGACGATCATGACGGAACGGAGAAAACGGCATTCCAGCGTCAAAACCTGTCGCTAGCAACACATTATTGTGCAGCTCGCTCTATGCGCAGGTTGGCGTCCTACACAAATAGTTCGGTCTTTTTTTTAACACACCTCGTACAAAAAAACATACGTTAAAACGAAAAACAGTGTTGTTACCTAACCTTCCAACCTCCGTAGTCGCGTAATCGCTGGCAAAGTTAAAACACAAGCAATTCCATAAAATTTAACGATCCATACTCGTATAGTAACTATTCATGGATTCTATCCAAGATTACTGCATATATTCCACGACGTATATTAAAAACTTCTAATTTTTGTATAGACAATACGTGTGGAGGTTTAACTGGTTATAAACAGTGAGTGAGTTGGGAAACATAGGAGCCAAAGACGTTGTCAGCACAAAGGCCTACTTCCGAGCGTCCGCAGACAAGATGACAAACTTAATTTGAAGTAGATCTGGCACAGTAGAATGACAAACAGACAGAAACAACAAGGCCAAGACCAGTATGAGAAAATGAAATAGCTACTTGGGAACTTCATCGTTATAGAAGTGAAAGTGGAAATAAGAGCAAACAGTACCGCAACTAGGGGACAACGATCGTGTACTCTGGGCCAGAATAGCGAATATTTTGTTCATAATAAATAAACTCTGTATTTCTTTCATGAGAGTTATAAGGTTCGGGGGGGGGGCCTTTAGTATTATCTTGTAGGCTAATGCTTAACATGATGTCATTTCAGAAGAAGATATAAGTAAAATACAATATTTTATTATTCAAAATTTAATAAACTAATTTAAAATTGTATATATTATGATGATGACGACAATGATGTACGACGACGTCAATGATGATGGTGGTGGTGGTGGTGGTGATGGTGATGGTGATGGTGATGGTGATGGTGATGGTGATGGTGATGGTGATGGTGATGGTGATGATGATGATGACGACGACGACGATGACGACGACGACGATATGACCTAGAACACTCGGTTCGGTTCCATTGAACCCTGTTTTTCGTCACAATTCAAGCAGTTGCTTTGGAGCTACGAGGAGTACACATTATATCCACACCCACATAGCCTACATTACCATACTCTTGCGTTGTCCAGTAAAAATACACACCTTCTGCCTGACACACAGTATGTTCTTAGCTGATCATTGTTACATCTCAGATTGAATAAAATAATTTAAATAATTGCTTACATTACTCAATTAAATAATTGCTTAAATAATGTAAATACAAAACCACACTGCGCGCCCAGACACACACACACTCTCTCTCTCTCTCTCTCTCTCTCTCTCTCTCTCTCTCTCTCTCTCTCTGTCACACACACACAGTTTTTTCAATCAAGTAAGTTTATGTAAACATTAAATCGATATTTTTAATAAAAATTGTTTAGCTAAATACATTTTGTTTTTGTATTATAAATATGCTCTGAAAGTTTTCTTGCCATTTTACAAAAAGAAAGTATAAGTCTTACCAGTTTCAGGCTTTTTTGCAAGCAAGCTGATGAGTTGGTTTCTGCAGTCGTGGCGGCCACTCATGGCCTGCAGAATCTAAAAAAGAAAATGTCCATTTTTACAATTCCTTAACATACTTTAGTTGAACTATTACATCTAAATTAATTGTAAGTCCCCCTGTTCATTTCATCTGAAATGGAAATACAACTGGAACATCACGGTCTGCACAGAATATACAAAATCAAGATAAAATATGGAAAGACGGGAATTGCGTACAGAAACGACAAGAAGGAAAAATTTAACGACCTGAATTTTCATTGTTACGTGGTGTTAAAAAAAGCAATGTACATTATCTACCAGAAGAGGAAAACTCGATAGATGGCCAAAAATATAAGCTACGACGTGAGAAAATTAGGACTCTGTGTGTAATAATAATGGCTCCCATGTGTACCGCCGAAGTAGGTTAGGAGTCAGGCAGGGTAGGCTGCCTTATGTGAGCCGTACAGCATAAAAGGAAGGCAGTGTGGCCGGCACTACGCTTCAGCCACCCACATTATTATCCCCAGGATGTTATCCCAGGTACTCATTTTCAACAGGCTGAGTCGACCTGGGTGCTGAAAAACGCACCTTGATTTTATGGTGCGGGCCCGAGAATCGACCCCGGGACCTCTAGATTAGTAGCCAGGTGCCACACCCACTGGTCTACTCAGCCGCCCACTCTTGTATGTGATTAAAAAAATAGTGACAACTAAATCTATCTATACCTGCAAAAACCTACGTTCTTCTTATATAATAAGACCGCCTACGGAAAAATAAAACCTTTCCGTTGCATGACACAGCAGTAAGACGACCATTGAAATTACAATAGAACTCCATGTATCCGAACTCCAGTTATCCGAATCGCCTATTATCCGAATCGCATTATCAGGAAATGCCATGGAATAAAAATTAATGGAAGTTTGACAAAACAACAAATTGAGGAAGAAAAAGAAGAAGCAATTAACAAGAAGGAAGAGGAAAAAGAGCAAAAGAAAGTGTCGAAAAAACGAAGCTGTATCAACTGAAGACATCCACACAATCATTGTACAAATTCCTGGCTGTTCCGAGTGTGATGTGGACGACATAAACGAGTGGTTGCAGAGCGATTTCCGATTCACCGGACCCTGGATATCAATTTTTGGACGATGAAGAAATTATCCAAAGTGTAAACAATGAATCTCAGCAGGTAGATGAAGACAATGACAACGATGCTTCAGTTGAAGAGGAAAAGGAATCTACGGCGAGTGAGGCATTCACTTGTTTTTACACTGCCTTAATGTGGATGGAACGGCAGCCTAAATGTGACCTCGTGCAGTTTCTTGCCGTCAAGCGTTTGTGCGACCTGGCTGCATGCAAACGAGTTTCTACGTCAAAACAATTAACTTTGTTTGACATGTTCAACTGAAAAATTATAACTATGTGTGAGTATTATATTTAATTTTTTGTAGCAAAAGTTAATTTTTTTCAAAGCACTTGAGACTTGGTTTTTATTAAGACTCGTGTAATAAAAATAAACAGAAGTGATTTTTCAGCAATATTCGCGTTTTCTTTCATAACATAATCTGTTCCTTATGTTTGTCCTAATTATCCGTTCCTAAATATCCGAATTATGTCTGGGACTCATTAGTTCGGATAAATTGAGTTCTACTGTACCAAAACAGAGATCGTTCAAATAAGTAATAAATACCAGAATTGGTTGTAGAACTCAACTTAGAGGGACACACCTCCATATTTCGAATTTTCAAAAGTAAAGATTTTCACTTTTCACGGAATGTTTCCTTTTTAAGAAGTAGGACGAATAAGTCTTGTGCTAAAACTAGTACTTCGTATTAATTAAGCTCTTTTTAATAAAATTAGTTGGCCAACGGTATCTACGGCTTTGCTAAAATGCTAGAAACACACGTGGTAAACGTTTGCCACACACTGCAATAGCACAAGGTCAGGGTTGAGCCACGTTTTGAACCGAAACTCTTTGTCGAAAAGAATATTGTTACGACATTACAGGACAATCTACGCGTTTCTCAAATGTTCCAGAAGAATCCGGCTGTAATGTTGTGTGCGTACGTGATTTCAACATGCATTCGCGAGACTTTTCTACACGCCGCCAGCCGCGCGGACTGTGTCAAGGCCGCAATCAGTTACGTTCTAGTGTAGAGCTAATGCGTAGTACGTGGAATGTAGTGGATTTTCGACGGGGTATAAATACAAGTACTCAGCGACGCTCAGTCAGTTTGAGTTGCGATTTATTGGAATGCGGTTCGTAGTATTATAGTTCAGAGTTATTGTCGGCCGATTACTCTGTACGTTTAAGTGACGATTTACACAGTGCGGTTTGAAGTATTGTGGCGAAGTACTAAGTATGTGTTTTATAATTGTGCGTTACTCTATTAGTGGACATTATTATTGCGTGTGGACAATTTCTATTTGATTTGTTGTAAGAGACTATCTTGTTAATTACAAACTGTTTAACAGTGATAATTAAAGCTGGTGATTAGTGACGTAATCGGTGTCTTGTATTTTGTTTTCCACCGTACCATACGACGATCAGCAGACCGTCGTAACAATATTTTTGGTTTCCATAAATGTGATGTCACTGTTTTGTGTATATTTCTCAAGCAACTCTGACAGATCCGAGCTAGTGAAATATGTCTATACTCTTATAGCTGATCGTTTTTTCTCTTCTTGGCATAGATATTACAACAGGTTTCTTTATAAACGAACGAGGACAGATGCGACCTAATGTCAAAGATATTAGATCCGACAAGTGAAGTAGTACTTCTGCAAAATATTTCAATATATATTGCTACGACGGTCTAGTTGATCGTCGTATGGTACGGTGGAAAACAAAATACAAGACACCAATTAAGTCACTAATCACCAGCTGTAATTATCACAATTAAACAGTTTGTAATCAACAAGACAGTCTCTTACAACAAATCAAATAAAAAATTGTTTACACGCAATAAAATACCAACTAATATAAAACACAATTGTTCCGCACAATTATAAAACACATAACACTTCGCCACAATACTTCGAACCGCGCTGTGTGAATCGCCGACAATAACTCAGACTGAACGAAGCGTCGCTGAAGTCTTGTATACCCCGTACCCCGTTGATATACCAGAATATTCCATACTACGCATTAAGAACGCTACTAGAAAACACCAGAACGTAATTGATTGTATTCTTGCACACAGCGCGCGCGGACTGGAGAAATCTCCATCAGTCTCGGACGCGTGACAAGTGTCACGTAATTGTCCTTCATCTCAGTAGCAGCAACACGTACGCACACACACATTACAGCCGGATTCCACTGGAACATCCGAGAAACACGTAGAATGTTTTAACAGTTTTTACGCATTACATAACAATATATTTTAGTGCATCCGAACCAAGTGCTTATACAACGTTGAAAACGACCTGCGCAGAACAAACATCTTTGACACACTTGGGACATTTTATAGGAGAAAGTCACGTGACGCAAGGCAACTGTGTGGAATGGATCAGTCGCTCCCCGAACACCGTATGTCAAGTATACAGCGTGCCTTTGATTATGGAATGGAAGGGGAGCAGTATGACAGACAAAAGTGTGAAAGGGAGGGGCCTTTCTTTTTCACTCCTCGCGTACCGAAATTGGTGACGGCTTTTTCCAAAGTTGTCAGGTTATAGTACTAAATCATCGTTTCAGTTTCATCAGTGCTAAACAGAATAGGAAGTAAATAGTTTTCTAGACCAAACGTCAATCGGTAAACATCGATATTGGGAAAGATGCCATCGTGAGGTCGCCAGCCTCTTTGACGTGTTGCTGATTAAACGACTCACTATCTCAACCAGCTCGCTTACTTTTGGTCCGTCCAAATTTTCTCTGTTTTGTTCCCCCTACTAAACTTTTTCTTATTGTCCATAGTTCTCTGTTATTTTCCCCCGCCTTTGCAAAATGATCTTTATAATAAAGATATATTCGCATGCAGTTTACGTATTTTATGCTCTCTTCATTCAGATTTTTAACTTTTTTCGTGGTACCTTAAACTGAAATTCTTGTAACACTCTCAGTTCAAAGTTGTGTTAAGCTACTTATAAAATTAACTAACAGTGAAACGTTAATATCAGCACAGCGAAACAGGAGGTCAGTCAAATCGCCCTGCCACATTGAAGCGATTTAAAATTCAATTTCAGTGTATATTGTTTTCAGTACATTTGGGGGGGGGGGGGTATAATTCCATAAATCTCTAACTAAACTTATCATGTGATGGTCAGTTACATTAGTATGGACAGTGTTTGCAATAAATTCAATATCTCTAGCTGTAACCGATACACGGCACACGTTCATAAGTAGCATTATTTAAGTTTTTCGTGTTGGCACACTTAGTACGGTGGAAACCCCCCCATGAGCGGCTGGCAGTTCTTTAGACCTATATTCATCCGTGCTGTGTTTATAATTTATTTGAATTAACGAAGAGAATTCTTAGTTTTAACTCAACCATATGGGATTTTATTCTTCGTATTGTTTAAATTAGCAGCCATCCTTACTATTTCTTTTATAAATTTGCTAACTGCTATAATTTTTATTGTAGGTTGTTTAAGACCTGATGATGTCAGTGATGACGAAAAGCTTAGTCGAACAATAAAAATTATAGCAGTTAGCAAATTTATAAAAGAAATCATATGGTATTTGTTTGTCTGTCTTACCGTTTGGGGTATGCACAAACAGTAACTTTTAAACACACCAACTGATTTTTGTAAAAACGTAGCATGCACAGCCATGCTTTACCTTTCACATCTCTATTGTTTTGAGATTGAATCCCGCCCCCTAAAATTGGGAGCGGAAGGCAAACTTTTTGTGGTCAAAATTTCCCGTAAAAATCATGTGCGCTATAAAACTAAGAGGATTTGATCCAGAATCTAAATATACTGTCAATCTTTTGAAATTTCCTGACACTTTGCTGATATTTTGTTCATTTGCTTTGAAATACTATTTCAAACGTAATAATTTGATTAAATTATTTATTTATTTATTTATTTAATTTGTTTAATTTCAAATGAGAATTTATTTTCAAACTGTAATATATTTAGCTGTAGCTTATTTTCTTATTACAACGACATTTTCTTTTAATTCTAAATACCTTTCCTTTAGGGGGGGTTATGCATCATCAAACTTGGGGGGGGGACCTTGCTAAATGTATACTTTAAACAGAGTTTACTGTGGTCGTTAATAGCATTTTGGAGTGAGCCATACCAAACAGTTTAATTGGCATCGCAATATTGAAAAAAAAAGTTCAAATTCATGAGAAGAATGTTTTGAAGTTTCTGGTGGTAGTAAAAATTATTTTGGAAAAATATCAGAACCAAACAGACATCAGTAGAATTGTTCTAAGGCTTTCTCGGCCGGTGTCTTTAAACCATGGACCACTGCTAAACACCCCGGTAAACTCTTCTAGTACAAACATCAGTAGGTTAGCGTTACAGTTAGTCACGTGTCTTGTGTGTTTATGTTAGTGATCGCAGATAAGAACTACAAACACTCTTAATAGTATATTTGTAAACTTAACACTATTTATTTATTTTGTTTTTTTTTTTGCTTCTGTATTAGCTAATTAAATTTAGACCGGTTACGTCATTTGAATTCCCGGGCCCGCTACTTAAATTCCCGGGCCCGCACCATAAAATCAAGGTGCGTTTTTCAGCCCCCAGGTCGACTCAGCCTGTTGAAAATGAGTACCTGGGATAACATCCCGGGGATAATAATGGGCGGCTGAAGCGTAGTGCTGGCCACACTGCCTTCCTTGTATGCCGTACGGCTCACATTAGGCAGCCTACCCTGCCTACTCCTAAGCTACTTCGGTGGTATGCATGGGAGCCATTATTATTATTACGTCATTTGAATGTATACGATAAAATGATGTAAAATTTAGAACTAATCCGAGAAATCTTATAAAAAAAAATTATAAATAACAATAACTTTACGCAGACAAAACACGAGACGCTCTTTGGTTACAAAATCGAAAAATAAATGATAACTGATAACAGTTCGTTGACACTTCGTAGCCCTACAAGTGAAATTTGAAATAACCGTATTTTATGCAGTTCTGTCGAAACTGTGGGCTCAAACAAGGTGCAGTCGTAAATTCGACATTTTTCACGTTTCGAAAAAAAAAATCGTATTACTCGGAAAAAATAGAAATAATTTCTGCTAACACTTTTTCTTGTTACAAAAAAAGTGTTTCTCTAAAAATGTTACAAATTTTGCATAATACCTATACCAATCTTGTGGATGAGGGACGAAGAGAGACGGTAGCTTTCCATGCCATAATTGGGGGAGGAGTCGAAATCAGAGATTTTATTCAAACTGCTGATGAAATTATTGGATACAAAAATACGCTACTTTTGTGACGATGCTTCATCTGTTTCATTATGGGACGGCACGACGCGCTGTTACTTGAATTACGCTTACCAAAAACCCAAATACCGTAATCTAACAGGACCACTAGATTTAAACAAGATCCCCCACGATTTTTGACTCTCTAGAGCGAGGAAAAGTGCCCTAAAAGAGGTAGAAACGACATCCTGCTAACGAAAAAGATAGGAAACAATTAGTGCGAATGTAACCAGAAAAGCACACGATAAAAATAATTTGAATTGTTATCAGATGGAAGAAGACCAAGGGGTCACCCAGAATGCAATGGGAAGCAGGGGCGTGCTTACGGAGGGAACGAACGGGACCGGACACCCTCCCCGCAAGAAAAACAAAAATAATTTGGAGAATTTTGTTAACCTCTTAATTTTTACGCTATTTTGTAAGTTTTTTAAGCTGTGAACGCTAATAGAGTAGTAACTCTCTTTTAAATATACAAACAGGTTTATTACACAGCATATGCGAATACCAATTGCAAGGAAAGGGATCCCACAACAACTAATTAGAGCAATACAGAGTATGTATATGGAAAATAAAATCTTACTAGAAGCAGGGACACCGAGAACAGCTCCTAGAGTTGGTCAGATCAATTGTGGAGTACGACAAGGGTGTTCATTATCACCTTCTCTTTTTAATTTATATATTGACGATGCCATACAAAACTGGCAGATGTATCTTCCAGACTCTTTTATGATTGGTCACTCTACAATTGACACTTTGTTGTTTACGGACGACCAGGCTATTCTGTTGGACTCTGAAAACAGATTGCAGATGGGTATACATTTGTTAAATGGAATCTGCAAAGACTCTGAATTGCAGATATCCACAATTAAAACCAAGGTGATGTGGAACTGATTCCGTACGGGCAAAAATTATTATAGACGGTACTGTCCTGGAACAAGTTAGCGGTTTTGAATAGGCTACCTGGGCTACAGTGTGTCTTGTAATGCAAGCAACGACTTGGTGAATAAGTTGCATAAGTTCAACCTTATGTGCAGGACCATCAGGCGAACCCTTAAGTCAACAAGTAAAGGAACACGCCTAAAATTCTACAAGGTGATGGCTCTCCCCACACTTCTTTATGGGTCTGAGAATTGGACTTTAACGAAAGACCAGGCCAATCGCATCCAAGCGGCTGAAATGAGATTTCTCAGGCACGTGTCAGGGTATACTCTCCATGATCATAGAAGAAACTCAGATATACGGCAGGAACTGAATATTATGAGTATACTCGACAGGATCGCCCAGTTTCGGCTGAATTGGTGGGAACATCTTTGCCGAATGGATGACTGCCGCAACCTCAAACAACTATGAAACTATAAGCCGAGGGGACGGAGAGGTGTGGGACGTCCGAGGAAGCGCTGGAATGATCAGCTCTAATCTTTGCCTATTTCAGACCGGAACAAAACATTCTTGGATTAAACCTTGAGAATGATGATGATAATTTGCGAATACGTCTGAAAAATAAAACATAGGAAAATCAATTACGTCAATAGGTACCTTCTAAACAATGTTTCAATGACGCGTATTTGTATTGTGTTATTGCCGTTTACTTAAATGGGACTGATTTCAGGATGTTATCACGCGTTTTTCAACCCTTTAAACAGAGTGATGTTGATTAGTCTTAACTTAATTTTTCTTTTATATGAAGCCGATTCGTCCGGCTCCCCCCCCCCCCCAAAGCCAAATTCTATATACGCCACTGGTGGGAAGTCACATAGGAGGGGGAAGAATATCATGCAAGTTAGGGCAAATAAGACAGAGAAACGTATAGAGGAGGCGGCAAGACGATCCGACACCATAACATTGCAAGCGGCAAAGAAGAAAAGAAAGTAGAAGCAATAAATGTTACTTTAAAATAGATGTACACATGCAGTTGATGTAAACTGATAGACTATTCGTTTACAGTTTATACCTGCAAGTTCACATGTTACTATAAACTTTATTTCAAATGTCTATAAGCACTTTGTGTGTGTGTGTGTGTGTGTGTGTGTGTGTGTGTGTGTGTGTGTGTGTGTGTGTGTGTGTGTGTGTGTGTGTGTGTGTGTGTGTGTGTGTGTGTGTGTGTGTGTGTGTGTGTGTGTGTGTGTGTGTGTGTGTGTGTGTGTGTGTGTGTGTGTGTGTGTGTGTGTGTGTGTGTGTGTGTGTGTGTGTGTGTGTGTGTGTGTGTGTTTAGTCTTCGTTTAGTTATACTTTGCTTTATGCTACTTTAAATAATCTTTTTGGTGTTTATTAGTATATCTGTTTTCCGCAGAAAATACATTAAGTATCTACCAGAGTTATTATACTGGATAGTCAAGGCCAAAGCCTTAATGCTCACGTTCAAGGTTTAAACCAGCCTTCAAGGTCTTCGTCGCGACTCAATCTGGGAGGCCCCCTCCCCAAGAGGTCTCAACAAATTGTAAGAGATGCGTTATAAGCTTTAAAAGAATAATCTTTCAAAAAATTAATATAGTAATATACAGAGACAACTTAATAACCCATTTCTTTAAAATTATAGGCAATAATGTTTCAATTTCTATGTTTTCATTTAAAGAGAATTGTTTTAAGTAATATAATTTGTTTTAAATGTAGTATTTCAGAGCTATTTAATTTTTTTATATTTAATCTACTTAACATTTATTTCTTGTATTTATAATCAACATACAAGTTTGGGGTATGGTGATTAGCAGAGGAGGAAAAAGGGCAAACATAAAGATAGGGCAAGACAAAATACAACAGGTGGAGTTATTTAAACATCTTGGAAGCTTGGTAAGTGCACTCGTGAAATTAGAGCAAGAATTGCTATAGCGAAAGAGGCATTTAATGCGAAGAAAAGACTGCTGTATGGCAAAATTAATAAGAATTTAAGAAAAAGGTTGGCCAAATGTTATGTGTGGAGCGTTGCTTTATATGGTGCAGAGACATGGACACTGAGGAAGGAGGATGAAAAAAGATTAGAAGCATTTGAAATGTGGGTTTGGCGAGCAATGGAAAAAGTGAGGTGGGTTGATAAAGTAAGGAATGATGAAGTTTTACGAAGAATAGGGGAAGAGAGAAGAAACTTAAACGTTATAGAAAATAGGAAAATGAATTGGTTTGGTTATTGTTTAAGAAGAGATACTTGCTTACATCTGCCATGGAGGATGTCACAGAAGGAGAAAAAAAAAGAGCGTAGAAGAATGGAGTTAATAGATGACATTAAAATCAGAGGGTGTTACGAAGAAACGAAAGGACTGGCATGTGATAGGACAGCTTGGAGAGGTCTTACCATTTGAAGACCTGCCTTAGGGCAGAACACCAAGTAATAATAATATAATCAACATCTATAACAATAAAAGCATTATAAAACAACAATTAATTTTAATTTAATTAAAATTAAATCCCATAATTTAAGTTTGGACAATGTCATAAACAAATTTATTATTTGTTCTGTAAAACATGTAATATTCTTGATTTTGAATATGTACCCATACAAATCTAATTTAACCTTTCTTGTTTTTTGAACATGTTTATTTAATTTGTACAGTTTCTTTAATTAACCAATATTTTTATTAATGTTATATATGAGGTACTTGTCATCAGTAATGATAATACATGTCGACCAGTACCTAATAAACAAGTATTACATTTTTTTAAATTAAGTTTTTGTACTAACTTAAGAAATTTGCCCAACTAATCGCATTGACCATCAGCAAACTTATTCGTTTATTTCTGTACACAAAGTTCTCTTTTGTATTGGAAAAACTACCAATAAGGAGAATATTATGAACGAAATTATGGTTAACATCAGTGAACGTTGATTCTGTATAATTTACAGTAATACACTCAAAAAAATAGTCTTTGGTATAATTTAATGCTGTACTGCTACAAAAACAAGGCAATGTTTTTGGAACTTGCATACATACATATGATTTATCCCATTCGATCACACATCGTTTGCAGGAATGGCAAACTTAAAAAAATATGAAACGCATTTACTCAGACTTAATGGCTACGGAGACTGGTTACTGACAGTGTACAGCTGTTTAAATGTTTTATAGATTCCTACTGTTGTTTTAGATCTACTATTGCCTTATGTTCACGCGCAAATTATATGGCAAATAATTAGCTGTTAATTAATTACTAATTACTACTAATAACTGTCGGTCAGTCGTTAGATTGAAAGACAAGTCGAAGGAACTCACCTTTGTTAAGTTGGAGTCCATTTTTACTGATTAGCCAATGTAACTAGAATAACCCACGTCTGCTGTGGCAGTGTTGCTGTATGCACACCAGTTACATAATACAAGCTGTACTCACTTGACCTTCACAACAATGTTGTCTTCTCACTCTCTCTCTCACTCGCTCACTCCCTCTCTCTCTCTCTCTCTCTCCCCCTCCCTTCCTTCCTCTCACTCTCTATATATACACACACACACACACACACACAAGCATATATATATATATTGTAACGTGTTATTTCACCAAACATAAAACTAATAAGAGTACTAACTAAAAGATAATTTACTGACTGTGACAAACTATGGCTGACAATGACCAAAATACCAAGAAGTTAAAGATCCCAGGACAAAAGATGTAAATAAATAATTAATTAATCGCACTGTTGAGTACATTTACATATGTTTTTATTTGTGTTAAGCTGATTCATTCTAATAAGACAATTAATATTATTATTAAAACTTCATTACTAGTTAAAATGTAAATAAATCTAATTTAACTATGGGGAGGTCTGCGCACCTCAGATCGTTATTTTATATATCAAGAAAAAAACTATATAAAGTAAATTATTTAAGTGTTACAAATATAATCATGTCAAACTGTAATTCTAAAAGTTATATTGTGTGACAGTGTTAAGAAGGGAAAATAACAGTGAAATACATTTAAAAGAAAAAAATCATTAATGGAGACAGTGATTAACTATAATTAAAATATGAACGTTGAAGAAATATATAATCTATATAAAGCAGGTATATAACACATATAGTGAGAAAAGACAAAGTAACTAATTGAAAAGGATAAAATTTTACATTAAAAAATTATAATAAAATAGTGTAAGGAAGAAAAAATAAAGTTCAACCGAATATTATTAATTATAAATGGTAAACCGAACCTGTGACCCATAAAAAATATACCCAAGGCCTTACTTAAAGAAATTAGTTTTTTGAGTTAAGAAGGGGATTGTTGAAAATTTCCAATTGGAAGACAGAACGTATAAAAAATTACTGCTGAATTTGATACAAATTGAAGATCAATAAAAGATGAGATGACCAGGAAAACCAACCCAAAACCTAGAAGAATGATGTTTGAATAAAGAGACAAAAAACCAGATGTGTGTGTGTGTGTGTGTGTGTGTGTGTGTGTGTGTGTGTGTGTGTGTGTGTGTGTGTGTGTGTGTGTGTGTGTGTGTGTGTGTGTGTGTGTGTGTGTGTGTGTGTGTGTGTGTGTGTGTGTGTGTGTGTGTGTGTGTGTGTGTGTGGCAAATCTGTTGATACGAACTTTTTCTTTATTTTCACTTGCAGAACATGTCCTGACACTATTTCAGGACCTTAAGAAACGCTTTATGAAACACCCTAGACCAGAGGTTCCGAATGTGGGGTCCGCGATAATGTTTCAGGGGGTCCGCAGACACTTTGTAAGAAAAAATAGAATACACCGTAATTTTCTCCGCTTTTTTAAAATCTAAATCTAAATGTTACAATCTTAAAACAATTAGTAGAAGAATCCGTTTTTTTTTTGTTTAAAACTAATTGTGTTGAAACCCCCCTTTTATTTTTCTAAGTTTTGTAATTTTTTTTGAATTTTATTTAATTTTATTTTTATTAAGTTTTTTTTGTGTAAAAGGGGAGAGACATCATATTTAGAACTAGGTAAAGAAAAAACCTAGAGGAAGCAAAAGTGTGCAAGGCCCAAATACAATTACAGACATGTCCCCCCAGGTGAATGACAGGACTTGCAAATGAAAAACTCTTTTAACCAACAAGCGTGTGCTTTATTCAACCTGTAAGATTTTACATACATAACAAGTTCGTAATTGTGTGAGCACACCATTAAAGGCAGAATTATATATATATATATATATATATATATATATATATATATATGTATTTCCATTAATTCATAATGTCACAAAGTAAGTGAATTGATATTACTAATTGCAAAAATTTCTGCCTGATTATGTATGAGTCAAAGTTAGTAATAATCTCATTCATAAAGCAATACTAATCCATCAGTGTTGTATAATATCAAATAGGCTAGAATGTTGTCTCAGCAAGCACATTTATGGTTATTCTATTTTTTTAAATCAGTTACATATTCCCCAAAAAATATATATATATATATATATAGTAAAATTACACACACAAACACATATACGACATGAATAACAAAACATCCCTCATTTCAACACTAACCTCCACATAAACCGATTCCCACAGCAGTAAATAAATGAACCCTAATATGTATAGCTAGGTACAAATATAAATGATAACGTAAATGGAATATCTCAGCTCCTAAGCATAGATTTGCCAGCATATTCACAAGCATAGTTCACACCAGAGAATGTAAGTGACCGCCCCGAAACTCAACCAGCCAAACGAACCCTTAGCTTAATCATTAAGCGTTAAGTATGTGTGTGAAAGAAAATCGTTTCTCAACTACAGCATCAGACAACCCCAGCTACGTTATTAAAACTCAGCCATGACCAGATGACATGATAGCACGAGATAATTAACTCCCTAATGGTCTTATTAAATGAAAGTTAGATCTTACAGTAAACTGCGGATGTGTGTGTATGTGTGTAACTTCTTACACATTATACAGTTATAAGATACTTCATTAGGTGTACTGTGGTAATGTTCACACATGCAATAACATGATGATCACACATAATTGAACATGAGAGTTTGTGCTAGAGTATAGTGTTCAGAACTTCACGAGTGAGCTTCTGGCGGCTTCTGTGCATTCACAAGTTGTAGAGAGAGAGAAATAGATAATCAGAATTTTCCCACCTGGATTGTCCGGTGTACTTAGTTCGTATAGGCGCGGATCAGTGATGTCACAGTCGTGTCACCAGTCCCTGGTGCAGCTTAGCGTTGGAAAAAGTCCTTGGTGCAGCTTAGCATCGGAAAAGTCCTCGACTGACGGCATTGTGGCTATAGATCGTCTCTGCCATTAGGGGGGACAGATGTTCGTCCACCCCTGACACCCATCTCGCCCTTGGTCGAGCACCTGGACATACAATGGTTGTAGAGGGTGTCATAAAGAAAATCACGCCACTTAGGCCGTCCACATTAAATACCAACACTAACTTTAAGCAGCAACAGCGCACACACACATCGCCACTAATTCAGATTAAACAGTATTAAGCTCGTCTAGCAATTACTTTCTTAATGTTTCATTGAAATATTCAAATTGATTAGCTGTGTCTTTCGTTGTTATTAATTACATCAAAACAGCTGAGTGCAAGATACATTAGCATATTCTCTATTGAAATCAACTTGACCCACGACTCTCACATTCATAATTTAATTAAATTTAATTTAATTTGATTTTGTAATAGCATTAATGCCCAGATTAAAAAACTGCTCTATACGCACACACACACACAAGCATAACTCATAATGAAAGCTGAAACACAAAATATATTTGGGGTTAGAATATTTTCAGAACCCGCAGACTTGCACGTACCTGGAACAACACTTTATCTAGCCTATCATAGTGATAGGTTCGGAAGCCCTGGTTAGAAGTTCGCCGCCAGCCGAGACCAGATGAACAGGTTGGAGGATCAAGCAGAAATGAGAGCGATACAACGTTTCGCTCCAGCCAAGTAACCTCCGAAAGCAGGAATGTACAGACACAGCTGACTGGCAGCGCCAGCTGTATTGCGTAGCAGCACAACCTTTTGTGTGTATAACCGACCGGCAACAAACAATCGTAACAGTGTGGCATATCGTGACGTCAGCGGCGCTCGTTTTTAAAATAATAATAATAATACGTTGCCGAAGCCAGTTCGGCACAGTGTGACGATTTAAATTGTAACAGTAATCGTAAAATAAAAAAAATTAAAAATTAAGTTTGCGAGCGATTAAGCCATTTTAAATCTCACTATAATACCTAAAACCCCTGTATGTACTCAGTATGAGAATGTGAAGTAATTAAGAGGTCCCAAGAAACACTAATAAAAAGGGAAATTTGTAAAAAGTTATTATTGTCATATTTAACCCTTTGCTGTTATTATGCGGTGACCTGTTAATTCCGGACTCGACGTGTCTACCGAGTCGTCTGTAATTTAGAATAAGATAAAAATCATAATGTTTATAATTAAAAATCTGAAGACACAGATAGTCGTTAAAATAACTCACTTAAATTATATATGTTTATTAAGGTATAGTTTTGTAATAAAAAAATGTTAACTTAAATAAAGATAGGGACTATATTGTCGCGTAGTAATTGCCCCTCTCCTTTTGTTAAGTACCAGTCGAAGCGAGCAGAAAAACGCTCTCTCGCTATGTTGACTTCACTGAGTGCAGACGTACGAGCGAAAGCTCCGACAAAATGTTGCTAATTTATTTGTTTTAATTTAAATATAGTATACTAGATACTACTGCTAAAAGCGTGTGTTATGTACCAATAAGTTTAAATATGTGATAACAAGAAGACGTAATATGTAACACAAAAGACAGAAATAGTGTTAAACAAGATGACGACTCCCTTCAAGAAGTAACTACACTTTCAACATCATTCCTGAAGATGTGATCTACAGGAACTTCATAGAGACACGAATACCAGGCATAAGACGCTGTTTAGGACATCTGAGAATCTCCAATCCATACACCAAAGAAGCTCCAATCTCCTCTGTGAACATCCTAGCTTTTCTTGACAAAGACTCGACCGGATGATGACGCCGACTACAAGGACTCCCAAGACGGACAGCCCCAGGACGAGGTTTCTACATTCCATTGTAAAGGTGACTCGATAGCCTGTCTATCGAGGGTTCATAATATATGTTACTCTACACACTTCTAAAAGAGACTTTTCAAAGACGATTAATCTTATGTAAACATTAAAAGAGAAAATCTAAGTAATTACTGTAAAGATTTAATTATCATACGTTGTAACGCTTTAAATGTTAATGTAACTTATTAGTGTTCCAAATATTAGTACCATTCTTCAAATGGATAAAGAAGTCTTGCAAGCTAATATAATGAATTGAAAATAATTAAAAGTTTTAACTATTAAATACAGAAAGTTAACTCGGATCCGAGGTATAGCGATATAGAATCAATTTGATCCCACAGTTTTATGAAACCATTTAAATATTTTAGTTTAATTAATGATGTCATGGGATCTGTCAGTAACTGTTATTAAATAAAGAGAAGTCGTCTTGTTACACATAAAAATGAGTGCGTAAATCAGTACAATACCTTCCCTTGCTTCCTTACACAGATAGTAAGTAATTTGTTCAGTGTATTTGATTTGAATACAGTTCGTTACAACGTAGGCAGCCCATGTAATTGGCAGAGGTCAGTTAAGATGGGTTCCCTGGATTTGTAACGCGGGAATACGTTACAAAATTGCGCCACTCTGCTGATTTATATAAAGGTTTTGTAAGCATCGTGACGCAACAAAATTGCGCCACTCTGCTTATTTTTATAAAAGGTATTGTGCTGTTGTTATCTTGTAAGAGTAATTGTGTACAGAGTGTCACAAACAAAATTGCGCCACCCTGTAGCTTTCTTAATTTATTAGTAAATTAAATAACTCACTGAATGCCGTGAATTATTTATCATTCAGTTATTGATCTATGCACTCAGAGAATGTAATTAATGTAACTTACTGTAATGTAATCGAATGTAATTAATTTTCAAAACATACGTAAATGATAGTGTATATAAGTTGAAATATCATTTTATGAAGAAATATGCATGTACCTACTTGCATATATGACTTGTAATGTTTGGTCGACTAAGCAGTCTGTAACAGGTTTGTTTTATGACAATCCATGACCTGTTGTTTCTTGAATACTCCTGCATAGCATATGTTAGACATACACTAACATATGTCTGTTGTCACAAAACTTTGTTAATAATAATAATGCTCCTGTGTAATGTAGACCCAGTTAATTACGTGGAAAGAATTTCTTAATTTGAAATTGTGAACAAAATAAATAATTAATTTTATTGGAGAAAGTATATGAATGAATAGAGTCAAAGTGTTATAAAGCGTAATAGTAGTGTAAATTGTTGAATAAGATTCACCCTAACGTCTGTGCTCCCCTTCCTCCAGTTTAAACCTGTCGAGTTAGTTAATCGGTGGCATTGTGTAGATAACAATAAGTAAGAGTAAAACCCCCCATTCTCACTGACACACTCAGCCTACCTTTGTTAACTAAATAAAGAGGGTGACCTACATTCCAGAAAACAGCTGACCGGCTATTTAACCTTGAAGAATATGTGTGTGGAATTTCTGTATCTCCCTTAGAAGAGAAATTGTTCTTTTCTAATCTGTGCAAATTAATTACTTAAGAATTTATCCTATATATGTGTAGTGTTGTAGAATTAATTTTAAGTACGTTTTAATGTGTTAGAACTTAAAAAAAAAAAGAAAATGGCCCAATTCAATCCGGATTTGTTGTTAAAAGACGAGCTGTCTTACGAAGCTCTTTTGCGTGGACTACCCCATGCGAATGTAACAGTCGCGGAATTACGTAGGTCAATTCGCGAATGTGGATTTGATACACCCGTGCAATTAAATTACCTAAGTGAACTCGATTATGAAAGCGAGAAAGAAATTTGTAATGCCAAGTATAGTGAGCTTACCTTATTGTTCCAAACCCTCCAGGACGAGAAATCTCCGGCGATAATTTTGCGGACTACCCAGAGAATAGAGCATTTAACCCGGCGAATGAAAAATTTGTTGATCTGGCCTAATCTCACGGAAATACCTCTTGAAGTACAAAACCTAGCTGACGAAGCTCTACGCCGCTTACCCTCAATTATTAACGACTTAAGAAGAAAATCCGACTCATTCAGGATGGACGAAATAGAGAAGTCCTTAAAGAAATTACACATCTCCCCAGTACAGTCACCTACTACTGATTTACCTCCGCCTATCACTGATCGGAACTCACCCGCCGTATCGCAAATGCAAGCGAACCAAGAGCAAAATACTGATAAAGATTTAAATGCCTCTCCTCCCGAGCATTTTCAGTTTCGTCCCGGAAATCATGAATTGACCACCTCTAATGAATCAAATCGTTCTCATAAAGGAATGACAACTATGAACTATAACGCGGACCTATACGGAAAAATGACTCATCCAGTGGAGAAAATCTTAACAGAAATCCCTTACACAGATGGATTAAATGTCTCCAAACTACTAACTTTCATTAGCTATCTCCTGCAGATAAAAGATCTACAGCAGCTGAATGACTGCCAAATTTTGCAAGTGCTGTTACCAAAATGTAAACCCCCGTTAAAGAATCGTGTCCTAGAAGCTCTAACCTCTACATTTCCAGTAGAAGAGCTACATAGTTCTATAATAAAATACTTTATTCCCATAGGTATTTATGAAGAGATAAAAAGAAAGATGGTACTCCGAGTACAAGGAAATCAGGAGAGATTAGCTCCTTACATCTCCGACATCAGGGAGTCATCTCGACTACTACGTGTAGACTGGAATGAGACACAACTGGTCGACACCATAATAATAGGACTGTCACCTGAAGAAAGATCTCGTCTATCGTTGATAAATAGACCCAATACAATTGCTGATCTAGAACAGTGCAGTATCCATTCTTCAAATGTATGGTACTCCGATCAAAATCGACAAGCAATGAAACCCGCTGGAACTAATAGAAATGAATTGCGAGCACTAGTGCCTGATGTAACAACCTCGCATGAAAGGCAAGTTTTTAGTAGACCTCACCATGTGCGCAAATCTGGTAAGTTAAGTGTAACACCATATAAAGCGGAAACAAAGTACCCACCTCGCAATAAACCCATCTGTTATAATTGTGGCAAATATGGACACATAAGAAAAGACTGCAAGAGTAAGCCATTGGAACGGAATCACCCAACTCCAAAAAACATGTAAGGCAGGGAGACCCGAAATCCTGTGTCTTCCGCAGCTACTCGAAATCTGGTGAACGCAAAGAAACTAATAATAATAAAATATTTTATAACCAACGTGGAAGGAAAAGAAGTTCGAAACAAATCGATCCCTATGTGAGAGAATTTCGTGGAAAATATAACGCGATTAATAAATGTAACTGGACTAAAAATCTATTACCACTAATACGAGTTGACTTAGGCGTTACCTCCACCATCGCTTTAATTGATTCGGGATCTAGTAGAACTTTAATCAGCAAAGAATTAGCGGACATATTAGCGAAACACCATCTAGTAAAACGGAGTCAACCGGTGAATATAAAGTGTGCTACCGCCGATAAACGTAATATAAACATAAACCTGAGCATTACCGTTAAGGTTAAAATCAAGAACCTGACCTGGATGTTTACAATGTTAGTATGTAAGGAATTAGGACCTGATTTAATATTAGGTGCAGACTTTATTAGTAAAACAGGAATGATTCTTGATATCTATGAGCAAGTATATTATTTCCGATTTGACCGTACACGGAAATTTAAATTTGATTGTAATAAAAAAATAAAGAAAAAGAGTTGTTCATCTACTGCACATGTAATACACCAAGACTCAGATTTGTCTCATCTAGAAAGAAGAGATAGAGTGAGAATACTGAAATTAATAAAAGAATTTTCCTCAGTTCTTACACCTAAACTAGGACTCACTAACCTAATAGAGTATAAAATTAATCTGAGTGATCAGAAAGTAATACGCCTACCTCCGTACAAGTTGTCGCCTCCCAAGATGGAAGTCATGCGAAACCATATCAACAAGTTGTTGGAGCAAGGAGTCATTGAACCCTCTACGTCCTCATATTCTTCACCCTCCTTTTTAGTACCAAAAGGTCAAGATAAACACAGACTAGTTGTGGACTATAGGCAATTAAACAAAAGAATAGAATTTGAATCAATCCCTCTTCCAGACATCCATAGTGCATTTCATTATTTTACTAAAGCTATGGTCTTTACGGTAATGGATCTGAATCAAGCTTTTCACCAAATACCCCTTTCTGAAGAATCAAAACGTCTAACCGCGTTTGCAGTTCCTTTTAACTTGTACCAATTTACTAGAGTACCCTTTGGAATATCTCAAGGAAGTTCCGTATGTAGTAGACTATTAGAAAGCATATTTATAAATTTAAATATGTGTATCACTATTTGGACGACATCGTTATATACAGCGAATTTATGGAACTACATCTTAAACATCTACGCGAAGTGTTATCTCGGTTACTAAGAGCAGGATTAACTGTTAACCCAAAGAAGGTAAGTTTTGCCGTCTTACAGTTTTCATTCTTAGGTCACATCGTGAAAGCGAATGGAAAGGTAAGCATTGACCCGAACGAACCCGCGCTATTAGAGAATTTGCACCCCCACGAGATGCAAAAGGTATAGCCCGATTTTTTGGAATGGTAAATTATTTCCACAAATATATTCCCCATCTTGCCGAAATAGCAGCACCCCTAAACTCCTTACGAAAGAAGGGAACGAAGTTCGAATGGAGCTCACTACATCAAAACGCGTTTGAGCAACTTAAAGAAAGTATTATATCTCCCCCAGTTTTGCAACTAGCGGATTTCACGAAACCTTTCGTAGTGCAAACCGACAGTTCCAGTGTAGCGTTAGGTGCAGTGATATATCAAGAGATAGATAACTGTAGACTACCTATTAGTTATGCATCACGAACACTGAGCGACCAAGAAAGAAAGAATTCAGCATATGAATTGGAATGTTTAGCAATTGTTTTTGCGTTCGAGAAGTTTAAACCCTTCCTAGAACACAAATAATTCCTTTTGGAAACTGACAATCAGGCGTTATCTTGGTTATTGAATCACCCTAAACAGTTAGGACGAATTGGAAGATGGATATTGAAGTTAAACTGCTACAAATTCAGAGTGCAGCATATAAAAGGTACTCAAAACGTAGTCGCTGATACCCTGTCTCGTATGTTCCAGTCGCCTACTAAAACTCCCGAAAACAAAGAGAATCCGGAAATAGCACTTGCTAACGCCGTAATTACTGAGTTCCCCCTTGCTTTTACAAACATTGCCCTGTATCAACAACAAGACCCCTTACTGAAGCCTATTATAGAACAACTTACGCAAGGTATTAAATCCGAGAAGTACGTATTGAGTAAAAATGTACTATGTCACAAGATAAGAAGCGGAAAGGAATTAAGAATAATAGCCCCGGATGTAATTAAGCCCATGCTGATGGAATACTTCCATTCATCTACCATAGGAGCCCATATGGGAATCAATAAGACAATACATCGTGTTCGAAAGGAGTATCATTGGAACAATATGAACAGCTAAATAGCCAGTTTTGTAAAGAAATGTACATTATGTGCCCTCAGTAAACCAGCCAGGAATACTCAAGTAAGCCAACTGATTTCAGAAATCCCTAAGACCCCTTTTTCTAAACTTTATCTAGACTTTTCAGGTCCATATCCACGATCCAAATCAGGTAATACAATGTTACTCATTTGTGTAGATTCGTTCACTAAATTTGTTTGGATGTATCCCATGCGACGAGAATTAGCGTCGACTACTGTAAAAATATTACAGGAAAGATTATTTAAAGACTACGGTACTCCTGTACGTATAGTATCTGATAATGGTCCACAGTTTAAAGCGAAAGAATTTAGGAATATGTGTTTCAAGTTAGGGATAGACCATATAACCACTACAGAGTATCGACCGCAAGGCAATATTGCTGGAAGGTATCTACGAAACCTCAAATCTGCGCTAATCGCCTATCATGCGAACGATCACACGTCGTGGGACCAAAACCTATCCTGGATTCAATACGCTTTTAATTCAGCTTATCACGAAGGTCACAAGTCGACCCCGTTTAAGTTACTGTACAAATACCGACCAAACCACCCTTTGTCCACAAGATGGAATATACACGATCTGCTGCCTCCGCAAATAACGGATAAGCAGATAAAGCGAATATGGAATAAAGCCCGCTCTAATTTAAGAGCAAACTTAGAGAAATCCAGAAAATACCATGAGAAAGGTAATCATAACAATTCAATTAGGTACCAAGCAGGAGACTTAGTAATGTATAAGACTCACCCCACTAGTAGTGCGATTGATAAGACCACCTCTAAACTATCATACCGATGGTGTGGCCCTTACCAAATCCAGAAGTACCTAACTCCAGTTACAGTAGCCCTGTGCGAACCTGCGACTCGAAAATATGTGCGGAGAACGCATATTTCACAGCTAAAGTTGTATAAGAAGAAGAGACGTAATAGTATAACCCAGAATAGAAAAGGGAATACTAGGTAGTGAAGTAAATTATACTTCAGAAACCGTGGAGAATGTTAAACGTAGAGTTTGGAAATGAGGCCTGATCAACCTGAGATCCAGTTCTGCGAAGCATACATTAATGAATACTCATTAACTAGATGAGTTCTCTAGTACTCAATGGAAACAAGATAGAATTCTAAATAGCAAAGATTTAGAAAATTACTCTACAGAGAAAGAGTAAGACAACCAAAAAGAAAAAACCGGTAGTAGATTTAAGTGATAGAGATAAGAAAGAGTTTTGTGTTTTATTTTGTAAATATTAAGTGTGAATAGTATGTAAAAAAAAAAGAGTAGTTAATAAGAATATATAAAAGTAGATTGTGTTGTGGAGAAGAAGAAAGTAGATATAATGCTAACCAATAACTATGTGAAAGAAATTACACACACTGACACCATTCATACTCCAAGTCCCCAGTTATAAAAAAAAAATAATAATAAAAATAAAAACCGTAACGTGCAAATTAAGCGGTGGAGTATGTGACGATTTAAATTGTAACAGTAATCGTAAAATTAAAAAAAAATTAAAAATTAAGTTTGCGAGCGATTAAGCCATTTTAAATCTCACTATAATACCTAAAACCCCTGTATGTACTCAGTATGAGAATGTGAAGTAATTAAGGGGTCCCAAGAAACACTAATAAAAAGGGAAATTTGTAAAAAGTTATTATTGTCATATTTAACCCTTTGCTGTTATCATGCGGTGACCTGTTAATTCCGGACTCGACGTGTCTACCGAGTCGTCTGTAATTTAGAATAAGATAAAAATCATAATGTTTATAATTAAAAATCTGAAGACACAGATAGTCGTTAAAATAACTCACTTAAATTATATATGTTTATTAAGGTATAGTTTTGTAATAAAAAAATGTTAACTTAAATAAAGATAGGGACTATATTGTCGCGTAGTAATTGCCCCTCTCCTTTTGTTAAGTACCTGTCGAAGCGAGCAGAAAAACGCTCTCTCGCTATGTTGACTTCACTGAGTGCAGACGTACGAGCGAAAGCTCCGACAAAATGTTGCTAATTTATTTGTTTTAATTTAAATATAGTATACTAGATACTACTGCTAAAAGCGTGTGTTATGTACCAATAAGTTTAAATATGTGATAACAAGAAGACGTAATATGTAACACAAAAGACAGAAATAGTGTTAAACAAGATGACGACTCCCTTCAAGAAGTAACTACACTTTCAACATCATTCCTGAAGATGTGATCTACAGGAACTTCATAGAGACACGAATACCAGGCATAAGACGCTGTTTAGGACATCTAAGAATCTGCAATCCATACACCAAAGAAGCTCCAATCTCCTCTGTGAACATCCTAGCTTTTCTTGACAAAGACTCGACCGGATGATGACGCCGACTACAAGGACTCCCAAGACGGACAGCCCCAGGACGAGGTTTCTACATTCCATTGTAAAGGTGACTCGATAGCCTGTCTATCGAGGGTTCATAATATATGTTACTCTACACACTTCTAAAAGAGACTTTTCAAAGACGATTAATCGTATGTAAACATTAAAAGAGAAAATCTAAGTAATTACTGTAAAGATTTAATTATCATACGTTGTAACGCTTTAAATGTTAATGTAACTTATTAGTGTTCCAAATATTAGTACCATTCTTCAAATGGATAAAGAAGTCTTGCAAGCTAATATAATGAATTGAAAATAATTAAAAGTTTTAACTATTAAATACAGAAAGTTAACTCGGATCCGAGGTATAGCGATATAGAATCAATTTGATCCCAAAGTTTTATGAAACCATTTAAATATTTTAGTTTAATTAATGATGTCATGGGATCTGTCAGTGACTGTTATTAAATAAAGAGAAGTCGTCTTGTTACACATAAAAATGAGTGCGTAAATCAGTACAATACCTTCCCTTGCTTCCTTACACAGATAGTAAGTAATTTGTTCAGTGTATTTGATTTGAATACAGTTCGTTACAACGTAGGCAGCCCATGTAATTGGCAGAGGTCAGTTAAGATGGGTTCCCTGGATTTGTAACGCGGGAATACGTTACAATTGTAATTATAAAAGTAATTTCAAACTAATGGCTTTAGTAATGTCTTTAAAACATAAACCGTATCGTATCGTGTAGCAGATCTATTTGTCCGCCGAACAGACTAGACCTCATTCTTGCAGTACAAGAAGAAGATTCATTGGCAGAACTTTCAACTGACATTTCATTAAACTTAACAGTTTTCGCAATTACAGTTACCTGATTTCTGGTTATCTGCAATGGCTGACCATCCTGAACTCGGAAAAAGAGCTTTGAAGTGTCTAACTGTGTTTTCCTCTACTTATTTGTGTGAAACCGCAGTCTCCCTGCTCACGTACTTAAAGTCAGAGTTAAGAAATAAACTTAATATCGAAAGTTAATTAATATTGAAGTTATCAGACACTAAACTCAATATTGCAGAGCTAATTGTGCAAAAGCAGCTTCATTGTTCTCATTAAACTATGTTTGATGTCATTATATTATAATTTTGCAAATTAAGAGAATTTTGATTTTAATACATTTTATTTAAAATATAGGTGTTTCTATCATATTGTTACGACATTACAGAGCAATCGAATGTCCCAGAGGAATCCGGCTGTAATGTTGTGTGCGTAAGTGACTTCAACATGCGCTCGCGAGACTTTTCTAGACGTCGCCAGCCACGCGCGCTGTGTCAAGGCAGCAATCAATTGCGTCCTAGTGTAGAGCTAATGCTTAGTGTATGGATGTTTCTGGATTTTCGGCGGGGTATAAATACAAGTACTCAGCGACGTTCAGTTCGGTTTGAGTTGCGAGTTATTGTTGGGCGATTACTCTGTGTGTTCAAGTGGTTATCAGTGAAAAGTAATTATTGTGGCGAAGTGTTATGTGTTTTCTAATCGTGCGGGACAATTCTACTGTCTGGCCGCGATTGGATTGCGCTGGGTAGGTAAAGTGGGGGAATGGGCAGGCTTGTCGCTTGTACTACCTTTTCCCATACTTACACTCACAACGCGCTCCCTGCTCATCATTCTCGTATCAGCTGTCGGCGCGTAAACGGCGAGTATATAATTGAGATTTCTGTATTACTTATTAATTCTATATAATTGAGTTTATTACTTATTAGTTAACAGAATTTAGTTACTAGGCTATAGTGAAGTGCCGTGTGTATTGTGTCTCCTTTCAAACTTTTGACCAGTATGATCAGGTGAAACATCTTCACCCGGGCCATCTAAGAGGCACGTGATTCACGAGAAAGAAAGGAAGGTTCTAGGAAACGTGATGTCCGCCATGGAAAAAGAGCGTTTGTACAAGATACTCATGTTCCCTTTCAGTAGCCCGACTAAACGAGCAGAAGCATATACAGGTATGCCTAGAAGAACACTTCAGGCAATTCATCGGGAGCTACAAACTGAGGGAACCGTAATTTCACCGAGCAAAAAAAGGAAAGCTCCAACAAGGATTCCCAAAGAAGTCGACAGTTTCGATAGAAACATAATAAAGTCAACTATCGAAGAGTTTTATTTAGTCAAGAAGACAATCCCATCTGTGCGGAAACTTATTAATGAACTGAAGGTGAAAATTAATTTTCCATTTGAACGAACTAAACTGAGAGAGATACTGAAAGAAATGGGATTCAGATGGAAAAGAGCTGTGAGCAAGAGGAAAATTTTAGTGGAGACATAATTGATTGGCGGTGTAGATATTTGATGCGTATGCGAAGAATACGAGAGGACAATCGAAACATATTTTTTCTTGATGAGTCATGGATCGACTCCAACCTAACGTTTCGTAAGTGTTGGCAAGGACCCGGTGTCGTTGGAGCGATGGAGTGTGTTAGTGGAAGTAATAGGATTATTGTTGTTGGTATTGGCTCTGAGGAGGGATTTCTACCTGGGGCCCAACTGTTCTTTAGGGCTGATGTGCCTACTGGGGATTACCACGGTAAAATGAATTACGACAATTTTTCGAAGTGGGTAACAGAGAAGGTCATCCCCAACTTGCCTGCTAACAGTGTCGTCATCATGGATAATGCTCCCTACCACAGCAAAATAGAGAACAAGGTCCCGAATAGGTATGATACAAAAAAGACAATGGTCGAATGGCTAACAAAGGCGAACATTCCAGCTGTCCTGGAAATGAGGAAACCTGTGCTGTACGAACTAATTGAGAAAAATAAACCGACTAAAGTGGACTACAGGATCGATAGAATCTTCGCACAATATGGACACGAAGTAGTACGCCTCCCGCCCTACAACTGCGAATTAAACCCCATAGAATTAATATGGGCAATAATGAAAAGATTTGTTCGGGAAAATAATGTTGGAGATTTAAGAATTCAGCGCCTTCTCCAGCCTTCAGAAGAGGCCATTAAACACGTCACCAATGAAGACTGCAAAAAATGCTGTGACCACATAAAGAAGTTGGAAAATGAATATTGGGAAAAAGACGGACTAATGGAAAATGCATTAGATCAGTTTGTCATCGCTGTGAGCGAGGAAGAAGACAGTGAAGAGAGCGGCTTCAGTGACTTGTCAGAAGATTAAGAGGAAGATATTTAGAAAGTAAAAGTTAATACAAATTAATAGAAAATAAAATTTAAAAATGTTTAATAAAACAATTTTTAAATAAAAAATATGAAAAAAAAGTTGTAACTCGCCATATTTTCTCACTTCTATGGGAAAATATGCCTGTCCCAAGCCAGGCTGTCACATTCGAAGAGATTCAATCGTTTTTTTAGGTAAAGAACGTAGTGAATCACGGTGAAAATGACGAAAAAGTAGGAGGGCAACTTTTTTTTCATATTTTAGAGCAATTAATTATCTTAGAGCAAAAAAATTAAACCCTATTCAATTAATAAGAAATTAAACATATACACTAAGTATAAACACCGATCACTACTAACTTTAACTCATGGAACAGAATGACAAAACGACATCCAAAAACAGCAGTTACTATACTTTTTGTATAACACCAAAGTGGTCGCCGGGTGTAAGGGTATACACCAAACAATGCCCCGTCATAAATGTGTCGAAAAGCCTTCCCTTTGTGACAGATTGGATGGCCTTCAACACGACACATTTGTTTCTAAAACTAGTGTTTCCTGTAAAGTAATTCTTATATTATTGTATTAACACAATACAAAAAGCACATAGTTTTGTTTCATAATTTTTATTGTCATTAGACACGTGTTTTGGCTGTTACACCTTTATTAAAACAGTAAAAACTACGTATACTATGTTCTTTTATTGTCATCCATAAGTAGGCCTATTTGTTTTGTGGCGGTAGCGGCTTGCTTGTCACCAGAGGCGTGCGGTATAAGCTTTTCGAATAACGACGTATTCTGTCTAAACCATCGGCAGTAGGATATTGGAATTTGCATTAAAAATAACTTTGGACTATTTACTACAACTTCTCGCTTACACTATACGTCTATCTTTACAAATAAAAAACTTCCTCACAGACGACAAATTGTAATACACTTACTGACAGAATTAAAAAATTACAGAGATAATAATAATTCGACCAAAAATCTATTTATAGTGTTATGACAATCAAAATATGTTCATAATAAAGGAAATATTATTTTGAATAAAACGTTATAAAAATGAACTCCATAAGTTTCATATTAGGATTGCAATCACTGGTTGATTGAATTGTTGCACTAATTTGCACGGGTGAACAAAAATTGATAAAATATTTTTTTATGATCAACAATATTATATTATAGACATATAATTTATACAGAAATGAGCAGCATAAGATGTAGAATTACATTACAAAAATAAATTTATAAAAATGTGTACTTCATATTTCTGAATGTACATACTGAATGGATAGTACTAAGTAGTAACAATGCATCTGCCGGTCTAGTGGTGGGGACGCCAAGCCGCGCATTCCAATCGCGGCCAGAAAGTAATACAATTGTCTTTTATATTAGTTGACATTTTATTGCGTGTGAACAATTTTATTTTATTTGTTGTAAGAGACAATCTTTTTGATTCCAAACTGTTTAACTGTGATAATTAAAGCTGGTGATTAGTGACTTTAATGGTGTCTTGTATTTTGTTTTCCACCGTATCATAAGACGATCAGTTATACCGTCGCAAGAATATTTACTGTTTGTTTTATTTCAGAACCCAGACGGGGTCCGTGAAGTTTTAAATCACTTGTGGGGGGGGGGGGGGAGTCCGCGGATTGAAAAGTTTGGGAACCACTGTCCTAGACAATAATACTTTGTAATGCGTAGGTAAATGAAACTTTCTTTCCATAAAGCAGTACGTTTTTATTCTGCTAATTTTTACATGAAAACTACGGTATTCTCATTATTTTCCTGCGCGTACCAACTGGTGCAGAGAGGACCAAACCAAATATACCAACACGCCATAGAGGTTTATACAATTTGTTGTTACACAGTAAAACAGCGACAACACTAGACAATCCCACTGCCCCCGCTTTCTACATGAGTTATTTTCTTAATGAGAAACTACGAACACATACGAAAGGAAAAATACCCGCGTTGTCTCATATTATGCGGTTCCTTGTAATCCAATTTCACTCTATGTCTGTTTCGTCAACCATACATAACCCTGCCCTGCGTGCAAGAGTGTGTGTTTATCTCGCTCGCTCACACACACACACACACACATTGGGTAGATAGATTTACGAGATTGTATTTCAGAAACCTTTTTTTCCACTCGTTGATAAAATCCAATTATATTTCACTAATCGTTTAGTATTAACAGTTATATTTTGTACGCTTTAGGTAAGAACAAACTCATTATAATCACTCCTTGAAAAATTATCCGCTTATCTAAAGAACGATACCCGTGGAGTTTGCTAATACAGGATTAAACCAGTGAACAATCGACAAATAAGGACATAGGATATGGGTGTGGAATTTCTGCGGGGAAGGTAACTACAAATTATGGAAAGTTGTCCGATTGTTTGACAAACGAAAAGGTTAATTGTAATAAACGTATTAGTGTCAGAAATTTAAGAAAATACAATGTTTATTTAAGGGTCGTCTCAGAAGTAAGTTTCCATATTCTGTCTTTCAAAGGGAACTGAAGCAGGGAGGCTGACGAAGGTTGGAGGACTTTTATTTGTGTGTAGTGGCAGCAGTGCCAAAACCTCATTCGTTCCGTAGCAACGTAACAACAACACGAAATGTTTAATCATGGACATTCTATTTACCAAAGTGAGCAGTGTGTTTCGTTTTTTTTCTACAAAAAATGAATCCGTGGTTGAAATTCATTGTCACTTAGTTTCTGTGTTCGAGCCTGAGTGCATGAGCATTCAAATGGTCCGCTGGTGGCATAGATCGTTTTTGAAAGGGAAATGTTTGTGGAGCAATGAAGTTCTGCTCCACGACAACGCATGTCCTCATTCCTCGCGAGTCACACACAATTTGTTGGAGTCCTTTCAAAGAGAGATTTTTGACCATTCACCCGAGTGGCTCCGAGTGGCTTCCATGTTTTCCCTCATTACAAAGACCACTTGGGAGGACAACGTTTCGAAACGGGTACGGAAATGAAACAGGCGGTTGACGCCTGGTTCGAAATCTGGGCACGCAGTGGTTTAAAGAAGGAATTGAAAAAACTGTTTTTACGCTAGAGAAACTGTATTGACAAGGCTGGAGATTATACTAAAAAATAAATACATGTTTTTGAATAAAAGTATAGTTTTCTTTTTAATGTTTTTACATCTGGTTTTTATTTTTCCTTAATCAGGGAAACTTGCTTTTGAGATGACCTTCGTAGTTGTATTAAATTTTTAAATAAAGTTTATGTTTATCGTTAGTGTTTGTTTTACAATATAGCACAAATAAGAATAAACTTTTCAACAGTAAATTAATTATAAACTTAATTAACTTACCTGTGGATTTGTTCAACTAACCCATAGGCTACATATTGTTAAACCCAAATTGTAATCTGTAATAATATTTACACCTGTCAAGAAGGAATATTATTTTCTATCACTTGGATCGAGAAAATACACTTTTTTTAATGGAATGCTTATTTTTCCCAACAAGCTTTGGTAAAATTTCCAAACATTTGTAGCATACAAATCATTTTTACTGAATTTGTACTGAAAAAATCAGTATTATTACTTTAAAAAATAATTTGCCTTAAGAAAACTTAACAATGGTTTGTTAGTACACGCACCCACCACTATAATTTTGTTATAATTTTGCAAAGTAAAACCGTTACAAAACAACGTTCTTTGTACCTCTTGATCTCTAGCGCCCTAACTTTTAGGTGAGACGCCTTCAGTGTATTGTGCCGTGTTTTTGGGAAAAACGCGGCGGTGTTCCTTTATATAGCGGAATAATTAAAATTTACGTATTTGACTACGCGAGGGGTTACGTAAAAATTTACGTACGATTATTGGACTTTGTCGTTATGAATTATCTCCCTCCCGGCCGACCCGCGCGCGCTCTAGGCCCGATGTTTCGTACCGTTTTTTCAGTAGCTGGTTTCGTCAGTTCGATTTGGTCATTCAGCATAACCGTGTCTGTATCCGGCTGACAGAGTAAATGTAAAGGTTTTCGTCTTCTAGCTGCTCCTATGGATAAGTAGAAGTCTACGCGACCTACCGGTAAGTGTGTTAACATATGTAACTTAATTATTCATAAAAATAAATTGTATTTGCTTAATATTAACGCGGATGCGTTGCGATAGATATTGCAGTAATTATCACCACGTGGCGGACAACAGGTTAAGTTCGTTTTCTGTAAGCTTCAATCTTAACGCTGGTTAACAGATATTAGTAGTAATAATATAATAATGTGTTATAATAATGTAGTAATAATAATACTCAATTCATTAAACCAGAATGGGGCGTAAGTCAGTTATTTTTCTGAAATCATTGTACATCACGGACTTGTTAAAGTTTGCTAATTCCTGTCAAGGGGAGTTAAGTGCTTCATGTAAACTTGTGCATAACTATTAATTGAAATGATTATTATTATTATGGAATGACTATATTTGGATATATTATATATTAGAATATTTAAAAGGGTTATTGTGAAGCGATTTATTAGATTCAATGGTGTTCTATACTTAGTGAATTTTCGGAGTTTATAAACTGGGCAGGCCATGCAATGTCAGCTGGTAAATGTGGTAGTGTGGTTTATTAAACTTGTAAGTAATCACAGATATAATTGTGCAGGGTTTCCGATGTAGACGGGAATCTGTCTCGCTCCAGAGGAAGGCCGAACACCTGCCTCCGATGATGTAGATTCAAACACTTCCGTCAGCTGTCAGCCGGGATGGACGGACAAACACACTCAACCGGACCCTCTACATACACGCTGCTAACCAGGTGACATTTAAGCTTATTAAACCAAAATGTTGTGGCCGATAAACTCTTTTGAGACACTTGTGGAGACGATCCAGTTTGGGGAACTTAGTTCCGGGCAATTGGGTTACATGTTACTTTGTCATTGTTTTTTTATTAAGGCTTACGCCTCATGAATATATCAATGTCTATCTCCTTCTGAGAATTGTAAACTCGGCCAGGGTCATACATCACCCGGGTCGAGGGGAGTTTTCTGTAAAAAGGGTCGGCACTAAATTGTTTCTGTCTTAAGCATGCATGGACGGATGGATCTGTCCCCGTTGGGAAATTTTACGGTTAATTAATTTTTCAGTTAATGGGGGTTGTGTATTTTATTATTAATTTAAAGATCTGGGAGGTGTTTTAACATGTGGGCGACACCTGTGTGGCTGTTCACTGCAGGACTGTATCATGTCATATTTTGCTGGATCTCGTCCGGACGCATGACCATGCCTGAAGTCAAGTTTTTTTATGAACACTGTAAGCATGTTTCAGTGCCTTCATCACATAGATTCTGTTTTGCGAAATTCGATTCTACTGTTCAGCTAATTTTGTAAACTTTAAATTTTGCCATAGCCAGTTAAATATTGTCACAGTTTATATTTTGCCATAGTTTAAATTTTGTAACTGTTAACCTTTTATTGCTCACAATACCAATTAATTTATGTTAAAGAATACAAGACTAATCGGTATCAGTTATGAGTATTTATGGGTGGTCACGTTCCACTATTTTTATAAATTCTGTCAAGAAAATAAAAGAAATGAGAAATGCAGTTAGGCAGCCGGGCATCTATGTTGACCTCGTGATGGCACTCGTTACCATTATCATTATTGAGATCCGAAATTGATAATTAAACATCTGCGTGGTATTTGTGCGCAGGCCACAATGCTTACTTAGAATATTTAGATTTACTTATTATCTAATTAGAATTTTGGGGCATGTCTACTCTACTCTTTCGGGATATATTAATTGAGGTTTTGGGGTTTAGTTATTTATTAATTGAAAATTAAGGTGGGCCGGATACCTGGTCAGAATAAGGGGGGTTGAGGGTGTATGATGACAGAATATACGCTGCTAACCAGGTGAACATGTGATGTGATATTTATATGTAAATGTGTTTCTATGTCAATTATTTGTTGTGTATCATGCCTTATGTGATTGTTACATTATTATACTTGTTTATGCATATATATATATATATATATATATTTATATCATGTTGGGATTTGTGTAATTACTGGGAGGGTCGAGACTGTGCGCCATTTCACATTATTATTATTATTTATGCGCCACTAATACACAAACTCAACTATTTGGCGATGCGTATGTTACTGGACTTATAATAACGATTGAGGGGTTTTGGAAGTGAGCCATGTTGAGTGTAAAATACTTGCAATTATTGTGCTTTTCAAGGGTGCATATATTGTATAAAAGCCGAATACAATAAATACTGTTATTGTTATCTTAGATCAGAGTTTTATTTGCAAGTCCCATCATACTGGACCCAGCACAATTTTGGCTTCTCTAGGCTCTTGCCTAGTCCTAAATAACTTGTTGCCTCTCTTTCAAAAAAAAAATATAAATAAATATAAAAAAAAGGGGGAGTTTGTTTTCTATAGATAAAAAGCATAAAAAGGAAAGAGGGGTTGCAGTATGTCTTAGAACTCCGCTCCCCCCCTTTAATACAAAAACACTGTTACGACGGTCACTCTGATCGTCGTATGGTACAGTGGAAATTAAAATACTGATAACAATTAAGTCACTAATCACCAGCAGTTTGTAATCATTAAGTTATTCAACAAGATTATACTCGTACAATAATTCATGTTAGATTTGTCCAACGCGCTATAATAAGTCAACTAATAGAGTCCCGCACAATAATCACTTTTCACTAATGACCACTTGAGACGCACTGAGTAAATCGCCCCGACATAAACTGAAATCCTAAGCGGCAGCTATAGCCTGCAGGGTTCTATAATATCCGTCCTTAACAAGCACTCGAGCAGGGGTCTCCAAACGACGGCCCGCGAAGGATCATTGTCCCGCCCGCGGCAACCCGGCCGATGCTCCGTACAGTCTTTAAATAGATCGTCAAAGTACTTCAAATATTATAACATTTTACTAAATATCTAAAAAAGAAATAAATAAATTCAGTAAAATGTTATAATATTTTGTACAAGTTTAAAAAATTTACGTGGATAATGTGATTGTTCGTGTCGCTGCCTTGAATGAATCACGCTTTTCACTCGCATTAACCTAAGGCGAAGATTCCTATTACCCCTGTGCGCTCGGCAAGAGCAATCCTTTCAATGTTTGGATCGACCTTTTTGAAACGTTTTCAAAAATGAACTTTGTAAAATCAAAGTACAGGACGAACACTTGAAATCCATTATAGTGGTAGGAGCACTAAAATTTGACCCAAAATCCACAGACATTATATGTCACAAGCAACTCCACACATTCCATACGTACATAAGAAAGCCAAAAAATAATACATAAGAAATATCTTTGAATGTTATTTTTTCATTACTTTTATTTACATTATTTTGAATAAATGAATTTGTTTTCTTTGGATAAATATGCTTAATTTTTATTTAAATACCTATTTTATTGACTTGATTATTTCGTACACTTAAAAAATAATAAGTTTACAATGTATACAGTTGGCCCGCCTGACTACCAAGATTTTTCAATTCGGCCCTCAAGTGAAAATGTTTGGAGACCCCTGCTATAGAGGATACTTGAGTGCGGCCTTGGCAGAAACACGCACCTGCTGGGCTAGCCGAGAAACGTGTAGAACGACACTCTCCATTGTTCGAGGACGTTCCGTAATTGCGTAACAATAGAAAACTAATTACTCAGTGCAACGATTCACCAGTAAACGGATTCAAGAACATAATCACACCAAAATCAGAAGACACCAGACTGACAGCAACCAACACCCAGAACCTACCAACTACAAGTTACTCCACGATCCATTCCGACATGTTTTGATTTCTCTTAATTTATTCTTTTCCATTTTCTTGGAATCTCCATCCGAATCCTTGTAATGGTTCGGTATAAATACTTTTCGTGTGAAAAAATATTGCTATCTACTTTTTTATCAGGACCATGAGTGAAACAAGCCTCATCATTTAGATGGACTGACACAGAACTCTGAAAGGAAGGAAGGAATGCCGCCAGGATAGAGAAAAGCCAGTAAAGGTAATACCAAGAGAAAGAGATAGTTGCTAGAGTCGGTTACCCTCAGCCTAAATTGGTAACACTCTAGCCCATCAGAAGCCGACGTACCACTGCGCTGGCGCCTAATGAGGATCCGGCAAAACGGTAAATGCCACCTACAAGTTACTCCACGTTCCTATTCCGACATACTTCAATTTTTTTTTTAATTTATTCTTTTCCGATTTCTTGCACTGTCCATGCCAAACTTACCAATCCTTATTCGAAGCCTTGTAATGGTTCCGGAAAAATGCTTTTCCTATGAAAAATGATGGTAGTCTGTTTCACCTCCTTTATCTGGACCAGGAGTAAAGCAGAGCTTCCTGCTTTATATGGACTGTAACAGAATTGTAAAAAGAAGGCCGCCAGGATAGAGTGCAATTCGTTGTACTTATTAAGTTTAATTTGTGTGTGTCGTGCGCTATGGATCTGGTATATTCAGTTGGCTATACTGTGATCACTTACCGTACTTCAAGGTTAAGTTACGCTTTGCCTCTGATCGTTTACCTTAGAAGTTTAGTAGGTTACTGATTGAGGTAATTAATGGTGATGGATCGTGCAGTCGTAGGGTATAGTACCTGAAGCAGACTGTTGAGTACGTTGGCTACTCTACGTATCAGGAGGTGAAGAGATTGGCTTTGGACAGCAGGAGCTGGAGGACGTCAAATCGGTGAGGCGGCTGAGAACCTAAACAAAAATGTTGAAATGTGTGTACCATAAGATTGCATAGCCTTTAAGTTATGGTTAGTTTCTCGTCCAGCCTCGGCCCAGCATTTCTCGTCAAGCAGCTCGTTAACCCCCTCTCAAGCAATTGCAGACAGAGGATATAGTACCTGTTGAGTACGTAGGGCACCATACGTATTGGGAGATGAACAGATTGGTATACGCTCGGGGATTTTGGAGACTGGGGATGAAGACATCGTCTGATCGGCCTTTCAAAGGTTGCGCACCCGTACGAACGTGTATGATAATAATAATAAAATCACATGTGTGAGCTCACCCATAATAAAATGTTTGTGATGTGGTTTTAACAATTAACCATCTCGACTGAGTGATTTAAATCTGAAGATGAACATATGTTCCGAAACGCATCATTTTAATGCAAAATCGAAGTCACACGACGGATCTGAGGCGATTTTATTAATTTATAAACTCAAAAGTGACTTGGATACCGATAGCAATATGTATATCGAAGAGATTGGCTCCAGCACAGCAGGAGCCGGACGACATCAAATCATTGAGGCGACTGACGATACGGAAAAACCTAAACAAAAAATGTTGAAATGTGTGTACCATAAGATCAACTAGCCTTTAACTTACGGTTAGTTTCTGGTCCAGCCTTAATCCAGCATTTCTCATCTACACGCACCCCTCTCAAGTAATTGTAGACAGAGGATATAGTACCTGAAACAGACTGTTGAGTACGTCTGCTATGTCATCATCATCATTATCATCCTCAAGTTTTAAACCAAGAATGGTTTGTTCCGGTCACAAATAGGCAACTATTACAGCTGGTCACTCCACCGCTTCCTCGGACGTCCCACACCTCTCCATTCCCTCGGCTTATTGTTCCATAGTTGTTGGGGGTTGCGGCAGTCATCCATTCGGCAAAGATGTTCCCACCAATTCAGTCGATACTGGGCGATCCTGTCGAGTATACTCATAATATTCAGTTCCTACCGTATATCTGTGTTTCTTGTATGATCATGGAGAGTATACTCTGCCAGGTGCCTAAGAAATCTCATTTTAGCCGATTGGATGCGACTGGTCTGGCCTTTCGTTAAAGTCCAATTCTCAGATCCATAAATAAGTGTGGGAAGGGTCATCTCACCTTGTAGAATTTTAGGCGTGTTCCTTTACTTTCTGACGTCTGCTATGTTTCGTATACAATTGCTATGCTTTTTGCTCATCGGTGAATCGCCTTATATGTATGCCTCGGATTCATTTTCCTCCTCGGCCTCGGTTCAATCATTATGTTCATGCAACATGACCATGCCATCTCTATCCTACTTCTGCAATAGACTTTATAAAGTAAGTTAATCGCTTTTCTTACCGCATTATGTTGTTTGAAACTCTATTTGTGACCGTTGTAACGCCAAGTAATTTTGTACCGGTTCCTAGAGAACGTCAGCGTTTCAGCACCACAGGAAATAACTGCATGTACACACTGGTCACATACTTTTCGCTTCGCACATAAAAATATTTCATTATTATTGAACGTACTACCTCCAAGACCGATTCGCCGCTGGATCTCACTTTGCTTCTACTTGACTTTGAGTTGTGCTGCAAACCTTTTTATTTGTATATTTGCTTTATAATTTGTTCAGACGCCTATAATTCTTCACTTTGCACTGTGGTTAGCAGGAATTTTCTTTATCTTCTACACTTCAGATATTAGTCAACGTGCCTCTTCCGAATTCACATTATCAGATCCATTTTTTTCTTAAGCAGAATGATCACTGTTGCACACCACTATATAAAAATTATCCCGATTAGCGCTTTCAAGCTTCACAGACTTAATCAACAGATATAATAGGGAATTATATGACAGGCATATAGAATTGTTAAGAATATACTCGTATGTAAAGTTAGAAGAAATATTATATAATTTTGGTTTGGGGTACGTAGAAAAGAAATTGGAAAAGAAAAAGAAAATAATGGTAGATAAGTTAAATAAATTAATAAGGAAGAACGAAGTAAAAAAGGAACACCTCTCTCAGAATAACTATGAAAAAAGAGTAATAAACCTTACAGAGGTAACTTTCAATACAGAAGAAAAAGAAATGTTAGCAAAAGGCTTAAAATACGCGCCGCCACCAGAATTAAATCAAGAAAAAACGATTATTGAATGCGAAAGCATAATACAAAAACTAGGAAATGAAAATGATAAAAAAAGAATAAGGTGGGAAGTAGGGAATGTAGTAGATCAAATATTTAAGAAAAATTTGTATAATTCAAAAAATAAACAAAAAATCAAATCAACTGTAACTAAACTAAAGAATAAAATAAAAAAGAATGATATTATAGTTACGAAGGCGGACAAAGGAAATACAATGGTACTACTGAGAAAGGAGTAATACATAAAGAAAACGGAAGAATTTGTAAGTTAGGGACCATATGAGGAAATAAAGTATGATTATACAAGTAAGTACCAGTCAAGGGTAAAACAAATGCTGAAACAGATAACATTTATAGAAGAAAATAAGAAAAAGTATTTATTAGAAAGTAATCCAACAGCACCAACTTTTTAAAAATCAGGTTAAGATACATAAAGAAGGAAAACCAATTAGACCGATTGTTTCTTTTATTAATGCACCTATTTATAAATTATCAAAGGAAGTTAGCAGAGTACTGAAAGAGGAATATGAATTTGGGACAAAATACAGTATAGAGAATAATGTAAAATTGTTAGAAAAATTAGAAAATATTAGCATTAATGTAAATACAAAATTGATATCACTGGATGTTAAGGACATGTTTACCAATATCACAGTAAATAAAGTTATTAAGTTAATAAACGATAATAATATGGGAGAATATAGGTATAAAAAGCAGTTGATGAAAGTAATTAAAGAATGTGTAAATCAGAACTATTTTAGGTTTAATAACAAGTTTTATATACAGAAAAAAGTTTACCTATGGGGTCTTCATTATCTCCTATTATTGCAGAAATATACATGAATGATTTTGAAAAGCAATTAATAAGTTCCACTAAGTATAAAGACAATATAAAATTATGGACTAGATACGTTGACGATGTATTAGTAATTTGGGAAGGAAGCATAGAAGAAGTGCATGAGTTTATAAATGAGGTAAATAATAAGGATAAACACTTACAATTTAAAGAAGAGATAGGAGGTAAGAAAATAAATTACTTAGATTTATGCATAGAAATTAAAGATACTGAGAAATTACAGTTTGGGATATTTAGGAAAGAATCGTATTCTGATATAATTATACCAAGAGAGTCTTTCCACCCTTATAGATATAAAATGGCGGCAATCAATTCATTTTGTTATAGAGCTCAGAAGTGTTTAAAAGAGACCGAATCAAAAGATAGGGAGTTAAAAACGATAAAGGGAATTGTAAGGAATAATAATTATAACACCAACATAGTGGATAAAGTTACGAAAAGGGTTAACGTACAAAAAGCTAAAATAGAACCAGAACAAAAGAATTATGCAGGGTCATTGACATAAATAGGTTCACATACTAGAAAAATTATAAAATGTTTAAATAAATACCGAGTAGATATAGCTATTAAAAAATTTGAAACGGTATTTGATAAGATAAGGAATAAAAATATAGAAAAAAATCCCAGTATTACAGAAAAGCGGAATTTATAAATTAAAATGTAGAGACTGCAACAAAGTGTACCTAGGTAAAACAGGACAAAAATTCGTATGCAGGTTGTCTGACCACAAACGTGGAGAAGGTAATAGAACAACCAATTCGTTATATGCAAAACATTTCATAGAAGACAACCATAAGTTTGTTAATAGTTTGGAAGACTACGAAATTGTAAAAGTAGTAAATAACACAGTTGAAAGGAAGCTTAGGGAGGAGTTAGAAATATTGAAAGAACGAGAAAAAAGGTTAGACAATTTAATTAATACTAAAATTAAATTTGATAATGAAGAAATATTTTATAACATAATTAAGAAGTAAATGATAGAGGACAGATAGATAAGATTAAGAATTAAATTACATAGTACTAATTGGATGTTTTAAAATAAGGGTGTGTGACTGACCCATGTGTGTGGAAAGAAAGACGGCTAGGTTTAAAAGGAATGTACACACACACACACACACACACACACACACACAACACTGAAACACAACGAATTTGCTAGAAAAATATGTAACTCCAGATGGAGGGACAGGGCTCAGGGGTGGGGAAGGGACATTTGAATTGTCGCTTGTTGTGTGTGAGCAGGGTGGGGTGAAGGGTTTGTTTTCAGGTGATTTGTTTCAATTCCGATCTGACGATGAGCTGTGAAGCTTGAAAGCGCTAATCGGGATAATTTTTATATAGTGGTGTGCAATAGTGATCATTCTGCTTGTGATTTCAACCACTAACACAACTTTCTTCACTAAACATTTTTTTCTTGATCTTCCTACATTCCTTCTTCCAAAAGGCTTGTACTTGTTTAAAATTACTGGTATTTTATCTTCATACATGCGACTTAAATGCTGTCTCAACTCTCCCATGTATTCTTTAATTTTCTCATTTACATTATATATACTATCATCTAAGGCTGTAGTAGGCCTTGTAAACCGCATCCGTTGCGTCCCCTGGGTGGTGGATAGGGGATCTTACCAGATATGGTGGGGTGGTCCGAATAACCAATAAAGACCCATGGACCAACAAGGAACCCATCTTCTGGGAGCTGGAAAATACTGGAACACACTATCTTCAGGGAATATAAATATGGAGGGCCCAACCCAGGGTAACAAGGCCAAGACCTCAACGGTGGAGTAACAGACCAGCGGAAGAGGCAATCCTCCAATTAGTGATAGTATAATTGACAGAAGATCTGAAGGCTGAGAGGAGACAGCCCCTCCTTTAGACTTTCCTGAAGACAGGCTGGTCCCCTGCCCTGGCGGAAAAATATCAAACTCGAATTCTTCACATTAAAAATCAGCCGGACAGGAATTGTGTCTTTGTATTTATTTCAAAACCAGTAGCCCCTACAGATTTGTTTAGTTGGTGTTCATTTTTATTACACTAAACAAAATTATCAGCTACAGGCACAATGTCGTCCGTAGGTCTGAGATAGTTCAGACATGCTCCGTCCACGATAATCACCGTTAGCATAACGTTCTCCACACAGGAGACGTAACGTGGATCGATTTTGGAATCGAGAACATTAATGTTAACGGACAACGACCTGAGTAACTTCGTTATCGACCTGAGAGCTAACTCGCTTCTGTATCGTGTATTGCCGTTAATTGCGGCGAAGGCGGTGACTGTTGATTTGTAGAAATTGCTCCAATTGTATATTCAAATGAACTTGCCGCATTCTAAGCTACCGCTGTACAATCAGCACTCAACCCTTTGAGGTTAAACCAAGGTTTAGGAAATGGGTATTGAATTCAATAGTTACTCAAACTACTAATAGACCTACTGTGAATACACAGAGTACAGCCCTGCTATGACAGGAGAGTGGTGGAGATACATTCTACCGACAGTTACAGTATGAAAAGTGTTAAAGATATTTGGGATTAAAATTAATTTACAAGGGTATTAATATTATTATTCAATTGAAATCAAGTTAACCCACACAATAAATACCATAGACTTGGTCTAATTAAGAGATGTATAAACTACATATAAATTTTTGACTAATTTTATTGTAATATTATATCATTTCTTTATAAAATCTAAAATAAACTATTTTTATTTAAATAGGAAATACAAAAAAAATGATGAATATGATCCTTTTATTTTAAAAATAAAAGGTTGGTACCTCCAAGAACAATCACTTGTGCATTGTAAACTTAACTATTTATCTTGCAATCTGGTTTAGTCTAGAATGTTGTTTGCTGAGCACATACATGTAGCTTACTCTGGACACGGTTTAGAGTATTTCCGTGCCTGCGACGACCTAGCTGTTAAAAAGCGCACTTTGATTTGATCATTTTATTTGCTACTCAGTGCATGAACCCGGGACCTCTAGGTTAGTAGATAAGCATCATACTCAACTGATCTACTGAGGTGTGCAAATGGAAAATTGAGGATGGAAAGAACCATCCTTAATTTTATAATTTTATACGATTCTTAACTACTATGTAACATATTTTTGTCACCTGTTATCAGATCTTTCAGGACTCTACACAGTATTATCCTAAGTATCATAAGATAGATTTCTTTTGAGTCTATGAAAGTACTGGAAATAACTCAGTGCAACGAAATATGAAAAGAAACCAACACTCAGCCGGCTTATACCTGACAAGCGGTAACGATTAAGTAAGAAATTTACAAAATCTTATTATTATGCATTACATATTTCTTCTCTTTATCTTTCTTCCTTTTCTGCTTTTTCTTCTTCTTTTCTTATTTTCTTCTTTTCTTCTTCGTCGTGGTCTTATTTTTCTTCTTCTTATTATTTTTCTTTTGTATCGGCCATCTAAGGACAACATGCCAATTTACATTCTTTATTCTTTGTTCTTTACTTTTTCTCCAATATTCTTTCATCTTTTCACTATGTCTATTCTTCCTGTCTTCAGTCCACTTTGAACCTGCGTTTTTCTCTCTCCTACCCTGGATTCCTTCCATTTTTAACACTTTTGCCCGAAAAACTTTCTCTTTCAATTGATTCTTCTGCGTGTATATTATTTTTTCTAAATCCTTTTGGACTTCTTTAATCCAACTTGATGTTGACTTCTTCCCCCACAGATATTTGAAGATCTGCTTTGTTAACCTATTGTCGTCCATTCTATATAAATTTCCAAAAAATAATAGTCTTCTTCTTCTCATTGTTTCTGTTATATTTTCTATACTTTCGTATATTTCATCATTACTTCTTAATTTCCAACCTTCTGAAGTTTTTTGTGGGCCTAATATTTTCCCAATAATTCGTCTTTCCAATATTTCAAGTTTATCTCAATTATAATTCAATGCTAGACATTCACTTGCATATAGGCATTCTGGCTTCACTACTGTAGTGTAATGCCTTATTTTCGCATTGTTAGTATGCAATCTTCTTCTTCTTCTTCTTCTTATTATTATTATTATTATTATGATTATTATTATTATTATTATTACAATCATCGTCATCATCATCATTATTACTCAACATCTAGTTGTGAAGTCTTATTTTACCACGTGCAATTTTGCAACAATATCCGCCAGTATCGTTAGCACACGGGGTTTGCCGCTGCTGCTATCTTGCCGAGAACGTATCAACTAACGCCTTGAGTTGTGGTCATGCGAGAATCTAGAATTATACACTTTTCTTAATATTAAATTCCTTCCACTCTCAGCGTCTCCTATATATATGCATGCACCTACACATGCACATACAAAAAAAATTTTTAATAATATTTGAATATATTGTACGTGTATGTGTACGTGTCGATTAAGAGAAATAAAATTTTAAAACACTACGTTTTTTCATACTTCGTTAGTTTTTATTAGACTTTATGTTATAAACCTGGCGGCTCAGTAGACCAGCGGGTATGGCACCTGGCTACTGATCTAGAGGTCCCGGGTTCGATTCCCGGGCCCGCACCATAAAATCAAGGTGCGCTTTTCAGCCCCCAGGTCGACTCAGCCTGTTGCAAATGAGTACCTGGGATAACATCCTGGGGATAATAATGGACGGCTGAAGCGTAGTGCTGGCCACACTGCCCTTCTTGTATGCCGTACGGCTCACATAAGGCAGCCTACCCTGCCTTCTCCTAAGCTACTTCGGTGGTACACATGGGAGCCATTATCATGTTATAAACCTGCTGTACAAATGCTTGTCGAATCGAAAAAACGAGTTGTCGTGTAGTGACAGAGAGAGAGAGGGAGAGCTAGACAGACAGACAGACACGGGCGCGCGCGCACGCACACGAACAGGTAGACAGACAGATACACATACATAGAAAGAAAGAGAGAGACAGAGACAAACAGACAGATTATGTGGTAACTTATTTGTGATACAATATAAATTTTCAATGTCTGAATTTGAATAGAATTTTTAATATTTTTTCATATTCTTCTTGTTTTTCTTTTACTTCTTCTTCTTCTTCTTTTCTTCTTCTTCTTCTTCTTCTTCTTCTTCTTCTTCTTCTTCTTCTTTTTCGTCTCATCATCATTTTCGTCATTACAATCGTCACCAGCGCCATCATCACTGTCATTATCTGAACTACTACTACTACTACTACTACTACAATAATGCTGCTGCTGCTGCTGCTGCTGCTACTACTACTACTACTACTACTACTACTACTACCACTACTACTACTACTACTACTACTACTACTACTACTACTACTATTATTATTATTATGTTTTTTCGTTTCCTTCGTGTTATCCCAGTGTGAGAAACAATTTACAAATGTAGAAAAAGACGAATATTTTTTCTGTTTTGTAATTTCCACCTCAACGTGTATTCTGTTGTTAAGGTATCGTAACAAATTTAAAAGGAGAGGAAAATTAGTCTGTAAAAGGAGAGGAAAGTTAGTCTGTAGACGGGGAGTGAGAGAGAACTTCTCTCACGTTGTAAAATTAAAAATAAACGTGTGATTTGATGATTCTCTAATTTTGTATTACAGTAATAATTATTTTCTGTGCCGCAATAAAGAAAGTGCAGAGTAAAATCAACGTGGCGTTTTGAAAACCTACGAAAGAAAGGCACCCATTAATATTTAGTTTAGTACAGAAATTGCAATAAAAACACGTAGCTAAAATAAAACACATACTGGACGGAGAAGACGGTCCGACACTTGAAGACCGAGCAGCCAACATCTAATACAAGGAGTCAGGAACTAAGAGAAGAACCCATTTTATCATGACGCACATTTTTCTTACATATTTTACAATTTTACACAGTTCAATTTTTGTTCACTTCGCATTTTCTTAATTTTATACTATTTACCAAAATATTTACATTTTACTTGTGTTGAATTATAACATATACAGTATTAGAGTTGGCTTTACTCCACTGCTTTTAAAGTAGACACTAGAGTTGTAACCGCTCTTTTAAGAGGAATCTCTACTGAAAATTGTATTTCTTTCAATTTTCATCCAATTCTTTTTAATGTTATCTTCTTGTTTTCTGCCTTCTAAAACATAGGAAAACGTTAATTTGGGTTTTTTTTTAATTTACTTTTGTTTCCTTTTAAGAATTTGAGAAATTAAGAATTCACAAGTTTATTTTTGAAAATCACAAGTACAAAAATTAATATATCTTAAAAACTATCAAACAAAACTTAATTAATTTAGACTTACTTAAACGTCAACTTGGGAATTCTAAACGTCATATTTTCCTCTTCACCAAGTTATATAACTTTAAAGAAAAAGATAATTCACTTAAAAAACTCTATTTTCAATTAATAATAAGGACATAAACATTCATTACAGTGTGATCAAGAAGATATCAAAATCTCAAGACTGTATTTTACATTTTTTGTAGATATACTAAATATGACCTTTGAAAATCTGATCTTCAGAAAACTCCATTTAAAGTTGTCACTTTTTTCGTAATAAAAAAACTAAATTTGTTGTTTCTTTTTGATCTTGTTTTTCATTTATCACTAACAATTGAATATTTGCGCTTACTGATTACATCTCCAAATAATTAAACGTTTTTCTAATAATTACTAGATCATATGTTGAATCAACATGTCTTATACGGAAATCTACAAGATATAAGTTATTCACTGAATTTATACTGCTTAAAATTATATTTTAAAAATTCTCCTGCTCCAGTCCTTGTTAATTCTCCTGCTCCAGTCCTTGTTATTGTCTCTCGTCTTGTCGTCTCTGAGCAACCTTTAGCTTTTTCCTGTAAGTTTCATATTTTGAACACTTCCGAGCTTTTGCCAACTTTAATCTCTTCTCGTCAAAATTTTCGCCTATATTAGCTGTACTCACTCCAGAACGTACACCCGCAACTTCTTGATAAGTGGCTAATGTCTCCATAACTCTAGTGTTATAATCACATACAGCTGCATACAAACCAGTTTGTAACTTTACTTTTGAAGTCAATACAGTTTTTGTACACTAACGTTACCTAACCTAAAACATAACGCAATAACGTTTTATTGATATTAGACTTCAAACTCTTCTACACTGATTTTTTGGTTTTTGCTGTACCTGTGCTATGTATAATAGTATAAAACAAAAATTGAAACTTTTGATATTTTTTCATGAATTTTTGTGTAGGGAATCCCCTTAAGAGCTCTTGTGACTTAGTTTGTTTTTTCTTTGCCCGCTGTCTTCTCACTTTCTTTGTGTGTTGTAGCTTCGTGTGTCTTTTATGTTTGGTGTAGTATACTCCACTATATCCTGTCTAGCATTTTTCTCTCCGTTCCTTCATTTCCAACTGCTTTATATCTTCCATAACTTTGGTCTACCTATCCTTCGCACTCTCTTTGCTTTCCACTTTGATATCCCCCCCCCTTCCTCAGAACTATCCAAACCTCTTCCACTCATGTACCTTACTTTTTTCAGTATCTAATATTTAGTCTCTTTCCATTTTCATTAGACTTCTGTATTCTTCTTCTACTTTCTTAAGCTCAGATATTCTTCTATTTGCCTACCGTTCAGACCGTTCACGTCCATATTTGTGGGGCGCATTGTCTCAGCTGCATACTCACGGTTTGGCTTATTGCGTCTGTGTAAATTATTACCTTCGTTATACTGACTTATCTTCTAGTTTTTCAATAATTCTTTACATACAAAGTAGGCTCTGTGCCTGAATGGAATTCGCTGATCGATCTCTCTGTTTCTTTCGTTCCTTCCATCATCTATCGTGATTTACGTTAGCTGAAAATACATAATAAAGTTATAAAGAAGACGATCTATGCTATACAACTTACAGATACAGGAAAGAAATACTTAATTCTTTCAAAAGTTTTTCTTAACAAAGCTACAGAATTAACTGCAGCAATACTCAATACTAACGGATGAATTAAGTCACATCTACAGCATTTTATCTTCCCTCTCTTTTAGATAACAGATGTAGGTTTCATAATTGTGTATCAATAACCACGTAGTAAGAAGCATATATATATATATATATATATATATATATATATATATATATATATATTATAACGAGAACCGTATAGAACAGCCTAGAACGTCCTCCACCCGACCTCCTCCCAAGCCAAGCAGGCGTAGCCTCAGTCAACGCCGCGCACAAGTACGTTCCAAAGTCTTCTGGAGAACACTTGAGTTACGCATAAGTGGCGTGAAGTTAAGGATCGAAAGATTCTAGAACATGTGCGCTACGTATATAAGGGACAGAGGCTGGCTTTGTGGATCAGTGGACATTGAGCGATTTCCTTAGCGCGGATCGAGTGATTGTACAAGTATTGTAGCGAAATGTTGTTGTCTTATACTTAGTGTAGTATTCTTTATAGTTGACATTATTATTGGGTGCGGAAGTTGAATTATTGTACTAGTTGATTACGAATTTTTATTAGTGATTAATTAAAGCTGGTTATTAGTGACTTCGTTGGTGTCTGTATTTTGTTTACCACTGTACCATACGGCGATCATTGACACCGTCGTGAAAATGCCTTACTCTTCAACCGTCTACCATCGGCAAGCTTTCAAGGCTTTAATATCAAATAAACGATATATTTTTCATGCTTGTAACACTGGAATGACGGCTGACTTTCTTCCCGATGCGAAGCAGTCCGCAGGGCAAAACACGTTTCTTGCCAGAACTTCAGTTGTCGTCCAATCAGCGGCTATCCCGGGATAGCACATAGGAAGGGGTGTCATTTTATGTTCTTTTTACGTTATTCTTCTGTTAAACAATTTAAGTTCTAGTATAGAATTTAATTGTATTTACATTTTTGTTTGCATAAAAAACTGTATAATTTGTCCATCCCTTAAATAGTATTATTTTAGTCTCATTATCATTATGTATACGAGGGGCCGCTGATAAGTGATGCACAGTTGCATGTAACTCGCAAACAAAAAGGGGTAGTCAAATGAAACAAATATGGAATAAAACTTCATTTTATTTTCTATAACAGCTTACATTTATTTTTCCACGTAGTCGCCATTTACAACTTGTTAGACTTGTTATGTTTGTTAGACTTGTACATATTTATTTTACATTTATTATATTATAAAACAATCTAAATCAATAAATTAGAAAACCATGTATATTTGTTTTAAAAATATAAAATATCATTATCAAATAAAAATTATAATAATAATGACGATTAATAACCAGGCAAATCCATACTGCCGTTTAGACTTCAATAGCCTAGGAAACGTCCCCATTTTCTCAGTTTCAACGTATCGTAGATATCGGGATTTAACCTGTAGGAGTCAGCGATAATACGGTTCTCGGGATGACCAGTGACGTAACCGTTTTTGATGGCGACCACCGAACGGTAGGAACCGTCGAACTTTTCCGCCTCCGGACCGCGCAACTGTACCACTATCTGCAACAGAAAAACACATTGTCAAATACTGATTACTACCTAAACGCCATGAAATCCGCCTTGTTGAATCATACAGACGGACTGCATTGTATTCAGGAAGTTAAGATCCGGTAAGTCGAAGAAATAATCAACGATATGTATTTTGCAACAAGTAAGTCAATTTATTTACTTAGGGAGAGAAACAAGCTGCAAGACCAAAATATATGGTCACAGGACAGGAAGCTAGAGAAGGAGAGCTCGTCCAAATTGGCATCTATTCCTTCAGAAAAGTCAATAACTTTGTTTATTTAGGATGCCAAGTTAACTCCAATGGGGAAACGACGGAAGAAATAAAGCGCAGAATCACCTCAGCTAAAAGGTGCTTCTTTGGTCTCAGACGCCTGTTCCAGAGCAGAACAATTGTCAGGAGAATCAAGCTGTTTCTATATAAAACACTTAACCGCCCAGTTGGCACCTATGGTTATGAGACCTGGACCATTTCTAGAAAGTCAAGCCTGCTGGTTCATGAACGCAAAATCCTCCGCAGTATTATTGGTCCAATAGGCTACGTGTGGGAGGTGAATGGAGGAAAAGGACCAACCAAAAACTGAACACTCTTCTGAATGAACCAGATATTGTGAAAGTTATAAAATTTGGTAGACTCAGGCGGACTGGACATGTGTTCATAATGGGGGGGGGGAATGAAATACCTAGAAAGGGAATCGCAGAGCAGAGCTATGGCACCGGAGAGTTGGTAGGACCCAAACTACGTTGGGAATACAGTGTGAACTATGATGCGCGCCATATCCTTGGGACCCAGAACTAGAAAGCAGCTGCATTTGACCGGGACAATTGGCGGATGCTGTTAAAGAAGGCCTTGACTCAGTAATGGGTTGTCGCGCCGCTGAAGAAGAAGAAGAAGAAGAAGAAGAAGAAGAAGAAGAAGAAGAAGAAGAAGAAGAAGAAGAAGAAGAAGAAGAAGAAGAAGAAGAAGAAGAAGAAGAAGAAGAAGAAGAAGAAGAGAAACAAGATATAGATATGACAAAAATATTGCACGAGATATTAACAAAATTTAAAGCACGTGCTGAATTAAATTTTAGATACTTAAATTTATTGGAATACTTACATTAGCATGTGACAGTAAAGCATGGATTTGGTTGAAAAAGCAAAAACAGAGGATAAAATGTTTTTAAGTGAAATTTCTTAGAATAATTAATGGACGTAAGCCATCAGGCAGATTGAAACCGACGAATTAAGAGAAAAAATAAAGTGAAGGAAAATAGATCAAGAGAAACGTTATAAGAAGATAGAAATAGATGGAAAACGTGTAGAGCAGTGGTTGCCAAAGTGGGGTCTGCGACGATGTTTCAGGGGGTCCTCGGACACTTTTATGAAAAAACAGAATATACCGTAATTTTCTCCGATTTTTTGTTCTCTAAAATCTAAATGTTAGAATTTAAAATAATTAGTAGAAGATTCCAGTATTTTGGGGGGGGACCGAGGGAAAAAGTAAAGTTCTTTTTATTTGATTTCAACTTCAAACTTAAAGACAGGTTCCATGACAATAACTGGATTTTGAAGCAATCATACCTTGCTGATATCTTCAGACACCTCATTGGACTCATTTTAAACCCGCAGGAATGTAGCATCAATACTTTCCAGGTTGGAGACGAAACCGAGGGAATCCTAAAAAAAATTGAAGCTGTGTATTCAGAGATTAGACACAGAAATTTTAGAACAATTCTTTTCCATGGCAGATTTCGTCCAGATGTCAGTAAAAAATGTTCCAAAGGAGATCTTCAACGTTATTAAGTCTCATTTGGAACAACTGCACTTGCAGCTAATGGAATACTTTCCAGTGACGGATGATAGTGACATGTGGATAAGGAATCCATTTTCTGATGGGCTGTGAAGTAAACTCTCTCTTACACTACAAGAAGAACATTCATTGGCAGAACTTTCGGCTGACAGTTAATTAAAATTACAGTTTTCGCAATTACAGCTAACTGACTTCTGGTTATATGTAATGACGGACAACCCTGAACTCGCAAAAAAAGCTTTTTGAAATGTTTAACTCTGTGTTTCTATCTATTTATTTGTGTGAAACCGCATTCTACCAGCTCACGTACTTAAAGTCAAAGTTAAGAAATACACTTGATGTCGAAAGTGACTTAATTTTGAAATTATCAGAGATTAAACTCAATATTGCACAGATAATTGTTCAAAAGTAGCTTCTTTGTTCATATTAAACTATGTTTGATACCATTAATATTAAATTTTTCAAGATAAGAAAATTTTGATTTTAATTGAAATATAAGAGTTTGTATCATATACTGTCTGTTTTATTTTTCAGAACTCAGACGGGGTCCGTAAAACTTTTAATTTTGGGGGGGGGGTCCGCGGACTGAAAAGTTTGGGAACCACTGGTCTAAAGTGAATGCCATGCAATGTATTCCCTAAACAATTTATGACTTATAGACCCGATAGCAGACGGAATATATACGACCACAGAAAGATTTCTGAAGCCCGTATAAGCAGTAAGTCTAAGTCTGAGAGTAGAAAAAAGACGCAGAACAAACAAGCAAATAATTACGTCTTAATCTGTAATAAGTTGGGCTGAGCAAACAGTGTGGGGACGGCGGTGTCATGACTCTGCGGTCTGTCTCTGAGGATGACTCATCGTAATGTAGGCAAAACATTTCGTTTAAAGACAAATAAAACGGAAAGTGTTTTGTTATCGTGCGTTAAATCGAAACCTGTTATCGTTTGTTAGTGAGAAACCTGAAGTTCGGAAGAGAAGAGATAACAAACGAGGAAATAAGAAAACATATAGGCCATTACACATTCGATTATAGATGACATCAAAAATTAATAACTAACTTGGCGTGGACACGTAAAAAATGGCCAAATACTGACTCCAAAAACAGGTAACCTAACCTAAAGGAAGGAGAAGACAAATAATTTCAAGGTATGTGCTCTTTCAAAAATTGTATACTATTAATATGCGTAGACAACCAAAGTAGGCTACTTTTATGTAGACTATATTTTAAAATGTTATGAGACCACAAACCGTTGTTAAAAAAAATAATAAAAACAAAGCCCTTTTACTCTATTTTTATAACACCCAGTCGTTTTCACAAGACCAGTAATCAGTTGTCTCTACAACCAAACTCAAGTGTATTTGCGTATGACAACAAAACTAGGGTTACAACAAAAGTGTAAGAAAGGAAAGACCAAATACAAGAGAAAAGAAATGATCTGAAACGATCACATTTTTAGAAGACTAACAGTTTGTTTGTGTCTAAAAGTAAACTTAAGTGAATCTATATATGACAGCAGAACAATAAAAGTACAAAAATGGCCAAACACTGACTCCCAAAACAGGTAACCTAACCTAAAGGCAGGAGAAGAAAAATAATTTCAAGGTTCGTGCTCTGCTAAAAATTGTATACTAATAATATACGTAGACAACCAAGGTAGTCTACCTTTATACCTTTATTACCTTTATGTAGACTATATTTTAAAATGTTATGAAACTACCAACTGTTAAAAAAAAATAAAAACATATAACTCTATTTTTATTACGCCCAGACATTATTTTAACAAGACCACCAATCAGTTTACCTCTAAAACAAGCTCAAGTGTAGGCCTACTTGGGTATGACGACGAAACTAGGGTTACAACAAAAGTGCAAGAAAGGAAAGATCAAATACAAGAGAAAAGAAATTATCTGAAACGATTACGTTTTTAAAAGACTAACAATTTCTTTGTGTCTAAAAGTAAACTTAAGTGAATCTATATATGACAGCAGAACAATAAAAGTACAAGAAAGAAGGCCCCAAAAAGAAAGAAAATAAAAGATAAGAAACGAATGAAGAAACAATAGAAGACGTGCAAATACTACCTGAATGGGAAGATTATGTCGAACAGTACGAACTAATGTATGACGACCTGCAAGAAACTACGTTGCAAGGCAAGAATATTTAAAGGCTTATTAAAGGATAGAGAAATAAAGTGAGGAAAATAGGAACAGTAACATGCGATATGATGAAGAAGCGATATACACTGGGGTAGACTTGAGAAAAAGATGACGAATAAAATATAAAAGCTTCGATGTAAACCTGAACTATTTAGGAAACAGCAAAACAATATCTTAAATGTCTTCTAAAGCCCCATGACAATTGTTATGACTACATTATATATAAATATATGTATATATATATATATATATATTGTACTGTAATTTTTTCTTATTATGTATTTTATTTCTTATATAAGTAGTGTAATTATTATATTTAATTTCAGATATTACTTTTTTCACACATTGGTTGCATCATTAATATACTGTTCTTTTATTGCCAGTAATTTAATTAAGATATGTAATTACAGTTATTATGTTTTTTGTTTATCTGCACATGAAAATAAACTCTATCTCAGGGTTAATAATTATTAAGTTGTTTGATATTATTTAATATTGTGTATGATATATTCTTTTCTTTAATCCGTACCAAATAATGTTAGTATATAAATTTTTTGGTAAATAACAAGGTAAGAATATCTACCATAAAAATGTAAATAGATTAACTCTGAATTCTTCACAACTGCAACGGGTTCAATTCTGGTTGAAGTTTATCATCTCAATGGTAATACTAGGCTTAGTGAACTGTTCCTCCACGGGGATTTCTTATTAAATTTAATGCTGACTTTTATTTTCTTCGATGACTGCAAAACTGATACCCCTTCGGAATATTGGATTTTATGGTATTGCCACTCACACTATTTTCCAGTACATGCTTCTTCTTTTAGTTCGGCGTTCTTTCACAGATATATTCAGACTGCTTGAAATATTTTTTGTTTATTAAGTTGTATTTTTTTTTTTTATTAAATTCAATATTAACATTCACTCCCTTCCTCTGAATGTTTCCTTTATTAAATAGACAATGAAACTCTTTTATGAAAAATTAAACTCTTTTACTGTTTATCTGATTACATATAACATTAGACTTTTGTGATGTATATCTTCTGAATTATAAATTTTGACTTATTTAAATATTACAGGCTCTCTCGATGATGTTTATCATATTGAGTATAAAATAAAACTAACAAATTTTCTTCTATTTCTGTACAATACAAATCTAACAATTTACATTTTGCCATATTGATACCTCTCTACATTCGTTACATCTTTCCATCATATAACTCTTAAAAACATATATAACTTTTCTAATTATTATTAAATATATTTATTTGATTTCTAACATTCTTAATTCTAATTTTTATTTATTATATTATAATTTTCTTACTCTTTCCTTTTATTTTAATATTTATTTCAAATTTCATATAATCCTTGTCAAACATATAACTTACTGCTATTTTATCTAGTATTGGAATCTACCTCTATGTTGGTTGGGACTACTGACTCAGTGTTTTTGTTTACATTTTAAACATATGTTCTAATTACTATTAAATTCATCTATTTTTTCTTTTAAAATTATTATTTTCCTCTTTATGTACTGTGTTGTATTTTAACAGCAGTACAATATATATATATATATTGTAGCATGACAGATAATCCACCCCAATACATTACTCAATGATCATTAATAAAGCTCTAATATATGGAATATCCAGATGAGAATTAATTAAAATGCACTATTTAATAATATATTCACAAGAAAGGTTAAATAAAGAAAAATTCTGCAAATAATATAATATAATACAAATTTAAAAACCCAGAAGACTAAAAATAACAATAACAAAATTACCCAGGTAAGATAGAAGCAGGCAATTAATATACCCCGTCAAAGAAACCAGACCAGAAAAAACAAAGCTACTGAAGACAGAAGAAAGAAGAATAATTAGAACTACTATTACTGAAGAAAGAAGAAAGAAGAACTAATTAAAACTACTATTACTGAAGAAGGAAGAAAGAAGAACTAACTATAACTACTACTACAGAAGAAGGAAGAAAGAAGAACAAACAAAGCTACTGAAGACAGAAGAAAGAAGAATAATTAGAACTACTATTACTGAAGAAAGAAGAAAGAAGAACTAATTAAAACTACTATTACTGAAGAAGGAAGAAAGAAGAACTAACTATAACTACTACTACAGAAGAAGGAAGGAAGAAGAACAATCAAAGCTACTGAAGACAGAAGAAAGAAGAATAATTAGAACTACTATTACTGAAGAAAGAAGAAAGAAGAACTAATTAAAACTACTATTACTGAAGAAGGAAGAAAGAAGAACTAACTATAACTACTACTACAGAAGAAGGAAGAAAGAAGAACAAACAAAGCTACTGAAGACAGAAGAAAGAAGAATAATTAGAACTACTATTACTGAAGAAAGAAGAAAGAAGAACTAATTAAAACTACTATTACTGAAGAAGGAAGAAAGAAGAACTAACTATAACTACTACTACAGAAGAAGGAAGAAAGAAGAACAAACAAAGCTACTGAAGACAGAAGAAAGAAGAATAATTAGAACTACTATTACTGAAGAAAGAAGAAAGAAGAACTAATTAAAACTACTATTACTGAAGAAGGAAGAAAGAAGAACTAACTATAACTGCTACTACAGAAGAAGGAAGAAAGAAGAACAATCAAAGCTACTGAAGACAGAAGAAAGAAGAATAATTAGAACTACTATTACTGAAGAAAGAAGAAAGAAGAACTAATTAAAACTACTATTACTGAAGAAGGAAGAAAGAAGAACTAACTATAACTACTACTACAGAAGAAGGAAGAAAGAAGAACAAACAAAGCTACTGAAGACAGAAGAAAGAAGAACTATCAAAGCTACTGAAGAAGGAAAAAAGAAGAAAAATTAAGACGATCCATATAAAACAAAAACCCCATAGGGAAAGAACCCCCAAAAAACCCCAAAATCAATGAATGCCCAAAGAGAAAGTATAACACCCTAAAAAACCATATCACTGTAAAGCTGACAAAAACTAAAAGTGTTAGTAGTATTAAATATTAGTGCATTCAAAAAGTTATTATTTAGTTTATATAGACAAGTCTTCACAGTTCCCCATGGTTGTATATTTCATATTAAAAGCTAGAAAAAAACTAGTAAATATATTGATAATTCACCATAGACAAGTGCAAGTGATCAAATTATAAATAATAAACTTTAAAAGGGTACATGAGTTGCAGTACATAGTAACAAACTTTAAGTTTTGTGAACAGTGCCTACTTTGATAATGAAGTAGTAATATTACTAAATAAAAGCTACTAAAGCAATATGAACATTCCATAGAATGGAATATAACTTAGGTAGCTAGGGGTATACTTTAAGAGGGGGTATAAATTTTATAAATGGGGAACTACAGAACAAACTGTTTATGATGAAGTTTATAGAAGGTGTTAACAATTATATATGGAACCAGGATGTTAGGTTCCTATTACATATAACATTTAGATAAATAAGGGTTAGTCATAAGAGATATTAGTATTATAACTGTTATTTTATTGTTCAGTTTAATTTAGGAATGCACTGTCTAAAAATAGATATCATTCCAATGTTGTAGAAATACTCTTTATTATGTTACTAGATAATATACTAAGCAATGTTATTCAGAACACTAGTTGTGATATAGAGAGATGTTATATGTTAATTATATAATCAATAATTTATGTTATACCAGTCAGAGAAGGATATAAAATAGCTACATTAATAAAACATTTGGAAATTAGCCACACATCAGATCTATGCCAAAGAATAAATTTAAACTGCAGAATAATTAACAAACCTAGTCTTATAAACCATATAAAATGACAATATTCAGGCAAAATAAACTCAACATATCAAATACTATGTAAATAAGGCTTTCTAAAGATATGGTCATTATATGAGTAAAATTATTTAATTGTCTAATAAAATACCATTAAAACTGAAATAGATTAACTGACTCTATCCTAGGGGAAGTCATATACAATTGAATTATATTAAAAAACCATCATTAGTATACTAAATTGCAATAAAATAAGTGAGAATTGATAATTATACAAATTTCAGATTTCATAGAATAATAATTATATTAGTTAAAATGGCTATTATTTACATAGAAGACAGGGAAGTATAATTTTAGGCCTACCTCCCAAAAAATTATAAGAAATATAATTTTCAGATAAAACTTTGTAATACTAACTTAATTACTATCAAAATAAGTAGAATAGAATAGTGAAAACGAATATGTATTTTATATTTCAAACAGTTAACTAATAACGAATTTATTTTATGAACATAATGTACATTTTTTAAAGTGTATCGGAAGTTATGGCAATTTTAAACAATGTCTGAAAAATATTATATAGGCTAAGATTTTCATGAGATGAAGGAAATACAGACAGTTAATTATTATACATGGTAGAGAACACTTGAACGAGGTTTTGCTCCTATTAACCTATATAAGAAGCAGAAGTGGCGTGCGGTATATAAAAACCTAGTCTTCAGTGAAAATTTTTAACTTTTTCAATTTTGAGTTTAAATGTTAGAATCAGTGAGCACAAACCATAACACGATTAAAATACAGTAAAACAGAACAATATAGGACTAAATTATTAAATTAACACCATCACTAATAATTATTACTAACGAAACGAAAAGTGTTAGTTACAACCCATTTAACCAAAGTGAAGTTAGACATTATCACACACATTTAAACAAAGTGAACTACGAAACACTGAACCAGGAACACTCAATTAACCCCAGAAGATTATATACAATTACGAATATCATTTAAACGAAGAAAGGACGTATTTATTCCAACAAGTACTACATCCAGGTTAGAAGGCGATCATCGCGCATGCGCCAGGCGGCCATTTTGACCCAATCTCATCAACTCTATCAGGCGACTGTTTGCTGAACTGTGGTGAATAGAAATGATATATAAACTTTTATTATTAATAATTACCAGTATATTGTTTAATTTTAATACATTTTTAGAATTGTAAGTGTTATACTTTCTGACCCTGACCTTCTCTGGCTTTTTATATAATTAATCGTTAAAAGAACCTATTTTTATAATACCAATATAAAATTCATAGATCGACCGGCCCTGAGCGAATCGATACGGCATGGTAACATTGTTTTCAATTGAGCAAATTCCTTATTTTGTTGAATAAACGTTTGTTATCTAGTAAATTGAATTTGATTTCTCTAATAAAAGGACATAACCATTAATTAATAAAGAAAACTCGACAACCTTTAAAGGCAGTATATGCGAACTACTACATTTCAAGAGTAAGAAGAAGAGAGCCGTTCGCGCCTAATTTGAAGTTAACTGGATTGTCTTTTTAATAAATTTACAGAAGGGAAGATTATTACTAGAATACACACCATACCATCCTATTTATAATTACAATCAACAATCTCAATTTATTTCTAAATTTTAAGAATATAAACACATCGAATAAATTTTTTCAGAATTTATTTTTTTTGTATAAATATAAATTTTAAATTTATATCACCTTTCAAATTGCTGCAACAGCAACATACATCTAGAATATTTGATAACAACATTATCCAGGAACATTACCAAATCGACGTCTCCCAGAGCGGAACGTCACTACTACACATACGCACCATAAAAATTATTCTGGGTAATATTATACCAGAACACCATTACAATTACCATTATATATTACAAAAGTGAAGACCAGTAGTGAGAGCCGAACGAAGATTAGAAGACATTAGCTACATTACTACACATAATAGTGAGAGTACATTTCTCATTCATCAACTATTTATTTATTTTTATATTTAATATTTATCGTATTATTACAAAATTGGCGAGTCCAACTTGTGGGGCTCGATTACCGCAGAATACCAGAACAAGCAACACTTTATAAATTTAATTATAATTTGTAATAAATAAGTTATATTACAATTTATATATATACTTTTAACTGTTGCGAGTAACAGAAATTACTTACATCTGCTTTCTTATCTATCAATGTAATATTTCGTGTAATTTCAGGGACTCCATTCTCCGTAATTTCTCTCAAGTGTCCTGTGCGTATGCAGATGCCAATAATGTCTGAAGCAAAGAATCTATGTTTATACTTATTGTAATAAATAAATAAATAAATAACACAGTTAAGAAAGACAAGAAAGAAGTAACTAATACCGTACTTTGGTAAATACTAACTGTAGCCTACTCTACTCATTTAAAAATTTTTTTAAATAGAACGTAATTATAAAAAGCTCAAATTCCTGAGTATAACATACAACACATTATATCTACTACATATTGTGTGTGTATGAACATATATACCTATTAGAGTTTCGGTCTAATAAAAATGCAGTTTTTATGCGACGTTTCGAGATTTATTTTATCTCATATTCGTGCATACAACATAAAATATAAAGTAATGTAACTGTAATTAGAGTTCTAATACTAAATATATTACCTGTATGATATTAACAGTGGCGTTGTTTTGTATAGAATGACTAATAGTACTTATATAATAGTTACAATATATTATATTGTTGAGTAGCAGATACACACATTACATAAAACTATACACTACACTACGATACAAAAACATTATGATACATATTAATTATATTTTTTCCTCACTTTGTATACTGCATAGTATATAGTGCTTTTGTATAATATATTTGTATTTTTTTGTATTATTCATGAATGTAGAGGAAGAAGAAATGTGATTAGACCGAGAATAAGATGGATACCATAATAAGTACGAGGGCGATTTTAAAAGTTCTCGGCCTACCATAGAAACGAATGTGTGGCGTTTCTGTTTTCTACCGCATCGTGGCGCCACGTTCGCCCCACGAACAGCAGTGAAGCGTTAAGTCATTACTCCGTCACTTACCCCGTTGAGGAACCCCGAGTCTTCTAGGTCCTCGAAATAACCGTTTACTGTCGCTTTCAGCTCGTCATCTGAGTAAAATCGCTTCCCCCCACCACGAAAATTTTTGAGGTTTGGGAATAGATGAAAATCAGATGGCACTAAATCAGGCGAATAAGGCGGATGATGCAACAGATCATACTTCAACTCAGCGATTTTTACTTCCATATTCCTTAAGGAAATGGAAGTATGGTGATGGCAAAAAAAATCGTGTTCGAGATTATTGCATATTCTGATTGTACTACCTTCAAAACATGAAAAAAAGTCGTTTTTCGAAAAGTGTCTGTGTGTGTGTCTGTGTGTCTGTGTGTCTGTGTGTCTGTCTGTGAGTAGATTTTTTTTCTATGGCAAACGATAACGGCCGCAAATTCAAACAGAATCAAACAATTTTTTGCATACAGTCCTGATTTGTAGAGTACTCACGACCTATCGTTTTTGGTGAAGATCGGTTAAGGGAAAGGGGTAGTTTACCGGCAACGTTTTTTTATCAAGCGTATTTTCTATGACGAACGATAACAGCCGCATATTCAAACAGAATCAAATAATTTTTTGCATATGTCCCTGAAATGTAGAGATCTCAAGGTTTTTCGATTTTGGTGAAGATCGGTTAAGGGGAAGGGGTAGTTTACCAGCAACCTTTTACGTTTTAACAACAGTAAAGTACTTGAAAATGCATTTAAACTTTTTCAAACAATGGTAAGTGTTAAATATCGGTATGGAGAACCATACATGACTTCCATATTCTAAGATTTATATTTAAAATCATTTTCGAAATGAAATGTTACCATAGAAACTACTTCTTTCTACTTACTGCTTCAGCCTTAACCACAGTATTGTGGTCACTAACGTATACCACCTCACGTTATCGCACTCGATTTTCACTGATGATGGAAGTCGATGGCATTGCCGAAATGTCTGGTTTTGTAGAAAACATTGGACTACGGCCAAATATCCCGGGAAGGAATTTTAACAAAAACTACTTCTTTGTTGCCGATAACGTTGTACACATATATATCAGTGGCGAAGTTACATGGAGACAATTGAGGCAATGCCTACCCTAAAAAATTCTGTAGAATAAAAATTATAAATACGTATGAACTACATAACGTAAAGATTATACATTGTTACTGCGACTGTCAAATTTATTAAACCGAAACGTGCTTTATTGAGCGACCGCTAGATGGTGACAGGTGAGATTCGGCATAGTTCGTTTAAAGCGAATGAGGCAACCTGAACTTGCCTCAGCGTTTTTTGTATACATCGTATGTAAGCAATGTAGTGGTGTGATAGGGAAGTGTAGGGTGGGGGGATTGTCCCGCGCTGTACACATAGAGCGTTGAGGCATGCCTCACTTCTGTGGTCCAAACAGTTAAGTTAAAGCGCCTGTGTTGTTTCTAAGTGTTCATTTTATGCGGTTATTAAAAGTGTCACTGTTATTCCGCTGAACTTACAGATGATCAAGATTGTTATTTGAATTATTTGTAACATTAAACATATATATAGAAACTAATCAAGTTTAAAAATTTGAAGTTCAATCAGTTGTATTATTGTGTATGACTAATACAAGGATTGTTCAACAGAAACACGTATAGAGCTGTAAAGCATTTTTTATTCAACGATTTTAAAAGAAGTCTCCAATAACATTAAGACATGAGTTCCACTGTTGCGCTAACCTGTAGATTCCCTGCTAGTAAAATTCTTACGGCTGTTTGTGGAACCATTCGGTTACAGCAAACTCTACCTCAGCGTCCGATTTGAACCACCGTCCTTTTAGTGATTCCTTAAAAAAATTTAAGATAAGATTTTTGCCTACCCATTCATTAACTACTAGCTTCGCCAGTAAGCAAATTAATGTCCATTTTTTCGGCTTGCACGCGTTATGTTGGTGTGGGTTTCGGCATTTTCCATTTAAAAAGCGTGCAAATGTAAGAAAATAAACATGAGTGAGGCCAGAAATAACGTGAATTGTGTGTGTGGGCCTTACCTGCCTTTTTATTGCTGTATTAAATGAAAAATATTATATTACATTAAAATGAAAAAATTATAATTTTATTGCCTGGCAACAAAATTATTTTATTTTTAACAATTACCATTGTTTCAAAAAGTTTAAATAAATTTTCAAGTACTTTACTCTTGTTAAAACGTAAAAGGTTGCAGGTAAACTACCCCTTCCCCTTAACCGATCTTCACCAAAATCGAAAGTCCTTGAGACCTCTACAATTCAGGGAGGTATGCAAAAACTTATTTGATTCTGTTTGAATGTGCGGCTGTTATCGTTTGCCATAGAAAATACGCTTGATAAAAAAACGTTGCAGGTAAACTATCCCTTCCCCTTAACCGATCTTCACCAAAAACAATAGGTCTTGAGAACTCTATAATTTAGGGTTGTATGCAAATAATCTTTTGATTCTGTTTGAATTTGCGGCTGTTATCGTTTTCCATAGGAAATACCCTTGTTAAAACATAAAACGTTACAGGTAAACTACCCCTTTCCCTTAACCGATCATCACCAAAAACAATAGATCTTGAGAACTCTACAATTCAGGGCTGTATACGAAACATTATTTAATTCTGTTTGAATTTGCGGCTGTTATCGTTTGCCAAAAACAATTTCCCTTGATAAAAAAAAACCGTTGTAGGTAAACTACCCCTTCCCCTCAACCGATCTTCACCAAAAACAACAGATCGTGAGTACTCTACAAATCAGGGCTGTATGCAAAACATTATTTGATTCTGTTTGAATTTGCGGCAGTTATCGTTTGCCAAAAAAAAAAATCTACACATAGACAGACAGACACACAGACACACAGACACACAGACAGACACACACACAGACACTTTTCGGAAAACGACTTTTTTTCATGTTTTGAGTGTAGTACAATCAGAATCTGCAATAATCTCGAACACGATTTTTTTTGCCATCACCATACTTCCATTCATTAAGGAATATGGAAGTAAAAATAAAATAATTTTGTTGCCAGGCAATAAAATTATAATTTTTTCATTTTAATGTAAATTATGTATGAGTTAATATACTAGGTGTGTTCATAAAAAGACCAAACTTTTTTAGTAACACATCAATCCGCACAAAAGACGCGCCGCGACTTTGCGCGCACTTAGCGATAGTTTTTGACAACAAACTACCTTTCAAACTACAAAAAACCCCTTCACATATGTAAGAAAGGGCGATATTTGAACGCTCTTGAAGAATACGAAATTTATAAAGCACACAATAATATTGGTACCAAGCCGCATGTTTTAAATGATAAATTGGTCTTCAAATCAAATGTATTGTACAACACTGCCTTGCGCTACTGTCATGGTGGGAGCGAGACATAGATTAGTGCGCGGTCGGTTTTCATACGATGTACATCGGTAACCTTCGTACTCGTTGTAAATATTATAATATGTTATAGTAAGTTATTTTATATTAGATTTTAATATTTTAAGTGTTTGACAAGTGTATCATATTTAAATGATACACAATTACTTTTAAATTCTGATGATGGGACAAGGGTCCCGAAACATGTAAATTTATAAAGACGCTGTTTCTGGAAAGCCGCAGACGGTAAGTTCCAATATATTTGATTGAACAAACTACCACTTATTGTGTTCCGCTATTAGCAGTAGCCTTTGAGGTATATCACATTGAGTGGGGACGTGCACACGCTGGCCGGCGGATTAGTGACAAAGCGATTAAGAAAGACCGCGAGAACAAAGTGTGCATATGAAATTTTGCAGCAAAACTAGGTTAAAACGTTTCAGAGACATTCTGGTTTTCAATTAAGCATACGCGGAAGCCTGCGTGAGGCGAACGATTAGTTTAAGAATTTTTAAAGAGGGAAAAACAATGGTCGGTGCAGATCAAAGCGATATCGAAGATCATGGGAAGAGAGCTCGTGATATGGTAATTGTAAATCATCGTTTAAATGCCGATACTTTCTGACAGAATCCATTTAAGATCGTAAAATTAAATTTTGATAGAAAATTTTAAATGTATCGTATCACTGAAAAATTCTTACTGTGTTTGTTGACGACGATCAGAAAGAGACCCGTTTTGAAATCGGTCAACAACTGCGTACCAATGCAAATGGTAATGAAAACTTTGGAAGACAATGGAAATAGCTCTGTAAAGATTTTACGAAGTCAGCAGCAAAATTTTATACACACACGTTGTGTTAAGATCTTCATTCTCATTCGTTATAAATCCGCCGGACGGTGTGTGCCCGTGCCCACTACAGCGCGTGTAGCTCGAAGACTGAAGATCGTGACGGAACAGAGAAAACCGCATTCAGGCGTCAAAACCTGTCGCTAGCAGCACTTAATTCTGCAGCTCGCTCTATGCGCTAGTTGACGTGCTACACAAATAGTTCGGACTTTTTTTGAACACACCTCGTACATGTGTAAAATAATATATCGTTCGTGGCAGGCAAGCATATCTCATTATGTAATGTTTACGTTTCCATTTTATTATTATGACTACAGCAATAAAAAGGCAGGGAACACACACACACACACACACACACACACACACACACACACACACACACACAATTCGCGTTATTTCTGGCCTCACTCATGTTTATTTTCTTACATTTGCACGCTTTTTAAATGGAAAGTGCCGAAACCCACACCAACATAACGCGTGCAAGCCGAAAAAATGGACATCAATTTGCTTCCTGTGGATCGCTGGGCAGTGTAACTGCACGTGTTTACAGAGGAACGATTCATAGATAGACTTTTTGTCTTTAGGGAATGAACCCCCTGCAAGATGCTGAGGGTCCATGAGTGACTTCGGAGCGCTCCTTCTTTTTCGCGTGTTTGTTCTGTGAAACATACACTGTAGATTCGCAGCTTTACTCTAAGCAACGCTCAATAGGAAATGTTGAAAACTTTAGTCCACGGTGTACCCTCATTCACACTAAACCTGCTCTGATGTTTTAATTACGGACATCATAATATTAAAACTTTGGAAACTTGAGCACTACTTAATGGAGATTAATCATTAACTTATACAAGCCATTAATTTTATGCATATTTTTTATATATATGTGTACAACGTTATCGGCAACAAAGAAGTAGTTTTTGTTAAAATTCCTTCCCGGGATATTTGGCCGTAGTCCAATGTTTTCTACAAAACCAGACGTTTCGGCAATGCCATCGACTTCCATCATCAGTGAAAATCGAGTGCGATAACGTGAGGTGGTATACGTTAGTGACCACAGTACTGTGGTTAAGGCTGAAGCAGTAAGTAGAAAGAAGTAGTTTCTATGGTAATATTTCATTTCGAAAATGATTTTAAATATAAATCTTAGAATATGGAAGTCATGTATGGTTCTCCATACCGATATTTTCCATAGACACAACACATATGTGAGGTAGTGCATTATCCTGATGGAAAATGATCTTTTTTCTAAACCTGGTCTTTTTCCTCAAATTTTTACATTTAATTAGCCTAAAAGGTTAGCGTAATACTTTCCATTTATCGTTTGACCCTTTTCAAAGCAATCTAGTAACAATATCCCCTTAGCATTAAAGAAAAATGGATCCATACATTTTCCAGCCGACAAAATTGATTTTACCGTTTTTTGATGCGGCGAATCCATTGTTTCAACTGTTTCATTTGTTCCGTAATGGACCCAAGTTTCATCAGTTGTTAAAAAATCTACGAATAAAATCTTTCGGATTTTTCTTAAAACGGTCCAAACATTCCTGAGAAGCTTGCATTAGCATGCGTTTTTGGTCACTTGTCAACAAACGCGGCACCCATCTTGCAGGCACCTTTTTCATACCTAATTCCTGTGCTGGGGTTTGAATTTCCCGGCGCGGTTATATCTGTTCAGTGCTGCCAGCGCAGTTGGCAGCAGTGCCGCCAATGCCTTCTGTCAACTTTCCGGCTCCGGCGACGCGATCGAGTGAGCTGCCGCTATATCAGCTGCTCGTGGTCCGTTGTTCATAATCAGGTTAACCGAAAGCTTATTTTTGCAAATTGGGACAGGTCGTTTTATCCAGGATGTGGGACCAACTAATTCAGACCTAGTCCTCATTTCTCTGCCAACCTTCGAGGAGAACGTTCCACTTGTCTGACGGCCCAGGATTTGCGTGTAGATTTTTCTTACCATGCGTCAGTAATCTTGTAGAGACGTTCAGGCCAGTAGACACTTAATTATATTATTCTGTGTTTATTTAATTATGGATTATGTGTTATGATTGTGTAAGTGTGTGTGTGGCCAAGATTCATGTAAAACTTATTTCATTGTAAAACTCTTGTCTTGTAAAATTTGATCTACACGTTACTTCCGGTCTGGAAACAATTGTTGATTTTGTATTCAATTGTATTTCGATAAAATACTATAATTTAATAAAATTAGCAATACTGAATTAATCAGAGTAAATAAGAGGTTGATAAAAGATTGTGAAAGTGAGTGCGGTGTTTGTGTTCCGAGGCGAGAGAGTGTTATGTGTAGGTGTATTAACTGACGGCTAATCTCCAAATAAAAAATGTTATAGGGTAACTGCGCCAGCCAGAAGAAAGGGAAAAGAGCGGTAGTCACTTTAACACCTGTGACCATAGGCGTGTGCAGGTCTTCAGTAGTGGTGGTGCCAAGAATGGCTTCGGGGGGGGGGTCTGGGGTCCTCCCCCGGAAGATTTTTGAAAATTTATTGCTTAAAAACGTGTTTTAATGCTATCTTGAGGCCATAAAAAACATTTTGAAAAGCGAGGTTTTTTGAATGCCTTTAAATAAATTTTTACTTTTTTAAGGGACTTAACTCTTTGCACTTACCGGACCGATCAAAAGTTGGCAACACACACATGTTTAACAAAGTAGCTTTAGAAATATCAATTTAGACGAATTTTGTCTTTTAATGAATGATCCAGTTAGCCTATCTGGTTAATTTGTATAACAAAACGGAAACAACTTTGATTTTTAGAATATTTATTTATATCCAATGTACAATATTAGTGAAAAAAAATACAGAATTGAAAAATTGATTAATTTGTACTGTAGACAAATAAAGCTGCAACAAGTTCAAGTTGAGTATTTAATAGTCAGTAGTGTCCAGAACAAAATATAAAAGTAAGGAAATATTTTACATTACATTACAGGGTCATTCGACGGTCGAATGCAACACTGTTTTTGAAGTTGTCAATTACATCACATGTTCTTGCGTTAGCAGCCAGTTCTTGTTCCACAAACGGAATCATCAAGTTTTCACGGAAATTATGCAGTTTCTACGTAAAAACATATTCTGCACGTAAAAAAAAAACAAACAAACAAATTCTCATTCTAGTGGTGGTGCCACGGCACCGGTGGCACCTTCGTTGGACACGCCTATGCCTGTGACTACCCGCAGAGCAGTGCACCAGGATGTTCCCCGAAGCCGTCAGATCCAGGAATGCTGATCCAACCGAACACATGAAGGCACCAGATCTGCCCGGAACGAGAGCCATTGGACAATCATCACAATCCAGGGACAATTTCCAACACTCCTAGCACACTGTTCATCATGGTACCGCTAGAGTTCCTCTACACAAAAGCACAGGTGGGAACGTTTTAATTATCACTCTTCCATCAGCATCACTCCACAGATCGACTAATCTTGGGTTCACATTAAACATCTGTGTTAAGAACTTACAATACCAAGTCACAAGGACTCAAGTTGTTTAAAAAAATTGTAACTGAATACTTTGTAACGGGTCTGACCTACACCATGAGGGGGTGGTTAAATTGTTTTGCTTGAACATGGTTTCCTCCCCTAAACTATTTCGAGTCTGATCTGTTTTACCTTTATTTATTATAATTAGTGTGAAGGGTTATTCATGTTTTCATTAAGGGGTGGGGTTAACTTAATTGGTTCATTATTTCAACTGTAAGCATGTTCGCGTGTTCTCCCTCATGGGGTATGCTGGTCTGCACATTAATATATGTATAACCTATGTCTATTTTGCAACATTATAAATTAATGATTTATGTAAAGGATAACATACTGGAGCGTTGTGTCACCAACTTAAACTTAATAAAATTTGTTACTTGTTAAAATAGTATTGATTGTAAATCCTGTCACTCTGTTTGCGCTCCAGCACATTTTTCGCTTCCTCTAGGTTAATTAGCCTAGTCCTAAATTTTGCGTGGCGGACTAGTGCCGTTACATTCCTTAGTAAGAATGTGATGTACCCTTTTATTTGAGATACCTACAGGCTTAACAATTTCAGACACCTTCAAACGGCGATCTTCCAAAACAATATCGTGCACTTTATTGATGATTTCTGGTGTAGTGGCACTTTTCGGACGCCCAGTACGCGGGTCATCTTCCAAACTTGCACGACCGCGTTTAAAATTAGAAGCCCATTTTTTCACTGTAGTAAATAAAGGTCCAACACATTCTTCATCTCGTTAAAAATTTCTGTTAGCGTTAAACCTTTCTTAACAAAAAATTTGATGTTGAGTTTTCTCCATTTTCAGCGTTGCTTATTTATACAGCTGTTTCTCCGCAACAATGACTTGACCCGACTTGACGCATCACAGCTGTTCGTGGGGCGAACGTGGCGCCACGATGCGGTAAAAAATAGAAACGCCCCACATTCGTTTATATGGTAGGCCGCGAACTTTTCAAATCGCCCTCGTATGTGTGCATATTACCTGAAGCGAAAAAGAAAAAGAATTTGAACACCAGACAATAACTACGTAAGGAATATGGTGTCAAAAGGAAGAGTTTTGGGGATACAACGTAACTCCTTATTTCGAAATTCTACATAACAAAAAACACAAAGTAAAGGATATATATGACGATGGTTAAATGGTCTGAGACAAGGTAGTAGTATATAAATGTTCTTTCTGGGACAGGTCAGAGGTCTAGGACAAGGGCAGACGTCATGTCAAGAGGTCAACTTATCAGTGATAACCCCGCCTTATCAGTGATGACCCCAATTAAAATCCAATTAACCTTTTGATAACCCCGCCTTATCACTGATAACCCCAATTGACCTCGAATTAATCAGCAGATAACCCCGTTGACCTTTTGTAATCAACAGATAACCCCGTTGACCTTTTCTAATCAATGTAAACATGACTTCGAGGTTACTAGACCGTAACACACTGACCTAGTAAAAAACGTAAACATAAACAAACTGTCTAGTGATAACGTCGTAAACATGACCTCGACAACACACTGACCTAGTAAAAATGTAAACATACACGTCAGCGTTGCACAAACGTAAACAAACAAACGTTTTTATGCACACTGACCTAGTAAAAATGTAAACGTAAACATAAACATTCAGAGTTCGTTGACACGTCGTAAACTGTTTTCCTTTCACAGTGTTGATACGTAAACAAACGTTCTAGTGATAACGTCGTAAACATGACCTCGACAACACGCTGACCTAGTAAAAATGTAAACGTAAACATAAACATTCAGAGTTCGTTAACACGTCGTAAACTGTTTTCCTTTCACAGTATTGATACGTAAACGTTACACATTTTAAAAATGTAAACATTAATATTCAGAGTTCGTTGACATGTAAACTGTTTTTTTCCTTTCACAGTGTAGATAGCGTCGTCTTTAGTGACACCTAGTGATGAAATCGTGTGTTGTATAGCAGTCGAAAATGAATTGTTGTACGTGGTACAACGTTCCTCCATACGATATGTCAAAGTGATAACGTTGTAATCAACGTAAACATGAACTTTGATAGTTCAGTCAAAATGAAGAATTTAACTTTGCAAGATGTCTTATCTCATCCTATGTTTGAAAGATTCATTATGAATAAAACTAAAGCAGAGATTGAATTTATGCGAGATACATTGTTGGTACTCCAAAAGTGTCGTAAGGTGTTGGAATTTTATAATTCAGACGGACTGAAAGAGATTACACCGGAACGTAGAGAACAAAGCGGTGAGACGTTTACACATTTTCTTGAATGTCCATGGGCACATGAATCTACTGTGGATGGACCGGATACTTGTGTTTGTTGTTATGTGTCTATACATTGTGGTGATATCATCATGTTTCTCGATGATCGATTTAAATGACTTACGATAACGAATGAAAACATGATCTATAGTATATGAGCATTTTTTGTGTATAAAAAATCGTATTATATGTATGTTTTTGTATATATGATTTTAGTAATTAATAAATCAAAAATGAAAATATTTTAAAATTACATTTTCTTTAAAAAACCTTTATTTTACATTAAAAAACCTTTCTTTTACATATCTTAATTACATTTTTTGGTAGCAGTTGGAAGTCAGTCCCCCAAATCTATAACAAATAAAAATAATAATTTGTTAACTAAACGTACCAAGAATCCCTTGAAAAAAAAGAGTCATATTTTTTTTTAAATTAAACAAAAGGTAAATTAAATTTTTTTTAAACTAAAAATTGAACCCTAATAACTAAGATAAAAAAGTAAAAGAGAAACGTATAGAATACATTATATATTTTAATAATTACATATTAAAAAAATGACAGGAAAAACTTATAACAAAAGATAAAATGTTTTTGAATAGAGAAATGTAAAAGTGACATAGGAAGAACACACTTATTTTACAGGTAACGAAGAATTACTGTACATGTTCTTGTGTAGAACATATTATAATAAGTTATTTTACAAGTAACCAAAAAAATAATTACATATTTTTTGAAACCAATATAATCACCTATATTAAGAATGATATAGGAAAGACTTATAAATTTGTATATTGAGTAAGAAAAACATATTTTTTAAACAGTAAAAATTATCAAAAAAATAAAAAATACCTTAATGATGATGATCACAGATTACATCAGCAAGCTGTGTCGTCACAAACTGGCATTTTGGCATCACCTTCGCATGTAATGCGACAGGGCAATCGTCCGCTGACCAATCCATAAATCTTACTCGACACGATAAACAAATCCAGCGCCTGCCAGTTTGCGAGGATTTTGACTAGTATTTGGATATATTTCATAAAAATATTTTCTCGCACCAACTCTCTCTACGTTAAAATACGTTCGCAAACGTCTATAAAATTCCGTGCGATTGTAATTCATTATGTAAACAATGTTGTAATCAGGCTGTAGTAGCTGGTATGTTTCTGGATGCTGAACCACAATTTTTAATCGGTTTATATACACAGAAAATGCATTATCATCAGTACGTGTTGTAAGTAGGAGATCAAAAGATCAAGTAAATAACTTGTTTATCGAATTTATTACATTATCATTTTCATTGCAATTAATACAATCACGTTCTCAGTATGCGTTTTAATGAGCATTTTTTTGTGTAATGAAATGTTGTGTAAGAAATTGTTTGAATCTTGTTGATTTATTAACCTTACATCATTTTTTTGTTCAGGTATTAAAATACATACACACATAAAATATGTCATAGATCATTTTATTCGGATAATTACTTTTAACAAAACAGTTTACATAATTTTATCAAACAGTTTACATAATGATAGCAAAAGATTGATATAGGTAAACTCATACATTACTGATTATATAATTGTATTAAAAATATATACATAAAATATGTCATATAGGTAAACTCATACATTACTGATAAAATATGTCATAGATCATTTTATTCGGATAATTATTAATAATAAACTAGCGAAAGATGTTGAAAATTAACGGAGACCCTTGTTCATTATTGTAAGGAGTAATGACCATAAGGCAATGTGTCTATACCGTTTTCACATATTACTCTTTTATCATCTGTGTTACTCAATGCAAATTTATTAATAGTTACAGTTTTAACGATGTTAAAATTAATTAAGATACAACGTAACTCCTTATTTCGAAATTCTACATAACAAAAAACACAAAGGAAAGGATATATAGGACGATGGTTAAAAGGGCTGAGACAAGGGTGCCAAACAGTCCACTGAGCAACCCACTGGAGACGAAAGAAACGTATTATTACGACGGTCTAACTGATCGTCGTATGGTACAGTGGAAACAAAATACAAGACACCAATTAAGTCACTAATCACCAGCTTTAGTTATCACAATTAAACAGTTTGTGATCTTCAAGATAGTCTCTTACAACAAATCAAATAAAAATTGCTGACACCCACTAAAAATGTCAACTTATATGAAACACAACTGTATTACAATAATCCCGCACAATTATAAAACACATAATACTTCGCCACAATATTACGAACGTCACCCAAATAAATCGCGACTCAAACTGAAACTGAACGTCGCTGAGTACTTGTATTTATACCCCATTGAAATACTAGAGTAGTCCATACTACGCGTCAAGAACGCTACTAGAAAACACCAGAATGTAATTGGTTGCGACCTTGACACTGTGCGCGAGGCCGGCGACTTCTGACAAAGTCTAGCTAACGCGTTGAGAATCACGTACGCACACACATTACAGCCGGATTCCACTGGAACATTCGATAAACACGTAGATTGTTCTGTAATGTCGTAACAGCATATTGAAGACAACGCTGCAAACAAACAAGATCGGACGCATCGGAAATACAGAAATAAAACATACGACGGAAATCGTAGCCATAGACGCAGACTGTATACAGAAAAGTTGATTTGGTGATGCCATCCGAATCTGTGTCGGAAAACAGGTGCTCACAAAATTTTTTTAATCGAACGCTCCTTAAAAAAAAAAAAAAAAAAATTACTAGATCGTTAGCGGACTACGTAGAAGGATATAGTGGATATAGTGGATTTGCCGCGATATAAGTACGCCTAAGTGGTATGAAGAAGAGGAGACAGTAACAGTGTAGGAAACCTATATTTTATAGAGTACGGGTTGTGACTCTATATTGAAGTGTAATCGCCAATCGAGCTGCAAAGTACTTGTTAATATACACACAAAGTTTTGTGAACGATACCACATTATGTGGAGTGGTTGTAATCTGAATGTAAACGAGAAACACACAAAACTCTCAGCACCTTAAAACTACCGTGTAACGTACCAACAAAACTTTCTGTTTCCTGTTGCAGAACGTCCTTAATGCATACAAAGTTAAATTTCTCCTTAGGTGTTTCCTCGTACTCAATAATTTTTGAAGAGTCGTTGAACATCAGCTCAATACGGTTTTTAATTGGTGATTTTTGGAACACCCTAACTGTTCGCGAGTCCAAGTTGGAAAGATAGTATGTCTTGTCAACCTGTAATTGACAAACAAAACACACATTGACAATTCGTCAATTAATGAATTAACACACACTTATTTAGAGAAACACAATTAGTTAATTCGTGATTAGAAGAAAATTGTCACTATCGACTGATTGTAGTGTCTGATCATTATGTACTCATTATATTCAATATACAAAAATAATAATAATAATAATTATTATTATTATTATTACTGTTTATGTTATTATTATTATTGTTCTTATTCTTCTTGTTGTTGTTCTTATTATTGTTATTATTATTATTATTTTATTTTTATTTTTTATTAATACTATGCTTATACTAACTATGCTTAAACCTGTCTTGGAAGAGGTCCCTTTCTCTCACCTGCCCTTCCCTGACCAACTCCTGTTCTTTTCTAACCTTTACGCTATTTGAATATTCGAGAGTTAGAGGTCTTTACTTTCCTCTCACTTTCTTGTCTTCTTTAGGCTGGTGTGCCAAGAAAACACTTGCAGAAGGAATCCCATATAAAAATACAATATAGAATCGGAAACAAACGTTGTTGATATAACGGTACAAAGGGACGGACGCCAGGGGTGGGCGAGCGGGCCCCGGAACATCGTTATCAGACGACCGCAACGCCTTGCGATTGGTCACGTAGCTTCCTTGGCAAATAATGTGCCAAGCGATGTGAAAACAATTAAGTGTATCTTAACTGAGGACGAGGAGACAGCTGACCGTTTCCATAAGAGTGCAAAGATGCAGAGGACTCCACCTCGACAATGAATAAATCGCCTCGAAGTGACATTGTTGGAGTTGAAGACGAAGGAAGTAGATAGTTTCAAAATTTACCTAGGAAAGAATATACAGTAAAGATGAGGAATGAGGAAGCAGAACAGCTACAATAATGCAGATTAGTGATCGGGAGAATCAAGGCTGCGATCAGAAGGCAGAGAAATATCTCTATGGATGTTAAGAATGGCCTGAAGGAGCCGAAGGAAGTCATAGATATGATTGCTCACGTCAGACCTAACTGGCTTAAATTGAAGAAAAGGTTCAGAGGCTGGCAACAGGTAGGGGAACACCGAGTTGTCGGCCAGTAGTAAGATTATTTCTGCCGGCGTCTCTACACTTAACAAAGATAAGACACCTTCGGAAGGAAAGGAATCTGCTGGAGATTCCCAGTCGACTTGTGTTAAAAAAACAGACAGAGTCAAAGATGGAAAATAAGAAGAAAGAAGTGGAACCCCCGAAAGCCTGGACAAAGGTTCGGAACAAAAATAAGAATAGTAACACAAGGAAATTTGGAACGGGAGAGCAATGCGAGATCTCAAACAAGCGGGTCACTAATTCTACTTTACGTGGCCTGAAAAATAGGAAACAATCAAAGCCATGGCTAGAAGCTATGTTGATTTGCCCATACGGCAAACCTTATGCCGTAGTCCTCGGCTTAATCCGTCCGTAGTATGGCAAATCCGGAAACTTCTTAGGGCGAAACAGATCGTTTAATTAAGAAAGTTGTGTTAATGGTTATAATCACAAACAGAATGATCACTGTTGCACACCGCTATAGAAAAATTATTGCGATTAGCGCTTTCAAGCTTCTCAGCTCATCGTCAGATCGGAAATAACGACAACAGAACAAACAAACTCTTCACACCCCACCCGCCCCACTGCCTACACACACACCCTCAAACAAGCTACAAGTTAAATGGCCTGTCTTAACTACCGAGTTCAGTCACCTGCGTCTGTATAGTTACATATTTTTCTAGCACATCCCTTGTGTATGTGTGTTGTGCGTGCGTGCGTGCGTGCATGTGTCTTGTGTCTGTACATTATTTTCAAAACCTTTCTCATTCACACTTTTAACTGTGAAAGTGAAAAATAACGTTTCTAAAGTGAGTGAGTAACTTAAGTAAAAAACGATTGTCAATTAATGCTTCAATGTTTATCGGAATTCGAGGAGCCCAAGTTTTCTATTTTTTATTCGCCCCATTTAAAAATTCCGAATCCTATTATCAACCTTAGACCTATAAAACCTAGACTAAATAAACAAACTCTAGGCTACTAGGCAATTTCTACAAGACACGAGATTTCAAAATTTTGAGCTGATGGATTCTTAAACTTTTTTCAGTCTGGCGTGACCGGGTTACCTGTTGAATGAACAAACCTCCCCGCCTTGTTTGTGGTCTTTCATGCTTAAGGTAAATCTAAATACTTTTTACGAAATCATATTTTATTTACTCTAACTGACATATTTTCCAAATTTGCGTCTATAGAAACCTATCGCCGTAAAGCAATTTTACCGTATGACCCACGGGATCGTTTTTTAAACAAATTTAAAAATAATCGAAAAATTTACCTGGAACATATCGTAGTATTTTTCGAACGTTCCAGCGTGTAGATTCTCTTTGAACGCTGTAGCTCTGATCTCCTTGCCAGATTTGTCCACCAAGTCGACATTGAAAAAGGTTTCCTTGTGCTGATCGTTGGGTTCTATAATCCGTGATTTGGACACTACCATAGCCTTGATTCTACGGGTTGTCAACTCGGGACACAGAAGCAAACTCAAATCCGTTCGAAGACAACTCAGGAGAAATCTGTTTATCTGTTTATCTGTTAAAAAGCCATATTGTTTTTGAATGACAGTAGTGTGTTGCCGTTGAAGAGAGAAAAAAATCGACAATACAAAAAATAATTATTTGTTTACATAAAGAGTAACATGAATTACTTTAAAAAAAGTTAAGACAGAGAAAATAACAATTAAAACTTTTCGTTTTAACGACAATGGGTCTTCTGACGTCCACCATTTGTAACTTTCTGATATTCAGCATTATCAATGCCTCTTGGATCACCAAAACGACTCGAATTTCGCTTATTCCTCAAAGTATAACATCCTCGCTTGTAAGCTTCCGCGGATTTGTTAATTACAACACCGATTTTCCGTCAAACGCACGTCTTTTCGGCATTTATGTGAAACGTTTGGTTTTAAGAGAAATACGAGGTGTGCTCAAAAAAAAGACCAAACTTTTTGAATACCATATCAACCCACACAAACAACGGGCTGCAACTTTGAGCGCGCCTAGCGATAGTTTTTGACAACAAACTGCCATTTATTCTGTCCCGTTATCAGCATTAGTCTTTGAGCTATATCATATTGAGTTGCGCGCACGCTGGTCGCCGGATTAGTACAAAGTTGTGACGATTTTAAAATAGGAAATGTAAAAAAGGAGAGAAATTAAATTTTTTTTTAATCGCACATTTAAACTAATTTTAAATCCCTTAAATAACTTAAAATAATATTTAATAAAGAGATTAAAAAGACGAAAAGGAATGGGAGTGTAAAGTAAAGAAACCCTTTAATAATTTACAATGCATCGATATTTGATAATTATAATGTCAAACATTAATACCGTAAATATCAAATAAATGTGGAACTACTTTTATGATGAAGAGTAAACTACGCGAGGTTACAAATCTGCCCCTAAACGAAGCCCACTTGAAATGGAGCGGTCAAGCCGTAAGCTCCGCACAGCAGTGATGTGGAACGTTAATAAAATAGTTTGTTTCCTAAAGTGATTAATCCCGTCAGTTAAGACATAGAGGCATTCTTTACACTATTAAACAATGAGTAACGTTAATATAGTTGAACCGCGATTCATATAAATATGTAGTAAACGAGTAAGAAAGAATAATGAAAATTGAGCGCCTATGACATCTCTACAAAAATCTTAAAATATAAAACTTATGTAATTAAAACTGTGGTAAGACCATAATGTGAAGTGCAACAAATAAACAACCATGTGAAGTGGATACAGGTGAATAAAACTTTTGTGTTAATCATTCAAATCAACGAGCTATTACTACCAGTTATCAAACAGCAGTGAACCAGGACCCCCAGTGATCTAAAAGACTTCAGGACTACACCATCACCGGATACGAAGACAACGAGAGATACCTGACCTACATGAAACATGCTGCAACCGAGGACCGAGGACTGGAATAACGAGGAGCTGGAGGATATCACAGGCGACACGGAGGCATGCCTTCCGTGGTTATGAAATACTAAATACTATATCCAACAAAAGACAATTAAATTAACACCTTTAAGACATTTTAATTACTGACATAGCCTGTACTCTGTTAAATCTATTCTTAGTAAAAGAGTTAATGCTCTAAACTGTAAAGCCATATTGTTTACAAGGGAAAATAAGTCCATTCTTCTAATGGCACCACTTCAAGATAATATATAGATATGTGACCATTATTAATATACCTTTTCAAGTCCCGGATCAGTGGAAAAGTTAAACAGATGTACATCTATATTTTTTAGGGCCCTTGTAATTGAACAAAACATAAAATCATTTTGTAAATTATTGAAACACAAATGTTGATAACCATAAGTAAAGATGCTAATATCATTATGTAATAAAGAGATGTCATGGTCCAACAAAGATGAGTGAATAAGTCTACAAACCCCTGCCAATTCTCCTTAATTCTCGAGATCCGATTTAATATTTGTTTATTTATTTTTTTAGTTATTTATGATTTTGTTAACATTATGGCAGCCTGTTTAATTGACCTGAGCCAATTAACCAGGTTCCCGATGTTATAACGAAGAGACGTTATAAAGTGATTAAGAAAGACATTGAAGAACAACGTGTGCCTATGAAACTCTGCGGCAAAACAAGGTAAAACTTTACACAGACATTCTGCTTTTGGAATTAAGCATACGCGAAGGCCTGCATGAGCCGAACGATTATTTTAAGAAATTTTAAAGAGGGTAAAAACAATGGTGGGTGCAAATCAAAGCAATGTCGTAAATCATGGGAAGAGAGCTCGTAATGTGGTAATTGTAAATCATCGTTTAACTGATGAGGCTTTCTGAAAGACTTTGCATCCATCTAATATCGTAAAATTAAATTTTCATCGAAAAATTTAAATGTATCGTATCACTGAAAAAGATTCTTACTGCGTTTGTTGACGACGATCAGAAAGGGACCCGTTTTGAAATCGGTCAACAACTGCGTACCAATGCCAATGGTAACGACAACTTTGGAAATTGTCAATGGGAATTGCTCTGTAAAGATTTTACGAATTTAGCACCAAAGTTTTATACACAAACGTTGCGTTAAGATCTTCATTCTCAGTTCGTTATAAATCCGCCCACTACATCGCGTTTACCTCGAAGACTGACGATCATGACGGAACGGAGAAAACGGCATTCCAGATTCAAAACCTGTCGCTAGCCGCACGTAATTGTGCAGCTCGCTCTATGCGCAGGTTGGCGTCCTACACAAATAGTTCGGTCTTTTTTTTTAACACACCTCGTACAAAAAAACATACGTTAAAACGGAAAACAGTGTTGTTACCTAACCTTCCAAACTCCGTAGTCGCGTAATCGCTGGCAAATTTAAAACACAAGTAATTCCATAAAATTTAACGATTCATACTCGTATAGTAACTATTCATGGACTCTATCCAATATCACTGCATATCTTCCACGACGTATATTGAAAACTTATAATTTTTTGTATAGAATACGTGTGGAGGTTTAACTGGTTATAAACAGTGAGTGAGTTGGGAAACATAGGAGCCAAAGACGTTGTCAGCACAAAGGCCTACTTCCGAGCGTCCGCAGACAAGATGACAAAATTAATTTGAAGTAGATCTGGCACAGTAGAATAACAAACAGACAGAAACAACAAGGCCAAGAACAGTATGAGAAAATAAAATAGCTTCTTGGGGACTTTAACGTTATAGGAGCGAAAGAGTGGAAAAAAAGTGAACAGTACCGCAGCTAGGGGACAACGATCGTGTACTCCGGGCCAGAATAGCGAATATTTTGTTCATAATAAATAAACTCTGTATTTCTTTCATGAGAGTTTGTTGCAATTATTCGGGTTCTGCCGAATACAACAGTCGGCGCATTATCGAATTAAATGAAATTAAATTAATTTATCGAGATATAGAACCATTTCCCGACGTCCTGACATCACGCCGCCCGCCCCGCTTGTCGTGTGGTAAGGTTTTGACCGGGCGAAATTAGTCAGTCCGCATTCAGAAATAACCGTGAGCAGAACTACTCCTCGTCTCCAGGTCGACACACAAATGCGGAGCTTCTCCACCAAGTAGGAACTTGGTTTCACGTTGGGGAGGAGAATCAACGTTGGGGAGGAGAATCAACGTTGGGGACGAGAGATTCACGCTAACGACAATAGATTCATCTTGGTGACGTTAATTTTAATAACTCCTTGGAAAGGAACAGAAAACTACAAAATCCAGATTCCTCATGGCTTCAACTTGCCGAAACACGTAGATTCAACAAGCTACTCGGAGAGTTCGAACCTGCAGATCATAAGCACGTGGCATCGATTCCATCTCTTCAACGCCTTTGTATCATGCAGGCTACGCAAGTAACACCTTAATATTTTATGAACACCTCGTGGCGATCACACTTTATTAATAAACGAGGACGTATGAACTTTAGTAGTAATAGAGACTTTTATAAATAAGTAAGAGTAAATACAAACTTAGTGACAGTCTGTAAACACGCTCGCCATGAGCATCTGCTTTGTACACTGGTACTGATACATTTCACCGAATTGGTTTAGTTAATTTAGCTTGCAGGTGACCATTTTTAAACATTGCTATTTAAGTATTTTGGATTTGAGATCATTGAGCTGTTAGCTGTTCTGGATCCAAGGATCGAACGATTGAAATTTAGCATTCTGGCTGATTAGTAACTATAAAGGTATTAATAGAGGCAATCTCTGTTCTGTTTATATCATTAAACTTACTTAATTCTGCTCACTAATCGATGATTTGTTTGTTTTAATATGCGTCCTTCTCATTACTCGTATTTTAGCCGTCAAGTAACTTTGGAGGATGCTATGACTAAGAACAGTTAGATGTATTGGTTATATTTGGTAGCTGTTGTGTTGTACTGTGTTTTACTGTAATATAATTTGTTGTATTATGTCATGTATGTTACACACCCGAGGTTACGGAACCTAGGGGAGGTGTGTAACATAAGTGGTAAGGCAGAGCGTGGTTTCGAACCATAGGAGTCGTGACCTAACCGCGCTAAAATAGAAAGATAACGTAATAAGTTAACGCTACCAGAAGTAGTAGCCGGAGCGCGGTTGTCCGAGGTTGTTCCTGGTCGTGGTTATAATGTGTAGTTATAGGGTGTAATTTTGTCATTTTTTTCCATTTTTTGTTAATGAGTTGCGTCGGACCACGTGGGTCCCCTTCTTGCCACGTCTTGCCCTGTCCTGTCCAGGACGTGTCAGAGATTGTTCGTGTGTAATTTTGTATGGGTATTTTGCGTGAAATTTTGAAACGTTATGTAGGGTTAGCAGAATTTTTGGTCACGGTTAGAGATCTTATTTTTAATATAATTTTATTTAATGTTGTTCAAATTATTCTCTCGAAAAGAAATATCAGCTAGTTGGACTTTGACTGGCAGATAACGCCGTCCATTACGGTACTCAAGTAGCCAGTTTGTTATATCTGCATTCCCACCGAACAGCTGCTTCCTTATCGTTAAATACTAGTCATCAACCCCGTGCTCTATACGCAATTTTCTCCGCTACTAATAAAACCATTCGTCAAAAGATATTAACCTATTATTCAAATACCGTCTTCATTTCGAATCAAAACGCTCGTTGTGTTAAAAAAAAACGTGCCGGACTGGTGCGTAGCGTCGGGTAATGTTTCATCATCGTGGTTGACAAGGTTGTAATGAATCTAGGAGTTTTGACAGGTTACTGTACGGGTTTTCGTTCCGTGATGGAGAGTTAAGAGGAAAGCTCGTAGTGAGTGGCCCCCTTTTGGTCAGAGTATGTGGCCTGGCGTTCCCCGTTCCCGGATTAGTCTGGTGATTCCCTTTGTTGCCAGTGTGTAGGCTGGAGTATCCCCTTTGCTTGCTCTCTCTCAAATGCGTGATGAATCTGTCTGTAGTCTCGAAGTCTGGTCAGTCAAACCCCAACGAAGGAAATTTTGTCGATGTACCTCCTCGGCTCGAGGGTGTCGTTGGTCAGCCCCGTTATCGATCTCCGTTGTGGTGTATTTTATTCATTGGATTCCCGAATAGCTTCGAGCTGGTACCCGAACATCGCGTTGCGTACATCAATAGTGCCGCATCCCCGTCTGGTTGTTTCACCCCTCCGTTGTCATTGTGCACCCCTTACTGAGAAATCGTTGTCTGAAATAGCGTAACACCGTTTTGATATTCCAGCTTATCCCGTAATTGTTTTGGTGATGAGCGGTCATGTGAGGTTTCTGCGTCGTGGAGGAACGATCTACATCGAAAAGCGCTCGTAAGGAGCGAACCCCCAGTCTTATCTGGTCTTACCCCTCTTGTGTTGGTTTACCCATGTACCTAGGTGATGGTAATGGTGTGGTTACCCCTCCCTCTTTCTCACCTTGCATAATCGGGCGATGTGAAGATATATTCTTTGCCTTGTCGTTCGAGTGCCGTTAATTAAGGGCGCTGTGATCGAACAGCGTCTTTAAGGTGAGTGGCCCCTTGTAGTCGATTTTCCTCTCTCTACGGCGTGGGTGCTTGCGTGCTCTTTTCGTCGGTTCGCCATTGACAGCCCTTGCTGTGGTTGCGTTTCCTGGGTGGCGGTCCTCCCGTCCATATCCCGCATTGTTAACTCTACCATTATGCGGGGTAAGGTTATACCCTAAGCTGCCAATAATTCTGTTGTTTCTCTGTAGTCTTTGACATTCGGAAAATAATATCTTCCGTGCTCCTTGTCTTCGGTTGGGCGTGGCAACGAAAAGCTTTGACGGGGTTTTCTTTCTCATTTCAGCTGCAGGTCCTGTCGCGTTGGGAACCTCAGGAAATCCAAAGCTGTAGAATTTCTTGTCCCCTTTACACTGTGTTTTCTATTCCTTTCCGAGATGGGTATCGTGTGTTCGGAGTCCTCTTTAGTCCCCGTGTTAACCCGTCGGACTTAGGTGAATTTGGTACTGTGTGCTGTCGAACTCGGAGTCCGGTCCGCACGATTTTGTAGGTGGGAGCTGACAGGCATGAAGACGTTTGCGTTTGTTTTTTTTTTTATTTCGGCAGTTGTTTGAGCAAAATATCGTCGGTATATCCGCGTACTTACCGTCCGGTTACGAGCTATGCCCCAATAGTATCAGGCGCGTCCCTACCCAAAAAGATTACTGTTACCGATTGTTTCGTCATTATATTTTGAGAGTGTGTTTGTGACATGTTGGAGATGTTTTGGTGTGTGGTGTCTCAGGTTGGTTGAACCCCCACATGCGGAGTCGAGTCCCACATGTTCTGGGGCGAATATGTTCTGAGATTGTTGGCATGCTAGTTTGCTATACCGCTTTCACTCGCCTTGCTGGGGACTGATCACCCCCTCGTCGTTCGCTCTCAGGGTCGAAGAGTTGCCGTGGCCAGACAGCGTTTCTAAGGTGACTGAAGGTGCCTCTTGGAATCGTTCTTATATAGCGGGAAGTGCCGTACTGAGAAATTGGAAACCTCCCAATTTTGAGCACGAAATGTGTCCAGTTTATCAAAGTCTATTCAGTTTGATTGTCTCATAACCCTTTCCCCGCGCGCGCGGGACACCAATTGATGAGACACCCATTCACGGTACTTCTTTGACTAGGTACCCGGTGACGAATAGTTTAGGACTTGTTTGTTTGTATTTATTGGAGTATGTGTCCTGTCGTGTTGTTAATGTTGGAGTGTGCTAGGATTAAGTTGTTAAATTTTCTTATTGGTGGTTAGTTTGTTGGGCGCTTTTGTCCTTACGTGGTTGTTCATTGTTGATTTGATTGTTTAATGTATCTTAGTTTTGCGGGATGTTTTATATGGTCTTCCAGTACTGACTAGTGGTGTTCCTTAAACCTTGAAAATGGCCTTTTGGCAGAACTGAGCTGGGACAACCGTCGTTTCCGCACCCGACGCTTGCCTTTCGGTGGGGGGGAGTTCTGTTGCAATTATTCGGGTTCTGCCGAATACAACAGTCGGCGCATTATCGAATTAAACGAAATTAAATTAATTTATCGAGATATAGAACCATTTCCCGACGTTCTGACGTCACGCCGCCTGCCCCGCTTGTCGTGTGGTAAGGTTTTGACCGGGCGAAATTAGTCAGTCGGCTTTCAGAAATAACCGTGAGCAGAACTACTCCTCGTCTCCAGGTCGACACACAAATGCGGAGCTTCTCTACCGAGTAGGAACTTGGTTTCACGTTGGGGAGGAGAACCACGTTGGGGACGAAAGATTCACGCTAACGACAATAGATTCATCTTGGCGACGTTAATTTTTGATAACTCCTTGGAAAGAAACAGAAAACTACAAAATCCAGATTCCTCATGGCTTCAACTTGCCGAAAAACGTAGATTCCACAAGCTACTCGGAGAGTTCGGACCTGCAGATCATAAGCACGTGGCATCGATTCCATCTCTTCAACGCCTTTTTATCGTGCAGGCTACGCAAGTAACACCTTAATATTTTATGAACACCTCGTGGCGATCACACTTTATTAATAAACGAGGACGTATGAACTTTGGTAGTAATAGAGACTTTTATAAATAAGTAAGAGTAAAGACAAACTTAGTGACAGTCTGTAAACATGCTCGCCATGAGCATCTGCTTTGTACACTGGTACTGATACATTTTATCAAATTGGTTTAGTTAATTTAGCTGGCAGGTGACCATTTTTAAACATTGCTATTTAAGTATTTTGTATTTGAGATCATTTAGCTGTTAGCTGTTCTGGATCCAAGGATCGAACGATTGAAATTTAGCATTCTGGCTGATTAGTAACTATAAAGGTATTAATAGAGGCAATCTCTGTTCTGTTTATATCATTAAACTTACTTAATTCTGCTCACTAATCGATGATTTGTTTGTTTTAATATGCGCCCTTCTCATTACTCGTATTTTAGCCGTCAAGTAACTTTGGAGGATGCTATGACTAAGAACAGTTAGATATATTGGTTATATTTGGTAGTTGTTATATTGTACTGTATTTTACTGTAATATAATTTGTTGTATTATGTCATGTATGTTACACACCTGAGGTTACGGAACCTAGGGTAGGTGTGTAACAAGTTATAAGGTTCGGGGGGGGACCCTTTATTATTATCTTGTAAGCTAATGCTTAACATGATGTCATTTCAGAAGGTGTAAGTGAAATCCAATATTTTATTATTCAAAATTTAATAAAGTAATTTAAAATTGTATACAGTAAATGTCGAGCCAAGAAGTATCAAGATTATAAAATTATACTCTTCTTCAAAATATTACAGAAATTGATAGGCTATGACTAAATTTGTTTAAATCTCGTTTCTGTTCAAAAGTGTGGTGGGTTTGGAAAGAAGGTTGAAGTTGGGGGAAATGTAAATCAGTTATTATATTAAAACATAATTTCACGTCTCTAGTTGTTAACACGAAGTAAATTACAGAAAGATTTTATATTAATAAAGTTAAAAGTAAAAATACTAAAAGGCTAATGTTTCAGAGATCAGCTACTGATCTTTGAAAAAATTACTCTCTACATACCCAACGAGCAAATTAGAAATAAAAAACTGCTGACTGAACATATATTTCATTAACATAATTAATTATAGTTGTTCTCTTTATTGGTTCTTTTCTTTATTTTCATTCCAGCTCACTCAAAATTGAAAACATCTTGTTTTTTTTTTTTGACCGTGATTATATTTTGGGGGTAATTTCGATTTTTCTACTTATCTTACCGTAATTGCACAGTGTAAGCGCCTCCTCTCACTGTTCTCGATTAAAGGTGGGGGAGGAAGGCACTCAGAAGAATGGTTGAAGGGGAATAAAGTCATGTGAACCGGAGATGGAAAAGGGAAGGTGTGGTGAAGTCAGACAACACCCACATTTGTCATCGTGAGTCGGGAAAGCTCGAAAAAGCAGTTGTAAATTCGTAAAGTGTGTAAAGACTTGATGATGACAATGACGACGATGATGATGATGATGATGATGATGATTATTATTATTATTATTACACCACATGGTGGTGAAGAAGAAGAAGAAGAAGAAGAAGAAGAAGAAGAAGAAGAAGAAGATGCTGCTGATGATGATGATGATGATGATGATGATGATGATGAAGACGACGACGACGACGACGATATGACCTAGAACACTCAGTTCGGTTCCACTGAACCCTGTTTTTCGTCACAATTCAAGCGTTTGCTTTGGAGCTACGAGGAGTACACATTATATCCACACCCACATAGCCTACATTACCATACTCTTGCGTTGTCCAGTAAAAATACACATCTTCTGCCTAACACACAATATGTTCTCAGCTGATCATTGCTACATCTCAGACTCAATAAATTTTTGCTTAAATAATGTAAATACAAAACAACATCGCGCGCCCACATATACACACAATTGTTTCAATCAAGTATGTTTATGTGAACATTAAATAGAAATGTTTAATAAAAATTGTTTAGCTAAATACATTTATTTGGTGTATTATAAATATGCTGTAAAAATGTTCTTGCCATTTTACAAAAAGAAAGTATAAAAGTGTCCAAAGCATTATGACGTTAGCAGCAGAAGTATGGGTTATTAACAAAAAGAATGAAAGGAAGATTCTTGCAACAGAGATGGAATATTGGAGGAGGAGCTGTGGACATAAGAGAGCAGACCGAATAACAAACGAGGAGGTGAGAAGAAGACTGGAAACGGAAAGAAGTGTAATTGACTACATCGAAGAAAAAAGATTGGTGTGGTACGGTCATGTCCGGAGAGCCCAAAATAGGTGGATCAGCAAAGTGATGGAATGGAGTCCATTAGGAAGGAGAAAAAGGGGAAGACCGAGAAGATCTTGGAGGGACGAAGTGGATGAATCTATGCAACGTACAGGACTTGATGAAGGACAATGGGAACATCGGGAGAATTGGAAAGCCAGGTTGAAGGAAGGGAGACGGCACTAGCTGTACCAACCCTATTATATATATATAAAGTATAAAAGTCTTACCAGTCTTAGGTTTTTTTGCAAGCAATCTGGCGGGTTGGTTTCTGTAGTCGTGGCTGATACTCATGTCCTGCAGTTTCTAAAAACGAAAATGTCCATTTTTACAATTCCTTAACAAACTTTCGTTAAACTATTAAATCTAAATTAATTGTAAATTCGCTACTCAGTTCATTTGAAATGGAAATACGTACAACTGGAACATCACGCTCTGCACAGAATATACAAAATCAAGATAAAATATGGAAAGACGGGAATTGCGTACAGAAACGACAAGAAGGAAAAACTGAACGACCTGAATTTTCATAGTTAGGTGGTGTTAAAAAGAAAGCAATGTACATTATCTACCAGAAGAGGAAAACTCGATAGATGGCCAAAAACGTAAGCTAAGACGTGAGAAAATTAGGACTCTTGTGTGTAATAATAATGGCTCCCATGTGTACCGCCGAAGTAGGTTAGGAGTCAGGCAGGGTAGGCTGCCTCATGTGAGCCGGCACTACGCTTCAGCCGCCCATTATTATGCCCAGGATGTTATCCATTTTATGATTGGTCACTCTTCAATTGACACTTTATTGTTTGCGGACGACCAGGCTATTCTGTCGGACTCTGAAAACAGATTGCAGATGGGTATATATTTCTTGGATTTCGTTGTCCATGACGTGTCCGTTACTTAACTAAATATCACTATAGTATTGACGACTCGGAACACTAAGTTTTTTATAAGTAAAACTTTACGTTTTTACTTATAAAAAACTTAGTGTTCCGAGTCGTCAATACTATAGTGATATTTGGTATATATTTGTTAAATGGAATTTGCAAAGACTCTGGATTGCAGATATGCACAACTAAAACCAAGGTGATGGCTTTTTGTGGAACTGATCCCGTACGGATAAAAATTGTTATAGATTTTACTGTCCTGGAACAAGTTAGCAGTTTTGAATACCTGGGCTACAGTGTGTCTTACAATGCATGCAACGATGTTGGGAATAAGTTGTATAAGTTCAACCTTATGTGCGGGACCATTAGCCGAACCCTTACGTCAGCAAGTAAAGGAACATGCCTAAAATTCTACAAGGTGATGGCTCTTCCCACACTTCTTTATGGATCTGAGAATTGGACTTTAACGAAAGTCCAGGCCAGTCGCATCCAAGCGGCTGAAATGAGATTTCTCAGGCACGTGGCAGGGTATACTCTCCATGATCATAGAAGAAACACAGATATACGCCACGGACTGAATATTATGAATATACTCGACAGGATCGCCCAGTATCAGCTGAATTGGTGGGAACGTCTTTGTCGAATGGATGACTGCCGCATCCTCAAACAACTATGGAATTATAAGCCGAGGGGACGGAGAGGTGTGGGACGTCCGAAGAAGAGCTGGAGTGACCAGCTGTAATATTTGCCTTGAGCCGCTCATCATTGACATCACAACACATTAACCATACAGAATTCAGAATTTTTACTTTCTTAAAATGTGTAACTAAATTCTACAGCTTACCTGGATGACCGGCTCACTTGTTCTGAACCAGGAGGAGGCCTCCTAGTGGAAGAAAGGCCTCGTGCTGGGGAACCATTTGGCAATTTAATTAATGAGGTGACCTCAATTTCCAAACTCAACAAACAACAAATTTATTGGTTCTTTAAATCCTTTTAAAAGCCTTACAATTTTATGTACAATACGTGTACTTCATAGTACCCAGAATATAGAAGTATTTTATTTAAAATAACAATCATCATGCAACAAAACCTCGACGGTAAATTTTAAAACATTTACAAAAATATAATTGCGATATTTTGGCAATAAGTTATTATTAACATTAATGAATAAAAAAAAAATAAATCTAGAGGTTTTCAAAATTTAATACATCTAATAACAATAAGTTTTTTTTTTTTTTGTTACAGAACACCTCTGGTTGTACTATTTTAATGTGCTTTTTTTTTAATTAATTTACACCAACAACATGTACCATCTGAAATCCCAATCAAAAACTAAGAGTGATAACAATATAATTAGTAAAGACATAATATTAAATATAATTTGGTAGTTATGTTCTTTATGTTCTTTAGTATGAAATTTACAATGTGTGTGCGCAATAGTGATAATAACATTGGGTTAACATGGTACGAGCATTCTTTTTTTGTTGTTTTTTTTTGTTTATCTGTATGTGCTCAATTTTTACTAAACTTTGTATAGTTCAATGGTTTTCTGATTTCATAATGTAACCCATTGTTAAAGAAAATATCAGATAATCAGATCTCTCAAAATGTAGAATGTTTTATACATACATATTTGTGTATACGAATGACTAGATCCATAACACTATTTATATTCTCATCATTTAGCAATTAATTAATATAGTCATTCAACATATTTTAAACTGAGCGAACCTTATTAAGTTCCATTAGATTTATATATATATATATACAGTTTAACATTGATTTTAAATTCATAGAGAATTAAAATAAATCCTAAATCCCAAAACGTGTAGGGATATAACATAGCTTGAACAAATGTGGTGGACAGTTCACTACCTGTCATGACAAGGGGTTGCACTCAATACATATGACTTCATAATTTTCTTCTTTTTTTTAAACTTATATGCACTTCACAATTTACACACAAGACAGTTACATAGATAACACTGATAAATACTGAGAGACTTTCTCAGAGAAAATAAAGGAACTAGGTATGCTTCACTCTAGTGACGCTGGGAAGTGCCTTCACACTGCAAAGTTTAAGTAGATACCAATTCACCAGGTGTAGCTTAACACATTTCGTTTTTTATATTATATATTTTTTTTTTGGGGGGGGGGTTAATTTAAAATAGCTTTTGCCTATAAGGTACTACTATCACTTACTAACAGCATAAGAAGCTGTCCTCACAATTAAAAGAAATATCAGATGCCAGTCCAGTTCAACTGAATTTTGAAAGAAAAATCAATAGTTCAGAAATGAATTTGCTATCATTAAAATAACCTGGGTTTTCCGGAATTAAGTAATGTAAAGAAGCATCAAGAATTAAAGCAAAAGTCTCTTTTTTTTTGTTGTGTTAAGATAACTAGCCAGGTCATCACTTAACGAAAGAATCAAGTGGTACCAAATGCACACCTAGGAATTAAGTTAAATTTTTTTTTTTTTTTTTTGAAAAGTTCACTTACACAGCAACACCAGAAACATTGTTCCGAGACATACCTGTCGATATTTGCCGTAGCACATTAGCTACTTATAAGTTCCTTCACTTTCTTACATTCCATCTTGGCCTAACAATCTGGTCACTGTTGAACGGGCCGTAGACACCCCAGGACACACCTTGGTACTCAGCCAGCCATGATAAAAAATATACGCCCGGTATTAAAGGAAACAATTAAAACTTTCTTCAGAAGCCGGACAAGAAACTTCTCGCTGGGTTGAAGGCTCAAGCGAGAGAGACAGATCGACACGAGTCAATGCCGAACAACCAACAACGCCACCACACAGCTAAACGTGAAAATCACGTCGCGCCGCGTCCCTACTAGATAGCGCGCGAGTGTCCATATAGCACGCAACGAGTTCCAACACGGCAATATAATATAAATAATTTTTATTGCCGTAATTTGGCTTAATCAAAATTTGTATGTTGCCGTAACGAAATTCCTTAGTTACGGCACAGCCTATTTGAGACCGGAAAAAAACATTCTTGGTTTCAACTTTGAGGATGATGATGATGATAATTTGCGAATACGTCTGAAATATAAAACATAGGAAAATCAATTACGTCAATAGGTACCTTCTAAATAATGTCTCAATGACGAGTATTTGTATTGTGTTATTGCCGTTTACTTCAATGGGACTGATTTCAGAATGTTATCACACGTTTTTCAACCCTTTAAACAGAGTGATGTTGATTAGTCTTAACTTAATTTTTCTTTTATATGAAGCCGATTCGTCCGGCTACCCCCCCCCCAAAGCCAAATTCTATATACGCCACTGATGGGAAGTCACATAGGAGAGAGAAGAATATCATGCAAGTTAGGGCAAATATAACAGAGAAACCTATAGAGGAGGCGGCAAGACGATCCGACACCATAACATATACATTGCAAGAAGAAAAGAAAGTAGAAGCAATAAATGTTACTTTAAAATAGATGTACACATGCAGTTGATGTAAACTGATAGGCTATTCGTTTACCATTTATATCTGCAAGTTCACATGTTACTATAAACTTTATTTCAAATGTCTGTAAGCACTTTGTGTGTGTGTGTGTGTGTGTGTGTGTGTGTGTGTGTGTGTGTGTGTGTGTGTGTGTGTGTGTGTGTGTTTAGTCTTCGTTTAGTTATACTTTGCTTTATGCTACTTTAAATAAACTTTTTGGTGTTTATTAGTATATCTGTTTTCCGCAGAAAATACATTAAGTATCTACCAGAGTTATTATACTGGATAGTCAAGGCCAAAGTCTTAATTCTCACGTTCAAGGTTTAAACCAGCCTTCAAGGTCTTCAACCCCTCACTCTGGGAGGCCCCCTCCCCAAGAGGTCTCAAAAAATTGTAAGAGATGCGTTATAAGCTTTAAAAGAATAATCTTTCAAAAAATTAATATAGTAATATACAGAGACAACTTAATAACCCATTTCTTTAAAATTATAGGCAATAATGTTTCAATTTCAGTGTTTTCATTTAAAGAGAAATGTTTTAAGTAATTTGTTTTACATTTGTTTTAAATGTAGTATTTCAGAGCTATTTAATTTTTTTTTATTTAATCTACTTAACATTTATTTCTTGTATTTATAATCAACATACAAATTTGGTGTATGGTGATTAGCAGAGGAGGAAAAAGGGCAAACATAAAGATAGGGCAAGACAAAATACAACAGGTGGGGTTGTTTAAACATCTTCGAAGCTTGGTAAGTGCACTCGTGAAATTAGAGCAAGAATTGCTATAGCGAAAGAGGCATTTAATGCGAAGAAAAGACTGCTGTATGGCAAAATTAATAAGAATTTAAGAAAAAGGTTGGCCAAATGTTATGTGTGGAGCGTTGCTTTATATGGTGCAGAGACATGGACACTGAGGAAGGAGGATGAAAAAAGATTAGAAGCATTTGGAATGTGGGTTTGGCGAGCAATGGAAAAAGTGAGGTGGGTTGATAAAGTAAGGAATGGTGAAGTTTTAAGAAGAATAGGGGAAGAGAGAATAAACTTGAACGTCATAGAAAATAGGAAAAGGAATTGGTTTGGTCATTGTTTAAGAAGAGACTACTTGCATACAACTGCCATGGAGGATGTCACAGAAGGAGAAAAAAAAAGAGCGTAGAAGAATGGAGTTAATAGATGACATTAAAGTCAGAGGGTGTTACGAAGAAACGAAAAGACTGGCATGTGATAGGACAGCTTGGAGAGCTTTTACCATTTGAAGACCTGCCTTAGGGCAGAACACCAAGTAATAATAATATAATCAACATCTGTAACAATGAAAGCATTATAAAACAACAATTAATTTTAATTTAATTAAAATTAAATCCCATAATTTAAGTTTGGACAATGCCATAAACAAATTTATTTATTTGTTCTGTAAAATCGAAACTAGATTTTGAATATGTACCCATACAAATCTAATTTAACCTTTCTCGTTTTTTGAACACGTTTATTTAATTTGTACAGTTTCTTTAATTAACCAATATTTATATTAATGTTATATATGAGGTACTTGTTATCAGTAATGATAAAACATGTCGACCGGTACCTAATAAATAAGTATTTCATTTTTTTAAATTAAGTTTTTGTACTAACTTAAGAAATTTGCCCAACTAATCGCATTGACCATCAGCAACCTTATTCATTTATTTCTGTACACAAAGTTCTCTTTTATATTGGAAAAACTACCAATAAGGAGAATATTATGAACGAAATTATGGTCAACATCAGTGAACGTTGATTCTGTATAATTTACAGTAATACACACACAGAAATAGTCTTTGGTATAATTTAATGCTGTACTGCTACATCTAACGCAATGTTTTTGGAATTTGTGTACATACAAATATGATTTATCCCATTCGATCACACATCGTTTGCAGGAATGGCAAACTTAAAAAAATATGAAACGCATTTACTCAGACTTAATGGCTACGGAGACTGGTTACTGATAGTGTACAGCTGTTTAAATGTTTTATAGATTCCTACTGTTGTTTTAGATCTACTATTGTCTGATGTTCACGCGCAAATTATATGGCAAATAATTAGCTGTTAATTAATTACTAATTACTACTAATAACTGTCGGTCAGTCGTTAGATTGAAAGACAAGTCGAAGGAACTCACCTTTGTTAAGTTGGAGTCCATTTTTACTGATTAGCGTCCAGATCGACAGTAATACCAACTTGCCAGAAGTAAGTAAACAAACTAATCTCAGCGCGCCATACGGAATAATGATAACTATTATTATTATTTTACAAGTAATAATCAATTATAATTATAATATAATATCGCGATTTTTCGTTTATTACTGTTATCGATTAAACATTGAGCACGTTCAGAAACTGAAAAAATATAGTAATTAATATGAAAAAAATATTACACATATGAGAAAGATTATCGCCATAGGTTATATGTCTACAGTTATATGTCATCGATAACGGGGTTCGCCAATGACTTATGAACTACACTGTTGTGCTGTAGACACACACACACACACACACACCCAAACATACTACATATACACACGTACAGATACTTGGTTCTTTAACGTTTAAAAGTGTGTGAAGCGTTGCTGCAACTGGAGCGATAATCCACGCAGGCTGTGGCAGTTTTGCTGTATCCACACCAGTTACATAGGCCTATATAATACAAGCTGTACTCTCACACTCTCTCTATCTCTCTCTCTCTCTCTCTCTCCCTCTCTCTCTCTCTATATATATATACATACACATACACACACACATGCATATATATATATATATATATATATATATTATAACAATATTTTCGTTGCTTGTAATTTATTTAATAAATGCAATATATGCATGTAAATGATTGTAGTGTGAACTGACCTACCTGCTGTGCGTTCTTGCGTCTTCTTCCGACTAAGGCCGTAGGAATTTGTGTTTTGAATTCGCAATTAGGTTAATTCAAATGTACAAAGCACAAAGAATACAGTTATAATTATTTCGAATAGTTTTGTGATGTTGGTAGATTTTGGAGTACAGCAATAACGAAACAGTGTTGGGTATAAAATTGGGTTTTATTATTCTAATAGCACATAAAATGAAAAACTTACATCTAACGCAATTCTTACGTACTAAAAGAGTAATTAGTAATTTGTTCAATGTTTTCTGAATGAATATTAGCTTTCGGAGGAAAAGCTTATGAATATGAATTTATACGAATTTTGTTTCTTATTGATTTCAAAAGTTAATTTTTAAAATAATTTAATTAATGAATTTGCAATGCTTTAATACTGATTTTACTACTTCAAGATGCTTTTAAAATACTCTGAAATAAATTAGCCGTGAATCTAGTTCAACGTGCTTTTTATTTATTTGTGATTTGTTTCACGTATACTGCAGTATAAGTTTCTAAGTAATTCAATGTTAAGATTTATATAGCGCTTTTTATCTACGTCTATTTCTTATCTATTGCTTCTTACTTAACTTATACGTGTTCTACAGATTATCACAATATTGATGTTCTTATTAATTTAGAGTCTCTGTTTTATCGGCATCTGAATGAATTTAACTTTACAATGGTTTTAAAAGAAAAAGAAAAATTGTCTTTTAAAAAGTGTATAAATGATTTTTGACTTTCCTGGTACTGAAGATCTCGATGATGTCCTCTGGGGTCCCTCGATGTCCTGGTATAATCAGCTAGTGGCGATGATTTCCTCTACGTCCTGGATTCCGGCAAAAAGTTCAGGAATCAGCAACTCAGCTCCTTTTGCAACTGTTGATGGTTTTAACGTCCGTGGTTTAACTGGCACAACTGCTTCAGGCCCTCGGTCCGGATACTCTGCACTCGTGTGTGTGTGTGTGTGTGTGTGTGTGTGTGTGTGTGTGTGTGTGTGTGTGTGTGTGTGTGTGTGTGTGTGTGTGTGTGTGTGTGTGTGTGTGTGTGTGTGTGTGTGTGTGTGTGTGTGTGTGTGTGTGTGTGTGTGTGTGTGTGTGTGTGTGTGTGTGTGTGTGTGTGTGTGTGTGTGTGTGTGTGTGTGTGTGTGTGTGTGTGGTCTCGGGTGTCGCTCTGCGTCGTCAGTTCTTCAGCTCGTACCACGTTCTAGACGGCCTCGTTCTGTTGTACTCTTGATGTGACTTCACGTAGTATGTGTTCGATCTCTTACATGCGTACGCCAACAGTTTGATGTATTGCGCAGTACGCTTATTTGTCGACAAATAAGAGTATCGTACGTAGACGCCTTCACAGTCGAGTCGTTACAGTTGATCTGTTTGTTGACACATAAGACTATGGTGAATGTTCGTCTTCACGTCGAGTCGTTACAGATGAGTGTCTAAGACGATCATAGTTAAACGTCTTCACTGTTCGAGTCTTTCCAGTCGAGAGTCGAGTGTTGTTCACAGGTTGAGTCCTTACAGAAGAGTGTCTGTGTTCAACCCGAAACCAACGGTTCTTCAAAATTTTTAGAATGATCTGATTGGCTGAAACACTCTCCCTTCTACTTGAAATTTAGTCACCTCACTCCGTGAGAACGAAAAATAATTCCCACAGTTCGAGAATTGTTATTATTTTTAATATTCTGAAATACACCGGATTCGATTGTCGGCCGGTTGTCCGGTTGCAATTTGTATTGCGATTATCTTGGCTGCAAGCCAAGTTATGCTTAGTCTAACATATACATTTGATTAGTAATTTTTATAATTATAACATATTCAAAGCTGAACCCCCTAGCTCACTCACAATGGAAGTTATTTAAATAAAATGAATTATCTCATTTACTCTTTAATTATATTCATTGAAATTTGCACACCCTATTCTTAATATTTCGGCAAACATTTTGGCTATCTTGGTTTTTGCCTATATTTATTCGTTTCCGAAATATTAATGATTTAAAGTTAGGGCGTGTCCCTAATTTATAACGGTGTGTGTGTGCTTACGTAACGCCACCGGACATAGCCGTTGGGCGCTTTACAATTGCTTTGAATGCTCGCTACAGCATAAGACATGGTTCTAGCGATTTAAATTTATTTTACATTTGATTTTTGAAACCTTCTACATATAACCCCAAATCTATGGAATTTGGTAACGTTATAATATATATATATATATATATATATATATATATATATAATTTTCTGTAGAGGTAACTCGAAGTTTCTTGCAGCAATTATTTAATTTTGTGATGTTATTCAATTTGTTTCTTCTGCAAGTAGTGTATTTCGTATTTTCTTTTAACACCTGACGTACGTTTCACTGAAAAATATCAGTATCGTCAGAGGTTTGTAAGTAAATTCAATTTAAATTAGTTCAATTTAAGTAATTTTCAATTTAATTATCGATTTCAATAAATTATCAATTCAAAAATTATGCTTTCATAATTACTCTACAATTTAAATTTAAATATTTCAAATAAATTATTAATTCAAAAATTATGCTATAATTTTTATACAAGACATTTATATTTATAAGTTATAAATTACACTTTTTTTTTGAAATTATTGTCTTTCTTTTGACAATGTTTATCAATCTTTGATTAAGTCTTTTGTTATGAGGAATACATGGCCTTCTTTCACATTAATTGTAGTGGTTCCTCAGCATACCCTCTTCTGGTCCTGAGTCCTTGATGTTGTGAATCCTGCATAGTTATGAAGTTCTAGATCCTTTCCTCGTTCCTCCGGGTCCTCTCGGAAGTCCTGGATCCTTTCCTCTTCCTCCGGGTCCTCTCTGAAGTCCGATGACTCGTCCTTCACGTCTGGAATTTATGCCATGTAGTGCTCTCGTCCTCGGTCTGGAGTAATGCTCTTAGATTTAGATCACTTGTAGACATCTGACGATTTCTTTGGTTACGGTAATTTTTAATTACTGTTTTCCATTACTATTGTAAATTGAAATGTTTATCGTAATACTTTATAAGTTATGCTTAACAAAAAGTCTTATTGGTATTAGACATATTGTCTAACTCTGTCCAAAGTAATTAAAATTTCGGGTCTCTGACGGACATAGCGTTCCGCCACGAATGAAGACTGTTAGAACTTAGCTCTCCTGGGCTTGTATTTATATTCACCAAGAAAACTGCAGCTGTCGATTCAGGAATTAGCCTGTCGACAGTTGAACCATGGCGTGATAGTCCCCACTCTCGTCCTATTTCACATTTTTGCACTTTTTCGCCAATCGCACTGTTTAACACGGATTTCACGGCGATAAAATATTGTCTAATTTAATGACCTATGTGATGTGCAATTATCATGATGCTCGCACCACTAGTGTAATTATAATGCTTTAAAAATCGCACAGAATTCGCACTGATTGTCCGAATTACGTAAAATTCGCACTGCACTTGTATCTGATTTCTACACATTTTTAGAAGTTTTTACCTTCTCGCTAACATCTATGGTTTGCTTAATATGAAATATATTCTTAATTTAGCATTGACTTGGGGTGAAGTTGCAAACTTTCAGGCTCAAATAGGCTTCACGCACACACACTATTTACTTGTGTACACGCATGCAGCGGTAATCGCGTGATCCTGCGTGTTGACTCCTGTTTGCAAGCCAGCTTCCAATTTCACACCTGCTCGTCTATTATATATTATTAAAATTAAATTAAATATTTGTTTTATATTATATATGCGCATTACAGCCTATGCTTGTATTGTCGCAATATATATATATATATATATATATATATATATATATATCAGAAGATATGTTGTTTATATCAGAGCACATGGATGACGAGCATTTTCTTGTTTAAATTTGTTTTATGTAATATTTTGTCTTTTAGTCGTAAGTTTTGTATTTAGAAATGGATAAGCATGTAGGGTATACCAAACTCTTCATAAAAAGATGTTCTATATTGTCATGTATTTTTTGTGTGAATTTATGCGCGTGTGCGGATGTGATAATCTGTGATCGCTATAGCTTCAGTGGTAGTTAACCGATTGACGTGAAACTTTGACAAGGAATTATTTAGATAAATAGCTTCAATTTGTGTATACTCTGAGGTTCATAACTATTTTAGAAATATGGTTTTTTAAGTTAAGAAAAACTCAATTGTAACTCTTATAAATGATACGGTAATGAAAATTGTAGATAACTTCCATGCAGGATTTTGCTAAATTATACAAAGTTTTTCATAAAATTTGTGTATCTGTTTGTTCCATCAATCATGTGACTTGGGCTTAGCCTATCAGAATACACTAAATTCAGTGAGATTCATACGTTGTAGAGCTAGGATGGACACAGTCTGTCTGTAGAAGTTGCAAGGGGAAGTTGTGCCCGGTGAAGAGAGTTGTTCTCTTACGAACGTAAGAATATCGTAGAAATATCGTATATAAAATAAACCTTGGAAATTCTTAACGAAGTTTTGCGTTAAGAACCGAGAGGGTAAAATATTTAGATAAAATTTAAAATATAATACAGTGCTGTTTCGTGTAAGTTAAGATATCCGCTTAGGGAACTTAAAGACACTTCAAGATATCGTGGAAGGTGTACATTAAACTCACCCCATTAGTTAATACCCAGATTAATCCTGAGGTTAAGAAAATATAAGATACAAATTAATAATAAACTGTATGAGTGGAATTTATAAGCATTGTGAGTGAACAATTTATGAAGAAACTAATTAATGTTAGCAGTCAAATATAACAACGAGTCTCAGTGAAATATCGCCGCTGGAGCCGCCTGCCGTAGAAGAGGACGACAAGACGAAGAGGACGCCAGGACGAAGAGGACACCAGGAAGGAGTGACACTGTAGAAGAGGACGACGAGAAGAAGAGGACGCCAGGACGGGAGCGACGAGACGAGAGGAGGACGTTGAAGAAACCAAGTAAAATCGATTTATATTATAGAAAAATACAAACAATTAATTCTATTATCAATACATTACAATTTAAAAAAAACAATATACATCTTTAAAAACTATATTTATGTATATAATAAATAATTTTTCATCTCCTACATAATAGACTTGTATGAGATTTTTACACACTCACTATATCCTTATTAGTATAATAAAATATGATTATATATATATATATATATATATATATATATTGCAACGATACAGCCATATGCTGTATTAGGCATTGATTTTAATAAATATAAAATTTGTAGAATTATTATAAGTTAAGGGTAAGTGGACAGGTGTGAGTTTGTAAAAATATTTCATTGTTAGATTAGGGGAGAAATTAACCTGTTCCGACAGACAAGGAACACCTGCTCAATTGTATGTGTGTTACGCGTGTATCTTGTGTGTGTTAGTGATTCATGTACAGACAGGAATCTCAGCTACTCGCGCCAAGTAATTAATAAAATAATTATTTAATTCCACTGTGTAAAAACTAGTTAGTTTAGAAACAAACAAAAGGCACCAAAGTGTGTGTAAATTTTATAGTTATCCCCAGTGAGAAAATGACGTTAATAGGACACGCTACGCGAAGTCAGTGCGAAATAAACGTGCCAAAAAATACGCAAATTACCATAAGACGCTCAAATTAATACAGTGGGTGCTTAATCAAATTAGCTATGATTTGTGCTATCTCGATTCCGTGCAAAACATTGCTACTTGCTAATAATTGCAAATATATTAACAGGTTCGGGAGTGGGGGCTATCATGTGATCTGCAGGTATTGACAGGACGATTTTGGAGCCAACTGGCGCGGAATCTCGAGAGGGTATAAATTAAGGGTTCGACAGAAAACTCTTCTCTTCTTTTCAAGACACAGTTGCAGTCGGACATGCTGTCCGTCGCCAGAACAGTTTTATTTTTTTCAAGTCTCATTAACGAGCTAATAAGACGTTCAACAATTAGGTTGTCAATATTTCGGAAAGCGTAAAGTACCGGGACCGTTTAAGTCTACAAAGAGTATCTACGGAGAAGCTACCAGAGCGACGAGGGATGCTGGACGTTAGACGATGTTTTTTGGACGCCTTACCGACGTTTAAGTTCCATCTGGCAGCAGATAGCAATTCTCTGAGGCGGACCACACACCGCTGGAGAACGACGCTGGACTCTAGACATATCCAGGACCACGCCAGGTCAGGAGGAATGGAAAACCAACTCTGGACAACGCTGGACCTCGTCAATAAGTCGTAAGTTCATCAAAACTCGAGGTGACATGCATAATGCATTTATAAATGATTTTAAAAAAGAGCTCTTAAAGACTATATCAAAAGACAATAAATTAAAACAAAGGAAAAAGTTATAATTAGAAATAATGTTTTAGAAATGTAGATAAATGTTTAATCGTAAGAATGAGCGATCGCATATAAAGAAATAAGAAAAAAAAAGAATTTAAAGTTGAGAGAGTAGACTTTGTTTATCAAAGTAAATAGTTAAATTGATTGATATTTGCATTATAGAAAAGAATAATTTGAATTTTGAATATAAAACAAATGCCAGTCTAAAAGTAATCAATATAATTTTAAATTTATTTTTTTTAACATTGGTATAGACTGAGCGAGTTGAGGTCAGATTAAATTAAAAGAAGTCAATTCAAATTATATTTTAATTTTATTTGTTTTAGTAAATCAAATGGAATCAATGTCTAGTTTAAGATTATTAACATGTCTAGATGTAAGAGGGTTTTAAATGTGTGTAACACCGTATAGTATAAGAGATAAACACTTAATAATGAGTGATATCGTGACCGAAGATCATTAACGATGTTTATTATTTATAAGATTGAGTAAACAATAAATATGAATTTTTAAATACTCATAAATCTAATACTCTTATTATAATTACACCTGATATCGTTATACAACCTCCATAAATTACAGTATCTTAAACAGTCATCTGTAAAGTTGCATAACTTTGGCGTCCCAAAGAATGTGAGTCTCCTCAAACACAAATACATTTATATTTGCAACTTGTGTAAAATTATATAATTTTGTCGCTTCCAACGTGTGGCTCGATATATGTATTGTTGTAATACAATATATATATATATATATATATATATATATATATATATTTTGCAACGTTACAAGTCTTTCAAAAATTTACACTAATACATTACCATGTACTCAACGCAACTATGAAGTGTATTACATCGGCCAAGTCGCAGGATTTTTTTTCTTCTTGTTCCGTCAAGTATATGTAGTTGCACAATAATTAAATAATTTTAAAAGAGGAGTGAGATGTTGTTGACTTGAAATAATTTATTAAAACCGTTTTAAAATAAACATTCTATGATTTATTAATATTAATAGAAAATATGCAAATATTAAAAAAAAATCCTATCTTAAATAAATAAATAAAAATATTTATCTTTTATAAGTTTACACAAATACAATGTAACCTTCTATGCTGTTCATGACATATAAAATAAACAACCATATAAGCTTACTAGCTAAACAGACATGTTAAACAAATTATGTAAACCTTTTTATTTCAGTGTGTCTGACTTTGATTCAAATTTTAAATAATAGCAACTCATTTACAAAAAAAATAATATTCAATTTCAAGAATAAAATTAATTGTTGCTCTAAACAAATTAAATAATATAACATTTACTTCCAACCTATTATTTATTTCTACTGACACACCCAAATTTTAATATACAACAAAAGATTAGTATTTTTAAATTTTCTTGTTAAATTAATTTCTTTTCTTTAACTACCCTGTAAATTTATGTACAGTAATTATATTTAAATCTTTAAGCCTTTACTGTTTATATATAAGTTTATTTTTGAGAGTTCTTTTAAAAACAAAAATATAATTGTTTATTCATCTCCTGCGTACTGCCGACGTTACCGTTGCGTACGTGCGCGCGTGTGTGTGTCCTGGATCCTGAGAATTTGGTGATGATGATGATGATGATGATGCTAATGCTATGTTCTCTGTCTCTACGGTTTGTTGTTTGTGATGGTCCAGAGTTCCTCCATAAGTCTAGGCGTATGTCGTACAGATGTCGATCGGTGGGCAGACCAGCAGCCTGGTGGCGTTGTGTGAAGATATCTTGAGTGTCTGAGACCGCCTCAAAATTGTCGGTGGTATTTATACTGGACGGCAATCTGACTAGTCCAGGACTGTTTTCGACCTGTTAGATATTGCCACAACGTGCAAAGTGTCCTTTTAATTACAAATCACTTTTTGGTTCATTTTCGCGATTTCGTAAACATCCTCGTAGAACGAGCGATATCATCGTTTGCGTAATTTTTTCCTGGTCACTCACATATAACACACTTATTAATTACTATTTAATTACACTAGTACTTAACATTAAATTACCTGGCGTCTTTATTATTGCAAATTTCTGCAATACTTTTACATCACTATATTCGTTAAAAATTCCTTAATGTAATGGTGTTTTTATAATTGGGGTAAGTCTTTGTTCACAGGTTTAAAACGTATTAATTAGTTTATTTTTATCCGGTTAAAACATGATTACAGAGAATTCGTACCCATCACCCTATCGCAGACTCTTGCCTGTCGTAGCTTGCGTTCACACACACAAACACACAAGCGATCTATTCACTCGCGGGGGAAGGTGTACGCTTTCTGACAATTCTTATCCTGCATAATATTGTTAAAAACTGTTTATCATATATTTTTCTATGCTAAATATTTACAAACATACCGCCCTGGGCAAATATGCAAATATATGTATTTTTGCAATGTGTATATATATATATATATATATATATATATATATATATATATATAATATTTCTAAAGAAATTACATCAAGATATTTTTTTTCCTTATTAGGAACACGTTTCGAGAACCAATGTGTTCTCATCCTCAGCCTTCGTGATTTTGCATCTGGTGAAGTACTTGTGTGTTGGCTTGTCGTTATTGTGGTTTCTTGTTGGTCTCTGGTACTTTCAAGTGGTATTATTGTGTGTGATTGTGATGTATGTATTAGTATTTTGTGTATTTTCGATGTTGAGTGCTTTGAAAATTGTGTCATGTTTTTTATTGATTCGTATTTGTTCAGGTATTAGTTTGTTTTGTGTTTTATATTTGTAAATTTTCCCAAATGTTCATTATGGTTCCTTTGTGTGGTATGTGTTTTATTAGTGTCATGTTGGTTATGATTGGGAATTCATGTCCAGTGTTTATTGCATGTGTGGTTAAATTAGACTTGTATATTTCTGGTTTTTTGTATGCGTTTAGGTGTTCAAAATAACGTTTTTTCAGCTGTTTTTTGTTTGTCCTATGTAACATTTATTGCAATCTTGGCATTCAATTTTGTATATACCATTGGTTGTTGTATTACCTTTGTTGTGTGGGTTACTTAGTTTTTGTAGATTATTTTTTAGTTTTGTATGCTATTTTAATGTATGTGTTTTTAAACAGTTTTGTTAGCTTTGTCATTTTATTATTTATGTATGTGAATGTGGCCTATTTTTTATTGTTGTTATTATTTTTGTTTTGTTCATTTTGATTAATTCTTAATTGTTCAGTTTTTATTTTATATTTGATTTTATTTTCTATTTTGTTTACAATGTTTTTATTATATCATTTTTCACAAGCAATTTGGTAAATTATATTTCTTTCTTTGTCTGTTTCTTGTTTGCTTAGGGGTATTTTGTACATTCGGTTAAATAGTGAATAGAATGTGCTGCCATTTTATTTTGTGATGGGTGGTCAAAATGTATTTAACCTAATACAAGACAATACACAAGAAGAAAAACGACAGAAGCCACACATATAATTAAAAAAATAATCACAAGTGAAATAAAAAACAAATCTAAACAAAAGCAGGATAATAATACAATAAAAGAAATTAAAAATAAAGTAAATACCAACAATTTAATCATAACAAATGCAGACAAAAGCCAGGCAACAGTAATTATTGACAAAATAGACTACATCAGAAAACCTGAAGACTTCATCAACAATAATGATTGCATACAATTAAATAAAGACCCAACAGAAAAATATCTTAAACAAACAATAAAATCAATAAAAACAGCTAAAAACATTTTCAACAATAAAAATACAGACATCTATATAAATAATAATCCAGAACCACCTAAAATGAATAGCCTAATAAAAATATACAAATTAAACAACCCAATACGACCATTAATCAATTCAAAAGAGCACCTACATACAAAATAGCATAAATAATTGCACAAAAACTAAAAAATAACTATCTAACAAATAATTATCACAACATAAAAAATACATACGAATTAATTAACAAACTAAAAGTAATAAATATAGATGAAAACACATATTTCACATTATATGACATCACAAATATGTACACCAACATTCCAATTGATGAAACAATAGACATAATAATAAACAAACTTAAAGAACAAAATGGAGACACAATATATAACTGAAATAAAAAATAGTCTCCAACTAATACTAAAACAAAATTACTTTGAATTCAATAGCAAAATTTATCAACAACAAGAAGGATTGGCAATGGGATCTCCATTATCTAGCATAATAGCAGAAATATTCTTACAACATGTAGACACCAAAATACAAAATATTATAAAATCCTTTAATCCAAATGGCATTTGGATAAGGTATGTAGATGATGGGCTATATATATCAAGTAACAAAAATACAAATCAGATAACATATTAAAACAAATCAATAACATACATCCAAAAATACAATTCACAGAAGAAAAAGAAAATGACAACAAAATCAACTATTTAGACATAACCATCACAAGATACAATAACCACCTACAATATGCAATATACAGAAAACCAACTTCCACTAACATCATCATACCTAACCATTCTGACCACCCACCACAACATAAAATGGCAGCACATTCTATTCACTATTTAACCGAATGTACAAAATACCCCTAAACAAACAAGAAACAGATAAAGAAAGAAACATAATTTACCAAATTGATTAAGAAAATGGATATAATAAAAACACTGTAAACAAAATAGAAAATAAAATAAAATATAAAATAAAAACTGAACAATTAAGAATTACTCAAAACGAACAAAACAAAAATAACAACAACAATAAAAATGGGCCACATTCACATACATAAATAATATAATGACAAAGCTAACAAGACTGTTTAAGAACACACAGTCGCGTAGCTAGGCTTTTTGGCGCCCGGGGCAAGGAGATCGTCGCCCGCCTTGCCTTCACAATAAGGGGACAAAAGAGAAAAAAACGAAGGCCCATCCAGTAAAAAAGTACTTAATAAATGCGAATGTGTAGATTTTTATTTGAAAGCACATCCAGAAAACGTCTTAAATACGTATATTTGTTAAGTCAAAATTAAGAAATGATATACTATAAGTTTAATATTACCGGTATTCAGTCTGCATACATTTATTAGTAACAAATGTAACCTATAAAAAAATGTAGTAGTATAAAAAACTTACAACATAAAAAGTTCTAATAAATATGCAAATGCTTTGTAGGTCTAAAGCGCATCGTCAAAACAATATCCTAAATTAACATAAAGTTAAACAAAAAACTACATTAAAAGTAATAAAATAAATCGCTTACCATTACAGGTTAATGGTTTCGTATTCTATTAATAAACACTTAATATTTAATAAATATTTAAAACGAGACGTTCTAAAATGTAACTTTCCTGGTCTTAATTGCTGCAAAGTCGGTTATTAAATCACTATAATCTAAAGAAGAAGCAATGTGGTTTTCAATTAAAAGTACCGCTAGATTTGATACCCTGTCCCTGATATATTGTTGATGGTAGGTATGATTTTATTTGCAAGTTTACTAAACGGTCATCCGCAAGAAGACACAGACACTGGTAAAATAAGAAAATTTTTTAAAGCTGTTGCTAGTGTTTTGTAGGCTTCTAATCCCAGTGAAGAAAAGTATTGTAGCAGCCCTTCAGGTGTAAATTCCATTTTTCTCCGCTAACCTTTGCCCTTTTTAATAAAAGTATGACGTCTTTCAAGTCACTGAACAATTATTCACTGTTTAAGTCCTGTGAATACAGTTTTGCAAGCACTGTGCACTTAATATTGATTTGGAAAAGCTGTTCCTTAAAATGTATATCCCCATCGAACGTACGCCTTAAATTTACAGAGGAGAGCCCAAAGCGTTTTTCTAACTCTTTTATGTTAGAGAAAAGGCTTGAAATTTCAACTGGCAGTTTGCCCAAAATTTCTATTAGAGAACGACGCATTTCTTGCCGAACGGTTAATGGACAATCGTCTGCATACTCCCCTGGCATCGTGCGCTTTCTTCTTATCCTTGTTGTGATATTGACACCCCATTTATTACATACCTGCTCTGCCTTAGTAATGAAATTGTCACACAGCTCATTCCACCAAACTTTTAGTTTGTCCGTTAGCGTCTCCAGAAGTGTCAACGCTTGAATAAATCTTATTCCTTTGGTCTGCAAGATGTTCTGGATTTTGTCCATAGAAGAAGGACTCTCTGTCCAGAAAAAAAGAAAGGTCACAAAATCGAAGTTTTCTTCGAAGTGTCGATTGTTTCAGTCGGTGTAGCCCTCAGTTAGTCCAGTGCAGCGATCACTGGGTATTGCTTTCACCGCATCTGCTTTGGAACTCCACTTGGTATCACAGTGTCCTTTTAGTGTAATATTTACGAAGTCTTTAAGAACACTCCATCTACGAGTGAAGCAGGACAAGAAGGTGAATAGACGGTCTACTGTCCCAAAAAATGTCACTGCCTGAACATTTACATGAGCTGCATGAAATCCAACCAAGTTAAGTGAATGGTTGTCACAGGGAAAAACACAGCTAGTGGATTCAAATCTAATATTCTCTTCCGAACTCCTGAATGGATACCAGCCATTGCTGCTTGACTGTCATACGACTGACCTCTGCAATCTCTAAGATTCAATCCATCACACTCAAGTTTACTTGTAATAGCTTCTGTGATCCCTCCGCTGTTTTCACTTCTGAAGTAATAAAATCTATGAAGACTTCCTTGATATGAATAGAATTGCGTTTAATGTCAACAAATCTTACGAGATATTTGTTCTACATGTGCAGCATCTGGTGTTGTGTCAAATATAATACTTAAGTACTTCACCTTCTTACATACAGTAATAATATTGTTACGACGTCACAGAACAATATACGCGTTTATCGAACGTTCCAGAGAGATCCAGAATGTAAGCGTGTGGCGTACGTGCTGCTAGACGCATTTTGCGAGAATCTTCTCGACTGTGCCGGGCTTCGCTCGGGCGCTCGGCCTGTGTCAAGACCGCAGTTAATTACGTAGTTCACACGAGAGATAAGACGCAGTTTGGAAGCTTCTGGTGTGTGAGCGGACTATAAATACATGGCGGTAGCGGCCTTAGTTTTCAGTTTTAGTACGAGATATTTACAGAGCGGTTCGAGAGTTATAGTAGCGAGATAACTGTGTACGTTCAAGTAGTTATTAGTGAAGTGTTGCGTTTTATAATCGGGCGGTATAGTTACAATTTATTGTAATACAATTGTGTTAATATTAGTGACATTTTATTGCGTGTGAACAATTTTGATTTGATTTGTTGTAGTAGACTGTGTTGGTAATTACGAACTGTTTTACTGTAAAAATTAAAGGTGTGATTAGTGAATTAATTGGTGTCTTGTACTTATTTTGTTTTCACTGTACCTACGGCGATTAAGTAGACCGTCGTAACAGTGGTGTCAGAAGTGGGATAGAACGGTTAACAGTGGAAACAGTGGATACTTTGTACAAGACGAGTGTGATTCGTAATTAATCGGTAAACATGGATCCCAGTCAGATGATGGAAGCTTTACAAACGCTGCTGCGGCAGACACAGGAAGAAGCAGAAAGACGACAAAAAGAAGAACGGAGACAAGAAAGAGAAGAAGCACAAAAACAACAGGACGCAAAACGCAGGCAGGAAAGAGAAGAGGCTGAGGAACGTCATGAAGCACTAATGCTTCAAATAGAAGAAAGACAAAAAGAAGAACGGAAGGAAGCAGGAGGCAGAGGAACGTAAACGTGAAGCAGGTGACATCAAAACGTTAATTCAACAGCAAAAGCAGATGCAAGAACATACTACAGCAGAATTCGGTCTCCTACGTGGTGACGTAGGTGAATTACGGGGTGAGCTTAACAATCAAATTACAAGAATATCTGACGTAGAAGAATCCATGTCAAATAAAATAGCTGAAGTAGAAAAATCTGTCTTGAGTGTGGAAAAAGCTATGACAAAAAAATAGAAGACTCGATTACAAATATAAAAGAGCAGATTAAAAATGAAGTCGAGCAGTGCCTGAAGTTACAACCAAAACAACTTTGTGAACACACTGTACCAATGATGAAAACAGAGAAAGACAGAAAATAAGTCAATAGAGAAGGTCACCTCACCTGCGGTTGGGACAGTTCATGTCAAGGCCCCAACCTTTGATGGAAGCACGCATTGGACGACGTATTTACGCCAATTCGAAGCTGCTGCATGCGCAAATAATTGGACGGAGAAAAACAAGGCAGTCTCACTCGTTCTCTCATTAAAACGACCTGCGGCAGAATTACTACAGAAAGTGCCACCTGACAGCCAGAACATCTATGCCGAGTTGATAAAGGCTCTAGAATTACGGTATGGTGATAAACATTTGCGAGATGTGTACTGCACCCAGTTGAGAGCAAGGCGACAGCATTCCGGGGAGAGTCTTCAAGAGTTTGAAGCAAGTATCGACAGACTAATTAGACTGGCCTATCCTGAAGCGCCAGAAGATTTCCGAACGAGTTTTGCGATGCAGACATTTACTGCCGGTGTCCGAGATAACGAACTACAGCAAGTGTTACGAATGGCAAGACACCAGAACAGTGCGGACGCCCTGGTACATGCTTTGCAATTTGAGGCCGCCAAATCAGCATCTGGTTGGACAAGTCATAATATGCTCGCGCTAAAAGATCCCGCCGGCACAGACGATGAGGAAGAAGAAGAAGGAACAGAGACTCGACGGGCGGCGCCACAGAATAAAATAAGAAAGGATGAAAGACCGAAGTGTTATAGATGTGGGAAACCTGGACATCTACAACGAGATTGTCGGGTTAGAATTCAGCAGCAGGGAAACGAGCAATAGTCGGTACAACGGGGCGTGTGCTGACTAACTGGAGGAACGAAGCCTCTAGACAATACGCAATTTCTAAACTTCAGAAAAACAGCTGGAGCTTGGTAGTTACCGGATTTGTTCAAGAAAGGCCAACCTCGATTACAGTTGACACAGGCGCAACAGTTTCTATTGTGCGCCCCGACGTGGTGAAAGATCTCAAGCCAATCTGGTGCTCTTGCAGCTTGCGAACAGCTACTGGACGGCCTGTAAAAGTGGATGGAAAAGTGGAGATACACCTACGCCTCGGTCGACTTGAGTTTAATCATCAAGTACTTGTTGCAAACATTGTGGATGAAGCAATTCTTGGTGTGGACGTTATGAACGCATACGGATTTATAGTCGACTTTAAGAACAATGTCTTGAGAATCGAGGCGAAGAGGTAATGCTATCAACAATGACGACAGCAGAAAAATCGATGGACGTCATAAACCAAGTGGCTGTAACTGTTCCGCCAAACTCTGAAAAGATCATCACGGTTAGAACCGATGTAGATACTAGGGGCAACCAGTGCTCTGTATTCGAACCCCAGGTAGTCAGCACACCGGGCATACTAATTCCCAAAAGTTTAGTAAAACCTGACGAAACCGGAAATGTACCTATTAGAGTGGCGAATATTTTGGATCAAGCTATCACTTTACAAAGCAATATGCTCCTAGGCAAATTCGGATACTTCCAAATTACCAGAGGAACTGCAAGAATTATTGAACAGATCTTCTAACGACCTCTCAAGTGGTGAGGTAAAAGAATTCAGACAGTTTTTACACGAATTCAAAGATTGTTTTGCAGTTCGGTTACAGTCACTGGGAAGAACCTCTCTTGTGCAACATCGCATCAATACCGGGGACACAACACCGATACGCCAACCTCCTCGAAGGCCCCCATTATCTAAACAAGAGGAAATGTCTCGGTTAGTACAGGACATGTTGACAGAGGGAGTAATCGAACCTTCGTCAAGTGCTTGGTCTTCTCCTGTGTTGGTAATTACGAACTGTTTTACTGTAAAAATTAAACGTGTGATTAGTGACTTAATTGGTGTCTTGTACTTATTTTGTTTCCACTGTACCTACGACGATCAACTAGACCGTCGTAACAATATATTTGCGCACTCTTTCTCCTAACAGTCTAATTATTTGATTTTGAATAGTTGGCAAAAGATACGATATGCACCCAGATTTATGAGAGACTGAGTCCAAATGAGATCTTATGACAGGGTCAAGTATTTTAACAAAGCCAGAAAGTTTCCAGGATTTCGATCGTTAGTAATTGACTCTCGATGTCCTCGCAGTGCCAAATTTTGTTGTGCAAGAGTTTGTACTGTGGCAATGGCCGGTTCGAGAATTTCTTTCCATGTCTTAGCTGCTTTACTCATGTGTTCCTGAAGTAGATCATCAATAAGTGAACGTTCTCTCTTTAAAGAACGTTCCAATTCCTTCCATTCCAAAAACGCGGAGCGATGAGCAAGACTACTTTCATGATCCTGAATACGGAGATTTAACTTTCGCCACGACGAAAACCCATTTTCACTATTAAAATTGCTTTTTTGATAGTTTTTGTGGAAATTAAGTGCAACTAAAGCAAAATAAAGATTTTTAGTTGGAAAAACACACATCCAAGTGCGATTTACTTGTTCGCAATGTTGTAAGGTTTTATCAAACCAATACTCGTTTAAAGATATTCGTCACGAAAATGACTGTTCTTGTTATGCAACTGACATGTTCCTCTATTCACCATTATATCTCGGGAAGGAATCAGATATCTTGCTTGGCCAAACTCCCATATTTTCCAGAGCAGCACTGGGAACACGGTCTACTTTTTTGCTGGTAATGTACTGTCCTTCATCGCCTGTAATTTCAAGACTGCACGATGCAACATCATCCATGGTACTAGAACCAACTGAATCTTGTAATTGTACTTTGACTCTTTCACAGTTTAAAGTATTCACGTCGTTAACTTTACTGTATTTATCAACAGCCTCGTCGCTAACAACATCCATTTTATGATCTTAAGTTGATTCCTTCTTAATTGCAATATTTGACACTCAGGATTTGATTTTCCTTGAATAAAAGACTTCATAAACTCTTTTAATCTTGTTGTAGCTATTAATCTTTCTTCCCTCCTCTTCCGAAACTGGGCGTCACTGAGTTTAATTCGTTTCATGTCAGCTTCAAATAAAATTCAAAAAAAATTATTTTCAGTAATAGTATTAGTATGATGACATACACATGAAGTATTATAGATATACCCACAAATCGCACAAACCAAAAACGAACCGCACACTCAAGATACTCATAAACAACTGATAATCAACACGTTCGCTGCGTCGAACCGGGAAGAACTGCACATACGTAGCCCACGTAACGTTTTTTTTATATCTCTACAAATAATATGTTTGTCTGTATACGAATAACAATTAAGAATATCTATACAAAGCTAATATTGTATGATTATCAGTTCTCCTTTCGGCACAACAACTGACTAAAAAGTCGCAAAAAATATTGGAGACAGCAAGTGCATACAAAGAGCATGAACACTGATAAAAAACAGTACTGAATGAACGTCTACTCAATCACTCGCACACAAGATAACAAAATTCATTTAAAACACCATCCACTGTTTAAAAACACCTAGATAAGGAACAGCATAGACTAAACATCAGTCGCCATCTAAGTTATAATGAACACGGAGAATGATATACTGTATTGTACAGAGAGGGGCAAAGAACTCGTAATTTTTTATCATAATGAACCGTAATTACGATTCTTGAGTATAAATAGACAAATCCTGTTTATCACGAAAGGTCTATGAGAACAGACAAGTTGGCTGGTTATGCTTCTTTTATGAATGGAATAGTCATATCAAATAAACAAATTGTTTGTAGTTTTATGAACTGAAAACAATTTTTTTCAAGTCTATGCTCACTTTGGCGCCCTCCTGTCTTAGCCGCCCGGGGCAGCTGCCCCCTTGGCCCCCCCATAGCTACGCCTCTGAGAACACAGACATTAAAATAGCATATAAAACTAACAAAAATAATCTACAAAAAATTAAATAACCCACACAACAAAGATAATACAACAACCAACGGTATATACAAAATTGAATGCCAAGATTGCAAAAATGTTACATAGGACAAACAAAAAAAAACACCTGAAAAAACGTTATTTTGAACACCTAAACGCATAAAAAAAACCAGAAATATACAAATCTAATTTGGCCACACATGCAATAAACACTGGACATGAATTCCCAAACATAACCAACATGACACTAATAAAACACATACCACACAAAGGCACCATAATGAACATTTGGGAAAATTTACAAATATACAAACATAAAACACAAAACAAATTAATACCTGAACAAATACAAATCAATACAAAACATGACACAATTTTCAAAGCACTCAACATCGAAAATACACAATCACACACAATAAAACCACTTTAAAGTACCAGAAGCCAACAGGAAGCCACAATAACAACCAACCAACACACATGTACTTCACCAGACACAAAATCCGGAAGGCTGAGGATGGGTACAAAATGGTACCCGAAACATGTTCCTAATAAGGAAAGAAATATCTTGAGGTAAATTAATTATAAAAATTAAATAAATATATTATATATGTTACAGGAAAAGTAGATTCTCCACTAAGAGTTGACTCTGCCTAGGTAAAGTCGACTCTTACTGGTCTTTTCAGTAAAAGTTGATTAAAAGCGAAAAGTAATGAATTTTTATCAACATTTACTAGTCAGAGTTGACTATACCTAGGGAAAGTATACTCTTACTGCCTTGAGTTAGTAAAAGTTGACTTTTTGCAAGGAAACGGTCTACTACCTAATAAAAAACAAATAAAAAAGCAAAACCTTTATAATTCATAGAGAGATAGAAATGTTTATCATTTATTACAGCAAGGTAAAGATTTGTGACACTTTGAGTGCAGAGCACATCTTTCTTCGTACACATGCACTTCTTGGATTTGCATTTAGTGTTGCAAGAGCATTTGAAAAATCCTTGTCCACTTCCAAGTGTTTGTGAAGTTGCAACAGTCCTCACAGCTATTGTTTTATCCATAGGGACTTCATTTTCTTGGATAATGTTCGTAGGACATTTACTGAATTGAGACCTGAATTTGAATCTCCGCCTAACAAAGTAAAAATATCAATGATGTTATCACACACTTCATCTGTAGTCTTTGATTTCAGTGGTGTTAGCACAACAAACTTTGTCAAATGATCCTGGTACACCATTATAAATTTGAAGTCTTCAACAGGTTGCGACTGAAAGTCAATCAAATCCACTTGACATCGTGAATTCATTTCCTTGAATAGGCTTTACAACCAGTCCTTTCTTCTTATGTTTCAATTTTTGAACACAAGGTTCGCACAAGCTTAAAAATAGTAGAATGTCCTTTGTAGTAACATTTTGGAATTTTCCTTTCAATTGCTCAATCATACGATCTCTTCCTCCATGTCTAGTGGATATGTGCGCTTCATTAAGAACTCCAAACAGCTCTTCATCAAAAACATAATACCTTATGCTTTCTTGGTCTGTGACAGGGTGTATTAGTTTTGTAATACCATTTACTTCAATAATGTCATATCGTCTTAAAAACCCTGAGATCATTACTTTCTTTTTTGTTCGCAGTTTTTAGATTTTTGACTTTTTGAATGTAGCTATCGTATTTCAATTTGGTCAATGTCAGTGAATTTACCTTGGAAGTCGAGCGTTCTATCTTTACTTTTTCACGAAACAGTTCTGCCTTGGAGTCTGACATAATTATTGCACACTGAAACTAATTATTGAAATGTAAAAAAAACACTGAATCCTTGGTCACTATTGCACTACAACAAATAGACGAGTAATGGCGACTGCCTGGCCGGAATAATCAAAACAAAGATATGCGCGCGCAGTTACATGTGGAGAGCAACATCTCTGAATCAACTTTTACTAAACCACAGCAGGCATAGTTAACTCTTCCTAGGAAAAGTTGATCTGTTTATTTTCAATCAACTTTTACTGATACTTTTAGTAAGAGTTGACTCTTCCTAGGCAAAGTCAACTCTCCTAACAATCAACTTTCCCTGTAACATATACATCAGGAAACAGACTGTAGGAAAATGTGTTTCTATATATATTACAACACTTTAATTATTTAATGCTCGAACCCCCGTTTCTTGGAAGCCGTTTACATCACATTAAATTCGTGTGTATATGATGATGACGGGTGTAATCGTAATAACATTAACACTATGTAATTTGGTTTAAAATCGTTTAAATATTTATTAAACAAAAATTCTTATTTTGGTTGCGAAGTAAAGTTATTTTTATTTGCTTGTGTGTAGTCTTAACACACATCTAATTATTACATATAATTGATACGCTCGTATTACACCTAGAAATATTATACAATCTTATACTCTGATACATCTTTATAATTATCTAATATCGCTCTCGGCTTGCTCATTAGTATGATAATGATTAGATTATCTAAATATTTTCTAATGATCTACTCTCTTTTGATTTTACTGCATATGCATTGCTTTGCTTTCTAGTAAAATTTACTAATTACTTTTATCCATTTAAATATCAAATTATAGATTCAAAATTATAGCTTCAAAGTTATTGATTCAAAATTGTAGTTAAACATTCTTAAACATTACACTAATTATTATACAAAGAATATTTACATTTGTAAAAATTATTAATTCATATTTGAATTAGTCTCTCTTTTTACTTCGTTAATTATTGTCTTTGTGTAAGTCTCGGTTTACAAGTACATGGTTGTTTGTCACCTTATTGTTGTGGTAAATCGGCAGCGTGTCCTCTTCGGTCCTAGGTCCTTGATCCTGGATGCTCCTTTGTCGTCCTGGAGTCCTGGATTCTTGATCCTCGTCCTTCGTCCGTCGGATTCTCGTACGCTGGATTCTACTCCATGTACTTGGCTGCTCCCTCGTCTCCCATCATGGGCTCAGGTTGCAGGTACCCTAACGAAAATGATGAGTAGTCGTGAAGACCCTGGCTGCTGCTGTGGTTGAGATACAAATGCTGTTGTCTCTGGGCAGAGCCTCCCGCTGCTACGGTAGTCGATCGAGAAAGAGTTGTAGTTGTTGGGCAGAGCCTCCGGCTGCCACGATGATTGAACGATAAAGAGTTGTAGTTGTTGGGCAGAGCCTCCGGCTGCCACGATGATTGAACGATAAAGAGTTGTAGTTGTTGGGCAGAGCCTCCGGCTGCCACGATGATTGAACGAGAAAGAGTTGTAGTTGTTGGGCAGAGCCTCCGGCTGCCACGATGATTGAACGAGAAAGAGTTGTAGTTGTTGGGCAGAGCCTCCGGCTGCCACGATGATTGAACGAGAAAGAGTTGTAGTTGTTGGGCAGAGCCTCCGGCTGCCACGATGATTGAACGAGAAAGAGTTGTAGTTGTTGGGCAGAGCCTCCGGCTGCCACGATGATTGAACGATAAAGAGTTGTAGTTGTTGGGCAGAGCCTACGGCTGCCACGATGATTGAACGATAAAGAGTTGTAGTTGTTGGGCAGAGCCTACGGCTGCCACGATGATTGAACGAGAAAGAGTTGTAGTTGTTGGGCAGAGCCTCCGGCTGCCACGATGATTGAACGAGAAAGAGTTGTAGTTGTTGGGCAGAGCCTCCGGCTGCCACGATGATTGAACGAGAAAGAGTTGTAGTTGTTGGGCAGAGCCTCCGGCTGCCACGATGATTGAACGAGAAAGAGTTGTAGTTGTTGGGCAGAGCCTCCGGCTGCCACGATGATTGAACGAGAAAGAGTTGTAGTTGTTGGGCAGAGCCTCCGGCTGCCACGATGATTGAACGAGAAAGAGTTGTAGTTGTTGGGCAGAGCCTCCGGCTGCCACGATGATTGAACGAGAAAGAGTTGTAGTTGTTGGGCAGAGCCTCCGGCTGCCACGATGATTGAACGAGAAAGAGTTGTAGTTGTTGGGCAGAGCCTCCGGCTGCCACGATGATTGAACGAGAAAGAGTTGTAGTTGTTGGGCAGAGCCTCCGGCTGCCACGATGATTGAACGAGAAAGAGTTGTAGTTGTTGGGCAGAGCCTCCGGCTGCCACGATGATTGAACGAGAAAGAGTTGTAGTTGTTGGGCAGAGCCTCCGGCTGCCACGATGATTGAACGAGAAAGAGTTGTAGTTGTTGGGCAGAGCCTCCGGCTGCCACGATGATTGAACGAGAAAGAGTTGTAGTTGTTGGGCAGAGCCTCCGGCTGCCACGATGATTGAACGAGAAAGAGTTGTAGTTGTTGGGCAGAGCCTCCGGCTGCCACGATGATTGAACGAGAAAGAGTTGTAGTTGTTGGGCAGAGCCTCCGGCTGCCACGATGATTGAACGAGAAAGAGTTGTAGTTGTTGGGCAGAGCCTCCGGCTGCCACGATGATTGAACGAGAAAGAGCTGTAGTTGTTGGGCAGAGCCTCCGGCTGCCACGATGATTGAACGAGAAAGAGTTGTAGTTGTTGGGCAGAGCCTCCGGCTGCCACGATGATTGAACGAGAAAGAGTTGTAGTTGTTGGGCAGAGCCTCCGGCTGCCACGATGATTGAACGAGAAAGAGTTGTAGTTGTTGGGCAGAGCCTCCGGCTGCCACGATGATTGAACGAGAAAGAGTTGTAGTTGTTGGGCAGAGCCTCCGGCTGCCACGATGATTGAACGAGAAAGAGTTGTAGTTGTTGGGCAGAGCCTCCGGCTGCCACGATGATTGAACGAGAAAGAGTTGTAGTTGTTGGGCAGAGCCTACGGCTGCCACGATGATTGAACGAGAAAGAGTTGTAGTTGTTGGGCAGAGCCTCCGGCTGCCACGATGATTGAACGAGAAAGAGTTGTAGTTGTTGGGCAGAGCCTACGGCTGCCACGATGATTGAACGATAAAGAGTTGTAGTTGTTGGGCAGAGCCTCCGGCTGCCACGATGATTGAACGAGAAAGAGTTGTAGTTGTTGGGCAGAGCCTACGGCTCCACGATGATTGAACGAGAAAGAGTTGTAGTTGTTGGGCAGAGCCTCCGGCTGCCACGATGATTGAACGAGAAAGAGTTGTAGTTGTTGGGCAGAGCCTACGGCTGCCACGATGATTTGGACGAGAAAGAGTTGTAGTTGTTGGGCAGAGCCTCCGGCTGCCACGATGATTGAACGAGAAAGAGTTGTAGTTGTTGGGCAGAGCCTACGGCTGCCACGATGATTGAACGAGAAAGAGTTGTAGTTGTTGGGCAGAGCCTCCGGCTGCCACGATGATTGAACGAGAAAGAGTTGTAGTTGTTGAGCAGAGCCTGCGGCTGCCACGATGATTGAACGATAAAGAGTTGTAGTTGTTGGGCAGAGCCTACGGCTGCCACGATGATTGAACGAGAAAGTGTTGTAGTTGTTGGGCAGAGCCTCCGGCTACCACGATGATTGAACGAGAAAGAGTTGTAGTTGTTGGGCAGAGCCTACGGCTGCCACGATGATTGAACGAGAAAGAGTTGTAGTTGTTGGGCAGAGCCTACGGCTGCCACGAGGATTGAACGAGAAAGAGTTGTAGTTGTTGGGCAGAGCCTCCGGCTGCCACGATGATTGAACGAGAAAGAGTTGTAGTTGTTGGGCAGAGCCTACGGCTGCCACGATGATTGAACGAGAAAGAGTTGTAGTTGTTGGGCAGAGCCTCCGGCTGCCACGATGATTGAACGAGAAAGATTTTTAGTTGTTGGGCAGAGCCTCCGGCTGCCACGATGATTGAACGAGAAAGAGTTGTAGTTGTTGGGCAGAGCCTACGGCTGCCACGATGATTGAACGAGAAAGAGTTGTAGTTGTTGGGCAGAGCCTCCGGCTGCCACGATGATTGAACGATAAAGAGTTGTAGTTGTTGGGCAGAGCCTCCGGCTGCCACGATGATTGAACGAGAAAGAGTTGTAGTTGTTGGGCAGAGCCTACGGCTGCCACGATGATTGAACGAGAAAGAGTTGTAGTTGTTGGGCAGAGCCTCCGGCTGCCACGATGATTGAACGAGAAAGAGTTGTAGTTGTTGGGCAGAGCCTCCGGCTGCCACGATGATTGAACGAGAAAGAGTTGTAGTTGTTGGGGAGAGCCTCCGGCTGCCACGATGATTGAACGAGAAAGAGTTGTAGTTGTTGGGCAGAGCCTACGGCTGCCACGATGATTCAACGAGAAAGAGTTGTAGTTGTTGGGCAGAGCCTACGGCTGCCACGATGATTGAACGAGAAAGAGTTGTAGTTGTTGGGCAGAGCCTACGGCTGCCACGATGATTCAACGAGAAAGAGTTGTAGTTGTTGGGCAGAGCCTACGGCTGCCACGATGATTGAACGAGAAAGAGTTGTAGTTGTTGGGCAGAGCCTACGGCTGCCACGATGATTGAACGAGAAAGAGTTGTAGTTGTTGGGCAGAGCCTCCGGCTGCCACGATGATTGAACGAGAAAGAGTTGTAGTTGTTGGGCAGAGCCTACGGCTGCCACGATGATTGAACGAGAAAGAGTTGTAGTTGTTGGGCAGAACCTCCGGCTGCCACGATGATTGAACGAGAAAGAGTTGTAGTTGTTGGGCAGAGCCTACGGCTGCCACGATGATTGAACGAGAAAGAGTTGTAGTTGTTGGGCAGAGCCTACGGCTGCCACGATGATTGAACGAGAAAGAGTTGTAGTTGTTGGGCAGAGCCTCCGGCTGCCACGATGATTGAACGAGAAAGAGTTGTAGTTGTTGGGCAGAGCCTACCGCTGCCACGATGATTGAACGAGAAAGAGTTGTAGTTGTTGGGCAGAGCCTCCGGCTGCCACGATGATTGAACGAGAAAGAGTTGTAGTTGTTGGGCAGAGCCTCCGGCTGCCACGATGATTGAACGAGAAAGAGTTGTAGTTGTTGGGCAGAGCCTACGGCTGCCACGATGATTGAACGAGAAAGAGTTGTAGTTGTTGGGCAGAGCCTCCGGCTGCCACGATGATTGAACGAGAAAGAGTTGTAGTTGTTGGGCAGAGCCTACGGCTGCCACGATGATTGAACGATAAAGAGTTGTAGTTGTTGGGCAGAGCCTCCGGCTGCCACGATGATTGAACGAGAAAGAGTTGTAGTTGTTGGGCAGAGCCTCCGGCTGCCACGATGATTGGACGAGAAAGAGTTGTAGTTGTTGGGCAGAGCCTACGGCTGCCACGATGATTGAACGAGAAAGAGTTGTAGTTGTTGGGCAGAGCCTCCGGCTGCCACGATGATTGAACGAGAAAGAGTTGTAGTTGTTGGGCAGAGCCTCCGGCTGCCACGATGATTGAACGAGAAAGAGTTGTAGTTGTTGGGCAGAGCCTACGGCTGCCACGATGATTGAACGAGAAAGAGTTGTAGTTGTTGGGCAGAGCCTACGGCTGCCACGATGATTGAACGAGAAAGAGTTGTAGTTGTTGGGCAGAGCCTCCGGCTGCCACGATGATTGAACGAGAAAGAGTTGTAGTTGTTGGGCAGAGCCTACGGCTGCCACGATGATTGAACGATAAAGAGTTGTAGTTGTTGGGCAGAGCCTCCGGCTGCCACGATGATTGAACGAGAAAGAGTTGTAGTTGTTGGGCAGAGCCTCCGGCTGCCACGATGATTGAACGAGAAAGAGTTGTAGTTGTTGGGCAGAGCCTCCGGCTGCCACGATGATTGAACGAGAAACAGAATGAAGTTAGCGCGTCTCATGTATTTATACCCAGGGCGCTAAAATAATGTTTCGACAATATTTTGTATGTCAGAGTCTGTGGAAGGCGTCACTTCTCACACACGATTCTTGTCACACTTAATTCGCTCGTCTTCACGATTTGCGAAGTCTTTTGCACAAAAAAACCGTTTCTCTTTATCTTAATTAACATAAGTTCTATTTATTTTTATTTTCCTGTAATTACAATTTTTATCCTTTTTACACTATTTTTTATACATATTTGCGTCATAATTTTATACATTTTAACGGCAGCGGTATGCGAACATGTGCTCTCCGGTACCAGCGGCGGACACAGCGAGCCAATCAGGGATCAGCAGCCGAGACGTGACAACTGACGTGCTCGGAGCGAGCCAATTAGCGATCCCGGTTAGTGCATAAAACCAGCGCGGGTAGAAAATTTTGGGGACTCTTCATCGCCACGCCATCGGACGCACTTCATCTCCTCTCCTCTCTCGGACGACATCGAGGCGGAGTCAGCCGGAAGGAACGGCCGAAGAATAGAACCGGCGTTCTTGCGTCTTCGACCTCTAGTTCCGCGCTAGCGGTGGATTTCGCTGTGTCGGCAGCCGACTCTACAACCGATGCCGAAAGAAGAGGAGGACTGCAGTACGCCACGAACAGCGGGCGCAGCCGCCGAACATCTCAGCGCGCCACTACTAACATCAGCGTTCTCGCCACCAGGTCCTTTTTAGGGCCACCAAAAACATTAGAGTGTACGATTGGCGCCATTTGTCATGCGGCAAGCCTTTTGTCCGGTGACAACATATTTTGGTGTATTTGGTTTTGTGCTATTATGCACACAATCTTTACAAAATAAATAAATTCATATAATTAATAGCGTTCCTCAAGGTTGACGCTTTTCAGAAATGGACAGGTCTCACGCACACATCTAACATACGTGTGTACACACAGACAGAGCAGCTGGCGTGATCCACCTGTTCCAACATGAAAGTTTGGTCGTTCAGATTTCAAGCTGAACTATTATTATTAACAATGTGAATTATTTATTTATTTTAATTAGTTATTTTAATTAGACTATAAATACGCGAGGCACATTAGCCTTGTCCTCTTTCTCGTTCAAATACAGTGGCAGCCGGAGGCTCTGCCCGCCGACTTCAACTCTTTATTGTCAGACCACAGGGGCAGCCGGAGGCTCTGCCCGCCGACTTCAACTCTTTATTGTCAGACCACAGTGGCAGCCGGAGGCTCTGTCCTACGACTTCAACTCTTTTTCGACTACAACGACAGCCGAAGGCGATGCTTGACAACATCATCACTTTCAGGACACCACCGTTGCAGCCAGAGACGATTACAGAAGACGAGGGAGCAACACACTACAGGGCATAAATTTCAGACGTAGAAGACGAATCATCGGACTTCCGAGAGGACCCAGAGGACGAGGAAAAGATCCAGGACGTCATGACTACGCAGGATTCACCAACAAAGGACTCAAGACCATGAGAGGGTACGCTGAGGAACCACTACAATTAAGGTGAAAGAAAGCCATGTATTCCTCATAACAAAAGACTTAATCAGAGACAGATAAACATTGTCAAAAGAAAGACAATATTTTCTAAAAGTGTAATTTGTAACTTGTAAATACGTATAAATGTCTTGTATAGTAATTAAGCTTTCGGTCGGTCAGTGCGACTCAATCTTTCTAAATTTAAAATTGTATTACTATAAACTTAAAGATTATAGTACTATAAACTTAAGATTAAATATTGTATTGTCTTAAACGAAACTATTAAATGTTATTTATAAGAAGTATGAATTGTATTTTACAAACGGTTTTATTTTAAAATAAAAGTTTTAAATAAGAGGTCTGAGTTCTTTGATAGAGTTAAAGTTACGACCGTGGAAGAGCGTTTACAGAAATCGAGTTTTTAATTTAGACGATGTTATAAAAGTGACGATAGAAAGAGATTCTTTGTTACACGGACTGAGATTAATTAATTATGCTTTAAATAAAGAAAAAGAAGTTTTGTTTAACGATGGTTTAGTAAATTTGTTTGTTTATGAATACTCCAAAATACATTTTCTTGATATCGATATAAAAACATGTGTTCCATAATGGTAAACGATTTCGACGGTAACATTGTAGCAGACAAATCTCTTAAACAGTCTTATTATACATTCTGTACGACAAAGCGTTTAAAAATAATATGCTGTGCGTATTTGAAGAAGAGAAAAGCTTGTTAAACGAACGGTGCGAGGTTGTTGATTTATCGAAAAAAACAAATTTATCCGAAGTGGCAGAGAAAATGATCGAATTGGTCGACGAAAAAATATTTTACAAAATGTTTACATTCTTGGTGCAGAATTTATTTGTTCTGTCAATTCAAACGTATTTACTCCATTGTATGACTGTTAGCGATTCTGTGGAGAAAGAAGAAATAATTTGTAATCGTATAGGAAGTTACATTAAATTTTGGTTGAACATAGAGAAAGATCGAGAAATAGTGACAACTACACCCACACTATCAAAACATAGAGGAAGATCGAGAAGTAGTGACAACTACACCCACACTATCAGAACATAGAGGAAGATGGAGAAGTAGTGACAACTATACCCACACTATCAGAACATAGAGGAAGATGGAGAAATAGTGACATCTATACCCACACTATCAGAACATAGAGGAAGATCGAGAAGTAGTGACAACTACACCCACACTATCAGAACATAGAGGAAGATCAAGAAATAGTGACAACTACACCCACACTATCAGAACATAGAGGAAGATCGAGAAGTAGTGACAACTACACCCACACTATCAGAACATAGAGGAAGATGGAGAAGTAGTGACAACTATACCCACACTATCAGAACATAGAGGAAGATGGAGAAATAGTGACATCTATACCCACACTATCAGAACATAGAGGAAGATCGAGAAGTAGTGACAACTACACCCACACTATCAGAACATAGAGGAAGATCAAGAAATAGTGACAACTACACCCACACTATCAGAACATAGAGGAAGATCGAGAAGTAGTGACAACTACGCCCACACTATCAGAACATAGAGGAAGATCGAGAAGTAGTGACAACTACACCCACACCATCAAAAATTATTAACGAAAAAATACAATACGAAGCGTTTAAAGAATTACGAAAATTATATTCGAAAAACAAATTAATTTTCATAAAAGATTTCAATCGTCGACTACCGTTTACGTCGGACCGATTGGAAAACTTCATGGAGAAAAATTTAGTATGCAATACTACAAATCCAAATATTACTGATGATCTTGTAATTCTGCTTAGAGAAATTTTAATAGGCGAGTTCCCTAACCATCAAAATTTCATGAACGAGATGGTAGGATTTTCGTTTACTAGAAGCGCGTTTAAAGTTGATGAAAACAAGTTTCCAACAAATTTAGAAGCTATGAATTTTTCTGTTGTTGTTAAATTTCAACCCGTAATGAACAATAAAAACGTACTGGGTTTACTAAAGAAAATATTATCATAAATAAATTCAACTCCCGGCAAATTTATAGACACAGCAATATTTAGTGGTTGGTTACAAAACGAGTATAGGCTACTGCAGAATTCATGAAAATTGTGTTACAAATAAATAAACAGTATAAACTCATAAAGAAATTTAAAAGGGTGTACACTTGATCGGCTTCATCTTTTTTATACAATAAATAAATTTGATAGCTTTGATAATAAATTTGAGTTTTTTCAGTCTGTTAGTTTTGTACCCAACTACACTTTACACAGAGATATTCCAATTGTTCATACCCGAAACGGTCCAGACCGTTTTTATTCGGTCGGGAGTTCGATACTTCAAAATTATGATTGGTATGTCGATGTCTTGTTCTAGTGTATTGTATAGTTTGCTGCAGAATAGACAGAACACTAATTCTCTTCCAAGGATTGAAAAATTAACGATTACCTTAAGGTAAAAAAAAAAAATAACAAACGCATACACGCTATATTTTCAATACAAATTATATTGTTAATATAATCAAAATTATAATAATTCATGTTCATGTAATACAAAATTAGAATTACAGTTAGGCCTACATTAATTTATTTACACATGTAATACAAAAATTAATAATATACAAAATTATAATTCATGATTATATCATACAAAAATTAATAATACACAATAATTTATGTACACATTATAATACAAAAATTAATAAATACAGAATAATTTATTTACACATTATAATACAAAAATTAACACTACAGAATAATTTATTTACACTTTATAAAACAAAATTAATAATACGCAACCGCGTGCGAAGCCGTGATATATAATACATAAAATTACAACTCCTCAAGGGTGGAGGGAGGAGGGACAGTGGGATGACAGCTACAGAGAGGATTGGAAATATCAGAAGTATCAAAGGTAGACAAAATTTGTTGGAGGTTGTAAAATTTACTTACAACCTCCAGAACATCCCCGCGCATTTGGAGTTTCAGCGCGTGGGGTAGCTCGCACATCGTCGGGAGGATCGACAGAAGAAAACAGAGCTATTCGTCGAAGATGGTTTCATCTGATGTTGTGTCTGAAATAGCTTTTCTTTTCTTCGACGCCCTGTTTTCTCCCAATTCTCCGGTAGTGGGGGACTCAGCACTTCGTGGGCTTCTGTTAAAAATAAAAAGGTTTATTCCAAGTTCTGTTTCGATATACCACTATATAATATATATAGTATATATATATTGTAATATAAATTGTATCAGTAATATAAAAATAAATAACAGTAGATGTATGAGATATTGTGCTCTCCTGTAAGCCTCACTGTTCGGGCTAGATAATTTCGTAATAATACAAAATTAATTAAAAGTGTGTATGTGTGTTAGTGACGTTCCGCTCTGGGAATCGTCGATTTGGTAAAGTTCCTGGTCTTTGTTATTATCAAATAAACTCAGTGTATTTTGCTGTGGTAGCAAATTGAAATAAAATATAAATTTAAAATTTATATTTAAAAAAAAAAATAATTTCGGAAAAAATATTTTTTGGTGTATTTATGTGCTTAATATTTAGGAATAAATCGAGGTTGTTGATCGTAATTATAATTATAATAGTATGGTGTTTAATTTGGTAATAAATTTCTGTTCGGTAAATTTGTTAAAAAGATAATCCAATTAACTTCAAGTTAGGCGAAAACGGCTCTCTTCTTCTTACTCTTGAAATGTTGTAGTTTCGCATATACTGCCTTTAAAGATTATCTAGTTTTCTTGGTTAATTAATGATTATGTCCTTTTATAAGAGAAATCAACTTCAATTTACCAAAAAAAACAAACAAAAACGTTTATTAAACACAATAATAAAGTTGGTCGATTAATTAATCGAGGTTACAAAGCCGTATCGACTCGCTCAGGGTCGGTCGATATTAGAAGTTTTACAGTTGTATTATAAAAACAGGTTCTTTGAACGGTTATTAATATAAAAAGCCAGAGAAGGTCAGGGACATGAAAGTATAACACTTACAATTCAAAAAATGTCTTAAATTTAAACAATATAATGGTAATTATTAATAATAAAAGTTTATATATAATTTTGTTCAAACCAAAAAGCAGTCTAGTCGTGTCTTATTGTGGTGACGATCCTGGATCAAAATGGCCGCCTGACGCATGCGCGTTGATAGCTTCTAATGTAAACAAAGTATTTGTTGAGATAATATGTCCTTTCTTCGGTTAAAAGTTCTTCGCAATGGTATATGATCTTCTGGGGTATAGTTTATTGTCACTGGTGTATCATGGAATAGTTCACTTTGTGTAAAAATGTTGTTAAATGGGTATATCTACTGGTGTTTATGCGTGTCAGTTAACCTCGAATTTTCACTTAGTGTTTGGTGCGATTTCAGTGTTATTTCATTTAATTAGTTATATGTGATTTCGTTTATAGGTGTTATGTAGTTCATGGGTCAACTTCACCACTTCACTTTCATTAAAATAGTTAAAAATTTAGTTTTACATAAAATGATTCCGAACTCCGTTATAACGTAACGGCCATTAAAGGTTGGTTCTATCAAATATTCACATGAAGTGCTCTCTTCGAGGTATAATAATGAACTGAACTGTATTTCCTTCGTCTCATGAAAATCTTAGCCTATATAATATATCTCATACATTGTTTCAAATTGCCATAACTTCCGACACACTTTAAAAATGTACATTATGCTCATAAAGTAAATTCGTTATTAGTTAACTGTTTGAAATATAAAATACATATTCGTTTTCACTATTCTATTCTACTTATTTTGATAGTAATTAAGTTAGTATTACAAAGTTTTATCTGAAAATTATATTTCTTATAATTTTTGGGAGGTAGGCCTAAAATTATACTTCCTGTCTTCTATGTAAATAATAACCATTTTCCCTAATATAATTATTATTCTATTAAATCTGAAATTTGTATAATTATCAATTCTCACTTATTTTATTGCAATTTAGTATACTAATGATGGTTTTTTAATATAATTCATTTGTATATGACTCCCCCTAGGATAGTGTCAGTTAATCTATTTCAGTTTTAATGGTATTTTATTAGACAATTAAATAATTTTACTCATATAATGACCATATCTTTAGAAAGCCTTATTTACATAGTATTTAATATGTTGAGTTTATCTTGCCTAAATATTGTCATTTTATCTGGTTTATAAGACTAGGTTTGTTAATTATTCTGCAGTTTAAATTTATTCTTTGGCCTAGATCTGATGGGTGGCTAATTTCCAAATGTTTTATTAATGTAGTTATTTTATATCCTTCTCTGACTGGTATAACATAAATTATTGATTATATAATTAACATATAACATCTCTCTATATCAAAACTGGTGTTCTGAATAACATTGCTTAGTATATTATCTAGTAACATAAATAAAAAATATTCTATAACATTGGAATAGTATCTAATTTTAGATATGTCATTCCTAAATTAAAATGAACAATAAAATAACAAATTATAACACTAACATTTCTTATGGATAATTCTTACTTATCTAATTACCATATGTAATAGGGATCTGACGTCCTGGTTACATATAGTGGTTAACATCTTATACTACTCAACATTAACAATTTGTTTTGTAAATCCCCATTTTACAAGATTTATGCCCCCTCTTTAAGTATAACCCTGGCTATCTTAAGTTATATTCCATTCTATGGAATATTCATACAGCTTTAGTAGCCTTTTATTAGTAATATTACTATTTCATTATCAAAGTAGACACTGTTCATAAAACTTAAAGTTTATTGCTTTGTACTGTAACTCATGCACCTTTTTAAAGTTTATTATTTATAATTTGATCACTTGCACTTGTCTATGGTGAATTATCAATATATTTACTAGTCTTTCTCTAGTTTTTAACATGAAATATTCAACCATGGGGGAACTGTGAAGATTTGTTTATACAAACTAAACAATAACTTTTTGAATGCACTAATATTTAATACTACTAACACTTTTAGTTTTTTGTCAGTTTTACAGTGATATGGTTTTTTAGGGTGTTATACTTTCTCTTTGGACATTCATTGATTTTGGGGTTTTTTGGGGGTTCTTTCCCTATGGGGTTTTTGTTTTATTTGGGTCGTCGTAATTATTCTTCTTTCTTCTTTGAGTTTGGTTATTCTTCCTTCTTCTGTAGTTTTGGATTATTCTTCTTTCTTCTTTCTTCTGTAGTTTTATTTTTATTATTCTTCTTTCTTCTTTCTTCTCTCGTTTTAATTAGTTTTCTTTCTTCTTCGAGTTTGGTTCTTCTTCCTTCTTCTGTAGTAGTAGTTTTAATTAGTTCTTCTTTCTTCTCTAGTTTTAATTATTCTTCTTTCTTCTTTCTTCAGTAGTGGTAGTTTTGGTTATTCTTCTTTCTTCAGTAATAGTAGTTTTAATTAGTCTTCTTTCTTCTGTCTTCAGTTGCTTTGATTGTTCTTCCTTCTTCTTTCTTCAGTAGCAGTAGTTTTAATTAGTCTTCTTTCTTCTTTGGTTTTAATTATTCTTCTTTCTTCTGTCTTCAGTAGCTTTGATTGTTCTTCTTTCTTCTGTCTTCAGTTGTAGTAGATTTGGTTGTTCTTCTTTCTTCAGTGGTTTTGGTTTTTCTTCTTTCTTCTCTAGTTTTAATTATTCTTCTTTCTTCTTTCTTCAGTAGCTTTGATTGTTCTTCTTTCTTCTGTCTTCAGTTGCTTTGATTGTTCTTCTTTCTTCCTTCTTCAGTAGTAGTAGATTTGGTTGTTCTTCTTTCTTCAGTGGTTTTGGTTATTCTTCTTTCTTCTCTAGTTTTAATTATTCTTCTTTCTTCTTTCTTCAGTAGCTTTGATTGTTCTTCTTTCTTCCTTCTTCTGTAGTAGTAGTTTTAATTAGTCTTCTTTCTTCTTTCTTCAGTTGCTTTGGTTGTTCTTCTTTCTCCTTTGTTCAGTAAATTTGGTTTTGATTATTCTTCCTTTTTCTTTCTTCTTTCTTCAGTAGATTTGATTATTCTTCTTTCTTCTTTAGTTTTAATTATTCTTCTTTCTTCAGTAGTTTTTCGCCGTGTATGCCTTTGTTTCTTCTAGTCTGGTTTCCTTGACGGGGTATATTAATTGCCTGCTTCTATCTTACCTGGGTAATTTTGTTATTATTTTTTTTTAGTCTTCTGGGTTTTTAAATTTGTATTATATTATATTATTTGCAGAAATTTTCTTTATTCAACCTTTCTTGTGAATATATTATTAAACAGTGCATTTTAATTGATTCTCATCTGGATATTCCATATATTAGAGCTTTATTAATGATCATTGAGTAATGCATTTGTGTGGATTATCTGTCACGCTACTATATATATATATATACCACTATATAGTAGTGATGCAATAAAACAATACACAAAATAAAAATTCTACGTTTTAAAACACGTGTTACAATATTAGGTATCAATCGCCCATTTATGATTGAAAAATGGTGGTGCAAACTGTCACGAAACAAGCTGCACGATTTCATATCAACTTGGCGTTCACAAAGAATATAATTGTTAAATATGGCAAGAAGAACACACACACACACACACACACACACACACATACAAACATATAGGATACATAAAACACATTACTATTTTTATGTTGGTGGACACTTACGATTTAGAACTTAAAACTGGTATCAGGAACGATAATGCCTCATAATAGGGGCAGTTCTTGTGTTCCTCCGACCCTGACGATTCCTCCCTCCTTTTCAATTCTCTTTGAAAGAACCGCTTCAGATCCTTCCATTTTTTGTATAATTCTTTCGCTGAAATTTAAAATGTTCATTCAAATAACTATTTAGGTAAAATAAATCAAACAATTAAAAATATTAGTGGTGTTTCCAGATATTTAGCCGCGGTTTGTAGTTTGATTTGTAGGTATTCACAAGGGTGTCATATTTGAGGGTACGTTTTACTGTGACAGTCGGTTTAATTTACCGCTGTCGAGAGCAAAGGCCCCAAAATTTAGAAATGTTTTGCAGATTATTTGTATAAGAGTGAACGAATCAGATCGGCAAAACACAAAAGTGCACTATTAATTGTAATCGTTATGTTCTCTTGCTTTTATCGTTATTATTGGTATGTTCGTTTATTGAATTGTGTAGTGTAAGGGTAAAACGAATGTTATCGCGATAGGACAACATTAAAACTTTTGTTTTTAAGTCTGTGTATTTTACTTTTTTGATAGAATTTCCGTATGTTTAATAACAGAAACGTGTAAATAAACTAATGATAATGTGACGTATTTTATACTTACACTTATTGTTTTTTATTAATGGTACATATAATTCAATTTTTATTTTTTTATTCTTTTTATATAGCCTAAAGGTACCATATAATGTTATTATTTATATTCTTAAAGCGATCGATTTCGGCCACAGACCATCGTCAGGTTATATAGCACATTTGTTCACAATATTATAAAACACTATCTATATCTATAAAAATGAATGTTTGTTTCTTTCTTTGTCCCGTATGCGTTCCTATACCATTCATCCGATTGCGATGAAACTTCGGTGAGTTGTTGTGCGCACGCCCACGAAGGTTTATGAATTTTTTTCAATGGGGCCCTTTGGGGGGTTCTTGGGGTCTTCCACATCTCCTCCTAAACCACTGGACCGATTTCACCCAAACTTGGCACAAATATTTTATGCAACGGGAGAACCAACATAGGGTAGGTGTTTTATCGATGGGGTCCTTTGGGGTCTTCCACATCTTCTCCTAAACCACTGGACCGATTTCAACCAAACTTGGCACAAATATTTTACGCAACGGGAGAACCAACATAGGATAGGTGTTTTTTTTTCGACGGGGTCCTTTGGGGGGTCCTTAGGGGTCTTCCACATCTCCTCCTAAACCACTGGACCGATTTCAACCAAACTTGGCACAAATATTTTACGCAACGGGAGAACCAACATAGGATATGTGTTTTTTCGATATGATCCTTCGGGGGTCCTTTGGGGTCTTTCATATCTCCTCCTAAACCACTGGACCGATTTCAACCAAACTTGGCACAAATATTTTACGCAAAGGGAGAACCAACATAGGATAGGTGTTTTTTCAATGGGGTTCTTTTGGGGGTTCTTTGGGGTCTTCCACATCTCCTCCTAAACCACTGGACCGATTTCAACCAAACTTGGCACAAATAATTTACGCAACGGGAGAACCAACATAGGATATGTGTTTTTTCGATATGATACTTCGGGGGTCCTTTGGGGTCTTCCACATCTCCTCCTAAACCACTGGACCGATTTCAACCAAACTAGGCACAAATATTTTACGCAAAGGGAGAACCAACATAGGATAGGTGTTTTTTCGATGGGGTTCTTTTGGGGGTTCTTTGGGGTCTTCCACATCTCCTCCTAAACCACTGGACCGATTTCAACCAAACTTGGCACAAATGTTTTACGCAACGGGAGAACCAACATAGGACAGGTGTTTTTTTTCGATACGATCCTCTGGGGGGTCCTTTGGAGTCTTAAAAAACTAACTTATTAGATCTGGTTACTATGGCAACCCAGTGGAATAGATTCTGTGCTGAATATATTATCGCATTAAATTGAAGACCACGCGAACGAAGTCTTTATATATTATATATATACAAACACTTTCTTTCTTTGAGTGGCATTGCAACGCATGCCGGGTACTCGCTAGTTATTTATAAAAACGAATTTGCAGACATTGTTAATTTTGATACATATGTTGTTCTCTAAAGCTTCCTAAGAACTGATTCTGTTATAGAGTGTTCATGTTTACATATTATATCAGCTGATTACTGAATGTTGATTTTGTCGTAATATTTCAAAAGTGATATGATTTTTGAAGTCTGTCATAACGTTTAATAGATTTTCATGGTCCTCTTCTTTCATATGTTTGTATATTCGGTATTAATTAGCTAGAACATTTACAAAATATGACTATCAACTAGCATTCAGAACAAGCAATGACATCTACAACAATCTGAAAATAAACAGTACAAGAAAGGAAAATATTTATGAAAAAGCTGGAGTCTACCAATATCAATGTCAATGCGAACTCGACAGAATGTAGTGTACAGTGCAACAAAAAATACATAGGATTCACTTCAAGATCATTTAAACACAGATATATTGAACTTACAAAACATTCTCAAAACTCAAATCCAAACTCAACAGTAGCAAAACACATAAAACTACAGTCTTGTGAATATGGTCCAATACAACAACATTTAACCGTATTAAAAAAAAAATGCAATGACAAAATAAGATCAAATATATATATGAACAATACCAAAAAATATATATTATAAGAGGGGGTACCCAAAATAACAGGAATTTTTTTTAAAGCTATGTATTTAATTTTTTTTACAAAACAACTTTATCATCTTCAAAGTACTCTCCATTACACTTAATACATGTTGAGGTATGGTTAAAAATAATTAATAATTTAAGTACAGGAGCAAACACACGCTTTATTGAAGAACAGTTTAGTAGCAAGTATACATACAACGGACACACGAAATACACATTACAAAAGCAGATTTTAAACTGAACTTAAACTGGTCGAGTGCATCTCTGTTTATATAGAAAAAAGCTTCCAGATTTTTCCTTTTATTTAAAACTACCAGAACATTACTTTTGTAGACTTCTCACAGTAAACAAGCATGTGTGTGGGCTGAGGCCCCGCCCAGGTAGCTAGACCTCCCACCGCACAATACAAACTTTCACTCTACAATAACAGGTATACTTACTTAAAATTGAATGTAGAGTTTTCTAGTAAATTCTCAACACCCTCCCTAAAACTCTACATTCTCACAATCACATTAATTTAAAAATTCATTTTTACTCTTACGTCCAAGTTTAGATCTTAAATAAACAAATTTTGGTTTTGACAAAGCTTTCGTAAGTATATCAGCGACTTGTTCATCACTTTTAACATAATGCACATCAATTTCTCCATTTTGAAAACAATCACGTACATAATTATATTTCACATCAATATGTTTTGTCCTTTGATGGAATTCAGGATTACTTATAAGTTTTAATGCACTCATATTATCTATATATAAATCATATTTATCAGTCTTACAATCGCATTCATTAAATAACTTCTTTAACCACATTATTTCAGTTGTTGCTAATGCTGCACTTACAAATTCTGACTCGGTTGTTGATAATGATACAGATTGTTGCTTCTTACTTCGCCAAATAATTGCAGCATTTGCATACATACAAGCTACGCCAGAAGTTGATTTACGTGTAACTGTATCGCTAGCATAATCAACATCACTATAAGCTTTAAAGTTGCCATCCTTACAATATAGTAATCCAAAATCAATCGTACCTTTTAGATAACGTAAAATTCGTTTAACAATTGACCAATGAGCTACACTTGGTTTGTCTAAAACTCTAGATACAACATTTACAGCAAAACTTATGTCCGGACGACTTACAGTTTGCAAAAACATCAAATTGCCGACAGCTTCACGATAAGGTACATTACTTACAATAGTTTTTGATAAATATTCATCATGATTACAATCAATTGGCGTGGATACAATATTAGCTTCTGACATATTAAACTTTTCTAAGATTTTGTTAATATAAGTACTTTGATGAATGAAAACAGACCCATCATTCAATCTACAAATTTCCATTCCAAGATAATTAGTAACTTCTTTAGTACTAGTAATTTTAAATTTTTTACTCAAATCATTCAACAATTTATCAATCAAACTTTCATTTGAAGCTGCAATAAGTCCATCATCAACATAAATTGCTAACAAGATCTTATTATTATTATTGTTATATATGTATAAACATGGGTCACCCGTACTTTGACAAAAATCTAAATTTACAAGAAAATTAGTGAAGTGCTCAGTCCAGCATCTTGGTGCTTGTTTTAAGCCGTATAAACTTTTCATTAATTTACATACGCGTGAGCTTCCATCATCAAAACCTTCAGGTTGTTTCATATATATATCTTCCTTTAAGTCACCGTATAAAAAAGCCGTTTTTATATCAAATTTACCGATATGTAAATTTTCACGAGCAGAAATACTAAGTAACAATCTTATTGTATCAAAGCGAACAACCGGACTAAAAGTTTCTTTATAATCTATATCTTTCTGTTGCGAATAACCTTTAATAACCAACCGCGCTTTATAACGTTCTGTACCATCTGGATTGAGCTTCTTCACAAAAACCCAACGATTGTTAATCACCTTTTTATCTTTTGGCTTTTCCACTAATACCCATGTCTTATTTTCATACAAATAATTTTTCTTTACTTGTAATTGCTTCGTTATAATTGGATGGTAACTTTTCAGCAATAAACGTGATCGGACAACCATAATATTCTGTAGGTTTTAATTTTGTTCTATCGCGCAATTGTCGTCCAGTTTGATTGTTATCGCTATTTGAAGATTGTAAAGGTTCTCTTTCTTCAAACTCATTTGATTCATTTTTAAGTAAAAGTTCATTAATTTTAGGAGTTATAATTTCATTTTCTTCAGTTTCTTTATTATTATTGTTCAAAGAATTCAAAATAATTGAATCAGCTAATACTCTTTCAGGTTTAAAAAGTACATCTCTACTTATAATGACATCTCGCACTTCCGGAACATATACACGATAACCTTTACAATCCTCATGATATCCGACCAGATAACCTCTCATCGATTTTTTATCAAGTTTCTTACGCTTTTCTTTTGATATACGTACATAACACATGGTTCCAAATAATTTAAATCTATCAACAGTAGCTGTTTTTCCATTCCATAACTCATAAGGAGTTTTATTATTTTGTTTTGTTGGGCCTGTTCTATTAATTACATGTACAGCAGTATTCATTGCTTCTGCCCATAAGAATAGAGGTAAGTTTGAATTTGAATATAACATTGATCGAGCAGCCTCTACAATGATTCGGTTATCGCGCTCTGCAATTGAATTTTGTTCGGGCGTATATGGAACATTAATCGAATATTTTATACCTTTACTATTTAAAAAAGAGATCACAGCTTTATTATCGTATTCTTTACCACCATCAAAATGAATTTCTTTAATATTTGTTGCAAATTGATTCTCAACCCCGATACAAAATGATTTTAGTTTTTCTATTACTTCAGATTTTTCTCGAATAAAATGAATTTCTCTATAACTTGAAAAATCGTCTTTAAAAGAAACAAAATATAACTTTCTACCGAGAGACTCTACTTCCATAGGACCACAAACGTCAGTATAAATTATTTCGCGAGTTTTAGTGGCACGATCGATCTTTTTTTGAAAAGGCAATCTATGATTTTTGCCATAAGCGCAACCTTCACAAAAGAAATTTTCATCCGTAAATTTTATATTTAGATTTTTCAAAAAATTCTTCACATGTTTTACATTTTGATGGCAAAGTCTTTCGTGCCATAATTGTAAAACATTACCGTTGGAAATGCTCGATCTACTCTTTTGTTCTACCATGTTACATTCTTTTGGAATTAAAGTTTGAATGTCTAATTTTAGCAAACTACCAGGCTCATATTCGGAACCAGTTACAAGAATTTCATTACCATGCTTTAAAGTACATCTCGTAGCATTATGTGTTATTTCATAATCTATACCCCTTTTACCCGCATATTTAACAGAAAACAGATTATACATTGAATCAGGAACATATAATACATTATAGATAGTACCTTCTACTCGTTCACTATTTTTATAAGTTTCAAAGTCAATATTACCTTTACCATATGCAGACATTGTCATACCGTTGCCCATTCTTACACTGACTGGTGTTGTATATTCTTCGAACGTTGAAAACCATTCTCGATGCTTCGACATATGATCCGTCGCACCCGAATCCACAATCCAGAGATCATCCCGATTGCCACAGCTGCCTTTGTCACCTATTAGTGCTATCCTCGATGTTGATTTCTTCTGTCCAGAAGACGAGTTACTTCTTTCTTGATTATTCGACCATCTTCGCTGTCCATTATTCTTATTTATGAAGCAATTGTTACTTTTATGACCTTTTCTTTTGCACGTATAACACCTGAAGCAGTCCCTTTTTAAATGACCTTGTCTTCCACAATTATAACACTGCTCTTGTTTCAAATTATTCTTCTCATATTTATAAGAGTCATTCTTCTGTTCTTTATGACCGATCTTCAGATTAACTAGCAACGCTGTCGTCTCTTCGTGTACTTCCTTTTGCTCTTGTAATCTAAATTCTTCTGCCATCAAGCGCTCAGTCAAATTTTCGAGATTTTCTTATCGTCAGATACCGAATCCCAAGCACTGTGAAAATGATTAAACTTTTGTGGCAAAGATGTTAAAACACGAGTCATCACCATAGTCTTTTCAATTTTTCCCCCGAGATTTTTCATTTTTCTAGCCAACTGTTCTATTTTTGAAATATTATACGTAACACTTTCACTCTCTGTCCACTTAAACTCAAAAAATTGTTTTTGAATCATCGACAGATTTTCATCAGATTTTAGATCATATGCTGTATTCAATTTGTCCCACATCTCCTTGGCAGTAGAACAACCCATTATAAGTTCGAGAGGCTTTCTCTCCACTGTTGTAACAATTAACTTTCTGGCAATTTTGTCCGCCTTTTTGAACTTTTCCAACAACGCGTCACGATCTTCTGCACCTGCAGCTGGCTCGGCTAATCTTCCTTCGCAAACATCCAGCACATCATCATCCTCTTCCATCAATGTGCGTACTACGAAGCGCCATTGATGCCAATTATCTTTGTCTCGAAGTTTTTCAATTTTTATATTCGGTTCCATTTTTGCACTAATATTTTATACTTGCACTCCAATTACACACTGCACTCCGATTTTAAAATGCCACTGGGCCCATAACCTCTTGAGGTATGGTTAAAAATAATTAATAATTTAAGTACAGGAGCAAACACACGCTTTATTGAAGAACAGTTTAGTAGCAAGTATACATACAACGGGCACACGAAATACACATTACAAAAGCAGATTTTAAAAGTGAACTTAAACTGGTCGAGTGCATCTCTGTTTATATAGAAAAAAGCTTCCAGATTTTTCCTTTTATTTAAAACTACCAGAACATTACTTTTGTAGACTTCTCACAGTAAACAAGCATGTGTGTGGGCTGAGGCCCCGCCCAGGTAGCTAGACCTCCCACCGCACAATACAAACTTTCACTCTACAATAACAGGTATACTTACTTAAAATTGAATGTAGAGTTTTCTAGTAAATTCTCAACAATACATTTGTCCAATCCGCGATCCCATTCCTGGAAACATTTTACAAAGTCGTCTGTTGTGATGGCCGACAGCTCCTGCCTCGTTTTTTTCTTTACCGCTTCCACGTCGTCAAAACGTCGTTTCATGTCCCTATTAATTCGCGGAAACAAGAAGAAATCGCACGGACGAGGTCAGGTGAGTAAGGGGAGTCATGTTGTTTTTTGCTAAAAACTGGCGCACTGAAATGGACCCGAGGCACAAATTTTGCAGTGACCCTTCTCATCCCCAAATCTTCTGACAAAATTCGCTGAACCGAGCTCCAAGTTATTCCAGATAACTTACTAGTCTCTTCAATGGTCCGTCGTCGGTCTTCAAGCACGATTGCATGAACTTTTTCAACATTTTCGTCAATTCTGGAAGTTGACGGACGTCCAGAACGAGGTTTGTCATCAATTGACATTTCACCTTCTTTGAAACGAGAAAACCATTGGTACACTTGAGTTTTTCCCATAGCACTATCCTTGTAAGCTGTTTTCAACATCACAACAGTTTCTGCGGCGTTTTTCCCAAGCAGGAAGCAAAATTTGACAGCAGCGCGCTGTTCACTTAAATCCGCCATGACAAAAAACGAGGACCAAGCGAAACTGCTTTTACAAAACGAATTACTGTGACCGGACACAACCTTCCCAGGCGACATCAATGACGGCACTGAACTCGGAACGAGTTGCGCTACGCTCGCCTAGCGGGAGAAATGCGTACTACATAAGCTCCGCCAATCGCAGCGCTATTCCGGTTATTTTTGGGTACCTCCTCGTATATATATAATATATATATATTAGTTAATTTTATAGTCGCAGTACCATGCGACGGTGTTGTATCCCATGTTCGTTTTTTTTTTTTTTATACAATTCGTACTTTTCACGCAAACTAATAATGTGCGTATATATAATTTCAACGGAGGGGTGTTTCCCAATTTCTTCTGGAGCGGACGTTTTGTAACAGGCCGCGCTACCTGCCAACATCACAACGAATTTCATGTTTGTTTTAATAATACGATCTGTTTCCACAACGGTTAGTGAGGGTATGCAAGGTAAGGGCATGTAGCATGTAGCATGTAGCACTGTGGTAGCGGGGCGTCTTTGCACCCGGTGCATGACTGCAGCATCTGGGTTGAGCCCAATGGCTGCCTGTCGATATACGTAGTTCTGGTTCATTCGACAGGTGCCTAAAACTGGAATGGACAACCGCCAACCAGATAACTGAGAAGGCGGGGTATAAAGGTCTCATTTTTATTTATTTTTAAAATGTTTCAAATCGTTGGGCACTGCCGCATAAACGGGTTCAGGTGACAGATGTCACCCTTCCCCAGTCAGCGTGCATTGAAGCAATAATCAGTTCAAACTTAAAGCATTAATCGATTTTGGATAATGAATTATTTATACTCAGAAGTGCTCAGTAGTGTTCTAAATTTGTTAAGGAATATGTATAATTGACATCTTAATCATTTATGCCTAATTTAAAGTGGTAACGTACCAAATTCAGAAATATAGTTAGTAAAGCTTTTATAATGTTTTAATAAAGAATAGTCAGTATATAAAGAATGTTTTTTTTTATATATAATGTTATGTCCTAATGAAAACACTCAATAGAATTATTGTAACGAGAGTATGTCACTTCAGTTATTGTTATTTTGTTCATTTGTATTGTCATTATTGTCATTTGTTCATCAAGATAAAACTTGTTAACGAACGTAGTTACTCTAATGAATTAAAGAAATATTATTAATCTAAGTAAATGCCTTATTTAATAACGAGCCATTCCCACAGCTATCCTGTCCGCACGACTGGAGCTTTCACTTTGTGAGGCCCCAGCCCCGGGCGTTACAACAAATTTGGTGTCAGAATTTGGGATATTAAATTTGGGAATGTTAGTTTACTTATTGAAGTGTCTCTTTATTAATGGGAAATAGTAGTAAGAAGTTAAAGAAAGAATTATGTGATGATTCGTTAATGGCTCAAAGGTTTTGGGGCTTGTTCGAACTTTTTATGCGGGTTGGTACGCGTGTTGGGGTTATAACAGCTTATTATACCGACAGTAGTCCTTCAGTCACTTTACCTGTTTACTGGTGTTAACACACCAGTCCAATCCAAGATCCTAATACTATTTGGAGGGGTGCGAGACTCTCTTTCGAAGTTAATTACAAAGAATCATAGAAATTAATTATTTAAATAAAACTATTAAGAGTTTGATTACAAATGTCTAAAATGTCTGAGGTAGCTGAATTAAAACGTATCGTAGCCGAGTTACAAGAGCGTATCCAGACAACAGGTACTGCACCTGTCGCTGCTACTGTCACTAAGGATCTGACTGTAGCAAACTTAATTGAAAATTGGAGTGGCGATGGTACAAGTATTCCTGTTCATGCTTTCTTTAAAAAGATTGACGATGCCGCGACAATAGGCAATTGGAACGATTCTGATAAGGTTCGCATCGTTTCGTTAAAATTAAGGGGACCTGCAGCATTGTATTATAACAGTTGTATTAAAACGACGCATGACATGTAAAGATATAATATCAAAACGTTATACCTAAGATACTTTCTACGATCCATTTAATAAATACAGTTTACACGATTGTTTATTTTTAGCGATAAAACGTACATTTCCAGAAGTCGAATGTATAAATTTTTGAAAGCGACAAGTTGTGTCAATATTTTGTACACAAAGAAGTAATAGAATCGTTTTCTGAAACTGACGACGAAAACTCAAGTAAAACTGAAAATTTTTAATCCTTTGTAGTATAATAAAACGTTCAAAGACAGTAGCTTTATGCAACATAACAGTTTATATCACCTTGTAACCAAATAAAACATTGTAGTGTACACTGTCTAGCGTATTATATTAAACCTTCGAACGATTTATTTCAGAGTTGTTTATTTTTAGCGATAAACCGTACCTTTCCAAAAAGCCTAAAACATTATCATACTTCGATGTTTCGGTTTCGTCGAAATTCTTTCTTGCATCAAAAATATCAAAAGTCAACTCTAGAAGCGCCATTTTTAATCACATAGTTGCGAAGATTTCGCAACTCATTCTATAGTGAATATGTTAAATTAAAAGAAGAGAGTGTGTTAGTTAGTGAGTAAGAGAGAGAGAGAGAGCGAGAGAGAGAGAGATGCGTACAAAGTACAATACCGTAGCGACAATTGTTTACGCGATAACATAACTTATTCAGCGCTGTTGATAAGCGGAGTGTAGGCGTACTTATGCGGTCACTGACACACTACTGTCGCAACATGTGATTGACATCTTATGTGGGTCACAGTGCAGCAGACGTTAATGATGATGCAGAGTACCTAAACACGCGTATCAGCTGATACGATAACTCCGATTGAGTTAAATGAAGTTGTAAAAGGTCACATGTGTTAAAGTTTGTTTAATCCTTTGTTCAAATACAGTAGCTTTATGCAACATAACAGTTGATATCACTTGGTAAACAAATTTAATTGTACTGTAGTAAAAAAAATAAATAAATAAAACAAGTGCGGGGTATACATCCGTCCCTAGCTCCACCCCCTTTATATACCTGCCTCTACCGAGGCCGTTTACGTCACTGCAGGTAAACCCATTGTCAACACTTGAGTCTGCAGAATGACAGCGTGAAGCCACTCGAGGAACTTCGGCTAGCTTCGTTCTCATCTATGCCCGCCTATATTCTGTTGTCAGATGTGAGATAGGTAAACGTTTGGTTAAAGTTTGTGTATTTATTTTAGTACAATAATTTTATTCAGTTCACGGCTTAAAATTTATAAATTTTTATATTTTTTAAATAAAAACTTATTTTATTTCGGTCAATTTTTAAAACATTTTTATAATTCTAGAAGACAAATGTTATTAGTAGAATAAATGTACAAATTTTAAATTCCTATGTTATAAAGGTAATTATATAATTCTCGAAAATAAATAATAAACACAACTGAGAATAAATTTATATCATACCATTTCTTACATTTATTACCCTGAATTGTATATTTTGTTTCAGCGTTTATTACTGCAGAAACAAAAATAATTGATTAAATTGACTCCAGATAAATACGAAACCAACCTGCGAAGTTAGTGCACAGGTAAAGAGGAGTTTTACCGCAATTGATTACAGCAATATATATCAAAACCAACATTGTGATTACAAAAAACTGAACTTAAAAACCGGCAAAACAGTATAAAATAAGTTTTCTTAATAAACGTATGGTATATTTCATATACTAATGCGATGATGTAGTCGAAAGGTTCATACTTATCTGGGGAGCCAGTGAAATTGTGTTTGTTTCTGGAGGAAACAAAGGTTAAAACAAAAACTACAAGGTAATTCAAGGTAATAAATGGAGTACAACGATATGGTTAAATTAATTCTATATTATGTTTTTTATATTTAACTGTGACCACAATCAGCATTCATTTTAATATTCAATTCATCCGCTATGCACACAGGAAAACCCCGATTTGGATAAAAAATATCGGTATGGAGAACCATACATGACTTCCATGTTCTAAGATTTATATTTAAAATCATATTCGCAATGAAATATTTCCATAGAAACTACTTCTTTCTATTGCTTCAGCCTTAACCACAGTACTTTGGTCATTAACGTATACCACCTCACTTTTTCGCAGTCGATTTTCACTGATGATGGCAGTCGATGGCACTGCCGAAACGTCTGGTTTTGCAGAAAACATTGGACTACGGCTAAACAGCCCGGGAAGGAATTTTAACAAAAAACTACATCTTTGTTGCCGATAACGTAGTACACATATAACAAATTCTACCCTCCATCTTCAACTATAATTTTCATTAATAGAAAATTGCCCCCACCCCGTTCACCTAACCTCTTAATTTATAGATATTTCATCTACGTTTCTACAGTGGATTACTGTGAGCTTCTTATCAAGATACTTTATTTATCAAAATTAAGTACTTCACTCTTGTTAAAACATAAAATGTTGCAGGTAAACTACCCCTTTCTCTTAACCGATCTTCACCAAAATCAATAGGCCTTCAGTCCTCTACAATTCAGGGATGCATGGAAAAAATATTTGATTCTGTTTGAATGTGCGGCAGTTATCGTTCGTCATGGAAACATTTCTCTTGTTACAACATAAAATGTTGCAGGTAAACTACCCCTTTCCCTTAACCGATCTTCACAAAAATCAATAAACCTTGAGCTCTCTGCAACACAGGAAAGGGTGCAAAAAATTATTTGATTCTCTTTGAATTTTCGGCAGTTATCGTTCATCATAAAAAAATTACCCTTTTTAAAACATAAAACGTTGCTGATAAACTACCCCTTCCCTTAACCGATCTTCAACAAAATCAACAGACCTTGAGTTCCCTTTAGTTCAAAAAGGTATGCAAAAACCTAGTTGATTCTGTTTGAATTTGCGGCTGTTATCGTTTACCATAGACAAAATATCGGTATGGAGAACCATACATGACTTCCATATTCTAAGATTTATATTTAAAATCATTTTCGAAATGAAATATTACCATAGAAACTACTTCTTTCTACTTACTGCTTCAGCCTTAACCACAGTACTGTGGTCACTAACGTATACCACCTCACGTTATCGCACTCGATTTTCACTGATGATGGAAGTCGATGGCATTGCCGAAAAGTCTGGTTTTGTAGAAAACATTGGACTATGGCCAAATATCGGCAACAAAAAGGAAAAGAAGGAGCGCTCCGAAGTCACTCATGGACCCTCAGCATCTTGCAGAGGGTTCATTCCCTAAAGACGAAAAGTCTGTCTATGAATCGTTCCTCTGTAAACACGTGCAGTTACACTGCCCAGCGATCCACAGGAAGCAAATCGCTATCCACGCTGGACACTTTTTCGGCTTGCATGCGTTATGTTGGTATGGGTTCGGCACTTTCCATTTAAAAACCGTGCAAATGTAAGAAAATAAACGTGAATGAGGCCAGAAATAACGCGAATTGTGTGTGTGTGTGTGTGTGTGTGTGTGTGTGTGTGCGTGCGTGCGTGCGTGTGTGTGTGTGTGTGTGTGTGTGTGTGTGTGTGTGTGTGTGTGTGTGTGTGTGTGTGTGTGTGTGTGTGTGTGTGTGTGTGTGTGTGTGTGTGTGTGTGTGTGTGTGTGTGTGTGTGTGTGTGTGTGTGTGTGTGTGTGTGTGTGTGTGTGTGTGTGTGTGTGTGTGTGTGTGTGTGTGTGTGTGTGTGTGTGTGTGTGTTTCCCTGCCTTTTTATTGCGGTAGTGATAATAATAAAATGGAAACGTAAACAGTACATAACTGAGATATGCTTGCCTGCCACGCACGATATATTTTCTCTTATACATGACTAGCAGAATACCCGTGCTTCGCTACGGAGTTTCACGTTGTACGTAATGAAAATGTTAGTTTAATTAATAAAGTTTAATTAAAGTAGGCTTCTTAAAAATAAATAGCTGTTGCCCACAACTTCGTTCGCGTGGTCTTCAATTTAATGCGATAATATATTTAGAACAGAATCTATTCTATTGGGTTGCCATAGTAACCAGATCGAATAGCTTTTTAAGACCGCAAAGGACCCCCCAGAGGATCGTATCGAAAAAACACCTGTCCTATGTTGGTTCTCCCTTTGCGTAAAATATTTGTGCCAAGTTTGGTTGAAATCGGTCCAATGGTTTAGGTGGAGACGTGGAAGACCCCAAAGGACCCCCCAAAGGATCGTATCGAAAAAAAAACACTTGTCCTATGTTGGTTCTCCCTTTGCGTAAAATATTTGTGCCAAGTTTGGTTGAAATCGGTCCAGTGGTTTAGGAGGCGATGTGGAAGACCCCAAAGAACCCCCAAAAGGACCCCATCGAAAAAACACCTATCCTATGTTGGTTCTCCTATCGCGTAAAATATTTGTGCCAAGTTTGGTTGAAATCGGTACAGTGGTTTAGGAGGAGATGTGGAAGAAACCTCCGCGGACGTGCGCACAACTCACCGAAGTTTCATCGCAATCGGATGAGTGGTATAGGAACGCATACGGGACAAACAAAGAAACATTCATTTTTATATATAAGATGTAAACTATACCACTTACTTGACATAAACCGTGATAGCTAAGCTAATGTACAACATATATGTATTAATTATACACATAAATGTTCCTCGATAGACACTCTATCTATTGGCGAAAACTTGAATAAAATCCGTTCAGTACTTCCTGAGATTAGCGATTTCAAACACAGAGAGAAAACGGCCCGACTTTACTTTATACTATGTACAGATTTACATTAAAATGAAAAAATTATAATTTTATTGCCTGACAACAAAATTATTTTATTTTTAACAATTACCATTGTTTGAAAAAGTTTAAATGAATTTTCAAGTACTTTACTCTTGTTAAAACGTAAAAGGTTGCAGGTAAACTACCCCTTCCCCTTAACCGATCTTTACCAAAATCAAAAGGCCTTGAGACCTCTACAATTCAGGGACGTATGCAAAACATTATTTGATTCCGTTTGATTTTGCGGCTGTTATCGTTTGCCATAGAAAATACGCTTGATAAAAAAACGTTGCAGGTAAACTACCCCTTCCCCTTAACCGATCTTCACCAAAAACAATAGGTCTTGAGAACTCTACAATCTAGGGCTGTATGCAAATAATCTTTTGATTCTGTTTGAATTTGCGGCTGTTATCGTTTGGCATAGGAAACACCCTTGTTAAAACATAAAACGTTGCTGGTAAACTACCCCTTTCCCTTAACCGATCTTCACAAAAAACAATAGGTCTTGAGAACTCTGCAATTCAGGGCTGTATACGAAACATTATTTAATTCTGTTTGAATTTGCGGCTGTTATCGTTTGCCAAAAAAAAAAATTTCCCTTGATAAAAAAAACCGTTGCTTGTAAACTACCCCTTTCCCTCAACCGATCTTCACCAAAAACAACAGGTCGTGAGTACTCTACAAATCAGGGTTGTATGCAAAAAATTATTTGATTCTGTTTGAATTTGCGGCAGTTATCGTTTGCCAAAAAAAAAAACTACAGACAGACACACACATAGACACACAGACAGACACACAGACACACAGACACACACACAGACACTTTTCGAAAATGACTTTTTTTCATGTTTTAAGTGTAGTACAATCATATTCTGCAATAATCTCGAACACGATTTTTTTTGCCATCACCATACTTCCATTTCCTTAAGGAACATGGAAGTAATAGTGGATTTCATTATACTGTGGGTTGACGAGTGAGTAGAGAGAAGACAATAGCGGCAAACGAACAGTAACGAAGTTGCCCGAGTGGCTTCACGCTGTCAGTCTGCAGACTCAAGTATTGTCAACACTACTTCCTACGCGCGGGCGAAACCATCAACCCATGTCTTTCCTTACCGAACCTACCTTTTCACGTTTTATTATATTATAAAATATTTCTTCATTTACAAAATTTATCTTAATATTGTAACGAGTTGATTCTTACGTACTCTGTAAATTGTGTATGCGTCGTGTGTTTTGTGTGTTCGCCTCACACTGGTGTCGTTACTTTATGTTGCGCTGACGATGTCCGTAGCGATCCTTCAAATTACCAGTATGCTCGAGTGGGAACCTTACCTGTTCTTCTATAAGTGTTCATAAATCCCGGGTGGCGCCAAATTGTTTAATTAAAACAATTAAATTAACAAATAGGATGATTGAGCGTTCTTAGCTATGACGGTCTGGTGAATTCCATTATTCCCGCCTGTACGGGTTTATAAATCTCGCTAATAGTTCGCCGAATTTCCGACGTGAGCGCTTACCGTCCTCTTTGCTCTTTGCTAAATAATACACAATTTATATAATGCACTTCCCTATGAAATAAAAAACAGTGGTTACAACTCTGTACTAGTTTCTTTAATTGCAATTTGGATTTATTCAGTAAGATATAAAATTATATTTTTGTTATTAAACAAATTTGCTCCGGCAATTATTATAAGACAAAAATCTCAAAGTTCGGAGAAACGATCTGAACGAATTCGGCGAAACGAAACTGAAAGCGTTTGTTTACAGTTAATTTCGTTCAGATTCTGGATTCTTGTGATTACGAAAAAATATTAATAATGATTACAATAAAGTACACTACCTTACATTAATTGTGCTTAAATAATATAATGTGTAATTATAATTTGTTCTTGAAGTGTTATTCAAAAGTGTGTTTCAAAAGTTCGTAATTTTTATACAGGTTATTTTTCTTATTTAACATAAGTTTAGTGTTTTATTTTTTATTAATCTTTTAATCTTTGAAAGGAATTATATAGTGAGAGTTCATATTGTTATGATAAAACTTTAAAGAGAATTTATTTCAGAAATTCGGGTAATTTAGCAATACTTATCAAATCAGTCGACTTGTGCTGTACTGTCAGTCAGTTGAAATGGGTTGGGGTCTTCAATAGTCGTCAATCTTCAATAATTTTGGAACTCAAGTACGTCTGGCTTCTTTTTCGTATTAGTAGTTGAAATTTATCAATTTGGAATTTGTTAAATTGATCCTGGGCATCAGTTGAATGTTCTATTCCTTCATCAGCTTCTTACGTCTTCATCTTTTTTAACTTGTATTACTTTTTCAACGTTTTATATTAAAGTTTTGGTCATTCTCGGCCTGGCGTCTATTCCTGTAGAGCGTCAATAATGGACTAAAGATTCTAACGGAAAAATCATAAATAACGTTTCAGTTGTCATGGTTACTGAAAGATTCTGATTGCCTAAACTTGATTTAAGCCCATTGTTATCATATTTGAATTTTTATTCAAAATTGCTGTATATCTTCTGATTGCTATTATTCTTCCGTCTTGCTCTCTATGTATTAAATATTATCACTACTCTTCGTATTTTCTTTCAAAGATCATTTTAACATCCCACAATGTTGGGTTTTCTTATGTATTATTGTTTGAACATTTATGTTGATATTATTTAATTACATTTCTTTCTTATTTTATGTCCTTAACTTAACATTTATGTTTTAATATGGTTCACAAATTATCCTTGACTAGTTATTTGCCTTGGATTTGCTAATCTTCTTGTTAATTTCTTACAATTTGTAGTTATTTGTTTTTTACAGTTAGGCATTTCATAGGCCTAAGTAGTAATTGGCTATATTTACTTATTTTATACAAATTACATTTTAATTTACCCTCATACATGTGTTGTTTTGGTGTTATAAATGATTTGTATACCTGTTGGTTTGTTTTGGATCTGTTTTATTATAATTGAATGTTCCCATTAGTTTCTACATTATGGTTTGTGAATTATTTCCTAACTGCCCTTCCAGTGTTATTAGGTTTGTATTAAATTATCTTTTTACTTATTTATTTTGCCAGTGTTTATTATTTGGCAATCATCTACCATTCTTTATAAAATATCATATAATATTCAGGTTTATGGTCTGTATAATCTCTTCAGCCATATTCCTATTCATAGATTTAAATGAGCTTTAACAGCTATTAAGCCACGTTTGTTAACAATTTGTTTTATTCACTTATTTCTAGGTGATAAACATCATCACACCACTTAACTTTATATAACTGCCTATCCCTTAGAACATAGGGTGTTTATTGATTTTGCTCTTATTTTCTTTACTATATTTTTTCTTATATTAACTTTACTCTCTAGCCATTGGTAATACTAACTTTTGACCTTCCATGGGATTCCTTCCCTGAATACTATTGTATCCTCCATTTATAATTAATCTTAATACTATCATTAACAAAACTCTTATTTAATAATATTGTTCACTATTAATCCTTTAGTGTTCATCACGGATTATTAAGTGTTTATACCTATCAATAGGGTTTCTTATTATTTTGGGGTTTTACACTGTCACTTTTGCACTTCTTAAATTTTATTTTAAGTGTTATTAGTGGGTAATCCCTAACATTACATTCTCTTTCCCACTTACTTATGTTCACTATCTCACTATCTCTTTTTCTCTCACTTTACAAAGGTCATTTATATTAGTAATATGTTCATGTTATTATAGAGTTCTTTATTACATTAAAACTCTATTTCTTTGGTTGGTGTACTTTTAGTTTTTCATTACGTTATCTGGTTTTATCAATTATCATTTACCTTGATTATTTAGGCGATACTAATGATTATCTTTTACATTTGTTATTGATTGGTTTCTTTTTCATTATTATATTTGAGTGTAATATTTCTCCTTTTCTTTTCTATATCATTCGTTTGTGTTTTATGATTTGATTTCATTTTATTTCCTTTATACTTGGTTTGTTTCATTTTCATTTTCCTTCTTCTTCGCTTTCATTTTTTTCACTTTATCTTCATTTTATTTTGGTTTTCCCTTTCTCATTTGGTTTCATTTTATTTGGTCAATCACTTGGGTTGGGTCATGTAGTCATTTGTCGCGTCATTGTGATTTTATTTTCTTTAGTTTAAACATTTTATATAGTTGATTCATCGTTTTTTCCCTGGTATTGGGGTGGCTTGTTTGTGTTGTAACATAATGCCTCTCATTCAAATTGATCATTTTGGTAAAACACTAGCATAGTTTTTTATGAAATTATCAGTTATATATAATTTTTTCTTTTTCTTCTTGTTTAGTTCTTCTTTCTTGTTTCTCTTCTTACTTGATTCACTCCATTTTATTTAGATCTGTTTTTATTTATTTCCATTAGTGCGTTCTCCCTTTTATATAATTTTTTCCCTAACTTTTTAGTAGCTGGTTTCTTCCATTACTACCTTTTTTTCTGAGACCAGAGGAACATCATCTCTGCTCAGTTAATCGATTGCTGGACCTATTCTCAGTCAATCTTAAATACATTTTTGTCATTTTGTGACTTTCATTAATAATAATATTTTTGGAGATTGTCCACTTCGTGGTTTTTTAGATCATTTTAACCTTTTACTCATTCTTCCTTCCGCTATACCTTTGCTATATTCTGTTATCTACTCTCACAGTTGATGGTTTTTATTTATTTTGTTGTTAATTTCATTATTTCTAATTTTTCATTAGTTTGTTATTCTTTTCTTCTTGTGATCATTTTAATTATTTTAGACATCTTTTTTCTTTTTCTTGGTTGATTACCCTTATTTTGCTTTAGCCATTTGCTGTATATTTGCTTTATATATTTTTTTTCTGATACCAGTTCATGTTTTTTTTTCTGAATACTCTATATTCTTTATAATTTTAGGTATTTGTCTTAGCAGTTCTTGCTTGATTTTATTTTTGTTTATTTTGTTTTGTCTCAAATATTATTCTAAATGATTTTTGTAAGTTTGTTGTTCTTACATTTTAGAAATTTTTGTAACTTATTCCTTCGTTTTATACATTTTTTTTCTTATCTGTTATTCAAATATTATTGTAACGTGATCTTACTTTGCAGGAATTTTTGTAACTTATTCCTTCGTTTTATATTTTATATTATACCTCATATGTTATCTAAATATTATTGTAAGTTGACCTTACATCTTTTGAATTTGGTAAATCTTTATTTTTTCCATGATTGTTATGCGTTCCATCGGTCGGCCGTTTCTTCTTCCTCATCTATTTCTTGTCTCCCTCCCTGAGGTGTGTTGGATTGGCTTCCATTGCTTCTTGAGGGAATCCAGAGTTCTGGTGGGTTACGTTTGTTGTACGCTATTCTGAAATTCTCTGCAGGATTGTTGCTGTAAGGTATCCAGTCATAATTTTCATCTTCTGGTTGGTTACTTCCGGATGGAGCGTCCCTTCTCTGGTTATCGCTTCCGGATCTGATTCCTTCAATATTATTAATTTGTTGTACGTTTTCAGTATTTTCTTCCCTTGAGTGCTGGTTATCGCTCTGGGCGTTATTATTGTTTTGTTCGTTTGATGGTGGTCTTGGGTAGCGCCTCCCCTGATTGTTTCGAGTGCTCCCTCGTATAAAGTGTACCTTGGGTTGATTGTTACGATTACGGTTATCTCCGTTTCCCCTGTTATTATCATTCTGGTTATTCGGGTTATTATTGTTCCCATAATAATTATTATTGTTGGGGTGGCCGTTTGGACGTTGGTTTGGTCCATTGCCCCGGTAATTATTATTATTTTGATAGTTTCCGTTAAACGGTGGATTGCCCTGATTATAATTTGGGCGGTTACCCCTATATTGATAGTTATTATCGTTCCGGTTCGGGTTATTCTGGTTGTTGTAGTGGGGTTTGTTATTGGACGGATTGTAATTTGGTGGGTTTTGGTTTTCCTCCCCACGGTTCTATTTCAAGTTGACCATTCGGTTCCGTCGATATTGGCCATCATTTTCATGGTCCTCCAACAAGTTTGCCATTCCTTGAATGGTTTTTATTTGGCCCTGTCTTCTTGTACCGCATCCTCGTAATGGTACCCCAGCTGTATCACTAAAGATTCCTCCGGTATCCTCGGTTCTAAGTTCCTTCCTAAGCACACCTTCCCTAGGAAGTACGACGTTAGGGTGTGTCCTGCTTGCGGTTCGTACCTCCCGTTGCTGATATCGTTTCTGACTACGTTTTGGGTGGACTCAGGCCAGTATTTATCTCGGAATTGTGTTTTAAATTCTGGTGTACTGTTTATCTCCGGTCGAGTAGCCGTCCACCAGTTGTCGTGGGTGTCCTTGAACATCTCATCAATGAGGTTTCTTACTGCTGTCCATCTCGTTTCCCTATTCTTTTCAATGAGTTCCTCCACTCTTTTGAGGAATTCCATGGGTTACGCCGGTAGCTATGAAAATTTATTTTCTCCCGGTTCTCGCTGGTGATGATGTGGGTGTTGTGACAGGGTTTCTCCCTCAGTGCGTCCAGTTCTTCCTGCATTTGTCGTTCCCTTTGGCTTATTCCCTGGATCTTCTCCTGGTTTTCTCTAATCCGCCCGTCTGCTTGGTTAAGGTTGGTATACACCCTTTCCGTCCGTTCACTTACATCTGTCTGTATTTCCTTGTGCTTCTCCTCCAGCTTTTTGAGCACCTCCTTTTTATTTTTTGTACACTCTATTGACGTTATTAGTTGAAGCTCATCCCTTGCAATTCTTCCTTCGTCCTCGACTGCTTTAATTTTTTTTATTAACTCCCCACGGACTTGTACTACCGCTTCATTAGTTTCAGTGATAGTTTGTTTAATTTCTTCTCGACATTCTACCACCTGTTGTCTCAACTCATCTTTGGTATTCTCACTATTTTCCTTCAATTGTATTTGTAGTGTTTGATTATTATTTTCAATCTTATTATTCAATATTTCCAGATCTTTCTTGATCTGTCTCCTTAACTTTTCATTCTTCTCTTCTAATATCTCTTGGTTCTAAGTTCTAAGTCCTCCTTGAGTTGTTTCTTTAACTCTTCACTATTTTGTCTGAAGAATTCCCTGTCTTCTTTTCCTTGTTCTCTTGTTTCTTCCTTCATCTGGTCTATTTTTTCATTTGTTTGCTTACAATTTTCAGTCATTTCTGTCGAATTTTTTATTCATACTATTCATTAACTCCATGATTTTTAGTAGGTTCGCGTCTCCTCTAATTTCTTTCTTGTCACCCGCCTGTTGTTCCATTTCTTCGCTGGGGTTGGGTTTTCCGGTTTGTCCCCTTGGGCATCCTCTTCGATCGTTTCTTCGATTATTTCTTCAATCATTTCCATTTCTTCTTCGTTGGTGCCCTCAGTTCCCTTCTTAGCTTTTCCTCTGGTAACCATGGAATGTTTCATACATTTTCGTAACCGCCGCAGTCTTCAATTCTAGCCTCACTAGTTGGTCGCCAATTTGTAACGAGTTGATTCTTACGTCCTCTGTAAATTGTGTATGTGTCGTGTGTTTTGTGTCTTCGCCTCACACTGGTGTCGTTACTTTATGTTGCGCTGACGATGTCCGTAGCGATCCTTTAAATTACCAGTACGCTCGAGTGGGAACCTTACCTGTTCTTCTATAGGTGTTCATAAATCCCGGGTGGCGCCAAATTGTTTAATTAAAACAATTAAATTAACAAATAGGATGATTGAGCGTTCTTAGCTATGACGGTCTGGTGAATTCAATTATTCCCGCCTGTACGGGTTTATAAATCTCGCTGATAGTTCGCCGAGTTTCCGACGTGAGCGCTTACTGTCCTCTTTGCTCTTTGCTAAATAATACACAATTTATATAATGCAGTTCCCTATAAAATAAAAAACAGTGGTTACAACTCTGTACTAGTTTCTTTAATTGCAATTTGGATTTATTCAGTAAGATATAAAATTACATTTTTGTTATTAAACAAATTTGCTCCGGCAATTATTATAAGACAAGAATCTCAAGGTTCGGCGAAACGATCTGAACTAATGATTCAGTCAGACATGGCTACTGAAAGCGTTTGTTTACAGTTAATTTCGTTCAGATTCTGGATTCTTGTGATTACGAAAAAATATTAATAATGATTACAATAAAGTACACTACCTTACATTAATTGTACTTAAATAATATAATGTGTAATTATAATTTGTTCTTGAAGTGTTATGAAGTGTGTTTCAAAAGTTCGTAATTTTTATACATTAGGTGTAAGTTGTACGTAAGGTGTAAGTTTCACACCGTACACTCAATGCCAAAGCCCAATCTGTTCATCTTTTTTTGAGTAAAGAGATACTGGATTCTACGGTAATTAAAATTTCGATATTTATTTATTACACCCAATTGTTTCTCTTTATCAAGATTTAAAAATGTTTCGTATCTCCTATCGGTGAATTCAACATAAAATGTATCAATTGTATTGTAATAATCTTCTAATTGGTTATTTATATTAATTAAATTTTGAATAAACGATTTACATTCCTCTTAGTGCATGGTAATATTTTTCCATCCAAAATAAATTAATACAAGAAATATCCTAAGGGATAGAGGTTCTCCGCGTCTATTCATTTCGTCTTTTATATCTTTAATCATACCCCTTATACTGTTTTCTGAACAATCCATGTCGAGTTTGGGGAGATATTTACTTTCTAACAATTCGTCTATATAATTTGGAAAACTCTTATTACACTTTTTCTTAGCGGAATAAATCCAAACTATTAGGGCCGCCATATCTTTATCTAATGTGCGAATTTCTTCTAAAACGTTAAATAAATTACACTGTTCCGTTGCCACCAACAGATTATAAATAAATTTAAATTTTATTTCTTTAAGTGTTAAACTTAAAGAGGGAAATTTTGATACCGCTTTAAGAAACGCTAAAACTTTACTGCTTTCAATCATCAAATCGTCTCCAGCATGTTTTACATCTAGCGTTGGTTTTATTATATTTTGCACCCCGATACTATGTAAATTTTGCCAATTCACTTCCTTAACCCCCAAACTCGACAGGTCGACATTTTCCCCCTTCCCCCCACTTTTGTTATAAAAAATTCATAATTACAAAAATCTTTATTTACGTCAATTTCACAATTTATAATTTCATCGAAGGGTTTTGTCGAATTTCTGCAATTTAAATAATATCCCTTAAATTTTGATAAATATAGGTTTATGTCATTTACGTACTTCTCTTTTAACATTCTACACACAATACGATACGCGCTATTTGCATCGTATTTTTTCTTTAATATTGTGTGTAAACGTTGATAAGAGCGGTACTAATAACATAACGTCTTTCAACAGTAACGGTTTACACTGTTTGTATTTTTCAAATATGATATCGAAAATTTCCGTTCTTGGTCTGTTATCGGTTATAAAATTTAGTAATAATTTTTTGATAAAGAAGTTGACCAACTTCAAAAACCCGTTCGCCGATTCCTCGGGTTTTTATCGGGGTACGCTACCTCCGATACTACGCTCTCTATTTCTATATTAGAAAAAGATGGTGATGGTGGAGTACTCAACTCTACTGGTTGTGAGGGCGTTATGGATCCTTTCTTCTGTCTACCGGTGTCCACCTCGGTGAACCGCACCTTTCGTCGTTGCTCTGTGACGATTTCATTAAATAAAAAAAAAAAAAAAAAAAATGTTAGTTGATAATGTATAGGTTGATAAATTTTAAGTGTTTAATAAAATCTCACATTTTAACCTAAAGCGTATTGTAATCATTAAATATTAATAATGTTTAAATAAAAAGTCTAATAATATATTAAAAGGAATACGATTGTACACAAAGGGTAAAGCTTGTTAATTAATCCTGCATAAACAGGCGCCAAGCAGAACCAACTTGTTTTCCGACCCCTTAACTAACTAAAAATAATTGTAAATTGATTATTATTTAAATAATTAAACTAGATCACTATAATATACTTTGAGAGCATTTGTAACTAAGAATCTCCCTACTTAATTATTTATTCTAATTTTAGTCCTTTAAATAAAAAAGAAACTTGGAACTACTTTTATGTTGAATTGAACTGTCGCGAGATTACTACTCTCACCCCTAACTATTTTCGCCCACTTGAAATGCAGCGGTCAAGCAGTAAGCTGTGTACTGCCGATATGTGCAAAGTTAAAAATAGTTTATTACAAAATGTAATTAATCCGTCAGTTAAGACACAGAGGCATTCTTTATACTATTAAACAATGTGTTGCGTTAATGTAGTTAAACCGCGACTCATATAAATATGGTGTAAATGAGTGAGAATGAATAACTAAAATTTAGCGCCGGTGACATCTCTTCAAAATTCTTAAAATATAAAACTTATGTAATTAAAACTGTGGTAATACCATGAAGTGAAGTGCTACAATCAAACAATCATGTGAAGTGGATACAGGTGAATAAAACTTTGAGTTAATCATTCAGATCAACGAGCTATTACTAACCATTAGCCAAGACCAGAGAACCAGGAGCCACCATGATCTAAAAGACTTCAGGACTACACCATTCCAGGATACGAAGATAATGAGGGACACCTGACCTACTTCAAACATGCTGCAACCGAGGACCTACTACTGGAATAACGCAGAGCTGGAGGACTTCCAAAAAGGTGACACGGAGGCAAGCCTACCGTGCTTATGAAATACTAAATATTATATTCAACAAAAGACAATTAAATTAACAACATTAAGACATTTTAAGTTCTGACAGTAATCGTATACTTATTCTTAGTAAAAGAGTTACAGCTCTAAAATGTAAAGCCTTATTGTTTAAAAGATTAATAAAGACCATTCTTCAAATGGCAAAATTTTAAAGCTTTATATGGCGAGGTAACCATTCTTAACGTATTAGAGTAAATCCCGGATCCGGGGACTTAATTAGATTTGATGTACATCTTATTTTGAGGGGGGGCCTTGTAAAAGAATAAAATATAATCATAATGTAAACTTTAAGCTATTGAAGCATATGTGTCAAGAATTTTAAGTAGAGCAAATAATACAATATGTAATAAAGAGATGTCATCAGGAGTACCGACTATACTGAGTGCATAAATCAACAGTTTCCCCTTCCCAGAATCCTTTTATATTTATTGTTTGTTGTTCTGATTAATTTACAGCTCGTCACAAATAAGGCAGCCTGAATAATTGGCAGAACCAATTATTGCGGGTTCCCTAAGTTATAACACGAGAGAAGATGTTATAAATTGCGCAACTCTGCTAATTTGTTTAAATTTTGCAACTCCTTTGTAAAAAAAAATTTTGTGACTTGTGTTATTTAAGAAGTAATTGTGTCCCGATAAACTCACACACACAAGCTGTTGATTTATTCACTCATGTACTTTAAAATGTGTCTAAAATCTTAAATAAAATTAAACGATAATAATTATTATAATAGTATAATAAATAAGTAATTTAATTATTATTTAGATATAGGAATGAACATAATGTAAACTAAAGACGCCCCAAGAATACGATATAAGAGCAGGTACGTGCTTGTCAAAAAGTTCATTCATCAACCTGTCGGTTTTTTAACAAATTCAGACCTGTGAATATCCTGTTCTCACCTGTACGGGATTGTATTTGCCACCCTCTGCCAAGTTGAGTTAGAAAATGCATTCACCCTCTAGTTGAGTCCCCCTTTGTAAGCAAAACAATGCCATTGTTTAAAACTAGTCTGACCTACATTCCAGCGTAACAGCTGATCGTTTAAATAAAAACTAATGCCAGTGTCTAATAATAACTGTTAATAAATGTTTACCATGTACTAAAGTGTGTAGGCGATAATTGTGTATAGTATAGTAGAATAAATAATATTATGACTTAAAATTTCAAATAAATAAATGACTCAGTTAACCCTCCCTTGTTAAATAAAAAAAATTAAACCCCATGTCCCAAAACAGTAACCTTGTAAACTGAGCCAAATAAAAAAAAACAAAGTAAATAAAGTGTCCTAAATAAATATGGTAAGTCGATAGGAAATAATTCTAGGTAGTTTTAAAACCCCCCGAAGTAATAATAAGGCTGAATAAATCTTAAGTAAAACTAAATGTGTGTAACTTGTAGCAGTAAATAAGAGAAAGGTAAATAATAATAAAAGTATAGTTGAATAGTCAACAACCAGTTGTGGCCAGTAAGAGAACAATAAAGCGTGTTAAGAAATTGTAGTAAGCAGCCACACTCTCCCTATTGTGATAAACGGTAGCCTCCCTAAACAATGAATACCACTGCGCGTGAAATACAATGAGTTGTGTAAAGTGTCTCCCTTCCGCATAGTTTGTTTGGTTATTGTTAAAGATATAATAAGAATTACCCTCGTGAGATTCCGCTTCTCTCAAGTAACTATAATCTAGAGTGGAGTATGGGATCCTCTTTAGATTATTTTAGAAGTAAGTCTATGGTATATAATCAAGAAAGAATTATATACATGTAAAGTAACTAGTCACAACGGCGCCGACTGAAAAGGATAATGATGAGGCAGAAAGGTGCCAAGAGATCATTAATGAATGCTGAAAGCTAACTTGTAGAGTTAGAGTAAGCTGATGTCAGTCGGGCCACGATATTGTGAGTTACGAGAAATTAGGGAAATTAGTATTATAAGTTAGTACTGTAAGAAGTGAGATAAAGGGAATTTCACGAAGGGGAACATTTAAATGAGAACAAGATCATTTAAAGAGAGATAGGAAAAAACAAACCTTGCACTAATAATAAATAATAATAATAAATAATTTCACACGGTACTCCCCAAGCATACTCCCGGTACATTGCTGACCAAATTTTCCGGAGTCTGTGTTTCTTAAGAGGCGGAGTATGTGACGATTTCATTAAATAAAAACAAAATAAAAAAATGTGTTAGTTGATAATGTATAGGTTGATAAATATTAAGTGTTTAATAAAATCTCACATTTTAACCTAAAGCGTATTGTAATCATTAAATATTAATAATGTTTAAATAAAAAGTCTAATAATATATTAAAAGGAATACGATTGTACACAAAGGGTAAAGCTTGTTAATTAATCCTGCATAAACAGGCGCCAAGCAGAACCAACTTGTTTTCCGACCCCTTAACTAACTAAAAATAATTGTAAATTGATTATTATTTAAATAATTAAACTAGATCACTATAATATACTTTGAGAGCATTTGTAACTAAGAATCTCCCTACTTAATTATTTATTCTAATTTTAGTCCTTTAAATAAAAAAGAAACTTGGAACTACTTTTATGTTGAATTGAACTGTCGCGAGATTACTACTCTCACCCCTAACTATTTTCGCCCACTTGAAATGCAGCGGTCAAGCAGTAAGCTGTGTACTGCCGATATGTGCAAAGTTAAAAATAGTTTATTACAAAATGTAATTAATCCGTCAGTTAAGACACAGAGGCATTCTTTATACTATTAAACAATGTGTTGCGTTAATGTAGTTAAACCGCGACTCATATAAATATGGTGTAAATGAGTGAGAATGAATAACTAAAATTTAGCGCCGGTGACATCTCTTCAAAATTCTTAAAATATAAAACTTATGTAATTAAAACTGTGGTAATACCATGAAGTGAAGTGCTACAATCAAACAATCATGTGAAGTGGATACAGGTGAATAAAACTTTGAGTTAATCATTCAGATCAACGAGCTATTACTAACCATTAGCCAAGACCAGAGAACCAGGAGCCACCATGATCTAAAAGACTTCAGGACTACACCATTCCAGGATACGAAGATAATGAGGGATACCTGACCTACTTCAAACATGCTGCAACCGAGGACCTACTACTGGAATAACGCAGAGCTGGAGGACATCCAAAAAGGTGACACGGAGGCAAGCCTACCGTGCTTATGAAATACTAAATATTATATTCAACAAAAGACAATTAAATTAACAACATTAAGACATTTTAAGTACTGACAGTAATCGTATACTTATTCTTAGTAAAAGAGTTATAGCTCTAAAATGTAAAGCCTTATTGTTTAAAAGATTAATAAAGACCATTCTTCAAATGGCAAAATTTTAAAGCTTTATATGGCGAGGTAACCATTCTTAACGTATTAGAGTAAATCCCGGATCCGGGGACTTAATTAGATTTGATGTACATCTTATTTTGAGGGGGGGCCTTGTAAAAGAATAAAATATAATCATAATGTAAACTTTAAGCTATTGAAGCATATGTGTCAAGAATTTTAAGTAGAGCATATAATACAATATGTAATAAAGAGATGTCATCAGGAGTACCGACTATACTGAGTGCATAAATCAACAGTTTCCCCTTCCCAGAATCCTTTTATATTTATTGTTTGTTGTTCTGATTAATTTACAGCTCGTCACAAATAAGGCAGCCTGAATAATTGGCAGAACCAATTATTGCGGGTTCCCTAAGTTATAACACGAGAGAAGATGTTATAGCTCCTCTTCACGCTTCTTCTGTTTTTTTGGGTCGCCCAGCTGTTCGGCTTCGACGAGTAAACACTCGAAGTCGTCCAGAAGCTTTTTGTTGGTCGTTACGTCTTCCGTGTGGTTGTGGTTTTCCCCGGACTCTCTTTTTCTTTTCCTATTCGCCTCCATATCGCCCACCTCACTCGGTTTACCAGCAGCAAGCACCAGATCCTCCAATAACGAGCTGCTGTCTGTATCGGCGATCGGTGTGACGATAGGAGGCACCGCCAGGTCGCCGGGTGGAATTATTGGATCGGATGGTAGATCGTCCGGTTGAAAAGTTTTAAGGAAATTTTGTAGAGTGGCCAAACCCCGCGCGCCTTGTGTTGACTCTGCGGTTTCGTTTGACCACTCGTTCGGCTGCTGCTGTTGATTGCAGTGACCAGAGGCCCCTTACCATCGTCCCAACCCTCTTTGTTGCTGCTGTTGCTGGCTTCTGTGGTTGATGATGTACTTCTCACTGGGGTTGCGTATTGAGACATTATCCTATAAAAATATTTAAAAGAATATTTGAATATAAAAAATAGCGAACTAGAAGAACTATTTTAGTAGTTATTCTTTGTTACTGCTGGGACAAGGTCATTGACCCCGGAAGTAAACAAAGGGGTCAATGACCCCGGAAGTAAACAAAGATAACCTTGAGGTCAAGGTCTGGGTCAAGGTTGGTTATGACGCACGTTCACTTTATGAACACGTGCTGTTGCATAATATCCGCATATTTTTCTTGGGTGTGGTTTAACCCAAAGGTCGGCCGGTTTTCAATGACGTTCGCTTTCTGAACACGTGTTGTTACATATTGTTCTTGGGTGTGGTTTAACCCAAAGGTCGGCCGGTTTTCAATGACGTTCGCTTTCTGAACACGTGTTGTTACATATTTTTCTTGGGTGTGGTTTAACCCAAAGGTCGCCCGGTTTTTAACGCGCGTTCACTTTCTGAACGCGTGTTATTACATATTTTCCTTGGGTGCGGTTTATATGAAAGGTCAACCAGCTTTCAACACAACATACGTTTGGGTACGCGTGTTCGCATGTAAGCAATGTGATCTTCAATCGCATGTTCTCGTTGTGATAGGAAATTTTTAATATCATTGACGCACACACGTTTGGTTACACGTGTTCACATGTAATCGTTTCTTTCACCTAATTCCAGATAGCGTTTGAAATACGTGTTTTTAATATATTAGTTTTTATATCTAACGGTTGTCATTCTATAGTAAAACGTGATACTGAAAGTCTCGTTTATTTTACTTTTATATAATGGAGGAAAAGAAGGGGTTAACCAACGATAATGAGGAGAGCGGTCCGTTTGAAGAGCGCAGTGTGATCGATTGTACATCTACCCGCAAAAGAGTGAAATTCGACGTTGCTGATTCTATAGCCGCCCCCGATAAATCATATACCGAGTTATACGAGAGGAAGTGGTCATTTAGGAATTGGCCTCTATCATATATTTCTACATTGGCTTTAGCTGTTTCGGGGTTTTATTATTATCCGCAAGTTTCTTACGACTGTTGCGACTGTGGTAATAGCAGACCGGACGACAGAGTACGCTGTTATTCCTGTGGGCTCGAATTAGGTTTTTGGAAATTTGGTGATGATCCGTTCGATGAACATGAGAAATGGCCTCCAAAATGTGATGAAGTAGTTCAAAACATTCTAAAGAAAAGAAGGGTATATGGTGATACATTAAAAAAATAGTTATGTCTGGAAAAATTGTATATTATTTAGATGGGACAGCCGCATGTTTCAAATCGAGTATATTAACAAATCTTTATCAAAATAACGTCTGTTTCACATCCTCATCTGACTTGACACAGTTGCGGCATAAATTTCCAGAGTTGTATACCCGCACCGATGGAATACAATTTAATACAATTAAATCAAATATATTGCAACTTACCGTCTGCGGCTTTTAGAAACAACGTCTTCACAAAGTTGACATGTTTCGGGACACTTGTCCCATCATCAGAACTTAAATAATCGTGTATAATTTAAAGTTGATACATTTGTCAATTAATTAAAATATTAAAATCCAATATGAAACAAATAACTTAAAACAATATGAATACTTAAATGTTTAAAACGAGTGCGAAGGTTAAACGATGTACATCGTACGGAGATTGACCGCGCACTGAATTACGTTCGGCTCCCACCACGACAATAGCGCAAGGGAGTGTCGTACAATACATTTGACTTGAAAAGCAGTTTATCATTTAAAACACGCGGCTTGGTATCAGTATTGTTATACGCTTTATATATTTCGTACTCTTCAAGAGCGTTCAAATATCGCCCTTTCTTACATATGTGAAGGGGTATTAAATTAGTTTTAAAATTAGTGTAATTATGATTCTCGGAAATGAGGTGTTCTGCACATTTTGACTTGATATTGTCCAAACTGTGAAGGTGTGTAGGCGGCCTATGTTCTGTAAATCTTTTTAAAAAACTACGTCCTGTCTGGCCCACATAAAAGGCCCACATAATCGTCACATATCAATTTGTAAACACCAGTTTCGTGTTCAAGGCTGGTAGTTCTGCGGACACGAAGATTATTCATAATATTATTAGTGGTTTTGTAAGTGACCTTTATATTGCTGGTTTTATTAAAAATTTACCCAAAAATCTTAGGCATAATGTATGTGTACGGTGTTGCAATGTATTTGCGTGTTGTATTCTCGCGTGTTTTATGTCCGGTAATGTTTCTATGCTTTTCCTTATGTTTTCGAAGGATGTTGTTCACCATATCGACATCATAACCATTAGTAACTGCATGGGTGTAAAGGTGTCTAATTCCTCACGGTATTCTTTATCACCGAGGGGCAAAAATAAAAGTCTATAAATCATACTGTGGAAGGCAGCCAATTTCTGGGATAAAGGATGAAAGGACTTAGCATGTATTACAATACATGCCAGAAATATTACAATTTCCTTACAGTATATTACAAAGCGTATAACAATACTGATACCAAGCCTCGTGTTTTAAATGATAAACTGCTTTTCAAGTCAAATGTATTATACGACACTGCCTTGCGCTATTGTCGTGGTGGGAGCCAAACGTAATTCAGTGCGCGGTCAATCTCCGTACGATGACTGAAACATATGATGCAAACACAATTAACACAGTGTAGAGAGTTTGATGGTAAATCGGGGTCGCTAGCACACGCGTTTTTTCCAGATTATGTAAATTCGAGACGGGAAATTCATGTAAACGAGGATGAGATATGGTCGTATTCTAGTGACAAAATTCAATTACCTGGTTATACAAATCTGTTTTCAACGTTAATTCACGAAATCGGACATGCGATAGGGTTATCACATTCCGATGTACCAGATTCTGTTATGTTTGCATATTATAACGGTGAAATTGAATTAAGCGATGATGATGTTTTGGCTATCCAAAATTTGTATGGTAAACCACAACAAAATACATCGCCAGTTTCTACAACACCTACGTCACCAACTATAGAAGAAGATAATTATTCTATTGTTGTTAATGAAATTGATCTTTGTCGTCTTAAAAACCTTAACACGTTTCTAATAGCAGACAAACGATTATATATATTATACGAAAAATGGTTATGGATAGTAAACATCGATGATGTGATATATTCTAAACCGATTGTTATAACAGATTGGTTAACATTTTTACCAAACAATTTTTCAAGAGTTTTAGCCGTCTATCAACGCCCGTCTGGTGAGATAGTGATGTTTGTTGATTCGCTTGTTTATATGTTTGACTTCGTAAGTCTTCGATTAACTCACGGTTATCCAAAACATCTTTCATCAGTGTTTAATATCCAACCAAATAAATTACATACTGTATTCAATAGTTATACAGGTAAAACTTTTATATTTCATAACGATAATTATTTTAGAGAGGTTGATGAGTGGTCGTTTACAATTAGATCATGGGGTATATATCTCAACGTTTTCCAGGGATACCTCCTAATGTTGATTCGTCGTTCAGGTTCATAGATGGCAATATATATTTTTTCAAGAATAATACCATCTTCGCGTTTAATGAATTTACTGGTAAGCTATCAAAAACGGAAAGAAACAACCTTTCAGTAGTTGGATTGGAATGTGTAAATGATGACGTATTACATCAGTTAAAGGAACTAATACAGAGGTTAATGGTACAAAGGAAAAATTAAAAAATTATACAGAGTCAACAATCATTAGGGTCAACCTACAAAAAAATATGCGGATATTATGTAATAACACGCGTTGAAAACTGGTCAACCTTCGGTTAAACCGCACCCAAGAAAATTAGTTTGCATTGCAAAAAACAGCACGTGTTCGACTTGTTTTAAAACTGTATATAAACCGTATTTTGATTTACATAGAGCATATCTACAGCTGTTTTGAACCGTTAACGTCTGCTTATATCGACGGCCTTCATGGATCAAGAAGATAGGATGAACGTATCATCAAAACAGGAGAACCGTTTCCTACATAAATTAAAACAGGATGAGGACCGTCTTCTTCATAAATGGTTTTTTTCGCCAAAAACGCTAACACCTGGAGAAATTGCAAAATTAAAAATGATAGTCAACAGACCAGACACAACTATAAGACCATTTATAAAAGAGTTAATAAAGGATTTATAGTTTAAAAATTTTTTGTTTAGATATTTTATTTTTAATCTCCTATTTATATATTTTCATCATACGCTTTCTGTGGGGGTATATATATATATATATATATATCTCCTCTTTTTATAAGTTGCATTCAGTATGGCTTTGCAGAGTGATACGGAAAACGTGCACGCTTTGAATTGGCGCGTTTATTTTGTAGATCACTTAGGTTTAGGCGAGTATTCTTTCAACGATGTGTGTTATCTAATAATTAACGAATTTTCTGAAGCGGATGTTATCAAATTTGAAAGGAAAGAGTGTATAATTAAGATTCATTTTCCAGTATCTTATTCATATACAGATGTGTTGAGAAAATTAGAAAGATGTCGTTACCAAATACTAATAGACATAGACTGTGAAGAAGAAACAAAAGATATAATCGGTTCAAGATGGTGACAATACGCAAAAAGTTTTTATTCGATTTTTTTGAAAATGAGGGTTTTGTTCATACACCAGGTTCAAGAATTATTGTTTGTAGTGAGTGCGGATTTAAAACGAAAAATTATTTTACTATCACACATATTCAATTTATACATAAACTTTCACATTCAAAATGTAAAAGAGTTCGTTATTTGCCTTACAAATATGAAAAGTATGCAAAATCTAAAAAGTGTATTGCAGATTATTCAAATGCAAAAATGTGTGTTAGTGTAACAGAGGAAATGATGGAAGCTACATTCTGTGCTTGGCCAAAACGTTTACCAGCCGCCGATAAGCTTTTATTAGCAGGATTTTTTATACAGGAAATAGCGATGAAGTAATGTGTGTAGAATGTAAAGTTGTTCTTGACGAGTGGGAAGCAACCGATGATCCTTGGACAGAACATCAAAAAGCATTACCAAATTGTTTGCTAGTAAAATTACATAATTCGCAATTGTAAAATAAAAATTGTGATAATAGAAATTGTATGTGTTTATTAACTGATTTTTCAACCTATTTAATCACTTTTTTACTGTATTTAGAATAATAATGAGTGTCAGACAGATTATCAGCGATGAACTACACAAACAAGCCAGACGGAATTTTGCAACACGTAATGTTGAGCTGAAAGGCGTTCACGATTTGTACGAAGCCGATCTCGTAGACATGATATCGTTTTCAAAGTTAAATAAAGGTTATAAGTATATATTAACAATAATAAACTGTTTTAGTAAATATGCGTTCGCCATTCCTTTAAAAACAAAATTGTCAAACGATATTGTAAAAGCTCTTTCACCTATCTTACGAGCGAACAAAATGAAACATTTACAAACTGACCATGGAACAGAGTTTTATAATTCACACGTTCAACGATTGCTTGGTTATTATAATATAAACCATTATTTTACTTATTCTGATAAAAAAGCGTCCATAATCGAGCGTTTTAATCGCACATTAAAAACTATATGTGGAAGTGGTTTACTTCTAGCGGAAAATATACGTGGATTGAAATTCTTCCAGACTTATTACATAGATATAATAATAGCATACACAGAACTATTAAGATGAAACCAATAGATGTGGTTACATAATGAAGAGTTAGTCCTTTCACGAATAAATAAAAACCGATTACTACTTAATAAGAAACCGCCAAAATTTAAAGTTGGTGATAGAGTAAGAATTAGTAAATATAAGAAAGTATTTACAAAGGGTTATTTACCAAATTGGACAAGCGAAATATTTACAGTTGATAGTATTAATCCGACAGTACCAAGAACTTATATTTTAAGAGATGATAAAGGAATCGTATTAGATGGGGGGTTTTACAAGAAATTAGTAAAACAAAATTTGGAGATATATTTTTAATCGAAAAAATATTAAAGCGTAGAGGTAATAAATTGTTTGTTAAGTGGTTGGGATATGATAAATCTAGCAATAGCTGGATTGATAAAAATCGTGTTATTTAATCTGTATTAGTTATTATCAAAATGAAGTTTGTACAATAAACAAAGAGACTGCGTATCCGCAACTTTGGCAAATCGATAGAAAAAGGGAACAAAGGTCATAGCGATTTATTACCAAATAATGTCAGATGTCTTATCATAGGCCCGAGTGACACAGGAGAGACAAATTTAATGCTAAATCTGCTGTTTGATCCTAACGGGTTATATTTTGAAAATGTACTGTATATATTTTTTCAAAACCGCTCTATCAAACAAAATATAAATTTTTAGATATGGTTTTATCCGATATGTCGGAAATAGATTATTATAAATTTTCTGAAAATGATCAAGCGATTCATCCTGACGATGCTACATCGAATTCGGTTATTATATTTGACGATGTAGCATGCGAGCAACAGGACAACATTAGAAATCATTTTACAATTTGTAGACATAAAAAAAAATAATGTTATTTATATATGTCAAACTTATGTTCGAATACCAAAACATTTGATACGTGATAATGCAAATTTAATAATTATTTTTAAACAGGACGATTTAAATTTAAAACACATATTTAGTGATCACGTGAATACAGATATGACGTTTGAAATGTTTAAAGATATTTGTACAAAAGCATGATCACGACGAAAAAAGGTTTTATTGTAATAGATAAAGAAAGCGATATGAAATGTGGGGGCGTTATCGTTTTGATTTTGATATCTGTATTAAGGATTTGTAATTGATCGTTCAATTATTTATCATTATGGCACCGAGAAAGTCGCGTTCTCTAGATGAGTGTGAGAAGCTCGCTAAAGAGATTGGGAAGATAAGAAAGAATATTCGAAAAAAACATCAGACTTTAACACAAAACATAATTGATGCAGAACAACTTGCAAAAAAATCGTTAAGTCCCGTTGTCGCTCCATTACAAAAGTTAGTACAAGAAAAGAACACAGTTACACCGCCAAGTAAGGAGAAAGAACGAGATGTAGATGTTGAAATGGATGATATTCAGGAGCGATTAAAAAACAAAAGGTTTTCAGATTAATCTGAAAACAATACATTATCAAACAAACGTCCAGTACTAGATCTAAATACGCCGCTTCCGTTACCACGTGAAGAAGAAACAACGTATGAAACGCTACCTACAGCAGAAGAATTAATATCAGCACCAGGACGAAAATCAATTGATGATTACATTGATATTTGGTTTAAAGGACTGCTAGCGAGACAATATATGCGTAAATTTTTTAATGATGACGATCATGATATCGATCACGTTTTTGGTCCGTATTTTACTTTAATGTTGGGTAAATACCCTATGAAAATTGAAGAAAATGACGATATTATAATCAACAGTTTTACATATAAAGGTACACCTGGTTTGTACGATCTTATTTTCAAAATACACCCAGATGCATATTTATATTCGGAAGAAGACTTAAACGCATATTCACATATGATAAGTAAAACAGGAGCATATTTAAATTTAACAACAAATAGAGTAAAAAGTAGCGCCAGTTACAAATATAAAAATATAATTAAACCGATGATTTCACAATTACCAACATCTAAAACATCCGGCACAAGATTGCCAGAAAATCGCGGTCGAGGTTTATTAAAATTAAATAACAATAAACCTAATTATGTTTATTGGGATGATGTAAATGAACTATGTAAAACACTACAGTTGTTAATCGCTTCCCAAAGCGCCGGCCATTCAGATCATAACAACGAGATATTATCTATTATAGAAGAGTTACATGAGGCGGGGATACTAAAAGAAGACGGTGCATCATTTGAAGCAATATTTTCAAAATGAGCGTTGACAAATTCGGACACTATAGTGGAGAACTGGCGACAGGATCAAAAATTCAACGCGGTCCGCCAGGTGAGGGATTTAAATTAACAAAGGATGGAAATTTTAATATAAATAACAAAAGGTTGTGTAATGTTGGAGACCCAAAGACTGATAATGAAGCTGTGAACGTTAAATATATGAAACAAAACTCGATTACTTTATCAAATAATAGTAATCATTTTGATGTTGAAATGAAAAAAATTACCAATTTAGCCGATCCACAAGAACCTTTCGACGCTGTAAATAAAATATATTGTGAAAATAAAACGAAAACTTCTTTAATTAATAGAATTCCGATTAAAGTGAAAGACAATCCGGTTTATTCGTTTAAAAATAATCGTGTTACAAATGTTGCTTCGCCCGTTTCTAAACTTGATGTTGTAAATGTGGAATATCTAAGAAATAATACTATTATATTTAATAAAAAAAGAAACTCTTTTGATGCTGAGAATCACGTTATCGAACGACTACAAATTTCTAAAGAACAAGAAGACGCTGCAAATAAATTTTATGTGGATAATAAATTACCCGATTCGCTTGTACAACCTGGGTGTTGCGACTTAGAAATAATAGATTAATCAACGTGGCTGAACCTGTCGACTTAACTGATGGTATAAATAAGCAAACTTTAGAGAGTACTTTGAACACTTTAAAACATGAGATTGAAGAATACATAGACAAAAGAGTAGATTTTAATAGTGATGGTGAGACTAATATACTAGATTTTAATAAAGATAAACTTGTTAATATTAGTGAGCCTGAAAGTGATTATAACGTTGTAAATAAAAAATATGTATATAATCAGTTTCTTGAATATGATAAAAAATTACTAAAAATATTGTATAAGTTATATAAAGAACTTACTACAGACAAACCTGTTAAAAGTGAACACGTGTTTTATATTATATATATGGTACAGAGTTTGTATGAATAATCATAAATGCGTGTGTATCGGAACGATAAAGAGGGAAGCGGGCTAGTGGGCAACGTTCTTGGTAGAGTTATTAACAAATCGATCGACTTATTACCGGTTGAACTTCATATACCTGGTTATCAATATTGTGGACCCGGCATGAAGTTGGCTAAACGCTTCCAACGAGGAGATCCTGGAATTAATAAGCTCGACGCAGCGTGTAAACAACACGATATTGCCTATTCTAAATATTCAGATTCTATAAATCGCGCTAGAGCGGATAAAGACTTACGGAGAAAGCCGCCGCGTGGGCTGTAACTAATATTATGAAGCCGAAAAGCAAATTTGGTGGAGGTGTAAAGAAGAAGAAGAAGAAGGTTTCAAAAAAAAATGTTTGAAAGGTAAAGGATTATACTTACGACCGTATAAAAAACGGGTGGAGGTATTAAAAAAAAATCAAATCGACGGCGCGGCGGCGGAAATAATTAAACATATCCCGATTCATCCGCTCTCAACTTGCGAATTATTGCTATATGTTACTGGATTAAAAATTCCTAATTTTAGATGTGTGTTTATGCGTGATACATTACCTCTAAACGATGGAATATGGAAAAATGAGGTTGGAATTGTTAATTTAGACAGTATTTACGGTCGAGGTACGCATTGGGTGTGTTATGTAAAACATAAGAATAAAATTAATTATTTTGATAGTTTTGGCAATTTAAAACCGCCTACTGAGCTGATTAACTATTTTTCTTCATCCATAGAACGTCCTATCGAAATCAGTTATAATTATGCACGAAAGCAAAAATTGGGTTCAGTTAATTGTGGTCACTTGTGTCTTCAATTTCTGGCGGAAAATGTTTTGTTTAAGTGGTAAAGGACCTGAATTGAAATGCGATATTTTTCCACCAATTGAACTAAATAATAACGCAAAATGGGAACTTGGATGAATCGATTTCATGACATACAATTCGATACCAAACGTGGAAGAAGGAGTAAATAATATGCTATATTTTGATAATGATAAGAAAATTCAATTACCTACAGGTTCTTACGAAATATCAGACATTGCGACATATATTAATGATTACTTAATTAGAAATTATGAAAATGTTCAAGTGACGGTAAAGGCGAATAACAATACGTTGAAAAGCGAAATTATTTCTAATGTACAAATTGATTTTAAAAAACCTAATTCTCTCGCCTCCATATTAGGATTTGAAGAATGTGTGCTTGAGCCTAATATATGGCACAGCACAACCTTACCAATAAGTATTGTTCGAGTAGAGACCGTTCGATTAGTTTGTAATCTCGTCAGTTATTCATTTAATAACGGTATTGAAGGTCATATAATACACGAAATTTATCCCGCGGTTCCGCCAGAATTTAAAATCGTTGAAATACCAACAAATGTAATTTATTTGCCAGTAAACACATCGAGAATACATCATATTACAGTAAGATTAGAAGATCAACAAGGAAGACCAATTAATTTTAGAGACGAGATAATAACGTTACGTTTATATCTGAGAAAACGATAAAAATTAGGCTTATTTTTTGTTATGGTAACACCGATAAAACGGCTGTTTACGATCTGAATAAGATCAGTAGAGATAAAAATATTAAACGGTTAACACCTCAAAATAAGAAATTTTTACAATTATTAGGGTTAACAGTAATAAGTGAATATTCGAAAAAATGAGTAATAGTATTTTAAATATATTAAACAATCCCGTATATGAAGACGATGCAATAGTAAGATTAAAATATCAGACCCATCATCCGTATACTTCAAGCACGTACAATAATAACGATGAAATTAGAATACCAATCAATCAACAAGATGTTTTTACGTTTCCACACGATAGTTATCTCTACATACTATTAGAATACACAAATAATTTAGGTGTATTTGATCAAACGTATAAATTAGTTTCAAACGCTGTAGAATTTCTATTTGATGAAATTAGATATGATATATGTGGGTCAGAAATTGATCGAATTAAAAATGTTGGAATAACGACAACGATGAAGAATCTATTAACAATTAAACCTTATGAAGTTAAAACTTTAGAAAATGCGCGCTTGGAATGAAAATTTATATGGGGCTCTATCGCCATCTGAAAAAGATCTCCTATTCTGTATTCCATTAAAAATGTTGTTTGGATTCGTTGAGGATTATAAACGTATTCTGCTAAATATAAAACAAGAACTAGTTTTAATAAGAGCATCGACCGATAGTAATGCTGTTGTTTTACCAGAATCGGTGACTGGATGTAAATTTACAATAAAACAGATATCATGGATAATGCCGTATGTGTATGTAAATGATGAAAAAAATATGATTTTTTTTAAAATAATAGAGCGTTATGAACCTATATTGATCCCCTTTAGGAAATGGGAGCTTTATGAATATCCGTCTACACCACAAGCGAAGCAGCACACTTGGACTGTCAAAACGTCATCACAAGCAGAAAAACCTCGTTACGTTATTGTCGGCTTTCAGTCCGATAGGAAAAATAATATACACAAGAATTCGGCAAATTTCGATTCCGTATCACTACGTAATATTAAATTATATTTGAATTCAGAATACTATCCATACGATAATCTAAATGGTCAATTGTTACTTTTACACGAATTTTATAGACGATTTCAATCTTCATATTACTATGGTAGTAAGGACGCACCAATGATGAATCGTGAAAATTTTATAACTCATACGCCTCTGTTTTTCATTGATTGTTCTAAGCAAAATGAATCATTAAAAACAGGTTCAATAGATGTTCGTCTTGAAATAGAAACATCTCAAAATATACCCGAAAAACTGCAATCTACTGTCTTATTATCTATGATACAATTATGCAATACACACCATTATATGGTTTCGTAAGAAAATCGCTTATCTAAATGGGTAATCGTTTTCTTTGATTTTATAATGAAGCATGAAGAATATTTTTACAGTATTCACGCTTTTGCATTCAATAAGAATGGTTGAATACGTTGTCGATTTTCAAGGTTTCCGAGATGATTGAAAAAACTTTAATATTAAGGAGTTGTGTATGCAAAAAATAGAAAACGTCAAGCTTGTTGGCGTTAGAGACAAGCTTGTTGGCGTTAGAGAACAACATTTATTTTTACCACCATTTGATTATAAACATTTATCAAATAGAAAGAAAAAACATACAAACTGGCTTAAAGAGAGAATACACGGATTTAGTTGGAACTGTGGGCTTCAAGACTACTCTGAATTACAAACGATTTTCCATAAATTATCCGAAGTTAAGCGTATCTATGTGAAAGTATCAGAAAAGAAGCTGTTGTTGGAAGCACAACTAAATTCGCATGCTGGAATTGTTGATATCGAAACTTTGGGATGTCCATCTTTAAATATATTGAAACAGCAGAGTGTATATAGTGTTAACTGTCCTTATAAACATAATGTAAATAAATATGCTTTAAATAATGTTTGTTATATAAGCGAATGGTTGATGTATTATTGGAACAGTGAATGTGATAAACACTAAAATGTTAAAAGAATTAGATGTTGGGACTGTGTAGCGGATATAAATAAATATGTATAAACGTTTATATAAATAATAAAAATTTTTATTTTTGAAACTAATCTAATATTATTATCATCCTAATCATCAATAATCTGAATTGTGTCTTCATCCGGCAGTGGTGGTGACGGTCCCCTTCGCCGTCTCACATTTCGTCCAACTGTTGGTGCTGGCAATCTGCGGCGCATTGGTCTGACAACGGCCACAGGTCTTTCCCGACGTTGAGATGTGTGTAAAGATATCATCACAAAGAAGAAGAAATTTATGAAACAATCAATCGGTTCCATATCTGTAATTATATATATGTTGTAGTAATTATATATATGTTTTATACTGAGGGATTGTGTTTTAGGAAAAACAATGATAATAGATTGTTTTAAAATACTTTTTTATTACATATAAATATAAAAAAGAATTACAAATTATTATATAACAATAAATTCTATATAAGAAAAAATATACAATACGCATTACTTAAGATGAATATTTTTCTTTTTTACATTTTATATAATTGAACAAATTTTGGGTCCGGCTTTCATCCACCGACCGCTATTATAGTCAATACAAATTTTATATATAAAAATATACAATACAAATTACATAGTTAAATATTTTTCTTTTTTTACTTTTTTTAATAGAGTCAATTCTTTTGCGGTTTGTAAAAACATTTTATATAATTGAACAAATTTTGGGTCCTTATTCGAATTTAATAAAAATTGGGATCTATATGCGGTTTTCAACCACCAGCTACTTTTTTCTAAATTAGCTATATCTTTTGTGTCCCAAATTTTAATTTTTATTAAATATGGTCCCCTTTCGCTGGGTGTTGTTATTACTTTTCTGGACCCATTTTTTATAAATGCAATAAATTGCTGAAAAATCTGATCTTTTTTATCTAGTTTTTTATTTAATGTGGTAAACACTTGATCTAATTAATCGGTACTATCAGTTTCTTCGGCAATTTCTAATTTGTCTGATTCATCAATTTCTATTTTGTCATCTTCTTCTATATTTGTATTTTGTTTAATTAAAGCACTAATATAACTATAACTAGATTTTAATATATTTTTTCCGTAAAATTAGGAATATTTAAACTTAAATAACCATAAGTTTCGTCAATATCAAAAAGATAATTATTTACTGATAGTAGATCTTTTTGTGAATTTACAACTGTTAATTCTAAAGCAAGTCTAATTTTTTTGGTTATGTCTGTTAACCTAATATACAAATTAAAAACATCTAAATCATCTAAATTAATAATATTAGTTTTAATATTCTTTATAGTATCCTCCCATAAGTATAATGATGACAACCCATAAAAATATAATAATTTAACTACATCTTCTAAAGAAACATATTCGTCGGTGCGATGAGATGGTCCTGCAGCGATGTCCATTGGTAGAAAAACAAAAAATTTATTAGCTTTCTGCTAAAAATTTATCGATTTCTAACAATAATTCTTTATTTTCATCATTATCATTTAAACCGCTTATTCCCCCCCCGTAGAACCAAAACCGTTGTCACCTCTCTTAGTATTATCTAAGGTTGATATCTCTCTCAGTTTTGGTTCTTCAATCTTTTCACAAATCAGTTGTGCGATTCGATCTCCTTTATTTATGTTAAAATACGCCGATGAATGATTAAAAAGAACTACACCCATGTTCCCTCTATAATCTCTATCTACCACACCAGCTCCAACGTTAATGTGGTACTTAAGAGCCAATCCTGAACGTGGCGCAATTCTACCATAACAACCATCGGGTATTTTTACGGCTAAATCTGTTTTTATCAATAGATAGATGATGCGATGTCAACAACTTTCTGATTACTCTTGAAGCAGTTTGAGCGTGTACAATGTAATTTCGAGACGCTTTATATACTATTTCTCTCTATAGAAAAATCCTTTCGTTGCAAGTATGCAAATCAGCACGTGTTTACAGAGTTGTTACCCAGCCCAGTTGGCAATATTCCAAAAGTATAAAGATTAAATCACACTCTCAGTGCCGTTGTTATTTTCCGTAACCTACTTTTTTTCTAATCTTTTTACGCGAATATATAAAGACGAGCAATACAGACAGAAAAGAACACGCCGACAAAAATTAACTAAACGTAAGTATAAAAATTATTTTTTTTATTAATACGGAACTGATACGAATATTTTTTTATTTAAATATACTCTTATAGATTATAATGGACAAAAATCTGCCGTTTAAAAAACGACAAAATATGAGAGATGCCGTTGAGCAAGAACAGGTGATGGATACTTCATCATCACACGCACGAGCACCTTCACCACAGCCTGGTCCATCACGCACGCCAGATTTGGGTCTGTTACACAGTCAAACATGGTCAAAATCGACATAGTCAACACCTCCATCATCTCCGGCATTATCATCATCATTAACGATAAATTTTAAATTAAAATCTATTAGACTACAACAAATTGTAGAATCTAATAGCTTCATTGAAATAGAAAACGCCTTTAGAGGCAATTTAAAAACATATTTTTATAAAAATACTAATAATAATTATAAAGATATTTACTTATTATTAGATTATATTAAATTAAATATCATTACAATTTTAAGTAACATTATTTCAATGTTTGGCCCGATAAAATTTAACATTGTTGTTGAATGTACATATATAAAACCTGTCATTAATGAGACACAAGATAGATCCTTTAAAACAAAAAATATTCCAATTATAGATAACGATCATTTAAATATGACAATAAACAACGCAATCAGAGACATTTGTTATGATGAAGACATATATATGGGAAAAGGTTCCGGATGGAGTCTTCACCGTATAGACGGGATTTTATTACGAATAAATCGATTTAAACCATTAAGAGGAGCTTCATATATTCAACTTCCAAAATTTTTACAGATTAAAAAATGTATAATAAATCCAAAAAATACAGATAGTTATTGTTTCAAATGGGCAATCCTCTCTCGTTATGTTACTGGACCACACATTGAACGTGTTAATTTTCGTTATTTTAATTTAGAAAACAAGTTTAATTTTAAACATATAGACTTTCCTACACCTTTAAGTCAAATTACTCGTTTCGAAAAAATAATGTTTCTATTAATATTTACTCTATTGAAAATAAATCAATTTTTCCTCTTAAAGTGTGTAGGGAAGAAAAGAATAATCATTTTGACCTTTTAGTATTAAATAAACCGAATAATGCTAATTACCATTATTGTTATATAAAGGATTTTTCCAAGTTAATAAGATCACAGTTAACAAAACATAAAGAAAAAATTGAAATATGTAAACGTTGTTTTTCGTTTTTTACTAAAATGTCAAAAAAATTGTAAATTCATAGTAGATATTGTGGAAAATATTCGCCCGTAAAAATAGTATTACCAACTACTGACAACATATTAAAATTTAAAAATTTTCATTATCAATATAGAGTTCCTATTGTGGTATACGCAGATTTCGAATGTATTTTAAAGCCTGTTAGTACTTATTTGCCTAACCCCGAAAAAAAATTTACTGCAGTTAACGAATTTCATGTTCCGATGAGTTTTTGCGTATATTTTGTTATAGATAGCAATATCTCTGAAAGTATTAGAAACCAATTACCTTCGGAACCATACTTATATCGAGGTGAAAATGCTGCGGAAAAATGTATGATATATTTAGTTGAAAAAATTAATTTAATCGGTTCGCTTATTAAACAGAATATTCCGTTACATATGAATCGGGATGACAAAATAAAATTTAAATTGGCCACACACTGTGAGATGTGTGACAAAGAATTTACGTTATTATATTCTAAAGTTCGCGATCATTGTCATTTAACTGGACAATTTCGTGCAACATTATGTAATACGTGTAACCTGAAACGACAACAACAGAAATTTGTACCTATTTTCATACATGGTAGTTCTAATTACGATTCGCATTTTATAGTACATCAATTGGGTTATGATATAAAAAATATTCATGTCATTCCTAATACTAGAGAAAAGTATATTTCTTTCGCAAAAACAACACGTTCAGGTTTAAATATTAGATTTACTGATACTTATCGGTTTATGAATTGTTCGTTGGCTGAACTCAGTAATAATCTGCCTAAGGATAAATTTTGTTATACTGGAAATTTTTTTTCTGCAAACAGTATGCCGCTAGTTACCAGGAAAGGCGTGTATCCCTATGAATATACGAATTCCTGGAAAAAATTGGAAGAACGTAGATTACCACCCAAAAAATGTTTTTATAGTTCGCTAAATGATACGGAAGGGGCTCAAATGGGGGAGTGATGCGTAATATATGGCCTGTATACAAGAGCTGGTCACTAGCCTCTCCTCTCCAACTCCAACTCTCACCTACAAGCGGTGGGCCCTGTTAAGTCGAGCAACCCATGCTAAGGTTGTGGTAACCAATCCCTTCGGCAGCTTGGGTCGGCGAGCCAACGAGAGATGGGGGTCTGGGCGAGGTGGCCCTGAGGTAATCAGGGACCCGACTTACCAAGATGTAGTGTGTCGGCAGCAGGATGCATGGCGGGGTTGGCGGCGGAAGAACATAAAAATGTCAACGGCGGCGCCCATAGATCTAGTGAGTATGGTCTACTGCGGACGGGTGGATGAGACTCGTTAGCTCAGTGAAGGCAACTCATCTAAGAGACGGGAACTCTAAACATAAAACCCCTGGTCCTCCAGGTTGGGGGTTGGGCGTAGGGTTAACAACCCACCCATAAAATAATATTGTTATGAAACCAAGAGAAAAAGGAAAATCCGGACGGATTAATGGAATTGGGACTGGATCGTGGAAAAGGGACAAAGATTTTAAACTTGCGACGTGGAACTTGCGTTCCTTATACAGACCTGGAGCCTTGAATATATTAATAGGAGAGGTTCTCAAATATAAGATAGATGTTTTGGCTATGCAGGAGATGAGGTGGACTGGCGCTGGAATCATGGATCGAAGGGACTACTCGGTGTATTACAGCTGTCAGAACCGGGACCAGGTGCTTGGAACTGGCTTCTTGGTAAGCCGTAGAATGAAAGCAAATATCATTGATTTTAAACCCCTTACACCTAGAATGTGTAAAATAAGACTTAGGGGAATCTTCTTTAATTATACTATAATAAACGTGCATGCCCCAACTGATGATAAGCCTGAGGAGGAGAAAGATGATTTTTATGACTTGCTGGAGAATGCGTATGCTAGCAGCCCTAGACATGACATAAAAATAATCATAGGTGACGTAAATGCCAAAGTGGGAAGCAGCCATGCTTGTAGTAATATAGGAAAGTATAGTTTACACTCTGAACACTCAGACAATGGTTTCCGATTATTGAACTTCGCAGTTGGTCAAAATATGATCATAGGAGGGACTTTCTTCGACCACAAAGACATACATAAGGGCACATGGATGTCTCCAGGCGGGAGAACGGTCAATCAAATAGATCATGTACTATTGGATGGCCGCCATAAGTCAGACTTACAAGACGTTAGAGTTTATAGAAGTGCCAACATGGATAGCGATCACTATCTCGTAATTGCAAAACTGAGAGCTAGAATCTCCAATAATAGAAATGAAAAAGGAATAAAGACTGTTAGATACAATACAGAAATACTAAAGGAAGAAGAAATAAAACGGAAGTTCGAGGAAGTTACTAATGAGAAAATTAGACAGTGGAGATTTGAATGCCGTGAGGAACAAGATATAGAAAACCACTGGCTTAATCTAAAAAACATGTTAGTGACCACGGGAGAAGAAATCGTTGGTTTGAAGAAGAGACATGGGCGAGATGAATGGTTTGATAAGGAGTGTGAAGAGGCAACTGACTTCAAAAACAAGACATACAAATTTATGATCCAAAGGAAATGCACTAGGGCTGTTCAAGAGGAATACAGGAAGGCCAGGCGGATGGAAAAGAAGATATTCATAGAGGAAAAAAGAGGGAGTATATGATGCGACAGATGAAAAAGATAGAGGAATATAAGAGTAAAAGGCTGAGCCGAGATATGTACAGGAAGGTGAATGATATGAGACAGGAATTTCAGCCTAGAACAAATGCCTGTAGGGATAATAATGGTGGCCTTATGAGTGATAATGCTGGCGTAATCAGGAGATGGACAGTACACTTCGAAGAGTTGCTAGGCTCAGTTGGGGAGGCTTCGATGGAGGCATCTGAGAATGAAGAGGAAGCAGGAGAATTCGAGGATGATAGAGAGGAGTTGGTGCCATCCTATGACGAGGTGTATGAAGCTCTAGAAAAGCTTAAAAATAACAAGGCAGCAGGTTCCGATGGTTTACCAAGGAAACTATTAAAGAGCGCAGGAGGAGATTTCATAAAGGAATTTGCCCATCTCATAGAGCGAATATGGCTGGAGGAGGTAATGCCTGATGAGTGGAACAATGGGGTGGTGTGTTTAATACATACAAAGGGTGATCCGCTCATATGTAAAAATTATAGGGGCATCTCTCTACTTAATACAGCGTATAAGGTATTGTCCAACATCATATTTTCTAGGCTGCTTCCCTACGCTGAGGAAAACATAAAAGAATATCAATGTGGATTCACTAGGAATAGGTCAACAACAGACCAAATATTTACACTAAGGCAAATCCTGGAAAAAACGTTGGAATATGGAGTGGCCACTCACCATCTCTTTGTGGATTTCCAGTCGGCATATGATTCAATCAACCGGAAAATGCTATATAGAGCTAAGAAGGAGTTGAATATACCATCTAAGTTGGTATGGAGTAGTTATGTCCAATTCTAAGTGCCAAATCAGAATACAATCAAATATATCTAACTCCTTAAAAACATTGAATGGGTTGAAACAAGGAGATGCCTTAGCGTGTCTGTTGTTCAACATAGCTCTAGAAAAGGTCATCAGGGATTCAGGAATTCAAACTAGCGGACACATATTTCACAAGGAGGTACAGCTTCTGGCCTATGCCGATAACAATGACGTCATAAGTAGGTCTGAATCTGGCTTAAAGGAGCCTTTCGGGAACTGGAGTTGTCCGCTAAGGCTATGGGCTTGGTTATAAACCAAAGCAAAACCAAATATATGGTTGTAGGTGCCAACGCTCGTGCCCTGTCCCTGCGCATTAACGATTATGAATTTGAAAAGGTTCAGGGTTTTCCATATCTCGGGTCATATGTGGACTCTGGAAATGACTCCTCTAGAGATATTGAAAGACGGATATTATCTGCTAATAGGTGTTACTACGGACTGGTGAAACATTTTAAGTCAAAATTAATAAGTAAAGATACAAAAGCCACCCTATACAAGACCTTGATTAGACCAGTCCTGATGTATGGCTCGGAATGCTGGGTGGTAAAAAAACTAGATGAGCAGAAACTATCCGTTTTTGAGAGGAGGGTACTGAGGAGAATCTATGGCCCTGTGAGGGAAAACGACATTTGGAGGCGATTGCATAATCGAGAGTTGTACGAAAGGTTTAAAGATCTTCCGATCGTGCAACTCATACAAATTAACAGATTGCTTTGGGCTGGTCATGTGCAGAGAATGGCGGAGGATAGAATCCCAAAAAGAGTGATGAATTATTTGCCGATGGGAAGGAGAAGGAAGGGAAGACCGCGTACAAGATGGCTGGACAGGTTGGTAAGGAGGCAGTGAGGCTGGGTGCAGCAAACTGGTGGACATTGGCCGGGAGTAGAGACCAGTGGGGAAGATTTCTTTTGGAGGCCAGGGCCCGGACTGGGCTGTAGCGCCGAGGATGTATGTATGTATGTAAATGATTCGGAAATTGGGAATGATGATTATGAACACGCGTGTAAAGTTTGGAATCATTTTAATATACAAACTCTTGGAGAGTATAGTGATCTATATTTAAAAATTGATGTTTTATTATTATGCGACATTTTTGAAAATTTTAGATCTCTTTGTATACAATCTTATAAACTAGACTGCGCAAATTACTTTACAGTACCAGGTTTTGCTTTTGATGCAATGTTAAATTATACTAAAATTAAACTGGAATTATTAACAGATTATGAAATGTACTTAGTAATTGAAAATGGGGTACGGGGGGGGGAATTAGTGTTTGCATAAAAAAAGAATCTGTTGCCAATAATAAATATATTCCAGAAACATTTGATGTAACCGAATTAAATTTTTAACTTATTTAGACGCGAATAATCTGTACGGCTGGGCAATGAATAAATGTATGCCATATGCCGGTTTTACTTGGAAAGATCTTAACGATAATTTTAATTTATTAGATTTTGCAGACGATTCTCCCGTTGGTTATATTTTAGAAGTAGACGTTGAGTATCCTCATCACTTACATAATCATCATAGCGATTTACCGTTTTTACCGGTTAATGAATGTGTTAGAGGTACAAACCAACAAAAATTGTTAACAACATTAGAAAATAAAGAAAAATATATATGCCATTATATTAATTTAAAACAGGCTGTTAAACACGGTTTAAAAATTATAAAAATTCATCGTATTTTAGAATTTTGCAGAGCCTTTGGTTAAAAATGTATATCGACTTAAATACAGAAAAACAAAAACAAGCTAAAAATCATTTTGAAAAAGATTTTTTTTAATTATTAAACAACTAGGTGTTCGGTAAATGTATGGAGAACGTTAGAAAAAGAATCGACCTTAAACTTGTAAGTGACAAAAAAATATTATTAAAATTAATTACACAACCGGTATTTAAAGACAGAATAATTTATAATAAATCGTTATGTGCAGTGTTATCAGATAAAAAACGTTTATTTTTAGATAAACCAATATATATCGGATTTAGCGTATTAGAAGTAAGTAAAACGTTAATGTATGATTTCCATTATAATATAATGAAGAAAAAATACGGCGAAAAAATTTCGCTCTTGTATACTGATACAGATAGCTTTTTTTACGAAATTCTTACGGAAGATTTTTATAAAGATATATTAGATCGAGATTTATTTATTCACTTTGATACGTCAGATTATTCGCCCAATCATCCGTGATATTCAATTGAAAATAAAAAAGTTATCCGCAAATTTAAAGATGAATGTTTACGTGTACCAATTAAAGAATTTATCGAATTACGCTCTAAATTATATACATTTAAAACGGCGGATAACAAAATTAAAAAAATGGCAAAAGGAATTAAAAAAACGTTATTAGCAAACATATAAGCTTTGAAGATTTTAAAGAGTGTGTCTATTCTAAAACCGTTTTTAAAAATAATGAACGCGTAACTATAAATATAGATAATAATAAAATAAATAACTATAGAATAATGAAATTATTCCGATCAAAAAAAAATTTAGTTGAAACAATTACGTGCAACAAATTGGCGTAAAGTAATTTAGACAATAAAAGAATCATTTGTGATAATAAAATAGATACACTGCCCTACGGTCATTATTCATTAACATAAGGCGGCGTATGATGGAACAAGTTTTTAAAACGCGAAGAAAATATAATCAACGGAAGAATATAGTTAATGACATTTATGATACTAAAAATATTGGACTTAAAAATTTTAATATGTGTAATTGTAAAATAATTAAATTTATACCTGAAAAGGTGGATGAGTACAAAGTGATGTTAAACATACGTCATAATCAATTTGAGCAAGTTGATAGTATAAGTTGATAGTCTTTATAACCAGCAAAAAGTTAATAAATGTAGTTATCAACATTATATAAAAACATTATAATTGTATGTTTATACTGAAAGAGATAATGTAAAATATATAATAAAGAAAAAATATGTATGTTTTTAAAGGTTTTTCTTATTTATTTTTTATTTACCTAAAGAACAAAAACACATTGATACATAACTGTATTAGATTTAGTAAGATATTCAAAATACGAATTAGTCGTGTAGGTTAAATCGTTGTTTCTTAATTCAATGTATAGTTTCATAAGTTCGATCCCCGATTAATTCGTATTTTTTTATTTTATTTTTCAAATATATAATACGCCTAGCAACCAGCCAACCTTTCATATAAACCGCACCCAAGAAAAATATGTAATAACACGCGTTCAGAAAGTGAACGCGCGTTAAAAACCGACCGACCTTTGGGTTAAACCACACCCAAGAAAAATATATAACAACACGTGTTCAGAAAGCGAACGTCATTCAAAACCGGCCGACTTTGGGTTAAACCACACCCAAGAAAAATATGCGGATATTATGCAACACCACGTGTTCAGAATGTGAACGTGCGTCATAACCAACCTTGACCCTGACCTTGACCCTTACCATGACCGCATCCTTGAACCTGACCTTGACCCCAACATTGACCCTGCCCCTGCCCTTGACCTCAAGGTTATCTTTGTTTACTTCCGAGGTCATTGACCCCTTTGTTTGCTTCCGGGGTCAATGACCTTGTCCCAGCAGCAACAAAGAATAACTACTTATTTTCTTATGTAGGCCTACTGTGTGATTTAACCGCTTTTCAATTATACGCGAAATTAAAAACATTTAATAATGTTCACGATATATTAAAATTTTCGAGTGAATTAATAGCAAAAAACGACCCATTTGATTCACCAATAGAATTTATCAGAAATTATAAATTAAATCAAATATATAATTTTGGTATTGGATGTTTAAATGCAGCTGGAATAAGATTATACGGATCCCCATTATTTAAAGTATCTTCTTTCTTTTCAACCAACAAAAGTTGTTTTGACGATATTTATGTTATCGTTACAAATAAAATTTTCAAGATCAACAATTTAACTTTCCCAGCTTCACATATTATCGATGAAAAAAAAGTAAATTCTGCACAGTATACTAGAGATTATGCTATTCTGCACTCGGCCGTATTGGAAGCAGTAGTATTTGTAATAGATTCCCGATATAAGTAGTGTGTTAGGGGAGCTCCGGACCCACTGATGGACGGAAGGAGTGGAGGTGATGACGTTTCGATCCTGACCTACCTCAACAGCCAGTGACGTCACTGAAACAACAATGGGGGTCATTGTTCTCCTACCACCACCCCACCTGTCCCCCACTGGCTCCGTATCCTCTCCAACTTTTACCGGGAGGGCGGGGCGGTCTGTCTATCGTTTTATTAGCGTCTATTGTTTCCGTATCGCCTATTCTTTCCGTATCGTCTATTGTTTTAGTATCACTGTTTCCGTATCATCTCCAACTTTTACCGGGAGGGCGGGGCAGGCTGTCTATTGTTTTAGTAGCGTCTATTGTTTTATTCGCGTTATTGTTTCCGTATTGTGTGCGAATTTTTTCGCAAAATATTTCGCACTCGTTCATTTCGGTCTCGGTCTGTGTATGTGTAAAATTTTTTCGCAAATTATGTCGTTCTCGTTCATTTTGGTTAGTTCGGTACAGGTATATCAACTTTTCAGTCACTGTTATGTTCGTTCCACAAAAATATCGTTCCAAAATACCTGTTATAGGTACATCGGTCCATGAGGTAGGTCATGGCCGATCGTGAGGTCGTTGATCCGGTCATCAGAGTAGATCGTGACGTCACGTTTGCTGTTTTTATAGCCCCCCGTACTTGCCCGTGCGCGCGCGCGAGTTTTTGCAAAATATTTCGCACTCGTTCATTTCGGTCTAGTTCTCGTTCATTTCAATCTCGTTCAATTCGGTGTAGGTTGCGATCATCTCATGGTCAATGCCGTGGTCCAGCGCTGGACGATGCGTCGCTTGCGAGTGTCGAGATAAGACTGAAGGGGTTTAGCGAACGAACCTCGTGTATATATAGACGGACAGTCCCACTCTAGTCCTACTAATGACCGATATCTTGTTCAGTGATACGATTGCACAACAACCGTAACAACGAATAAAGACAAAACACAACCGATATCTTGACAGCTATACAAATCGACATCATCTCAAAGCAGGAACACCGCAATTAACTATTTAAAACAATACGAAGGATTTATACAAAAGCACGTCGAAATAAGCCAACAAAAAAAAACGATCTAGGCCAAACAGAGTGGTGAATGACACATAATGGCACACTTGAGACGGATGCAAGGGGAAGCTAGTCTGTGTGTGTGTGTGTGTGTGTGTGTGTGTGCGCGCGCGCGCGCGCGTGCAACTCCAATTAGCTCGCTGAATAGACAAGGTGAAGACGTGGACTGACTACGCTTGCGCAATAATGAACGTAATTTGTAAATTGTGTCTTATTTTAATCGTAGTAATTGAAGTTGTATCGTTCTAACTAAAACCGTAAAACCGACCTGTATTACTTGTAGAAAAGGCATACTTTTTAGCTGAAAACAACAAAATATGTCAAAGTCGGATGCAGCGGAGTAAGCGTCATTAACTGTGTTTGTTAAAAAATCCATTAAAAAGTATAATTAAGAAAAATAATTTTGAACAGACAAAATGCCCGCGAGTCCCCTTTCTCACGGTTAGTGTCTAGTTACCAAAAGTTCAAGCAATATTTAACAATTAACAAATGTTTACTGTAAAATAAAATATTGCACTCTTTAGAACTTTCGCCACGAACTCATGTAACGTATTTCTATCTCTGTCTGTCTGCCAGTCTGCCTATATGTATGACTCTCTCTCTCTCTCTCTCTTTCTCTTTCCCTTTTGCACCATTAACCCAGACGCTTCCGCCTAATTTTACAAACTATTTTCATTATATTCAATTACACAGACGTAACCTGAGAGCGTGACGTTAGCTATACATGTCTGAAGTGTGTCCGTGTGTCCGTGTGTGTGTGTGTGTGTGTGTGTGTGTGTGTGTGTGTGTGTGTGTGTGTGTGTGTGTGTGTGTGTGTGTGTGTGTGTGTGTGTGTGTGTGTGTGTGTGTGTGTGTGTGTGAGGGGATTGGAAATAACATAAACAGATGTTGAAACATTAGTTAATCTCTTGAAACGTAAAGTGTGTACAAAACGGATAATTGGAAATGTATTGAATTTATGAACAATCGGCTGCTTTGAGGAATCTTCATTGTGCCGTGAATATTAACATAACCCGTGACATTAGTAATTTTTTACGTGAATGATAATTGTTATCTGCCTAATGACACAGTACTAAACATACTACTAAGATCCAAAATGCAATGTGTTGTATTAGTTGGTTATAATGACATCTTCTGTACATGGTGATGACACCTTCTGTGCCGGGTTTTTGAGAAACCGGCGTTTGTACAAAATAGAAATTGTTTTATATATATATTATTTATTAATGCAACGGCGAAGTTGTCATTGGAGTCGATCTGTAATATCGTTGTGCCTCTCTGCATGCGAGCGCTACCTGTTGGGGTAAGTGCGTAATTCTGTTCCTCGGCGCTCTGCATGCAGGCTCGTTAGTTGAGTTTTGCCAACCGCCAGGTGTACAGCTTATACTTCCGGCAGAGCTGAAGTTTCATTAATTGTTGTATATTCTATTCTTCATGGCTAGATAAACTCGCACAGATCTGCGGGCTCCCGAGGTAGTCGAGGATGGAAATTCGACTCTCCATCTGGTCCTGAACACACATCAAAGCTCTCGTCCTCACCTGCCGGAAGGAGAAGCAGAATGAGCATGCCTCGGTAAAACCCCATCAGCTAGACGTCTGACTCACAGCGCAAGGACCTCCTGGAAATCAGCTGGATTAAAATGAGGTGATATTCAACCAATTTTCTTACACTTGGCCTACACAGAAAACACCTGTTTTGCGCATTTAACAATCCGTAAAAACTCAAGTTAGACTTTTTGTGACGCACTATGACAGTTTGCATCTTCATGACGTTTTGATTGCGCTCCTGTCCAACTGGACATAATCTGTATGCAGAGTTTCGGGAACCTTATGTAGATAATGTACTTAGATATGGGATTAATTCTACGCCCGGTTGCTGTCATGTGTCCTGAGCTTGGCCAAAACGTGCACCGTCATTTGATAAACTTGTGTCAGCCGGATTTTTTTATACAGGAACCAGTGATGAGGTTATGTGTGTAGAGTGTAAAATTCTTCTACATGATTGGAACTCTAACGACGATCCGTGGATTGAACATGAAAAAGCGTCACCGAATTGTTTATTAGTAAAATTACACAATAATCAGTTTTAGATAAAAACAGCGTCATTATGTATAATACGAATTGGAAAGACGGTTGTAATTACTCTACCATGAAGTAGACACAACACTACAACTAATTATATGCGCATAACTAACGATAATTGCATACTTCGCCTTGAACAAGTCACGCGCTTAGAGTTGCAATTAGTTTACACACGGAACTGATAGAAAATAGTGAGTTTTGCTATTTCTTTTTCCTAGTAACATTGTGTAACAAATTTACACACGTAACAGAAATTAATTAATGTAATAATTTTAAAAACTTATTTTTGTTATTTATTTTTCCTGATGACATTGATAGTTTCAGTATAAAACATGAAACTACTGTCAACTCAATCACAGTTACTTCTAACGAAGAATAACCTACTTTAATTATGTGTGATAAAACTGAGAAGAGTGTTTTTTATTTAGACGGTACAGCCGCCTGCTTTAAGTCTAGCATCTTATCTAGGCTTCATGAAGAAGGTGTTTGTTATACATCGCCGTCGGATTTATCAGATTTGTGAGAGTCGTTTCCAGCGCTATATACACGTAAGGATGGTGTACAGTTTAATACTATTGCATGGTATAGTATGTATCAAACTCAATTGTTTTTGGATGGGAAAATGGGTGCAGAATATACAGTAATGTGTTGTGACAGATCACCATTAACATCGTTCGTTTACGGCATCATCAATAAGAAGGGGGAAAATTAACTGATAAGGAGCTGGTAGAAATTATTCCTCATTGGATTATAGAGTATCTTAAATCAGCAAATGCGATGTTCTTAATCGATTCAGATATTAAAGCTGTTAAAGAACGACTAGTAAAAAGGGGTGAGTTTGATGTTTATTTAGCGACGAACGAATATTTCTTATTAAAAAATATCCTAATATTTTAGGACTATCGCAGAGTTATGTGATATTGCAATTATAGATATAAAGGGGAGAGATTTTTCAGAACTTTACGAATATATCAAATCTTGGATATCAAATAAAATTAAATTTAAAATACGGTTTGATGATATTATATCTATTTATTCACCTAACAATACAGGGGATACATATAAATCGATGTGTACCTTTCACAGGAAATCAATCTCTAGTAATATTGATATGAATGGTTGTAAATGTAAGAAGATATCTGATCGTAAAAACAATTAGAAAAAAGATTAATTTATATGTATATATTAATGTGAGTGTCGTATACACTGATTGTTAAATCTGTTTAATTTAAAATGTGAGGAAAGGTATAACTAAAAAATAAAATGTATAATTTCAATATAGTTGGACTTACTTTTTTCCTACACAACTATTTATGAGCGAGAGAGGTTGGGCATAAATAAAAAAAATAGAAATATTTTTTTTTTTAATTCATTTTATTTATACATAAATACAATTATTTAGTGAAACTTTTTAATAATTCCACTAGTTTATAAATTAATCGGTTACTTATACAATTTATTCCAAATAGTTTTAAATCATATTTTTTAATTTGTTCAACAACATTTTTAAATTCATTATATTTGTACACATAACCATCTTTAAAGAAGTAAAGAAATCCGTCAATGAATCTAAATACGGAATCAATATTTTTTGGAACACCAGGAAAGTCATCGTATGTATATCCATGTTTTTTAACTGAGAAAGAACATTCATCCAGTTCAATATAATATTCATCATTATAAAATATAAAAGTACGTCCTGTATATGTGTTAACAGCTCCATTTATTTTGGTTGTCGAATCAAAAGCAATACTAGTTGTTGAAACAGGAAAATTATTAACTAAACGTAATGATTTTATATCAAACATATAAATATTAATATCGACAAATATTACAACCTCTCCCGACGGTCTCTGGTACATCGTCGATATATTAGCAAAATTCGGCGGTAGAAACTTTAACCATTTTGTAATATTTTGAGATTTTCCATAGGATTTTTCTTTAATATTAAGCATCCAAAATATTTTATTCTGTAAAATATATAGATTATTGTTGATTACTAGAAATAAATGGGATCCATTAACTTTGCAAATATCAAATTGTGAATCTGTATCTGTTTTTTATGCAGCGGTGGTTTTACAGTTGTAGAAGACGTAACTTTCGTAGTTGGAGTAACTGATGGAACCGGTGAGGGTGGAGGTAATGATGGTGGTAATCCGTATAAGCGTTGTATACCCTGTACATCATCCTTTCCTAAATCAATATTTTGACCATTATTTAATGTGTAGAATGGGAACATAATTGAAATATTATCGCTCGAATTCCCGAGCCCCAACGCATGACCAATTTCGTGAGTTAAAACGGATAATAAACTAATTTCATCGCCAGCTAAATTTGAATCGTTGTTATAATACAATTTTTCTTTAAAATCCAAATGAATTTCAACATGTGCACGGTGGGGGAGAGGATAGAAGGCATGACCAAGTACTCCTCCTCTACCATCAAAATTTTTATCACAAAATGAAGACAATTTTTTTATACAGCGATGGTCAGACCATCGAAACGAGATAAGTATGTCAGGATTTTGTTGATCTCGATAAAATTTTAACGCTGAGTGTTTCTCCCGTATATGGAAAGCTTCTGTCGTGAGTTCAATAATATTTTTGTGGGAGATATAAAATTCCAGCTTAATATTCTTTTATTTAACCTGGATGTCGCAAGAAATTCTCCTAGATCTTTATTTCCACATCTCGGTTTCTTAATTAGATTTAACGTTTCATTGTTTAATTTACCATCATTCGGTAAATCATAGTATTCTTGAAATAGTGTAAGGTATGAGGATAGAGACAACTCGTTTAACACAGAAAGTTCATCAACATTGTTTATATAACCAAAATTTGAAAGATAATTAGCAATATAGTACAAGTCGGTCTCGTTCTCGGGCCGAACACTAGAAATAGCAATTAAAAGAGGTATTAGGGTTTTACCTAACCACATTCTGATATCTCTACTGAACACATCAGCTTTCTGTCGCTTAATATATAGAGGTTATTGCATCATTTTTTTTTTTTTTTGAGAGGGGGAAAATTTGTATATTTTCGACTTTCATATTTACTCAATTCTGTTGTTATGTAATGTCTACTAGTTGTTAAAATAATAATTGAATAAATCATGCTTTGACATTTTTTTAATTGTAATACATCTGTAATTTGAATCTAAATTATTGTACGAATCTTTCAATATATTAAATTCCGAATTTGAATACTCAAAATTTAGATTGAAAATTTTTTGATTAAAATTTGATAGATCTAGGAAATAAAATGAATACATTTACATTTTATTTAATTTTATTAACAAAACCATAATCTTTTTCCTTTTATAAGAGATTTTAGATATTCCATCCATTTGGTATGACTCACATCATCTTTCATGTTAAACATTTTTTTTAATTTTCATCGCATGATGTATTCAACTAAGGCCAGTGTATGTAGTGAAGTGTGTTTATATTGTTTCGTATGTTTTAGGTGTAGAAGGTGGTATCTGTTACAAAAGTGTTTTAAAATATTATAATGTGTTGTACAATATGTATATTTTGTGTATGTATAGCACTGCTTCCCTGTAATTAAGCAAACCGCTTCACAACGGCTCCCTTCAACCCATATTTTTTCACCAAACCAACGCCGTTTTTTATTTGAACCTCTTGAAAACCTATTGAAGTTTTTATTTCCATATCTTCTATTTACAGACATTTGAAAAAAACAACCAAACAGGAAGAAAAAATATAATAAAACAATAGCAATTTATGGAATATTATGTTTTTATTAGTTATAATAATTTTTACAATGTACAACATATATCTTTTGTTATAATTCAACGTATTTCAGTTTTACTATCATATTTCATCTATAATATTTCACATTTTTACAATTTTTATTTATAATATCTAGAAACTTTTATTAAAGATAGAACATTTAAGCTTAGTTACTAGTGTACAGAGGAAATGATATTTATAACAGTTACAACTACTATGCCAATACTTATACCACCCAAATCGTTTTTACAATGTATAACATTTATCTTTTCTTATAATTCAACATGTTACAGTTTTATTATCATATTTCATCTACAATATTCCACATTTTTACAATTTTATTTATAATATCTAGAAATTCTTACTACAAGCAGAACATTCGAGCTTAGTTACTAGCGGACAGAGGAAACGATATTTATAACAGTTACAGCTACTATGCAAATACTTAATTATAAATTCAAGAAATATTTGCACATTTCTTTTAGCACAATATTCTATATTGTGTGGAAATGTAAAATCATCAAGATTTTCTATAAGGTTTTCTTTGAATTCTACCAAATTACTACCACCCAAATCATCAATATTTATAATATTCATACATCCCGGTAGACTAAAACTTTTGCTGAGAAATTTTTTTCTTTTCACTACCTTTCACATAGATAGTGTTACACTCTATTGAGATAAATCAATATATATTTCATATAATTTATTATAATTTTCGAGACCATCAGAACATGAAAAACCATGAATGTTTGTTTTCACCCAAAGCGCTTGTTTTTGCTGATCTCGTGACAACTGTTCAAAATTAAAGGGTGATAATAACAAATAGTCATTTACATTAAATTTTCTTTTTGGATATAATACATTAAAACATTTATTACATAAATCAAATTTTCGTTTCTTTTCTTCTGTCTCATAGTATACAGGTTTCTCTATCATATTAAACTCTTTTTTGCATATAGTACAATTTTTATCGATTTTCAGCATTAACAATCTGGCTTCGTCATCTCCAAAAATTTCTGAGTAGTAATACAATACATTTCTTAAATTTTTTTTAAATAATTTATTATAATTAAATTTAATAAAAGATATTTCTTTTATAATATATTGGTTTTTTGTTTCCTTAAACCACTGTACATCTAGTACTGCTCCGTCCATTGTTTGATCTAAAGAAAACAAATAATAAAAAAATATATATTAATTACCAGTAGATCCAAAACTTATATCTCCATTCTCATTAAAATCTTTAAAATATACTGAAATATATGTTTCTAAGTCAACAACATCTTTTGGCTCAACATATTTTTCAATTATTATTTGCGCGATTTTATCCCCTCTATGCACGTAATATGGTCAAGGACGAGTGTTTACTATTATAGCCCTAAAATTCTCCATATAATCTCCATCAATTACACCACCAGCTACATCTATAGAGCTGTTTAATACTAAGCCTGAACGTGATGCTATTCTATCATAACACCCAGCAGGTATTAATATTTGTAAGTCGGTTGTGATCAGTTCTCTAGAAAATTGTCATAACCAAGGCTTCTGAGGTTAATCCAGCCGATTGTGAAGTGCTTCTAATCGGTGCAAAAGCGTAAGGAGATAGATGTGCAAAGCTGATGGTTTCCATTTTTCTAAAAAAAAAAAACAAAAAAATTGATAGGGTCTGTTTCTATATATTTTTTAATTTCTTTTTTCACACCCGGTGTTGAGGCGATGTTTTCCCCGCTTAATGCAAAATTTTATTTAATATTTTGAAATTATCATCTTCAGATGATTTAATTAGAAAAACAGCTTTTCGATAATTTTTCCAACGGTCATTTTTTGGAAAGACTTTTAAATCGCAAGTATCAGGAACTTCAATTTTTATTAAATGACTACCCCACTCACGGGGTGTGGTGAGAATGTTCTGTTTATCGTTCGAAACAATTTGAATTACTTGAGTTATTGCTTTTTTTTTACTATCATCAGTAATTGAATCAAAACTCTTACTAAATTCGTCATCAGAATCATTACTATCACTATCATCATCCTCAGATTTTTCAGTTACATTATCAATAGTAGTAGGTAAAACGCTTACAATTTTTGATTCAAAAGCTAATACGATATTCTTTTTATAACATTTTACACTAAACTCTTCAGAGAGTGATTTAATATGGTTCATAAGTTCGTCCAAACTAAACACGTATTTTTGTAATTGTATCATTTTTAGTTGAGAATTTATTTATGATGATAGTTAATTTTTATACGAATTAATAACTAAATTTAAATGTTCATATAGTTTATAAACAGCTAAATCAGTATTCTCAATGAATAATTCTGTTAATTTTTTTAAATAAATCCTCCCACAAGCCGAATGTAGTTACTCCAGAAAAGTAAAAATTTTGATTATTTCTTCAATTGAGTAAACTTCTTCTGGCATTTGATCGGCTACTGGCGTTACGTCTGACATGATTTATTTCATAAATATTGATCTAAAAAAGAAAAAATATATTACTAATGAATTATTATTAGTTTTACTAATAAAGCGAATTAATATAAAAAATATTTACCTGTAGAGTAGCGATTTACAAACTTAGAAGCGGTAACAGAGAAGCTTATTGAAGCAAGACAACTCGGTATTGGGTCGTGTGTGTCGAAGGATTGAAACTCGGGGGGTTTATATAGTTCAGAAGAGGAATGTTGGGAAACAGGATAAAGCTTGCTTTAATCAACAACACGTGTATTCAAGGTAGTCGAGTAACTACCATACTTGAATGAAAGACGGAAAAGTTTTCAAGGTGAATATGTAATCCGTGTTTGTGCAACCAGTATGATAATGGTACATACATCATCGATATAAATATATAATCAAGATTCTAAGATTTACAAACTTAGAAGCGGTAACAGAGAAGCTTATTGAAGCAAGACAGCTCGGTATTGGGTCGTGTGTGTCGAAGGATTGAACTCGGGGGGTTTATATAGTTCAGAAGAGGAATGTTGGGAAACACGATAAAGCTTGCTTTAATCAACAACACGTGTATTCAAGGTAGTCGAGTAACTACCATACTTGAATGAAAGACGGAAAAGTTTTCAAGGTGAATATGTAATCCGTGTTTGTGCAACCAGTATGATAATGGTACATACATCATCGATATAAATATATAATCAATGTTTATGCAAACAGGATGTTTTTGAGATAACCACTAATTACGTGATTGATAAGACAAACATTCATCATCGATATAAATATAGAACGTGTTTTTTCAATCGCTTTTATATCTATTTCTAGTATACACCCAACAGGGTAATCGATCGAAACATTACCCTGTTCTTAGATACCAGTTTAGACATTATTTCACTTATGGATAAGAATTTACCTTTTAAAAACGAATCTACGTTAGAGAAGACAACTATAACACCGAGTTAGCAAATTCGCCAGAAGCGTTACATCATGATTTGGAGAATAATACAGCTGAACCATCCACTTCAAACGATACACAACAGATGGGGTATTTGTCATCATCATCATTTTCATCATTTTCTGATCTAACCGATTCTTCTGATGAAATGGCGGATGAACCCCCTCCGGGCATGACGTACAAGAAGAAAGCCAACCGCTTAAAAACTTGCAAGCTGAGGATGATTTTATTCAAATTGAAAACGCTTTTAGAGGTAATCTAAAAACTTTTTATCATAAGAACCACAACAAAAATATTTAAGATATTTGTCTACTATTAATTCATGTAAAAACAAAATTAGAAAATATTTTAAACACTCTACTTATCGAATTTGGACCTATAAAAATTAATATGGTTGTTGAATGCACTTATATAAAACATGTTATAAATGAAAACAAGATAGAGTGTTTAAAACTAAAAACACTGAATTATTTATAGAGTCTGATGTGAGTAAAATATTAGATAATTCAATAAAAAATATTTGTTATGAAGAACAAACATACGAAAGTCACAAATCTGGACGGGCTCATCACAATGTAGATGGAATATTGTTACGTATAAATAAATATCGACCTTTGAAAGGTTCGTCATATATTGCTCTTCCAAAATTTTTAATTTCAAGACATTGTATTATTAATCCAAAAACTTTTTATGATAAAAATTGTTTTAAATGGGCAATACTATGTAGTTATGTAAGTGGTTCACATGTTGAACGTATAAATTATTGATATAATGATTTGGAGACAAAGTTTGATTTTTCTAAAATTTCATTTCCTACACCTATTAAAGAAATTTAAATTTTTGAAAAAAATAATAATGTTTCTATAAACGTTTACGCTATAGATGAGGAAAAAAATATTTATTCAATTAAAGTTTGTGAGAAAGAAAAAACAATCATTTTGATTTGTTATTATTATATGATGGAAATACATTAAAGCAACATTATTGTTATATTAAATGTTCTAGTTAGAAAACAATTAACAAAACATAATGGAAAAATTGAAATTTGTAAATGATGTTTTTATGCATTTTTATAATATTCAAAAATTAAAGTCGCATAAAAAATACTGTGGTAAATTTCAACCAACACGTGTAGTAATGCCTGAAGATACTGTTTTAAAATTCAAAGTTATCAATTTAGTTTCCATATCCCAATTGTAGCTTACGCTGACTTTGAGTGTATTCTGAAACCTATTAGTATGTGTTTACCAAAATCAACAAAATCTTTTACAGAAGCTAATGAGTTACACATTCCTATGAGTTTTTGTATTTATTTACTTATTGATGACGATATCCCCTATAGTATACGATGTCAGTTACCAAAAGCAACTTATATATCGGGGTAAAAATGCTACAAAAGAATTTATGATGTATCTTGTTAAAGTGTTAAAGTCATTAATACCATAGGAAAGCTTACTAAAGAGATAAAACCACTGACGATGACTGATAGTGATAAATATAAATTTCGCACAACCACTCACTGTGAAATGTGTAAAGACGAATTTACTATGATAAAAAAACCAGTTCGTGATCATTGTCACTTATCAGGTAGATATCGTGCAGCACTGTGTAATAATTGTAATTTAAAGAGGAGGAAACAGTGTTTTATTCCAGTTTTTAATAATGGAAATTCAAATTATGATTCTCATTTTATTATACGACAATTAGGATATGACAGTAAAAAGATCCATGTAATTCTAAATTCATCTGAAAAATACATTTCTTTTTCTAAAAAAACACAAAGTGGGATAACAATTAGATTTGTTGATACATATCGTTTTCTAAATTTCTTCTTAGCGGATTTATGTAGTTTTCTTTCAGAAGATTGTTTCATTAACTCACGAAAATTTTTCTCTTTAAACGATATTAATTTAGTTACGAAAAAAGTTGTATATCCATATAAATATACGGATTCTTGGACAAAATTAGAAGAAAAACAGCTACCATCAAAAAAAGTGTTTTTTAGTAAATTAAACAATGAAGACATATCCGACGAAAAATATCAACATGCGGTGGAAGTATAGAATCATTTTCAAATAAATACGCTTAGTGAATATAGCGATTTATATTTAAAAACTAATGCTTTAATATTATGTGATGGTTTTGAAAATTTTCGCTAACTCTGCTTATCAATATATAATTTAGATTGTGCTCATTACCTAACTGCACCAGGTTTTGCATTTGATGCTATGTTATCCTATACTAAAATAGAATTGGAATTATTATCCGATTATGCTAATATTTAATGATTGAAAAAGGGATAAGAGGAGGGATTAGTCTCTGTATTAAAAGGCATGCGGTTGCAAATAATATGTATATTGACAACACTTATAATATTAATCTTCCCAACACTTATTTAGCTTATTTAGACGCAAACAATTTATATGGTTGGGCAATTAGTAGATATATACCTTATGGTGGGTTTACCTGGTGTACAACAGATATTGATATACTTAATATACCGGATGATTCTCCGGTTGGATTTATACTGGAAGTAGATACAGAATATCCTAAGTTTTTACATAATTAATGCTTGATGCCTTTACTTGGTGAAAATCCATTGTAAATTATATTAAAAAATAAAACAATAAAATAGTTTTACTGATTTTCACTCGTCATTTATTAAAATTATAATCCATGACAGCTGTTTCGGCAGCACTTTGCCTTCATCAGATGGATGAGCTTACACCATCTGATGAAGGCACTGTGCTGCCGAAACAGCTGTCATGGATTATAATTTTAATAAATGACGAGTGAAAATCAGTAAAACTATTTTATTGTTTTATTTTTAATATAAGTTTTTACATGATAATCACGCGATTTTCCGTTTTTACCAGTTAATAAATGTACAAATAAAAGTAAACAAAGTAAATTATTAACAACACTAGTATTAAAAGAAAACTATATTTGTCATTATGTAAACTTAAAACAGACTGTTAACCATGGTTTAGTAATTAAAAAATACAGCGTGTGGTTCAATTTTTTTAAAGTCAGTGGTTAAAATCATATATTGATTTAAAAACTGAAAAACGTCAAACTGCTAAAAACAAATTTGAAATTAAATTTTGTTAAATTATTAAATAATTCAGTTTTTGGAAAGTGTATGGAAAATTTAAGAAAACGATCAAATCTCGAACTTGTAGGCAATGTAAAAAGATTACAAAAACTTATTGCACAACCTGTTTTTAAAGATAGAATTATTTATGATGAAACACTATGTGCTGTATGTATTATTAAATAAAAAATCGATTTGTTTTAATAAACCGATCTATATCGGATTTACTGTACTAGAATTAGTAGTATATAAATGTTACTTCTGGAACAGGTTCATTGGCCCCGGAAGTAAACAAAGATAACCTTGATGTCACTGACCCCGGGAGTAAACAAAGATAACCTTGAGTTCAAGGTCGAGGCCAAGGACAAGGTCAGGGTTACGGTCGGGACCAAGGTCAAGGTCGGGGTCAAGTTCAAGGTTAGTTATGACGATGAATAGGACTGACGTATGTTTGAGTACATGTGTTCATATGTAATCAACGTGATCTTTAATCACGGGTTCTCGCCGTGATAGAAAATGCTTCATCATCGTTGACTCACACACGTTTGGGTACACGTGTTTTTTGATTCACATGTAATCGTTGCTTTCACCAAATTCCAGATAGCGTTTGAAACATGTATTTTTAATATATTACTTTTTATATCTGACGATTGTCATTCTATAGTAAAACGTGATACTGAAAGTCACGTTTATTTTTACTTTGTATAATGGAGGAAAAGAAGGAGCCAACCGGTGATAATAAGGAGAACGGTCCGTTTAAACAGCGCAGTATGGCCGATTCTACATCTACCCGTAGAAGGGTGAAATTCGACGTTGCTGATTCTATATCCGCTCAAGATAAATCATATACTGAGTTATACGAGAGGAGGTCATAATTTGGAATTAGCCTCTATCATATATTTCTCCAGCAGTTTTAGCCGTCGCAGGGTTTTATTATTATCCGCGAGTTTCTTACGACTGTTGCGACTGCGGTAATAGCAGACCGGATGACAGAGTACGCTGTTATTCCTGCGGGCTCGAATTAGGTCTTTGGGAAGTTGGTGATGATCCGTTCGATGAACATGAGAAGTGGCCTCCGAAATGTGATGAAGTATTTAAAAACAGTCTAAAGAAAAGGATGGTATATGGTAATACATTAAAATATTAGTTATGTCTGCAAAATTTGTATATTATTTGGATAGGACAGCAGCATGTTTTAAATCGAGTATATTAACAAAATCTTTATCAAAATAACGTTTGTTTCACATCCTCATCCGACTTGGCTCAGTTGCAAAATGAATTTCCAGAGTTATATACCCACACTGATGGAATACAATTTAATACGATTAGTTGGTATTCTATGTATCAGACACAACTATTTTTAAATGGTGAAATTGGGAAAAATTATAAGATAATGTTTTGTGATAGATCGCCCGTTGCCTCATTTGTTTATGGTATAGTTAATAAAAAAGGCGAGAAATTATTTCTTCAAGAGTTGCAAGAAATTATACCTTCATGGATGTTGAATTATTTTAAATCATCTAATGTGTTGATATTAATTGATTCAGATATTAAAAGTGTTAAGGAACGATTATCAAAAAGAAATGGTTTTACACTAATTTAGAAACAGATTAATATTTTTTGTTACAAAATTCTTATTTTAAAGCTATTGCCGAAATTTGTAATATTATGTACTTAGGTATAAGTGGTAAAACGTTTTCAGATGTTTATACATATATTGAAAATTGGATACAGAATAAATAAAAAGTAGAATATAAAGTTTATATTTTTATTTTTTCCTAGATGGCGCGCTTGTTTTTCAATATTACTATTTTTCAGTGGTGATTAACCAAGAGTTGTTTGTGTTGTGTTCGATTAAAAAACATGAGAAATATTATAATTTTAGTATTTATTTCGTCGCTACTAACAAACTGTTTAACGGATAATGTGACGTTGGATCAAGTAAAATCATATTTATATAAATATGGTTATCTTCAAGTGAAAAATAATACTTCTTTAGAATTAATAAATGAAACAAATATTTTAAATGCGTTACTTATTTTTCAAGAATATTACAAGTTACCTGCTGATGGAAAATTAAATAATGAAACCCAAGATTTGATGCTAAAACCCAGATGTGGTAAGGAAGATAATATATCTGATTTTCTATTAACAGCTTTTAAATGGAATAAACAATTGGTTACATGGCATTATTATTTAGCTACACAGGAGGTTTTGGAATTAATAAGTAAAGCTTTTGCAGTGTGGGAACAAAAACATGGTATTCGTTTTAAACATGATAGAACGAATACGGACATTTTAATTTCTAATAAATGTCTAAAACATATGATGCAAACACAATTAACACAGTGTATGAGAGAGTTTGATGGTGAATCGGGGTCGCTAGCACACGCGTTTTTTCCAGATTATGTAAATTCGAGACGAGAAATTCATGTGGACGAGGATGAGATATGGTCGTATTCTAGCGACAAAAATTCAATTGTCTGGTTATACAAATCTGTTTTCAAAGTTAATTCACGAAATAGGGCATGCGATATGGTTATCACATTCCGATGTACCAGATTCTGTTATGTTTGCATATTATAACGGTGAAATTGAATTAAGCGATGATGATGTTTTGGCTATCTAAAATTTGTATGGTAAACCACAACAAAATACATCACCAGTTTCTACAACACCTAAATCACCAACCAAAGAAGAAGATAATTATTCTATTGTTGCTAATTAAATTGATCTTTATCGTCCTAAACACCTTAAGACATTTCTAATAGCAGACAAGCGATTATATATATTATACGAAAAATGGTTATGGATAGTAAACCCCGATGATATGATATATTCTAAACAGATTGTTATAACAGATTGGTTAACATTTTTACCAAACAATTTTTCAAGAGTTTTAGCTGTCTATCAACGCCCGTCTGGTGAGATAGTGATGTTTGTTGATTCGCTTGTTTATATGTTTGACTTAGTAAGTCTTCGATTAACTCACGGTTATCCAAAACATCTTTCATCTGTGTTTAATATCCAACCAAATAATTTGCGTACTGTATTTAATAGTTATGCAGGTAAAACTTTTATATTCCATAATGATAATTATTTTAGAGAGGTTGATGAGTGTTCGTTTACAATTAGATCATGGGGTTATATATCTCAACGTTTTCCAGGGATACTTCCTAATATTGATTCGTCGTTCAGGTTCATAGATGGTAATATATATTTTTTTAAGAATAATACCATTTTCGCGTTTAACAAATTTACTGGTAAGCTATCAAAAACGGAAAGAAACAATCTTTCAGTGTTTGGATTGGAATGTGTAAACGATGATGTATTATATCAGTTAAAGGATCTAATACAGAGGTTAATAATACAAAGGAAAAATTAAAAGAAATATTTATACAGAGTTAACAACTATTTAAGATAAAGAAAAAAAATCGTCCAACCGACCTTTCATTTAAACCACACCCAAGGAAATCATGCTGATATTGAGTAATAATAAGTGTTTAGAAAGTGAGTGTATGTTGAGTAAGCGTTGAAAGCTGGTTGACCTTTAGGTTAAACCACACCCAAGAAAATTAGCTTGCATTGCAAAATCATCACGTGTTCGACTTTATGAACAAGTTTTATAAAACTTTGTATAAACGGTATTTGATTTACACAGAGCACGCCTCTAGCTGTTTGAACCGTTAACGCTCGGTCAAACCAATAGCATCGATGTATCAGGAAGATAGGATGAACGTATCACCTAAGCTTATATATTAACAATAATAAACTGTTTTAGTAAATATGCCTTCGCCATTCCTTTAAAAACAAAATCTTCAAACGATATTGTAAAAGCTCTTTCACCTATCTTACGAGCGAACAAAATTAAACATTTACAAACTGACCACGGAACAGAGTTTTATAATTCACACGTTCAGCGATTGCTTGGTTATTATAATATAAATCATTATTCTACTTATTCTGATAAAAAAGCATCCATAATCGAACGTTTTAATCGCACATTAAAAAACTATATGTGGAAGTGGTTTACTTCTAGTGGGAAATATACATGGATTGAAATTCTTCCTGACTTGTTACACATAGATATAATAATAGCATACACAGAACTATTAAGATGAAACCAATAGATGTGGGCTTACATAATGAAGAGTTAATCCTATCACGAATAAATAAAAATCGATTACTACTTAATAAGAAACCACCTAAATTTAAAGTTGGTGATAGAGTAAGAATTAGTAAATATAATAAAGTATTTACAAAAGGTTATTTACCGAATTGGACAAACAAAATAATTACAGTTGATAGTATTAAAACAACAGAACATACAACTTATATTTTAAGAGTTGATACAGGAATTGTATTAGATGAGGGGTTTTACGAACAAGAAATTAGTAAAATAAAATTTGGAGATATATTTTTAATTGAAACAATATTAAAGCGTAGAGGTAATAAATTATTTGTCAAGTGGTTGGGATATGATAAATCTAGCAATAGCTGGATTGATAAAAATCGTGTTATTTCATCTGTATTGGTTATTATCAAAATGAAGTTTGTACAACAAACAAAGAAAGTGCGTACCGCAACTTTGGTAAATCGATAGAAAAAGAGAACAATGTTCATAGCGGTTTATTACCAAATAATGTCAGGTGCCTTATCGTAGGCCCCAGTGACTCCGATAAGACCAATTTAATGTTAAATCGTCTGTTTGATCCTAACGGGTTATATTTTGAAAATGTATGTTTTTTTCAAAATCGCTCTATCAAACAAAATATAAATTTTTAGATATGGTTGTATCCGATATGTCAGAAATAGATTATTATAAATTTTCTGAAAATGATCAAGTGATTCATCCTGGTGATGCTAAATCAAATTCTGTTATTATATTTGATGATGTAGCATGTGAGCAACAGGATAACATTAAACCATTTTACAATGTGCAGACATAAAAAAACAATGTTATTTATATATGTCAAACTTATGTTCAAATACCAAAACATTTGATACGTGATAATGCGAATTTAATAATTATTTTTAAACAAGATGATTTAAATTTAAAACATATATATAGTGATCACGTGAATACAGATATGACGTTAGAAATGTTTAAAGATATTTGTACAACAGCGTGGACACGACGGAAAAAAGGTTTTATTGTAATAGATAAAGAAAGCGATATGAAATGTGGGGGCGTTATCGTTTTGTTTTTATACTAATGATTTGTAATTGATCGTTCAATTATTTTTCATTATGGCACCGAGAAAGTCGCGTTCTGTAGATGAATGTGAGAAGCTCGCTAAAGAGATTGTGAAGATAAGAAAGAATATTCGAAAAAACATCAGACTTTAACACAAAACATAATTGATGCAGAACAACTTGCAGAAGAATCGTTAAGGTCCGTTGTCGCTCCATTACAAAACTGAGTACAAGAAAAGAGCGCTGTTGCACCGCCAAGTAAAGGAGAAAGAACGAGAAGTAGATGTTGAAATGGACTATATTCAGGAGCGATTAAAAAAAAAGGTTTTCAGAAGAATATGAAAACGATACATTATCGAACAAACGTCCAGTACCAGATCCTAAATTGAATACACCGCTTCCGTTACCACGTGAAGAAAAAACAACGTATGAAACGCTACCTACAGCAGAAGAATTGATATCAACACCGGAAGGACGAAAATCGATTGATGATTATATTGATATATAGTTTAAAGGACCGCTAGCGAGACAATATATGCGCAAATTTTTTGATGACGATAATCCTGATATCGATCACGTTTTTGGTCCGTATTTTACGAATGGTACTACTTTAATGTTGGATAAATACCCTATGAAATTTGAAGAAAATAATGATATTATAATCAACGGTTTTACATATGAAGGTACACCTGGTTTGTACTATCTTATTTGCAAAAAGCATCCGCATGCACATTTATATTCGGAAGAAGACTTAAACGCATACTCATATATGATAAGTAAAACAGGAGCATATTTAAATTTAACAACAAATAGAGTAAAAATTAGTGCTAGCTACAAATATAAAAATATAATTAAACTAATTATTTCACAATTACCAACATCTAAAACATCTGGTACAAGATTGCCAGAAAATCGTGGCCGAGGTTTATTAAAATTAAATAACAACAAACCTAATTATGTTTATTGGGATTATGTAAATGAATTATGTAAAAGACTACAATTGTTAATCGCTTCCCAAAGCCCCGGCCATTCAGGTCATAGCAACGAGATATTCTCGATTATAGAAGAGTTGCATGAGGCGGGGATAATAAAAGAAGACGGTGCATCATTTGAAGCAATATTTTCAAAATGAGCGTTGACAAATTCGGACACTATATTGGAGAAATGGTGGCAGGATCTAACATTCAACGTGGTCCACCAGGTGAGGGGTTTAAATTAACAAAGGATGGAAAGTTTAATATAAATAACAATAGGCTGTGTAATGTTGGAGACCCGAAGACGGATAATGAAGCTGTGAACGTTAAATATATGAAACAAAACTCGATTACTTTATCAAATAATAGTAATCATTTTGTGTTGAAATGAAAATAATTACTAATTTAGCCAATCCACAAGAGCCTTTGGATGCTGTGAATAAAATATATTGTGAAAATACAACGAAAACTTCTCTAATAAATAGAATTCCGGTTAAGGTGAAAGATAATCCAGTTTATTTGTTTAAAAATAATCGTGTTACAAATGTTGCTTCACCTGTTTCTAAACTCGATGTTGTAAATGTAGAATATCTAAGAAGTAATACTATTATATTTAATAAAAAAAGAAAAACTCTTTTGATGCTGAGAATCACGTTATCGAACGACTACAAATTCCTAAAGAACAAGAAGACGCTGCAAATAAATTTTATGTGGATAATAAATTACCCAATTCGCTTGTAGAACCTGGGTGTTGTGACTTTAGGAATAATAGATTAATCAACGTGGCTGAACCTGTTGATTTAACCGATGGTATAAATAAGCAAACTTTAGACAATACTTTGAACACTTTAAAACATGAGATTGAAGAATACATAGACAAAAGAGTGGATTTTAATAGCGATGGCGAGACTAATATACTAGATTTTAAAAAAGCTAAACTTGTTAATATTAGTAAGCCTGAAAGTGATTATGATGTTGTAAATAAAAAATATGTATATAATCAGTTTCTTGAATATGATAAAAAATTACTAAAAATATTGTATAAGTTATATAAAGAACTTACTACAGACAAACCTGTTAAAAATAAACACGAGTTTTATATTATATACATGGTACAGAGTATGTATGAAGAATCATTATTGCGTGTGTATCGGAACGATAAAGAGGGAAGCGGGCTAGTGGGTGACATTCTTCGTACTGTTATTAACAAATCGATCGACTTATTACCGGTTGAACTTCATATACCTGGTTATCAATATTGTGGACCCGGTACGAAATTGGCTAAACGCTTGCAACGAGGAGATCGTGGAATTAATAAGCTCGACGCAGCGTGTAAACAACACGATATTGCGTATTCCAAATATTCAGATTCTAAAATTCGTTCTAGAACGGATAAAGAATTAGCTGAAAGAGCTTGGGAACGTGTTAAATCAGAAGACGCTTCGCTCACTTAAAAACCCGCCGCGTGGGCTGTAACTAATATTATGAAGGCGAAAAGCAAATTTGGTGGAGGTGTAAAGAAGAAGAAGAAGGTTTCAAAAAAAAAATGTTTGAAATGTAAAGGATTATACTTACGACCGTTTAAAAAAACGGGTGGAGGTATTAAAAAAAAATCAAATCGACGGCGGCGGAAATAATTAAACATATCCCGATTCATCCGCTTTCAACAAGCGAATTATTGCTATATGTTACTCGATTAAAAATTCCTAATTTTAGAGGTGTGTTTATGCGTGATACATTACCTCGAAACGATGGTATATGGAAAAATGAGGCTGGAATTGTTAATCTAGACAGTATTTACGGTCGAGGCACGCATTGGGTGTGTTACGTAAAACATGAGAATAAAATTAATTATTTTGATAGTTTTGGCAATTTAAAACCGCCTACTGAGCTGATTAACTATTTTTCTTCATCCATAGAACGTCCTATCGAAATCAGTTATAATTATCCACGAAAGCAAAAATTAGTTAATTGTGGGCACTTATGTCTTCAATTTCTTGCGGACAATGTTTTGTTTAAGTGGTAAAGGACCTGAATTGAAATGTGACATTTTTCCACCAATTGAACTAAATAATAACGCAAAATGAAAACTTGAATTAATCGATTTCATGACATACAATTCAACACCAAACGTGGAAGAAGGAATAAATAATATACTATATTTTGATAATGATAAGAAAATTGAATTACCTACAGGCTCTTACGAAATATCAGACATTGCAGCATATATTAATGATTACTTAATTAAAAATTATGAAAATGTTCAAGTGACGGTAAAGGCGAATAACAATACGTTGAAAAGCGAAAGTTTTTCTAATGTACAAATCGATTTTAAAAAACCTAATTCTCTCGCCTCCATATTAGGAATTGAAGAATGTGTGCTTGAGCCTAATAAATGGCACAGCTCAATCTTACCAATAAGCAGTGGCGAATCGTGACAAAATAATTTGGGTAGACATAAAAATACTATTCAACAGCATCCTCCTACTAAGATTGTTGACATTTTTAATGAACCAGTAAAACAATGGTAAATAGAGATAATGCTACCTCTATCCGACAATATCTAAGTGACTGTCGCATATCATTATACGTATAATTAGGCCTAAATATAAAGATAAAACTACATTATTGTTGTTAGTGTTGTTTATGAATCTTAATTAGAAAATATTGTTCAAAAAATATAAATTTTACTCACATTTTTTGAATTATGACAAATCCGGATTACTGTAGGCACTACACAATCGTTCATATTTTCTTGTAAATTTGTTCCTAACGCCGCGTCTTGAAGTTTGCAAAAATATCTATTACCCTTTCCTTGAAAGTTGGGTCCTTTGTGCACATAAATGTCAATTCTTTTTCAATGGACAAAGTAACCAAATGTAATAATTTTTATTTTTGATGGCATTACGAAGGTACGTTTTGATGCTCTTCAGTGTACTCATTGAACGCTCAGTCGATGCTGATGTAACTGGAATACTCAGTACTAATTTCAGTAACTTTAATGTTTGTTCATACACAGTATCGAGTTGATTCTCCACAATACATTCTAGCAGTTTAATACACGGAAGCATTTTATCAGCACTGCTGTAGATGTTCAATAATTCATTGCGCAATGTTACCCAGTCAAAGAATTTTGGGAATAAACATTTCAGCTTGTCAAACTGGAGTTGAGGAAAATTCCTCCGAAATTCAACAAACCTTTTCTCATTCTACAAAAAATATATTTTCAAATTCGCCGAATCTGATGTTTAGTTGCACTGTTACAGAATCAAGAATTTCTTAAGCAGCGCGTTTATGCACTTCACTTACAGATTCCAGCAATACATTATTATGGTCAGCATTCATGCACCATACAGTTCGTCCATACAGTTTTGCGGCACCTTATTTGAACACAGTGCTGCGATATTTTCTTTCACTGTCCTAATTTCATTAATGCAGAGATTTACATCACTGCTAGATTTTGCCTGGAGCACATTAAACAGATGTTGAGTAAATACAAAAATTCGATCACATACGCACAAGTAAAACATGAAAGATGTCGATTTTAAAATATTTAGGAGACCAATTGCAGCACTCACAGACTCAGGATCCCAGTCATCACACTCGTTAATGTGAGAAACCGCACGATATAGTTCTTTGTAATGTTCTTTGATTGTTGAAACTGCCCGCGAATGGTAATTCCAATGGGTTGATGTTGGATGAAGAAGTTTAAACCCTTGTTCTCGGAGTAAATCAGATCTAGCAGCAGATCTACTGAAGAAACTATAAAATGCAATTAATTTACAAATAAACAATTTAACTTCTTTAATATTTTTTGCACTGTGTAACAAGAATAAATTAAGTTGGTGAGCATAGCAATGCACAAATATTGCCTGTGGACACTGTTGACGAACAAGGGTTTGTACTCCACCGTGACGACCAGCCATCACAGAAGCACCGTGATATGTTTGGCTTACTAATTTATTTTCAATGTTATATTCTTTCAAAACTGAAATGATTTTATTAGCCAACATTTCTGCGCTTTTGTTAGAAGAAACATCAAAAAAGCCTAAAAATCGTTCCTCACTTTGTAAACCACGAACGTATCGCACAATTATACTTAGTTGTGCTTTAACATATACCTCGGTTGTTTCGTCAGCTTGAACGGAAACAAAATCAGCCTTGTTTATTTCATCACAAATTGTTTCATTAATAGCGATGGAAACACACTTGATTAAATTATTCTGAATTTCAGAAGATGTGCCTTTAAATACAGTGCTGGTTTCTATATGTTCCTTCATGAAAGGCTCTTCCATTGCCAGTAAATTTAAAGTTTCTAAATAATTGCCCTTATTAAGAGACTGCTCCCTTTGCTTATGGCTCCTAAAAGCTAACTCTTGCCTCCCTAAATAACAAACAACATCTATCAAACGGCCTACTATCCTTCGATCTTGAGCCACATTTTCATTGTACTGCACTGCTTCAATTCTAGCTGATTTGGATAAGCAATGTTCTATTCTGTTACGTCCTAGCACGTGAAACATCTCAGAATTTTTTTTTTAAGAGTTTTGCTACCAGCATGTTTAGCGGCTTTAGCTTCAAAATTTTGTATAGTGCCTACTCCAACTTTGCTCCATAGTTCCTCTCTATTAAACATCAAACAATAATAGCAGTGCAGAGTTTTGTTTCGCTTACAACTAGAGAGCCACCTATATTTACTATACCAAACTTTCTGAAATTTTATGACAATTTTTCCATTCTTTTGCGATAAATCTAAAGGTGGCCGAGGTATTTTTGACTTTAGCAATACCTTTTGCTCTAAAGGTAACGTACTGATTTCGTATTTTAACAAACATTCTAGTTAACTAAAGTTGTCAGAGTTCATATTAAATACTTCTGCGACAGAACTGATACTAACTGTATTCATTTTGCTGCATTAAATCAATTAAACAGTATGCTTAAAACACTTAAAGGACGACACTTAAAAATGTTTATTAATAAATAATTAGTACGTAAATGATCACACACTTCTTAGTCTATAACACTGTATACAAAATTAAAAATAATTTGCAAACGCAACAAAAACATATATTCACTACGCGCGCATAATGAAACGAACACAGGCGGCCAGGCGAAAATTCTGTACTATTCACTCTGTACGTGTCTTTTGACGTGATGTACCGGACATATGATTATGCTGCGCCCGCAGGTTCCTTCCCGTTGCCGTCCATCAAAGCCCTCCTCACCTCCAGCCTTGTTGAAAAGACATTCCAAGTAACGTCTACCCTGATACTCGGCGTAAAGTTGCATCGTACAGCAAGGTTTTATGGATCACGCGGTCGCTTCATTTAGCGTAATATTTAACTTCTTAAATTAGTTTTATACCCTTTCTGAGTATCTTACGCATCTTAATTCATGAATAAAAGTTAATTGCTTTATGAATAAATTATTTGGGGAGACACTGTCTACCCTGTCTCCCCTGACGCTTCGCCACTGCCAATAAGTATTGTTCGAGTAGAGATCGTTCAATTAGTTTGCAATCTCGTCAGTTATTCATTTAATAACGGTATTGAAGGTCATATAATACACGAATTTTATCCCGCGGTTCCACCAGGATTTAAAATCGTTGAAACACCAACAAATGTAATTTATTTGCCAGTAAACACATCGAGAATACATCATATTACAGTAAGATTAGAAGATCAACAAGGAAGACCGATTAGTTTTAGAGACGAGATAATAACGTTACGTTTACACCTTAGAAAACGATAAAAATGAGGTTTACTTTTTGTTATGGTAACACCTATAAAACGGCCGTTTACGATCTGAATAAGATCAGTAGAGATAAAAATATTAAACGGTTAACACCTCAAAATGAGAAATTTTTACAATTATTAGGGTTAACAGTAATAACTGAATATTCGAAAAAAATGAGTAATAGTATTTTAAATATATTAAACAGTCCCATATATGAAGACGATGCAATAGTAAGATTAAAATATCAGACCCATCATCCGTATACTTCAAGCACGTATAATAATAATGATGAAATTAGAATACCAATCAATCAACAAGATGTTTTTACTTTTCCACACGATAATTATCTCTATATACTATTAGAATACACAAATAATTTAGGTGTATTTGATCAAATGTATAAATTAGTTTCGAACGCTGTAGCATTTTTATTTGATTAAATTAGATATGAAATATGTGCGTCAGAAATTGATCGAATTAAAAATGTTGGAATAACGACAACGATGAAGAATCTATTAATAATTAAACCTTATGAAGTTAATACTTTCGAAAATGCCGCTTGGAATGAAAATTTATATGGGGCTCTATCACCAACTGAAAAAGATATCGTATTCTGTATTCCATTAAAAATGTTGTTTGGACTCGTTGAGGATTATAAACGTATTCTGCTAAATATTAAACAAGAATTAGTTTTAATAAGAGCATCAACCGATAGTAATGCAGTTATTTTACCAGAAACGGTGACTGGATGCAAATTCACAATAAAACAGATATCATGGATAATGCCATATGTGTATGTAAATGAAAAAAAAATGATTTTTTTTAAATAATAGAGCGTGATGAACCTATATTGATCCCCTTTAGGAAATGGGAGCTTTATGGATATCCGTCTACACCACAAGCGAAGCAGCACACTTGGACTGTCAAAACGTCATCACAATCAGAAAAACCTCGTTACGTTATTGTCGGCTTTCAGTCCGATAGGAAAAATAATATACACAAGAATTCGGCAAATTTCGATTCCGTATCACTACGTAATATTAAATTATATTTGAATTCAGAATACTATCCATACGATAATCTAAATGGTCAATTGTTACTTTTACACGAATTTTATAGACGATTTCAATCTTCATATTACTATGGTAGTAAGGACGCACCAATGATGAATCGTGAAAATTTTATAACTCATACGCCTCTGTTTTTTATTGATTGTTCTAAGCAAAATGAATCATTAAAAACAGGTTCAATAGATGTTCGTCTTGAAATAGGAACATCTCAAAATATACCCGAAAAACTGCAATCTACTGTCTTATTATCTATGATACAATTATGCAATACACACCATTATCTGGTTTCGTAAGAAAATCGCTTATCTAAATGGGTAATCGTTTTCTTTGATTTTATAATGAAGCATGAAGAATATTTTTACAGTTCTTTTGCATTCAATAAGAATGGTTGAATACGTTGTCGATTTTCAAGGTTTCCGAGATGATGGAAAAAACTTTAATTTTAAGGAGTTGTGTATGCAAAAAATAGAAAACGTCAAGCTTGTTGGCGTTAGAGAACAACATTTATTTTTACCAGCATTTGATTATAAACATTTATCAAATAGAAAGAAAAAACATACAAACTGGCTTAAAGAGAGAATACACGGATTTAGTTGGAACTGTGGGCTTCAAGACTACTCTGAATTACAAACGATTTTTGATAAATTATCCGAAGTTAAGCGTATCTATGTGAAAGTATCAGAAAAGAAGCTGTTGTTGGAAGCACAACTAAATTCGCATGCTGGAATTGTCGATACCGAAACTTTAGGATGTCCGTCTTTAAATATATTGAAACAGCAGAGTGTATATAGTGTTAACTGTCCTTATAAACATAATGTAAATAAATGTGATTTAAATAATGTTTGTTATATAAGCGAATGGTTGATGTATTATTGGAACAGTGAATGTAATAAACATCAAAAAGTTAAAAGAATTAGATATTGGGACTATGTAGCGGATATAAATAAAAATGTATAAACTTTTATGTAAAATAATAAAAATTTTTATTTTTGAAACTAATCTAATATTATTATCATCCTCATCATCAATAACCTGAATTGTGTCTTCATCCGGCGGTGTTGGTGACGGTCCCCTTCGCCGTCTCACATTTCGTCCAACTGGCGGTGCTGGCAATCTGCGGCGCATTGGTCTGACAACGGCCACAGGTCTTTCCCGACGTTGAGATGTGTATAAAGATATCATCACAAAGAAGAAGAAATTTATGAAACAATCAATCGGTTCCATATCTGTAATTATATATATGTTGTAGTAATTATATATATGTTTTATACTGAGGGATTGTGTTTTAGGAAAAACAATGATAATAGATTGTTTTAAAATACGTTTTTATTACATATAAATAGAAAAAAGAATTACAAATTATTATATAACAATAAATTCTATATAAGAAAAAATATACAATACGCATTACTTAAGTTGAATCTTTTTTACATTTTATATAATTGAACAAATTTTGGGTCCGGCTTTCATCCACAAATTTTATATACAAGAATATACAAATTTTATATATAAGAATATACAATACAAATTACATAGTTTAATATTTTTCTTTTTTTACATTTTTTATTAGAGTCAATTCTTTTGCGGTTTGTAAAAACATTTTATATAATTGAACAAATTTTGGGTCCTTCTTCGAATTTAATAAAAATTGGTATCTATATGCGGCTTTCAACCACCAGCTACTTTTTTCTAAATTAGCTATATCTTTTGTGTCCCAAATTTCAATTTTTATTAAATATGGTCCCCTTTCGCTGGGTGTTGTTATTACTTTTCTGGACCCATTTTTTATAAATGCAATAAATTGCTGAAAAATCTGATCTTTTTTATCTAGTTTTTTATTTAATGTGGTAAACACTTGATCTAATTCATCGGTACTATCAGGTTCTTCGGCAATTTCTAATTTGTCTGATTCATCAATTTCTATTTTGTCATCTTCTTCTATATTTGTATTTTGTTTAATTAAAGCACTAATATAACTATATATAGATTTTAATATATTTTTTCCGTAAAATTAGGAATATTTCAACTTAAATAATCATAAATTTCGTCAATATCGAAAAGATAATTATTTACTGATAGTAGATCCTTTTGTGAATTTACAACTGTTAATTCTAAAGCAAGTCTAATTTTTTGGTTATGTCTGTTAACCTAATATACAAATTAAAAACATCTAAATCATTTAAATTAATAATATTAGTTTTAATATTCTTTATAGCATCCTCCCATAAGTATAGTGATGACAACCCATAAAAATATAATAATTTAACTACATCTTCTAAAGAAACATATTCGTCGGTGCGATGAGATGGTCCTGCAGCGATGTCCATTGGTAGAAAAACAAAAAATTTATTAGCTTTCTGCTAAAAATTTATCGATTTCTAACAATACTTCTTTATTTTCATCATTATCATTTAAACCGCTTATTCCCCCCGTAGAACCAAAACCGTTGTCACCTCTCTTAGTATTATCTAAGGTTGATATCTCTCTCAGTTTTGGTTCTTCAATCTTTTCACAAATCAGTTGTGCGATTCGATCTCCTTTATTTATGTTAAAATACCCCGATGAATGATTAAAAAGAACTACACCCACGTTTCCTCTATAATCTCTATCTACCACACCAGCTCCAACGTTAATGTGGTACTTAAGAGCCAATCCTGAACGTGGCGCAATTCTACCATAACAACCATCGGGTATTTTTACGGCTAAATCTGTTTTTATCAATTGTTTATCATAAGGATTAATTTTGTAATTGTATGCGCTACGGAGATCAAACCCCGCCGACTGATTAGTTAACTTTTCGGGAGGATAAACGTTTTCAGATAATTTTTTAAAATAAAGAATTGATGCAGTCATTATTGTCCTATAACATACAAATAATCGTTTTTGTTATATAACTATTTTGAAAATAATGTTTTAAAAGTAGGCCTATACAAAAAATAATTACCTGATAGAGTTGATATAAAGATGATGCGATGTCAACAACTTTCTGATTACTCTTGAAGCAGTTTGAGCGTGTACAATCTAATTTCGAGACGCTTTATATACTATTTCTCTCTATAGAAAAATCCTTTCGCTGCAAGTATGCAAATCAGCACGTGTTTACAGAGTTGTTACCCAACCCAGTTGGCAATATTCCAAAAGTATAAAGATTAAATCACACTCTCTGTGCCGTTGTTATTTTCCGTAACCTACTTTTTTCTATTCTTTTTACGCGGATATATAAAGACGGGCAATACAGACAGAAAAGAACACGCCGACAAAAATTAACTAAACGTAAGTATAAAAATTATTTTTTTTATTAATACGGAACTGATACGAATATTTTTTATTTAAATATACTCTTATAGATTATAATGGACAAAAATCTGCGGTTTAAAAAACGACAAAATATGAGAGATGCCGTTGAGCAAGAACAGGTGATGGATACTTCATCAACACACGCACGAGCACCTTCACCACAGCCTGGTCCATCACGCACGCCAGATTTGGGTCTGTTACACAGTCAAACATGGTCAACATCGACATGGTCAACACCTCCATCATCTCCGGCATCATCATCATCATCAACGATAAATTTTAAATTAAAATCTATTAGACTACAACAAATTGTAGAATCTAATAGCTTCATTGAAATAGAAAACGCCTTTAGAGGCAATTTAAAAACATATTTTTATAAAAATACTAATAATAATTATAAAGATATTTACTTATTATTAGATTATATTAAATTAAATATCATTACAATTTTAAGTAACATTATTTCAATGTTTGGCCCGATAAAATTTAACATTGTTGTTGAATCTATTTATATAAAACCTGTCATTAATGAAACACAAGATAGATCCTTTAAAACAAAAAATATTCCAATTATAGATAACGATAATTTAAATATGACAATAAACAACGCAATCAGAGACATTTGTTATGATGAAGACATATATAAAAAAAAAAGGTTCCGGATGGAGTCTTCACCGTATAGACGGGATTTTATTACGAATAAATCGATTTAAACCATTAAGAGGAGCTTAACTTCCAAAATTTTTACAGATTAAAAAATGTATAATAAATCCAAAAAATACAGATAGTTATTGTTTCAAATGGGCAATCCTCTCTCGTTATGTTACTGGACCACACATTGAACGTGTTAATTTTCGTTATTTTAATTTAGAAAACAAGTTTAATTTTAAACATATAGACTTTCCTACACCTTTAAGTCAAATTACTCGTTTCGAAAAAAATAATGTTTCTATTAATATTTACTCTATTGATGAAAATAAATCAATTTTTCCTGTTAAAGTGTGTAGGGAAGAAAAGAATAATCATTTTGACCTTTTAGTATTAAATAAACCGAATAATGCTAATTACCATTATCGTTATATAAAGGATTTTTCCAAGTTAATAAGATAACAGTTAACAAAACATAAAAAAAAATTGAAATATGTAAACGTTGTTTTTCGTTTTTTACTAAAAAGTCAACAAAATTGAAAGTTCATAGTAGATACTGTGGAAAATATTCGCCCGTAAATATAGTATTACCAACTACTGACAACAACATATTAAAATTTAAAAATTTTTATTATCAATATAGAGTTCCTATTGTGGTATACGCAGATTCGAATTTATTTTAAAGCCAGTTAGTACTTGTTTGCCTAACCCCGAAAAAAAATTTACTGCAGTTAACGAATTTCATATTCCGATGAGTTTTTGCGTGTATTTTGTTATAGATAGCAATATCCCTAAAAGTATTAGAAACCGATTACCTTCGGAACCATACTTATATCAAGGCGAAAATGCGGCGGAAAATTTTATGATATATTTAGTTGAAAAAATTAATTTAATTGGTTCGCTTATTAAACAGAATTTTCCGTTACATATGAATCGGGATGATAAAATAAAATTTAAATTGGCCACACACTGTGAGATGTGTGACAAAGAATTTACGTTATTATATCCTAAAGTTCGCGATCATTGTCATTTAACTGGACAATTTCGTGCAACATTATGTAATACGTGTAACCTGAAACGACAACAACAGAAATTTGTACCTATTTTCATACATGGTAGTTCTAATTACGATTCGCATTTTATAGTACATCAATTGGGTTATGATATAAAAAATATTCATGTAATTCCTAATACTAGAGAAAAGTATATTTCTTTCGCAAAAACAACACGTTCAGGTTTAAATATTAGATTTATTGATACTTATCGGTTTATGAATTGTTCGTTAGCTGAACTCAGTAATAATCTGCCTAAGGATAAATTTTTGTATACTGGAAAATTTTTTTCTGCTAACAGTATGCCGCTAGTAACCAGGAAAGGCGTGTATCCCTATGAATATACGAATTCCTGGAAAAAATTGGAAGAACGTAGATTACCCCGCATAAAATGTTTTTATAGTTCGCTAAATGATTCGGAAATTGGGAATGATGAATATGAACACTCGTGTAAAGTTTGGAATGATTTTAATATACAAACTCTTGGAGAGTATAGCGATCTATATTTAAAAATTGATGATTTATTATTATGCGACATTTTTGAAAATTTTAGATCTCTTTGTATACAATCTTATAAACTAGACTGCGCAAATTACTTTACAGTACCAGGTTTTGCTTTTGATGCGATGTTAAATTATACTAAAATTAAACTGGAATTATTAACAGATTATGAAATGTACTTAGTAATTGAAAATGGGGTACGGGGGGGAATTAGTGTTTGCATAAAAAAAGAATTTGTTGCCAATAATAAATATATTCCAGAAACATTTGATGTAACTAACCGAATTAAATTTTTAACTTATTTAGACGCGAATAATCTGTACGGCTGGGCAATGAATAAATGTATGCCATATGGCGGTTTTACTTGGAAAGATCTTAACGATAATTTAAATATATTAGATTTTGCAGACGATTCTCCCGTTGGTTATATTTTAGAAGTAGACGTTGAGTATCCTCATCACTTACATAATTATCATACCGATTTACCGTTTTTACCAGTTAATGAATGTGTTAAAGGTACAAACCAACAAAAATTGTTAAAACATTAGAAAATAAAGAAAAATATATATGCCATTATATTAATTTAAAACAGGCTGTTAAACACGGTTTAAAAATTATAAAAATTCATCGTATTTTAGAATTTTGCAGAGCCCTTGGTTAAAAACGTATATCGACTTAAATAAAGAAAAACGAAAACAAGCTAAAAATAATTTTGTAAAGATTTTTTTAAATTATTAAACAACTCGGTGTTCGGTAAATGTATGGAGAACGTTAGAAAAGGAATAGACCTTAAACTTGTAAGTGACGAAAAAAAATTATTAAAATTAATTACACAACCGGTATTTAAAGACAAAATAATTTATAATAAATCGTTATGTGCAGTGTTATCAGATAAAAAACGTTTATTTTTAGATAAACCAATATATATCGGATTTAGCGTATTAGAAGTAAGTAAAACGTTAATGTATGATTTCCATTATGATATTATGAAGAAAAAATACGGCGACAAAATTTCGCTCTTGTATATTGATACAGATAGATTTTTTTACGAAATTCTTACGGAAGATTTTTATAAAGACATATTAGATCGAGATTTATTTATTCACTTTGATACGTCAGATTATTCGCCCAATCATCCGTGCTCTTCAATTGAAAATAAAAAAGTTATCGGCAAATTTAAAGATGAATGTTTAGGTGTACCAATTAAAGAATTTATCGGATTACGCTCTAAATTATGTACATTTAAAACGGCGGATAACAAAATTAAAAAAAAGGCAAAAGGAATTTTAAAAAAAACGTTATTAGCAAACATATAAGCTTTGAAGATTTTAAAGAGTGTGTCTATTCTAAAACCGTTTTTAAAAATAATGAACGCGTAACTATAAAAAAAGATAATAATAAAATAAATAACTATAGAATAATGAAATTATTCCGATCAAAAAAACATTTAGTTGAAACATTACGTGCAACAAATTGGCGTTAAGTAATTTAGACAATAAAAGAATCATTTGTGATAATAAAATAGATACACTGCCCTTTGTCATTATTCATTAACATAAGGCGGCGTATGATGGAACAAGTTTTTAAAACGCGAAGAAAATATAATCAACGGAAGAATATAGTTAATAACATTTATGATACTAAAAATATTGGACTTAAAAATGTTAATATGTGTAATTGTAAAATAATTAAATTTATACCCGAAAAGGTGGATGAGTACAAATTGATGTTAAAATTGATGCGTCATAATCAATTTGAGCAAGTTGATAGTATATGTGACACTGCTAGTGGTCTTTATAACCAGCAAAAAGTTAATAAATGTAGTCATCAACATTATATAAAAACATTATAATTGTATGTTTATACTGAAAGAGATAATGTAAAATATATAATAAAGAAAAAATATGTATGTTTTTAAAGGTTTTTCTTATTTATTTTTTATTTACCTAAAGAACAAAAACACATTGATATATAACTGTATTAGATTTAGTAAGATATTCAAAATACGAATTAGTCGTGTAGGTTAAATCGTTGTTTCTTAATTCAATGTATAGTTTCATAAGTTCGATCCCCGATTAATTCGTATTTTTCATTTTATTTTTCAAATATATAATACGCCTAGCAACCAGCCAACCTTTCATATAAACCGCACCCAAGAAAAATATGTAATAACACGCGTTCAGAAAGTAAACGCGCATTAAAAACCGACCGACCTTTGCGTTAAACCACACCCAAGAAAAATATGTAACAACACGTGTTCAGAAAGCGAACGTCATTGAAAACCGGCCGACTTTGGGTTAAACCACACCCAAGAAAAATATGCGGATATTATGCAACACCACGTGTTCAGAAAGTGAACGTGCGTCATAACCAACCTTGACCCTGACCATGACCGCAACCTTGAACCTAACCTTGACCCCAACCTTGACCCTGGCCCTGGCCCTGACCTTGACCTCAAGGTTATCTTTGTTTACTTCCGGGGTCATTAACCCCTTTGTTTACTTCCGTGGTCAATGACCTTGTCCCAGCAGTAACAAAGAATAACTACTTATTTTCTTATGTAGGCCTACTGTGTGATTTAACCGCTTTGCAATTATACGCGAAATTAAAAACATTTAATAATGTTCACGATTTATTAAAATTTTCGAGTGAATTAATAGCAAAAAACGACCCATTTGATTCACCAATAGAATTTATCAAAAATTATAAATTAAATCAAATATATAATTTTGGTATTGGATGTTTAAATGCACCTGGAATAAGATTATACGGATCCCCATTATTTAAAGTATCTTCTTTCTTTTCAACCAACAAAAGTTGTTTTGACGATATTTATGTTATCGTTACAAATAAAATTTTCGAGATCAACAATTTAACTTTCCCAGCTTCACATATTATCGATGAAAAAAAAGTAAATTCTACACAGTATACTAGAGATTATGCTATTCTGCACTCGGCCGTATTGGAAGCAGTAGTATTTGTAATAGATTCCCGATATAAGTAGTGTGTTAGGGGGGCTCCGGACCCACCGATGGACGGGAGGGGTGGAGGTGATGACGTTTCGATCCTGACCTACCTCAACAGTCAGTGACGTCACTGAAACAACAATGGGGGTCATTGTTTTCCTACCACCACCCCACATGTCCTCCACTGGCTCCGTATCCTCTCCAACGTTTACCGGGAGACCGGTGCGGTCTGTCTATCGTTTTATTAGCGTCTATTGTTTCCGTATCGCCTATTCTTTCCGTATCGTCTATTGTTTTAGTATCACTGTTTCCGTATCATCTCCAACTTTTACCGGGAGGGCGGGTCAGACTGTCTATTGTTTTAGTAGCGTCTATTGTTTCCGTATTGCCTATTGTTTTAACGATGCTATTGTTCCAGTAGCGCCTATTGTTTTATTCGCGTTATTGTTTCCGTATTGTGTGCGAATTTTTTCGCAAAATATTTCGCACTCGTTCATTTCGGTCTCGGTCTGTGTATGTGCAAATTTTTTCGCAAATTATATAGTTCTCGTTCATTTTGGTTAGTTCGGAAGAGGTATATTAACTTTTCAGTCACTGTTATTTTCGTTCCACAAAAATATCGTTCCAAAATACCTGTTATAGGTATATCGGTCCATGAGGTAGGTCATGGCCGATCGTGAGGTCGTTGATCCGGTCATCAGAGTAGATCGTGACGTCACGTTTGCTGTTTTGATAGCCCCCCGTACTTGCCCGTGCGCGCGCGCGAGTTTTTGCAAAATATTTCGCACTCGTTCATTTCGGTCTAGTTCTCGTTCATTTCAATCTCGTTCAATTCGGTGTAGGTTGCGATCATCTCATGGTCAATGCCGTGGTCCCCAGCGCTGGACGATGCGTCGCTTGCGAGTGTCGAGATAAGACTGAAGGGGTTTAGCGAACGAACCACGTGTATATATAGACGGACAATCCCACTCTAGTCCTACTAATGAGCGATCTCTTGTTCACAGTGGTACGATTGCACAACAACCCGTAATGACAAAACACAACCGACATCTTGACAGCTATACAAATCGACATCACCTCAAAGCAGGAACACCGCAAGGATTTATACAAAAGCACGTCGAAATAAGCCAACAAAAAAAAACGATCTAGGCCAAACAGAGGGGTGAGTGACACATAATGGCACACTTGAGACGGATGCAAGGGGAAGCTCGCGCACAATTCCAATTAGCTCGCTGAATAGACAAGGTGAAGACGTGGACTGACTACGCTTGCGCAATAATGAACGTAATTTTTAAATTGTGTCTTATTTTAATCGTAGTAATTGAAGTTGTATCGTTCTAACTAAAACCGTAAAACCGACCTGTATTACTTGTAGAACAGGCATACTTTTTAGCTGGAAACAACAAAATATGTCAAAGTCGGATGCAGCGGATTAAGCGTCATTAACTGTGTTTGTTAAAAAATCCCTTAAAAAGTATAATTAAGAAAAATAATTTTGAACAGACAAAATGCCCGCGAGTCCCCTTTCTCACGGTTAGTGTCTAGTTACCAAAAGTTCAAGCAATATTTAACAATTAACAAATGTTTACGGTAAAATAAAATATTGCACTCTTTAGAACTTTCGCCACGAACTCATGTAACGTATTTCTATCTCTGTCTGTCTGCCAGTCTGCCTATATGTATGACCCTCTCTCTCTCTCTCTTTCCCTTTTGCACCATTAACCCAGACGCTTTCGCCTAATTTTACAAACTATTTTCATTATATTCAATTACACAGACGTAACCTGAGAGCGTGACGTTAGCTATACATGTCTGAAGTGTGTCCGTGTGTGTGTGTGTGTGTGTCTGAGGGGATTGGAAATAACATAAACAGATGTTGAAACATTAGTTAATCTCTTGAAACGTAAAGTGTGTTCAAAACGGATAATTGGAAATGTATTGAATTTATGAACAATCGGCTACTTTGAGGAATCTTCATTGTGCCGTGAATATTAACATAACCCGTGACATTAGTAATTTTTTACGTGAATGATAATTGTTATCTGCCTAATGACACAGTACTAAACATACTACTAAGATCCAAAATGCAATGTGTTGTATTAGTTGGTTATAATGACATCTTCTGTACATGGTGATGACACCTTCTGTGCCGGGTTTTTGAGAAACCGGCGTTTGTAGAAAATAGAAATTGTTTTATATATATATATATATTATTTATTAATGCAACGGCGAAGTTGTCATTGGAGTCGATCTGTAATATCGTTGTGCCTCTCTGCATGCGAGCGCTACCTGTTGGGGTAAGTGCGTAATTCTGTTCCTCGGCGCTCTGCATGCAGGCTCGTTAGTTGAGTTTTGCCAACCGCCAGGTGTACAGCTTATACTTCCGGCAGAGCTGAAGTTTCATTAATTGTTGTATATTCTATTCTTCATGGCTAGATAAACTCTCACAGATCTGCGGGTTCCCGAGGTAGTCGAGGATCTGATCCAAGCATGGAAATTCGACTCTCCATCTGGTCCTGAACACACACCAAAGCTCTCGTCCTCACCTGCCGGAAGGAGAAGCAGAATGAGCATGCCTCGGTAAAACCCCATCAGCTAGACGTCTGACTCACAGCGCACGGACCTCCTGGAAATCAGCTGGATTAAAATGAGGTGATATTCAACCAATTAACTTACACTTGGCCTACACAGAAAACACCTGTTTGCGCACTTAACAATCCGTAAAAACTCAAGTTAGACTTTTTGTGACGCACTATGACAGTTTGCATCTTCATGACGTTTTGATTGCGCTCCTGTCCAGCGGGACATAATCTGTATGCAGATTTTCGGCAACCTTATGTAGATAACGTACTTAGATTTGGGATTAATTCTACGCCCGGTTGCTGTCATGTGTCCTGAGCTTGGCCAAAACGTGCACCGTCATTTGATAAACTAGTGTCAGCCGGATTTTTTTATACAGGAACCAGTGATGAGGTTATGTGTGTAGAGTGTAAAGTTCTTCTACATGATTGGAACTCTAACGACGATCCGTGGATTGAACATGAAAAAGCGTCACCGAATTGTTTATTAGTAAAATTACACAATAATCAGTTTTAGATAAAAACAGCGTCATTATTTATAATACGAATTGGAAAGACGGTTGTAATTACTCTACCATGAAGTAGACACAACACTACAACTAATTACATGCGCATAACTAACGATAATTGCATACTTCGCCTTGAACAAGTCACGCGCTTAGAGTTGCAATTAGTTTACACACGGAACTGATAGAAAATAGTGTTTTGCTATTTCTTTTTCCTAGTAACATTGTGTAACAAATTTACACACGGAACAGAAATTAATTAATGTAATAATTTAAAAAACTTATTTTTGTTATTTATTTTTCCTGATGACATTGATAGTTTCAGTATAAAACATGAAACTACTGTCAACTCAATCACAGTTACTTCTAACGAAGAATAACCTACTTTAATTATGTGTGATAAAACTGAGAAAAGTGTTTTTTATTTAGACGGTACAGCCGTCTGCTTTAAGTCTAGCATCTTATCTAGGCTTCATGAAGAAGGTGCTTGTTATACATCGCCGTCGGATTTATCAGATTTGTGAGAGTCGTTTCCAGCGCTATATACACGTAAGGATGGTGTAAAGTTTAATAATATTGCATGGTATAGTATGTACCAAACTCAATTGTTTTTGGATGGGAAAATGGGTGCAGAATATACAGTAATGTGTTGTGACAGATCACCATTAACATCGTTCGTTTACGGCATAATCAATAAGAAGGGGGAAAAATTAACTGATAAGGTGATAAGGAGCTGGTAGAAATTATTCCTCATTGGATTATAGAGTATTTTAAATCAGCAAATGCGATGTTCTTAATCGATTCAGATATTAAAGCTGTTAAAGAACGACTAGTAAAAAGGGGTGAGTTTGATGTTTATTTAGCGACGAACGAATATTTCTTATTAAAAAATATCTTATTATTTTAGGACTATCGCAGAGTTGTGTGATATTCCAAATATAGATATAAAGGGGAGAGATTTTTTAGAACTTTACGAATATATCAAATCTTGGATATCAAATAAAATTAAATTTAAAATACGGTTTGATGATATTATATCTATTTATTCACCTAACAATACAGGTGATACATATAAATCGATGTGTACCTTTCACAGGAAATCAATCTCTAGTAATATTGATATGAATGGTTGTAAATGTAAGAAGATATCTGATCGTAAAAACAATTAGAAAAAAGATAATTTTATATGTATATATTAATGTGAGTGTCGTATACACTGATTGTTAAATCTGTTTAATTTAAAATTTGAGGAAAGGTATAACTAAAAAATAAAATGTATAATTTTAATATAGTTGTACTTACTTTTTTCCCTACACAACTATTTATGAGCGAGAGAGGTTGGACATAAATAAAAAAATAGAAGTATTTATTTATTCTTTTAATTCATTTTATTTATACATAAATACAATTATTTAGTGAAACTTTTTAATAATTCCACTAGTTTATAAATTAATCGGTTACTTATACAATTTATTCCAAATAGTTTTAAATCATATTTTTCAATTTGTTCAACAACATTTTTAAATTCATTATATTTGTACACATAACCATCTTTAAAGAAGTAAAGAAATCCGTCAATGAATCTAAATACGGAATCAATATTTTTTGGAACACCAGGAAAGTCGTCGTATGTATATCCATGTTTTTTAACTGAGAAAGAACATTCATCCAGTTCAATATAATATTCATAATTATAAAATATAAAAGTACGTCCTGTATATGTGTTAACAGCTCCATTTATTTTGGTTGTCGAATCAATACCAATACTAGTTGTTGAAACAGGAAAATTATTAACTAAACGTAATGATTTTATATCAAACATATAAATATTATTATCGACAAATATTACAACCTCTCCCGACGGTCTCTGGTACATCGTCGATATATTAGCAAAATTCGGCGGTAAAACCATTTTGTAATATTTTGAGATTTTCCATAGGATTTTTCTTTAATATTAAGCATCCAAAATATTTTATTCTGTAAAATATATAGATTATTGTTGATTACTAGAAATAAATGGGATCCATTAACTTTGCAAATATCAAATTGTGAATCTGTATCTGTTTTTTAAGCAGCGGTGGTTTTACAGTTGTAGAAGACGTAACTTTCGTAGTTGGAGTAACCGATGGAACTGGTGAGGGTGGAGGTGATGGTGGTAATCCGTATAAGCGTTGTATACCCTGTACATCATCCTTTCCTAAATCAATATTTTGACCATTATTCAATGTGTAGAATGGGAACATAATTGAAATATTATCGCTCGAATTCCCGAGCCCCAACGCATGACCAATTTCGTGAGTTAAAACGGATAATAAACTAATTTCATCGCCAGCTAAATTTGAATCGTTGTTATAATACCATTTTTCTTTAAAATCCAAATGAATTTCAACATGTGCACGGTGGGGGAGAGGATAGAAGGCATGACCAAGTACTCCTCCTCTACCATCAAAATTTTTATCACAAAATGAAGACAATTTTTTTGTACAGCGATGGTCAGACCATCGAAACGAGATAAGTATGTCAGGATTTTGTTGATCTCGATAAAATTTTAACGCTGAGTTTCTCCCATATATGAAAAGCTTCTGTCGTAAGTTCAATAATATTTTTGTGGGAGATATAAAATCCCAGCTTAATATTCTTTTATTCAACCTGGATGTCGCAAGAAATTCTCCTAGATCTTTATTTCTATATCTCGGTTTCTTAATTAGATTTAACGTTTCATTGTTTAATTTACCATCATTCGGTAAATCATAGTATTCTTGAAATAGTGTAAGGTATGAGGATAGAGACAACTCGTTTAACACAGAAAGTTCATCAACATTGTTTATATAACCAAAATTTGAATGATAATTAGCAATATAGTACAAGTCGGTCTCGTTCTCGGGCCGAACACTAGAAATAGCAATTAAAAGAGGTATTAGGGTTTTACCTAACCACATTCTGATATCTCTACTGAACACATCAGCTTTTTGTCGCTTAATATATAGAGGTTATTGCATCATTTTATTTTTTTTTGAGAGGGGGGAAAAATTTGTATATTTTCGACTTTAATATTTACTCAATTCTGTTGTTATGTAATGTCTACTAGTTGTTAAAATAATAATTGAATAAATCATGCTTTGACATTTTATTAATTGTATTACATCTGTAATTTGAATCTAAATTATTGTACGAATCTTTCAATATATTAAATTCCAAATTTGAATACTCAAAATTTAGATTGAAAATTTTTTGATTAAAATTTGTAGATCTAGGAAATAAAATGAATACATTTACATTTTATTTAATTTTATTAACAAAACCATAATCTTTTTTCCTTTTATAAGAGATTTTAGATATTCCACCCATTTGGTATGACCCACATCATCTTTCATGTTAAGCATTTTTTTTTAATTTTCATCACATGATGTATTCAACTAAGGCCAGTGTATGTAGTGAAGTGTATTTATATTGTTTCGTATGTTTTAGGTGTAGAAGGTGGTATTTGTTACAAAAGTGTTTTAAAATATTATAATGTGTTGTACAATATGTATATTTTGTGTATTTATAGCACTGCTTCCCTGTAATTAAGCAAACCGCTTCACAACGGCTCCCTTTAACCCATATTTTTTCACCAAACCAACGTTGTTTTTTATTTGAACCTCTTGAAAACCTATTGAAGTTTTTATTTCCATATCTTCTATTTACAGACATTTGAAAAAACCAACCAAACAGGAAGAAAAAATATAATAAAACAATAGCAATTTATGGAATATTATGTTTTTATTAGTTATAATAATTTTTACAATGTACAACATATATCTTTTGTTATAATTCAACGTATTTCAGTTTTACTATCATATTTCATCTATAATACTTCACATTTTTACAATTTTTATTTATAATATCTAAAATTTTTATTACAGATAGAACATTCAAGCTTACTTACTAGTGTACAGAGGAAATGATATTTATAACAGTTACAACTACTATGCCAATACTTATACCACCCAAATCGTTTTTACAATGTATAACATTTATCTTTTCTTATAATTCAACATGTTACAGTTTTAACATCATATATCATCTACAATATTCCACATTTTTACAATTTTATTTATAATATCTAGAAATTCTTACTACAAGCAGAACATTCGAGCTTAGTTACTAGCGGACAGAGGAAATGATATTTATAACAGTTACAGCTACTATGCAAATACTTAATTATAAATTCAAGAAATATTTGCACATTTCTTTTAGCACAGTATTCTATATTATGTAGAAATGTACAATCATCAAGATTATCTTTCAGTTTTTCTTTGAATTGTACCATATTACTACCACCCAAATCATCAATATTTATAATTTTCATACACCCCGGTAGACTAAAACTTTTGTTGAGAAATTTTTTCTTTTCACTACCTTTCACATAGATAGTGTTACACTCTATTGAGATAAATCAAAATATATTTCATATAATTTATTATAATGTTCGAGACCATCAGACCATGAAAAACCATGAATGTTTGTTTTCACCCAAAGCGCTTGTTTTTGCTGATCTCGTGACAACTGTTCAAAATTAAAGGGTGATAATAATAAATAGTCATTTACATTAAATTTTCTTTTTGGATATAATACATTAAAACATTTATTACATAAATCAAATTTCCGTTTCTTCTCTTCTGTCTCACAGTATACAGGTTTCTCTATCATATTAAACTCTTTTTTGCATATAGTACAATTTTTCTCGATTTTCAGCATTAACAATCTGGCTTCGTCATCTCCAAAAATTCCGGAGTAGTAATACAATACATTCTTAATTTTTTTTTTAAATAATTTATCATAATTAAATTTAATAAAAGATATTTCTTTTATAATATATTGGTTTTTTGTTTCCTTAAACCACTGTACATCTAGTACTGCTCCGTCCATTGTTTGATCTAAAGAAAAAAAATAATAAAAATATATATATTAATTACCAGTCGATCCAAAACTTATATCTCCATGCTCATTAAAATCTTTAAAATATACTGAAATATGTTTCTAAATCAACATCTTTTGGCTCAACATATTTTTCAATTATTATTTGCGCGATTTTATCTCCTCTATGCACGTAATATGGTCAAGGGCGAGTGTTTACTATTATAGCCCTAATATTCCCCATATAATCTCTATCAATTACACCACCAGCTACATCTATAGAGCTGTTTAATACTAAGCCTGAACGTGATGATATTCTATCATAACACCCAGCAGGTATTAATATTTGTAAGTCGGTTGTGATCAGTTCTCTAGAAAATTGTAATAACCAAGGCTTCTGAGGTTTAATCCAGCCGATTGTGAAGTGCTTCTAATCGGTGCAAAAGCGTAAGGAGATAGACGTTCAAAGCTGATGGTTTCCATTTTTTACTTAAAAAAAAAACAAAAAATTGATAGGGTCTGTTTCTATATATTTTTTTAATTTCTTTTTTCACACCCGGTGTTGAGGCGATGTTTTTCCCCGCTTAATGCAAAATTTTATTTAATATTTTGAAATTATCATCTTCAGATGATTTAATTAGAAAAACAGCTTTTCGCTAATTTTTTCCAACGGTCATTTTTTGAAAAAAATTTTAAATCGCAAGTATCAGGAACTTCAATTTTTATTAAATGACTACCCCACTCACGGGGTGTGGTGAGAATGTTCTGTTTATCGTTCGAAACAATTTGAATTACTTGAGGTATTGCTTTTTTTTTACTATCATCGCTAATTGAATCAAAACTCTTATTAAATTCGTCATCAGAATCATTACTATCACTATCATCATCCTCAGATTTTTCAGTTACATTATCAATAGTAGTAGGTAAAACGCTTACAATTTTTGATTTAAAAGCTAATACGATATTCTTTTTATAACATTTTACACTAAACTCTTCAGAGAGTGATTTAATATGGTTCATAAGTTCGTCCAAACTAAACACGTATTTTTGTAATTGTATCATTTTTAGTTGAGAATTTATTTATAATGATAGTTCGTTTTTATACCAATTAATAACTAAATTTAAATGTTCATATAGTTTATAAACAGCTAAATCAGTATTCTCAATGAATAATTCTGTTAATTTTTTTAATAAATCCTCCCACAAGCCGAATGTAGTTACTCCAGAAAAGTAAAAATTTTGATTATTTCTTGAATTGAGTAAACTTCTTCTGGCATTTGATCGGCTACTGGCGTTACGTCTGACATGATTTATTTCATAAACATTGATCTAAAAAAGAAAAAATATATTACTAATGAATTATTATTAGAGTTTTACTAATAAAGCGAATTAATATAAAAAATATTTACCTGTAGAGTAGCGATTTACAAACTTAGAAGCGGTAACAGAGAAGCTGATTGAAGCAAGAGAGCTCGGTATTGGGTCGTGAGTGTCGAAGGATTGAAACTCGGGGGGTTTATATAGTTCAGAAGAGGAATGTTGGGAAACAGGATAAAGCTTGCTTTAATCAACAACCCGTGTATTCAAGGTAATCGAGTAACTACCATATTTGAATGAAAGACGGAAAAGTTTTCAAGGTGAATATGTAATCCGTGTTTGTGCAACCAGTATGATAATGGTACATACATCATCGATATAAATATATAATCAATGTTTATGCAACCAGGATGTTTTTGAGATAACCACTAATAACGTGATTGCTAAAGACAAACATTCATCATCGATATAAATATGGAACGTGTTTTTTCAATCGCTTTTATATCTGTTTCTAGTATAAATCGTTCGAAACATTACTCTGTTCTTAGATACCAGTTTAGACATTATTTCACTTATGGATAAGAATTTACCTTTTAAAAACGAATCTACGTTAGAGAAGACAACTATAACACCGAGTTACCAAATTCGCCAGAAGCGTTACATCATGATTTGGAGAATAATACAGCTGAACCATCCACTTCAAACGATACACAACAGATGGGGTATTTGTCATCATCATCATTTTCTGATCTAACCGATTCTTCTGATGAAATGGCGGATGAACCCCCTCCGGGCATGACGTACAAGAAGAAAGCCAACCGCTTAAAAACTTGCAAGCTGAGGATGATTTTATTCAAATTGAAAACGCTTTTAGGGGTAATCTAAAAACTTTTTATCATAAGAACCACAACAAAAATATTAAAGATATTTGTCTACTATTAGTTCATGTAAAAACAAAATTAGAAAATATTTTAAACACTCTACTTATCGAATTTGGACCTATAAAATGTAATATGGTTGTTGAATGCACTTATATAAAACATGTTATACAGGGTAAGTCAAAAAGTAAAGGCAAATTTTATTTTCCCTGCTGCAATGGATGGCAGCACTGACTGAACAATGACATATCATAACCTCAAAGTTTGTTTGTTTTTTAGCTGTGTTATTTCAGTGCTCAGCTCCATTCGTAGTGATTTCACTTTATTACGCGTGCCCCGTTGTCCGTGTGCACCAAGGAAGAAATGAGGGGAGTGGTACGTTTTCTGCACTCTGAAGGGACTAAACCTGCGGAGATTATTCGCAGAATACAGCAGCAGTACGGTGAGAGCTGTCTTAGTGAACGCAAAATTTATGAGTGGATAAATCGCTTTAAAAATGTTCGTGTATCTATCTGCGATGAAGAGCGGTCAGGTAGGCCATTCACTTCGCTTCGAAGACGGACAGAACATCGAGACAGTTGAGCGAATGATTCATGATGATCGTCGGGTCAAAATTGATGACATTGCGCATGCGTTGAACATTAGCCACGGTTCAGCAGTTGCAATCATCCACGAATCACTAAATTATCGCAAAGTGTGTGCTCGTTGGGTACCACATCGACTGACAGACCAGCACAAACAGAAACGTTTGGAAATTTCGAAATCGCATTTAAGGCGTTTAAAAGAGGAAGGAGAAGAGTTTCTCAGTCGCATAGTAACCGTTGATGAGACGTGGGTCCATCACTTCGAACCACAGAGTAAGCGGCAGAGTATGGTGTGGAAACATCCATCCTCGCCTACAGCAAAAAAGTTCAAAAGACAAGTTTCTGCAGGAAAGTTGATGATGACAGTGTTTTGGGATATGAAAGATCCACTTCTAATTAATTATACTCCTAAAGGTCAAACAGTGAATAGTGACAGTTACTGTGAGCTACTGCGAGATCTGAAACCCAAAATCAAAACAAAGAGGCGAGGAAAACTTTCAAAAGGTGTGCTTTTGCTTCAGGACAATGCCCGTCCTCATACTGCGGGGAAAACGATCCAGTGCATTCAAGATCTTGGTTTTGAGCTGCTGGAGCATCCGCCGTACAGTCTCGACCTAGCTCCAAGTGATTTTCACCTTTTTGGTTCGATGAAGGAGCACCTGCGTGAATCCAAGTTTTCGTCGGATGACGAGTTGTGGAGGCGGTGCGCGAGTGGCTGTGCACGATGCCACAAATCTTCTTCCAGGACGGAATTACGAAGCTTGTCAAGAGATGGACCAAGTGCATAGAAGTTGAGGGAGATTATGTAGAGAAATGATGTTACTTGTCATCTTGTTTTCACAATAAAAAGTTCCTTTTTAAAAATTTACCTTTACTTTTTGACTTACCCTCGTAAATGAAAACAAGATAGAGTGTTTAAAACTAAAAACACTGAATTATTTATAGAGACTGATGTGAGTAAAATATTAGATAATTCAATAAAAAATATTTGTTATGAAGAACAAACATACGAAAGTCACAAATCTGGATGGGCTCATCACAATGTAGATGGAATATTGTTACGTATAAATAAATATCGACCTTTGAAAGGTTCGTCATATATTGCTCTTCCAAAATTTTTAATTTCAAGAGATTGTATTACTAATCCGAAAACTTTTTATGATAAAAATTGTTTTTGAATGGGCAATACTATGTAGTTATGTAAGTGGTTCACATGTTGAACGTATAAATTATTGATATAATGATTTGGAGACAAAGTTTGATTTTTCTAAAATTTCATTTCCTACACCTATTAAAGAAATTTGAATTTCTGAAAAAAATAATAATGTTTCTATAAACGTTTACGCTATAGATGAGGAAAAAATATTTATTCAATTAAAGTTTGTGAGAAAGAAAAAAACAATCATTTTGATTTGTTATTATTATATGATGGAAATACATAAAAGCAATATTATTGTTATATTAAATGTTCTAGTTAGAAAACAATTAACAAAACATAATGGAAAAATTGAAATTTGTAAATGATGTTTTATGCATTTTTATAATATTCCAAAATTAAAGTCGCATAAAAAATACTGTGGTAAATTTCAACCAACACGTGTAGTAATGCCTGAAGTTACTGTTTTAAAATTCAAAGTTATCAATTTAGTTTCCATATCCCAATTGTAGCTTACGCTGACTTTGAGTGTATTCTGAAACCTATTAGTATGTGTTTACCAAAATCAACAAAATCTTTTACAGAAGCTAATGAGTTACACATTCCTATGAGTTTTTGTATTTATTTACTTATTGATGACGATATCCCCTATAGTATACGATGTCAGTTACCAAAAGTAACTTATATGTCGGGGTAAAAATGCTACAAAGAATTTATGATGTATCTTGTTAAAGTCATTAATACCATAGGAAAGCTTACTAAAGAGATAAAACCACTGACGATGACTGATAGTGATAAATATAAATTTCGCACAACCACTCACTGTGAAATGTGTAAAGACGAATTTACTATGATAAAAAAACCAGTTCGTGATCATTGTCACTTATCAGGTAGATATCGTGCAGCACTGTGTAATAATTGTAATTTAAAGAGGAGGAAACAGTGTTTTATTCCAGTTTTTAATAATGGAAATTCAAATTATGAATCTCATTTTATTATACGACAATTAGGATATGACAGTAAAAAGATCCATGTAATTCTAAATTCATCTGAAAAATACATTTCTTTTTCTAAAAAAAAAAAGTGGGTAACAATTAGATTTGTTGATACATATCGTTTTCTAAATTTCTTCTTAGCGGATTTATGTAGTTTTCTTCCAGAAGATTGTTTCATTAACTCACGAAAATTTTTCTCTTTAAACGATATAAATTTAGTTACGAAAAAAGGTGTATATCCATATAAATATACGGATTCTTGGACAAAATTAGAAGAAAAACAGCTACCATCAAAAAAAGTTTTTTTTAGTAAATTAAACAATGAAGACATATCCGACGAAAAATATCAACATGCGGTGGAAGTATAGAATCATTTTCAAATAAATACGCTTAGTGAATATAGCGATTTATATTTAAAAACTAATGCTTTAATATTATGTGATGGTTTTGAAAATTTTCGCTAACTCTGCTTATCAATATATAATTTAGATTGTGCTCATTACCTAACTGCACCAGGTTTTGCATTTGATGCTATGTTATCCTATACTAAAATAGAATTGGAATTATTATCCGATTATGCTAATATTTAATGATTGAAAAAGGGATAAGAGGAGGGATTAGCCTCTGTATTAAAAGGCATGCGGTTGCAATAATAATAATAATAAGTATATTGACAACACTTATAATATTAATCTTCCCAACACTTATTTAGCTTATTTAGACGCAAACAATTTATATGGTTGGGCAATTAGTAGATGCTGCCATGTGCTGCCGAAATAGCTGTCATGGATTATAATTTTAATAAATGACGAGTGAAAATCAGTAAAACTATTTTATAGTTTTATTTTTTTAATATAAGTTTTTACATGATAATCACGCGATTTTCCGTTTTTACCAGTTAATAAATGTACAAATAAAAGTAAACAAAGTAAATTATTAACAACACTAGTATTAAAAGAAAACTATATTTGTCATTATGTAAACTTAAAACAGGCTGTTAACCATGGTTTAGTAATTAAAAAAATACATCGTCTGCTTCAATTTTTTTTTAAGTCAGTGGTTAAAATCATATATTGATTTAAAAACTGAAAAACGTCAAACTGCTAAAAACAAATTTGAAATTCATTTTTTAAAATTATTAAATAATTCAGTTTTTGGAAAGTGTATGGAAAATTTAAGAAAACGATCAAATCTCGAACTTGTAGGCAATGTAAAAAGATTACAAAAACTTATTGCACAACCTGTTTTTAAGGCTAGAATTATTTATGATGAAACACTATGTGCTGTATGTATTATTAAATAAAAAATCGATTTGTTTTAATAAACCGATCTATATCGGATTTACTGTACTAGAATTAGTAGTATATAAATGTTACTTCTGGAACAGGTTCATTGGCCCCGGAAGTAAACAAAGATAACCTTGATGTCACTGACCCCGGGAGTAAACAAAGATAACCTTGAGGTCAAGGTCGATGCCAAGGACAAGGTCAGGGTTACGGTCGAGACCAAGGTCAAGGTCGGGGTCAAGTTCAAGGTTAGTTATGACGTCGGATAGGACTGACGTATGTTTGAGTACATGTGTTCATATGTAAGCAACGTGATCTTTAATCACGGATTCTCGCCGTGATAGAAAATGTTTCATCATCGTTGACTCACACACGTTTGGGTACACGTGTTTTGTGAATCACATGTAATCGTTGCTTTCACCTAATTCCAGATAGCGTTTGAAACATGTATTTTTAATATATTACTTTTTATATCTGACGATTGTCATTCTATAGTAAAACGTGATACTGAAAGTCACGTTTATTTTTACTTTGTATAATGGAGGAAAAGAAGGAGCCAACCAGTGATAATAAGGAGAACGGTCCGTTTAAACAGCGCAGTATGGCCGATTCTACATCTACCCGCAGAAGGGTGAAATTCGACGTTGCTGATTCTATATCCGCTCCAGATAAATCATATACTGAGTTATACGAGAGGAGGTCATAATTTGGAATTAGCCTCTATCATATATTTCTCCAGCAGTTTTAGCCGTCGCAGGGTTTTATTATTATCCGCGAGTTTGTTACGACTGTTGCGACTGTGGTAATAGCAGACCGGATGACAGAGTACGCTGTTATTCCTACGGGCTCGAATTAGGTCTTTGGGAAGTTGGTGATGATCCGTTCGATGAACATGAGAAGTGGCCTCCGAAATGTGATGAAGTATTTAAAAACAGTCTAAAGAAAAGGATGGTATATGGTAATACATTAAAATATTAGTTATGTCTGCAAAATTTGTATATTATTTGGATAGGACAGCAGCATATTTTAAATCGAGTATATTAACAAATCTTTATCAAAATAACGTTTGTTTTACATCCTCATCCGACTTGGCTCAGTTGCAAAATGAATTTCCAGAGTTATATACCCACACTGATGGAATACAATTTAATACGATTAGTTGGTACTCTATGTATCAGACACAACTATTTTTAAATGGTGAAATTGGGAAAATTATAAGATAATGTGTTGTGATAGATCGCCCGTTGCCTCATTTGTTTATGGTATAGTTAATAAAAAAGGCGAGAAATTAGTTGTTCAAGAGTTGCAAGAAATTATACCTTCATGGATGTTGAATTATTTTAAATCATCTAATGTGTTGATTTTAATTGATTCAGATATTAAAAGTGTTAAAGGAACGATTATCAAAAAGAAATGGTTTTACACTAATTTAGAAACAGATGAATATTGTTTGTTAAAAAATTATTATTTTTAAGCTATTGCCGAAATTTGTAATATTATGTACTTAGGTATAAGTGGTAAAACGTTTTCAGATGTTTATACATATATTGAAAATTGGATACGGAATAAATAAAAAGTTTAATATAAAGTTTATATTTTTTGTTTTCCTAGATGGCGCGCTTGTTTTTCAATATTACTATTTTTCAGTGGTGATTAACCAACAGTTGTTTGTGTTGTGTTCGATTTAAAACATGAGAAATATTATAATTTTAGTATTTATTTCGTCGCTACTAACAAACTGTTTAACGGATAATGTGACGTTGGATCAAGTAAAATCATATTTATATAAATATGGTTATCTTCAAGTGAAAAATAATACTTCTTTAGAATTAATAAATGAAACAAATATTTTAAATGCGTTACTTATTTTTCAAGAATATTACAAGTTACCTGCTGATGGAAATTAATTAATTAAACCCAAGATTTGATGCTAAAACCCAGATGTGGTAAGGAAGATAATATATCTGATTTTCGATTAACAGCTTTTAAATGGAATAAACAATTGGTTACACGGCATTATTATTTAGCTACACAGGAGGTTTTGGAATTAACAAGTAAAGCTTTTGCAGTGTGGGAACAAAAACCTGGTATTCGTTTTAACATGATAGAACGAATACGGACATTTTAATTTCTAATAAATGTCTAAAACATATGATGCAAACACAATTAACACAGTGTATGAGAGAGTTTGATGGTGAATCGGGGTCGTTAGCACACGCGTTTTTTCCAGATTATGTAAATTCGAGACGAGGAATTCATGTGGACGAGGACGAGATATGGTCGTATTCTAGCGACAAAAATTCAATTGTCTGGTTATACAAATCTGTTTTCAAAGTTAATTCACGAAATAGGGCATGCGATATGGTTATCACATTCCGATGTACCAGATTCTGTTATGTTTGCATATTATAACGGAGAAATTGAATTAAGCGATGATGATGTTTTGGCTATCCAAAATTTGTATGGTAAACCACAACAAAATACATCACCAGTTTCTACAACACCTAAATTACCAACCAAAGAAGAAGATAATTATTCTATTGTTGCTAATTAAATTGATCTTTATCGTCTTAAACACCTTAAGACATTTCTAATAGCAGACAAGCGATTATTATACGAAAAATGGTTATGGATACTAAACCCCGATGATATGATATATTCTAAACCGATTATTATAACAGATTGGTTAACATGTTTACCAAAAACTTTTTCAAGAGTTTTAGCTGTCTATCAACGCCCGTCTGGTGAGATAGTGATGTTTGTTGATTCGCTTGTTTATATGTTTGACTTATTAAGTCTTCGATTAACTCACGGTTATCCAAAACATCTTTCATCTGTGTTTAATTACCAACCAAATAAATTGCATACTGTATTTAATAGTTATACAGGTAAAATATTTATACTTCATAATGATAATTATTTTAGAGAGGTTGATGAGTGTTCGTTTACAATTAGATCGTGGGGTTATATATCTCAACGTTTTCCAGGGATACTTCCTAATATTGATTCGTCGTTCAGGTTCATAGATGGTAATATATATTTTTTTAAGAATAATACCATTTTCGCGTTTAACGAATTTACTGGTAAGCTATCACAAAACGGAAAGAAACAATCTTTCAGTGTTTGGATTGGAATGTGTAAACGATTATGTATTATATTAGTTAAAGGATCTAATACAGAGGTTTAATAATACAAAAGAGAAATTAAAAGAAATATTTATACAGAGTAAACAACTATTTAAGATAAAGAAAAAAAAGCGTCCAACCGACCTTTCATTTAAACCACACCCAAGGAAATCATGCTGATATTGAGTAATAATAAGTGTTTAGAAAGTGAGTGTATGTTGAGTAAGCGTTGAAAGCTGGTTGACCTTTAGGTTAAACCACACCCAAGAAAATTAGCTTGCATTGCAAAGTCAGCACGTGTTCGACTTTATGAACAAGTTTTATAAAACTTTGTATAAACGGTATTTAAAGATTTACACAGAGCACGCCTCTAGCTGTTTAAACCGTTAACGCTCGGTCATACCAATAGCCTCGATGTATCAGGAAGATAGGATGAACGTATCACCTAAGCTTATATATTAACAATAATAAACTGTTTTAGTAAATATGCCTTCGCCATTCCTTTAAAAACAAAATCTTCAAACGATATTGTAAAAGCTCTTTCACCTATCTTACGAGCGAACAAAATAAAACATTTACAAACTGACCACGGAACAGAGTTTTATAATTAACACGTTCAACGATTGCTTGGTTATTATAATATAAATCATTATTCTACTTATTCTGATAAAAAAGCATACATAATCGAACGTTTTAATCGCACATTAAAAAACTATATGTGGAAGTGGTTTACTTCTAGTGGGAAATATACATGGATTGAAATTCTTCCTGACTTATTACATAGATATAATAATAGCATACACAGAACTATTAAGATGAAACCAATAGATGTGGGCTTACATAATGAAGAGTTAGTCCTTTCACGAATAAATAAAAATCGATTACTACTTAATAAGAAATCACCTAAATTTAAAGTTGGTGATAGAGTAAGAATTAGTAAATATAAGAAAGTATTTACAAAGGGTTATTTACCAAATTTGACAAACGAAATAATTACAGTTGATAGTATTAAACCAACAGTACATAGAACTTATATTTTAAGAGATGATACAGGAATTGTATTAGATGAGGGGTTTTACGAACAAGAAATTAGTAAAATAAAATTTGGAGATATATTTTTAATCGAAAAAATATTAAAGCGTAGAGGTAATAAATTATTTGTCAAGTGGTTGGGATATGATAAATCTAGCAATAGCTGGATTGATAAAAATCGTGTTATTTCATCTGTATTGGTTATTATCAAAATGAAGTTTTTACAACAAACAAAGAAACTGCGTATCCGGAACTTTGGTAAATCGATAGAAAAGAGAACAACGTTCATAGCGATTTATTACCAAATAATGTCAGGTGTCTTATCGTAGGCCCCAGTGACTCCGATAAGACCAATTTAATGTTAAATCTACTGTTTGATCGTAACGGGTTATATTTTGAAAATGTATGTTTTTTTCAAAATCGCTCTATCAAACAAAATATAAATTTTTAGATATGGTTGTATCCGATATGTCAGAAATAGATTATTATAAATTTTCTGAAAATGATCAAGTGATTCATCCTGGTGATGCTAAATCAAATTCTGTTATTATATTTGATGATGTAGCATGTGAGCAACAGGATAACATTAAACCATTTTACAATGTGCAGACATAAAAAAACAATGTTATTTATATATGTCAAACTTATGTTCAAATACCAAAACATTTGATACGTGATAATGCGAATTTAATAATTATTTTTAAACAAGATGATTTAAATTTAAAACATATATATAGTGATCACGTGAATACAGATATGACGTTAGAAATGTTTAAAGATATTTGTACAACAGCGTGGACACGACGGAAAAAAGGTTTTATTGTAATAGATAAAGAAAGCGATATGAAATGTGGGGGCGTTATCGTTTTGTTTTTATACTAATGATTTGTAATTGATCGTTCAATTATTTTTCATTATGGCACCGAGAAAGTCGCGTTCTGTAGATGAATGTGAGAAGCTCGCTAAAGAGATTGTGAAGATAAGAAAGAATATTCGAAAAAACATCAGACTAACACAAAACATAATTGATGCAGAACAACTTGGAGAAAAATCGTTAAGGTCCGTTGTCGCTCCATTACAAAAGTGAGTACAAGGAAAGAGCGCTGTTGCACCGCCAAGTAAAAGAGAAAGAACAAGAAGTAGATGTTGAAATGGACGATATTCAGGAGCGATTAAAAAAAAAAGGTTTTCAGAAGAATATGAAAACGATACATTATCGAACAAACGTCCAGTACCAGATCCTAAATTGAATACACCGCTTCCGTTACCAAGTGAAGAAGAAACAACGTATGAAACGCTACCTACAGCAGAAGAATTGATATCAACACCAGATGAACAAATATCGATTGATGATTATAATTATTGATATATGGTTTAAAGGATCGCTAGCGAGACAATATATGCGCAAATGTTTTGATGATGATAATCATGATATCGATCACGTTTTTGGTCCGTATTTTACAAATGGTACTACTTTAATGTTGGGTAAATACCCTATGAAAATTGAAGAAAATGATGATATTATAATCAACGGTTTTACATATGAAGTTACACCTGGTTTGTACTATCTTATTTTCAAAAAGCATCCAGATGCACATTTATATTCGGAAGAAGACTTAAACGCATATTCACATATGATAAGTAAAACAGGAGCATATTTAAATTTAACAACAAATAGAGTAGAAAGTAGTGCTAGGTGCAAATATAAAAATATAATTAAACTAATTATTTCACAATTACCAACATCTAAAACATCCGGCACAAGATTGCCAGAAAATCGTGGCCGAGGTTTATTAAAATTAAATAACAACAAACCTAATTATGTTTATTGGGATGATGTAAATGAATTACGTAAAAGACTACAATTGTTAATCGCTTCTCAAAGCCCCGGCCATTCAGGTCATAGCAACGAGATATTCTCGATTATAGAATAGTTGCATGAGGCGGGGATAATAAAAGGAGACGGTGCATCATTTGAAGCAATATTTTCAAAATGAGCGTTGATAAATTCGGACACTATAGTGGAGAAATGGTGGCAGGACCAAATATTCAACGTGGTCCAACAGGTGAGGGGTTTAAATTAACAAAGGATGGAAAGTTTAATATAAATAACAAAAGGCTGTGTAATGTTGGAGACCCGAAGACGGATAATGAAGCTGTGAACGTTAAATATATGAAACAAAACTCGATTACTTTATCAAATAATAGTAATCATTTTGATGTTGAAATGAAAATAATTACTAATTTAGCCAATCCACAAGAGCCTTTGGATGCTGTGAATAAAATATATTGTGAAAATACAACGAAAACTTCTCTAATTAATAGAATTCCGGTTAAGGTGAAAGATAATCCAGTTTATTTGTTTAAAAATAATCGTGTTACAAATGTTGCTTCACCTGTTTCTAAACTCGATGTTGTAAATGTAGAATATCCAAGAAGTGATATTATTATATTTAATAAAAAAAGAAAAACTCTTTTGATGCTGAGAATCACGTTATCGAACGACTACAAATTCCTAAAGAACAAGAAGACGCTGCAAATAAATTTTATGTGGATAATAAATTACCCGATTCGCTTGTACAACCTGGGTGTTGCGACTTTAGAAATAATAGATTAATCAACGTGGCTGAACCTGTCGACTTAACTGATGGTATAAATAAGCAAACTTTAGACAGTACTTTGAACACTTTAAAACATGAGATTGAAGAATACATAGACAAAAGAGTAGATTTTAATAGTGATGGTGAGACTAAGCTAGATTTTAATAAAGCTAAACTTGTTAATATTAGTGAGCCTGAAAGTGATTATGCCGTTGTAAATAGAAAATATGTATATAATCAGTTTCTTGAATATGATAAAAAATTACTAAAAATATTGTATAAGTTATATAAAGAACTTACTACAGACAAACCTGTTAAAAGTAAACACGAGTTTTATATTATATATATGGTACAGAGTATGTATGAAGAATCATTATTGCGTGTGTATCGGAACGATAAAGAGGGAAGTGGGCTAGTGGGTGACATTCTTGGTACTGTTATTAACAAATCGATCGACTTATTACCGGTTGAACTTCATATACCTGGTTAACAATATTGTGGACCCGGCACGAAGTTGGCTAAACGCTTGCAACGAGGAGATCGTGGAATTAATAAGCTCGACGCAGCGTGTAAACAACACGATATTGCGTATTCCAAATATTCAGATTCTAAAATTCGTTCTAGAACGGATAAAAAATTAGCTGAAAGAGCTTGGGAACGTGTTAAAGCAGAATACGCTTCGCTCACATAGAAAGCCGCCGCGTGGGCTGTAACTAATATTATGAAGGCGAAAAGCAAATTTGGTGGAGGTGTAAATAAGAAGAAGAAAGTTTCAAAAAAAATGTTTGAAAGGTAAAGGATTATACTTACGACCGTATAAAAAACGGGTGGAGGTATTAAAAAAAAAATCAAATCACCGGCGGCGGAAATAATTAAACATATCAACGATTCATCCGCTTTCAACAAGCGAATTATTGCTATATGTTACTCGATTAAAAATTCCTAATTGCAGAGGTATGTTTATGCGTGATACATTACCTCTAAACGATGGTATATGGAAAAATGAGGCTGGAATTGTTAATTTAGACAGTATTTACGGTCAAGGCACGCATTGGGTGTGTTACGTAAAACATGAGAATAAAATTAATTATTTTGATAGTTTTGGCAATTTAAAACCGCCTACTGAGCTGATTAACAATTTTTCTTCATCCATAGAACGTCCTATCGAAATCAGTTATAATTATCCACGAAAGCAAAAATTAGTTAATTGTGGGCACTTATGTCTTCAATTTCTTGCGGACAATGTTTTGTTTAAGTGGTAAAGGACCTGAATTGAAATGTGACATTTTTCCACCAATTGAACTAAATAATAACGCAAAATGAAAACTTGAATTGATCGATTTCATGACATACAATTCAATACCAAACGTGGAGAAGGAATAAATAATATACTATATTTTGATAATGATAAGAAAGTTGAATTACCTACAGGCTCTTACGAAATATCAGACATTGCAGCATATATTAATCATTACTTAATTAAAAATTATGAAAATGTTCAAGTGACGGTAAAGGCGAATAACAATACGTTGAAAAGCGAAAGTTTTTCTAATGTACAAATCGATTTTAAAAAACCTAATTCTCTCGCCTCCATATTAGGAATTGAAGAATGTGTGCTTGAGCCTAATAAATGGCACAGCTCAATCTTACCAATAAGCAGTGGCGAATCGTGACAAAATAATTTGGGTAGACATAAAAATACTATTCAACAGCACCCTCCTACTAAGATTGTTGACATTTTTAATGAACCAGTAAAACAATGGTAAATAGAGATAATGCTACCTCTATCCGACAATATCTAAGTGACTGTCGCATATCATTATACGTATAATTAGGCCTAAATATAAAGATAAAACTACAATATTTTTGTTAGTGTTGTTTATGAATCTTAATTAGAAAATATTGTTCAAAAAATATAAATTTTACTCATATTTTTTGAATGATGACAAATCCGGATTACTGTAGGCACTACACAATCGTTCATATTTTCTTGTAAATTTGTTCGTAACGCTGCGTCTTGAAGTTTGCAAAAATATCTATTACCCTTTCCTTGAAAGTTAGGTCCTTTGTCAATAAATGTCAATTCTTTTTCAATGGACAAAGTAGCCAAATGTAATAATTTTTTATTTTTGATGGCATTACGAAGGTACGTTTTGATGCTCTTCAGTGTACTCATTGAACGCTCAGTCGATGCTGATGTAACTGGAATACTCAGTACTAATTTCAGTAACTTTAATGTTTGTTCATACACAGTATCGAGTTGATTCTCCACAATACATTCTAGCAGTTTAATACACGGAAGCATTTTATCATCACTGCTGTAGATGTTCAATAATTCATTGCGCAATGTTACCCAGTCAAAGAATTTTGGGAATAAACATTTCAGCTTGTCAAACTGGAGTTGAGGAAAATTCCTCCGAAATTCAACAAACCTTTTCTCATTCTACAAAAAATATATTTTCAAATTCGCCGAATCTGATGTTTAGTTGCACTGTTACAGAATCAAGAATTTCTTAAGCAGCGCGTTTATGCACTTCACTTACAGATTCCAGCAATACATTATTATGGTCAGCATTCATGCACCATACAGTTCGTCCATACAGTTTTGCAGCACCTTATTTGAACGCAGTGCTGCGATATTTTCTTTCACTGTCCTAATTTCATTAATGCAGAGATTTACATCACTGCTAGATTTTGCCTGGAGCACATTAAACAGATGTTGAGTAAATACAAAAATTCGATCACATACGCACAAGTAAAACATGAAAGATGTCGATTTTAAAATATTTAGGAGACCAATTGCAGCACTCACAGATTCAGGATCCCAGTCATCACACTCGTTAATGTGAGAAACCGCACGATATAGTTCTTTGTAATGTTCTTTGATTGTTGAAACTGCCCGCGAATGGTAATTCCAATGGGTTGATGTTGGATGAAGAAGTTTAAACCCTTGTTCTCGGAGTAAATCAGATCTAGCAGCAGATCTACTGAAGAAACTATAAAATGCAATTAATTTACAAATAAACAATTTAACTTCTTTAATATTTCTTGCACTGTGTAACAAGAATAAATTAAGTTGGTGAGCATAGCAATGCACAAATATTGCCTGTGGACACTGTTGACGAACAAGGGTTTGTACTCCACCGTGACGACCAGCCATCACAGAAACACCGTGATATGTTTGGCTTACTAATTTATTTTCAATGTTATATTCTTTCAAAACTGAAATGATTTTATTAGCCAAAATTTCTGCTCTTTTGTTAGAATAAACATAAAAAAAGCCTAAAAATCGTTCCTCAGTTTGTAAACCACGAACGTATCGCACAATTATACTTAGTTGTGCTTTAACAGATACCTCGGTTGTTTCGTCAGCTTGAACGGAAACAAAATCAGCTTTGTTTATTTCATCAAAAATTGTTTCATTAATAGCGATGGAAACACACTTGATTAAATTATTCTGAATTTCAGAAGATGTGCCTTTAAATACAGTGCTGGTTTCTATATGTTCCTTCATGAAAGACTCTTCCATTGCCAGTAAATTTAAAGTTTCTAAATAATTGCCCTTATTAAGAGACTGCTCCCTTTGCTTATGGCTCCTAAAAGCTAACTCTTGCCTCCCTAAATAACAAACAACATCTATCAAACGGCCTACTATCCTTCGATCTTGAGCCACATTTTCATTGTGCTGCATTGCTTCAATTCTAGCTGATTTGGATAAGCAATGTTCTATTCTGTTACGTCCTAGCACGTGAAACATCTCAGAATTTTTTTTTTAAGAGTTTTGCTACCAGCATGTTTAGCGGCTTTAGCTTCAAAATTTTTTATAGTGCCTACTCCAACTTTGCTCCATAGTTCCTCTCTATTAAACATCAAACAATAATAGCAGTGCAGAGTTTTGTTTCGCTTACAACTAGAGAGCCACCTATATTTACTATACCAAACTTTCTGATATTTTCTGACAATTTTTCCATTCTTTTGCGATAAATCTAAAGGCGGCCGAGGTATTTTTGACTTTAGCAATACCTTTTGCTCTAAAGGTAACGTACTGATTTCGTATTTTAACAAACATTCTAGTTAACCAAAGTTGTCAGAGTTCATATTAAATACTTCTGCGACAGAACTGGTACTAACTGTATTCATTTTGCTGCATTAAATCAATTAAACAGTATGCTTAAAACACTTAAAGGACGACACTTAAAAATGTTTATTAATAAATAATTAGTACGTAAATGATCACACACTTCTTAGTCTATAACACTGTATACAAAATTAAAAATAATTTGCAAACGCAACAAAAACATATATTCACTACGCGCGCATAATGAAACGAACACAGGCGGCCAGGCGAAAATTCTGTACTATTCACTCTGTACGTGTCTTTTGACGAGATGTACCGGACATATGATTATGCTGCGCCAGCAGGTTCCTTCCCGTTGCCGTCCATCAAAGCCCTCCTCACCTCCAGCCTTGTTGAAAAGACATTCCAAGTAACGTCTACCCTGATACTCGGCGTAAAGTTGCATCGTACAGCAAGGTTTTATGGATCACGCGGTCGCTTCATTTAGCGTAATATTTAACTTCTTAAATTAGTTTTATACCCTTTCTGAGTATCTTACGCATCTTAATTCATGAATAAAAGTTAATTGCTTTATGAATAAATTATTTGGGGAGACACTGTCTACCCTGTCTCCCCTGACGCTTCGCCACTGCCAATAAGTATTGTTCGAGTAGAGATCGTTCGATTAGTTTGCAATCTCGTCAGTTATTCATTTAATAACGGTATTGAAGGTCATATAATACACGAATTTTATCCCGCGGTTCCACCAGGATTTAAAATCGTTGAAACACCAACAAATGTAATTTATTTGCCAGTAAACACATCGAGAATACATCATATTACAGTAAGATTAGAAGATCAACAAGGAAGACCGATTAGTTTTAGAGACGAGATAATAACGTTACGTTTACACCTTAGAAAACGATAAAAATGAGGTTTACTTTTTGTTATGGTAACACCTATAAAACGGCCGTTTACGATCTGAATAAGATCAGTAGAGATAAAAATATTAAACGGTTAACACCTCAAAATGAGAAATTTTTACAATTATTAGGGTTAACAGTAATAACTGAATATTCGAAAAAAATGAGTATTTTAAATATATTAAACAGTCCCATATATGAAGACGATGCAATAGTAAGATTAAAATATCAGACCCATCATCCGTATACTTCAAGCACGTATAATAATAATGATGAAATTAGAATACCAATCAATCAACAAGATGTTTTTACGTTTCCACACGATAATTATCTCTATATACTATTAGAATACACAAATAATTTAGGTGTATTTGATCAAATGTATAAATTAGTTTCGAACGCTGTAGCATTTTTATTTGATTAAATTAGATATGAAATATGTGCGTCAGAAATTGATCGAATTAAAAATGTTGGAATAACGACAACGATGAAGAATCTATTAATAATTAAACCTTATGAAGTTAATACTTTCGAAAATGCCGCTTGGAATGAAAATTTATATGGGGCTCTATCACCAACTGAAAAAGATATCGTATTCTGTATTCCATTAAAAATGTTGTTTGGACTCGTTGAGGATTATAAACGTATTCTGCTAAATATTAAACAAGAATTAGTTTTAATAAGAGCATCAACCGATAGTAATGCAGTTATTTTACCAGAAACGGTGACTGGATGCAAATTCACAATAAAACAGATATCATGGATAATGCCATATGTGTATGTAAATGAAAAAAAAATGATTTTTTTTAAATAATAGAGCGTGATGAACCTATATTGATCCCCTTTAGGAAATGGGAGCTTTATGGATATCCGTCTACACCACAAGCGAAGCAGCACACTTGGACTGTCAAAACGTCATCACAATCAGAAAAACCTCGTTACGTTATTGTCGGCTTTCAGTCCGATAGGAAAAATAATATACACAAGAATTCGGCAAATTTCGATTCCGTATCACTACGTAATATTAAATTATATTTGAATTCAGAATACTATCCATACCATAATCTAAATGGTCAATTGTTACTTTTACACGAATTTTATAGACGATTTCAATCTTCATATTACTATGGTAGTAAGGACGCACCAATGATGAATCGTGAAAATTTTATAACTCATACGCCTCTGTTTTTTATTGATTGTTCTAAGCAAAACAAATCATTAAAAACAGGTTCAATAGATGTTCGTCTTGAAATAGGAACATCTCAAAATATACCCGAAAAACTGCAATCTACTGTCTTATTATCTATGATACAATTATGCAATACACACCATTATCTGGTTTCGTAAGAAAATCGCTTATCTAAATGGGTAATCGTTTTCTTTGATTTTATAATGAAGCATGAAGAATATTTTTACAGTATTCACGCTTTTGCATTCAATAAGAATGGTTGAATACGTTGTCGATTTTCAAGGTTTCCGAGATGATGGAAAAAACTTTAATTTTAAGGAGTTGTGTATGCAAAAAATAGAAAACGTCAAGCTTGTTGGCGTTAGAGAACAACATTTATTTTTACCAGCATTTGATTATAAACATTTATCAAATAGAAAGAAAAAACATACAAACTGGCTTAAAGAGAGAATACACGGATTTAGTTGGAACTGTGGGCTTCAAGACTACTCTGAATTACAAACGATTTTTGATAAATTATCCGAAGTTAAGCGTATCTATGTGAAAGTATCAGAAAAGAAGCTGTTGTTGGAAGCACAACTAAATTCGCATGCTGGAATTGTCGATACCGAAACTTTAGGATGTCCGTCTTTAAATATATTGAAACAGCAGAGTGTATATAGTGTTAACTGTCCTTATAAACATAATGTAAATAAATGTGATTTAAATAATGTTTGTTATATAAGCGAATGGTTGATGTATTATTGGAACAGTGAATGTAATAAACATCAAAAAGTTAAAAGAATTAGATATTGGGACTATGTAGCGGATATAAATAAAAATGTATAAACTTTTATGTAAAATAATAAAAATTTTTATTTTTGAAACTAATCTAATATTATTATCATCCTCATCATCAATAACCTGAATTGTGTCTTCATCCGGTGGTGTTGGTGACGGTCCCCTTCGCCGTCTCACATTTCGTCCAACTGGCGGTGCTGGCAATCTGCGGCGCATTGGTCTGACAACGGCCACAGGTCTTTCCCGACGTTGAGATGTGTATAAAGATATCATCACAAAGAAGAAGAAATTTATGAAACAATCAATCGGTTCCATATCTGTAATTATATATATGTTGTAGTAATTATATATATGTTTTATACTGAGGGATTGTGTTTTAGGAAAAACAATGATAATAGATTGTTTTAAAATACGTTTTTATTACATATAAATAGAAAAAAGAATTACAAATTATTATATAACAATAAATTCTATATAAGAAAAAATATACAATACGCATTACTTAAGTTGAATCTTTTTTACATTTTATATAATTGAACAAATTTTGGGTCCGGCTTTCATCCACAAATTTTATATACAAGAATATACAAATTTTATATATAACAATATACAATACAAATTACATAGTTTAATATTTTTCTTTTTTTACATTTTTTATTAGAGTCAATTCTTTTGCGGTTTGTAAAAACATTTTATATAATTGAACAAATTTTGGGTCCTTCTTCGAATTTAATAAAAATTGGTATCTATATGCGGCTTTCAACCACCAGCTACTTTTTTCTAAATTAGCTATATCTTTTGTGTCCCAAATTTCAATTTTTATTAAATATGGTCCCCTTTCGCTGGGTGTTGTTATTACTTTTCTGGACCCATTTTTTATAAATGCAATAAATTGCTGAAAAATCTGATCTTTTTTATCTAGTTTTTTATTTAATGTGGTAAACACTTGATCTAATTCATCGGTACTATCAGGTTCTTCGGCAATTTCTAATTTGTCTGATTCATCAATTTCTATTTTGTCATCTTCTTCTATATTTGTATTTTGTTTAATTAAAGCACTAATATAACTATATATAGATTTTAATATATTTTTTCCGTAAAATTAGGAATATTTCAACTTAAATAATCATAAATTTCGTCAATATCAAAAAGATAATTATTTACTGATAGTAGATCCTTTTGTGAATTTACAACTGTTAATTCTAAAGCAAGTCTAATTTTTTGGTTATGTCTGTTAACCTAATATACAAATTAAAAACATCTAAATCATTTAAATTAATAATATTAGTTTTAATATTCTTTATAGCATCCTCCCATAAGTATAGTGATGACAACCCATAAAAATATAATAATTTAACTACATCTTCTAAAGAAACATATTCGTCGGTGCGATGAGATGGTCCTGCAGCGATGTCCATTGGTAGAAAAACAAAAAATTTATTAGCTTTCTGCTAAAAATTTATCGATTTCTAACAATACTTCTTTATTTTCATCATTATCATTTAAACCGCTTATTCCCCCCGTAGAACCAAAACCGTTGTCACCTCTCTTAGTATTATCTAAGGTTGATATCTCTCTCAGTTTTGGTTCTTCAATCTTTTCACAAATCAGTTGTGCGATTCGATCTCCTTTATTTATGTTAAAATACCCCGATGAATGATTAAAAAGAACTACACCCACGTTTCCTCTATAATCTCTATCTACCACACCAGCTCCAACGTTAATGTGGTACTTAAGAGCCAATCCTGAACGTGGCGCAATTCTACCATAACAACCATCGGGTATTTTTACGGCTAAATCTGTTTTTATCAATTGTTTATCATAAGGATTAATTTTGTAATTGTATGCGCTACGGAGATCAAACCCCGCCGACTGATTAGTTAACTTTTCGGGAGGATAAACGTTTTCAGATAATTTTTTAAAATAAAGAATTGATGCAGTCATTATTGTCCTATAACATACAAATAATCGTTTTTGTTATATAACTATTTTGAAAATAATGTTTTAAAAGTAGGCCTATACAAAAAATAATTACCTGATAGAGTTGATATAAAGATGATGCGATGTCAACAACTTTCTGATTACTCTTGAAGCAGTTTGAGCGTGTACAATCTAATTTCGAGACGCTTTATATACTATTTCTCTCTATAGAAAAATCCTTTCGCTGCAAGTATGCAAATCAGCACGTGTTTACAGAGTTGTTACCCAACCCAGTTGGCAATATTCCAAAAGTATAAAGATTAAATCACACTCTCTGTGCCGTTGTTATTTTCCGTAACCTACTTTTTTCTATTCTTTTTACGCGGATATATAAAGACGGGCAATACAGACAGAAAAGAACACGCCGACAAAAATTAACTAAACGTAAGTATAAAAATTATTTTTTTTATTAATACGGAACTGATACGAATATTTTTTATTTAAATATACTCTTATAGATTATAATGGACAAAAATCTGCCGTTTAAAAAACGACAAAATATGAGAGATGCCGTTGAGCAAGAACAGGTGATGGATACTTCATCATCACACGCACGAGCACCTTCACCACAGCCTGGTCCATCACGCACGCCAGATTTGGGTCTGTTACACAGTCAAACATGGTCAACATCGACATGGTCAACACCTCCATCATCTCCGGCATCATCATCATCATCAACGATAAATTTTAAATTAAAATCTATTAGACTACAACAAATTGTAGAATCTAATAGCTTCATTGAAATAGAAAACGCCTTTAGAGGCAATTTAAAAACATATTTTTATAAAAATACTAATAATAATTATAAAGATATTTCCTTAATATTATATTAAATTAAATATCATTACAATTTTAAGTAACATTATTTCAATGTTTGGCCCGATAAAATTTAACATTGTTGTTGAATGTATTTATATAAAACCTGTCATTAATGAAACACAAGATAGATCCTTTAAAACAAAAAATATTCCAATTATAGATAACGATAATTTAAATATGACAATAAACAACGCAATCAGAGACATTTGTTATGATGAAGACATATATAAAAAAAAAAGGTTCCGGATGGAGTCTTCACCGTATAGACGGGATTTTATTACGAATAAATCGATTTAAACCATTAAGAGGAGCTTAACTTCCAAAATTTTTACAGATTAAAAAATGTATAATAAATCCAAAAAATACAGATAGTTATTGTTTCAAATGGGCAATCCTCTCTCGTTATGTTACTGGACCACACATTGAACGTGTTAATTTTTGTTATTTTAATTTAGAAAACAAGTTTAATTTTAAACATATAGACTTTCCTACACCTTTAAGTCAAATTACTCGTTTCGAAAAAAATAATGTTTCTATTAATATTTACTCTATTGATGAAAATAAATCAATTTTTCCTGTTAAAGTATGTAGGGAAGAAAAGAATAATCATTTTGACCTTTTAGTATTAAATAAACCGAATAATGCTAATTACCATTATCGTTATATAAAGGATTTTTCCAAGTTAATAAGATAACAGTTAACAAAACATTAAAAAAATTGAAATATGTAAACGTTGTTTTTCGTTTTTTACTAAAAAGTCAACAAAATTGAAAGTTCATAGTAGATACTGTGGAAAATATTCGCCCGTAAATATAGTATTACCAACTACTGACAACAACATATTAAAATTTAAAAATTTTTATTATCAATATAGAGTTCCTATTGTGGTATACGCAGATTCGAATTTATTTTAAAGCCAGTTAGTACTTGTTTGCCTAACCCCGAAAAAAAATTTACTGCAGTTAACGAATTTCATATTCCGATGAGTTTTTGCGTGTATTTTGTTATAGATAGCAATATCCCTAAAAGTATTAGAAACCGATTACCTTCGGAACCATACTTATATCAAGGCGAAAATGCGGCGGAAAATTTTATGATATATTTAGTTGAAAAAATTAATTTAATTGGTTCGCTTATTAAACAGAATATTCCGTTACATATGAATCGGGATGATAAAATAAAATTTAAATTGGCCACACACTGTGAGATGTGTGACAAAGAATTTACGTTATTATATCCTAAAGTTCGCGATCATTGTCATTTAACTGGACAATTTCGTGCAACATTATGTAATACGTGTAACCTGAAACGACAACAACAGAAATTTGTACCTATTTTCATACATGGTAGTTCTAATTACGATTCGCATTTTATAGTACATCAATTGGGTTATGATATAAAAAATATTCATGTAATTCCTAATACTAGAGAAAAGTATATTTCTTTCGCAAAAACAACACGTTCAGATTTAAATATTAGATTTATTGATACTTATCGGTTTATGAATTGTTCGTTAGCTGAACTCAGTAATCTGCCTAAGGATAAATTTTTGTATACTGGAAAATTTTTTTCTGCTAACAGTATGCCGCTAGTAACCAGGAAAGGCGTGTATCCCTATGAATATACGAATTCCTGGAAAAAATTGGAAGAACGTAGATTACCCCGCAAAAAATGTTTTTATAGTTCGCTAAATGATTCGGAAATTGGGAATGATGAATATGAACACTCGTGTAAAGCTTGGAATGATTTTAATATACAAACTCTTGGAGAGTATAGCGATCTATATTTAAAAATTGATGTTTTATTATTATGCGAAATTTTTGAAAATTTTAGATCTCTTTGTATACAATCTTATAAACTAGACTGCGCAAATTACTTTACAGTACCAGGTTTTGCTTTTAATGCGATGTTAAATTATACTAAAATTAAACTGGAATTATTAACAGATTATGAAATGTACTTAATAATTGAAAATGGGGTACGGGGGGGAATTAGTGTTTGCATAAAAAAAGAATCTGTTGCCAATAATAAATATATTCCAGAAACATTTGATGTAACTAACCGAATTAAATTTTTAACTTATTTAGACGCGAATAATCTGTACGGCTGGGCAATGAATAAATGTATGCCATATGGCGGTTTTACTTGGAAAGATCTTAACGATAATTTAAATATATTAGATTTTGCAGACGATTCTCCCGTTGGTTATATTTTAGAAGTAGACGTTGAGTATCCTCATCACTTACATAATTATCATACCGATTTACCGTTTTTACCAGTTAATGAATGTGTTAAAGGTACAAACCAACAAAAATTGTTAACAACATTAGAAAATAAAGAAAAATATATATGCCATTATATTAATTTAAAACAGGCTGTTAAACACGGTTTAAAAATTATAAAAATTCATCGTATTTTAGAATTTTGCAGAGCCCTTGGTTAAAAACGTATATCGACTTAAATAAAGAAAAACAAAAACAAGCTAAAAATAATTTTGTAAAGATTTTTTTAAATTATTAAACAACTCGGTGTTCGGTAAATGTATGGAGAACGTTAGAAAAGGAATAGACCTTAAACTTGTAAGTGACGAAAAAAATTATTAAAATTAATTACACAACCGGTATTTAAAGACAAAATAATTTATAATAAATCGTTATGTGCAGTGTTATCAGATAAAAAACGTTTATTTTTAGATAAACCAATATATATCGGATTTAGCGTATTAGAAGTAAGGAAAACGTTAATGTATGATTTCCATTATGATATTATGAAGAAAAAATACGGCGACAAAATTTCGCTCTTGTATATTGATACAGATAGATTTTTTTACGAAATTCTTACGGAAGATTTTTATAAAGACATATTAGATCGAGATTTATTTATTCACTTTGATACGTCAGATTATTCGCCCAATCATCCGTGCTCTTCAATTGAAAATAAAAAAGTTATCGGCAAATTTAAAGATGAATGTTTAGGTGTACCAATTAAAGAATTTATCGGATTACGCTCTAAATTATGTACATTTAAAACGGCGGATAACAAAATTAAAAAAAAAGGCAAAAGGAATTTAAAAAAAAACGTTATTAGCAAACATAAAAGCTTTGAAGATTTTAAAGAGTGTGTCTATTCTAAAACCGTTTTTAAAAATAATGAACGCGTAACTATTAATAAAGATAATAATAAAATAAATAACTATAGAATAATGAAATTATTCCGATCAAAAAAACATTTAGTTGAAACAATTACGTGCAACAAATTGGCGTTAAGTAATTTAGACAATAAAAGAATCATGTGTGATAATAAAATAGATACACTGCCCTTTGTCATTATTCATTAACATAAGGCGGCGTATGATGGAACAAGTTTTTAAAACGCGAAGAAAATATAATCAACGGAAGAATATAGTTAATAACATTTATGATACTAAAAATATTGGACTTAAAAATGTTAATATGTGTAATTGTAAAATAATTAAATTTATACCCGAAAAGGTGGATGAGTACAAATTGATGTTAAAATTGATGCGTCATAATCAATTTGAGCAAGTTGATAGTATATGTGACACTGCTAGTGGTCTTTATAACCAGCAAAAAGTTAATAAATGTAGTTATCAACATTATATAAAAACATTATAATTGTATGTTTATACTGAAAGAGATAATGTAAAATATATAATAAAGAAAAAATATGTATGTTTTTAAAGGTTTTTCTTATTTATTTTTTATTTACCTAAAGAACAAAAACACATTGATATATAACTGTATTAGATTTAGTAAGATATTCAAAATACGAATTAGTCGTGTAGGTTAAATCGTTGTTTCTTAATTCAATGTATAGTTTCATAAGTTCGATCCCCGATTAATTCGTATTTTTTTATTTTATTTTTCAAATATATAATACGCCTAGCAACCAGCCAACCTTTCATATAAACCGCACCCAAGAAAAATATGTAATAACACGCGTTCAGAAAGTAAACGCGAATTAAAAACCGACCGACCTTTGCGTTAAACCACACCCAAGAAAAATATGTAACAACACGTGTTCAGAAAGCGAACGTCATTGAAAACCGGCCGACTTTGGGTTAAACCACACCCAAGAAAAATATGCGGATATTATGCAACACCACGTGTTCAGAAAGTGAACGTGCGTCATAACCAACCTTGACCCTGACCATGACCGCAACCTTGAACCTAACCTTGACCCCAACCTTGACCCTGGCCCTGGCCCTGACCTTGACCTCAAGGTTATCTTTGTTTACTTCCGGGGTCATTAACCCCTTTGTTTACTTCCGTGGTCAATGACCTTGTCCCAGCAGTAACAAAGAATAACTACTTATTTTCTTATGTAGGCCTACTGTGTGATTTAACCGCTTTGCAATTATACGCGAAATTAAAAACATTTAATAATGTTCACGATTTATTAAAATTTTCGAGTGAATTAATAGCAAAAAACGACCCATTTGATTCACCAATAGAATTTATCAAAAATTATAAATTAAATCAAATATATAATTTTGGTATTGGATGTTTAAATGCACCTGGAATAAGATTATACGGATCCCCATTATTTAAAGTATCTTCTTTCTTTTCAAAAAACAAAAGTTGTTTTGACGATATTTATGTTATCGTTACAAATAAAATTTTCGAGATCAACAATTTAACTTTCCCAGCTTCACATATTATCGATGAAAAAAAAGTAAATTCTACACAGTATACTAGAGATTATGCTATTCTGCACTCGGCCGTATTGGAAGCAGTAGTATTTGTAATAGATTCCCGATATAAGTAGTGTGTTAGGGGGGCTCCGGACCCACCGATGGACGGGAGGGGTGGAGGTGATGACGTTTCGATCCTGACCTACCTCAACAGACAGTGACGTCACTGAAACAACAATGGGGGTCATTGTTTTCCTACCACCACCCCACATGTCCTCCACTGGCTCCGTATCCTCTCCAACGTTTACCGGGAGACCGGTGCGGTCTGTCTATCGTTTTATTAGCGTCTATTGTTTCCGTATCGCCTATTCTTTCCGTATCGTCTATTGTTTTAGTATCACTGTTTCCGTATCATCTCCAACTTTTACCGGGAGGGCGGGTCAGACTGTCTATTGTTTTAGTAGCGTCTATTGTTTCCGTATTGCCTATTGTTTTAACGATGCTATTGTTCCAGTAGCGCCTATTGTTTTATTCGCGTTATTGTTTCCGTATTGTGTGCGAATTTTTTCGCAAAATATTTCGCACTCGTTCATTTCGGTCTCGGTCTGTGTATGTGCAAATTTTTTCGCAAATTATATAGTTCTCGTTCATTTTGGTTAGTTCGGAAGAGGTATATTAACTTTTCAGTCACTGTTATTTTCGTTCCACAAAAATATCGTTCCAAAATACCTGTTATAGGTATATCGGTCCATGAGGTAGGTCATGGCCGATCGTGAGGTCGTTGATCCGGTCATCAGAGTAGATCGTGACGTCACGTTTGCTGTTTTGATAGCCCCCCGTACTTGCCCGTGCGCGCGCGCGAGTTTTTGCAAAATATTTCGCACTCGTTCATTTCGGTCTAGTTCTCGTTCATTTCAATCTCGTTCAATTCGGTGTAGGTTGCGATCATCTCATGGTCAATGCCGTGGTCCCCAGCGCTGGACGATGCGTCGCTTGCGAGTGTCGAGATAAGACTGAAGGGGTTTAGCGAACGAACCACGTGTATATATAGACGGACAATCCCACTCTAGTCCTACTAATGAGCGATCTCTTGTTCACAGTGGTACGATTGCACAACAACCCGTAATGACAAAACACAACCGACATCTTGACAGCTATACAAATCGACATCACCTCAAAGCAGGAACACCGCAAGGATTTATACAAAAGCACGTCGAAATAAGCCAACAAAAAAAAACGATCTAGGCCAAACAGAGGGGTGAGTGACACATAATGGCACACTTGAGACGGATGCAAGGGGAAGCTCGCGCACAATTCCAATTAGCTCGCTGAATAGACAAGGTGAAGACGTGGACTGACTACGCTTGCGCAATAATGAACGTAATTTTTAAATTGTGTCTTATTTTAATCGTAGTAATTGAAGTTGTATCGTTCTAACTAAAACCGTAAAACCGACCTGTATTACTTGTAGAACAGGCATACTTTTTAGCTGGAAACAACAAAATATGTCAAAGTCGGATGCAGCGGATTAAGCGTCATTAACTGTGTTTGTTAAAAAATCCCTTAAAAAGTATAATTAAGAAAAATAATTTTGAACAGACAAAATGCCCGCGAGTCCCCTTTCTCACGGTTAGTGTCTAGTTACCAAAAGTTCAAGCAATATTTAACAATTAACAAATGTTTACTGTAAAATAAAATATTGCACTCTTTAGAACTTTCGCCACGAACTCATGTAACGTATTTCTATCTCTGTCTGTCTGCCAGTCTGCCTATATGTATGACCCTCTCTCTCTCTCTCTTTCCCTTTTGCACCATTAACCCAGACGCTTCCGCCTAATTTTACAAACTATTTTCATTATATTCAATTACACAGACGTAACCTGAGAGCGTGACGTTAGCTATACATGTCTGAAGTGTGTCCGTGTGTGTGTGTGTGTGTGTGTCTGAGGGGATTGGAAATAACATAAACAGATGTTGAAACATTAGTTAATCTCTTGAAACGTAAAGTGTGTTCAAAACGGATAATTGGAAATGTATTGAATTTATGAACAATCGGCTACTTTGAGGAATCTTCATTGTGCCGTGAATATTAACATAACCCGTGACATTAGTAATTTTTTACGTGAATGATAATTGTTATCTGCCTAATGACACAGTACTAAACATACTACTAAGATCCAAAATGCAATGTGTTGTATTAGTTGGTTATAATGACATCTTCTGTACATGGTGATGACACCTTCTGTGCCGGGTTTTAAAGAAACCGGCGTTTGTACAAAATAGAAATTGTTTTATATATATATTATTTATTAATGCAACGGCGAAGTTGTCATTGGAGTCGATCTGTAATATCGTTATGCCTCTCTGCATGCGAGCGCTACCTGTTGGGGTAAGTGCGTAATTCTGTTCCTCGGCGCTCTGCATGCAGGCTCGTTAGTTGAGTTTTGCCAACCGCCAGGTTGAAGCTTATACTTCCGGCAGAGCTGAAGTTTCATTAATTGTTGTATATTCTATTCTTCATGGCTAGATAAACTCTCACAGATCTGCGGGTTCCCGAGGTAGTCGAGGATCTGATCCAAGCATGGAAATTCGACTCTCCATCTGGTCCTGAACACACACCAAAGCTCTCGTCCTCACCTGCCGGAAGGAGAAGCAGAATGAGCATGCCTCGGTAAAACCCCATCAGCTAGACGTCTGACTCACAGCGCACGGACCTCCTGGAAATCAGCTGGATTAAAATGAGGTGATATTCAACCAATTAACTTACACTTGGCCTACACAGAAAACACCTGTTTGCGCACTTAACAATCCGTAAAAACTCAAGTTAGACTTTTTGTGACGCACTATGACAGTTTGCATCTTCATGACGTTTTGATTGCGCTCCTGTCCAACGGGACATAATCTGTATGCAGATTTTCGGCAACCTTATGTAGATAACGTACTTAGATTTTGGATTAATTCTACGCCCGGTTGCTGTCATGTGTCCTGAGCTTGGCCAAAACGTGCACCGTCATTTGATAAACTAGTGTCAGCCGGATTTTTTTATACAGGAACCAGTGATGAGGTTATGTGTGTAGAGTGTAAAGTTCTTCTACATGATTGGAACTCTAACGACGATCCGTGGATTGAACATGAAAAAGCGTCACCGAATTGTTTATTAGTAAAATTACACAATAATCAGTTTTAGATAAAAACAGCGTCATTATTTATAATACGAATTGGAAAGACGGTTGTAATTACTCTACCATGAAGTAGACACAACACTACAACTAATTACATGCGCATAACTAACGATAATTGCATACTTCGCCTTGAACAAGTCACGCGCTTAGAGTTGCAATTAGTTTACACACGGAACTGATAGAAAATAGTGTTTTGCTATTTCTTTTTCCTAGTAACATTGTGTAACAAATTTACACACGGAACAGAAATTAATTAATGTAATAATTTAAAAAACTTATTTTTGTTATTTATTTTTCCTGATGACATTGATAGTTTCAGTATAAAACATGAAACTACTGTCAACTCAATCACAGTTACTTCTAACGAAGAATAACCTACTTTAATTATGTGTGATAAAACTGAGAAAAGTGTTTTTTATTTAGACGGTACAGCCGTCTGCTTTAAGTCTAGCATCTTATCTAGGCTTCATGAAGAAGGTGTTTGTTATACATCGCCGTCGGATTTATCAGATTTGTGAGAGTCGTTTCCAGCGCTATATACACGTAAGGATGGTGTAAAGTTTAATATTATTGCATGGTATAGTATGTACCAAACTCAATTGTTTTTGGATGGGAAAATGGGTGCAGAATATACAGTAATGTGTTGTGACAGATCACCATTAACATCGTTCGTTTACGGCATAATCAATAAGAAGGGGGAAAAATTAACTGATAAGGTGATAAGGAGCTGGTAGAAATTATTCCTCATTGGATTATAGAGTATTTTAAATCAGCAAATGCGATGTTCTTAATCGATTCAGATATTAAAGCTGTTAAAGAACGACTAGTAAAAAGGGGTGAGTTTGATGTTTATTTAGCGACGAACGAATATTTCTTATTAAAAAATATCCTAATATTTTAGGACTATCGCAGAGTTGTGTGATATTCCAAATATAGATATAAAGGGGAGAGATTTTTTAGAACTTTACGAATATATCAAATCTTGGATATCAAATAAAATTAAATTTAAAATACGGTTTGATGATATTATATCTATTTATTCACCTAACAATACAGGTGATACATATAAATCGATGTGTACCTTTCACAGGAAATCAATCTCTAGTAATATTGATATGAATGGTTGTAAATGTAAGAAGATATCTGATCGTAAAAACAATTAGAAAAAAGATAATTTTATATGTATATATTAATGTGAGTGTCGTATACACTGATTGTTAAATCTGTTTAATTTAAAATTTGAGGAAAGGTATAACTAAAAAATAAAATGTATAATTTTAATATAGTTGTACTTACTTTTTTCCCTACACAACTATTTATGAGCGAGAGAGGTTGGGCATAAATAAAAAAATAGAAGTATTTATTTATTCTTTTAATTCATTTTATTTATACATAAATACAATTATTTAGTGAAACTTTTTAATAATTCCACTAGTTTATAAATTAATCGGTTACTTATACAATTTATTCCAAATAGTTTTAAATCATATTTTTCAATTTGTTCAACAACATTTTTAAATTCATTATATTTGTACACATAACCATCTTTAAAGAAGTAAAGAAATCCGTCAATGAATCTAAATACGGAATCAATATTTTTTGGAACACCAGGAAAGTCGTCGTATGTATATCCATGTTTTTTAACTGAGAAAGAACATTCATCCAGTTCAATATAATATTCATAATTATAAAATATAAAAGTACGTCCTGTATATGTGTTAACAGCTCCATTTATTTTGGTTGTCGAATCAATACCAATACTAGTTGTTGAAACAGGAAAATTATTAACTAAACGTAATGATTTTATATCAAACATATAAATATTATTATCGACAAATATTACAACCTCTCCCGACGGTCTCTGGTACATCGTCGATATATTAGCAAAATTCGGCGGTAAAACCATTTTGTAATATTTTGAGATTTTCCATAGGATTTTTCTTTAATATTAAGCATTCAAAATATTTTATTCTGTAAAATATATAGATTATTGTTGATTACTAGAAATAAATGGGATCCATTAACTTTGCAAATATCAAATTGTGAATCTGTATCTGTTTTTTAAGCAGCGGTGGTTTTACAGTTGTAGAAGACGTAACTTTCGTAGTTGGAGTAACCGATGGAACCGGTGAGGGTGGAGGTGATGGTGGTAATCCGTATAAGGTTGTATACCCTGTACATAATCCTTTCCTAAATCAATATTTTGACCATTATTCAATGTGTAGAATGGGAACATAATTGAAATATTATCGCTCGAATTCCCGAGCCCCAACGCATGACCAATTTCGTGAGTTAAAACGGATAATAAACTAATTTCATCGCCAGCTAAATTTGAATCGTTGTTATAATACCATTTTTCTTTAAAATCCAAATGAATTTCAACATGTGCACGGTGGGGGAGAGGATAGAAGGCATGACCAAGTACTCCTCCTCTACCATCAAAATTTTTATCACAAAATGAAGACAATTTTTTTATACAGCGATGGTCAGACCATCGAAACGAGATAAGTATGTCAGGATTTTGTTGATCTCGATAAAATTTTAACGCTGAGTTTCTCCCATATATGAAAAGCTTCTGTCGTAAGTTCAATAATATTTTTGTGGGAGATATAAAATCCCAGCTTAATATTCTTTTATTCAACCTGGATGTCGCAAGAAATTCTCCTAGATCTTTATTTCTATATCTCGGTTTCTTAATTAGATTTAACGTTTCATTGTTTAATTTACCATCATTCGGTAAATCATAGTATTCTTGAAATAGTGTAAGGTATGAGGATAGAGACAACTCGTTTAACACAGAAAGTTCATCAACATTGTTTATATAACCAAAATTTGAAAGATAATTAGCAATATAGTACAAGTCGGTCTCGTTCTCGGGCCGAACACTAGAAATAGCAATTAAAAGAGGTATTAGGGTTTTACCTAACCACTTTCTGATATCTCTACTGAACACATCAGCTTTTTGTCGCTTAATATATAGAGGTTATTGCATCATTTTATTTTTTTTTTTTGAGAGGGGGAAAAATTTGTATATTTTCGACTTTAATATTTACTCAATTCTGTTGTTATGTAATGTCTACTATTTGTTAAAATAATAATTGAATAAATCATGCTTTGACATTTTATTAATTGCATTACATCTGTAATTTGAATCTACATTATTGTACGAATCTTTCAATATATTAAATTCCAAATTTGAATACTCAAAATTTAGATTGAAATTTTTTGATTAAAATTTGTAGATCTAGGAAATAAAATGAATACATTTACATTTTATTTAATTTTATTAACAAAACCATAATCTTTTTTCCTTTTATAAGAGATTTTAGATATTCCATCCATTTGGTATGACCCACATCATCTTTCATGTTAAACATTTTTTTTTAATTTTCATCACATGATGTATTCAACTAAGGCCAGTGTATGTAGTGAAGTGTATTTATATTGTTTCGTATGTTTTAGGTGTAGAAAGGTGGTATTTGTTACAAAAGTGTTTTAAAATATTATAATGTGTTGTACAATATGTATATTTTGTGTATTTATAGCACTGCTTCCCTGTAATTAAGCAAACCGCTTCACAACGGCTCCCTTTAACCCATATTTTTTCACCAAACCAACGTTGTTTTTTATTTGAACCTCTTGAAAACCTATTGAAGTTTTTATTTCCATATCTTCTATTTACAGACATTTGAAAAAACCAACCAAACAGGAAGAAAAAATATAATAAAACAATAGCAATTTATGGAATATTATGTTTTTATTAGTTATAATAATTTTTGCAATGTACAACATATATATTTTGTTATAATTCAACGTATTTCAGTTTTACTATCATATTTCATCTATAATACTTCACATTTTTACAATTTTTATTTATAATATCTAAAATTTTTATTACAGATAGAACATTCAAGCTTACTTACTAGTGTACAGAGGAAATGATATTTATAACAGTTACAACTACTATGCCAATACTTATACCACCCAAATCGTTTTTACAATGTATAACATTTATCTTTTCTTATAATTCAACATGTTACAGTTTTAACATCATATATCATCTACAATATTCCACATTTTTACAATTTTATTTATAATATCTATAAATTCTTACTACAAGCAGAACATTCGAGCTTAGTTACTAGCGGACAGAGGAAATGATATTTATAACAGTTACAGCTACTATGCAAATACTTAATTATAAATTCAAGAAATATTTGCACATTTCTTTTAGCACAATATTCTATATTATGTAGAAATGTACAATCATCAAGATTATCTATAAGGTTTTCTTTGAATTCTACCAAATTACTACCACCCAAATCATCAATATTTATAATTTTCATACACCCCGGTAGACTAAAACTTTTGCTGAGAAATTTTTTCTTTTCACTACCTTTCACATAGATAGTGTTACACTCTATTGAGATAAATCAATATATATTTCATATAATTTATTATAATTTTCGAGACCATCAGAACATGAAAAACCATGAATGTTTGTTTTCACCCAAAGCGCTTGTTTTTGCTGATCTCGTGACAACTGTTCAAAATTAAAGGGTGATAATAACAAATAGTCATTTACATTAAATTTTCTTTTTGGATATAATACATTAAAACATTTATTACATAAATCAAATTTTCGTTTCTTTTCTTCTGTCTCATAGTATACAGGTTTCTCTATCATATTAAACTCTTTTTTGCATATAGTACAATTTTTATCGATTTTCAGCATTAACAATCTGGCTTCGTCATCTCCAAAAATTTCTGAGTAGTAATACAATACATTTCTTAAATTTTTTTTAAATAATTTATTATAATTAAATTTAATAAAAGATATTTCTTTTATAATATATTGGTTTTTTGTTTCCTTAAACCACTGTACATCTAGTACTGCTCCGTCCATTGTTTGATCTAAAGAAAACAAATAATAAAAAAATATATATTAATTACCAGTAGATCCAAAACTTATATCTCCATTCTCATTAAAATCTTAAAATATACTGAAATATATGTTTCTAAGTCAACAACATCTTTTGGCTCAACATATTTTTCAATTATTATTTGCGCGATTTTATCCCCTCTATGCACGTAATATGGTCAAGGACGAGTGTTTACTATTATAGCCCTAAAATTCTCCATATAATCTCCATCAATTACACCACCAGCTACATCTATAGAGCTGTTTAATACTAAGCCTGAACGTGATGCTATTCTATCATAACACCCAGCAGGTATTAATATTTGTAAGTCGGTTGTGATCAGTTCTCTAGAAAATTGTCATAACCAAGGCTTCTGAGGTTAATCCAGCCGATTGTGAAGTGCTTCTAATCGGTGCAAAAGCGTAAGGAGATAGATGTGCAAAGCTGATGGTTTCCATTTTTCTAAAAAAAAAAAACAAAAAAATTGATAGGGTCTGTTTCTATATATTTTTTAATTTCTTTTTTCACACCCGGTGTTGAGGCGATGTTTTCCCCGCTTAATGCAAAATTTTATTTAATATTTTGAAATTATCATCTTCAGATGATTTAATTAGAAAAACAGCTTTTCGATAATTTTTCCAACGGTCATTTTTTGGAAAGACTTTTAAATCGCAAGTATCAGGAACTTCAATTTTTATTAAATGACTACCCCACTCACGGGGTGTGGTGAGAATGTTCTGTTTATCGTTCGAAACAATTTGAATTACTTGAGTTATTGCTTTTTTTTTACTATCATCAGTAATTGAATCAAAACTCTTACTAAATTCGTCATCAGAATCATTACTATCACTATCATCATCCTCAGATTTTTCAGTTACATTATCAATAGTAGTAGGTAAAACGCTTACAATTTTTGATTCAAAAGCTAATACGATATTCTTTTTATAACATTTTACACTAAACTCTTCAGAGAGTGATTTAATATGGTTCATAAGTTCGTCCAAACTAAACACGTATTTTTGTAATTGTATCATTTTTAGTTGAGAATTTATTTATGATGATAGTTAATTTTTATACGAATTAATAACTAAATTTAAATGTTCATATAGTTTATAAACAGCTAAATCAGTATTCTCAATGAATAATTCTGTTAATTTTTTTAAATAAATCCTCCCACAAGCCGAATGTAGTTACTCCAGAAAAGTAAAAATTTTGATTATTTCTTCAATTGAGTAAACTTCTTCTGGCATTTGATCGGCTACTGGCGTTACGTCTGACATGATTTATTTCATAAATATTGATCTAAAAAAGAAAAAATATATTACTAATGAATTATTATTAGTTTTACTAATAAAGCGAATTAATATAAAAAATATTTACCTGTAGAGTAGCGATTTACAAACTTAGAAGCGGTAACAGAGAAGCTTATTGAAGCAAGACAACTCGGTATTGGGTCGTGTGTGTCGAAGGATTGAAACTCGGGGGGTTTATATAGTTCAGAAGAGGAATGTTGGGAAACAGGATAAAGCTTGCTTTAATCAACAACACGTGTATTCAAGGTAGTCGAGTAACTACCATACTTGAATGAAAGACGGAAAAGTTTTCAAGGTGAATATGTAATCCGTGTTTGTGCAACCAGTATGATAATGGTACATACATCATCGATATAAATATATAATCAAGATTCTAAGATTTACAAACTTAGAAGCGGTAACAGAGAAGCTTATTGAAGCAAGACAGCTCGGTATTGGGTCGTGTGTGTCGAAGGATTGAACTCGGGGGGTTTATATAGTTCAGAAGAGGAATGTTGGGAAACACGATAAAGCTTGCTTTAATCAACAACACGTGTATTCAAGGTAGTCGAGTAACTACCATACTTGAATGAAAGACGGAAAAGTTTTCAAGGTGAATATGTAATCCGTGTTTGTGCAACCAGTATGATAATGGTACATACATCATCGATATAAATATATAATCAATGTTTATGCAAACAGGATGTTTTTGAGATAACCACTAATTACGTGATTGATAAGACAAACATTCATCATCGATATAAATATAGAACGTGTTTTTTCAATCGCTTTTATATCTATTTCTAGTATACACCCAACAGGGTAATCGATCGAAACATTACCCTGTTCTTAGATACCAGTTTAGACATTATTTCACTTATGGATAAGAATTTACCTTTTAAAAACGAATCTACGTTAGAGAAGACAACTATAACACCGAGTTAGCAAATTCGCCAGAAGCGTTACATCATGATTTGGAGAATAATACAGCTGAACCATCCACTTCAAACGATACACAACAGATGGGGTATTTGTCATCATCATCATTTTCATCATTTTCTGATCTAACCGATTCTTCTGATGAAATGGCGGATGAACCCCCTCCGGGCATGACGTACAAGAAGAAAGCCAACCGCTTAAAAACTTGCAAGCTGAGGATGATTTTATTCAAATTGAAAACGCTTTTAGAGGTAATCTAAAAACTTTTTATCATAAGAACCACAACAAAAATATTTAAGATATTTGTCTACTATTAATTCATGTAAAAACAAAATTAGAAAATATTTTAAACACTCTACTTATCGAATTTGGACCTATAAAAATTAATATGGTTGTTGAATGCACTTATAAAAAACATGTTATAAATGAAAACAAGATAGAGTGTTTAAAACTAAAAACACTGAATTATTTATAGAGTCTGATGTGAGTAAAATATTAGATAATTCAATAAAAAATATTTGTTATGAAGAACAAACATACGAAAGTCACAAATCTGGACGGGCTCATCACAATGTAGATGGAATATTGTTACGTATAAATAAATATCGACCTTTGAAAGGTTCGTCATATATTCCTCTTCCAAAATTTTTAATTTCAAGACATTGTATTATTAATCCAAAAACTTTTTATGATAAAAATTGTTTTAAATGGGCAATACTATGTAGTTATGTAAGTGGTTCACATGTTGAACGTATAAATTATTGATATAATGATTTGGAGACAAAGTTTGATTTTTCTAAAATTTCATTTCCTACACCTATTAAAGAAATTTAAATTTTTGAAAAAAATAATAATGTTTCTATAAACGTTTACGCTATAGATGAGGAAAAAAATATTTATTCAATTAAAGTTTGTGAGAAAGAAAAAACAATCATTTTGATTTGTTATTATTATATGATGGAAATACATTAAAGCAACATTATTGTTATATTAAATGTTCTAGTTAGAAAACAATTAACAAAACATAATGGAAAAATTGAAATTTGTAAATGATGTTTTTATGCATTTTTATAATATTCAAAAATTAAAGTCGCATAAAAAATACTGTGGTAAATTTCAACCAACACGTGTAGTAATGCCTGAAGATACTGTTTTAAAATTCAAAGTTATCAATTTAGTTTCCATATCCCAATTGTAGCTTACGCTGACTTTGAGTGTATTCTGAAACCTATTAGTATGTGTTTACCAAAATCAACAAAATCTTTTACAGAAGCTAATGAGTTACACATTCCTATGAGTTTTTGTATTTATTTACTTATTGATGACGATATCCCCTATAGTATACGATGTCAGTTACCAAAAGCAACTTATATATCGGGGTAAAAATGCTACAAAAGAATTTATGATGTATCTTGTTAAAGTGTTAAAGTCATTAATACCATAGGAAAGCTTACTAAAGAGATAAAACAACTGACGATGACTGATAGTGATAAATATAAATTTCGCACAACCACTCACTGTGAAATGTGTAAAGACGAATTTACTATGATAAAAAAACCAGTTCGTGATCATTGTCACTTATCAGGTAGATATCGTGCAGCACTGTGTAATAATTGTAATTTAAAGAGGAGGAAACAGTGTTTTATTCCAGTTTTTAATAATGGAAATTCAAATTATGATTCTCATTTTATTATACGACAATTAGGATATGACAGTAAAAAGATCCATGTAATTCTAAATTCATCTGAAAAATACATTTCTTTTTCTAAAAAAACACAAAGTGGGATAACAATTAGATTTGTTGATACATATCGTTTTCTAAATTTCTTCTTAGCGGATTTATGTAGTTTTCTTTCAGAAGATTGTTTCATTAACTCACGAAAATTTTTCTCTTTAAACGATATTAATTTAGTTACGAAAAAAGTTGTATATCCATATAAATATACGGATTCTTGGACAAAATTAGAAGAAAAACACCTACCATCAAAAAAAGTGTTTTTTAGTAAATTAAACAATGAAGACATATCCGACGAAAAATATCAACATGCGGTGGAAGTATAGAATCATTTTCAAATAAATACGCTTAGTGAATATAGCGATTTATATTTAAAAACTAATGCTTTAATATTATGTGATGGTTTTGAAAATTTTCGCTAACTCTGCTTATCAATATATAATTTAGATTGTGCTCATTACCTAACTGCACCAGGTTTTGCATTTGATGCTATGTTATCCTATACTAAAATAGAATTGGAATTATTATCCGATTATGCTAATATTTAATGATTGAAAAAGGGATAAGAGGAGGGATTAGTCTCTGTATTAAAAGGCATGCGGTTGCAAATAATATGTATATTGACAACACTTATAATATTAATCTTCCCAACACTTATTTAGCTTATTTAGACGCAAACAATTTATATGGTTGGGCAATTAGTAGATATATACCTTATGGTGGGTTTACCTGGTGTACAACAGATATTGATATACTTAATATACCGGATGATTCTCCGGTTGGATTTATACTGGAAGTAGATACAGAATATCCTAAGTTTTTACATAATTAATGCTTGATGCCTTTACTTGGTGAAAATCCATTGTAAATTATATTAAAAAATAAAACAATAAAATAGTTTTACTGATTTTCACTCGTCATTTATTAAAATTAAAATCCATGACAGCTGTTTCGGCAGCACAGTGCCTTCATCAGATGGATGAGCTTACACCATCTGATGAAGGCACTGTGCTGCCGAAACAGCTGTCATGGATTATAATTTTAATAAATGACGAGTGAAAATCAGTAAAACTATTTTATTGTTTTATTTTTTAATATAAGTTTTTACATGATAATCACGCGATTTTCCGTTTTTACCAGTTAATAAATGTACAAATAAAAGTAAACAAAGTAAATTATTAACAACACTAGTATTAAAAGAAAACTATATTTGTCATTATGTAAACTTAAAACAGACTGTTAACCATGGTTTAGTAATTAAAAAATACAGCGTGTGGTTCAATTTTTTTAAAGTCAGTGGTTAAAATCATATATTGATTTAAAAACTGAAAAACGTCAAACTGCTAAAAACAAATTTGAAATTAAATTTTGTTAAATTATTAAATAATTCAGTTTTTGGAAAGTGTATGGAAAATTTAAGAAAACGATCAAATCTCGAACTTGTAGGCAATGTAAAAAGATTACAAAAACTTATTGCACAACCTGTTTTTAAGGATAGAATTATTTATGATGAAACACTATGTGCTGTATGTATTATTAAATAAAAAATCGATTTGTTTTAATAAACCGATCTATATCGGATTTACTGTACTAGAATTAGTAGTATATAAATGTTACTTCTGGAACAGGTTCATTGGCCCCGGAAGTAAACAAAGATAACCTTGATGTCACTGACCCCGGGAGTAAACAAAGATAACCTTGAGTTCAAGCTCGAGGCCAAGGACAAGGTCAGGGTTACGGTCGGGACCAAGGTCAAGGTCGGGGTCAAGTTCAAGGTTAGTTATGACGACGAATAGGACTGACGTATGTTTGAGTACATGTGTTCATATGTAATCAACGTGATCTTTAATCACGGGTTCTCGCCGTGATAGAAAATGTTTCATCATCGTTGACTCACACACGTTTGGGTACACGTGTTTTTTGATTCACATGTAATCGTTGCTTTCACCAAATTCCAGATAGCGTTTGAAACATGTATTTTTAATATATTACTTTTTATATCTGACGATTGTCATTCTATAGTAAAACGTGATACTGAAAGTCACGTTTATTTTTACTTTGTATAATGGAGGAAAAGAAGGAGCCAACCGGTGATAATAAGGAGAACGGTCCGTTTAAACAGCGCAGTATGGCCGATTCTACATCTACCCGCAGAAGGGTGAAATTCGACGTTGCTGATTCTATATCCGCTCAAGATAAATCATATACTGAGTTATACGAGAGGAGGTCATAATTTGGAATTAGCCTCTATCATATATTTCTCCAGCAGTTTTAGCCGTCGCAGGGTTTTATTATTATCCGCGAGTTTCTTACGACTGTTGCGACTGCGGTAATAGCAGACCGGATGACAGAGTACGCTGTTATTCCTGCGGGCTCGAATTAGGTCTTTGGGAAGTTGGTGATGATCCGTTCGATGAACATGAGAAGTGGCCTCCGAAATGTGATGAAGTATTTAAAAACAGTCTAAAGAAAAGGATGGTATATGGTAATACATTAAAATATTAGTTATGTCTGCAAAATTTGTATATTATTTGGATAGGACAGCAGCATGTTTTAAATCGAGTATATTAACAAAATCTTTATCAAAATAACGTTTGTTTCACATCCTCATCCGACTTGGCTCAGTTGCAAAATGAATTTCCAGAGTTATATACCCACACTGATGGAATACAATTTAATACGATTAGTTGGTATTCTATGTATCAGACACAACTATTTTTAAATGGTGAAATTGGGAAAAATTATAAGATAATGTTTTGTGATAGATCGCCCGTTGCCTCATTTGTTTATGGTATAGTTAATAAAAAAGGCGAGAAATTATTTCTTCAAGAGTTGCAAGAAATTATACCTTCATGGATGTTGAATTATTTTAAATCATCTAATGTGTTGATTTTAATTGATTCAGATATTAAAAGTGTTAAGGAACGATTATCAAAAAGAAATGGTTTTACACTAATTTAGAAACAGATTAATATTTTTTGTTACAAAATTCTTATTTTAAAGCTATTGCCGAAATTTGTAATATTATGTACTTAGGTATAAGTGGTAAAACGTTTTCAGATGTTTATACATATATTGAAAATTGGATACAGAATAAATAAAAAGTAGAATATAAAGTTTATATTTTTATTTTTTCCTAGATGGCGCGCTTGTTTTTCAATATTACTATTTTTCAGTGGTGATTAACCAAGAGTTGTTTGTGTTGTGTTCGATTAAAAAACATGAGAAATATTATAATTTTAGTATTTATTTCGTCGCTACTAACAAACTGTTTAACGGATAATGTGACGTTGGATCAAGTAAAATCATATTTATATAAATATGGTTATCTTCAAGTGAAAAATAATACTTCTTTAGAATTAATAAATGAAACAAATATTTTAAATGCGTTACTTATTTTTCAAGAATATTACAAGTTACCTGCTGATGGAAAATTAAATAATGAAACCCAAGATTTGATGCTAAAACCCAGATGTGGTAAGGAAGATAATATATCTGATTTTCGATTAACAGCTTTTAAATGGAATAAACAATTGGTTACATGGCATTATTATTTAGCTACACAGGAGGTTTTGGAATTAACAAGTAAAGCTTTTGCAGTGTGGGAACAAAAATCTGGTATTCGTTTTAAACATGATAGAACGAATACGGACATTTTAATTTCTAATAAATGTCTAAAACATATGATGCAAACACAATTAACACAGTGTATGAGAGAGTTTGATGGTGAATCGGGGTCGCTAGCACACGCGTTTTTTCCAGATTATGTAAATTCGAGACGAGAAATTCATGTGGACGAGGATGAGGTATGGTCGTATTCTAGCGACAAAAATTCAATTGTCTGGTTATACAAATCTGTTTTCAAAGTTAATTCACGAAATAGGGCATGCGATATGGTTATCACATTCCGATGTACCAGATTCTGTTATGTTTGCATATTATAACGGTGAAATTGAATTAAGCGATGATGATGTTTTGGCTATCTAAAATTTGTATGGTAAACCACAACAAAATACATCACCAGTTTCTACAACATCTAAATCACCAAACAAAGAAGAAGATAATTATTCTATTGTTGCTAATTAAATTGATCTTTATCGTCTTAAACACCTTAAGACATTTCTAACAGCAGACAAGCGATTATATATATTATACGAAAAATGGTTATGGATAGTAAACCCCGATGATATGATATATTCTAAACCGATTGTTATAACAGATTGGTTAACATTTTTACCAAACAATTTTTCAAGAGTTTTAGCTGTCTATCAACGCCCGTCTGGTGAGATAGTGATGTTTGTTGATTCGCTTGTTTATATGTTTGACTTAGTAAGTCTTCGATTAACTCACGGTTATCCAAAACATCTTTCATCTGTGTTTAATATCCAACCAAATAATTTGCGTACTGTATTTAATAGTTATGCAGGTAAAACTTTTATATTTCATAATGATAATTATTTTATAGAGGTTGATGAGTGTTCGTTTACAATTAGATCATGGGGTTATATATCTCAACGTTTTCCAGGGATACTTCCTAATATTGATTCGTCGTTCAGGTTCATAGATGGTAATATATATTTTTTTAAGAATAATACCATTTTCGCGTTTAACAAATTTACTGGTAAGCTATCAAAAACGGAAAGAAACAATCTTTCAGTGTTTGGATTGGAATGTGTAAACGATGATGTATTATATCAGTTAAAGGATCTAATACAGAGGTTAATAATACAAAGGAAAAATTAAAAGAAATATTTATACAGAGTTAACAACTATTTAAGATAAAGAAAAAAAATCGTCCAACCGACCTTTCATTTAAACCACACCCAAGGAAATCATGCTGATATTGAGTAATAATAAGTGTTTAGAAAGTGAGTGTATGTTGAGTAAGCGTTGAAAGCTGGTTGACCTTTAGGTTAAACCACACCCAAGAAAATTAGCTTGCATTGCAAAATCATCACGTGTTCGACTTTATGAACAAGTTTTATAAAACTTTGTATAAACGGTATTTGATTTACACAGAGCACGCCTCTAGCTGTTTGAACCGTTAACGCTCGGTCAAACCAATAGCATCGATGTATCAGGAAGATAGGATGAACGTATCACCTAAGCTTATATATTAACAATAATAAACTGTTTTAGTAAATATGCCTTCGCCATTCCTTTAAAAACAAAATCTTCAAACGATATTGTAAAAGCTCTTTCACCTATCTTACGAGCGAACAAAATTAAACATTTACAAACTGACCACGGAACAGAGTTTTATAATTAACACGTTCAGCGATTGCTTGGTTATTATAATATAAATCATTATTCTACTTATTCTGATAAAAAAGCATCCATAATCGAACGTTTTAATCGCACATTAAAAAACTATATGTGGAAGTGGTTTACTTCTAGTGGGAAATATACATGGATTGAAATTCTTCCTGACTTGTTACACATAGATATAATAATAGCATACACAGAACTATTAAGATGAAACCAATAGATGTGGGCTTACATAATGAAGAGTTAATCCTATCACGAATAAATAAAAATCGATTACTACTTAATAAGAAACCACCTAAATTTAAAGTTGGTGATAGAGTAAGAATTAGTAAATATAATAAAGTATTTACAAAAGGTTATTTACCGAATTGGACAAACAAAATAATTACAGTTGATAGTATTAAAACAACAGAACATACAACTTATATTTTAAGAGTTGATACAGGAATTGTATTAGATGAGGGGTTTTACGAACAAGAAATTAGTAAAATAAAATTTGGAGATATATTTTTAATTGAAACAATATTAAAGCGTAGAGGTAATAAATTATTTGTCAAGTGGTTGGGATATGATAAATCTAGCAATAGCTGGATTGATAAAAATCGTGTTATTTCATCTGTATTGGTTATTATCAAAATGAAGTTTGTACAACAAACAAAGAAAGTGCGTACCGCAACTTTGGTAAATCGATAGAAAAAGAGAACAATGTTCATAGCGGTTTATTACCAAATAATGTCAGGTGCCTTATCGTAGGCCCCAGTGACTCCGATAAGACCAATTTAATGTTAAATCGTCTGTTTGATCCTAACGGGTTATATTTTGAAAATGTATGTTTTTTTCAAAATCGCTCTATCAAACAAAATATAAATTTTTAGATATGGTTGTATCCGATATGTCAGAAATAGATTATTATAAATTTTCTGAAAATGATCAAGTGATTCATCCTGGTGATGCTAAATCAAATTCTGTTATTATATTTGATGATGTAGCATGTGAGCAACAGGATAACATTAAACCATTTTACAATGTGCAGACATAAAAAAACAATGTTATTTATATATGTCAAACTTATGTTCAAATACCAAAACATTTGATACGTGATAATGCGAATTTAATAATTATTTTTAAACAAGATGATTTAAATTTAAAACATATATATAGTGATCACGTGAATACAGATATGACGTTAGAAATGTTTAAAGATATTTGTACAACAGCGTGGACACGACGGAAAAAAGGTTTTATTGTAATAGATAAAGAAAGCGATATGAAATGTGGGGGCGTTACAGTTTTGTTTTTATACTAATGATTTGTAATTGATCGTTCAATTATTTTTCATTATGGCACCGAGAAAGTCGCGTTCTGTAGATGAATGTGAGAAGCTCGCTAAAGAGATTGTGAAGATAAGAAAGAATATTCGAAAAAACATCAGACTTTAACACAAAACATAATTGATGCAGAACAACTTGCAGAAGAATCGTTAAGGTCCGTTGTCGCTCCATTACAAAACTGAGTACAAGAAAAGAGCGCTGTTGCACCGCCAAGTAAAGGAGAAAGAACGAGAAGTAGATGTTGAAATGGACTATATTCAGGAGCGATTAAAAAAAAAGGTTTTCAGAAGAATATGAAAACGATACATTATCGAACAAACGTCCAGTACCAGATCCTAAATTGAATACACCGCTTCCGTTACCACGTGAAGAAAAAACAACGTATGAAACGCTACCTACAGCAGAAGAATTGATATCAACACCGGAAGGACGAAAATCGATTGATGATTATATTGATATATAGATTAAAGGACCGCTAGCGAGACAATATATGCGCAAATTTTTTGATGACGATAATCCTGATATCGATCACGTTTTTGGTCCGTATTTTACGAATGGTACTACTTTAATGTTGGATAAATACCCTATGAAATTTGAAGAAAATAATGATATTATAATCAACGGTTTTACATATGAAGGTACACCTGGTTTGTACTATCTTATTTGCAAAAAGCATCCGCATGCACATTTATATTCGGAAGAAGACTTAAACGCATACTCATATATGATAAGTAAAACAGGAGCATATTTAAATTTAACAACAAATAGAGTAAAAATTAGTGCTAGCTACAAATATAAAAATATAATTAAACTAATTATTTCACAATTACCAACATCTAAAACATCTGGTACAAGATTGCCAGAAAATCGTGGCCGAGGTTTATTAAAATTAAATAACAACAAACCTAATTATGTTTATTGGGATGATGTAAATGAATTACGTAAAAGACTACAATTGTTAATCGCTTCCCAAAGCCCCGGCCATTCAGGTCATAGCAACGAGATATTCTCGATTATAGAAGAGTTGCATGAGGCGGGGATAATAAAAGAAGACGGTGCATCATTTGAAGCAATATTTTCAAAATGAGCGTTGACAAATTCGGACACTATATTGGAGAAATGGTGGCAGGATCTAACATTCAACGTGGTCCACCAGGTGAGGGGTTTAAATTAACAAAGGATGGAAAGTTTAATATAAATAACAATAGGCTGTGTAATGTTGGAGACCCGAAGACGGATAATGAAGCTGTGAACGTTAAATATATGAAACAAAACTCGATTACTTTATCAAATAATAGTAATCATTTTGTGTTGAAATGAAAATAATTACTAATTTAGCCAATCCACAAGAGCCTTTGGATGCTGTGAATAAAATATATTGTGAAAATACAACGAAAACTTCTCTAATAAATAGAATTCCGGTTAAGGTGAAAGATAATCCAGTTTATTTGTTTAAAAATAATCGTGTTACAAATGTTGCTTCACCTGTTTCTAAACTCGATGTTGTAAATGTAGAATATCTAAGAAGTAATACTATTATATTTAATAAAAAAAGAAAAACTCTTTTGATGCTGAGAATCACGTTATCGAACGACTACAAATTCCTAAAGAACAAGAAGACGCTGCAAATAAATTTTATGTGGATAATAAATTACCCAATTCGCTTGTAGAACCTGGGTGTTGTGACTTTAGGAATAATAGATTAATCAACGTGGCTGGACCTGTTGATTTAACCGATGGTATAAATAAGCAAACTTTAGACAATACTTTGAACACTTTAAAACATGAGATTGAAGAATACATAGACAAAAGAGTGGATTTTAATAGCGATGGCGAGACTAATATACTAGATTTTAAAAAAGCTAAACTTGTTAATATTAGTAAGCCTGAAAGTGATTATGATGTTGTAAATAAAAAATATGTATATAATCAGTTTCTTGAATATGATAAAAAATTACTAAAAATATTGTATAAGTTATATAAAGAACTTACTACAGACAAACCTGTTAAAAATAAACACGAGTTTTATATTATATACATGGTACAGAGTATGTATGAAGAATCATTATTGCGTGTGTATCGGAACGATAAAGAGGGAAGCGGGCTAGTGGGTGACATTCTTCGTACTGTTATTAACAAATCGATCGACTTATTACCGGTTGAACTTCATATACCTGGTTATCAATATTGTGGACCCGGTACGAAATTGGCTAAACGCTTGCAACGAGGAGATCGTGGAATTAATAAGCTCGACGCAGCGTGTAAACAACACGATATTGCGTATTCCAAATATTCAGATTCTAAAATTCGTTCTAGAACGGATAAAGAATTAGCTGAAAGAGCTTGGGAACGTGTTAAATCAGAAGACGCTTCGCTCACTTAGAAACCCGCCGCGTGGGCTGTAACTAATATTATGAAGGCGAAAAGCAAATTTGGTGGAGGTGTAAAGAAGAAGAAGAAGGTTTCAAAAAACAAATGTTTGAAATGTAAAGGATTATACTTACGACCGTTTAAAAAAACGGGTGGAGGTATTAAAAAAAAATCAAATCGACGGCGGCGGAAATAATTAAACATATCCCGATTCATCCGCTTTCAACAAGCGAATTATTGCTATATGTTACTCGATTAAAAATTCCTAATTTTAGAGGTGTGTTTATGCGTGATACATTACCTCGAAACGATGGTATATGGAAAAATGAGGCTGGAATTGTTAATCTAGACAGTATTTACGGTCGAGGCACGCATTGGGTGTGTTACGTAAAACATGAGAATAAAATTAATTATTTTGATAGTTTTGGCAATTTAAAACCGCTTACTGAGCTGATTAACTATTTTTCTTCATCCATAGAACGTCCTATCGAAATCAGTTATAATTATGCACGAAAGCAAAAATTAGTTAATTGTGGGCACTTATGTCTTCAATTTCTTGCGGACAATGTTTTGTTTAAGTGGTAAAGGACCTGAATTGAAATGTGACATTTTTCCACCAATTGAACTAAATAATAACGCAAAATGAAAACTTGAATTAATCGATTTCATGACATACAATTCAACACCAAACGTGGAAGAAGGAATAAATAATATACTATATTTTGATAATGATAAGAAAATTGAATTACCTACAGGCTCTTACGAAATATCAGACATTGCAGCATATATTAATGATTACTTAATTAAAAATTATGAAAATGTTCAAGTGACGGTAAAGGCGAATAACAATACGTTGAAAAGCGAAAGTTTTTCTAATGTACAAATCGATTTTAAAAAACCTAATTCTCTCGCCTCCATATTAGGAATTGAAGAATGTGTGCTTGAGCCTAATAAATGGCACAGCTCAATCTTAACAATAAGCAGTGGCGAATCGTGACAAAATAATTTGGGTAGACATAAAAATACTATTCAACAGCATCCTCCTACTAAGATTGTTGACATTTTTAATGAACCAGTAAAACAATGGTAAATAGAGATAATGCTACCTCTATCCGACAATATCTAAGTGACTGTCGCATATCATTATACGTATAATTAGGCCTAAATATAAAGATAAAACTACATTATTGTTGTTAGTGTTGTTTATGAATCTTAATTAGAAAATATTGTTCAAAAAATATAAATTTTACTCACATTTTTTGAATTATGACAAATCCGGATTACTGTAGGCACTACACAATCGTTCATATTTTCTTGTAAATTTGTTCCTAACGCCGCGTCTTGAAGTTTGCAAAAATATCTATTACCCTTTCCTTGAAAGTTGGGTCCTTTGTGCACATAAATGTCAATTCTTTTTCAATGGACAAAGTAGCCAAATGTAATAATTTTTTATTTTTGATGGCATTACGAAGGTACGTTTTGATGCTCTTCAGTGTACTCATTGAACGCTCAGTCGATGCCGATGTAACTGGAATACTCAGTACTTATTTCAGTAACTTTAATGTTTGTTCATACACAGTATCGAGTTGATTCTTCACAATACATTCTAGCAGTTTAATACACGGAAGCATTTTATCATCACTGCTGTAGATGTTCAATAATTCATTGCGCAATGTTACCCAGTCAAAGAATTTGGGGAATAAACATTTCAGCTTGTCAAACTGGAGTTGAGGAAAATTCCTCCGAAATTCAACAAACCTTTTCTCATTCTACAAAAAATATATTTTCAAATTCGCCGAATCTGATGTTTAGTTGCACTGTTACAGAATCAAGAATTTCTTAAGCAGCGCGTTTATGCACTTCACTTACAGATTCCAGCAATACATTATTATGGTCAGCATTCATGCACCATACAGTTCGTCCATACAGTTTTGCAGCACCTTATTTGAACGCAGTGCTGCGATATTTTCTTTCACTGTCCTAATTTCATTAATGCAGAGATTTACATCACCGCTAGATTTTGCCTGGAGCACATTCAACAGATGTTGAGTAAATACAAAAATTCGATCACATGCGCACAAGTAAAACATGAAAGATGTCGACTTTAAAATATTTAGGAGACCAATTGCAGCACTCACAGACTCAGGATCCCAGTCATCACACTCGTTAATGTGAGAAACCGCACGATATAGTTCTTTGTAATGTTCTTTGATTGTTGAAACTGGCCGCGAATGGTAATTCCAACGGGTTGATGTTGGGTGAAGAAGTTTAAACCCCTGTTCTCGGAGTAAATCAGATCTAGCAGCAGATCTACTGAAGAAACTATAAAATGCAGTTAATTTACAAATAAACAATTTAACTTCTTTAATATTTTTTGCACTGTGTAACAAGACTAAATTAAGTTGGTGAGCATAGCAATGCACAAATATTGCCTGTGGACACTGTTGACGAACAAGGGTTTGTACTCCACCGTGACGACCAGCCATCACAGAAACACCGTGATATGTTTGGCTTACTAATTTATTTTCAATGTTATATTCTTTCAAAACTGAAATGATTTTATTAGCCAAAATTTCTGCTCTTTTGTTAGAAGAAACATAAAAAAAGCCTAAAAATCGTTCCTCAGTTTGTAAACCACGAACGTATCGCACAATTATACTTAGTTGTGCTTTAACAGATACCTCGGTTGTTTCGTCAGCTTGAACGGAAACAAAATCAGCTTTGTTTATTTCATCAAAAATTGTTTCATTAATAGCGATGGAAACACACTTGATTAAATTATTCTGAATTTCAGAAGATGTGCCTTTAAATACAGTGCTGGTTTCTATATGTTCCTTCATGAAAGACTCTTCCATTGCCAGTAAATTTAAAGTTTCTAAATAATTGCCCTTATTAAGAGACTGCTCCCTTTGCTTATGGCTCCTAAAAGCTAACTCTTGCCTCCCTAAATAACAAACAACATCTATCAAACGGCCTACTATCCTTCGATCTTGAGCCACATTTTCATTGTGCTGCATTGCTTCAATTCTAGCTGATTTGGATAAGCAATGTTCTATTCTGTTACGTCCTAGCACGTGAAACATCTCAGAATTTTTTTTTTATGAGTTTTGCTACCAGCATGTTTAGTGGCTTTAGCTTCAAAATTTTTTATAGTGCCTACTCCAACTTTGCTCCATAGTTCCTCTCTATTAAACATCAAACAATAATAGCAGTGCAGAGTTTTGTTTCGCTTACAACTAGAGAGCCACCTATATTTACTATACCAAACTTTCTGATATTTTCTGACAATTTTTCCATTCTTTTGCGATAAATCTAAAGGCGGCCGAGGTATTTTTGACTTTAGCAATACCTTTTGCTCTAAAGGTAACGTACTGATTTCGTATTTTAACAAACATTCTAGTTAACCAAAGTTGTCAGAGTTCATATTAAATACTTCTGCGACAGAACTGGTACTAACTGTATTCATTTTGCTGCATTAAATCAATTAAACAGTATGCTTAAAACACTTAAAGGACGACACTTAAAAATGTTTATTAATAAATAATTAGTACGTAAATGATCACACACTTCTTAGTCTATAACACTGTATACAAAATTAAAAATAATTTGCAAACGCAACAAAAACATATATTCACTACGCGCGCATAATGAAACGAACACAGGCGGCCAGGCGAAAATTCTGTACTATTCACTCTGTACGTGTCTTTTGACGAGATGTACCGGACATATGATTATGCTGCGCCAGCAGGTTCCTTCCCGTTGCCGTCCATCAAAGCCCTCCTCACCTCCAGCCTTGTTGAAAAGACATTCCAAGTAACGTCTACCCTGATACTCGGCGTAAAGTTGCATCGTACAGCAAGGTTTTATGGATCACGCGGTCGCTTCATTTAGCGTAATATTTAACTTCTTAAATTAGTTTTATACCCTTTCTGAGTATCTTACGCATCTTAATTCATGAATAAAAGTTAATTGCTTTATGAATAAATTATTTGGGGAGACACTGTCTACCCTGTCTCCCCTGACGCTTCGCCACTGCCAATAAGTATTGTTCGAGTAGAGATCGTTCGATTAGTTTGCAATCTCGTCAGTTATTCATTTAATAACGGTATTGAAGGTCATATAATACACGAATTTTATCCCGCGGTTCCACCAGGATTTAAAATCGTTGAAACACCAACAAATGTAATTTATTTGCCAGTAAACACATCTAGAATACATCATATTACAGTAAGATTAGAAGATCAACAAGGAAGACCGATTAGTTTTAGAGACGAGATAATAACGTTACGTTTACACCTTAGAAAACGATAAAAATGAGGTTTACTTTTTGTTATGGTAACACCTATAAAACGGCCGTTTACGATCTGAATAAGATCAGTAGAGATAAAAATATTAAACGGTTAACACCTCAAAATGAGAAATTTTTACAATTATTAGGGTTAACAGTAATAACTGAATATTCGAAAAAAATGAGTATTTTAAATATATTAAACAGTCCCATATATGAAGACGATGCAATAGTAAGATTAAAATATCAGACCCATCATCCGTATACTTCAAGCACGTATAATAATAATGATGAAATTAGAATACCAATCAATCAACAAGATGTTTTTACGTTTCCACACGATAATTATCTCTATATACTATTAGAATACACAAATAATTTAGGTGTATTTGATCAAATGTATAAATTAGTTTCGAACGCTGTAGCATTTTTATTTGATTAAATTAGATATGAAATATGTGCGTCAGAAATTGATCGAATTAAAAATGTTGGAATAACGACAACGATGAAGAATCTATTAATAATTAAACCTTATGAAGTTAATACTTTCGAAAATGCCGCTTGGAATGAAAATTTATATGGGGCTCTATCACCAACTGAAAAAGATATCGTATTCTGTATTCCATTAAAAATGTTGTTTGGACTCGTTGAGGATTATAAACGTATTCTGCTAAATATTAAACAAGAATTAGTTTTAATAAGAGCATCAACCGATAGTAATGCAGTTATTTTACCAGAAACGGTGACTGGATGCAAATTCACAATAAAACAGATATCATGGATAATGCCATATGTGTATGTAAATGAAAAAAAAATGATTTTTTTTAAATAATAGAGCGTGATGAACCTATATTGATCCCCTTTAGGAAATGGGAGCTTTATGGATATCCGTCTACACCACAAGCGAAGCAGCACACTTGGACTGTCAAAACGTCATCACAATCAGAAAAACCTCGTTACGTTATTGTCGGCTTTCAGTCCGATAGGAAAAATAATATACACAAGAATTCGGCAAATTTCGATTCCGTATCACTACGTAATATTAAATTATATTTGAATTCAGAATACTATCCATACCATAATCTAAATGGTCAATTGTTACTTTTACACGAATTTTATAGACGATTTCAATCTTCATATTACTATGGTAGTAAGGACGCACCAATGATGAATCGTGAAAATTTTATAACTCATACGCCTCTGTTTTTTATTGATTGTTCTAAGCAAAACGAATCATTAAAAACAGGTTCAATAGATGTTCGTCTTGAAATAGGAACATCTCAAAATATACCCGAAAAACTGCAATCTACTGTCTTATTATCTATGATACAATTATGCAATACACACCATTATCTGGTTTCGTAAGAAAATCGCTTATCTAAATGGGTAATCGTTTTCTTTGATTTTATAATGAAGCATGAAGAATATTTTTACAGTATTCACGCTTTTGCATTCAATAAGAATGGTTGAATACGTTGTCGATTTTCAAGGTTTCCGAGATGATGGAAAAAACTTTAATTTTAAGGAGTTGTGTATGCAAAAAATAGAAAACGTCAAGCTTGTTGGCGTTAGAGAACAACATTTATTTTTACCAGCATTTGATTATAAACATTTATCAAATAGAAAGAAAAAACATACAAACTGGCTTAAAGAGAGAATACACGGATTTAGTTGGAACTGTGGGCTTCAAGACTACTCTGAATTACAAACGATTTTTGATAAATTATCCGAAGTTAAGCGTATCTATGTGAAAGTATCAGAAAAGAAGCTGTTGTTGGAAGCACAACTAAATTCGCATGCTGGAATTGTCGATACCGAAACTTTAGGATGTCCGTCTTTAAATATATTGAAACAGCAGAGTGTATATAGTGTTAACTGTCCTTATAAACATAATGTAAATAAATGTGATTTAAATAATGTTTGTTATATAAGCGAATGGTTGATGTATTATTGGAACAGTGAATGTAATAAACATCAAAAAGTTAAAAGAATTAGATATTGGGACTATGTAGCGGATATAAATAAAAATGTATAAACTTTTATGTAAAATAATAAAAATTTTTATTTTTGAAACTAATCTAATATTATTATCATCCTCATCATCAATAACCTGAATTGTGTCTTCATCCGGCGGTGTTGGTGACGGTCCCCTTCGCCGTCTCACATTTCGTCCAACTGGCGGTGCTGGCAATCTGCGGCGCATTGGTCTGACAACGGCCACAGGTCTTTCCCGACGTTGAGATGTGTATAAAGATATCATCACAAAGAAGAAGAAATTTATGAAACAATCAATCGGTTCCATATCTGTAATTATATATCTGTTGTAGTAATTATATATATGTTTTATACTGAGGGATTGTGTTTTAGGAAAAACAATGATAATAGATTGTTTTAAAATACGTTTTTATTACATATAAATAGAAAAAAGAATTACAAATTATTATATAACAATAAATTCTATATAAGAAAAAATATACAATACGCATTACTTAAGTTGAATCTTTTTTACATTTTATATAATTGAACAAATTTTGGGTCCGGCTTTCATCCACAAATTTTATATACAAGAATATACAAATTTTATATATAACAATATACAATACAAATTACATAGTTTAATATTTTTCTTTTTTTACATTTTTTATTAGAGTCAATTCTTTTGCGGTTTGTAAAAACATTTTATATAATTGAACAAATTTTGGGTCCTTCTTCGAATTTAATAAAAATTGGTATCTATATGCGGCTTTCAACCACCAGCTACTTTTTTCTAAATTAGCTATATCTTTTGTGTCCCAAATTTCAATTTTTATTAAATATGGTCCCCTTTCGCTGGGTGTTGTTATTACTTTTCTGGACCCATTTTTTATAAATGCAATAAATTGCTGAAAAATCTGATCTTTTTTATCTAGTTTTTTATTTAATGTGGTAAACACTTGATCTAATTCATCGGTACTATCAGGTTCTTCGGCAATTTCTAATTTGTCTGATTCATCAATTTCTATTTTGTCATCTTCTTCTATATTTGTATTTTGTTTAATTAAAGCACTAATATAACTATATATAGATTTTAATATATTTTTTCCGTAAAATTAGGAATATTTCAACTTAAATAATCATAAATTTCGTCAATATCAAAAAGATAATTATTTACTGATAGTAGATCCTTTTGTGAATTTACAACTGTTAATTCTAAAGCAAGTCTAATTTTTTGGTTATGTCTGTTAACCTAATATACAAATTAAAAACATCTAAATCATTTAAATTAATAATATTAGTTTTAATATTCTTTATAGCATCCTCCCATAAGTATAGTGATGACAACCCATAAAAATATAATAATTTAACTACATCTTCTAAAGAAACATATTCGTCGGTGCGATGAGATGGTCCTGCAGCGATGTCCATTGGTAGAAAAACAAAAAATTTATTAGCTTTCTGCTAAAAATTTATCGATTTCTAACAATACTTCTTTATTTTCATCATTATCATTTAAACCGCTTATTCCCCCCGTAGAACCAAAACCGTTGTCACCTCTCTTAGTATTATCTAAGGTTGATATCTCTCTCAGTTTTGGTTCTTCAATCTTTTCACAAATCAGTTGTGCGATTCGATCTCCTTTATTTATGTTAAAATACCCCGATGAATGATTAAAAAGAACTACACCCACGTTTCCTCTATAATCTCTATCTACCACACCAGCTCCAACGTTAATGTGGTACTTAAGAGCCAATCCTGAACGTGGCGCAATTCTACCATAACAACCATCGGGTATTTTTACGGCTAAATCTGTTTTTATCAATTGTTTATCATAAGGATTAATTTTGTAATTGTATGCGCTACGGAGATCAAACCCCGCCGACTGATTAGTTAACTTTTCGGGAGGATAAACGTTTTCAGATAATTTTTTAAAATAAAGAATTGATGCAGTCATTATTGTCCTATAACATACAAATAATCGTTTTTGTTATATAACTATTTTGAAAATAATGTTTTAAAAGTAGGCCTATACAAAAAATAATTACCTGATAGAGTTGATATAAAGATGATGCGATGTCAACAACTTTCTGATTACTCTTGAAGCAGTTTGAGCGTGTACAATCTAATTTCGAGACGCTTTATATACTATTTCTCTCTATAGAAAAATCCTTTCGCTGCAAGTATGCAAATCAGCACGTGTTTACAGAGTTGTTACCCAACCCAGTTGGCAATATTCCAAAAGTATAAAGATTAAATCACACTCTCTGTGCCGTTGTTATTTTCCGTAACCTACTTTTTTCTATTCTTTTTACGCGGATATATAAAGACGGGCAATACAGACAGAAAAGAACACGCCGACAAAAATTAACTAAACGTAAGTATAAAAATTATTTTTTTTATTAATACGGAACTGATACGAATATTTTTTATTTAAATATACTCTTATAGATTATAATGGACAAAAATCTGCCGTTTAAAAAACGACAAAATATGAGAGATGCCGTTGAGCAAGAACAGGTGATGGATACTTCATCATCACACGCACGAGCACCTTCACCACAGCCTGGTCCATCACGCACGCCAGATTTGGGTCTGTTACACAGTCAAACATGGTCAACATCGACATGGTCAACACCTCCATCATCTCCGGCATCATCATCATCATCAACGATAAATTTTAAATTAAAATCTATTAGACTACAACAAATTGTAGAATCTAATAGCTTCATTGAAATAGAAAACGCCTTTAGAGGCAATTTAAAAACATATTTTTATAAAAATACTAATAATAATTATAAATATATTTCCTTATTATTATATTATATTAAATTAAATATCATTACAATTTTAAGTAACATTATTTCAATGTTTGGCCCGATAAAATTTAACATTGTTGTTGAATGTATTTATATAAAACCTGTCATTAATGAAACACAAGATAGATCCTTTAAAACAAAAAATATTCCAATTATAGATAACGATAATTTAAATATGACAATAAACAACGCAATCAGAGACATTTGTTATGATGAAGACATATATAAAAAAAAAAGGTTCCGGATGGAGTCTTCACCGTATAGACGGGATTTTATTACGAATAAATCGATTTAAACCATTAAGAGGAGCTTAACTTCCAAAATTTTTACAGATTAAAAAATGTATAATAAATCCAAAAAATACAGATAGTTATTGTTTCAAATGGGCAATCCTCTCTCGTTATGTTACTGGACCACACATTGAACGTGTTAATTTTTGTTATTTTAATTTAGAAAACAAGTTTAATTTTAAACATATAGACTTTCCTACACCTTTAAGTCAAATTACTCGTTTCGAAAAAAATAATGTTTCTATTAATATTTACTCTATTGATGAAAATAAATCAATTTTTCCTGTTAAAGTATGTAGGGAAGAAAAGAATAATCATTTTGACCTTTTAGTATTAAATAAACCGAATAATGCTAATTACCATTATCGTTATATAAAGGATTTTTCCAAGTTAATAAGATAACAGTTAACAAAACATTAAAAAAATTGAAATATGTAAACGTTGTTTTTCGTTTTTTACTAAAAAGTCAACAAAATTGAAAGTTCATAGTAGATACTGTGGAAAATATTCGCCCGTAAATATAGTATTACCAACTACTGACAACAACATATTAAAATTTAAAAATTTTTATTATCAATATAGAGTTCCTATTGTGGTATACGCAGATTCGAATTTATTTTAAAGCCAGTTAGTACTTGTTTGCCTAACCCCGAAAAAAAATTTACTGCAGTTAACGAATTTCATATTCCGATGAGTTTTTGCGTGTATTTTGTTATAGATAGCAATATCCCTAAAAGTATTAGAAACCGATTTCCTTCGGAACCATACTTATATCAAGGCGAAAATGCGGCGGAAAATTTTATGATATATTTAGTTGAAAAAATTAATTTAATTGGTTCGCTTATTAAACAGAATATTCCGTTACATATGAATCGGGATGATAAAATAAAATTTAAATTGGCCACACACTGTGAGATGTGTGACAAAGAATTTACGTTATTATATCCTAAAGTTCGCGATCATTGTCATTTAACTGGACAATTTCGTGCAACATTATGTAATACGTGTAACCTGAAACGACAACAACAGAAATTTGTACCTATTTTCATACATGGTAGTTCTAATTACGATTCGCATTTTATAGTACATCAATTGGGTTATGATATAAAAAATATTCATGTAATTCCTAATACTAGAGAAAAGTATATTTCTTTCGCAAAAACAACACGTTCAGGTTTAAATATTAGATTTATTGATACTTATCGGTTTATGAATTGTTCGTTAGCTGAACTCAGTAATCTGCCTAAGGATAAATTTTTGTATACTGGAAAATTTTTTTCTGCTAACAGTATGCCGCTAGTAACCAGGAAAGGCGTGTATCCCTATGAATATACGAATTCCTGGAAAAAATTGGAAGAACGTAGATTACCCCGCAAAAAATGTTTTTATAGTTCGCTAAATGATTCGGAAATTGGGAATGATGAATATGAACACTCGTGTAAAGTTTGGAATGATTTTAATATACAAACTCTTGGAGAGTATAGCGATCTATATTTAAAAATTGATGTTTTATTATTATGCGAAATTTTTGAAAATTTTAGATCTCTTTGTATACAATCTTATAAACTAGACTGCGCAAATTACTTTACAGTACCAGGTTTTGCTTTTGATGCGATGTTAAATTATACTAAAATTAAACTGGAATTATTAACAGATTATGAAATGTACTTAATAATTGAAAATGGGGTACGGGGGGGAATTAGTGTTTGCATAAAAAAAGAATCTGTTGCCAATAATAAATATATTCCAGAAACATTTGATGTAACTAACCGAATTAAATTTTTAACTTATTTAGACGCGAATAATCTGTACGGCTGGGCAATGAATAAATGTATGCCATATGGCGGTTTTACTTGGAAAGATCTTAACGATAATTTAAATATATTAGATTTTGCAGACGATTCTCCCGTTGGTTATATTTTAGAAGTAGACGTTGAGTATCCTCATCACTTACATAATTATCATACCGATTTACCGTTTTTACCAGTTAATGAATGTGTTAAAGGTACAAACCAACAAAAATTGTTAACAACATTAGAAAATAAAGAAAAATATATATGCCATTATATTAATTTAAAACAGGCTGTTAAACACGGTTTAAAAATTATAAAAATTCATCGTATTTTAGAATTTTGCAGAGCCCTTGGTTAAAAACGTATATCGACTTAAATAAAGAAAAACGAAAACAAGCTAAAAATAATTTTGTAAAGATTGTTTTAAATTATTAAACAACTCGGTGTTCGGTAAATGTATGGAGAACGTTAGAAAAGGAATAGACCTTAAACTTGTAAGTGACGAAAAAAATTATTAAAATTAATTACACAACCGGTATTTAAAGACAAAATAATTTATAATAAATCGTTATGTGCAGTGTTATCAGATAAAAAACGTTTATTTTTAGATAAACCAATATATATCGGATTTAGCGTATTAGAAGTAAGGAAAACGTTAATGTATGATTTCCATTATGATATTATGAAGAAAAAATACGGCGACAAAATTTCGCTCTTGTATATTGATACAGATAGATTTTTTTACGAAATTCTTACGGAAGATTTTTATAAAGACATATTAGATCGAGATTTATTTATTCACTTTGATACGTCAGATTATTCGCCCAATCATCCGTGCTCTTCAATTGAAAATAAAAAAGTTATCGGCAAATTTAAAGATGAATGTTTAGGTGTACCAATTAAAGAATTTATCGGATTACGCTCTAAATTATGTACATTTAAAACGGCGGATAACAAAATTAAAAAAAAGGCAAAAGGAATTTAAAAAAAAACGTTATTAGCAAACATAAAAGCTTTGAAGATTTTAAAGAGTGTGTCTATTCTAAAACCGTTTTTAAAAATAATGAACGCGTAACTATAAATAAAGATAATAATAAAATAAATAACTATAGAATAATGAAATTATTCCGATCAAAAAAACATTTAGTTGAAACAATTACGTGCAACAAATTGGCGTTAAGTAATTTAGACAATAAAAGAATCATGTGTGATAATAAAATAGATACACTGCCCTTTGTCATTATTCATTAACATAAGGCGGCGTATGATGGAACAAGTTTTTAAAACGCGAAGAAAATATAATCAACGGAAGAATATAGTTAATAACATTTATGATACTAAAAATATTGGACTTAAAAATGTTAATATGTGTAATTGTAAAATAATTAAATTTATACCCGAAAAGGTGGATGAGTACAAATTGATGTTAAAATTGATGCGTCATAATCAATTTGAGCAAGTTGATAGTATATGTGACACTGCTAGTGGTCTTTATAACCAGCAAAAAGTTAATAAATGTAGTTATCAACATTATATAAAAACATTATAATTGTATGTTTATACTGAAAGAGATAATGTAAAATATATAATAAAGAAAAAATATGTATGTTTTTAAAGGTTTTTCTTATTTATTTTTTATTTACCTAAAGAACAAAAACACATTGATATATAACTGTATTAGATTTAGTAAGATATTCAAAATACGAATTAGTCGTGTAGGTTAAATCGTTGTTTCTTAATTCAATGTATAGTTTCATAAGTTCGATCCCCGATTAATTCGTATTTTTTTATTTTATTTTTCAAATATATAATACGCCTAGCAACCAGCCAACCTTTCATATAAACCGCACCCAAGAAAAATATGTAATAACACGCGTTCAGAAAGTAAACGCGAATTAAAAACCGACCGACCTTTGCGTTAAACCACACCCAAGAAAAATATGTAACAACACGTGTTCAGAAAGCGAACGTCATTGAAAACCGGCCGACTTTGGGTTAAACCACACCCAAGAAAAATATGCGGATATTATGCAACACCACGTGTTCAGAAAGTGAACGTGCGTCATAACCAACCTTGACCCTGACCATGACCGCAACCTTGAACCTAACCTTGACCCCAACCTTGACCCTGGCCCTGGCCCTGACCTTGACCTCAAGGTTATCTTTGTTTACTTCCGGGGTCATTAACCCCTTTGTTTACTTCCGTGGTCAATGACCTTGTCCCAGCAGTAACAAAGAATAACTACTTATTTTCTTATGTAGGCCTACTGTGTGATTTAACCGCTTTGCAATTATACGCGAAATTAAAAACATTTAATAATGTTCACGATTTATTAAAATTTTCGAGTGAATTAATAGCAAAAAACGACCCATTTGATTCACCAATAGAATTTATCAAAAATTATAAATTAAATCAAATATATAATTTTGGTATTGGATGTTTAAATGCACCTGGAATAAGATTATACGGATCCCCATTATTTAAAGTATCTTCTTTCTTTTCAACCAACAAAAGTTGTTTTGACGATATTTATGTTATCGTTACAAATAAAATTTTCGAGATCAACAATTTAACTTTCCCAGCTTCACATATTATCGATGAAAAAAAAGTAAATTCTACACAGTATACTAGAGATTATGCTATTCTGCACTCGGCCGTATTGGAAGCAGTAGTATTTGTAATAGATTCCCGATATAAGTAGTGTGTTAGGGGGGCTCCGGACCCACCGATGGACGGGAGGGGTGGAGGTGATGACGTTTCGATCCTGACCTACCTCAACAGTCAGTGACGTCACTGAAACAACAATGGGGGTCATTGTTTTCCTACCACCACCCCACATGTCCTCCACTGGCTCCGTATCCTCTCCAACGTTTACCGGGAGACCGGTGCGGTCTGTCTATCGTTTTATTAGCGTCTATTGTTTCCGTATCGCCTATTCTTTCCGTATCGTCTATTGTTTTAGTATCACTGTTTCCGTATCATCTCCAACTTTTACCGGGAGGGCGGGTCAGACTGTCTATTGTTTTAGTAGCGTCTATTGTTTCCGTATTGCCTATTGTTTTAACGATGCTATTGTTCTAGTAGCGCCTATTGTTTTATTCGCGTTATTGTTTCCGTATTGTGTGCGAATTTTTTCGCAAAATATTTCGCACTCGTTCATTTCGGTCTCGGTCTGTGTATGTGCAAATTTTTTCGCAAATTATATAGTTCTCGTTCATTTTGGTTAGTTCGGAAGAGGTATATTAACTTTTCAGTCACTGTTATTTTCGTTCCACAAAAATATCGTTCCAAAATACCTGTTATAGGTATATCGGTCCATGAGGTAGGTCATGGCCGATCGTGAGGTCGTTGATCCGGTCATCAGAGTAGATCGTGACGTCACGTTTGCTGTTTTGATAGCCCCCCGTACTTGCCCGTGCGCGCGCGCGAGTTTTTGCAAAATATTTCGCACTCGTTCATTTCGGTCTAGTTCTCGTTCATTTCAATCTCGTTCAATTCGGTGTAGGTTGCGATCATCTCATGGTCAATGCCGTGGTCCCCAGCGCTGGACGATGCGTCGCTTGCGAGTGTCGAGATAAGACTGAAGGGGTTTAGCGAACGAACCACGTGTATATATAGACGGACAATCCCACTCTAGTCCTACTAATGAGCGATCTCTTGTTCACAGTGGTACGATTGCACAACAACCCGTAATGACAAAACACAACCGACATCTTGACAGCTATACAAATCGACATCACCTCAAAGCAGGAACACCGCAAGGATTTATACAAAAGCACGTCGAAATAAGCCAACAAAAAAAAACGATCTAGGCCAAACAGAGGGGTGAGTGACACATAATGGCACACTTGAGACGGATGCAAGGGGAAGCTCGCGCACAATTCCAATTAGCTCGCTGAATAGACAAGGTGAAGACGTGGACTGACTACGCTTGCGCAATAATGAACGTAATTTTTAAATTGTGTCTTATTTTAATCGTAGTAATTGAAGTTGTATCGTTCTAACTAAAACCGTAAAACCGACCTGTATTACTTGTAGAACAGGCATACTTTTTAGCTGGAAACAACAAAATATGTCAAAGTCGGATGCAGCGGATTAAGCGTCATTAACTGTGTTTGTTAAAAAATCCCTTAAAAAGTATAATTAAGAAAAATAATTTTGAACAGACAAAATGCCCGCGAGTCCCCTTTCTCACGGTTAGTGTCTAGTTACCAAAAGTTCAAGCAATATTTAACAATTAACAAATGTTTACTGTAAAATAAAATATTGCACTCTTTAGAACTTTCGCCACGAACTCATGTAACGTATTTCTATCTCTGTCTGTCTGCCAGTCTGCCTATATGTATGACCCTCTCTCTCTCTCTCTTTCCCTTTTGCACCATTAACCCAGACGCTTCCGCCTAATTTTACAAACTATTTTCATTATATTCAATTACACAGACGTAACCTGAGAGCGTGACGTTAGCTATACATGTCTGAAGTGTGTCCGTGTGTGTGTGTGTGTGTGTGTCTGAGGGGATTGGAAATAACATAAACAGATGTTGAAACATTAGTTAATCTCTTGAAACGTAAAGTGTGTTCAAAACGGATAATTGGAAATGTATTGAATTTATGAACAATCGGCTACTTTGAGGAATCTTCATTGTGCCGTGAATATTAACATAACCCGTGACATTAGTAATTTTTTACGTGAATGATAATTGTTATCTGCCTAATGACACAGTACTAAACATACTACTAAGATCCAAAATGCAATGTGTTGTATTAGTTGGTTATAATGACATCTTCTGTACATGGTGATGACACCTTCTGTGCCGGGTTTTAAAGAAACCGGCGTTTGTACAAAATAGAAATTGTTTTATATATATATTATTTATTAATGCAACGGCGAAGTTGTCATTGGAGTCGATCTGTAATATCGTTGTGCCTCTCTGCATGCGAGCGCTACCTGTTGGGGTAAGTGCGTAATTCTGTTCCTCGGCGCTCTGCATGCAGGCTCGTTAGTTGAGTTTTGCCAACCGCCAGGTTGAAGCTTATACTTCCGGCAGAGCTGAAGTTTCATTAATTGTTGTATATTCTATTCTTCATGGCTAGATAAACTCTCACAGATCTGCGGGTTCCCGAGGTAGTCGAGGATCTGATCCAAGCATGGAAATTCGACTCTCCATCTGGTCCTGAACACACACCAAAGCTCTCGTCCTCACCTGCCGGAAGGAGAAGCAGAATGAGCATGCCTCGGTAAAACCCCATCAGCTAGACGTCTGACTCACAGCGCACGGACCTCCTGGAAATCAGCTGGATTAAAATGAGGTGATATTCAACCAATTAACTTACACTTGGCCTACACAGAAAACACCTGTTTGCGCACTTAACAATCCGTAAAAACTCAAGTTAGACTTTTTGTGACGCACTATGACAGTTTGCATCTTCATGACGTTTTGATTGCGCTCCTGTCCAACGGGACATAATCTGTATGCAGATTTTCGGCAACCTTATGTAGATAACGTACTTAGATTTGGGATTAATTCTACGCCCGGTTGCTGTCATGTGTCCTGAGCTTGGCCAAAACGTGCACCGTCATTTGATAAACTAGTGTCAGCCGGATTTTTTTATACAGGAACCAGTGATGAGGTTATGTGTGTAGAGTGTAAAGTTCTTCTACATGATTGGAACTCTAACGACGATCCGTGGATTGAACATGAAAAAGCGTCACCGAATTGTTTATTAGTAAAATTACACAATAATCAGTTTTAGATAAAAACAGCGTCATTATTTATAATACGAATTGGAAAGACGGTTGTAATTACTCTACCATGAAGTAGACACAACACTACAACTAATTACATGCGCATAACTAACGATAATTGCATACTTCGCCTTGAACAAGTCACGCGCTTAGAGTTGCAATTAGTTTACACACGGAACTGATAGAAAATAGTGTTTTGCTATTTCTTTTTCCTAGTAACATTGTGTAACAAATTTACACACGGAACAGAAATTAATTAATGTAATAATTTAAAAAACTTATTTTTGTTATTTATTTTTCCTGATGACATTGATAGTTTCAGTATAAAACATGAAACTACTGTCAACTCAATCACAGTTACTTCTAACGAAGAATAACCTACTTTAATTATGTGTGATAAAACTGAGAAAAGTGTTTTTTATTTAGACGGTACAGCCGTCTGCTTTAAGTCTAGCATCTTATCTAGGCTTCATGAAGAAGGTGCTTGTTATACATCGCCGTCGGATTTATCAGATTTGTGAGAGTCGTTTCCAGCGCTATATACACGTAAGGATGGTGTAAAGTTTAATAATATTGCATGGTATAGTATGTACCAAACTCAATTGTTTTTGGATGGGAAAATGGGTGCAGAATATACAGTAATGTGTTGTGACAGATCACCATTAACATCGTTCGTTTACGGCATAATCAATAAGAAGGGGGAAAAATTAACTGATAAGGTGATAAGGAGCTGGTAGAAATTATTCCTCATTGGATTATAGAGTATTTTAAATCAGCAAATGCGATGTTCTTAATCGATTCAGATATTAAAGCTGTTAAAGAACGACTAGTAAAAAGGGGTGAGTTTGATGTTTATTTAGCGACGAACGAATATTTCTTATTAAAAAATATCCTAATATTTTAGGACTATCGCAGAGTTGTGTGATATTCCAAATATAGATATAAAGGGGAGAGATTTTTTAGAACTTTACGAATATATCAAATCTTGGATATCAAATAAAATTAAATTTAAAATACGGTTTGATGATATTATATCTATTTATTCACCTAACAATACAGGTGATACATATAAATCGATGTGTACCTTTCACAGGAAATCAATCTCTAGTAATATTGATATGAATGGTTGTAAATGTAAGAAGATATCTGATCGTAAAAACAATTAGAAAAAAGATAATTTTATATGTATATATTAATGTGAGTGTCGTATACACTGATTGTTAAATCTGTTTAATTTAAAATTTGAGGAAAGGTATAACTAAAAAATAAAATGTATAATTTTAATATAGTTGTACTTACTTTTTTCCCTACACAACTATTTATGAGCGAGAGAGGTTGGGCATAAATAAAAAAATAGAAGTATTTATTTATTCTTTTAATTCATTTTATTTATACATAAATACAATTATTTAGTGAAACTTTTTAATAATTCCACTAGTTTATAAATTAATCGGTTACTTATACAATTTATTCCAAATAGTTTTAAATCATATTTTTCAATTTGTTCAACAACATTTTTAAATTCATTATATTTGTACACATAACCATCTTTAAAGAAGTAAAGAAATCCGTCAATGAATCTAAATACGGAATCAATATTTTTTGGAACACCAGGAAAGTCGTCGTATGTATATCCATGTTTTTTAACTGAGAAAGAACATTCATCCAGTTCAATATAATATTCATAATTATAAAATATAAAAGTACGTCCTGTATATGTGTTAACAGCTCCATTTATTTTGGTTGTCGAATCAATACCAATACTAGTTGTTGAAACAGGAAAATTATTAACTAAACGTAATGATTTTATATCAAACATATAAATATTATTATCGACAAATATTACAACCTCTCCCGACGGTCTCTGGTACATCGTCGATATATTAGCAAAATTCGGCGGTAAAACCATTTTGTAATATTTTGAGATTTTCCATAGGATTTTTCTTTAATATTAAGCATTCAAAATATTTTATTCTGTAAAATATATAGATTATTGTTGATTACTAGAAATAAATGGGATCCATTAACTTTGCAAATATCAAATTGTGAATCTGTATCTGTTTTTTAAGCAGCGGTGGTTTTACAGTTGTAGAAGACGTAACTTTCGTAGTTGGAGTAACCGATGGAACCGGTGAGGGTGGAGGTGATGGTGGTAATCCGTATAAGGTTGTATACCCTGTACATAATCCTTTCCTAAATCAATATTTTGACCATTATTCAATGTGTAGAATGGGAACATAATTGAAATATTATCGCTCGAATTCCCGAGCCCCAACGCATGACCAATTTCGTGAGTTAAAACGGATAATAAACTAATTTCATCGCCAGCTAAATTTGAATCGTTGTTATAATACCATTTTTCTTTAAAATCCAAATGAATTTCAACATGTGCACGGTGGGGGAGAGGATAGAAGGCATGACCAAGTACTCCTCCTCTACCATCAAAATTTTTATCACAAAATGAAGACAATTTTTTTATACAGCGATGGTCAGACCATCGAAACGAGATAAGTATGTCAGGATTTTGTTGATCTCGATAAAATTTTAACGCTGAGTTTCTCCCATATATGAAAAGCTTCTGTCGTAAGTTCAATAATATTTTTGTGGGAGATATAAAATCCCAGCTTAATATTCTTTTATTCAACCTGGATGTCGCAAGAAATTCTCCTAGATCTTTATTTCTATATCTCGGTTTCTTAATTAGATTTAACGTTTCATTGTTTAATTTACCATCATTCGGTAAATCATAGTATTCTTGAAATAGTGTAAGGTATGAGGATAGAGACAACTCGTTTAACACAGAAAGTTCATCAACATTGTTTATATAACCAAAATTTGAAAGATAATTAGCAATATAGTACAAGTCGGTCTCGTTCTCGGGCCGAACACTAGAAATAGCAATTAAAAGAGGTATTAGGGTTTTACCTAACCACTTTCTGATATCTCTACTGAACACATCAGCTTTTTGTCGCTTAATATATAGAGGTTATTGCATCATTTTATTTTTTTTTTTTGAGAGGGGGAAAAATTTGTATATTTTCGACTTTAATATTTACTCAATTCTGTTGTTATGTAATGTCTACTATTTGTTAAAATAATAATTGAATAAATCATGCTTTGACATTTTATTAATTGCATTACATCTGTAATTTGAATCTACATTATTGTACGAATCTTTCAATATATTAAATTCCAAATTTGAATACTCAAAATTTAGATTGAAATTTTTTGATTAAAATTTGTAGATCTAGGAAATAAAATGAATACATTTACATTTTATTTAATTTTATTAACAAAACCATAATCTTTTTTCCTTTTATAAGAGATTTTAGATATTCCATCCATTTGGTATGACCCACATCATCTTTCATGTTAAACATTTTTTTTTAATTTTCATCACATGATGTATTCAACTAAGGCCAGTGTATGTAGTGAAGTGTATTTATATTGTTTCGTATGTTTTAGGTGTAGAAAGGTGGTATTTGTTACAAAAGTGTTTTAAAATATTATAATGTGTTGTACAATATGTATATTTTGTGTATTTATAGCACTGCTTCCCTGTAATTAAGCAAACCGCTTCACAACGGCTCCCTTTAACCCATATTTTTTCACCAAACCAACGTTGTTTTTTATTTGAACCTCTTGAAAACCTATTGAAGTTTTTATTTCCATATCTTCTATTTACAGACATTTGAAAAAACCAACCAAACAGGAAGAAAAAATATAATAAAACAATAGCAATTTATGGAATATTATGTTTTTATTAGTTATAATAATTTTTGCAATGTACAACATATATATTTTGTTATAATTCAACGTATTTCAGTTTTACTATCATATTTCATCTATAATACTTCACATTTTTACAATTTTTATTTATAATATCTAAAATTTTTATTACAGATAGAACATTCAAGCTTACTTACTAGTGTACAGAGGAAATGATATTTATAACAGTTACAACTACTATGCCAATACTTATACCACCCAAATCGTTTTTACAATGTATAACATTTATCTTTTCTTATAATTCAACATGTTACAGTTTTAACATCATATATCATCTACAATATTCCACATTTTTACAATTTTATTTATAATATCTATAAATTCTTACTACAAGCAGAACATTCGAGCTTAGTTACTAGCGGACAGAGGAAATGATATTTATAACAGTTACAGCTACTATGCAAATACTTAATTATAAATTCAAGAAATATTTGCACATTTCTTTTAGCACAATATTCTATATTATGTAGAAATGTACAATCATCAAGATTATCTTTCAGTTTTTCTTTGAATTGTACCATATTACTACCACCCAAATCATCAATATTTATAATTTTCATACACCCCGGTAGACTAAAACTTTTGTTGAGAAATTTTTTCTTTTCACTACCTTTCACATAGATAGTGTTACACTCTATTGAGATAAATCAAAATATATTTCATATAATTTATTATAATGTTCGAGACCATCAGACCATGAAAAACCATGAATGTTTGTTTTCACCCAAAGCGCTTGTTTTTGCTGATCTCGTGACAACTGTTCAAAATTAAAGGGTGATAATAATAAATAGTCATTTACATTAAATTTTCTTTTTGGATATAATACATTAAAACATTTATTACATAAATCAAATTTCCGTTTCTTTTCTTCTGTCTCACAGTATACAGGTTTCTATATCATATTAAACACTTTTTTGCATATAGTACAATTTTTCTCGATTTTCAGCATTAACAATCTGGCTTCGTCATCTCCAAAAATTCCGGAGTAGTAATACAATACATTCTTAATTTTTTTTTTAAATAATTTATCATAATTAAATTTAATAAAAGATATTTCTTTTATAATATATTGGTTTTTTGTTTCCTTAAACCACTGTACATCTAGTACTGCTCCGTCCATTGTTTGATCTAAAGAAAAAAATATATATATTAATTACCAGTCGATCCAAAACTTATATCTCCATGCTCATTAAAATCTTTAAAATATACTGAAATATATGTTTCTAAATCAACAACATCTTTTGGCTCAACATATTTTTCAATTATTATTTGCGCGATTTTATCTCCTCTATGCACGTAATATGGTCAAGGGCGAGTGTTTACTATTATAGCCCTAATATTCCCCATATAATCTCTATCAATTACACCACCAGCTACATCTATAGAGCTGTTTAATACTAAGCCTGAACGTGATGATATTCTATCATAACACCCAGCAGGTATTAATATTTGTAAGTCGGTTGTGATCAGTTCTCTAGAAAATTGTAATAACCAAGGCTTCTGAGGTTTAATCCAGCCGATTGTGAAGTGCTTCTAATCGGTGCAAAAGCGTAAGGAGATAGACGTTCAAAGCTGATGGTTTCCATTTTTTACTTAAAAAAAAAACAAAAAATTGATAGGGTCTGTTTCTATATATTTTTTTAATTTCTTTTTTCACACCCGGTGTTGAGGCGATGTTTTTCCCCGCTTAATGCAAAATTTTATTTAATATTTTGAAATTATCATCTTCAGATGATTTAATTAGAAAAACAGCTTTTCGATAATTTTTTCCAACGGTCATTTTTTGAAAAAACTTTTAAATCGCAAGTATCAGGAACTTCAATTTTTATTAAATGACTACCGCACTCACGGGGTGTGGTGAGAATGTTCTGTTTATCGTTCGAAACAATTTGAATTACTTGAGGTATTGCTTTTTTTTTACTATCATCGCTAATTGAATCAAAACTCTTATTAAATTCGTCATCAGAATCATTACTATCACTATCATCATCCTCAGATTTTTCAGTTACATTATCAATAGTAGTAGGTAAAACGCTTACAATTTTTGATTTAAAAGCTAATACGATATTCTTTTTATAACATTTTACACTAAACTCTTCAGAGAGTGATTTAATATGGTTCATAAGTTCGTCCAAACTAAACACGTATTTTTGTAATTGTATCATTTTTAGTTGAGAATTTATTTATGATGATAGTTCGTTTTTATACGAATTAATAACTAAATTTAAATGTTCATATAGTTTATAAACAGCTAGATCAGTATTCTCAATGAATAATTCTGTTAATTTTTTTAATAAATCCTCCCACAAGCCGAATGTAGTTACTCCAGAAAAGTAAAAATTTTGATTATTTCTTGAATTGAGTAAACTTCTTCTGGCATTTGATCGGCTACTGGCGTTACGTCTGACATGATTTATTTCATAAACATTGATCTAAAAAAGAAAAAATATATTACTAATGAATTATTATTAGAGTTTTACTAATAAAGCGAATTAATATAAAAAATATTTACCTGTAGAGTAGCGATTTACAAACTTAGAAGCGGTAACAGAGAAGCTGATTGAAGCAAGAGAGCTCGGTATTGGGTCGTGAGTGTCGAAGGATTGAAACTCGGGGGGTTTATATAGTTCAGAAGAGGAATGTTGGGAAACAGGATAAAGCTTGCTTTAATCAACAACCCGTGTATTCAAGGTAATCGAGTAACTACCATATTTGAATGAAAGACGGAAAAGTTTTCAAGGTGAATATGTAATCCGTGTTTGTGCAACCAGTATGATAATGGTACATACATCATCGATATAAATATATAATCAATGTTTATGCAACCAGGATGTTTTTGAGATAACCACTAATAACGTGATTGCTAAAGACAAACATTCATCATCGATATAAATATGGAACGTGTTTTTTCAATCGCTTTTATATCTGTTTCTAGTATAAATCGTTCGAAACATTACTCTGTTCTTAGATACCAGTTTAGACATTATTTCACTTATGGATAAGAATTTACCTTTTAAAAACGAATCTACGTTAGAGAAGACAACTATAACACCGAGTTACCAAATTCGCCAGAAGCGTTACATCATGATTTGGAGAATAATACAGCTGAACCATCCACTTCAAACGATACACAACAGATGGGGTATTTGTCATCATCATCATTTTCTGATCTAACCGATTCTTCTGATGAAATGGCGGATGAACCCCCTCCGGGCATGACGTACAAGAAGAAAGCCAACCGCTTAAAAACTTGCAAGCTGAGGATGATTTTATTCAAATTGAAAACGCTTTTAGGGGTAATCTAAAAACTTTTTATCATAAGAACCACAACAAAAATATTAAAGATATTTGTCTACTATTAGTTCATGTAAAAACAAAATTAGAAAATATTTTAAACACTCTACTTATCGAATTTGGACCTATAAAATGTAATATGGTTGTTGAATGCACTTATATAAAACATGTTATACAGGGTAAGTCAAAAAGTAAAGGCAAATTTTATTTTCCCTGCTGCAATGGATGGCAGCACTGACTGAACAATGACATATCATAACCTCAAAGTTTGTTTGTTCTTTAGCTGTGTTATTTCAGTGCTCAGCTCCATTCGTAGTGATTTCACTTTATTACGCGTGCCCCGTTGTCCGTGTGCACCAAGGAAGAAATGAGGGGAGTGGTACGTTTTCTGCACTCTGAAGGGACTAAACCTGCGGAGATTATTCGCAGAATACAGCAGCAGTACGGTGAGAGCTGTCTTAGTGAACGCAAAATTTATGAGTGGATAAATCGCTTTAAAAATGTTCGTGTATCTATCTGCGATGAAGAGCGGTCAGGTAGGCCATTCACTTCGCTTCGAAGACGGACAGAACATCGAGACAGTTGAGCGAATGATTCATGATGATCGTCGGGTCAAAATTGATGACATTGCGCATGCGTTGAACATTAGCCACGGTTCAGCAGTTGCAATCATCCACGAATCACTAAATTATCGCAAAGTGTGTGCTCGTTGGGTACCACATCGACTGACAGACCAGCACAAACAGAAACGTTTGGAAATTTCGAAATCGCATTTAAGGCGTTTAAAAGAGGAAGGAGAAGAGTTTCTCAGTCGCATAGTAACCGTTGGAGACGTGGGTCCATCACTTCGAACCACAGAGTAAGCGGCAGAGTATGGTGTGGAAACATCCATCCTCGCCTACAGCAAAAAAGTTCAAAAGACAAGTTTCTGCAGGAAAGTTGATGATGACAGTGTTTTGGGATATGAAAGATCCACTTCTAATTAATTATACTCCTAAAGGTCAAACAGTGAATAGTGACAGTTACTGTGAGCTACTGCGAGATCTGAAACCCAAAATCAAAACAAAGAGGCGAGGAAAACTTTCAAAAGGTGTGCTTTTGCTTCAGGACAATGCCCGTCCTCATACTGCGGGGAAAACGATCCAGTGCATTCAAGATCTTGGTTTTGAGCTGCTGGAGCATCCGCCGTACAGTCTCGACCTAGCTCCAAGTGATTTTCACCTTTTTGGTTCGATGAAGGAGCACCTGCGTGAATCCAAGTTTTCGTCGGATGACGAGGTTGTGGAGGCGGTGCGCGAGTGGCTGTGCACGATGCCACAAATCTTCTTCCAGGACGGAATTACGAAGCTTGTCAAGAGATGGACCAAGTGCATAGAAGTTGAGGGAGATTATGTAGAGAAATGATGTTACTTGTCATCTTGTTTTCACAATAAAAAGTTCCTTTTTAAAAATTTACCTTTACTTTTTGACTTACCCTCGTAAATGAAAACAAGATAGAGTGTTTAAAACTAAAAACACTGAATTATTTATAGAGACTGATGTGAGTAAAATATTAGATAATTCAATAAAAAATATTTGTTATGAAGAACAAACATACGAAAGTCACAAATCTGGATGGGCTCATCACAATGTAGATGGAATATTGTTACGTATAAATAAATATCGACCTTTGAAAGGTTCGTCATATATTGCTCTTCCAAAATTTTTAATTTCAAGAGATTGTATTACTAATCCGAAAACTTTTTATGATAAAAATTGTTTTTGAATGGGCAATACTATGTAGTTATGTAAGTGGTTCACATGTTGAACGTATAAATTATTGATATAATGATTTGGAGACAAAGTTTGATTTTTCTAAAATTTCATTTCCTACACCTATTAAAGAAATTTGAATTTCTGAAAAAAATAATAATGTTTCTATAAACGTTTACGCTATAGATGAGGAAAAAATATTTATTCAATTAAAGTTTGTGAGAAAGAAAAAAACAATCATTTTGATTTGTTATTATTATATGATGGAAATACATAAAAGCAATATTATTGTTATATTAAATGTTCTAGTTAGAAAACAATTAACAAAACATAATGGAAAAATTGAAATTTGTAAATGATGTTTTATGCATTTTTATAATATTCCAAAATTAAAGTCGCATAAAAAATACTGTGGTAAATTTCAACCAACACGTGTAGTAATGCCTGAAGTTACTGTTTTAAAATTCAAAGTTATCAATTTAGTTTCCATATCCCAATTGTAGCTTACGCTGACTTTGAGTGTATTCTGAAACCTATTAGTATGTGTTTACCAAAATCAACAAAATCTTTTACAGAAGCTAATGAGTTACACATTCCTATGAGTTTTTGTATTTATTTACTTATTGATGACGATATCCCCTATAGTATACGATGTCAGTTACCAAAAGTAACTTATATGTCGGGGTAAAAATGCTACAAAGAATTTATGATGTATCTTGTTAAAGTCATTAATACCATAGGAAAGCTTACTAAAGAGATAAAACCACTGACGATGACTGATAGTGATAAATATAAATTTCGCACAACCACTCACTGTGAAATGTGTAAAGACGAATTTACTATGATAAAAAAACCAGTTCGTGATCATTGTCACTTATCAGGTAGATATCGTGCAGCACTGTGTAATAATTGTAATTTAAAGAGGAGGAAACAGTGTTTTATTCCAGTTTTTAATAATGGAAATTCAAATTATGAATCTCATTTTATTATACGACAATTAGGATATGACAGTAAAAAGATCCATGTAATTCTAAATTCATCTGAAAAATACATTTCTTTTTCTAAAAAAAAAAAGTGGGTAACAATTAGATTTGTTGATACATATCGTTTTCTAAATTTCTTCTTAGCGGATTTATGTAGTTTTCTTCCAGAAGATTGTTTCATTAACTCACGAAAATTTTTCTCTTTAAACGATATAAATTTAGTTACGAAAAAAGGTGTATATCCATATAAATATACGGATTCTTGGACAAAATTAGAAGAAAAACAGCTACCATCAAAAAAAGTTTTTTTTAGTAAATTAAACAATGAAGACATATCCGACGAAAAATATCAACATGCGGTGGAAGTATAGAATCATTTTCAAATAAATACGCTTAGTGAATATAGCGATTTATATTTAAAAACTAATGCTTTAATATTATGTGATGGTTTTGAAAATTTTCGCTAACTCTGCTTATCAATATATAATTTAGATTGTGCTCATTACCTAACTGCACCAGGTTTTGCATTTGATGCTATGTTATCCTATACTAAAATAGAATTGGAATTATTATCCGATTATGCTAATATTTAATGATTGAAAAAGGGATAAGAGGAGGGATTAGCCTCTGTATTAAAAGGCATGCGGTTGCAATAATAATAATAATAAGTATATTGACAACACTTATAATATTAATCTTCCCAACACTTATTTAGCTTATTTAGACGCAAACAATTTATATGGTTGGGCAATTAGTAGATGCTGCCATGTGCTGCCGAAATAGCTGTCATGGATTATAATTTTAATAAATGACGAGTGAAAATCAGTAAAACTATTTTATAGTTTTATTTTTTTAATATAAGTTTTTACATGATAATCACGCGATTTTCCGTTTTTACCAGTTAATAAATGTACAAATAAAAGTAAACAAAGTAAATTATTAACAACACTAGTATTAAAAGAAAACTATATTTGTCATTATGTAAACTTAAAACAGGCTGTTAACCATGGTTTAGTAATTAAAAAAATACATCGTCTGCTTCAATTTTTTTTTAAGTCAGTGGTTAAAATCATATATTGATTTAAAAACTGAAAAACGTCAAACTGCTAAAAACAAATTTGAAATTCATTTTTTAAAATTATTAAATAATTCAGTTTTTGGAAAGTGTATGGAAAATTTAAGAAAACGATCAAATCTCGAACTTGTAGGCAATGTAAAAAGATTACAAAAACTTATTGCACAACCTGTTTTTAAGGCTAGAATTATTTATGATGAAACACTATGTGCTGTATGTATTATTAAATAAAAAATCGATTTGTTTTAATAAACCGATCTATATCGGATTTACTGTACTAGAATTAGTAGTATATAAATGTTACTTCTGGAACAGGTTCATTGGCCCCGGAAGTAAACAAAGATAACCTTGATGTCACTGACCCCGGGAGTAAACAAAGATAACCTTGAGGTCAAGGTCGATGCCAAGGACAAGGTCAGGGTTACGGTCGAGACCAAGGTCAAGGTCGGGGTCAAGTTCAAGGTTAGTTATGACGTCGGATAGGACTGACGTATGTTTGAGTACATGTGTTCATATGTAAGCAACGTGATCTTTAATCACGGATTCTCGCCGTGATAGAAAATGTTTCATCATCGTTGACTCACACACGTTTGGGTACACGTGTTTTGTGAATCACATGTAATCGTTGCTTTCACCTAATTCCAGATAGCGTTTGAAACATGTATTTTTAATATATTACTTTTTATATCTGACGATTGTCATTCTATAGTAAAACGTGATACTGAAAGTCACGTTTATTTTTACTTTGTATAATGGAGGAAAAGAAGGAGCCAACCAGTGATAATAAGGAGAACGGTCCGTTTAAACAGCGCAGTATGGCCGATTCTACATCTACCCGCAGAAGGGTGAAATTCGACGTTGCTGATTCTATATCCGCTCCAGATAAATCATATACTGAGTTATACGAGAGGAGGTCATAATTTGGAATTAGCCTCTATCATATATTTCTCCAGCAGTTTTAGCCGTCGCAGGGTTTTATTATTATCCGCGAGTTTCTTACGACTGTTGCGACTGTGGTAATAGCAGACCGGATGACAGAGTACGCTGTTATTCCTACGGGCTCGAATTAGGTCTTTGGGAAGTTGGTGATGATCCGTTCGATGAACATGAGAAGTGGCCTCCGAAATGTGATGAAGTATTTAAAAACAGTCTAAAGAAAAGGATGGTATATGGTAATACATTAAAATATTAGTTATGTCTGCAAAATTTGTATATTATTTGGATAGGACAGCAGCATATTTTAAATCGAGTATATTAACAAATCTTTATCAAAATAACGTTTGTTTTACATCCTCATCCGACTTGGCTCAGTTGCAAAATGAATTTCCAGAGTTATATACCCACACTGATGGAATACAATTTAATACGATTAGTTGGTACTCTATGTATCAGACACAACTATTTTTAAATGGTGAAATTGGGAAAATTATAAGATAATGTGTTGTGATAGATCGCCCGTTGCCTCATTTGTTTATGGTATAGTTAATAAAAAAGGCGAGAAATTAGTTGTTCAAGAGTTGCAAGAAATTATACCTTCATGGATGTTGAATTATTTTAAATCATCTAATGTGTTGATTTTAATTGATTCAGATATTAAAAGTGTTAAAGGAACGATTATCAAAAAGAAATGGTTTTACACTAATTTAGAAACAGATGAATATTGTTTGTTAAAAAATTATTATTTTTAAGCTATTGCCGAAATTTGTAATATTATGTACTTAGGTACAAGTGGTAAAACGTGTTCAGATGTTTATACATATATTGAAAATTGGATACGGAATAAATAAAAAGTTTAATATAAAGTTTATATTTTTTGTTTTCCTAGATGGCGCGCTTGTTTTTCAATATTACTATTTTTCAGTGGTGATTAACCAACAGTTGTTTGTGTTGTGTTCGATTAAAAACATGAGAAATATTATAATTTTAGTATTTATTTCGTCGCTACTAACAAACTGTTTAACGGATAATGTGACGTTGGATCAAGTAAAATCATATTTATATAAATATGGTTATCTTCAAGTGAAAAATAATACTTCTTTAGAATTAATAAATGAAACAAATATTTTAAATGCGTTACTTATTTTTCAAGAATATTACAAGTTACCTGCTGATGGAAATTAATTAATTAAACCCAAGATTTGATGCTAAAACCCAGATGTGGTAAGGAAGATAATATATCTGATTTTCGATTAACAGCTTTTAAATGGAATAAACAATTGGTTACACGGCATTATTATTTAGCTACACAGGAGGTTTTGGAATTAACAAGTAAAGCTTTTGCAGTGTGGGAACAAAAATCTGGTATTCGTTTTAAACATGATAGAACGAATACGGACATTTTAATTTCTAATAAATGTCTAAAACATATGATGCAAACACAATTAACACAGTGTATGAGAGAGTTTGATGGTGAATCGGGGTCGTTAGCACACGCGTTTTTTCCAGATTATGTAAATTCGAGACGAGAAATTCATGTGGACGAGGATGAGGTATGGTCGTATTCTAGCGACAAAAATTCAATTGTCTGGTTATACAAATCTGTTTTCAAAGTTAATTCACGAAATAGGGCATGCGATATGGTTATCACATTCCGATGTACCAGATTCTGTTATGTTTGCATATTATAACGGTGAAATTGAATTAAGCGATGATGATGTTTTGGCTATCTAAAATTTGTATGGTAAACCACAACAAAATACATCACCAGTTTCTACAACATCTAAATCACCAAACAAAGAAGAAGATAATTATTCTATTGTTGCTAATTAAATTGATCTTTATCGTCTTAAACACCTTAAGACATTTCTAACAGCAGACAAGCGATTATATATATTATACGAAAAATGGTTATGGATAGTAAACCCCGATGATATGATATATTCTAAACCGATTGTTATAACAGATTGGTTAACATTTTTACCAAACAATTTTTCAAGAGTTTTAGCTGTCTATCAACGCCCGTCTGGTGAGATAGTGATGTTTGTTGGTTCGATTGTTTATATGTTTGACTTAGTAAGTCTTCGATTAACTCACGGTTATCCAAAACATCTTTCATCTGTGTTTAATATCCAACCAAATAAATTGCGTACTGTATTTAATATTTATACAGGTAAAACTTTTATATTTCATAATGATAATTATTTTATAGAGGTTGATGAGTGTTCGTTTACAATTAGATCGTGGGGTTATATATCTCAACGTTTTCCAGGGATACTTCCTAATATTGATTCGTCGTTCAGGTTCATAGTTGGTCATCTATATTTTTTTAAGAATAATACAATTTCGCGTTTAACGAATTTACTGGTAAGCTATCACAAAACGGAAAGAAACAATCTTTCAGTGTTTGGATTGGAATGTGTAAACGATGATGTATTATATCAGTTAAAGGATCTAATACAGAGGTTAATAATACAAAGGAAAAATTAAAAGAAATATTTATACAGAGTTAACAACTATTTAAGATAAAGAAAAAAAAGCGTCCAACCGACCTTTCATTTAAACCACACCCAAGGAAATCATGCTGATATTGAGTAATAATAAGTGTTTAGAAAGTGAGTGTATGTTGAGTAAGCGTTGAAAGCTGGTTGACCTTTAGGTTAAACCACACCCAAGAAAATTAGCTTGCATTGCAAAATCATCACGTGTTCGACTTTATGAACAAGTTTTATAAAACTTTGTATAAACGGTATTTGATTTACACAGAGCACGCCTCTAGCTGTTTGAACCGTTAACGCTCGGTCAAACCAATAGCATCGATGTATCAGGAAGATAGGATGAACGTATCACCTAAGCTTATATATTAACAATAATAAACTGTTTTAGTAAATATGCCTTCGCCATTCCTTTAAAAACAAAATCTTCAAACGATATTGTAAAAGCTCTTTCACCTATCTTACGAGCGAACAAAATTAAACATTTACAAACTGACCACGGAACAGAGTTTTATAATTAACACGTTCAGCGATTGCTTGGTTATTATAATATAAATCATTATTCTACTTATTCTGATAAAAAAGCATCCATAATCGAACGTTTTAATCGCACATTAAAAAACTATATGTGGAAGTGGTTTACTTCTAGTGGGAAATATACATGGATTGAAATTCTTCCTGACTTGTTACACATAGATATAATAATAGCATACACAGAACTATTAAGATGAAACCAATAGATGTGGGCTTACATAATGAAGAGTTAATCCTATCACGAATAAATAAAAATCGATTACTACTTAATAAGAAACCACCTAAATTTAAAGTTGGTGATAGAGTAAGAATTAGTAAATATAATAAAGTATTTACAAAAGGTTATTTACCGAATTGGACAAACAAAATAATTACAGTTGATAGTATTAAAGCAACAGAACATACAACTTATATTTTAAGAGTTGATACAGGAATTGTATTAGATGAGGGGTTTTACGAACAAGAAATTAGTAAAATAAAATTTGGAGATATATTTTTAATTGAAACAATATTAAAGCGTAGAGGTAATAAATTATTTGTCAAGTGGTTGGGATATGATAAATCTAGCAATAGCTGGATTGATAAAAATCGTGTTATTTCATCTGTATTGGTTATTATCAAAATGAAGTTTGTACAACAAACAAAGAAAGTGCGTACCGCAACTTTGGTAAATCGATAGAAAAAGAGAACAATGTTCATAGCGGTTTATTACCAAATAATGTCAGGTGCCTTATCGTAGGCCCCAGTGACTCCGATAAGACCAATTTAATGTTAAATCGTCTGTTTGATCCTAACGGGTTATATTTTGAAAATGTATGTTTTTTTCAAAATCGCTCTATCAAACAAAATATAAATTTTTAGATATGGTTGTATCCGATATGTCAGAAATAGATTATTATAAATTTTCTGAAAATGATCAAGTGATTCATCCTGGTGATGCTAAATCAAATTCTGTTATTATATTTGATGATGTAGCATGTGAGCAACAGGATAACATTAAACCATTTTACAATGTGCAGACATAAAAAAACAATGTTATTTATATATGTCAAACTTATGTTCAAATACCAAAACATTTGATACGTGATAATGCGAATTTAATAATTATTTTTAAACAAGATGATTTAAATTTAAAACATATATATAGTGATCACGTGAATACAGATATGACGTTAGAAATGTTTAAAGATATTTGTACAACAGCGTGGACACGACGGAAAAAAGGTTTTATTGTAATAGATAAAGAAAGCGATATGAAATGTGGGGGCGTTATCGTTTTGTTTTTATACTAATGATTTGTAATTGATCGTTCAATTATTTTTCATTATGGCACCGAGAAAGTCGCGTTCTGTAGATGAATGTGAGAAGCTCGCTAAAGAGATTGTGAAGATAAGAAAGAATATTCGAAAAAACATCAGACTTTAACACAAAACATAATTGATGCAGAACAACTTGCAGAAGAATCGTTAAGGTCCGTTGTCGCTCCATTACAAAACTGAGTACAAGAAAAGAGCGCTGTTGCACCGCCAAGTAAAGGAGAAAGAACGAGAAGTAGATGTTGAAATGGACTATATTCAGGAGCGATTAAAAAAAAAGGTTTTCAGAAGAATATGAAAACGATACATTATCGAACAAACGTCCAGTACCAGATCCTAAATTGAATACACCGCTTCCGTTACCACGTGAAGAAAAAACAACGTATAAAACGCTACCTACAGCAGAAGAATTGATATCAACACCGGAAGGACGAAAATCGATTGATGATTATATTGATATATAGTTTAGAGGACCGCTAGCGAGACAATATATGCGCAAATTTTTTGATGACGATAATCCTGATATCGATCACGTTTTTGGTCCGTATTTTACGAATGGTACTACTTTAATGTTGGATAAATACCCTATGAAATTTGAAGAAAATAATGATATTATAATCAACGGTTTTACATATGAAGGTACACCTGGTTTGTACTATCTTATTTGCAAAAAGCATCCGCATGCACATTTATATTCGGAAGAAGACTTAAACGCATACTCATATATGATAAGTAAAACAGGAGCATATTTAAATTTAACAACAAATAGAGTAAAAATTAGTGCTAGCTACAAATATAAAAATATAATTAAACTAATTATTTCACAATTACCAACATCTAAAACATCTGGTACAAGATTGCCAGAAAATCGTGGCCGAGGTTTATTAAAATTAAATAACAACAAACCTAATTATGTTTATTGGGATGATGTAAATGAATTATGTAAAAGACTACAATTGTTAATCGCTTCCCAAAGCCCCGGCCATTCAGGTCATAGCAACGAGATATTCTCGATTATAGAAGAGTTGCATGAGGCGGGGATAATAAAAGAAGACGGTGCATCATTTGAAGCAATATTTTCAAAATGAGCGTTGACAAATTCGGACACTATATTGGAGAAATGGTGGCAGGATCTAACATTCAACGTGGTCCACCAGGTGAGGGGTTTAAATTAACAAAGGATGGAAAGTTTAATATAAATAACAATAGGCTGTGTAATGTTGGAGACCCGAAGACGGATAATGAAGCTGTGAACGTTAAATATATGAAACAAAACTCGATTACTTTATCAAATAATAGTAATCATTTTGTGTTGAAATGAAAATAATTACTAATTTAGCCAATCCACAAGAGCCTTTGGATGCTGTGAATAAAATATATTGTGAAAATACAACGAAAACTTCTCTAATAAATAGAATTCCGGTTAAGGTGAAAGATAATCCAGTTTATTTGTTTAAAAATAATCGTGTTACAAATGTTGCTTCACCTGTTTCTAAACTCGATGTTGTAAATGTAGAATATCTAAGAAGTAATACTATTATATTTAATAAAAAAAGAAAAACTCTTTTGATGCTGAGAATCACGTTATCGAACGACTACAAATTCCTAAAGAACAAGAAGACGCTGCAAATAAATTTTATGTGGATAATAAATTACCCAATTCGCTTGTAGAACCTGGGTGTTGTGACTTTAGGAATAATAGATTAATCAACGTGGCTGAACCTGTTGATTTAACCGATGGTATAAATAAGCAAACTTTAGACAATACTTTGAACACTTTAAAACATGAGATTGAAGAATACATAGACAAAAGAGTGGATTTTAATAGCGATGGCGAGACTAATATACTAGATTTTAAAAAAGCTAAACTTGTTAATATTAGTAAGCCTGAAAGTGATTATGATGTTGTAAATAAAAAATATGTATATAATCAGTTTCTTGAATATGATAAAAAATTACTAAAAATATTGTATAAGTTATATAAAGAACTTACTACAGACAAACCTGTTAAAAATAAACACGAGTTTTATATTATATACATGGTACAGAGTATGTATGAAGAATCATTATTGCGTGTGTATCGGAACGATAAAGAGGGAAGCGGGCAAGTGGGTGACATTCTTCGTACTGTTATTAACAAATCGATCGACTTATTACCGGTTGAACTTCATATACCTGGTTATCAATATTGTGGACCCGGTACGAAATTGGCTAAACGCTTGCAACGAGGAGATCGTGGAATTAATAAGCTCGACGCAGCGTGTAAACAACACGATATTGCGTATTCCAAATATTCAGATTCTAAAATTCGTTCTAGAACGGATAAAGAATTAGCTGAAAGAGCTTGGGAACGTGTTAAATCAGAAGACGCTTCGCTCACTTAGAAACCCGCCGCGTGGGCTGTAACTAATATTATGAAGGCGAAAAGCAAATTTGGTGGAGGTGTAAAGAAGAAGAAGAAGGTTTCAAAAAAAAAATGTTTGAAATGTAAAGGATTATACTTACGACCGTTTAAAAAAACGGGTGGAGGTATTAAAAAAAAATCAAATCGACGGCGGCGGAAATAATTAAACACATCCCGATTCATCCGCTTTCAACAAGCGAATTATTGCTATATGTTACTCGATTAAAAATTCCTAATTTTAGAGGTGTGTTTATGCGTGATACATTACCTCGAAACGATGGTATATGGAAAAATGAGGCTGGAATTGTTAATCTAGACAGTATTTACGGTCGAGGCACGCATTGGGTGTGTTACGTAAAACATGAGAATAAAATTAATTATTTTGATAGTTTTGGCAATTTAAAACCGCCTACTGAGCTGATTAACTATTTTTCTTCATCCATAGAACGTCCTATCGAAATCAGTTATAATTATCCACGAAAGCAAAAATTAGTTAATTGTGGGCACTTATGTCTTCAATTTCTTGCGGACAATGTTTTGTTTAAGTGGTAAAGGACCTGAATTGAAATGTGACATTTTTCCACCAATTGAACTAAATAATAACGCAAAATGAAAACTTGAATTAATCGATTTCATGACATACAATTCAACACCAAACGTGGAAGAAGGAATAAATAATATACTATATTTTGATAATGATAAGAAAATTGAATTACCTACAGGCTCTTACGAAATATCAGACATTGCAGCATATATTAATGATTACTTAATTAAAAATTATGAAAATGTTCAAGTGACGGTAAAGGCGAATAACAATACGTTGAAAAGCGAAAGTTTTTCTAATGTACAAATCGATTTTAAAAAACCTAATTCTCTCGCCTCCATATTAGGAATTGAAGAATGTGTGCTTGAGCCTAATAAATGGCACAGCTCAATCTTACCAATAAGCAGTGGCGAATCGTGACAAAATAATTTGGGTAGACATAAAAATACTATTCAACAGCATCCTCCTACTAAGATTGTTGACATTTTTAATGAACCAGTAAAACAATGGTAAATAGAGATAATGCTACCTCTATCCGACAATATCTAAGTGACTGTCGCATATCATTATACGTATAATTAGGCCTAAATATAAAGATAAAACTACATTATTGTTGTTAGTGTTGTTTATGAATCTTAATTAGAAAATATTGTTCAAAAAATATAAATTTTACTCACATTTTTTGAATTATGACAAATCCGGATTACTGTAGGCACTACACAATCGTTCATATTTTCTTGTAAATTTGTTCCTAACGCCGCGTCTTGAAGTTTGCAAAAATATCTATTACCCTTTCCTTGAAAGTTGGGTCCTTTGTGCACATAAATGTCAATTCTTTTTCAATGGACAAAGTAGCCAAATGTAATAATTTTTTATTTTTGATGGCATTACGAAGGTACGTTTTGATGCTCTTCAGTGTACTCATTGAACGCTCAGTCGATGCCGATGTAACTGGAATACTCAGTACTTATTTCAGTAACTTTAATGTTTGTTCATACACAGTATCGAGTTGATTCTTCACAATACATTCTAGCAGTTTAATACACGGAAGCATTTTATCATCACTGCTGTAGATGTTCAATAATTCATTGCGCAATGTTACCCAGTCAAAGAATTTGGGGAATAAACATTTCAGCTTGTCAAACTGGAGTTGAGGAAAATTCCTTCGAAATTCAACAAACCTTTTCTCATTCTACAAAAAATATATTTTCAAATTCGCCGAATCTGATGTTTAGTTGCACTGTTACAGAATCAAGAATTTCTTAAGCAGCGCGTTTATGCACTTCACTTACAGATTCCAGCAATACATTATTATGGTCAGCATTCATGCACCATACAGTTCGTCCATACAGTTTTGCAGCACCTTATTTGAACGCAGTGCTGCGATATTTTCTTTCACTGTCCTAATTTCATTAATGCAGAGATTTACATCACTGCTAGATTTTGCCTGGAGCACATTCAACAGATGTTGAGTAAATACAAAAATTCGATCACATGCGCACAAGTAAAACATGAAAGATGTCGACTTTAAAATATTTAGGAGACCAATTGCAGCACTCACAGACTCAGGATCCCAGTCATCACACTCGTTAATGTGAGAAACCGCACGATATAGTTCTTTGTAATGTTCTTTGATTGTTGAAACTGGCCGCGAATGGTAATTCCAACGGGTTGATGTTGGGTGAAGAAGTTTAAACCCCTGTTCTCGGAGTAAATCAGATCTAGCAGCAGATCTACTGAAGAAACTATAAAATGCAGTTAATTTACAAATAAACAATTTAACTTCTTTAATATTTTTTGCACTGTGTAACAAGACTAAATTAAGTTGGTGAGCATAGCAATGCACAAATATTGCCTGTGGACACTGTTGACGAACAAGGGTTTGTACTCCACCGTGACGACCAGCCATCACAGAAACACCGTGATATGTTTGGCTTACTAATTTATTTTCAATGTTATATTCTTTCAAAACTGAAATGATTTTATTAGCCAACATTTCTGCTCTTTTGTTAGAATAAACATAAAAAAAGCCTAAAAATCGTTCCTCAGTTTGTAAACCACGAACGTATCGCACAATTATACTTAGTTGTGCTTTAACAGATACCTCGGTTGTTTCGTCAGCTTGAACGGAAACAAAATCAGCTTTGTTTATTTCATCAAAAATTGTTTCATTAATAGCGATGGAAACACACTTGATTAAATTATTCTGAATTTCAGAAGATGTGCCTTTAAATACAGTGCTGGTTTCTATATGTTCCTTCATGAAAGGCTCTTCCATTGCCAGTAAATTTAAAGTTTCTAAATAATTGCCCTTATTAAGAGACTGCTCCCTTTGCTTATGGCTCCTAAAAGCTAACTCTTGCCTCCCTAAATAACAAACAACATCTATCAAACGGCCTACTATCCTTCGATATTGAGCCACATTTTCATTGTGCAGCACTGCTTCAATTCTAGCTGATTTGGATAAGCAATGTTCTATTCTGTTACGTCCTAGCACGTGAAACATCTCAGAATTTTTTTTTTATGAGTTTTGCTACCAGCATGTTTAGCGGCTTTAGCTTCAAAATTTTGTATAGTGCCTACTCCAACTTTGCTCCATAGTTCCTCTCTATTAAACATCAAACAATAATAGCAGTGCAGAGTTTTGTTTCGCTTACAACTAGAGAGCCACCTATATTTACTATACCAAACTTTCTGAAATTTTCTGACAATTTTTCCATTCTTTTGCGATAAATCTAAAGGCGGCCGAGGTATTTTTGACTTTAGCATTACCTTTTGCTCTAAAGGTAACGTACTGATTTCGTATTTTAACAAACATTCTAGTTAACCAAAGTTGTCAGAGTTCATATTAAATACTTCTGCGACAGAACTGGTACTAACTGTATTCATTTTGCTGCATTAAATCAATTAAACAGTATGCTTAAAACACTTAAAGGACGACACTTAAAAATGTTTATTAATAAATAATTAGTACGTAAATGATCACACACTTCTTAGTCTATAACACTGTATACAAAATTAAAAATAATTTGCAAATGCAACAAAAACATATATTCACTACGCGCGCATAATGAAACGAACACAGGCGGCCAGGCGAAAATTCTGTACTATTCACTCTGTACGTGTCTTTTGACGTGATGTACCGGACATATGATTATGCTGCGCCCGAAGGTTCCTTCCCGTTGCCGTCCATCAAAGCCCTCCTCACCTCCAGCCATGTTGAAAAGACATTCCAAGTAACGTCTACCCTGATACTCCGCGTACAGTTGCATCGTACAGCAAGGTTTTATGGATCACGCGGTCGCTTCATTTAGCGTAATATTTAACTTCTTAAATTAGTTTTATACCCTTTCTGAGTATCTTACGCATCTTAATTCATGAATAAAAGTTAATTGCTTTATGAATAAATTATTTGGGGAGACACTGTCTACCCTGTCTCCCCTGACGCTTCGCCACTGTAAATAAGTATTGTTCGAGTAGAGATCGTGCGATTAGTTTGCAATCTCGTCAGTTATGCATTTAATAAGGGTATTGAAGGTCATATAATACACGAATTTTATCCCGCGGTTCCACCAGGATTTAAAATCGTTGAAACACCAATAAATGTAATTTATTTGCCAGTAAACACATCGAGAATACATCATATTACAGTAAGATTAGAAGATCAACAAGGAAGACCGGTTAGTTTTAGAGACGAGATAATAACGTTATGTTTACACCTGAGAAAACGATAAAAATGAGGTTTATTTTTTGTTATGGTAACACCGATAAAACGGCCGTTTACGATCTGAATAAGATCAGTAGAGATAAAAATATTAAACGGTTAACACCTCAAAATGAGAAATTTTTACAATTATTAGGGTTAACAGTAATAACTGAATATTCGAAAAAAATGAGTATTTTAAATATATTAAACAGTCCCATATATGAAGACGATGCAATAGTAAGATTAAAATATCAGACCCATCATCCGTATACTTCAAGCACGTATAATAATAATGATGAAATTAGAATACCAATCAATCAACAAGATGTTTTTACGTTTCCACACGATAATTATCTCTATATACTATTAGAATACACAAATAATTTAGGTGTATTTGATCAAATGTATAAATTAGTTTCGAACGCTGTAGCATTTTTATTTGATTAACTTAGATATGAAATATGTGCGTCAGAAATTGATCGAATTAAAAATGTTGGAATAACGACAACGGTGAAGAATCTATTAATAATTAAAACTTATGAAGTTAATACTTTAGAAAATGCCGCTTGGAATGAAAATTTATATGGGGCTCTATCACCAACTGAAAAAGATATCGTATTCTGTATTCCATTAAAAATGTTGTTTGGACTCGTTGAGGATTATAAACGTATTCTGCTAAATATTAAACAAGAATTAGTTTTAATAAGAGCATCGACCGATAGTAATGCAGTTATTTTACCAGAAACGGTGACTGGATGCAAATTCACAATAAAACAGATATCATGGATAATGCCATATGTGTATGTAAATGAAAAAAATATGATTTTTTATAAATAATAGAGCGTGATGAACCTATATTGATCCCCTTTAGGAAATGGGAGCTTTATATCCGTCTACACCACAAGCGAAGCAGCACACTTGGACTGTCAAAACGTCATCACAAGTAGAAAACCCTTGTTACGTTATTGTCGGCTTTCAGTCCGATAGGAAAAATAATATACACAAGAATTCGGCAAATTTCGATTCCGTATCACTACGTAATATTAAATTATATTTAAATTCAGAATACTATCCATACGATAATCTAAATGGTCAATTGTTACTTTTACAAGAATTTTATAGACGATTTCAATCTTCATATTACTATGGTAGTAAGGACGCACCAATGATGAATCGTGAAAATTTTATAACTCATACGCCTCTGTTTTTTATTGATTGTTCTAAGCAAAATGAATCATTAAAAACAGGTTCAATAGATGTTCGTCTTGAAATAGAAACATCTCAAAATATACCCGAAAAACTGCAATCTACTGTCTTATTATCTATGATACAATTATGCAATACACACCATTATCTGGTTTCGTAAGAAAATCGCTTATCTAAATGGGTAATCGTTTTCTTTGATTTGATAATGAAGCATGAAGAATATTTTTACAGTATTCACGCTTTTGCATTCAATAAGAATGGTTGAATACGTTGTCGATTTTCAAGGTTTCCGAGATGATGGAAAAAACTTTAATTTTAAGGTGTTGTGTATGCAAAAAATAGAAAACGTCAAGCTTGTTGGCGTTAGAGAACAACATTTATTTTTACCAGCATTTGATTATAAACATTTATCAAATAGAAAGAAAAAACATACAAACTGGCTTAAAGAGAGAATACACGGATTTAGTTGGAACTGTGGGCTTCAAGACTACTCTGAATTACAAACGATTTTTGATAAATTATCCGAAGTTAAGCGTATCTATGTGAAAGTATCAGAAAAGAAGCTGTTGTTGGAAGCACAACTAAATTCGCATGCTGGAATTGTTGATATCGAAACTTTGGGATGTCCGTCTTTAAATATATTGAAACAGCAGATTGTATATAGTGTTAACTGTCCTTATAAACATAATGTAAATAAATATGCTTTAAATAATGTTTGTTATATAAGCGAATGGTTGATGTATTATTGGAACAGTGAATGTGATAAACACTAAAATGTTAAAAGAATTAGATGTTGGGACTGTGTAGCGGATATAAATAAATATGTATAAACGTTTATATAAATAATAAAAATTTTATTCTGTTATTGGTCTAATATTATTATATCATCATCCTCATTATCATCAATAATTATAATGGTGTCTCTATCCGGTGGTGGTGGTGACGGTCCCCTTCTCAATTCTAAACGTCGTCTTACATTTCGAACTGGTGGTGCTGACAATCTGCGACGCATCGGTCTAACGATGGCTAGGGTCCCATCCTTTCCTTTCACGACGTTGTGTATTGTATAAAGTTATCATCAAAAAGATGAAGAAATTTAGAAAATAATCAGTCGGTTTCATATCTGTAATTATATATATATATATATATATATATATATATATATATATATATTGTAACGAATCTAATAAATTTTTTTTCGTTTACAAAAGAAATAAAAATAATTGTGTTGTTTAAAAAAAATTTTAAGTTTTGGTTTGTTTTGATGTTTTGATATTTTAGATAATAATTCTTGTAATTGTGTGGTGTTAAAATTTTAAGTTCCTTTGAGTCAATTTTGTTAATAATATCGCTTATTGTTCACTGGAATTAAATTCAGCGTTAACAGGATTGTCTAATTCACTGATCGATTAGCAGTATTTCTTTTTCTCCGTATGTAACACTTCCACTTAAGTAATGGCCGCCTTTCTTGTAGTCCTGTTGTTCACTAGTACTCTATTTATTAAATTTATAAATAAATTTTAAACCAAATTGTAGAATTACTAAATTTTGTTGACAAATGTTTATAAGTATCGATTTAAAATCGATTATCATATAATGCTCGACTCGTTCACAGGGCGATCGATTGTTGGGAACTATGTATTTAATATTAATTTTTTCAGGTTTTTTTGAACGGTTATAGTTAATAGTCAGAGAAGGGTAAGATCAGAAAGTATAACATTTACAATTAAAAAGCTTAATAGTTAAAAATTACAACGTTATTTGATAATATATAATGTTTATAAATGAAAACTTTATACCAATGAAGAGTTGACGAATACTAGTCGTCGTGTGCGCTTTGCATGCTGGGAGTCAAAATGGCCGCTTCGTAGCTGCTGATGTAAAACTGAACTCGTCTTGTTGAAATTTTCTTCCAATAAAGCTGCCTTCTCAGTGCTTCCTCGTCTCCGCAGTAGTGATTAATATTTCTGGTGTTATTATAGTATCTCTCGTTCAATGTTCTGTTATTCACTTGATCAAAATGTGTGTGATAATGTTAAGTTACTTGTGTCGTAAAGTTCGTTTCAGTTATTCGGAATTATTAGTGTTAGATGTTCACATGGTTAATTAATTAGTGTCGGTTGTGTATTCACTTGATCCAATGTTTGTATTGGTTAATTTTCACTGAATTTATTGTTTAAAATTGTTTTGTCCAAATTCTCAAAATTTTACTGTAGGCTAGGTTCAATTTTTACACGCCATTAATGGTTTCGATATTAGTTGTTATGTATCTAGAGCTCACTCAACCGTACACTACGAACGTTAATAAAGAACTGTCTTACTTCCTTCGTTTTCTTAAATATCTTAGAAAATTTAATATTAGAAATGTATTGTTTCAATTTTTAATCGCTTCCGATACATGTAGAAAAAGCACATTCTATCACAGAATATATTTTGGTTATTAATTAATTTCATGAAATAATAAATACATAATCGGTTTCTTTAATTCCTTCTGCTTAATTTGATACCCAATAATCTATTTTTACAAAGTTTTTTATCAAAAATGCTATATTCCTTTTATTTTGGAAAAGTAGGCTCAACCTTTTATTTCCTGTTCTTCTCCAAATATTAGCCATTTTATATGTTATAATTATGATTATAATAAATCTCAGATTGACATAAATGTTTATCTTTCCTTAATTTCTTGCAATTTTATCAATTGATTATCTTTTTAAATATAATTCATGAATCTATGACTCCCCACTCTGAAATTTTAGTTATTACATTTGCAATTTTTTCAATAATTTTATATATCTTTTTACACTATCCTTTTAAAGTATAGTTTTAGTCATAGTATTTGGTGACTGATTCACCTTATATAAATTCCATCAGTTTAACTGTTTTATTTAACTTAATTAACAATTATAAGGTTGTTGGAGTTTCCTATCTGGCCTAGATTTTTCTGGTTTTACATATAATGTTTTTGAATAATACTGTGTTTATGCCCCTTCTGACTTTCTTATTTTAATACAATATTAACTACAATCTCCTTAATTAACTAACAGAATATGTAGTATCGTATTCCTACTCATAATACCTAAACAATATTTGAAATTAACAATATGGTCTTCAAATTCAGACATTTTAGTTTTAACTACTACTAGTAACATATAATAAACATTTTATAGAAAAAGAGTATAGTATCCATACTTAGACATTTTAGTCTGGATTAATACTGTTAGACATATTAAACATTTTTATAATAACAAAATCTTATATTTTACTCACCACATTGCATTATGGAGTTCATGGGCTTTAACATAAACATAACAAGCCCTTTATTTTTTATTTATTTCTTAAACTTATTTTGGCTTCAGTCTTATCTGTTTTTATTTTGGTATTTAAAGATTTATCCCCTGTCACTTTATTTATTCACCACCTGCTCTCTCTTTATCCTTTACATTTTAATGAAGGTTTTCAGATAAAAAGTGGCACCTTCTTAGAAACATTAGTAATTGTTTTCATAAGAATATTTTATAAAATTTTATTTCTGTAGTCATTGAAAACATTAAAGTTGTTTAATAGTACACATGTACTTAGTTGAAGTATTAGTCACACTTCTACTTGAAGTTTATATAATACACTGAAATAACTTGCACCTGTTCACTTATATTTTTGGATCTTATCTCTAATTGAGTTTTACAATATTCCAAGACCAAAATCTTAGTTATAAGGGATTATGAAGATTTGTTTATTCCGTTATACAATAACTTTAGTGGGTGCACTTCTACTTACAACACTAAACACTTTTGTTTACAACTATTTTACATTAATATCAGGTTTTGGGTGTTATACTTTCTTTTGTGACATTTAATCTCTTTCGGGGTTTGTTATATTCTTCTTAATAGGTTTCCCTTGGGTATATCTTGTAGTCCTCCCATCCTACAATTTTGTTTCTTCAAAATTCTTCTTTCTTGGTTTCTTCAAGGTAACATTGTTTTCTCATGTCCATTGGTTTGTTTTGGGTATATTCCTTACCAACTCCTATCCTACCTGGGTATTATCCTTATTTTATTTTAGTTTTTTGGGGTTTATTTTTCTTTATATATATTTTTGTTGCATAGTTTTTTCTTTATTTTTACTTTTTCCGTTTATGGTGGTATTTTAATTTGATATTTATTTGTTTTCATTTGGATTTTTCTTGATATTTAATGTAATTGATATTTAATTATGATCATATTGTAATCTTTATTAAGTGGATTATCTGTCATGCTACAATATATATGTTGTAGTAATTATGTGTGTGTGTGTGTGTGTGTGTGTGTGTGTGTGTGTGTGTGTGTGTGTGTGTGTGTGTGTGTGTGTGTGTGTGTGTGTGTGTGTGTGTGTGTGTGTGTGTGTGTTGAATACTGAGGGATTGTGTTTTAGGAAAACGGTGATAATAGATTCTGTTAAATATTTTTTTATTACGTATAAATAAAATAAAAGAATTACAAATTATTAGAATATATTTTTACAACTATTATGTAATACAAATTTTATATAAGAAAAAAATGTACAATACAAATTACTTACATAGTTGAATATTTTTCTTTTTTTACATTTTTTATTAAAGACAATTCTTTAGCAGTTTGTAAAAACATTTTATATAATTGAACAAATTTTGGGTCCTTATTCGAATTTAATAAAAATTGGGATCTATATGCCGCTTTTAACCACCAGCTACTTTTTTCTAAATTAGTTATATCTGTTGTGTCCCAAATTTCAATTTTTATTAAATATGGTCCCCTTTCGCCGTGTGTTGTTATTACTTTTCTGGGCCCATTTTTTTACAAATGCAACAAACTGCTGAAAAATCTGGTCTTCTTTATCTTGTTTTTTATTTCATGCGGTAAAAACTTGATCTAATTCATCAGTACTATGAGATTCTTCTTTTCTAATTTATCAGATTCATCAATTCCTATTTTGTCATTTTCTTCTATATTTGTATTTTGTTTAATTAAAGCACTAATATAACTATAACTAGATTTTAATATATTTTTTCCGTAAAACTAGTAATATTTAAACTTAAATAATCATAAATTTCGTCAATATTAAAAAGATAATTATTTACTGATAAATTATTTTTTCCGTAAAACTAGTAATATTTAAACTTAAATAATCATAAATTTCGTCAATATTAAAAAGATAATTATTTACTGATACTAAATCCTTTTGTGAATTTACAACTGTTAATTCTAAAGCTAGACTAATTTTTGTTGTTATGTTTGTTAACTTAATATACAAATTAACAACATCCAGATCATCTAAATTAATAATATCAGTTTTAGTGTTCTTTATAACGTCCTCCCTTAAGTATAATGATGACAGCCCATAAAAGTATAATAATTTAACTACATCTTCCAAAGAAACATGTTCATCGGTGCGATGGAATGGTCCTGCAGCGATGTCCATTGCTAGAAAAACAATAAATTTATTAGCTTTCTGCTAAAAATTTATCGATTTCTAACAATAATTCTTTATTTCCATCATTATCATTTAAACCGCTTATTCCCCCCGTACAACCAAAACCGTTGTCACCTCTCTTAGTATTATCTAAGGTTGATATCTCTCTCAGTTTTGGTTCTTCAATCTTTTCACAAATCAGTTGTGCGATTCGATCTCCTTTATTTATGTTAAAATACACTGATGAATGATTAAAAGGAACTACACCTACGTTTCCTCTATAATCTCTATCTACCACACCAGCTCCAACGTTGATATGGTACTTAAGAGCCAATCCTGAACGTGGTGCAATTCTACCATAACAACTCGGTTTTTATCAATTCTTTACCGTGAGGATTAATTTTATAATTATATGCGCTACGGAGATCAAACCCCGCCGACTGATTATTTAACTTTTCGGGGGGATAAACGTTTTCAGATAATTTTTTAAAATAAAGAATTGGTGCGGTCATTATTGTTCTGTAACATACAAATAATCGTTTTTGTTATATAACTATTTTGAAAATAAAGTTTTAAAGTAGTCCTATACAAAGAATAATTACCTGATAGAGTTGATATATAGAGAGTTGATATATAGAAGAAGCGATGTCAACAACTTGGTGATTCTTCTTCTTGAAGCAGTTTGAGCGTGTACAATATAATTGTAAGACGCTTTATATACTATTTCTCACTATAGAAAAATCCTTTCACTGCAAGTATGTAAATCAGCACGTGTTTACAGACTTGTTACCCAACCCAGTTGCCAATAGTCCAAAAGTATAAAGATTAAATCATACTCTTTTTGCTGTTGTTGTTTTGCGTAACCTACTTTTTTCTAATCTTTTACGCGGATATATAAAGACGGACAGTACAGACAAAAATTAACTAAACGTAAGTATAAAAATTATATAAGAACAATTATTTTTTATAAAAATGGAACTGGTACGAATATTTTTAATTAAATATATTCTTATAGATTATAATGGACAAAAATCTGCCGTTTAAAAAACAACAAAATGTGAGAGATGCTGTCGAGCAAGAACGGGTGATTGTTACTTCATCATCACACGAACGAGCACCTTCACCACAACCACGCGTACCAGATTTGGGTCTGTTACACAGTCAAACATGGTCAACATCGACATGGTCAACACCACCATCATCTCCGGCATCATCATCATCATCATCATCATCATCATCAACGATAATTTTTTAAATTAAAATTTATTAGACTACAACAAATTGTAGAATCTAATAGTTTCATAGAAATAGAAAACGCCTTTAGAGGCAATTTAAAAACATATTTTTATAAAAATACTAATAATAATTATAAAGATATTTGCTTATTATTAGATTATATTAAATTAAATATCATTACAATTTTAAGTAACATTATTTCAATGTTTGGACCCGATAAAATTTAACATTGTTGTTGAATGTACATATATAAAACCCGTCATTAATGAAACACAAGACAGAGCCTTTAAAGCAAAAAATATTCCAATTATAGATAACGAAAATTTAAGTATGACAATAAACAACGCAATCAGAGATATTTGTTATGATGAAGACATATATATGGGAAAAGGTTCCGGATAGAGTCTTCACCGTATAGACGGGATTTTATTACGAATAAATCGATTTAGACCATTAAGAGGAGCTTCATATATTCAACTTCTAAAATTTTTACAAATTAAAAAATGTATAATAAATCCAAAAAATAAAGATAGTTATTGTTTCAAATGGGCAGTCCTCTCTCGTTATGTTACTGGACCTCACATTAAACGCATTAATTTTCGTTATTTTAATTTAGAAAACAAGTTTAATTTTAAACATATAGACTTTCCTACACCTTTAAGTCAAATTACTCGTTTCGAAAAAAATAATAACGTTTCTATTAATATTTACACTATTGATGAAAATAAATCAATTTTTCCTCTTAAAGTGTGTAGGGAAGTAAAGAATAATCATTTTGACCTTTTAGTATTAAATAAACCGAATAATGCTAATTACCATTATTGTTAAATAAAGGATTTTTCCAAGTTAATAAGATCACAGTTAACAAAATATAAAGAAAAAATTGAAATATGTAAACGTTGTTTTTCGTTTTTTACTAAAAAGTCAAAAAAACTGAAAATTCATAGTAGATATTGTGGAAAATATTCGCCCGTAAAAATAGTATATCAACCACTGACAACAACATATTAAAATTTAAAAATTTTTATTATCAATATAGAGTTCCTATTGTGGTATACGCAGAATTCGAATGCATTTTGAAGCCTGTTAGTACTTGTTTGCCTAACCCCGAAAAACAATTTACTGCAGTTAACGAATTTCATATTCCGATGAGTTTTTGCGTATACTTTGTTATAGATAGCAATATCCCTAAAAGTATTAGAAACCGATTACCTTCAGAACCTTACTTATATCGAGGTGAAAATGCTGCAGAAAAATTTATGATATATTTAGTTGAAAAATTTAATTTAATCGGTTCGCTTATTAAACAGAATATTCCGTTACATATGAATCGGGATGATAAAATAAAATTTAAACTGGCCACACACTGTGAGATGTGTGACAAAGAATTTACGTTATTATATCCTAAAGTTCGCGATCATTGTCATTTAACTGGACAATTTCGTGCAACATTATGTAATACGTGTAACCTGAAACGACAACAACAGAAATTTGTACCTATTTTCATACATGGTAGTTCTAATTACGATTCGCATTTTATAGTACATCAATTGGGTTATGATATAAAAAATATTCATGTAATTCCTAATACTAGAGAAAAGTATATTTCTTTCGCAAAAACAACACGTTCATGTTTAAATATTAGATTTATTGATACTCATCGGCTTATGAATTGTTCGTTGGCTGAACTCAGTAATAATCTGCCTAAGGATAAATTTTTTATACTGGAAATTTTTTTTCTGCAAACAGTATGCCACTAGTTACCAGGAAAGGTGTGTATCCCTATGAATATACGAATTCCTGGAAAAAATTGGAAGAACGTAGATTACCCCACAAAAAATGTTTTTATAGTTCATTAAATGATTCAGAAATTGGGAATGATGATTATGAGCATGCGTGTAAAGTTTGGAATCATTTTAATATACAAACTCTTGGAGAGTATAGTGATCTATATTTAAAAATTGATGTTTTATTATTATGCGACATTTTTGAAAATTTTAGATCTCTTTGTATACAATCTTATAAACTAGACTGCGCACATTACTTTACAGTACCAGGTTTTGCTTTTGATGCGATGTTAAATTATACTAAAATTAAACTAGAATTATTAACTGATTATGAAATGTACTTACTAATTGAAAATGGGGTAAGAGGGGGAATAAGTGTTTGTATAAAAAAAAAATCCGTCGCCAATAATAAATATATTCCAGAAACATTTGATGTAACTAACCCAATTAAATTTTTAACTCATTTAGACGCGAATAATCTGTACGGTTGGGCAATGAGTAAATGTATGTCACATGCTGGTTTTACTTGGAAAGATCTTAACTATAATTTTAATATATTAGATATTGCAGACGATTCTCTCGTTGGTTATATTTTAGAAGTAGACGTTGAGTATCCTCATCACTTACATAATCATCATACCGATTTACCGTTTTTACCAGTTAATAAATGCGTTAAAGGAACAAACCAACAAAAATGTTTAACAACATTAGAAAATAAAGAAAATATGTATATGTCATTACATTAATTTAAAACAGACTGTTAAACACGGTTTAAAAATTATAAAAATTCATCGTATTTTAGAATTTTTGCAGAGCTCTTGGTTAAAAACGTATATCGACTTAAATACAGAAAAACGAAAACAAGCTAGAAATGATTTTGAAAAAGATTTTTTTTTTAATTATTAAACAACTCGGTGTTCGGTAAATGTATGGAGAACGTTAGAAAAAGAATTGACCTTAAACTTGTAAGTGATGAGAAAAAATTATTAAATTTAATTACACAACTGGTATTTAAAGACAGAATAATTTATAATAAATCGTTATGTGCGGTATTATCGGATAAAAACGTTTATTTTTAGATAAACCAATATATATCGGATTTAGCGTATTAGAAATAAGTAAAACGTAATGTATGATTTCCATTATAATATAATGAAGAAAAAAATACGGTGAAAAAATTTCGCTCTTGTATACTGATACAGATAGCTTATTTTACGAAATTCATACAGAAAATTTTTATAAAGATATATTATATCGAGATTTATTTATTCACTTTGATACGTCAGATTGTTCACCCAATCATCCGTGCTATTCGATTGAAAATAAAAAAGTTATCGGTAAATTTAAAGATGAATGTTTATGTGTACCAATTATAGAATTTATCGGATTACGCTCTACATTATATACATTTAAAACGGCAGATAACAAAATTAAAAAAAAGGGCTATAGGAATTTAAAAAACGTTATGAGCAAATATATAAGCTTTGAAGATTTAAAAGAGTGCGTCTATTCTAAAACTGTTTTTATAAATAATGAACCTGTAACTATAAATAAAAATAATAATAAAATAAATAACTATAGAATAATGAAATTATTCCGATCAAAAAAACATTTAGTTTAAACAATTACGTACAACAAATTAGCGTTAAGTAATTTAGACAATAAAAGAATCATTTGTGATAATAAAATAGATACACTACCCTACGGTCATTATTCATTAACATAAGGTGGTGTATGATGGAACAAGTTTTCAAAAAGCGAAGGAAATATAATCGACGGAAGAATATAGTTAATAACATTTATAATACTAAAAATATTGGAATTAAAAATTTTAATATGTGTAATTGTAAAATAATTAAATTTATACCTGAAAAGGTGGATGAGTACAAAGTGATGTTAAACATACGGCATAATCAATTTAAGCAAGTTGAAAGTATATGTGACGCTGCTAATGGTCTTTATAATCAACAAAACGTTAATAAATGTAGTTATCAACATTAGGTAAAAACATTATAATTGTATGTTTATGCTGGAAGAAATAATGTAAAATATATAATAAAGAAAAAATATTTATTTTTTTAAAGGTTTTTTCTTATATTTTTTTTACAAAACCTAAAGAACAATCACACATTGATACATAACTATATTAGATTTAGTAATATATTGAAAATACAAATTAGTCGTGTAGGTTAAATCGCTGTTTCTTAATTCAATGTATAGTTTCATAAGTTCGATCCCCGATTAATTCGTGTTTATTATTTTTATTTTTCAAATATATAATACGCCTAGCAACCATAGCTGAACTGTGTATAAAAAAGCGACCAGCTGACCTTTCATTTAAACCACACCCAAGGAAATCATGCTGATATTGTGTAATAACACCTGTTCAGAAAGTGAATGTATGTTGAGTAAGCGTTGAAAACTGGTTGACCTTTCGTTTAAACAACACCTAAGAAAATTAGAACATGTAAGCAACGTGATCTCCAATCACGTGTTCTCAAACATACGCCTTCCTATCCGACGTCATAACCAACCTTGACCTTAGCCCTGACCTTGACCTCGACGTTGACCTCAAGTTAATCTTTGTTTACTTCCGGGGTCACTGACCCTACTTACGGACTCAACTACCCCTTTGTTTACTTCCTGGGTCAATGACCCTGTCCCAGCAATAACAAACATATACTACTCTTATGGATTCTTAAACTTAAACTTCAGTCTGGCGTGACCGGGTTACCTGTTGAATAAACAAAACTCCCCGCCTTGCTTATGGGTTTTCATGCTTAAGGAAAATCTAAATACTTTTTACGAAATCATATTTTATTTACCCTAACTGAGATATTTTCCAAATTTACGTCTATAGAAACCTATCGCCGTAAAGCAATTTACCATATGCAACACGGCATCGTTTTTAAACAAATTTAAAAATAATTGAAAAACTTACCTGGAACATCTCGTAGTATTTTTCAAACATTCCAGCGTGTAGATTTTCTTTGAACGCTGTAGCTCTGATCTCCTTGCCAGATTTATCCACCAAGTCGACATTGAAAAAGGTTTTCTTGTGCTGATCGTTGCGTTCTACAATCCGTGATTTGGACACTACCCTAGCCTTGATTCTCCAGGTTGTCAACTCGGAATGCAGACCGTCTATGAAGTGCATTCGACGCAAAAATCTCAGGACTTTACGTTTACCTGTTAAAAAGCCATATTGTTTTTGTATGACAGTAGTATATAGCTGTCGATGAGAGAAAAAATTCGACAATAACAAAAATAATTATTTGTTTACATAAAGAGTAACATGAATTACTTAAAAAGAAGTTAAGACAGAGAAAATAACAATTAAAACTTTTCATTTTAACGACAATAGGTCTTCTGACGTCCGCCATTTTACTTCCGTGTTCCATAAGGAAATGGAAATATGGTCATGGCGAAAAAAATCGTGTTTGAGATTCTGATTCTGATTGTACTACCCTCAAAACAGGAGGAGGAGGAGGAGGAGGAGGAGGAGGAGGACGACGACGACGACGACGACGACATGACCTAGAACACTCGGTTCGGTTCCATTGAACCATGTTTTTCGTCACAATTCAAGCAGTTGCTTTGGAGCTACGAGGAGTACACCTTATATCCACACCAACATTGCCTACATTAACATACTCTTGCGTTGACCGATAAAAATACACATCTTCTGCCTAACACACAGTATGTTCTTAGCTGATCATTGCTACATCTCAGACTCAATAAAATAGTTTAAATAATTGCTTTAATTTACTCAATAAAATAATTGCTTAAATAATGTAAATACAAAACCACACTGCGCGCCCAGACACACACTATCTCTCTCTCTCTCCCACACACACACACACACACACACACACACACACACACACACACACACACACACACACACAGTTGTTTCAATCAAGTATGTTTATGTAAACATGAAATTGAAATTTTTAATAAAAATTGTTCAGTAAAATACATATTTTTTGTATTAGAAATATGCTCTAAAAATTGTCTTGCCATTTTACAAAAAGAAAGTATAAGTCTTACCAGTTTTAGGCTTTTTTGCAAGCGATCTGATGGGTTGGTTTCTGTAGTCGTGGCGGCCACTCATGGCCTGCAGAATCTAAAAAAGAAAATGTCCATTTTTACAATTCCTTAACATACTTTAGTTAAACTATTAAATCTAAATTAATTGTAAATCCCCCCGCTCATTTCATCTGAAATGGAAATACAACTGGAACATCACGCTCTGCACAGAATATACAAAATCAAGTTAAAATATGGAAAGACGGGAATTGTGTACAGAAACGACAAGACAGAAAATTGAACGACCTGAATTTTCATAGTTAGGTGGTGTTAAAAAAAGCAATGTACATTATCTACCAGAAGAGGAAAACTCGATAGATGGCCAAAAACGTAAGCTAAGATGTGAGAAAATTAGGACTCTTGTGTGTAATAATAATGGCTCCCATGTGTACCGCCGAAGTAGGTTAGGAGTCAGGCAGGGTAGGCTGCCTTATGTGAGCCGGCACTACGCTTCAGCCACCCATTATTATGCCCAGGATGTTATCCCAGGTACTCATTTTCAACCGGCTGAGTTGACCTGGGGGCTGAAAAACGCTCCTTGATTTATGATGCGGGCCCGAGAAACGAACCCGGGACCTCTAGATTAGAAGCCAGGTGCTACACTCACTGGTCTACTGAGCCACCCGCTCTTGTATATGATTAAATAAATAGTGACAATTAAATGCATCTGTACCTGCAAAACCCTACGTTCTTCTCGTAGAATAAGACCGCCTAAGGAAAAATAAAATCTTTCCGTTGCATGACACAGCAGTAAGACGACCATTGAAAGTACAGTAAAATTCCATTTATCCGAACTCCAGTTATTCGAATCGCCTATTATCCGAATCGATATCAGGAAATGGCATGGAATAAAAATTAATGGAATTTTGACACAACAACTAATTCAGGGAGAAAAAGAAGAGGCAATGAACAAGAAGGAAGAGGAAAAAGATCAAAAGAAAGTGTCGAAGAAAACGAAGCTGTAACAACTGAAGGCATCCAGACAATCATTGTACAAATTCCTGTTCATGAGTGTGATGTGGACGACATAAACGAGTGGTTGCAGTGCGATTTCTGATTCACCGGACCCTGGACATCAATTTTTAGACGATGAAGAAATTATCCAAAGTGTAAACGATGAATCTCAGCAGGTAGATGAAGACGATGATAACGATGCTTCAGTTGAACCGGAAAAGGAATCAACGGCGAGAGAGACACTCACTTGTTTTGACACTGCCTTAAAGTGGATGGAACGACAGCCTAAATGCGACCTAAGAAATAACCAGGAGATAGATGAGCTATTGAATCATGAGGACATTGTAAGAGTCATAAAGGCTAGGTCGCCTAGAGCGGACGACTTTAGTGTCGAGGTTACTAAACATATCTGCGTATGCTAAAGAGAATCCTGAGAGCGCAAGTCTATAAAAGCAGAAAGACAGGCCGACCTAGGATTAGATGGTTGGATGATGTGCTAGAAGATATCAGAAGATTGGATGTAAGGAGTTAAATTCTTAGGAAGCCAGGCCTCATGTTGGACTGTAGTTCTGAAGAAAAAGAATTCAGGAAACACTAATACACTCTTAGAAGAATACAATAATTACCTTTAAAGTATTGCGAGCAGGGAAGTTATAATACTAGTCAATTTTAACACTAATCTATACTACTAAAGTTTCCAAACTGCAGAACTCTCTCACAATTTTAAACGGACACACTAAGTATTATTAGGTCAAGCCAATGTTAGTACGTTTTAATTTTTTAAAGCAGTGAGTAAACTTCTTCACGCTTATGATAGTTAGTGTCAACTGATGAACACCGCGAGCACGTAATTAAACGTCGTTCCTAATATGTTTAGTTTACTTTCTTATTTTGTAAATTTTACGAGTCTTTTGTATTCATGTACAAATGGAGATGTTACAAATAATATTTAAGTATCACAGTTAATTATTCTATACGCAAACCAAAATATCTGATGTTGCGTAAAGGACTACAATAGTTTTATAAATGTTTCACACAGAATTTTACAATTCCTATGAAACGTTGGCTTCTGTTGCTGCACGCCTGTTCCCCCAAGCTAAAAGACTTTTAAGGTAGGCACTAAATTTGGATATAGCGCATTCGCTAAATATAATAAAAGTAACTGTGTAGTAAAAACTTACCAAACGTCAGCCGGCTATCTGACAAAAAAAGCAAAATTTCCATGCCGCATGTACGATATTTAATTATACGAAAACTAACTATAATTTATTTGTCTTTTTGTTCTTCGTTCTAAATGGAATCGTCAAAATTATATTTCGGACACAGAACTTAATTAATCTTAAAAAAGTCATCTTTTGTTTACTAATGTTATATCTGTAGATATCAAAACAGTTTTGTAATTTATTTAATTATTCTACTAATTCATCACTTACATTATTAGTTTCACTAAATTGCGTTAACGATTTTAAACGACTGTTTAAAATGCTGAATTTCAACTAACTTTATTAACCCAAGAACAAGCCTGCGATAAAATTCTCGTTATAACCAAGTCTCTAACGCGTTCCTGCTCGTTAAAGCGAGTTTAATTATCATTAAAACCTTAAAATAGTAGTGACCGTCAATCAGTGAATTTTTCGGTGAAGCGTTGTGAGGTTTGGTCAAAAATATAATACAAATTTTAACTTATTTGTGTCGGCGTTTAGACAATGTTTGTTGTCATCATCAGGACCTGTGTATGAATACTAAAAAATGTCAAACACAACAGAACAATTATTTGAGTGAACGTCTTTGTGTATGAGGAAGGGGATTGGCGCGGGGATTCAAATTTGGATAATAATTTGGACAATAATTTGGATCCCCGCGCCAATCCCCTTCCTCTACACACTACCCCCACTATACCTTCCAAGCAATAACCGTTACAAAGTACTGGCAGTCTGTTTCTAAGCTGACGAAGGCGAACACGACGCCGAAACGCGTTCGACGGAAAAAGTCAAGTAAGTTCACAAGAGAAAGTTTCATTATTATATAAAATAAAATCGAGTAACGCTCGTTTTGTAAAGCGTTACTATGCAACAGGTCTCCTGTAGTAAGACGATGTATTACACGCCTTTTTACATTAAAAATTATCATTATTTTAATATCGACTGTGAATTTATAAATAATGAAAGGTTTCGTGAAGCTCGATCATGAACTAGACATAATTTTAAAACACCTGAGTAAACGTTTTGATAAAATTTATTGTCATCATGAGGATCTGCACGCAGGCGATTCGAAAATAGCACATATAGTATGGGAGTCTCTCTATACGTTAGATATTGAATTATAATGCCAATTACATTTATATTATTTTTCCATAAATATTAACATTTATTTTATGTGTATTAATTATTTCTGCATGTTCCGTATACAGTTTCTGATTATGACAATACGTTGCGAACCTCGACATTAAAGTACCGGTATCACAATAAAGTGTTTAAAAAATCGTGTCTCGTTAATGACTAAATCTTAAATCAACTTTTATCACAAAAATTATAAACAAATACATATTCTTCTTCTTCTGCACTACAAGGATTAGCCATTTGCCTGTTTCGTCCTCACAAACTTACGACCACCGTTTTCGTGGTCTTCTCCCTCTTGGGTTGTAGTTAAGTAAAAAAAAATACATATTCTGGAGTGATTTATAGTTACCCTGTTGATTCGATTTCTCCTCTTACGGCCTAATGACTTCCGCCATCTTGTGACTGATCTGCCTGCAGATCTTCTTCCAACTGGCGGATACTCGTAAGCCAGCTTCGGAAAACGAGTATTGTCCATTCTTTCCAGATGTTGTTTCCAGCAATTCTATAATTCTGAATGAGTTCATTTAGAGAAACTATATTAAGTTCTCGTCTAATATACTCGTTTCTTATATGATCGAGTCGCGTATATTCCTTTATCGATCTCAAATAGCTCATTTCTGCAGCCTGTAATTGTCACCAGTCCTCCTTCCTTATAGTCCAGGTCTCTCATCCATACAGCAGGGCTGGTACTGTCATTGTCTTATAGAATTTGATACACGTCTCTTGTCTGGAAAAAATCATAATGAAAGGAATCCTTTTATTGCGCTCATGCGCCCTCATCCTTGTTTTACCTTTCTCGGCTTTCCTTCTAGGCTCTGAGTAACCTCAAGTGAGAAGATCCGAATTGCCGACGATCCAATCTTTTTCCCCAAACACCTTACCTTTAGGTACGCAGGATTAAACATATTAGTCTCTCTACCACACTTCTTGATCGTTAAAAGAACTGTCTGTTTCTTTCAAGTCACGTCGTGTCAATTCGACGTGATTCGTGTCGTTCAAGGTCACATTACTCCTCTTCCTAAAGGTCTCACACTACTTCCCTCTTCCGACTCTGCACCGCAAATGAAAGATTGTAGGCTTATGCTGTTTAGTGTTTTGTGCGTCACAGCTACATCGTCTGGCTCAGTGTGTGACCCCCCCCCCCCGTGCACGTCTTGACATTTTTACTCTGGACTTTTATCCCGCGCGCGAGTTACTCTGGATTCAATGCACAAATGCTCTTTCCATTTTATGAATCCTTTCTTCTGTAGCAGATATTTCTAAACGGTCTCTTGAATTATTGTCCCTTGATACTTAAATTTTCTAACCCTCTCTATTCGACCAATACCTGTTAGGAAGATGATGATTATTATTATTAAGGTATTATGTGCCTTTAAAAAAATAAAACATGGCATCGTCACGCGCTAAATGAAATCGAAAGTCATCAGTTTCCATATGGATAGCTATGATTTTGGTTGTCGTAGAAACTGAAGACGATTACAGAGTAGAGAAAGGATAATCATTCGCCGTGGAACACAATGAAATGGCGATGTCAAAACGACGACGAATAGAAGGTAATTAAGCGAAGACGCTTTGGAAAACAAAGTATACTGGTGCTTTGGTTGCTACTTTAAGTGTGCTGTTTATAAATAAATGCACCCGACACACACGCGCGCTAGCGAGTTTTCTGGATTCAATCCATATGGAGATTATTTCGGACTTGAACTGAACCTATATCATTAGTACCGATTTACAGACGTTACATTATACAACAAATATAAGTGAACCCTCAGCTTAAGCTTTAGTCGACTTAAAAACACGCCTACTTTCAATAACAACTGTCATAGTATAACTGCCTACTTATGTAACGGATTCTAGTAAAGAATCGAAAACGAAAGTCGAGAGGTCAATATCCAGTTTATCGAATTGTTTTCACGTGATCTGACTAAAAGTATGGGCGAAAAAGCCACTGTCAACGGTTTTGAAAGGTTGCCACCGTTGTAAGGTTTTTGAAATCTATTTTTGAATATAGAATGAGGCGTGAGGAAGAATCGTAAATCTTTGGTAAGTATTTTTAAATAATATACATAAAACAATGTGCGGCAATCATGCGGACAAACTGACTACTTCAATACTTCAAGGACTGTAAACCTACACGCTGTACTTCGTTTTAATGTCACACTGAATTAATGCTGCTTTTAATAATCGATCTTTGTTCCAAAATGTGAAATTGTTTTGTTTTTTGTATCTTATTTTTCACTTATTAGATCCTGCACTGTTTTAGTAAAACCTATTTCGTTTCAAATATAATATGCCTAAGTTATTACTTCCATATTCCTCAAGGAAATGGAAGTATGGTGATGGCAAAAAAAATCGTGTTCGAGATTATTGCAGAATCTAATTGTACTACACTCAAAACATGAAAAAAAGTCGTTTTTCGAAAAGTGTCTGTGTGTGTCTGTCTGTCTGTCTGTCTGTCTATGGGTGTGTCTGTCTGTCTGTAGATTTTTTTCTATGGCAAACGATAACAGCCGCAAATTCAACCAGAATCAAATAATTTTTTGCATACAGTCCTGATTTGTAGAGTACTCACGACCTATTGTTTTTGGTGAAGATCGGTTGAGGGAAAGGGGTAGTTTACCAGCAACGTTTTTTATCAAGGGTAATTTTTTTTTTGGCAAACGATAACAGCCGCAAATTTCAACAGAATCAAATAATGTTTCGCATACAGCCCTGAATTATGGAGTTCTCAAGACCTATTGTTTTTGGTGAAGATCGGTTAAGGGGAAGGGGTAGTTTACCTGCAACCTTTTGCGTTTTAACAACAGTAAAGTACTTGAAAATTCATTTAAACTTTTTCAAACAATGGTAATTGTTAAAAATAAAATAATTTTGTTGCCAGGCAATAATATTATAATTTTTTCATTTTAATGTAAATCATGTATAAGAGAAAATATATCGTGCGTGGCAGGCAAGCATATCTCAGTTATGTACTGTTTACGTTTCCATTTTATTATTATGACTACCGCAATAAAAAGGCAGGGAAGACACACACACACACACACACACACACACACACACACACAAAAAAAACTTGCGTTATTTCTGGCCTCATTCATGTTTATTTTCTTACATTTGCACGCTTTTTAAATGGAAAGTGCCGAACCCATACCAACATAACGCGTGCAAGCCGGAAAAGTGTCCAGCGTGGATAGCGATTTGCTTCCTGTGGATCGCTGGGCAGTGTAACTGCACGTGTTTACAGAGGAACGATTCATAGACAGACTTTTCGTCTTTAGGGAATGAACCCTCTGCAAGATGCTGAGGGTCCATGAGTGACTTCGGAGCGCTCCTTCTTTTCCGCGTGTTTGTTCTGTGAAACGTACACTGTAGGTTCGCAGCTTTACTCTAAGCAACGCTCAATAGGAAATGTTGAATATTTTTGTCCACGGTGTACCCTCATACACACTAAACCTGCTCTGATGTTTTAATTACGGACATCATAATATTAAAACTTTGGAAACTTGAGCACTACTTAATGGAGATCAATCATTAACTTATACAAGCCATTAATTTTATGCATATTTTTTATATATATGTGTACAATGTTATCAGCAACAAAGAAGTAGTTTTTGTTAAAATTCCTTCCCGGGATATTTGGCCGTAGTCCAATGTTTTCTACAAAACCAGACGTTTCGGCAATGCCATCCACTTCCATCATCAGTGAAAATCAAGTGCGATAACGTGAGGTGGTATACGTTAGTGACCACAGTACTGTGGTTAAGGCTGAAGCAGTAAGTAGAAAGAAGTACTTTCTATGGTAATATTTCATTTCGAAAATGATTTTAAATATAAATCTTAGAATATGGAAGTCATGTATGGTTCTCCATGCCGATATTTTTATTTTGTCTTCCAGTAATAGCGAACTTCATTATTTTGTGAATTTCGGAAACAGTGTACAAATATTACGGTTTCTAAAGGCATAGGTGTCCACGGGGGAGGGGGTCGTCACGCAGACTGCATCATTGAGAGTTTTATTTTGGGAGAGGTCTGACAAAAAACTTTGGGAAAGTATGAAAAACTATAATTAAGTTGCAATAAAAAATTGATTGTTTATGAAAGTTCATGGTTTGTTAGAGAAGAATGGGAGCAATCATAGCATTTTAACGCATCAATAGTTTTAGAAATTCAAATATTCAGAGCAATTCAGAGGAATCACGGTCGCTGACAGGCATGACAAATGTCCCGAGACCAGACCGACAACGACGACCAGTGGAGTGGTGAGTGGCGCCTTAAGTTTCTAGCTTCAGAGAAAGACTTATTAGAGCCGATTCCTAACTTTCTTCGTGAATGTCTTTTCTTTATCGTCGTCGCAGAGGAAGAAGAGGTCTTGGCCTAACATAAGCCACAGCAACTAGGACATCATCAAACCACTATTTTTTTTTTCATTTTTCCTTCTTTACAATACGTTTTGATGATATTTTGTTTATTTGGTTTGAAATACTGTTTTACACGTAATAAATTGATTACATTATTTATTTATTTTGTTTAATTTCAAATGAGAATTTATTTGCAAAATGTACTATTTTTAGCTGTAGTTTATTTCTAACCAGCTGTTACCCGCGGCTTCTCACGCGAATATTTGACTTTTAATAAGTATTATAATATAATTTTTATTGTCTATGTCTATGTACTATTTAACTTGTACTAAGTTATTATGTTGGTGTGACAGCCTTTGGAGATTTAAAAGTACCAGTTTATAAAGCCTTTCGAGATATTTATAAAGTACCTGTTAAATCAAAAACGCAAAATTCTTTACTTTAAGTGTTACTGTGTTAGAATCATTGTATAACACATTAAACGTTATGTTTTCCTCAACCATTGCTTTTACTTATTTCAGCAGTAAACTAAAAACCAAAAACCGTTGTCATCTAACCTTACAAATGAAAACAACACGTATTTTCGCTTTGCATTAAGTAATAGGACAATTTACAATTAGTACACTTTTTCTTTTCCAACATCGTAATATATCGATACAATCGCATATTACATAAAACATCGAAAATGTACTGCAGGAATGGATAAAATGTACAGTTCCGATTCCGCTAAATAGCTTTTGTTTATTTACTTGTTACTATGGTATTAATTCTGGTCTCCATGGTCTTCGTGACATCTTTAGTAGTAGTATTTAACATATTTCCTTACTTATTCATTCCATCATCATAAATACGTATAAACATAAATTTTATAATCGTTTAAGACAATTACAAAATATATAGACGTATCTGTATACATAATTACAAAATATATCGATACAATCGCATGTTAAAAATATTAAAAACTGCAGGAACCGATAAAGGTACAGTTCTGATGCCGCTAAATATAATTTGTTTATTTACTTGTTACTATGGTAATTAGTTCTGGTCTCCATGGTGTTGTTGATATCTTTATACGCGTCAACGAAAAGGCATAATCAAAAGGGCCTAAATTGTGCTAACGGGTCAAAAATTCAAATTCCAAGTTAGACAGTGTTTTTTGCCTTGTGTCAAAGGTTACCTGTGCAAACTTTTGTGGTAATCGTGTGGCAATCGGTGTAACGGTGTGGATTTGTACACATAAATTCTCAGACTTTGAGTTTTATATATATATATATAACTCTTATTACAACATTTTCTTTTAACTATAAATACGTTATCTTCAGGGGGGGTTATGCATCATATCATTAAACTTGGGGGGGCACCTTGCTAAAGGTATACTATAAACAGAGTTGACTGTGGTCGGTAATAGTATTTTGAAGTGAGCCATACCAACCAATTTAATTGGCATCGCAATATTGAAAAAGAAAGTTCAAATTCTGATGAAGAAGGTACTGAAGTTTCTGGTGGTATTATAAATCATTTTAGAAAAATTTCAAAACCAATCAAATATCAGTAGAATTATTCTAAGGCTTTCACGGACAGTGTCAGTTGTACTAGAAGAGTTTACCGGGTTGTTTGGCCGTGGTCCAGGGTTTAAAAACAAACCAAACCATGGACCACTGCTAAACAGCCCGGTAAACTCTTCTAGTACAAACATAAGTAGGTTAGCGTTACAGTTAGTCACGTGTCTTGTGTGTTTATGTCAGTGATCGCAGATAAGAAGTACCAAACTCTTAATAGTAGGCTATATTTGTAAACTTAACACTATTTATTTTTTTTTTTTTTTTTGCTTCTGTATTAGCTACTTAAATTTAGACCGGTTACGTCATTTGAATTCCCGGGTCCGCTACTTAAATTCCTGGGCCCGCACCATAAAATCAAGGTGCGTTTTTCAGCCCCCAGGTCGACTCAGCCTGTTGAAAATGAGTACCTGGGATAACATCCCGGGGATAATAATGGGCGGCTGAAGCGTAGTGCTGGCCACACTGCCTTCCTTGTATGCCACACGGCTCACATTAGGCAGCCTACCCTGCCTACTCCTAAGCTACTTCGGTGGTATACATGGGAGCCATTATTATTATTACGTCATTTGAATGTATACGATAAAATGATGTAAAATTTAGAACTAATCCGAGAAATCTTATAAAAAAAATTAAATAACAATAACTTTACGCAGACAAAACACGAGACCCCCTTTGGTTACAAAGTCGAAGAATAAATGAAAGCTGATAACACTTCCGGGCCCTTCGTAGCCCTATAAGTAAAATTTGAAATAACCGCACTTTATACAGTTCTGTTGACACTATGGGCTCAAACAAGGTGCAATCGTAAATTCAACATTCTTACGTTTCGAAAAAAAATCGTATTACTCGCAAAAAATAAAAATAATTTCTGTTAACATTTTTTCTTGTTACAAAAAACGTATTCTCTAAAAATACTACAAATTTTGCGTACTACCTACACCAGTATTGTGGATGAGGGACGAAGAGAGACGGTAGCTCTCCATGCCACAATTGGGGGAGGAGTCGAAATCAGAGATTTTATTCAAACTGCTGATGAAATTATTGGATACAAAAATACGCTACTTTTGTGACGATGCTTCATGTGTTTTATTCTAGGACGGCACGACGCGCTGTTACGCGAATTACGCTTACCAAAACCCAAATAGCTTGATCTGTAGATCAATAGATTTAAAGAAGATCGCCGCCGATTTTTGGCTTTCTAGAGCGAGGAAAAGTGCCCTAGAAGAGGTAGAAACGACATCCTGCTAACGAAATAAATAAACAATTAGTGCGAATGGAACCAGGAAAGCACACGATAAAAATAATTTGAGTTGATAGCCGATGGAAAAAGACCAAGGAGCCGACCCAGAATGCAATGGGAAGCAGAGGCGTGCTTACGGAGGGAACGAACGGGACCGCACCCCCTCACCGCCAGAAAGTCGAAAAAAATTTGGAGAATTTTGATAACCTCTTAATTTTTACGCTATTTTGTTAGTTTTTTAAGCTGTGAACGATAATAGAGTAGTAACTCTTTTTACTTCCATGTTCCATAAGAAAATGTTAGTATGGTCATGGCGAAAAAAGTCATTTTTCGAAAAGTGTCTGTCTGTCTGTCTGTCTATCTATCTATAGAATTTTTTTCTGTGGCAAACGATAACTGACGCAAATTCAAACAGAATCAAATAAGTTTTTGCATACAGTTCTGAATTGTAGAGGACTCGAGGCCTATTGATTTTGGTGAAGATCGGTTAATGGGAAGGGGTAGTTTACCTGCAACCTTTTACGTTTGAACAAGAGTAAAGTGCTTAATTTTGATAAATAAAGTATCCTTAAACGAAGGTCATAATAATCCACTGTAGAAAGCTAGATGAAATATCTATAAATGAAAAGGGTAGTTGAAGGGGAAGGGGGTAATTTTCTATAAATTAAAATGGTAGTTGATGTGGGGAGGAGATAATTTTTTATAAGTTTTATATATGTGTACTACGTTATTGACAACAAAGATGTATTTTCTATGGAAACATTTTATTTCACTTTGACAAAATTCTATATTTTTTTAGAAAAATAATCGAACTGAATTCAAGTAAATCATTGGAACTGTACGAGTACCCGCAGTATATTTCGAGGTTTTTAATATGCGTTTGTGTCGATACATTACGGTGTGGAAAAGAAGAAGTGTATAAATTGTAAATTGCCCTATTTCTTAATGCAAAGCGAAAATCCGTGTTGTTTTCATTTGGTAGTTAGGTAGTAATGGTTTTGGGTTTTTAGTTTACTGCTAAAATAAATAAAAGCTGTGGTTGAGAAAACATAACATTAAACGTGTAATACAATGCGTATAACAGAGTAACACTTAAAGACCCTAACGTTTTTACTTCCATGTTCCATAAGGAAATGGAAGTACCGTATGGTCATGGCGAAAATAATCGTGTTCCAGATAACGGCTGATTCTGATTGTACTACCCTCAAAACATGAAGAAAAGTCATTTTTCGAAAACTGTTTGTGTGCGTGTCTGTCTGTCTGTGTGTCTGTGTGACTGTGTGTCTGTGTGTCGAATTTTTTCTATGGCAAACGATAACAGTCGCAAATTCAAACAAAATCAAATAATATTTTGTATACAGCCCTCAATTGTAGAGTACTCAAGGTCTATTGTTTTTGGTGAAGATCGGTTAAGGGGAAGGTGTAGTTTACCGGCAACGTTTTACGTTTTAACAAGGGTAATTTTTTCTATGACGAACGATAACTGCCGCACATTCAAACAGAATCAAATAATTTTTTGCATACCTCCCTGAATAGTAGATCACTCAAGGTTTATTGATTTTAGTGATGATCGGTTAAGAGAAAGGGGTAGTTTACCTGCAACGTTTTATGTTTTAACAAAGGTAATGTTTTCTATGACGAACGATAACTGGCGTAAAGTCAAACATAATCAAATAATGTTTTGCATACAGCTTTGAATTGTAGAGTACTCAAGGTCTATTGTTTTTGGTGAAGATCGGTTATGGGAAAGGGGTAGTTTACCTGCAACATTTTATGTTTTAACAAGGGTAATTTTTCTATGACGAACGATAACTGCCGATAATTTATACGGTACTATCCTGGAACAAGTTAGCAGTTTTTAATACCTGGGCTACAGTGTGTCTTATAATCCAAGCAACGACGTTGTGAATAAGTTGCATAAGTTCAACCTTATGTGCGGGACCATCAGGCGAACCCTTAAGGCAACAAGTAAAGGAACACGCCTAAAATTCTACAAAGTGATGGCTCTTCCCACACTTCTTTATGGGTCTGAGAATTGGACTTTAACGAAAGGCCAGGCCAGTCGCATCCAAGCGGCTGGAATGAGATTTCTCTGGCACGTGGCAGGGTATACTCTCCATAATCGTAGAAGAAACACAAATATACTACAAGAACTGAATATTATGAGTATTCTCGACAGGGCTGCCCAGTGTAGGCTGAATTGGTGGGAACATCTTTGCCGAATGGATGACGCCGCATCCCCAAACAACTATGGAACTATAAGCCGAGGGGACGGAGAGGTGTGGGACGTCCGAGGTAGCGCTGAAGTGACCAGCTGTAATATTTGATTATTTGGGACCGGAACAAACCAGTCTTGGTTTAAACTTTGAGGATGATGATGATGATGATGATGATGATGATGATTTGCGAATACGTTTGAAATATAAAATATAGGAAAATCAATTACGTCAATAGGTACCTTCTAAACAATGTCTCAATGACGCGTATTTGTAGTGTATTATTGACGTTTACTTCAATGGGACTGATTTCAGAATGTTATCACACGTTTTTCAACCCTTTAAACAGAGTGATGTTGATTAGTCTTAACTTAACTTTTCTTTTGTATGAAGCTGAGTCGTCCGGCTCCCCCTCCCCAAAGGGCAAATTCTAGAAACGCCACTGATGGGAAGTTACATAGGAGAGAGAAGGATATGCAAGTTAGGGCAAATAAGACAGAGAAACGTATGGAGAAAGCTGACAGACGATCCGACACCATAACATATACATTGCAAACGGCTAAGAAGAAAAGAAAGTAGAAGCAATAAATGTTACTTTAAAATAGATGTACACATGCAGTTGATGTAAACTGATATTCGTTTATAGTGTATATCTTCACGTCCTAGTGTTACTATAAACTTTACTTCAAATATCTGTAACCACTGTGTGTGTGTGTGTGTGTGTGTGTGTGTGTGTGTGTGTGTGTGTGTGTGTGTGTGTGTGTGTGTGTGTGTGTGTGTGTGTGTGTGTGTGTGTGTGTGTGTGTGTGTGTGTGTGTGTGTGTGTGTGTGTGTGTGTGTTTATAGTCTTCGTTTATTTATTGTTTGCTTAATGCTACTTTAAATAAACGTTTTGATGTTTATTAGCAGGGCTTGATTTTAGTGGAAACGCGCCGGAAATAAATTACCGAAAAAATATATGAAAATAAAAATCTAATTATTACAAAAATTTACTACTACTTTTTAAATTGTGCCTCTCATCAGCCCCACTACAAAACTAAACATTTGTCAAAATCAAACACCAGCACTAATCTTTATCATAATTACTATCGTTCAAAAAATCTCCCAATAACCTATGGACAAAAATGAAATAAAAATCTTGCTACTAAATTAAAGCTACATGAAAGGCAACTGATTGGGAGCTTCTGAGAATACGTGCGTTCCAGAATTTTTTCGGAGAGTCTTTCTACCTTGAATATGCTATTGAATCAATGAATATGCTATATATCTTCAAGTGAATGTGAGATGGCTGATTTCTGGCCATCTTACGGCACTGAACACAAAGAGTAACGAAAGGTCAAGAAACAATCAATATGACGTCACAATGATGAAACTATGGAAACTATTTTAAAATGTCCGAACCACCGTAACCAGTACTTAGAGTTTGCTTGAGGCTCCGGGATGACGCCATCATGGTGACGTCATTGTGACGGTGCGCCATCATGAGTGACATGTTTTCGATTGCCGTTCGGCTAACCTGACGGTGAAGCTCTTTGGAAATATCAGTAAACTTTATTACCTTTTTATATACAAGTTTATACGTATGCTACATATTTTATAAGGCTTTAAAAATGTAGACCTCTTTGTAATAACCTGATGTAAACTTATACGCTAATATAAAATACAAGTATATTTGTGTTTGTACACCTTTTGAATTGATACGTTCCGGCAATTATAATTTTAGAAATCAACCACTGTTTATTAGTATATCTGTTTTGCGCAGAAAATACATTAAGTATCTAGCAGAGTTACTGCATTGGGTATTCAAGGTTAATTCTCACATCCAAGGTTTAAACCAGCCTTCAAGGTCTTCGCCGCCTCAATCTGAGAGGGCCCCCTCTCCCCAGGAGGTCTGAACAAATTGTAAGAGGTGCGTTAGAAGCCTTAAAAAAATAATCTTTGAGAAAAGTAATGTCGTAATATATAGAGACAACTTACTAACCCATTTCTTTAAAATTATAGGGAATAAAGTTTCAGTGCCAGTCTTTTCATTTTAAGAGAATTGTCTTAAATAATGTAATTTGTTTTAAATGTAGTATTTCAGAGCTATTTAATTTTTGTATATTTTATCTAATTAACATTTATTTCTTATATTTATAATTAACATACATGTATGGTGTATGGTGATTAGCAGAGGAGGAAAAATAGCAAACATAAAGATAGGGCAAGACAAAATACAACAGGTGGAGTTGTTTAAATATCTTGGAAGCTTGATAAGTGAAGATATGTCCTGCACTCGTGAAATTAGATCAAGAATTGCTATAGCGAAAGAGGCATTTGATGGGAAGAAAAGACTGCTGTGTGGTAAAATTAATAAGAATTTAAAAAAAAAAGGTTGGCCATTGTTATGTGTGGAGCGTGGCTTTATATGGTGCAGAGACATGGGCACTGAGGAAGAAGGATGAGAAAAGATTAGAATCATTTGAGGTTTGGCGAGCAATGGAAAAAGTGAGGTGGGTTGATAAAGTAAGGAATGATGACGTTTTAAGAAGAATAGGGGATGAGAGAAGAATCTTGAAGGGAATAGAAAATGGGAAAAGGAATTGGTTAGGTCATTGTTTAAGAAGAGACTGCTTGCTTACAACTGCCATGGAGGATGTCATAGAAGGAGGACAAAAGGGCGTAGAAGAATGGAGTTAATAGATAGCATTAAAATCAGAGGGTGTTACGAAGAAACGAAAAGACTGGCATGCGATGGGACAGCTTGTAGAGCTCTTACCATTTTAAGACCTGCCTTAGGGCAGAACACCAAATAATAATAATATAATCAACATATATAAAAATGAAAGCATTATAAAACAACAATTAATTTCAATATAATTTAAATTAAATGGCATAATTTAAGTTTGATAACAAATTTATTTATTTGTTCTGTAAAATCAAAACTAGATTTTGAATATGTAGCCGTACAAACCTAATTTAAACTTTCTCGTTTTTTTGAACACGTTTCCTTTAATTTGTACAGTTTCTTTAATTAACCAATATTTTTATTAGTGTTATATATGAGGTACTTGTCATCAGTAATGAGAATACATGTCGACCAGTGTCTCATAAATAAGTATTACAGTTTTCTTTAAAAATTAAGTTTTTGTACTAGCGTAAGAAATTTACTCAACTAATCGCATTGACCATCAGCAACCTTATTCGTTTATTTCTGTACACAAAGTTTTCTTTTGTATTGGAAGAGCTACCAATATGGAGAATACTATCAACCCAATTATGGTTAACATCAGTGAATGTTGTTTCTGTATAATTTAATACTCTCAATAAAGTAGTCTTTGGTATAATTTAATACTGTACTGCTGCATCTAACAAGGCAATGTTTTTTGAACTTGCATATACACATATGAATTATATCATTCGATTACACATCGTTTGCATGAATGGCAAACTTAAAAATATGAAACGCATTTACCCAGACTTAATGGCTACGGAGACTGGTTACTGATAGTATACAGCTGTTTAAATGTTTTATAGATTCCTACTGTTGTTTTAGATCTACTATTGTCTGATGTTCACGCGCAAATTATACGGCAAATAGTTAGCTATTAATTAATTACTAATTACTACTAATAACTGTTAATTGTTAGATTGAAAGACAAGTCGAAGGAACTCACCTTTGTTAAGATGGAGTCCATTTTTACTGATCAGCGTCCAGAGTAGAGGTGGGCCGATATACCTGTAACAGGTGTTTTGGAATGATATTTTTGTGGAACGGATGTAACAGTGACTGAAAAGTTGAAATACCTGTTATTCGCGGCGACGCTGTTCCGAGTCGAGACACGCTCCCCTCGCTGTTCCGAGTCGAGGCACGCCCCCTAACGCTACTATACAGACACACACACACACAAAAAGTACGCAAGTAACAAGTAAACGAATACGCCAAGGCCAAATACTAGGCGTACAAAAATATCGCTGGTACGCAAGGAACAACCAGTACACGAGTATTTCAAATACTAGGTATTTCAAATACTAGGGGTATCACCGATACACAAGGAACAACAAGTAAACGCGTATTACAAATACTAAGCTTATCAGAGGAACAGTAGTATTTTAGGAACATCTAGTATTTTAGGAACAAGTAGTATGAAGCGTATTTCGAGTAGGAACTAGTACGAAGCCACTTTTTCGTCCTGAATACTTCATTCTGCGCAAAGAGACGAAGATGTTTTTAATAAAGGAAAAACTTCATCCTGATGTTACATTTATTATCGTGTGATATGCAGATTATATGCTAATAAATTATATATTATACTAGTCACCAACTTGTAACTAAAACCGGTTCAGGTTGTAAGGTAAAAATTTATGTTTTTACTCATAAAAAACCTTGTGTTCCGAGTCGTTAGTGAAATAGTTGTATTTAATTGTATCGTGTTATAACCTATAGAGTGGCTGATGTTGAAAGGCTATATTATACTTTTTATTAATGGAATTTTAACTTCACTACACATCTCACGTAAATGATGAGATTGTTGTAATGGACATTTATGCACTTTATCTAGTCCTGTTCCTTAAATATTTGAACGAAAAACACGATTAACATAAAGGAAAGTGCAACAGCTGATATTTTTGAATCCGAATTTAAAATAGTCATATTGTTAATGGAATAAATCCGCTTATAGTCCAAGCCACGTATTTTATAATCAACTAAACGCTATGAAACTTACCGTCTGTGGCTTAAGTAAATGTCTTTATACAATTGACATGTTTCGGGACACTTGTCCCATCCTCAGAATATTTAAAAAAGCGTTGTGTGCGCTGTCGGTTACCGTGTGGTGTACACCGAAAATTGTTGTGTGCGTACTTTGTGTAGTGTAATTGTGTTTTGTGTTATGTGGATTTTAATATTTTTAATATATTGACGACTGTGCCATCGTATGATGGTATGAAGAGACTTTTTTAAGTATTCTGAGGATGGGACAAGTGTCCCGAAACATGTCAATTGTATAAAGACATTTACTTAAGCCACAGACGGTAAGTTACATAGCGTTTAGTTGATTTTAAAATAGTGTTTGAATAACTGAACTCCCAGTATTTTATAACAATTCAATTGTTTAATTTTGTTTATAATGTTATTTAAGTGAAGCAGATTGTAATGTAAATAGGTGTGACATTTCATGACTTGTATATTCTGTGTACATTAGTGAATGAATCTGAAGATTATCCAGGTATGTAATGCATTCAATTTACTTTTGTTGTTGCTTATTATTTATATAAGTTTTTATTTATTTATTTATATTTATTTTTTAGTTGTTTTTTATTTTTATTTGTAAAATTTTGTTTATTCTCATTCACTCTTGTGGCTTACTGTTATGTTTTTATTATATGTTTCTGATGTTTTTTCACATTATTTGTTGTCGTATTACGTGTAGGCCTACTCTAAATTATTTAATTGCCCCGAGTTTCGCAACTGATTTGTCTAACCAATGTTAGTTTGTTTACTCCTAGTGAAAACTTAAATTGGTATTCCCAAAGGGAGATAGGCCTATAAATTCTCTTGTTTATTATTTTCTTTTAAACAGTAATAGTTTATAAAGTCACAGTGTAAAGTCAGTGTAAAGTAACACTGTTAATACTTTTAGTTTCAATTTATTTCTTATAACAAATTATATAGTATAGGTTATATAACATCTGCAAATAAATATACAGCATGTAGGTTTATTAATATATTAATAGGTTTATCTAGGTGAAAATAAACCTACTTGCAGAGTATTTATTTGAAGATAAATTACATAGGAGAACTGCAGGCAACTCAAAACGAGTTACTTACAAAGGATAATATACGTTACGTACAATTAGTATGTAATAACAGGTATTTGTACCTGTTATTATTTTGGAACGGTATTTTCATACCTATTATTTAAAAATAACAGTTTAGCCCACCTCTAGTCCAGACCGACAGTAATACCAACTTGCCAGCAGTAAATAAACAAACTAATCTCAGCGGAAGCATGATAATAATAATTATTATTGTTATTATTATTATTATTATTGTACAAATAATAATCAATTCTAATTATAATATAAAATCGCGTTTATTAATGTTGTCGATTAAACATTGCGCACGTTTCGAAATTGAAAAAATATAGTAATTAATAACAATAACAACAAAAATTACACATATGCGAACGATTATCGCGATAGGTTTGTCATCGATAACGGGGTTCGCCAAATGACTTATGAACTACACTGTTGTGCTGTAAACACACACACACACACACACACACACACAGATACTTGGTCCTTTAACGTTTGAAGAGAGAGATAGAGTGAGAGTGAAGGGGAGAGAGAAAGAGAGTAAATGAGGGGGAAGTGAGTAAGTGACAGAAAAGGAGGAAAATATACGCAGACAGAATACAGCAAAAAATTATTTTGTAGTCAGTGTGTTGTGCAAAGAGAATACATAAGGCATACATAAGTGTGTGAATCGTTGCTGCGGCGATTGCAACTGATCGAGGTCATTGGTGTCAGTGACTGTCGACTCCACGACAGTGACTACGTACTGTGCCGACGTCAGTGACGTGCGATCACGTCGGCTGTGGCAGTGTTGCTGTAGCCCACCAGTCACATAATACAAGCTGTACTCCCTTGACCTTCACAACAATGTTGTCTCCTCACTCTCGCTCGCTCTCGCTCTCTCTCTCTCTCTCTCTCTCTCTCTCTCTCTCTCTCTCTCTCTCTCTCTCTCTCTCTCTCTCTCTCTCTCTCTCTCGTTTGCGGATATGTATAACTGTGTTACGGCACAATTATAAAAACAGATTAAATTAAATAACTTTTACACAAACAGAATTATCACTGTTACACACCACTATAGAAAAATTATTCCGATTAGCGCTTTCAAGTTTCACAGCTCATCGTCAGATCGGAAATAACAACAACAGTAGAAACAACCTCCACACCGCCATCCACCCCAGTGTCTACACACACACCCCGCAAACAAGCTATAAGTTAAATGTCCTTTCTTAACTACCCAGTTCAGTCACCTATGACTGTACAGTTAAATATTTTTCTAGCACATTCTGAGTGTATGTGTGTGGGCGCGCGCGCGCGTTCTTTTCAAATCCTAACGTTGTAAAACCTTTCTCATGGAAATTCGAGTTAAAAGGGTGAATGCAGAAGGAACAACTGCAGCCGCTTACGAAGACTGAATCATCGACATCTCATCATCCATCGTAAAAGGAAATTAAATTTGTTATAAACATATAAAATATCGGTATGGAGAACCATACATGACTTCCATATTCTAAGATTTATATTTAAAATCATTTTCAGCCAAACAGCCAGGGAAGGAATTTTAACAAAAAAATACTTCTTTCTTGCCAATAACGTAGTACACATATAAAAAATATTATCCCCTCCCCCTTCAACTATAATTTTGATTTATAGAAAATTACCCCCAGCCCGTTCAACTAGCCTCTTCATTTATAGATATTTCATCTACGTTTCTACAGTGGATTATTAAGATCTTATCAGGATACTTTATCAAAATTAAGTACTTTACTCATGTTACAACAAAAAATGTTTCCGGTAAACTGCCCTTTCCCCGTAACCGATCTTCACCAAAATCAACAGACATTGAGTTCTCTATAGCTCAGGCACATATGTAAAAAATTATTTGATTCTGTTTGAATTTACGGCAGTTATGGTTCGTCATATAAAAAATTACCCATGTTAAAACATAAAACATGAGATTTATAAAACATATCTAAGATTTATATTTAAAATCATTTTTGAAATAAAATATTTTCATAGAACCTACTAACGCTGGGGAAATCTGAGGAGCCAATCAGAGTTGGGCCTACCTGTCACTCTGCTGAATTTGGTGGAAAGCCCTGTCACTGTCGTCAAAGTATCAGCCTTGACAGGGTCCTCTTTTTCTGCAAAATGGGAGAGGAGGCTTGAGATGGAGTGAGTGACATGGTCCCCACCTCAATGAAGAACCCATTGTTTTATAAAAATATATTTAAATTTTGAAAACTGAAAATTCTTTTCTTGTTGTAAATATTTATATTTTATAATCAAAATGACTTTATCAAAAAACAAACATTATTTTTTATAATAAGTACTTACATATGTTTCTTAATATGCTTACTTTTTCTTCAATGTTGATGATCATTTCCAAACATTCTGACAAAATTGTATCTACAGAACAGTTAACATTCCCCAGGTTTCCATTTCTGCTAATTTCTCATTACACCTTCCACTGACGTATTATTAACCATTTCATAAACTATCGTATAATCTTTTCAGATTTTGTGGTACAAAATCTGAAATTTTCAGACTGCCTGGCAACAAAATTATTTTATTTTCAACAATTACCATTGTTTGAAAAAGTTTAAATGAATTTTCAAGTACTTTACTCTTGTTAAAACGTAAAAGGTTGCAGGTAAACTACCCCTTCCCCTTAACTGATCTTCACCAAAATCTAAAGGCCTTGAGTCCTCTACAATTCACTGACGTATGCAAAAATTATTTGATTCTGTTTGAATTTGCGGCAGTTATCGTTTGCCATAGAAAATACGCTTGATAAAAAATGTTGCTGGTAAACTACCCCTTCCCCTCAACCGATCTTCACCAAAAACAATAGGTCTTGAGTACTCTACAAATCAGGGCTGTATGCAGAAAATTATTTGATTCTGTTTGAATTTGCGGCTGTTATCGTTTGCCATAGAAAATACCCTTGTTAAAAAAACGTTGTAGGTAAACTACCCCTTTCCCTTAACCGATCTTCACCAAGAACAATAGGTCTTGAGAACTCTACAATTCAGGGCTGTATGCGAAACATTATTTGAATCTGTTTGAATTTGCGGCTGTTATCGTTTGCCAAAAAAAAAAATTCCCTTGATAAAAAAAACCGTTGCCGGTAAACAACCCCTTCCCCTCAACCGATCTTCACCAAAAACAATAGGTCGCGAGTATTCTACAAATCAGGGCTGTATGCAAAAAATTATTTGATTCTGTTTGAATTTGCGGCAGTTATCGTTTGCCATAGAAAATACGCTTGATAAAAAACGTTGCAGGTAAACTACCCCTTCCCCTCAACCGATCTTCACCAAAAACAATAGGTCTTGAGTAATCTACAAATCAGGGCTGTATGCAGAAAATTATTTGATTCTGTTTGAATTTGCGGCTGTTATCGTTTGCCATAGAAAATACCCTTGTTAAAAAAAGTTGTAGGTAAACTACCCCTTTCCCTTAACCGATCTTCACCAAAAACAACAGGTCTTGAGAACTCTACAATTTAGGGCTGTATGCAAATAATCTTTTGATTCTGTTTGAATTTGCGGCTGTTATCGTTTGCCATAGGAAATACCCTTGTTAAAACATAAAACATTACAGGTAAACTACCCCTTTCCCTTAACCGATCTTCACTAAAAACAATAAGTCTTGAGAACTCTACAATTCAGGGCTGTACGCGAAACATTATTTGATTCTGTTTGAATTTGCGGCTGTTATCGTTTGCCAAAAAAAAAAATTTCCCTTGATAAAAAAAAACCGTTGCTGGTAAACTACCCCTTTACCTCAACCGATCTTCACCAAAAACAAAAGGTCGCGAGTCCTCTACAAAAAGGGCTGTATGCAAAAAATTATTTGATTCTGTTTGAATTTGCGGCAGTTATCGTTTGCCATAGAAAAAAAATCTACAGACAGACACACAGACACACAGACACACAGACAGACACACACACAGACACTTTTCGGAAAACGACTTTTTTTCATGTTTTGAGTGTAGTAGAATCAGAATCTGCAATAATCTCGAACACGATTTTTTTTGCCATCACCATACTTCCATTCCTTAAGGAATATGGAAGTAAAAAACACTTATAAACGTAAAACAAAAGAACTCGTATAAATTAAATTTTATATAATTCGAATATAAGAGAAAATTATTTAAAATCTGTAAAAAAAAAAGGTCAAAAGAGACAGTTAATTATTTTTATTTTGTTATCATAAACAATATTAAATTATCAGTGTAATTTAAAATAAATATCATTAATAACCCGAAGCATTCCAATATTTGATATAACCGACTACTTATTCTATGCGACCCTTGTACATCGCAAAATATTGCGGTGTACTGGTGTCGCATAGAATAAATAATCGGTTCAATTGTATATTGGAATAGTACCGGATTTATTAATGATATAATTACAAATTGCATTATGATGATTTAATAATGTTTATGAAAAAACAGACTAATTATTCTGTCTCTGTGTGACTTTTTTACAAATTTAAAACAATTTTTTTCTCTTATAATCTAATACATAAAATTTGCTATATGAGTCCTTTTGTCTTTTAGTTTATAAGTTTGTTTAAAGTTTATAACAAACAGCAATCACTTTCCTTAATGATGACTGTAGGATGAGATATTGACGATCCCGTCTGGAATAGAGATCGTTCCCTCTGGACAAGTGCAGGCGTAAACCCTCCTGATGTCCCGCATTCAGTGTCGTTCTCGGGTTGAGCAATTCTACAAATTGTAGCTAATTGATTTTTCTTTAACTGTTTTTTTTTTTTAGCGTACACAATAGATCCAGCAAACGTCAAGTGTTGTTAATTCCTATACGGACGATCTTGTATTTTTCCGGATTAGCACTATTTAAAATCAACTCGTGACCTTTCCAACTAGTGTTCGTACGCCACTGTAGACAGCGTATACGTCCACACTCCAGCAATACGTCCGCACGTTGTCAAGTTCGGAGAGACACTGTATTGACTGACACGAAATAGGAAATGCAATTTTGACCTATTCCTTGTACGCTTATTGGTTAATTACACAACCCTATTCTTGTATTCTACTGTCCAAGAGCAAATTGCAGCTTGTAAAGGAAACAGTCTAATTTTATTACTTTTCTACAGGATCATAAAACGTTCTTTATTTAAAAAAAAAACTCATATACGAGATGTGTTCAAAGAAAAAAGACCGAACTTTTGCAACAAAATATTTATTAATGTACTTACAACTGTATGCATGCTTATCCCCTTGAAAGTATTCCCCCCTGCTGGCAATGCATCGCTCCCAACGTTTCTTCAAATTCTGGAACGATTACTGGAACGCACTTTTTGGAATTGCGCTCAGCTATGCTTCCGTATTTTTCTTGATCTCCTCTATTGTTTCAAAACGACGTCCTTTCAAGGTAGCCTTCAGTTTTGAGAACAAGAAAAAGTCTGCTGAGGCTAAGTCTGGAGAATAGGGTGGGTGGGGCAGAACAGTCGTATTGTTTTTCGCCAGATAATCGACAACAAGGAGTGACGCGTTATCATGTTGTAACAACCATGTCTGTTCTTTCTCCAGGTCTGGTCCTCTTTTTGCCGACAGCTTCCCACAAACGCCTTAAAACGTCCCTGTAATACTCCTTATTTACTGTCTGACCACGTGGAACAAACTCATGATGAACCAACCCTTTCCAGTCAAAAATCAGCACTAACATCACCTTCGCGTTTGGCCGACTCATCCGGGCTATTTCGGTCGAGGCGATCCTTTTCGCACCCACTGCGAAGACTGTGCCTTCGTTTCGACATTGTGTCCGTACACCCACGTCTCGTCCCCTGTTATAATGTTTTTAATGAAGTTTTCATCGGTCAAGCAGTTACTGACTGATGTTAACGCGATTCTCTTTCTGATCATCGGACATCAAACGCGGCACAAATTTTGCTGAGACGCGATGCATGTTCAGTTTTCCTGTTAAAATTTTGTGGCATAAACCCACGCTAATACCCAACTCCTCCGTAACCTAACGTACAGTTAAACGACGATCTTCACGTACCATAGTGCCACCGTCATAGACTTTTCGTCACTTATTGACGTTGAAGGGCGAGACCAGGTCTTGGATTTTCATCTGCCGATATTCTTCACCCGTTTCAAGCAAATAAACCAGTCGTAGTACTGCGTTTGGCTCATACAATCATCCCCATATGGTTGCTGAAACATTCCCAACGTTTCTGTAAACGTTTTCCCGAGTTTGAAGCAAAATTGTACGCAAATACGTTGTTCTTCAACAACACGTCCCGTTTTCACTAAGGGAAAAATTCGCCGAGAGGTCAGAACATGTATTAATTTCAGTTGACGTAGCGAGAATCACAACAATGGTAGAAAGAAGCGGAATATTGCATGATGTGTCCGTTAGTCAGCGCCACTTGGTACACGCTCTTTGCGTATACCGCCGTGTGAAAGTTCGGTCTTTTTTTAACACACTTCGTATTCAGTTCTTAAAAAAAAAAAAAAAAAAAAAACCTGCCACTCGATAAATCGCCATATCATAACGTTCTCCACACAGGAGACGTAAGGTGGATTGATTTTGTAATCGAGAACATTAATGTTAACGGACAACGAGGACAACATAGATGGCCACTAACTCGCTTCTGTACCGTGTGTTGCCGTTAATTGCGTCGAGAATGGTAACTGTTGATTTGTAGAAATTGCTCCAATTGTATATTCAAATGAACTTTCCGCATTCTAAGCTACAGCACCCATCCCTTTGAGGTTAAACCAATGTTTAGGTAATGTGTTATGAATTCAGAAGTTTCTCAAGCTACTAATACTGCGGAAACACAGACTAGAACCTTGTTCTGACAAGATTTTGGGGATCCGTTCTCAACCTATTTTTGTATTAGGAAACTACCGAAAGTTACAGTCTAAAAACTGTTAAAGATGGTGGATTTGGGGTTTGAAATAAATTTAGTGTAGAAAAGAAACCCCAATAAAATTTTATAAAAAAAGGTATTGCCTACACTACTGTATGGTTCCGAAACTTGGGTCATAAAGAAAATATCGGAATGGAGAACCATATATGACTTCCATGTTCTAAGATTTATATTTAAAATACTTTTCGATTTGAACTATTTCCATAGAAACTACTTCTTTCTTCAGCCTTAACCACAGTACTGTGATCACTAACGTATACCACCTCACGGTAGTGCACTCAATTTTTACTGATGATGGCAGTCGATAGCCCTGCCGAAACGTCTGGTTTTGTAAAAAACATTGGATCAAGCCCAAACAGCCCAGGAAGGAATTATAACAACAAACTACTTCTTTGTTCCCGATAACATAGTACACATGACATATAAATAAAAATTATACCCACCCCCTTCAACTATCATTTTCATTTATAGAAAATTACCCTCACCCCGTTCAACTAGCCTCTTCATTTATAGATATTTCATCTATGTTTCTACAGTGGATTATTATGATCTTCTTATCAGGATACTTTATTTAAAGTTAAGTACTTTACTCTTGTTAAAACATAAAACGTTGCAGGTAAACTACCCTTTCCCCGTAACCGATCTTCACCAAAATCAAAATGCCTTGCGTCCTCTACAACTCAGTTACATATGCACAAAAATTATTTTATTCTGTTTAAATTTACGGCAGTTATCGTTCGTCATTCGTCATAGAAAAAATTAACTCTTGTTAAAACATAAAATGTGGCAGGTAAACTACCCCTTTCCCTAAACCGATCTTCACAAAAATCAAAATACCTTGAGTTCTCTATAATTGAGGGATGTATGCAAAACATTATTTGATTCTGTTTGAATTTACGGTAGTTATCGTTCTTCATGGAAAACGTTATCTTGTTACAACATAAAATATTGCAGGTAAACTACCCCTTTCCCTTAACCGATCTTCAACAAAATCAACAAACCTTGAGTTATCTACAATTGAGGAAGGCATGCACAAAATTATTTGATTCTGTTTAAATCTGCGGCAGTTATCGTTCGTCATTCGTCATAGAAAAAATTAACTCTTGTTAAAACATAAAATGTAGCTGGTAAACTACCCCTTTCCCTTAACCGATCTTCACCAAAATCAACAGATATTGCGACCTCAAAAATTCAGGGCTGCATGCAAAACATTATTTGATTCTGTTTGAATTTGCGGCTGTTATCGTTTCCCATAGAAAATACCCTTGTTAAAACATAAAACGTTGCCGGTAAACTACCCCTATCCCTTAACCGATCTTCACCAAAAACAATAGGTCTTGAGTACTCTACAATTCAGAGTTGTATGCAAAAAAATATTTGATTATGTTTGAATTTGCGGCTGTTATCGTTTGCCATATAAAGTACCCTTGTTAAAACATAAAACGTTGTAGGTAAACTACCCCTATCCCTTAACCGATCTTCACCAAAAACAAAAGGTCTTGAGAACTCTACAATTCAGGGCTGTATGCAAAACATTGTTTGATTCTGTTTGAATTTGCGGCTGTTATCGTTTGCCATAGAAAAAATTACCCTTGATTAAAAAAACCTTTCAGGTAAACTACCCCTTTCCCTTAACCGATCTTCACCAAAAACTATATATCTTGAGTACTCTACAAATCAGGACAGTATGCAAAACATTATTTGATTCTGTTTGAATTTGCGGCTGTTATCGTTTGCCATATAAAAAATCTATCGACAGACAGACAGACACACAGACACTTTTCGAAAATATCGGTATGGAGAACCATACATGACTTCCATATTCTAGGATTTATTTTTAAATCTTAATATCGCCTGCCAAGCGCGATATATTTTCTCTTATACATGATTTACATTAAAATGAAAAAATTTTAATTTTATTGCCTGGCAACAAAATTATTTTATTTTTAACAATTACCATTGTTTGAAAAAGTTTAAATAAATTTTCAAGTACTTTACTCTTGTTAAAACGTAAAAGGTTGCAGGTAAACTACCCCTTCCCATTAACCGATCTTCACCAAAATCGAAGTCCTTGAGACCTCTACAATTCAGGGACGTATGCAAAAAATTATTTGATTCTGTTTGAATTTGCGGCAGTTATCGTTTGCCATAGAAAATACGCTTGATAAAAAAACGTTGCAGGTAAACTACCCCTTCCCCTTAATCTATCTTCACCAAAAACAACAGGTCTTGAGTACACGACAAATCAGGGCTGTATGCAAAACATTATTTGATTCTGTTTGAATTTGCGGCTGTTATCGTTTGCCATAGAAAATACCCTTGTTAAAAAAACGTTGCAGGTAAACTACCCCTTCTCCTCAACCGATCTTCACCAAAAACAATAGGTCTTGAGTACACTACAAATCAGGCCTGTATGCAAAAACTTATTTGATTGTTTTAATTTGCGGCTCTTATCGTTTGCCAAAGAAAATACCCTTTTAAAACATAAAACGTTGAAGGTAAACTACCCCTTTCCCTTAACCGATCTTCACCAAAACCAAAAGGTCTTGAGAACACTACAATTCAGGGTAGTATGCAAAACAATATTTGATTATGTTTGAATTTGCGGCTGTTATCGTTTGCCATAGAAAATACCCTTTTAAAACATAAAACGTTGTAGGTAAACTACCCCTTCCCTATAACCGATCTTCACCAAAAACAATAGATCATGAGACCTCTACAATTCAGCTCTGTATGCAAAACATTGTTTGATTCTGTTTACATTTGCGGCTTTTATCGTTTGCCATATAAAATACCCTTGTTAAAGTATAAAATGTTTCCGGTAGACTACCCCTTCCCCTTAACCGATCTTCACCAAAACCAACAGATCTTGAGAACTCTACAATTCAGGGCTGTATGCGAAACATTATTTGATTCTGTTTGAATTTGCGGCTGTTATCGTTTGCCAAACAAACAAAATTACCCTTGATAAAAAAAAACCGTTGCAGGTAAACTACCCCTTTCCCTCAACCGATCTTCACCAAAAACAATAGGTCGTGAGTACTCTATAAATCAGGGCTGTATGCAAAAAATTATTTGATTCTGTTCGAATTTGCGGCTGTTATCGTTTGCCATAGAAAAAAAAATCTACAGACACACACACAGACAGACAGACAGACAGACAGACAGACAGACAGACACACAGACACACAGACACACACACAGACACTTTTCGAAAAATGACATTTTTTCATGTTTTCAGTGTAGTACAATCATATTCTGCAATAATCTCGAACACGATTTTTTTTGCCATCACCATACTTCCATTTCCTTAAGGAACATGGAAGTAAAAAACGTGTCTGGTAAACTACCCCTTTCCCTTAACCGATCTTCACCAAAAACAATAGGTCTTTAGTACTCAACAAAACAGGGCTGTATGCAAAAACGTATTTGATTCTGTTTGAATTTGCGGCTCTTATCGTTTGCCATAGAAAATACCCTTTTAAAACATAAAACGTTGCAGGTAAACTACCCCTTTCCCTTAACCGATCTTCACCAACACCAATAGGTATTGAGAACTCTACAATACAGGGCTGTATGCAAAACATCATTTGATTCTGTTTGAATTTGCGGCTGTTATCGTTTACCATAGAAAACACCATACTTCCATTCCTTAAGGAATATGGAAGTAAACGAGTACTCTGCAAATCAGGGCTGCATGCAAAAAATTATTTGATTCTGTTTGAATTTGCGGCAGTTATCGTTTGCCAAAAAAAAAAATCTACAGACACACAGACAGACAGACAGACAGACACACACACAGACACTTTTCGGAAAACGACTTTTTTTCATGTTTTGAGTGTAGTAGAATCAGAATCTGCAATAATCTCGAACACGATTTTTTTTGCCATCACCATACTTCCATTCCTTAAGGAATATGGAAGTAAAATTACCCTTGATAAAAAACCGTTGCAGGTAAACTACCCCTTTCCCTTAACCGATCTTCACCAAAAACGACAGGTCTTGGGAACTCTAAAATTCAGGGCTGTATGTAAAATATTATATGATTTTGTTTGAATTTGCGGCTGTTATCGTTTGCCATACAAAATACCCTTGATAAAACAAAAAACGTGGTAGGTAAACTACCCCTTTCCCTTACACGATCTTCACCAAAAACAATAAGTCTTTAGTACTCACGAAATCAGAGCTGTATGCAAAAACTTATTTGATTCTGTTTGAATTTGCGGCTCTTATCGTTTGCCATAGAAAATACCCTTTTAAAACATAAAACGTTGAAGGTAAACTACCCCTTTCCCTTAACCGATCTTCACCAAAACCAAAAGGTCTTGAGAACACACAATTCAGGGTAGTATGCAAAACAATATTTGATTATGTTTGAATTTGCGGCTGTTATCGTTTGCCATAGGAAATACCCTTGTTAAAACATAAAACGTTGCCGGTAAATTACCCCTTTCCCTTAACCGATCTTTACCAAAATCAACAGATCTTGAGAGCTCTACAATTCAGGGCTGTATGCGGAATATTATTTGATTCTGTTTGAATTTGCGGCTGTTATCGTTTGCCAAACAAACAAAATTACCCTTGATAAAAAAAAACCGTTGCAGGTAAACTACCCCTTTCCCTCATCCGATCTGCACCAAAAACAATAGGTCGTGAGTACTCTACAAATCAGGGCTGTATGCAAAACATTATTTGATTCTGTTTGAATTTGCGGCAGTTATCGTTTGCCAAAAAAAAAAATCTACAGACACACACACAGACAGACAGACAGACAGACACACACACAGACACTTTTCGGAAAACGACTTTTTTTCATGTTTTGAGTGTAGTACAATCAGAATCTGCAATAATCTCGAACACGATTTTTTTTGCCATCACCATACTTCCATTCCTTAAGGAATATGGAAGTAAAATGACTTTTTTTCATGTTTTGAGGGTAGCACAATCAGAATCTGCAATAATCTCGAACACGATTTTTTTGCAATCACCATATTTCCATTTCCTTAAGGAACATGGAAGTAAAAAGAACAGAAGATACAAACAGCAGAAATAAATTTTCTGAGATAAGTTTAAAGGTGTAATAGACGAGATCCTATAAAAAATAAAGAGATAAGAAGTTATTCAGATATTTTAACAGTTATTAAAACGGATTAAAGAATACAGAAGGAAATTTATTCAACATATAAATAGAATGGACGAAAGTAGAATTCCGAAGATGGCGAAAGATTACAACCCCAGAGGTAGAAGAAAAGTTGGTAGACCTAAGAAAAGGTGGACTGTGGAATTGGCTAAAGCCTAAAACCGTTAATGAGATGATGATGAAATAAATTTAAAAGAATATTAATAATATAATTCAATTGAAATGAATAAATTCACACAGTAAGGTACCATAGACAGCGTACTAGAGGTGTGTAAATTACGCATTCATTTTTGACTAACTTTATTGAAAAATTTTAGGTAATTTCTTTATAAAATCTAAAACAAACTATTTTTATTGCAATATGAAAATAAAATAAACAAAAGGTTGAATTTGATCCTTTTATTTACAGATAAAAGTTTGGTACCACAAAGAGCTTACAGCAATTCATGAATTTAATAAGCACACACTTGGTTAGTTCTGCAGATGACTTTATTTTCCTGATAATTGTTTCACCAGTTATGGCAGCTTCAGAGGTTGGATTTCAGTCTTAAAAGTTGTAATACAAAGTGGGTAATTTTATCCTTTTAACATAAAACCTTGGTGCCACTAAGAACGTACAACAATTCATTTGTGTATCGTAAACTATGTTCGCCAAACGATACTTTTTACCTTTGAGTAGGGCTTATGTGGTTAATTAATATTCAATTACTTAAATCGGGAATGTATTATTTAAAGCAGATGCAATGTAGTCGTGCGTTGAATAATCATATTGTTACGACATTACAGAGCAATCTACCTGTTTGTCGAATGTTCCAGTGGAATCCGGCTGTAATATGTGTGCGTACGTGATTCTCAACGCGTTAACTAGACTGTGACAGAAGTCGCTTGGCCGAGAGCACTATGTGCAACGTCACAACGAATTAGGTTCTGGTGTTTTCTAGTAGCGTTGTTAATGCGTAGTATGGATGTTTCTGGATTTTCGGCGGGGTATAAATACAAGTACTCAGCGACGTCCAGTCAGTTTGATCGCGATTTATGTGAGTGCGGTTCGTCATATTGTGGCGAAGTGTTTTGTATTTTATAATTGTGCTGGACAATTGTAATACAATTGTGCTTTATATTAGTTGACATTTTTATTGCGTGTGAACAATTTTTATTTGATTTGTTGTAACAGACTATCTTGTTGATTACAAACTGTTTAATTGTGATAATTAAAGCTGGTGATTAGTGACTCAATTGGTGTCGTGTATTTTGTTTTCCACTGTACCATACGACGATCACTAGACCGTCGTAACAATATATACACATTATCGCGCGCGCATTTGTGTTTTTTTTTTATGTAATTACGTTCACCGTAAAAATACGAGTGCATGGGATACTTGATGGACAAATCAAATAAAGATCAATTTAGGATAATTGATATTGTAACTCTAAAATAGTAAATAAGCACCATACTCACTGATCTACTGCGGTCTGCAAATTGTGTAACCATCATCGTTAATTTTATACGATTCTCACTACTACGTAACATAATTTTCCCATCTGTATTCAAATCTTTCAGGACTGCGCACAGCATTGTCCTAAGTATCACAACATAGGTTTCCTTTGAGTCCACGAAAGAATTGGAAATAACACAGTACAACGAAAGAGGAAAAGAAGACTACATCCAGTCGGCTTATGCCTGACAAGCGATCACGATTAAGTAAGTAATTTACAAACTTTTATAGTATGCATTAAATATTTCTTGTGTTTCTGTTCCTTAATTCCTGCTTCTTCTTCTTCTTCTTCTTCTTCTTCTTCTTCTTCTTCTTCTTCTTCTTCTTCTTCTTCTTCTTCTTCTTCTTCTTCTACATATTATTAGTATTATTGTTATTGTTGTCGTCGTCATTGTCGTCATCATCATCATCGTCGTCATTATTACTCAACTTCTACTTGTGAAGTCTTATTTTACTACATCTAAAATTGCAACAAAATACACCAGTATCGTTAGCTCTCAGGATTTGCCGCTACTGCTCCTCTGGCGTCCGAGAACGTTGTCACTAAAATCCATAGTTAAGATCAAGCAGGTATCGAGAGTACATGCATTTCTCCTAAATATTACATTCATCCCATTCCCAGTGTCTCCTTTACAAACACACAGATACAAAAAATCCATTTAAAAAATTATTTTTGATTATATCTATCTTATATTTAAGTAGCGATTAGAAGAGTTAAGATTAAATAGACAACTTTTCGTTTATTCATATTTCATTAGCGATTGTTAGATTATGAGTTACATTTATTAACATGATATACGAATGCTTGTTGAATTGTAAAAATGAGTTGTGTAAGGGCCTGAGTATGAGAGAGATGGCGGAGGGAGAACGTTGAGAGAGATAGAGAGAGACAGAGAGAGAGAGAGTATGTTGTATTGATTATTTGTCATACAATAAATTTTTAATGTCTGAATTTGAACACACCTTGTACTGCCTCTTCTCCTTCTTCTTATTCTTCTTCTTCCCATCGTCGTCTCCGTCGCCGTCATCATCATCATTATCATTATGTCTGTCGTTTTTGTTTCTGTAACCGCAGTGTGAGGGTCACAATATACAAATATAGAAGATGACTTTATTCCCTGTTTTGTAATTTGCACCTCAATGTGAATCTGCTTTTAAGATGTCGTAAAAAATTTTAAAAGAAAGAGGGTTAGTCTGTAGAGAGAGAGAGGGAGACAGAGAAGCGGCTAATTCGTTCAAGTTGTAATATTACAAATAAATATGCGACTTAAGTATTTGTATTCCAGTATTGAATATTTTTTGTACTCACAATGCAGAAAATGAAGGAAAAAAATTAACGTTATGTTTTAAAAAACTATGAAGAAAATGTATCAATTTACATTCGTTTTAGTAAAGAAAGTGTAATAAAAACATGTAGGTAAAATAAAGCACATGCTGGACGGAGAAAACGGTCGGACACTTGAAGACAGAGCAGCCAACATCTAACACGTCAAACACGTCAATCAGGAACAAGAAAAGAAACCATTTTCTCGTGCATATTTTCTTACACTTTTCACACTTTCACGCATTTCCATTTTTGTACATTTTACATTTTCTTAATTTTATACGATTTACCTAAATGTTTATATTTCACTTGTGCTGAATTATAACACAATATTACAGTACTCTTAATCCGATGCTTGTAGACTTAGAGTTGTAACCATTCTTTAAGCGCTCTTGAGATTCTAGATTCCAAGTTTTTCTTTGTGTTTGCAGGGGAACAGCCTCCTGTCTTCTCCCTTCTCTGTGTACTATAGATTGGCATGTGTTTTAACGTTGGGTGTATTATATCTTTTTTGAATTCTTTATTGGCATTTTTCCCTCCATTCCTTTATTTCCAACTTCTTTTTGTCTTCCATAAACTTGTTCTACTTATCCTCCGCACTCCCTCTGGTTTCCACTGTAATCTTCCCCCTCCATCTTCTATATAAGTGTCTAAACCCTGTTTTCGTTTATGCCTTAATGTACCCATTTTTCAGCAGCCTCCCGGGATACCGCAAAGGAAGGGGTGTCATTTCGTTTTGTTTTTAGTTATTCTTATGTTGAACAGTCCAAGTTCTATTATAGTATTAAGTAGTATTTATTAATTTTAGTTGCATAAAAACTATATATTGTTACGCAATACGGAACATTCTGGTACTATGGAGAATGTTAGTCTACGCGTTTCTCGCGTAGCCCAGTACGTGCGTGTTTCTACCAAGGCCGCGCTGAAGTACCCTCTAGAATTTTCGAGTGCTTGTTAAGGACGCATATTTCGGAACCCTCCAGACTATAAATAGACGACACTTGCCGCTTGGAAGTTAGTTTACGTCGGGCGATTATACATTGTGTCTCAAGTGGTATTTAGTGAAAAGTGATTATTGTGCGGGACTCTATTCGTTGACATTATTATTGCGTGTGGACAAATTTAATTTGAATGATTGTACAAGTATAATATTGTTGAATAACTTGTTGATTACAAATTGTTATTTGTGATAAATTAAAGCTGGTGATCAGTGACCTAAGTGGTGTCTGTAATTTTGTTTTCCGTTGTACCATACGACGATCAGTGAGATCTTCGTAACAATATTTTGTCCATCCCTTAACTTGTGTTATTTTATTTTCATAATTTCCAAACGGCCTATAGATATCACAGTAGGTAATTCTGTAATAGCAGTATTCTAAAAACGCTTATTAACTGAAAAATATGTATTAACTTTAACGTAGTACTTATTGGGGAAAACTACTTATAGCGGAAATTACTTCCAACTTATTAAGATTTGTTTGCAAGTTTTTTAATGTATTTGAGTCGGGGATCACAAATTTCCCTTGACACGCCAACGCTTCCTGTAACTTGGTTAATACAAAGGATAGTGAAATCAACACCTCTGAAGCATCTAATATCTACTGTATTTGCGTAAAATCTGAGAATCAGTACAAAAATATAGTTACCTTATCATATTATTAAAATGTAGTGCATTGCTACATTAATGACAAACAATATATTATTGATAACACTAGGTCTACAATATGGAAAATGTATTCAACTTATATAATGTAAAAATGTAACACTTATGGAAAATGTATACCACAGTAACAAAATTAGTGATGCGATTTCTAGTGATTAGTTTAGTAGTATCAAGTCAAGTTCTCGGATGCTACTTCTCCTCTATTATCAGTGGGGTCAGGTGTTCCGCAGGGTAGTGTCCTGGGTCCTCTGCTGTACCTCCTGTTCTCCTCGGACTTACCGTCAGCAAGTGAAACCACTGTTGCTACCTACGCCGATGACACAGCAATCCTAGCGACACAGTCCCCTCAATACCATCTCTTATGGTACAAGAATTATTACAAAGTGTTCAGTTATGGCTTGATAAATGGCGCATAAAAATCAATTCGTCCAAGTCAGTACACGTTACCTTCACCATACTTAATCCTAACTGCCCTCCAGTAACAATTAACGGTCGGTCAACCAATGCCCCAAGCTGAAAGTGCTAAGTACCTTACTTACTTACTAGCCAACGCCCACCCTTGGCTGTTGAGCCATTAGGTGACGCGCTGACCAGTAGCGTCGGGCTTCGGCGATCTCGGTGTCCTCGAGTGCTAAGTACCTTGGGATGCACCTGGACAGGAGACTAACGTGAAAAAACACATAACCTCTAAGAAGATTGAACTTAATCTCAAGGTCAGAAATATCTACTGGCTGATAGGCAGAAAATCGCTGTTAAGTCTCGTCAACAAACTTGTAATATATAAAGCAGTTCTTAAACCAGTATGGACTTATGGTATTCAAAGTTGGGGTCCTGCTAGTTCAAGTAACATCGAGATTATACAGCGCTTTCAGTCCAAAACTTTAAGATCAATAGTCGACGCTCCATGGATCGTCTCCAGCAATTCTATACACCGAGACCTCAAAGTTTCAACTGTGAGAGAAGAAATCATGCGCCTCTGCAGGAATCACATCTCTAAATTAGAAAATCATCCAAACCCATAGCAATTAATTTGTTAGATAATAGTGAAGACATTTATAGACTAAAAAGGCACAAATTGTTAGACATCCCATTCAGGGTCAACTAATAATGTATTATCTGTATTGTAATGTCTGTGTTATCTGTTCTGTAATATCTGTATCTTTTTTATTCGTGTCAACATTAAGTGTTAATGTCTACCAGTATATGTGCCTTATAGGCCCAGTGTTCTACATTTTGAACTTATTGTATCATGCCAGCAGCAAGTGGAAGTGATTTTTGTTCATTTGTTTACATGTTTTTGTAATTTAGTCGTGTAATTTGTGCATCTGTTTAATCTGTTAACAAAACCAAAAAGAGCTGCCAATGGTCAACTCTTCATAATCATGTATGTGCTTCGTCAGACAATTTGTTTAATGTTCGCTTAGTCGAACAGATCACAAATCTGCCATAAGAAAAAAATAGTGTCAGAACGGCTTAACGAAATTTAGACTGAAAGTCTAGTAGAAGGTGAGCCGTAAGTGAAAAAGAGGCTATCAGCTTATCAATAGAACGGACAAATCCAGCAAAGAGGTAAGGTTACTAAATTAACAAAGAGACAAGACAAACAATGATTATAGACGAACTAAATAATTATAAAGACGTGCGACATGAATTAATAATATACTAGGCGTCTCTAGGTTGAAGTACGAAGATCACAAATGACAACTTGAGTACTGACACAGCTAACTGGAGTATGAAAACCCAAGAAACACAAGATCAGGCAAAAAGAACGCTTAATGAATAGCATTGTGACCTTGTATTCACGTACGACTCAGAGCGCCGGACACTGTTCTTCACAGAATTGACAGCTTTGAAATGATATGCTGAAGAAGAGTGCTTAGACTACATTGGACTGTTGGAAAAACTCTTCAGGCCGTAGAATTAAAGTAAAACTAAAACTCAAAGACCGGTTGACCACGACAAGAATGAAACATTTCTGACAGGCTGTAAGAAAAGACGAGCTCACGCAAAGGAGGACAACATTTGACACAGTTGTGTTTGTTCCCATTTCTATGAACCAGGTATCAAACGATTCATTTTATAGTATCACTGGCCGTGTTCTTCAGAATTTTTCTTTCCAAGAAAAAGGAGGACAATTTTTTTACGGACTGAGGGTATTTGTTTTAACCTCTACACCTTCAGAACTACTTGGCCCACTTTATGAAACAAGTGTCAAAATATTTTTGTTTAGAAAATTCCACTGTATGCATAATATTTTGTAAGAAGACAAAATGGCGAACGCAGGACTCCGTTTTAAAAGGTTTCCATTATATGTTGCCTAACTAAAGATTTTGAATTTTTAAACCGTAATTTTTCCAGACTCGTTTACCCTAGAACGGTCTTTAAAATAGATGAATCATATGGCGTTTGTAGCTGAGCCGATTTCTCAAGAGTACAGGCAATATGAACTTACGTCTTTACTTTCGGAACCGTTTGATCACTTTTAATTAAAGAAACCTTAATTTTTTACTTCCCAATTCACAGTGTAACATTTAATATTTTCAATAATTAATAATATATTTTTGTATTACAGTAAAAATATTTAATGGAAAGTTGTTCCTGGCTGTTACTACTGTAGCAACGTACGAGGCCTCTCCTGGAGTCAGGAATATCGGTTTCGTTTTAATAATTATAACTTGATCACAAGAAAGTAACAAACAAACTAATTAAAATTCAACTTATATTGTTCTATAAAGCTCGAATTAATGTAAGAAACCTATTTCAAGCCGTCTCATGGATTTCCGCCGGGCCCATCTGATTTAGATACAAACGTTTCCCCTCGCAAGGCGATGGCAAACCAGCGAGAGGTATCCTGCCTAGTATAAACCCTTACCAACTACGCCGTTCGGATCCGGCGTTAAACTGTAGGTCCCATATACCTGTGAGAGACTCCGTAACACACGCACCACGGGCATATGCGGGGAGGGTACAAACCAGTCGAAAGACTGAAGGACCCAACAAAAAAACTGGATTCAATTGAAAGTTTTTCGTGCGGAAATCCCTTTTCTTTATGCATACAGCGTCTATATGAGCGCCTCTTCCCCTGAAACGCTATTAAACACTTCAGGGATTCCTAATATTATTGGTGTTTAACCAAGAAGTCCTCGGGAAATATCATTATGTAAGACCGTGCTAGTGCCGGATTGTTATTCAACTGTGGTTTGATAATGCTGAGTAACGGAAATGTGTCATCAAAGTGGCCATTGTAGTGGTAAAAGAACATTTTCCATTAGTGTTACAAGATACTACTGACACCTAATAATTATATAATGCTACATTCATCAACGTATTATTAACAACTATTAATAAACACTACTAAAAAGTGAATATTAAATGATTAAAATTTTATTACAGTAGACTCGCTTCAATCCGATGCCCTTCGGCCCGACACCCCTTATAATCCGACCCAGGTCCCAGGTCGGAGAGAAAGCAAAACAGTCTGATGTAACGTAAACCTTTCAATCGGTTGCACTTTAAACTGGAACATATTTCATTGGATACGTGGATGCTGAAGACTCCATCAGAGGCCTACATCTTGTGGATACGGGTTTGGAAAACCCGATGTGTCCTCACATTGTTTCAACTTGTCTTTTGCCTTCGGTGAGATCCCTTTCTTTAATATGTCCTGTCCAGTCCCTCTTGACTGACTCTTATTCTTTTCTGATTCAGATGCTATTAGAATGTTCGAAAGCCAGAGCGTCTTTTATTTTTTATTTTTATTTCCTAATTACCGTGCTGTGGGCTAAAGATAAAATTGTAATAATTTCTTGTAGACGTATAGTCGAAAACAGCGCGACGTCTGAGTTAGTAGCGACCACATACCGCAGTGGGTCGTGAAGCAAGGAAGATTCTACATTCCAGGAATAGAGACAGGAGACCAGTTACTCAAGATGACGGGGCCGCCAACGTTGGGCTAATCGCTCGCATGGATGAAAAATGATTCAGGGAAGAAATAAGAGTCTCGGTCGACCCGATGCTAAGAGGCAGAAAGGCAAGATAAAGAAGGCGCTGAAGTCACATTCAGATACCGATCCTCCTGGCCATAAAAAAATTAATGAGACAAATGAACCAGAGAAAGAAAACACGATTTAAGAGTCAGCCGTATCAAATTCATTTTTTTCTTGAGATTGGACCGTAACAGGTTGAACGCTCGTCCTAAAAAAAGGCTGACTAAAGAGGACCAGAATCTGAAGATATTTCATTGCTGAAGAGGCACTGTGACAAAACACTGTAACGCACTTATTTAAGAGCAAGAAACGAACGTCTTTGAAAACCTCCTTAAACTTAAAACGTAAGCTTACGTAAAAGGCTTCAGCATTCCTCCAAGACGTATTGTGCCCGTGGCCTGTTGTGCTCATACCACACCGCCGCCAGAGAGAAACGCACATGTAATGAGGAGGGTGTGTTTAGATGGTTGACGTGTAGATGTCGCTACTGTCTGCTGTATTGCTACAACGGTAAGTAGACGGGGTTTGGTTGAGACGACCTACCGCACAGCTAAGTGAACTCCCAACAACCAGTTACCCTACGTTTAGTAAAACTCTTTGTGCATATTATCACTGTTGCACACCACTATAGACAAATTATTCCGATTAGCTCTTTCAAGCTTCACAGCTCATCGTCAGATCAGCTCATCATCACAGCTTAGATTTCCGATCTGACGATGAGCTGTGAAGCTTGAAAGCGCTAATCGGAATAATTTTTCTATAGTGGTGTGCAACGGTGATAATTCTGTTTGTGATTATAACCACTAACACAACTTTCTTAATTAAGTTTAAGAATATTATTTGACTACTGTATTATGTTTTTCCAAATTAAATGTTATCGATTCTCACAGTAGTGTGTAGCCTATTCCAATGGACTAAAATTATATATTTTTTAAATTCAATAAATTAATTTGCTGAGTTGTTCTTCGAACACATTTGGTATATATATTTTTATCTGGACTTATAAGTGTATTTAGGCTAATCCGCAATTTACGCTAACTTATCAGACCCTTGGTTTGATTAAAGCGAGTCTACTGTCGGCGTGACCATATATAGCCATCTCCATGACAGTGGGGTAACAGTACTTTCATCAAAATAACGTTTGCCGTTACTAACGTTTCGCCGCAAAAACGTCTGAAACCGTCATCGGGTAGAGAAATGTAACTTTATAAAACCGAACTGACATCAAGTCATTGTTATAATTTTCGTTGGGTTAAAGTCAATGTTATTCACTTTCATAGCGTTGTAGTAACGGCTGTAACACTATTATTGTATAAACGTTGCAAAACAACTTAACCCACTACTTATGATAATTAAAAAGTATTATTGTGAGTAGACATACACAATTCTTATGAATAACAAACAAAAACTATAAAAAGCATGCGACACATAACAATTGTTTGTACGGCCAGATTCATGCGGCCGTTTGTTTCCTTTAGATTTCATTTCGTCCAGAAGCTTCCACGTGTCGCAGCATCCACGTTTCGAAAATATCGGGATCCAGCCTGTAGCAGTCAGCCATAATACGATTTTCTCCATCGAAAGAAGTTACGTAACCGTCTTTGATGGCGACTACCCGGCCAGAACCGTCGAATTTTTCCGCCTCCGGGCCGCGCAAATGAACTGTTATCTGTAACAAAAAAATACATTGTCAAAAACGAATTGCTAAATTAGAAAATTAGACTACTACCCAAATGCCACGAAATCGTAGTACCATGAATTATGTTGAATCACACGGACTGATTGCATTCTACATAGTTTGCGGACTGATTGCATTCTACATAGTTTGATATGAAATTCTACATGACGACTTATATCCGTTAATTATTTTAAGAAATTTCAGTTAATTAGACTGTACTCTCTGTTTTTGCTGTTTCGATAAAATCCATGTTTTACGGCTATATGCTAACTTAAGTATCGCCACAAATTTAAGTGTCTAAAATTATTTTCTGATTCAGAACGTGCTTTACAATTTATCAACATTTTGTGCAACATCTTTGTCACATCCGTACCACGTCTACCTTTCACCAAGTAGATGAATTGACTTACTTATTGCAAAATGTATATCGTTGATTATTTTTTGGACTCACCGGATCTTACCTTCTTAAATACGAGGTTTGATCAAAAAGTTCAACCAGTTCTTGTTTATTTTAAAAATTATGATTTCATTCATTGACTGTTATACTGCCCCCCCCCCTTCAAAGTAGTCTCAGTCGAATGTAAGACGATTAAATCAATCGTTTTGCAGTCTTTAAAATATTTCAAGCATGCACTTTTGATACAGCCTTGAACTCTCTTAGCGATTTTCGTTTTACGTCTTCAATAGTAGCAAAACGTTGTCCTTTTGTGGAAATTATCACTATTGGCAGGAAAAAAGATCGCGTTGGGACACATCTTGTGAATACGGCAGTTGGCGTGTCATCATTATGACGTTTACTTCTGCCTGGCCTGACAAAATTTTTAACAAGCAATAACGTGCGTCCATGCGCATTATCGGGCTGCAATTGTCATAAATTATTCTTCCGTAAATCTGGCAGTTTTTTACGAATGCTTCGTACAAATGGCGCAAAATGTTCGAATAATATATACTCTTTTTTTACCACTGCGCCTAGCGACGAAATTTCATGGAACACAAAAACATAACCTTCGTCTGACAACCACGATGTTCAACTCATTTACGGCAGTCTTTGAAGTTTGTAAACCGCTTGTTCACGCACAGCAGTCTCGCCAGAAGCCTTCTAAACAAGTTTTCCAGGACATACCAGTTTATCTCACAGTTTAAACAAAATCTAATCTATGTCCTTCAATCTTGCATTGTAGAATGACAAAAAAAATCGCCTAATACACCTAAGGACGACTTACTTGATGAGTTGTGAAATCTAAACTATACATCAAAAAGGGGCAAAATTTTAATAGATTGTCACTAACATGTGTACCAACATTGCATAAAAACAGTTTTTTAATCGGACACTAGAAGCTGTGAAAATTGCAAAATTGCACGAACATTTTGATCAAATTTCGTATTTAGGAAGGTAAGATCCGGTAAGTCGAAGAAATAATCAGCGATATACATTTTGCAACAAGTAAGTGACTTCATTTATTTCGGGAGAGGAACAAGGTACAATGTGACAAAAATATTGCACAAAATGGTAACAAATTTTAAAGCACGTTCTGAATCAGAAAATACTTTTACATACTGAAATTTATGGCAATTCTTAAATTAGCATATAGCAGTAAAGCATGGACTTTGTCGAAAAAGCGAAACAGAGAGTACAGTCTTATTTACCGAAATATCTTAAAATTTATTAACAGATATAAGTTGTCAGGCAAACTGAAAAACGACGACATAAGAAAAGAAATAAAGTGAAAGAAAAGACTAGAAAATAAGCGTTATAAATAAAATAAATAAACACGTAAAGCGATAGAAAAACAGATGGAAAACGTGTAGAGTGAATGCTATGCAATGTACTCGATAAACAATTGATGACTTACTTACAGACCCGATAGCAGAAGGAATATATACTACCACGGAACGACATCTGAAGCCGCCACAAGCAGTAAGTCTTCGTCTGAGAGCAGAAGAAACAACCAACGATATAACCATGAATTCCGTACGTTCAGTTGAATACCACAGATGGATTGTATTAAATTTAGGAAGTGGAAGTGGTAAGATCAGGTAAGTGGAAGAAGTACCTAATCAACGACGTCTCTTTAGAACAAATAAGTGGCTTCATTTACTTGAGGAAGAAAATAAGCTACACACGCGATAAAATTCTTCTTCTTCTGATAGTTCCTATCCGTTTCGGATGTTGGATATAATATAGGTTATTTTAATTTTCTGCACTGCTGTACGGAATAAGTCAGTTGTATTCATGCCAAACTAGGTCCTTAAATTTCTCAGCCATGATATTCTCGGTCGCCCAACTCCTCTCTTTCCAAGTACTTTTCCCTGCAGTATGGACTGCAATGAGTAAAATCTCTGTTCATTTCTCATGAGATGTCCCAGATACTGAAGCTTTCTTATCTTCATTGTGTTAATAACTTTCCTATCTTTCTTCATATTTCTAACAACTTCATCATTCGTTATATGTGCTCTTCATGAAATGCTCAGTATTCTACGGTAGAGCCGCATTTCGAAAGATTCCAATTCCTTAGTTGTGGCTTCAGTCAGAGTCCAAGATTCTACACCGTAGAAGAGGACCGAGAATACGTAGCACCGTAGAAGTCTCATCTTTGTGTTTATTGTTAAATCGTGACTTTTGAATAAACTGCTCATTCTAGTGTACACTGCTCTTGCCTTTTCAATTCTGCTCTTTATTTCTTGAGAGTGGTCCCATTGTTCATTGACTATAGTACCAACAGTGGTGGCGCTACGGGTTGGCCAGGGTGGGCCAGGGCCCACCCAAAATTTTCTTGGCAAAGATTGTGATATTGTTGCTGCGATCAATTTGGTCGAAACTACAAGGGATCTTTTCAACCAAATGCGTGAATCTTATACAGGTTTCACTTCTGTGTGGAAAGAAAGTGTAGATGTAGCAACAAAAATAGGCGCTGATATTCCCACAGATTCCTCTACTCTTGGCAGAATTCGAAAGTTACCAAAACATCTTGTGGAATATGTTTCTGATATGCCAAATAAAGACAGCTTGAAACCTGTAACCCAACTGATTTCAAGTCTCTAGTATTTAATGAAATTCTACATATCATAGATAGCGAACTTGAGAGACGTTTTATTTCAAACTCTGCAATAATTAAAGGAATCACTTGTCTGAATCCCAAAAGTAAAATGTTCCTGAATAAAGAAATGTTAATGCCGTTGGCACAAAATTATTCATGCAACACTGATTCGTTGGAAATAAAAATATTAAAAAATCTCATCCTAAGGCATGAACAACAAACCGGAGTAGAGACTGTAAATCTACTTGCATTGCTCAAGTTGTTAGAGCAATACAAACTAGCGTTCAATGACTTGTACAAATTGACTCAAATAGCAGTGACTATTCCAGCTTCTTCTACATCATGTGAGAGAACATTTTCGTGTATGCAACGTGTTAAGAGTTATTTACGAAATTCGATGTCTGATGAACGTCTTAGCTATTTGTCTGTGTTTGCAATAGAAAGTACTTTGACCAAGAACATTGACTTGAAAAGAGTCGTTGATGATTTTGCCGTTAATCACAACAATCGAAGAATTAATCTGTTTTAAAAGTAAGTAAAAGCCTGTTTACTATTTTCCATTCATAGTATTTTATTTTGCTTAATATTTCAGCTATTCAGTTTTGGCCTATCAATTATCATCTTTATTGTCAGCACTGATTTAAACGTTGTACAGTTAAGATATTGTCATTTTGTAACAATAATACACATATATACATAAATATATACAGTAACTACATTCACACAACACTAACATATAAATTCAATCGGAATTACAGTCCAAATTTGGCTCTCTGTCATTGATAAAACTATTTTAAACTCCAAATTTATACCAGCGAACTCAAGGTTAGGCCCACCCATTTTATAACCTGGCCCACCCATGTGACCTACGCTAGAGCCGCCACTGAGTACCAAGATGTGTATACAAGCCGGTAACAATTTGAAAGCTTGACCTTGAAACAGTTCCGACAGGCGGGGTAAGGAAGGACGGGTTGTATGCAGTTGGAACTGTAAACATCCGCTGTCAACGGCTTGCAATGCTCCGCTACGCTCTGCTTACATCTTTGATATCTCGAAATTATGATATTATAAGTGATAAAAGAGTGCTTCGTAAACAAGTGATGATTTACAGGCCCGATAGCAGAATGAGTATGAAAAACCACGGAGACAGCAGGAAGACCTTCAAAGTTAGCAAAGCAGTAATCCTAAATCTGAGAAAAAATCAGCTGAAGAAGAAAACCTATCTAGATATCAAAACATCGCGTTCAGAACCGTACTGTTTATTTGTATCTACTGCCTACGGCTGTCGCGGCCTCTCAGTTCCGTCTTTATTTGTCGTGCTCAGGTTTGGTACTCTAATAGGCCGGCCGCACGCTGGAGCGACATTTTGTTTCGCGACAGAACCGTTTTGGCGCATCGTGTTGCAAAGCGTCGCTTCGATGGAGAAGGGCTTGAGACATTAGCTCAAAACAAAACAGTTTCTCGTCATCTGTTTTTGAGCTGTAAAAGTGTGTGGGGTTCGTGGGTTCGTAACAGTCATTATTTTGCATCTACTTCAATTTTGTACTCAACAGCAAAATTGCATATTACAATTACAGTATTGTTAATGTATTGCAATAAAACAGTATTGCCGGAAAAGTCATTTTAGAAATGACTAGACGCTATTACACACTTTATGACGTTATAGATATGTTTTAAATTGATTTTGTTCAAATTTTGTAAAGCAGCTGTAAGTTTTGAAATAAGAGATTGGTAATTACGTGTTATATATCAAAATGCCCATAAATGTATTCTCTGTCATGTCAAGTGCAACTTTTTTTGTGCGCGTGTGCGCATGTTATTCGTGTTTTACTGACTAACTCCTATAAGAATTAACGTATCGAAGTGAAACTTGGACAGCGTATGCGTCATAAATGGCGCTACATTTTCATATATCACAAAATCAGAACATATAATTCTAATATGTATTTTTCAACTGAATTCATTTTTCTCTAGAAGCCTTATCTGCATAAAAGTCATAAAACTTTTAGATACAATCTATACAAGATTTTTGCAGACTCTGGCATTGTCATACACGATTTCTTAATATCGAGATAGAAATCTATGACGTGTTCTAAATTTTAACCAATCGGGAGCTTCAATTTTCATTTGCGATGTGCGCTGGTAGAGGAAATTTCGTACAGTTCTCCTCTACAAATCGTCCTAATAAGACGTACTTTCTGTGTGAGTTTTTCGCGACAAAACGCGTTTGCTATATAAGTGACGACCGTCCTAGATTTTAGCTAAGAATTACTCGTAAGCTAAATCGAAGGGTTATTAGAACGTTGAACAAAGTATTTGAAGATCTATTAGTGCTAAATCGCGTGAGTCAAGATTTTCCGCTTAGGGCAGTTATACTCAACCTATATGGACACGTGAACACTTTAAGATAGCCGGAAGGTGTAAGCTAAATACACCGCGTTTTAAATAATAACCACTGACCCACTTATCAAACCTGAGATTGTAAACATAAAAACCACATCAATCAGATAAACGGCGTGCGTATGTGATTCGCGTGTGACAGCAGCAGCGAGACCAAAGGTCGACGTTTCCAACCGGACTCCAAGAAGGAATTCGACAATCAAGTGACGTAGACGATTGTTCAAATAAACAGTCATTTGAATTTAAAGACAATGTATAGCTAATAAATAATTTATATAAAGAATTTGCAGACAAGATTTAAATTTGTTATAGTTTAATAAATTCCTATCTCCAGATAAGAGACTCTGTTGTGTATTGTTAGTTTTAATACACATCTATGCATCCTTAATTTGTTTCGTTGCAATATGTACATTTATATTAATGTGTGTGTGTGTGTGTGTGTGTGTGTGTGTGTGTGTGTGTGTGTGTGTGTGTGTGTGTGTGTGTGTGTGTGTGTGTGTGTGTGTGTGTGTGTGTGTGTGTGTGTGTGTGTGTGTGTGTGTGTGTGTGTGTGTGTTTATATTAACATTTACACATACACTATTAAGTCACAAAACACTCTCTCAACGGAAAGATTAAATCGAACCGTATGAACTAATGTAAGACCACCTGTAGACAACTAAAGAAACTAGGTTGTCTCTTAAGGCAAGAAGTTATATAACCAAAAATTGGAGAAGCCTTTAGATAGATAGAGAAAAATGGGAACCGTAATGTGTGAGATGGTGAAGAAGCGACATACGCTGATGTTAACCTTACCTTAAGACAAAGGCGACGAACAAACGTACACAAAACTTACGGTGCGAAACTCAACTATCAACGAAAATTCAAAACGTTATTTTAAGTGACTTCTAAACACTACCGTGGCAAATCTTATAACTTAATTTTACACAGTTAATAACTTTTACGAATAACAATAATCACTTACAAGTGTTCCGGTCGTATCTTTCAACTGAATGTTTCGCGTCATTTCAAGGACTCCTTTCTCCATATTCAGTAAAGCCTCTCCTGCGTATTTACAGGTGCCAATAATGTCTGAAGCAAAAAATCACCATTTACACTAATTGTAATAAATAAGTGAATAGCACTGTTAAAAATCAAAAGAAAAATAATTTACTAGAACCGTTACTGTAAAAAAACAAAATTAATTTCACACAGCCAGCTTGATTGTAAACAGCTCAGATTCCTGACGTCAAATTCCATATTAAATATTAGATATATGACATACCACGTACGAAAGATATTACATATTTTACGTAACACATAACATATTGCGTATATATAACAAAAATTTATATCAAGTATATGGTTGTTTTAATCACTGTTAGGGGAATATAATGTTTCTTTTGTCTAATGAAATGTTCACTGTTTTATTTCAGATATAGTCACAATAAGTACATAATTAAAAAGTATTACTAAGTTTTGATTATCAAATTACATGAACAAATGTAAGAACAATATTTTATAAAACGATCATCATAGTACTTAATCTTTTATACAAAAATAAATATTTTTTAAAATACAATCTACACATTATCATTCAGAATCGAGTAGCAATACTTACTTTTATTTATGTGTAATTCAGCTATAAGTGCTTTAATTTTCGTGAGTTATATTTACGACATCAGTTTCTGTTTAGTTAGATCCTTTTTTTTATATGGTTTACCTGGGATAGGAAAAAGGTGGCCATAGAATTTTTGTAAACGAACGTTCCGTGAAAGAAATTGACTAAAGCGTTGACGGACTAAATAGAAGGACATGGTGGGTGTCTGGCGATGGAATTAAGGGGTATGATGAAAGAGCGACAGTAAGACTGTAGGCCAAACCACAATTTTGTATTTTATAGAGACTGGGTTGCAGGAAATCACCAATCGAGCTGTAAAGTACTTGTTAATATACACACAAATATTATAAACAATACATGTGTGGCTGTAATCTGAATTTAAACAGGATGCACACCAAACTCGCAGCACCAAATAACTTACCAACAAAAACACCTGTTTTTAGGCGCAGGACGTTGTAAATCGCTACAAAGTTGTATTTCACCTTAGGCGGTTGAACGGGACAAACAATCTTTGTGGAATCATTGAACATCAACTCGAAACCGTTTCGAATTGGTGATTTTTCGGCGGTGTCAGCTTTTACTTTTTGCACGTCCAATTTGGAAAGAGAGTACACCTTGTCAATCTGTGAATACAAAAAAAAAACACACACACTTGATGAAACTTGTGATTTAATGAATTATCACACTTATTTAACGAAACAAACGTAATTAATAAATTAATTCTGAGTGGGAGAAAAATTGCAGTTTCGATTTCAAAACCAATCCATTGAGTGCTATAAATAATAAATGTTTTTCAGTTTATCAAGTTTTTATCCAAGAGCCTTACAGAATGCTATGTTCAAATGTAACACGTTCTGCCTATCATGTTAGGAGTAGACTATTATTTTTTTATGTTCGGACACTTGGCGTCTAAGGACTTTTAGCCCAACGAAGGCGACCAGAAGTATTGCTCGTCGCGTGGTCGTTTCTCATCTACATACAACCTCAACAATGAAAATGGAAAGTAGTACACACACACACACACACAGTACATTTCCTGCTTTTAGGAACGACAGAGCTCTGTCTATCGCTAACTGTATATCCCGAGGTCTTCTTTCCTGTTAAATTTTATTCCAGACCTCTTAGTTTGGCAAGAGCACTATTAATTATAGTTTCACGATAAGGGGCCTGCACCATGTACATAGGGGTCGTTCTTGTCTTAGTAGGAGTTGACGTCAGGTTTGCGTGCCCAATTCGCAATCTGGTGATGCAAACTTGTTTATAACGATTGCGCCATTTGCCATTTACGAACGGTCTGCTTCCTGCACAAAGTTTGCTATGCTGTTAATTTCATGTCTTCTGCCAAACACTTATAACGGTAATTATGGCGGCTACCTTTGCAGTGCCAGACATTATGACAATTGTATCTATCCGGGCTCTCTTCAGTAGCGCCAGCTCCTTCAGTACCTTGGATACGTACATGACCCAGACACCAAACAAAAGTAAGAGACGAACAGTTTTGTAGTGCTTAACATAATGCCATTATCTGTTCCAGTAGCGGATCTAGTGTGACCGTCTTGTCTAAGACGGTTAGAAAGCTCAACGAATCCGTACAAGACACACATTTTCTCTCATATCGGTGTTTTTTTGCGATTTAATTACGGCTGGCGCCGCCACTCGCATCCTACCTTCCACTGGCGCCGGTCTAAACAGTCCTGTACTGTAAGTCCTCTTGAATTCAATGCATCTTCGATGTCCATTTTCCGTGAATGTTTAGGTCTTCCCTTTCTTCTTCTAGAGAGTGGAGTCCATTTCCATACCTTCCTTGGCCATCTCTTATCAGACATTCTTTTCAGGTGTCCGAACCAATTCAGTCTTCTTGCTTCTATTGTTTCTATAATGTCAAGGTCGATTCCCATCGCTTGTCTTATCTCTACATTTCTCACTCTATCTAGTCTTATTAGTCTACAGCACCTCCGTAGCTCTTATTTTGGATTTATTTCTTTTATTAATTTCCCACAGTTCTGCTTCATATAGGGCTATACTTTCGACTATAGTTTTATATATTCTGATTTTATTGTTTTTTCGTTATTCGTGGACTCCAAAGCAGACTGTTTAATTGTTTTGTTGCTGTCTTAGCTTGTCTTATTTTTATTTTTATTTCTTGGTTGCTGTCACCATCCGATGTCAGTGTTACACCCAAATACTTGTAGTTTTTAATATGTTTTATCACTTTTGTTCCTAGTTTCAGGTCTATGACCTTCACCACCTACTATAAGGTTCTCAGTTTTTGAGGTATTTGTTTAGAGACCCCATTCCGCATATTCTTCTACTAGTTTCCTAAGCATATAACTTATATCAATTTCGTCCTCTGCAATTATACCTTGATAGTCTGCAAAAAAAAAAACTTGCCTCACTGCCTTGGGTAGCACCCACGAGTGGGAGGCACCCTGGACGTCAAACACACTACCCATTCAGTCTTCAAACCATCAGTGCACATAGTCTCTGATCTCCAACGCATTTCTCTAGGACTGATCTGAAAAGGAATTTCAGTTCAGTTGGGTTACACAATTTCTTGCTTCTACCAGCAGCAACATCCGGCCAGTAACGTGGTCTGTAAAGCAGTCAGGCAGGTACTTTGCATGGAACGAGCGCTTAGACCATCGACGCCTGTATATTGAAACGCCGAGTTGTTACGAGGGCACGGATGCAGGCTGGTCAAATAAACTTACAACGGTAGTTATTTTTTTTTTTTTGACATGATAATGTCTTTTAGCTGAACATCGTTTGAAACTTTCTGTAACATTTTATTTACATACGCTGTATGACCTCATCGTTGCGTGACGTCATCATTGCTTGACGCATTGGGATTGTTGTAAATAAAGGTTTGTTGTAGGCTGGGGGGTCATTCCACAAAAATGTAACGTCATCGAAAAATGTAACGCTTCCACACTTTCGATTCCCCACAGTCTAGAAATCTTCGGTCTCTGACGTTTTAACATGATAATGTTTGTTATGTAGTAAATATATTTGTTATATAGTAAATCTTTCGTATATTTCGCGTGAAGACCTGTTAATTTCCAGATATATCTGTCAATTTATTCACTTCTTACCAACTGTTTGAAATTTTCCCGTCACTCGTGTTCTTAAAATACACAAAATCAAACATCGTGTTGTGATTAATTCTCTTTTTTTTAACCGTTTTAGCGCCAATGGAAAATGTGTTAGGAGATGCTGCGCTTTCAGAAACAACGGTAAGTGGGGCACACTCGAATGTAAACGTGGTCGTACAATCACTGAAAACGATCCCAGTAATGGACGTCCAAAAAGTGTATCAAAAAATGGCATAACTGACAAAATTTCATAGGATGTTGGAAGACCGCAGATTGAGGAATGAATGACGTTGCTGAAATCATAGGCATCTCATATGAGCGTGTGCATCATACCTTTAACTCAAGAACTCGGTGTGAAAAAGCGTTGTGCAAGGTGGCTGCCGCATCTGGAGTTGTTGCATTTTCTGGGCGTCCAGTGCGGGAGGATCGTTTAAACTCAAGTGTGCCTACTTACAAGCCGTTGGTTTTGAAGTCGCAGCATCTCCTGATACATTTACAATTTGGTTGTGAATTTTCATTGGCGCTAAACAATTTTTAACAAAGAGTCGCACGATGATTGATTTTGTTCGGTTTTCAAAACACGCATGACACGTCAATTTTAAACAGCTTTTAAACAATGAATAAATTGACAGATAGATTTGGAAATTAACAGGAGTTCACATAAAATACAAATCTTGCAGCACACGAAAAATTTTAGTTTTACCGCTGAGTTACAGATATCGCTCCGCGAACTTTCCAACTGACTCTCGTACAACTATACAAAATATGAAACTACTCTCAAGCTATTCTACTAAACAGCGCCGTAACTAGTTTTTGAGCGCCTTTGGAGAAGTTTTGTCTTAGCGCCTGCTTGGACTGTAGACTACTAGAGGGGTCCGGGCGGTAGTCTAACATTGCTTTCAGGAAACAGAGGTCCGCGATCCTCAACCGAAGAAATATAGAAAACCTAACCATTAAAATATGGTTCATTCGAATCTTTTTACTTGGCAATTAATTACTTATTTGATTTTGGGTTAATAATTTAATTTATTGTTGTAAAAAAACTGAACATAAACAATATAAATTATTAGTCACGCCTTAACCAAGAAGGTAACATTTTTTACGATGTTGAATATCCGATAACTATGCCTATCGGTTGAATATCCGATAACTATGCCTATCGGTTGAATATCCGATAACTATGCCTATCGGTTGAATATCCGATAACTATGCCTATCGGTTGAATATCCGATAACTATGCCCATTTAAAATAAAACAAATAATTAATGTAGCTCTTAATATTATTTGTATAAGTAAAGAATGTGGCTTAGTAGACCAGTGAGTACGGAGGGTGGCTACTAAGCTAGAGATCCGCGGTTTGATTCTATGAGTGGTGGCTAATAAGTAATGCACTGTCGCATGTAACTCGCAAAAGAAAAGGGGTAGTCAAATGAAACAAATATGGAATAAAAGTACACTTTATTTGCTACAAAAACTTACATTTATTTTTTCACGTAGTCACCATTTTTCCCAACGGTGAGCCAGTTGTCTCATCCTGTCAAAGAAGAATGCCGGTCGTCTTTCCTTGATCCACGACCTCACTGCGTCCTCCCGGTGAGTATAGATAGTGTGGAATGGGTTCAAAGTTCAAGTTCACAAGAGCCTTCGGCAGTTGCACGCGATGTTTGAGTGGCACCCACCACGAACAGATTTTACGGTAGCCCGGTTCTGCAATGATGTGTCCTACTTGTTCTTTCGATATGCCTATCCGGGTAGCGATGCGTTCTTGTGTGATGCGACGGTCATTTCGAATCAATTCATTCACCTCCATTTAGTGCTTCTCGTCAGTCACAGCAACTGGTCGACCACCGCGAGGTTCATCCTCAATATTCGCTTTACCGGCTTCCGATGCACGAAATTTTATTACCCACCTAATCACGGTATTTCCATCAACAGTTTCATCGCCACAAACGGCTTTTAGACGACGATGAACGCCACTAACGTTCACTTTTTCAGCTGTTAAAAATTCAGTCACTGCATGTTGTTTTGCACCCATTGACATAGCTGGCGTACTCGACTCCATAACAACGGCGACTGACAGACAACGAGAAGGAGTTGGTCAGCGAGATTTGGGACGTTTGTAATACAAGAATGCCGCTACAAGATGGCAGCACGCTTGTTTTGTTTTCCCGTTATATGCGACTGTGTATTAAAAATCAGGCAGGTAGACTCTTTAGGCTGTGACAAACAGCCATTATTATATTATAAGTACAACATACGACTATCAGTTGATAGCTCGATGTTCATGAAAACTGGAGAACTTCAGACATTCTACTTTTGTTAAACCCCCAACCACGAAACTCCGAACCCTGTTACTAAACTTAGATCTATGCGCTTCCACATAAACAGACCCTACGACCCTACACCTCAGTTTCGTCGAAACATAAGATTTCAAATTTACATCTGCCGGTTCCTAAACATTTTTCTGCGCGGTATGGCAAGGTTACAGGTTAAGAGAACAAGACTTACGGTCTTTCGTGTAGGTCTGAACACTTTTGGGGAAGCGTATTTACGCTGGTGCCCCAAAGTAATTTTCACTAACTGCACCACGATATTCACACTATTGTTAAACAGATTTAAAACGTTTTTTGCCTCTCGTATCCTAGCTTCCACTGGCGCCGGTCTAAACAGTCCTGTTCTGTTAAGTCCTCTTGCATTCATTGCATCTTCGACGTCCATTTTCCATGAATGTTTAGGTCTTCCTTTTTTTCTTCTAGAGGGTGGAGTCCATTCCCATACCTTCCTTGGCCATCTCTCATCCGATATTCTTTTGAGGTGTCCGAACCAATTCAATCGTCTTGCTTCTATTGTTTCTATAATGTCAAAGTCGATTCTTATCTCTACATTATTATTATTATCTTATCTCTACATTTCTGACTTTATCTAGTCTTGTTAGTCTACAGCACCTCCACCTGTAATCCATCTTCGTACCTCTTATTTTAGATTTATTTCTTTTATTAATTTCCCACAGTTCTGCTCCATATAGGCCTATACTTTCGACTATAGTTTTATATATTCTGATTTTATTGTTTTTCGTTATTCGTGGACACCAAAGCAGACTGTTTAATTGTTTTGTTGCTGTCTTAGCTTGTCTTTTCTTATTTTTATTTCTTGGTTGCTGTCACCATCCGATGTCAGTGTTACACCCAAATACTTGAAGTTTTTAATATTTTTTATCACTTTTGTTCCTAGTTTTAGGTCTTGACCTTCACCGCCTACTATAAGGTACTCAGTTTTTGAGGTATTAATTTCGAGACCCCATTTCGCATATACTTCTGCTAGTTTCCTAAGCATATAACTTATATCAATTTCGTCCTCTGCAATTATACCCTGATCGTCTGCAAAGTGTATTGTAAACATCTGGTCATCCAACTTGTACACCCATATTACGGCATTTTTTCCTACATGATGTTAGGGCTTCATTTAGATAGATCTTAAACAAAGTCGGAGCTATGCAACAACCCTGTTTCAAGCCCTTACTAATACTTATCTTGCTGGATATCCTTTTCCCAATTTAGCTTGAGCTGTCATATCTTTATATAGTTTTTTAAAACGTAATTAACCAAATTTAAAAAAAAATTGTAGAAACTTACCTCGAACATATCGTAGTATTTTTTAAACTTTGCAGGGAGTAGATTCTCTTTGAACGCTGTAGCTCTGATCGTGCCGGATCCGTCCATCAAATCGACGTTGAAGAAGGTTTTCTCGCGCTCAAAGTTGGGTTCTATAATCCGTGATTTGGACACTACCCTCGCCCTGATGGACCAGGGTGGCAACCACTCGGGATGCAGACTGCTTATGTTGAGTCTTCGAGGCCGCTCTGGTCTGTTAGGTTTACGCCTACCTGTTAACAAACCATTATTAAAACAAAACAAAATACTGACTACGGTAAAAACCTTATTGCATGAAAGTAGTGTATTGCCGATAAAGAGAAAAAGAAATTCGACAATAACAGAATAAACAGGGCTTGATTTCAGGGGGGACGCGCCGGAATGGCGTTCCGAAACCTCTTCAATCAAAAAATGAATTACCGAAAAAATATATGAAAAGAAAAACTTAATTATTACAAAAATTTACTATTACTTTTTAAATTGTGCCCCTAATCAGCCACATTAACAAAAATAAACATTTGTCAGAATCAAACACCAGCACTAATCCTTATCTTAAATACTATCGTTAAAAAATGTCCCAATAACCCATGGAGAAAATGAAACAAAAGAACTAGCTTCAAAATTAAAACAACACGAAAGACTGATTGGGAGCTTCCAAGAATATGTGCATTCCAGATTTTTTTTCCGGAGAGTCTTTCTACATTGAAATATGCTACTGAATCAATAGCAATAACTTCAAGTGAATCGGAGAGGGCTGATTTTTGGCCATCATACAGCGTTGGACACAACGAATAAGGAAAGGTCAAGAAACAAACAATATGACGACACAATGATGAAACTATGGAAACTTTTTTAAAATCTCCGAAGTACCGAAACCATCAGTTAGATTTTTATTGAGGCTCCGGGATGACGTCATCATGGTGACGTCATTGTGACGGTGACGCCATCATGAGGGACATGTTTTGCGGCTAATCTGACGTTGAAGCTCTTTAGAAATATCAGTAAACTTTATTACCTTTTTAGATACAAGTTTATACGTATGTTACATATTTTATAAGGCTTTAAAAATGTAGACCTCCTTTGTAATAACCTGATGTAAACTTATACGCTGATATAAAATATAAGTATATTTGTGTCTGTACAACTTTTGAATTGATGCGTTCCGGCGCCTATAATTTAAGAAATCAACCTCTGAAAATAAGTATTTGTTTACACAAAGAGAAACATGAATTATTTAAAAAGAAGTTAAGGTAGAGAAATAATAATTAAAACTTTTTATTTTAACGACAATAGGTCTTTTCTGACGTCCGCCATTTTAACGTTCTGATGTACAGCATTATCAGCGTTACTTGGATTACCAAAACGAATAGAATAACGTTTCGATTATTTCTCAAAGTACATAGCATAACACCCTCGCGTGTAAGCTTTCGTGGTTTTGTTAATGGTAACACTGGTTTGCCGTTTAACACACGTCTTTTGGGCGTTTAGGTGAAACATTTGGCTTCAAGATAAATAAAAAACTATAATTATCTTGTTGGTAAATCCTCTTCGTTCACTTTTATAAATATTATATATATAAATATATAAATTTTATAAATATATATAAACTTTCACTATGAACTTACTTTATGGTTTTATTTCCCAAACGTTTCAACGTGGTATACGTCTTCTTCAGTGGGAGTAAATACTGAATGTCTTTACAGAGTAACGGTTATGGACTGTAGGTGTGTGTGGTGGGGGTTGATGGTGGGAGGGAATTGGCGCTGGGGTTCAAATTATGTGTTTGAATCACTGTATCGAAAAGTATGTGTGATCTATAATGTAATTTGGTTGTAGTGCGTGAAATATACAGACTTTTCGATACAGTGATTCAAACACACAATTTGAACCCCAGCGCCAATTCCCTCCCACCATCAACCCCCACCACACACACCTACAGTCCATAACCGTTACTCTGTAAAGACATTCAGTATTTACTCCCACTGAAGAAGACGTATACCACGTTGAAACGTTTGAGAAATAAAACCATAAAGTAAGTTCATAGTGAAAGTTTATATATATTATAACGATTCATATTAGCGTCCTAACTGAGCGTTATATGAAGTGTCTGACGGAGGGAGTAGAGCCGCGTAAGCAAGAGAGAGAGCGTACAATCGCAGCCATCTCACTCTAACCTCGTCATAGCGACATCAGATACTGGTACGAACATGAAATTTTACTCAATACAAATTATCAGTTCAACCTGTGATAACTTAAAAACTAATAAATTTACGGCAATTCTGAAAACAGCATTGTATTCAGCAAGTGAAGCTTTTTAAGTAGCCGTATTATATTTATTGTTAATATAATTAACAATTGAGGAAGTTATACGGAAGACGTACGCCAAAAGGAATAACGAGAGAATTATGCTACGTAGGAATTAGATGTTTTTACACACACACAGATAAAGGCCTAAGCAACAATATTCTGTGGTCAGATCTTTGAAAACACGTTTGCAAATACCTGTAATCAATCGATTTGCAAACACAGGAAGTACGATTTTAACTAGAAATTCTCTGCAGTTTGAAACCTGTCACGGGGTGTTTCGTCGACCTGTTCGAGATTGTCGAAACTGGAAAAACGCATGATTTATTTGAACAACCAATCAGCATCCAGTATTTAAAACTGACGCCAACTCAAAGCGTGGGGTAGCATCACTCTTCGTTCGGAACTTCAATGCGCTAGACGTGTATAATTTACGTACAGAAATTTTTCAATCAAGCAAAAGTGTAATTAAGATCAAATTCGAGAAGTAGTCCGCAGTGAAGATGAACTAGTACCGTTCAACAACTCCCGCTGCGTAAAACAACGTTAATTAATTAAATTATTAATTAATTAAGCATCAGCCGTGAAGGACCTGTGCGACAGAAGGCTACAGCATCTGTAATTGCCAGGGCATCTTCTACAGCATTGATCAACATCAATTCTTCTGTGCAAAACCATCAAAAGGAGGACCCCTACGGATTCCTATCTTCGGTCAACGCATCAAACAGTAAGAAATAGATTCATTGATCAATAAGCACTAAACAAATAATAAAGGCAATAAACAATTTTTAAAAGACACTAAGAAATTAACACTTTGTAATTTTAATTATAAGATTAGCTCTAACATAGTATAGGAGTGTTGAATGGAAAGTGAGGTGTAGTATTGGACGTGCAAATTATTGCAGACCTGTTCTTTAGCACTGGTTTGGGAGATAGCAATCTCTTAATTAAACCAGATAAGAGCCAGAGGTCGTTTGAACGTCTTAATCGTTACTTTTCACACTGACTCAGTAATTATAAGAGTTAGGGTAGAAATAAGTCCTACCATTAGCCTAATCAAGTTTAAAAATAATTGATTAAAAGTTAATTAAAATAATCAAGCAAATAATAAAGTGTTATTTGTAACGATTCCCCTTGAACACCACGATCACTGAACGAATCCTGAGAAAGAGTGTCTCCATGCGCTGAGCTAAGCTGAAACCGTGTCATTTGTATCTGGGATTTGTTCTGGCGCCCAGGTAAAGTAATATCACGGGTAAGTAACATTTTATCTAACATTACAAATATTAGATAATTGTGTTAGATGAAAGGGAGCGTCGTAATATATAATAAATAAAAAAAGTATGTTCAATCGAAAAACAGCGCTGTTACCCCTAACCTTCCTCCCTCCGTAGTCGCGCAATCGCTGGCAAACTTATTTTGATAAAATTTAAACATTCATGGATGAATTCTACCCAAGATCACTGCATATCTTGAAAAATTTTAATTTTTTTTTTTTTTTGTATAGACAATACGTGTGAATGTTTAACTGGTTATTTAGTCTGGTTAACTAACGTGTCTTGTTAGTTAGTGTTAGAGGTGCTGAACAGAATAGGCAATGAGAGGTGTTGTCTGTTGAAAAGCATAACTAGAAGAAGGGTAGAACTTATTGACGAAGGACTACTAAAATTGGTAATGGAAGGAACAGTAGAAGGTAGAGGATATGAGTGAAGAAGGCCAAGGCTGCAGCAGTATACAAAGCAAATTATGGATGATGTAAATTGTGAAACTTATGAGGAAATGAAGAAGGAAGCACAAGATCGACCACAATGGAATACTGCTGCAAACCACTCTTAAGATTGAAGACATAAGAAGAGAAGTAAATTAGTAAACATAACTGGAAGAAGACGTTATCAGGTAGACAAAGCACTAAGGTAAATGTGTAGTTCCCATACCTACGCAGACAAAATGACTAATAAAATTTGAAGTTGATCTGGCACAGTAGAATGGTAAAGAGACCAATGTGAAACACCCAGAGCAAGACGGTAAAATAAATACTTTAGAGGAAAAGAGTGAAAGAGTGAAAAAAAGAGAGTGAACAGTTCCGAGGGGACATGATCTCCCTCCCTCATCAACTAGGGGACATGAACTCATTGCATTGAGCTGCGAGGGTCCAGAATTCCAAACTTTTTTTTACATAATAAACAAAGTTTTCGTTTATTTCATGAGAATAGTACTGCTCAGTTATATGTTGTAGGCTAATGCATGAACATGGTGCCATTTCAGAAGAAGGGGTAAGTGAGACTGACTACGAGAGTCAGTTGAAACGTTCGCGGAGCGACAATTGTAGCTTAGCGGTAAAACTAAACTTTTTTCGTGTACTAAAAGATTTGTATTTTATGTAAACTCCTGTTAATTCCCAAATCTATTTATCAATTTATTCACTGTTTAGAAACTGTTTAAAATTGACGTGGCATGCTTGTTTTGAAAGACGGACAAAATCAAACATCGTGGTGTGAGTCTTTGTTAAAAATTGTTTGCGCCAACGGAAATTGAAAACGGAATTGCCAATGTCTCAGGATATGCTGCGACTTCAAAACAAGGTTTGTAAGCAGGCGCTTGAGTTTAAAGGTGGTCGTACATTGAAGACAATCCTCGCACTGGACACACACAAAATGCAGCCATCTTTCACAACGTTTTTTTACACCAAGTTCCTTGAGTCAACGTATGGTATACACGCTCATATGAGATGCCTATGATTTTGAGCAACGTCATCCACTCCTCAATCTGCGGTCTTGGAACACCCTACGAAATTTTTTGTATAATGCCATTTTGGTTGGACTTTTTGGACTGCTAGGATCGTCTTCAGTGCTTGTACGACCACGTTTAAACTCGAGTGTGTCCCACTTACCTTTAAGCACCGCAGAACACATTTACAACTTCGTTTTGATTTTCCATTGTCCTAAAAACCTTTTAAAGAGAGAATTCATCACAGCACGATGTTTGATTTTATCCATTTTGAAAACGTGCGTGACAGGAAAATTTCAAACAGCTCGTAAAGAGTGAATAAGTTAACAGATATATCTGGGAAATTAACAGGTATTCACGCGTATGCGTCTTGCAGCATACAAAAGATTTTAGTTCTACCACTGAGCTATAGATGTCGCTCCGCAAACTTTTCAACTGACCCTCGTATTATACACAGTTAAATAAATTAATTTAAAAGAAATTTTAAATTATAAAGTTGTGTTAATGGTTATAATCAGAGACAGAAATTACACTATGCGATTAGCGCTTGTGAGCCTCTCACCAGTATGTTTTGAGTCGGAAATAAACCAATACTGGTGCATACCAAATGTACCAATCGTGTATTTCCGATCTGATGACGAGCTGAGAGGCTCGAAAGCGCTAACCGGGAACTTTTTGTACAGCGGTATCCGACAGCGTAATTTCTATTTTTAATTTAAAATTGTTTATAACAAGGTCTGTAAATTAAGTAATGAGACTAATCATATAGCAGTCAATATGGCAACACTGTAAGGTTTCCATTAACACAAGTGGTTAGATAAACAGCTGATTGATATTGAGTATTAATATGTATTGTCCGTTGTTGCCACGTGAAACGTAAAGTGAGTTTTTGTTGTGCGTTATAAAAATTAGCGACATCAATTACGAGAAACGTTGTGCAACCACGTCTTGTGTTTGGACGCAACAATGCTACTGAGGACGTTTACAAAATGCGTGTAGAGATGAAGCTTTGTCATGAGCACAGATTTTCAAATGGTTTAAAACATTTTCAGATGGCCGGGAATTAATTAAGGATGGATCGATCGTGAACACCTGGATGCTGCACCTTGGCACTCTCGGTTAATGAGTTTTTGGAAAGAAAAATATTCCCGTTTTTTCTCAACCCATTTTTTAACCTGACTTTAGTCCCTGTAACTACTGTCTCTTCCCGAGATTAAAAAAACATCTTACAGAAAACTATTTTGAGACGGTAGACAACATTATAAAAATGTAACCGACCAGTTGAAGGAGATTTCAGTTTCTGAGTTCCAGCACTCCTATGAAGAGTGGAAAATCAGTCTAAAGCGCTGTGTGGCTTCCCAAGGGAACTATTTTGAAGGTGATAGAGGCTATACAGTTTGATTGTAAATAACAGGTTTTACAGATTTAGTCTCATGAATTAGTCTCATTACTTAATTTACAGACCTTGTATGTTGAGTCAAAAACAATCAAGATTATAAAATTATACTCACGTTCAAAAAATTACAGAAATTAGTTGACTACGATTTGCTTAGATTTGTTTAAATGGAGTCTCTAATGGAAAGTGTGGTGGGCTTGCAAAGAAGGCTGACGCTGGGGCAAATGAAAGCCAGTCATTATATTAGAACATATTTTCATGTCTCGAACTGTTACAACAAAGAAATTTGCACATACATTTTCTATTAATAATATCGCTATGGGGAACCATACATGACTTCCATGTTCTAAGACTTATATCTAAAATCATTTACTTGAATTCGGTTTGATAATTTCTAAAAAAAATATCCTTCACCCTCAAACTATTTTCACTATTTATAGATACTTTTGTTATTATGGGGTAGTCGTTTAATATAATGTTATTTCGAGTCACTTTATTTATAAAAATTAGGTACTTTCTTCTTATAAAGAAACTGAACTACACAGATAATTATCCCTCCTCCTCAAACGATCCACACCATTAATGATATTTACACTTTCATGGAGTAATATTTTGTCATATGTAATTGTTAACGTATCTTATCTTTCAAAAATAAATACTCGTACTTTACGATCAGCAAAGTAATTCTCAAAAAATCACCTCCTCCCCTTCAACTACCATCTCTCTCCATTTATAGATATTTGATTTTACAGTGGATTAATATGACTTTATTTTCGGGGCACTTATTTATCAAAATTAAGTACTTTACTATGGTTAAAACACAAAACAATGTAGGAAAACTACCCCTCTCCCTTAACGATTTTTTTCACGATCACCATATTCCCATTTCCTTACGGAACATGGAAGTAAAAGTCAAAAGCAACAATACTAAAAGGCTAATCTTTCAATACACTATAAGCTAGCTTACTGATTTTCTTAAAAAATTACTTTCTGCAACCCAATGAACAACTCAGAAATAACAAAGTGATCACTCATCATGAATTTCAAAATATAAACATTGTCTGTGTTTACATTCGACCACACTATAAGATGAAAACAACTTAAGATGAGATTGATCGTGATATAGTTTTTTTGCGTTTATCAGTGCTTCTGCTTATCTTATTTATTATAATTGTTCAGTGCAGATGCTTTGGCATGTATTCCTCTCACTTGCCTCAGTACTCACTGAGGGAGGGGGGCTGAGCCCAATATTTGCCACGGGTGACTTTAGTTGGGCGATGAGAGTAAGAGACAGGAAGGAGTTGAGAACGATGGTCTGGGGGGGGGTCCAAAAAGCGTGTGAACTGGTAATGGGAAAGGGAAAGTTGGGAAGAAGTGAGCCATCACTCCCATTTGTCACCGTGAGTCAGAATAACTACAAAGAGCAGTTATAAATTCGTAACGTGTGTTAAGACTCCCTTGCGGTGGTGGTGGTGCTGGTTACGGTGGTGGTAGTGATGATGATGATGATGATGATGATGATGATGATGATGATGATGATGATGATGATGATGATGATGATGATGATGACGATTACGGCTACGCTATAACCTAGAACGCTTGGTTCGTTTGCACTGCCCCTTGTTTATCGTCAGAACCGGATCAGTTGTTTTGAAGTTACTTATTTATACCCGCAATTTATTTAAATAATTTATTTAAATTAATTAAAAAGCAATGGAAAAAGTGAGGTGGGTTTATAAAGTAACGAATGATGAAGTTTTAAGAAGAATAGGTGAAGAGAGGAGAATCCTGAAGGTAATAGAAAATAAGAAAAGTAATTGGTTAAGTCACTGTTTAAGAAGAGGCTGCTTGCTTACAACTGCCATGGATGATGTCATAGAAGGAGAAAAAAGTAGAGGGCGTAGAAGAATGAAGTTAATAGATATCATTAAAATCAGAGGGTGTTACGAAGAAACGAAAAGACTGGCATGCGATGGGACAGCTTGGAGAGCTTTTACCATTTGAAGACCTGCCTTAGGGCAGAACACCAAATAATAATAATTTAAATTATTTATACCCGCACACATTACCCTGCATTCACGTTGTCCGGTAACACACTTATATACTTGTTTTGTTTAATTAATTAATTAAATTTAATTGATTTAATTAATTTGTTAATTTCATTAGCCAAACATTCAAAACCATAGCGCGCACGCGCGCACACACACACACACACACACACACTTGTCTACACAAAAAAGCGAGGAATGCGTGCGACGCACAACGGAAAATTGAAATATTTTTGTAACCATTGGATCATAATTATTAATTAAAGTTGTTTAGCTAAGTAGATTTCCGGACACATTATTAAATGTACAGCATAGTGTCCTATTGCCATTATGAATGGTACAAAAATCTTACCTATTTTAGGCTTCCCTGCAGACAGTCGGATAGGTTTGTTTTCGTTGTTCTGGCAGTCATCATCCGATTCCTGCTTCACAGACTAAAAAAACAAAGAAATGTACAATTTAAAACTTATTCACAGCTTTTGTTAACGCCATTAAATCTAAGTTAATTATAAGTTCTCTACTCATTTGATTTGGAGTAATCTGAGATCTAGTATACTATAGCCGTAAGGATGAGATACGAGTGTCCACTTTCACCTTTTCATTTTTCACACACACGCGCCCCCGCGCGCACACACACACAAACACATTGTGATTGTGGTTTAAATCTGCACGCGCAGTGGCGTACTACTACTAATAATTAATAATTTATTTATTACTAATTAGTAATTAAATTTTCTATTGTAGTGTATTCATTGTCCATAGCCTAAAGGTACCATACATGTGATTTGCAATAAAGTTTTTAGTTACTCACAATCTTAAATTCGATCGATTTCGGTCATAAACCTTCGTCAGGTCATATACACTGTGCACTTGCGGTCACAATGTCCTAAAACAGCCAGTATTTACAAAAACGAATTCGTAGACATTGATTAATGAACGTAAGACGTACGTTGGGGTCCAAAGTTTCTCGAGAACTGATTTTGTTGGAGAGTGTTTATGTTTATATTCAGTTCTATATATTATATCAGCTGATTACATCATTTATATATATTACATCAGTTCTATATATTATATCGGTTGATTTGCATTTTGCCGCAATATTTCAAATGTGATACGATTTTTAAAGTCCGTCATGATGTTCAATAGATTTTCATGGCCCTCTTCTTTTACATGTTTGTATATATTCGGTATTGTCATATATAGTAGGCCTATTAGATCTTATTTCAGCACTGCATATTTTCAATACGGTTAAATGTTGCTGTATTGGACCATATTCACAAGACTGTTGTTTTATGTGTTTGGCTACTGTAGAGTTCATAATTGAATCTTGAGAATGTTTGATGTGTTCAATATAAGCTTATCTGTGTTTAAAGGATCTTGAAGTGAATCCTATATATTTTTTGTTGCACCGCACATTATATTCTGTCGAGTTAGCAGCTGACATTGATATTGCTAAACTCCAGCTTTTTCATAAATGCTTTTCTTTTTTGTACTGCTTATTTTCAGATCGTAGTAGATGTCATTGTTCTGAACGCTAATTGATAGTCGTATTTTACAAATGTTCTAGCTAATTTTTGAGATTTGTCGTCAATGTAATACGCAGGTATATAGGGTTTCTTCTTCTTGATTGATATGTTATTTGTTTTTGATTTCGAACTGAATGTAAACATAAACACTCTGTAACAAAATCAGGTGTTTTGTTACGAAATGTTGTGTTTTGAACAAAATTTCTGTAACGAAATGTTTTGCTGTTTATCAATATCTGTATATCTGGTTTTCAATGAAAATACATTAGGCCTATAGTATCTACGAAAATTATTATTCTCAGTATTCGGGACCAAAGTCTTACTTTTGGTCTAGATCAGCCGTCATGGTCTTCGCCACCTCAACCGTGCGAGCCCCCCCCCCCAAGTTACGCAACCTTTTTTTTAGTAGTTCTCGTAAGCAATTTAGAGAGTACCGGGTTAGTCTGAACTCTAGTAAATGATCGTTTTTCCTTTTTTAGTTATACATATTACAAAACGTTTTTTTAAGCCAAAGAGGGATTTTCAATTTTTCTGTCAAAATCGTTAGGATCAACTAATGAACCAGTAGTCCCTCGACGTAATTCAATACACATTATTTTAGTACATCCGAACCAGGGGTTTTTGCAGGTATAAAACATAAAACATTAATTCGATTTCATTGGTAGCAACCGAAGTGAGAAATAAAGCTTTTTCTAGAGCGAAAGTCGTCGGTAAACATCAGGGCGGCGGGAATTTCCGTTGTTGTCGTGAAATTGTCGGTCGCTGTGACGTCATACTGATTTAACAACAAACTGATTATCTCAACCGCGTCGCTTACCGTTAGGTCCGTTCCCGCGCAAAATAATCTTTGTTCTGTGGTTTAGTTCCTCCCATTATATAATTTATTATTTTCCACAGATCTGTGTTATAGATCCGCCTTAACAAAAAGATTCGAAAGACGCCTTAATAACTTATTTAATTGAAATCAAAGATAATAAAGTTTCATTCTTCGTATCGTTTAAATTAGCAGCCATCCTTACTATTTCTTTTATAAATTTGCTAACTGCTATAATTTTTATTGTTCGACTAAGCTTTTCGTCATCACTGACATACTCAGTGATGACGAAAAGCTTAGTCGAACAATAAAAATTATAGCAGTTAGCAAATTTATAAAAGAAATAATAAAGTTTCAGTTTCAATAGCTTTATTCATTTAATAAAGAAAGGTGTTTTAAAAAATTTAATTTGTTTAAAGTATGGTATTTCAGAACTACTTGAATTACTCAATATTTGTTTTTGTATTATTATTAGATATTATTAAATTATATTACTTCTGCAAGTTGTCGATATTATTTTATTTTAATTATCCTGACGTACGTTTCAATATCTTCAGAGGTTGTAAATGAATTAAAAGTAATCGAAATCATTCGAATTGAACAAAAATAACTAACAAATAATCGATTTTGTTTCTATTTTAATATAAAATAACGAAATCGATTTAATTTAACTATTTGATTAATATTTATTAATCAAGAATACTGCAAGACACTAGTGGAGTTACTTATAAAGAAATAATTTATTTTTTGTATTTATAATAAATATTTATAAAAATAGAAGCATTATAAAACAACAATTCAATTCAATTTAATTTAATTTGTTTGACCAATACCACACACAAAATTATTTATTTCTTCTGTAAAATACTGAATATGTAGCCACACATATCTTGCCAAAGATTTGAACTTTTCGTTTTTTGAACACGTGGTCGTGTAGACTATATTTTATTTAATTTCTACTGTTTGTTTGATTGACCAATATTTTTGTTAATTTAACGTATGACGTACTAGTCATAAGATAATGTAATGAAAATACATGTTGACTAACTTTAGTATTAAGTAAAACTCCTTTATGTTAAAAAATAACATTTTTTATCAACGAAAAAAATTGAGTAATTAATCTCACTGACCATTCTTGACTTTTCCCCTTTTTCTGTATACAGAGTTCTCATTTTTGTTTTGGAAAAGCTACCAATAAGATTACTGTCAACAAAATTGTGGTCAGTGTCAATGAACGTTGATTTTACATAATGAATATTCTGAATAAAGCAGTTCTGATATAATTTAATGCAGTGGCGGATTAATGAAATTTTGTGGGTGGGGGCGGTTGCCTGGAAGAGAAAGAAGATCCAGGGGTCCTCCCCTTGAAAGTTAAGGAAAAAACCTTCAAAAACTATTTGAAGCTGTTTTGATACTTAAAAATATCAAAGAAGTGCAAAAATATGCTTTATTTTAGACAAAAAAAGTTTTAAATTTGTGGAAATTCATAGCCTTTTTCTAAATAGCTTCATTTATATAATTGTTAACATGAAACCACAAGCTCTATAAGTTTTTGTCAACACAGAGCTGCTAAGCAAATTAAAAGCGAATAAACTGAAATTAGAATAAAATACTTTTAAAATTGTAGTTTTTAATTTGTTGACAGTTACATTTTTGCCAGTTTAGTTCATAAATATATATACTTATATTTTAAAATAATATTTGTAAAGTCTTTAATAGATATTTAAATATTTTTTTCTAATTTTTATTTTCAATACGATTTACAACGATACTCATTTTGAAACAAACATAGTACGAATAAAAATGCAATATCCATATTAATTATATTAGTAATTTGAGACTAGTACCTCCAAAAAAGTACAATGAAACAGTGAGAATGATATTACACCGTTACAGTAAATCGTTAAGGTGCATAAAACAGTAGTTTTTAATGTAATATTGTATTTTTTTAATACACTGAGTGGTTAAAATATGACATAGAAGACCTTTTTACAAAAAATTATCGTGTTTATATTTTTCATTTTAGTTCTCTACTCATACAGTATATATTCTCCCATATACAGGTAGTACATTCTCCCAGGCACACAAAGTATGGTGGCTTGGGGAATACGGAAGTAAATGACTAAATCTACTGACCAGGGCTCTAAATTTGCGTGCTTAACTTTGACGCAGATTACAAAAAAGTTACCATTTGACTTGAATTTAGTTCCCCTCTCGGGGGGGGTGCGATCGCCCCTTTCGCCCCCCCTTTAATCCGCCCTTGATTTAATGCTGAATCGCTACACCTAACAACGCAATTTTTTCGAAAATTGCATATGTAAGTACCATAATACAACTCGTTTGTATGTTGCTTGCAACAGTGACAGACTAAGAAATTAAAAAATCCGGTTTACGTTCCGAGACCGCGACAGTTACGTCACAGAAGTTAGTTCACAGAAGTGAACTGCTGTTAAAATATTTTATACAATTGTTTTAGAACATAAAGAGACTCGTCTTTAAAGAAACGCGCAAGCTACGTGGCAGATAGTTAGATATTAATTAATTTATAATTACTATTAATTATTGCCATCATTAATTGTTAAGTTGAAACAGAAGTCGAATAGACGCACCTTCGCCAAGTCCAGCTCCATTTTTACAGTGCCCAAGCAACACAGTGGTGCCAACTTGCCAGCAGTAAACCAACTGATCTCAGCGCGCCACACGGAATAACGCCAACAATAATAATGGTTACAATAATAATATCATCATTAGAAATTACAGATTCTCTATGCACAATCATTCTGTGAAACAGTATTATTAGTAAGATGTAATAAATACTTGCAAAAGAAATAGATTATTATTGTTGTAACTGTTATAATATTCATAATAATAATTATCGAATCGATAAAATTCATACTTCATCGATATATCGAAATAAGGCATTTACAGTACGCTCCCACCACACACGCGTACACACAAACATGTTCCTGTAACTGTTTAGAAAGAGAGGGGGGAGTGACAGAGAAGGAAGCAATACGGCAAGAAATAATTTTGTAATGCATGGGCACACGGGTGCCTGTTTGTTTAACGCTTCGTGTGAAGCGTTGGCGCTGCGATTGGTCGAGGTCAATGACGCGACCTAAGACAACTGCCCGGTGCCCGCCCACTGTCGCGTTGCGCTGTACTCTCACCGTCACAACAAAGTCGTCGTCTCTTTCTTTGTCTGTCTGTCTATCTCAGATAAATAACGATTTACTTTTTTTCAGACGATTTAAGTATTTAAATCCACTGGTGCCGGTCTAAACAGTCCTATTCTGTAAGTCCTCTTGCATTCATTGCATCTGTGACGTCCATTTTCCATGAATGTTTAGATCTCCCTTTTTTTCTTCTAGATGGTGGAGTCCATTCTCATACCTTCCTTGGCCATCTCTCATCCGACAATCTTTTTAGGTGTCCAAACCAATTCAGTCTTCTTGCTTCTATTGTTTCTATAATGTCAAGGTCGATTCCCATCGCTTATCTTATCTCTAAATTTCTCACTCTTTCTAGGCTTGTTAGTCTACAGCACCTCCGCCAGTAATCCATCTTTCTTTTAATAATTTCCCACAGTTCTGCTCTATATAGGCCTATCTTTCGACTACACAGTTTTATATATATTGTGATTTTATTGGTTTTTATTATTCGTGGACTGCAAATCAGACTGTTTAATTGTTTTGTTGCTGTCTTAGCTTGTCATATCTTACTTTTATTTCTTGGTTGCTGCCACCATCCGATGTCATTGTTACACCCAAATACTAGAAGTTTTTAATAAAGAAAGACATAAGTAAATAGAAATACCTCTGTGTGTGTGTGTGTGTGTGTGTGTGTGTGTGTGTGTGTGTGTGTGTGTGTGTGTGTGTGTGTGTGTGTGTGTGTGTGTGTGTGTGTGTGTGTGTGTGTGTGTGTGTGTGTGTGTGTGTGTGTGTGTGTGTGTGTGTGTGTGTGTGTGTGTGTGTGTGTGTGTGTGTGTGTGTGTGTGTGTGTGTGTGTGTGTGTGTGTGTGTGTGTGTGTGTGTGTGTGTGTGTGTGTGTGTGTGTGTGTGTGTGTGGACTCAGTTTCGAGCAGATAGGCGTATTTATGTTCAATTTGTTATAGGCGTATTTAGGCGTAATTATGTTAATTCAAAATAAATTTCCGAAATGCATCCATTTGCTTTATTAGTTTGCTCATGCTCGTTCGTAACAGCAATTAATAGACTATTGTTTAATATCATAAAAGTGTTGTTGATGAATATCTTGACAAATTTTTAAATGCATTATTTTTACTTACAATGTCGATACGATGTTGCATGTTGAGTTTCATGTTTCACGTTAACCTTGTTTATTTACATATGCTATATTTAATGCTATATTTACAGTCCACCCATCATATTCAGAAAGTTATTAAGTACGAGGATTGTCCAATAGAAACACATTTAGAGGCTGTAAGGCACTTTTTATTTAACGATTGTAAAAGAAGTCTTCATCAACATTAAGGTATGAGTCCCACTGTTGCACTAATCTGTAGCTTCGCTGCTGGTAAATTTCTTGAGGCTGTTTGAGGAACCATTCCCTAACAGCAAACTCTACCTCAGCGTCCTACTTGAACCCCCGTCCTTTTAGTGAAGAGACAGAGGCTGACACCTCGTGAGAGTACCCAGGAAATACGTCTCTACGACAGGCCCCTGCACGACATCATGCCCTTTGTTCTTTCAATTGAACTAATTATTTACTAATTAAACCGCATCTGGAACTCCAAGTTTGTAGCACTCCAGACAGAAAAGAAAATGAAATAAGTTTATTCATTTATGTGACACAAAATCTTTTTATAATTAAGGAGTTTATGGTAGCAAGTATGTAATAGAATTTGTAAACTGACATTGATTCTAGTCCGCTGGTTCGCTTAATTTTTTACACTTAAAGAGGCCAATCTTTATTATACTGAAATAAATCAATGCTGATCCTGCACACTAAAACTTACTACTAATTATTTTCTATTATACCTTATTAATAGCATTCAATGTAAATATTACAGTTATTGGTGCCGAAATATTTTTGTGTTACGTCTGTTCAGGCCCAGCAGATCATTATACAATTTAATACATATAGCGCGCAACAACGTCTTCTCAGACTTTTTAAGAAACAAACAACACGCGAAAGTATGCGAAACAAACATACACGCGCGCCAGCACGCACCCATGTTACGTAACCTATGTATACAGAGTATATAGTTGAAAAAACTAAATTCAATATTCATAATAAAAATAGAGTTTACAAAATAGAATGTCCAGATTGCAATAAATTTTACGTAGGCCCGGCGATGAAAAAACTGTCCGAGAGATTCATTCAACATCGCAGTGCATTTTTAAAACCTAATATTTACAAATCTAATTTAACCACACACTGTTTAAACAATAAACATAAATTTCCAGACATTAAAAATGTCAAATTAACTAAAAACGTACAAAAAGGTAACAAAATGAATATCTTGGAAAATCTTTATATTTACAAACACAGTACCAATAATCTACTAATTAAAGAACAAATTCAAATAAAAACAAAACAAGACGATTTACTTAAAATCATACACTTTATTAGAATAATAAAATAAATCATTAAATACATAATAAATAGCTGACTATATAAACATTACAACAATCGAAAATAGAATCCGAATAAAATTGATTATCCGTTAACTATATTGTAAACGAAACATTCAATTAATTCAAATAAACCTCTGAAGATACAGAATAATTTCTTTGAAACGTGTGTCCAGTGAAAATAAACCTAATTACAGTGTATTTATTTGAAGATATTATATACAAATATAGACGATGTTGTGCTACAAGGAAAAAATAAACCCCCGGAATTAAATTAACACCATCCAGTCAGTGCATCAATACATTGTGGATGATCAGGTTGTTATGCAAAACACAGATAAAGATCTCCAGTTAGCAGTTTCACACTTGAGCCAAATGTGCAAAGAATATAATCGTAGAATATCAATCCAGAAAACAAAAGTTGCGGCCTTTAGAGGAAAGAATCCGATACTTTCCAAGATAATTATAAACGATCAGGCCACAGAACAGGTATCTCATTTTATTTTTCTAGGGTCCGATGTATCTTATGAGTATGACAACGACATGGATATAAAAATAACTAGATTTCAAATGATATGCGATACTGTACACAGAACACTTGGAAATAAGGCAAGGAAAGACACCAAGATAAAATTCTATAAAATAATGGCAACAGCTGTTGTAACTTATGGAAATGAAACTTGGACGATGACGAGAAATTATGAGCGAACAATACAAACAAGTGAAATGAAGTTCTTGAGAAAACCAAAGGTTGCACCCTTAGATATCAAATACGAAATGAAGATACAACAAACGAGTGAAATGTATATTCTGTGGCCAGGAGAATAAGGGAAGGACAAATAAAGTGGAGGCAGCATATCGAGAGAATGGAAGATACGAGGCTACCTAGACAAGTAAGAAGATGCAGACCTCAAGGAAGACGAGATATAGGTAGACCAAGGAGGGCTTCAGTGAAGGTGGAACAGGTTGTAAGCCTATACCTTGACGTGGAGAAGAAGAAGAAGAAGAAGAAGAAGAAGAAGAAGAAGAAGAAGAAGAAGAAGAAGAAGAAGAAGAAGAAGAAGAAGAAGAAGAAGAAGAAGAAGAAGAAGAAGAAGAAGAAGAAGAAGAAGAAGAAAGTAAATACAGTAGCCTATATAATATATTATTTAATTATTTATATTTAATAAATATATAACAAATAAATGAGAGAGTTTATATATATATATATATGTGTGTGTATATATAATAATAAAATAAAATAAAATAATAGAATAAAATAAACATTAAAACAATCGTTAACTAATCTACGTAAATCGATTATCAGTTATTTTACATTAAAATCGATACAAATTCGATTATTCGTTAATTTCTATATTAACATAGAATTATTTCGATTGTTATTAATTTACTTACAAACCTCTGATGATACTGATATTTTTCAGTGAAACGTGCGACAGGTGTTAATAAGAAAATATACGAAATTACACTACTTGCAGAAGAAACAAATTATATAACATCACAACATTATATATATATATATATATATATATATATATATATAGAGAGAGAGAGAGAGAGAGAGAGAGAGAGAGAGAGAGTCGGAGTAGAGAGTCGGAGTAAAATTGATTATTCGTTAACTATATTGTAAACGAAACATTCAATTACAATTCAAACAAACCTCTGAAGATACAGAATAATTTCTGTGAACGTGTGTCCAGTGAAAATAATCCTAATTGCAGTGTATTTATTTGAAGATATTATATACAAATATAGACGATGTTGTGCGACAAGGAAAAAATAAACCCCCGGAATTAAATTGACACCATCCAGTCAGTGTATCAATACATTGTGGATGATCAGGTTATTATGCAAAAAACGGATAAAGATCTCCAGTTAGCAGTTTCACACTTGAGCCAAATGTGCAAAGAATATAATCGTAGAATATCAACCCAGAAAACAAAAGTTGTGTGTGTGTGTGTGTATGTATATATATATATATATATATATATATATATATATATATATATATATAGAGAGAGAGAGAGAGAGAGAGAGAGAGAGAGAGAGAGAGAGAGAGAGAGAGAGAGAGAGAGAGAGAGAGAGAGAGAGGGAGGGAGGGAGGGAGGGAGACAGAGACAGAAACATAATTTATCACAATAATAAATTTCTTCCACAATTGTAAATTTAATATTTATTATATTTTGCAGAAGAAATCTATCACTGTAACATATCATATCAAACTACAAGAAACATTAAAAATAAACATTGTATTGAAGAAATACTTAACAAAATGGAGCGCGCCCACACACACACACACAGATCTTACAGAGTACAAACAAGTGTGTAATGCAGTACGATAAATGGTTCGGCCGTTGCATAGAGTTTTTGTTCGTTAATTTGTTAATTTACTGATAACAGGGATAGCAAGAAACATGAACATTGAACTGTTGTAAATATTCTTTGCACAAACATACTTGTCTCCCTGTATGATAGATACAATTCTGCGATCTCTCTCGCTCACTCTCTCTCTCTCTCTTCCTCTTTGGCTTATGCCAGATGTTTGTAACGGATGTTTGTAACGCATCTATATTTAGATATTCTCGATTTTTTTTTATATACGTTGTCTTTCTTCTTATATACATAAAAGATTATATGAATCCCAATTATTCGTAACCTTCTATAATGGCACATTATAGTCAAAAATCTGAAAATTACAAACTTGTTTATTTTTGTTTGCCTTTGCCTTACATTTAATGTAGTGGGACATTTATGGTGATCTGATAAAGTCAAGCGTTAAAAAAAAATGTATTATAAAAGTACTAAGCATTTTCCATTTTCATACTCATGGAGTACAGTGTTACCAAATAAAATAAAAAACAATAAAACCAAATGATAAAAATATAATCTAGTAATGGGATCGTATATTAATTATAATGTAATAAATAAAATAATAGCAATAAAATACCAGTAGCAATAAACCAATGAACTTAATGAAGGGAAATCTCTTAGAACAAAAAGGCAGGTTTACTGACTCAGAACGGGGGCGTATTACGGGGGGGCGACCGGGACAAGCCCCCCCCCCAGAGCATCCAAAAAATTAACGAATTTTGTTAATTTCTTAATTTTTTAGGCTGTTTTATTATTTTTTCTCCTTGGTACGCTAAAGTAGTAGTAACTCTTTTTTAAATATACAAACAGTTTATTAAACAGCATTACCGTGTACGTTTCATCACCATCATTATCTTCTTTACGGATTAAACAAAGGATGGTTTGTTCCGGTCTCAAACAGGCAAAGATTAGAGCTGGTCACTCCAGCGCTTCCTCGCACGTCCCACACTTCTTCGTCCCCTCGGCTTAGAGCTCCTGAGTTGTTTGGGCAGTCATCCATTCGGCAAAGATGTTCCCACCAATTCAACCGATACTGGGCTATCCTGTCGAGTATACTCATAATATTCAGTTCCTGCCGTATAACTGTGTTTCTTCTATGATATAGCGTATATGTATACGTTTTATATACGTGTACGTATAGCATATACGGTAGCGTATTAGCGTATACGTTTGAAATATGAAATACAAAAAATAAATTCAGTCAATAAGTATCTTGTAAACAATGTTTCAATAACGAGTACTTTTATTGTAGGCTACTAATACTGCTTACTTTAATAGTAACCCACTTTAAAACTGATTTCAGCCACTTTAAAGGTAGCAATATCGAGTAGTCTGAACTTGTTTCTTCTGTTGTACGATCCGACCCGACCCGGGAACCCCAGGCCAAATTCTAGATACGCCACTGACTCAGAAACACATCATTTACAGATTTACTATGATGACAGAACTGTCATGATGGTCAGCAAATAAAGAAATAAGTATCGGCTGTCTACTTCAGTGATATGTCAACAGGCGAAGCTTGGAATGCCAAGCTACGTCCAACAGGTGATGAATCTTGGCGCGGTTACAGTCTACCTAAAGTTACAAGGCAGGTGCACACACACACGCGCGCGCGCGTTGTTTTCAAGAGATAGTAAAACCTGTATTTCAAGGCTTGTCAAACGACAGTCTGTTGAGTCAGTGTTGTTTGGAAAACCTTAAAACCCAAATGAATCTTTGAACCCACTGATAGACGCTACACAAACTAGGATATGGAAACACGCTAAAACACGCTAATAAGTATAAATCCACAGAAAATTGGGCACATTCTTCTGTGGATGCAAACCTTAGAAGCAAAGGCACTTTTGAACTATTCTTGAAGTTCACTGCAACAAGCACTTGTTCTTATGTCAAGTAGGTGCTGCTCATAATACTCATGCAAGAGTAAGAATAAATTTTACTGACTCCATATATTTTTGTTATGTTCCTGACTTTGTGTTAACGGATGAATGTAGTTTTGCATTTGTGGTTGTGTCCAATTTGTAACCATATGAAAGCCACTTGTAAAATACTTGTACCAATTTTAGGTTTCAGCATTTAGTATTCAAAAACAATGTGCATGATGAGGTAGATCTGTAAAATTTCCTAACTTAGTAAATTGCACGACAAATAGCGCTGCTATACAAATACGCCATGCTGATAATTTGTGTTTACAATGATGTCCTCTTATTAAGCGCATTGAGTAGGGTACGCGAGCGTGCGAGCGTGTGTGTGTGTGTGTGCGCGCGCACGCGCGCGTTGTTGACATAATACAAGTCTTCATGTAGCATATACAAAATGATAATGTAAATTTAGTCAATAGAAAGTATAAATGTTTAATAGAGATCATCTAACTTCTATCACAAAGGCGAGTAGGTGTGCATGAGCTGTGTGTGTGTGTGTGTGTGTGTGTGTGTGTGTGTGTGTGTGTGTGTGTTCGCGGGATACCTGCACTGATAAGAAATCTGCCATTGACAGTAGCCTTTTTACTTCGAAAGTAATCTTTTTTACTTCGTGTGAACAGAGTTATTGTTGATTAGTTATTCCGTCAATAACCCCGAGTTTCGGAATAACAAACAAAATTTTAATATCGGTATTGAGAACCATAGATGTGTAACGGCCACTATTGTTAGGCCGATACGTAAAATTTTAAAACTAGACCGCTTGGCCTAGATGAAGCGAAAATGTGCTGGAGCCCAGGCTGACAGGACTTGCAATAAAATACTCATTTAACAGTAACAAATTTTTATTAGTGTTTTCTTATTTCACTAACATGACATATTTTGCATTTTATTCGAATAATTGAATCATTGTATTCTGATAGCAGTTCCTAGTTCTCATTTTATCAACAACTATAAATATTTTCAATCTGTATTAATTTTAACTAACAATCAGTTTAACCAATCTATTCTTTTGTACCAATAATAACAAAAAGGATAATATACATTCATAGGGCATATTCTAGCAAATTTTTAATCATAATCAGTATGAAAATGCTGTTATATGTATGCCCTTTTTCCTAGGAACAATTATCAATGCTATCAACAATCAAATTAATCAAAAGAGTACAACAAGTGAATGCTTTTAACACAGTTAATCATGTGAATTCCAACACATACACATGTTCACAAGACTTGTTCTAAGCAATAAAAAAATTCTTTTGTTTCATCACATCATTATCATAGCATTCACTATCATTTACTTTTAACTACTAAGTTATATATTTTTAATGGGCATTAATACCCCTTAATTAGTAATACTATTAACAATGAACTTTAATCAAACCACCTGAGTGGATGCTTTAACACAGTTAATAAGAAATCACAAGTATATGTCCATTAGACAGGTTCTTACATAATTCTAATCATTATAAATTGAAAACTTTATTTGTTTATATGCATGTCCTTTCTGCTTTTGAAACTGGTGAAGTGTAGTTGTGGTTGCGTTTTAATATATGGAAACTTCCCACCTGTATTCTGAAGCATGCGGATTCCAGTGAGAACCTGTGATGCTGCTGGTTAGGAGTGGTGCTAGCAGTTGCGAAGTGCGTGGTCATCCTCCTTCTAGATAGCGGTCCTTTTGGTTTTCTGGAGCAGGAGTAAATGTGGCTGACGGCGTTGTGGGGAACTTTCTAGTAGGCATCTCTGCCGATGGTGTCGGATGTTCATGTCACCATCTCAGCTCTTCCCTTCTCCCGACTTTAAGACAGTTAAGTGCCAGATCGACACGTGCCGGAAATAACGTCCAATTTAATTTACGGTTGGAAGCGTTACAATTAAAATAACTTTACACGTTTGGATCACACACACACAGATATTACACACCTAACCCTCATTAACATAACATGGAATAATGTAATTATTCTTACCTGAGACACTTTCAAATTAAGCACACATAATTGATCAAAGAGAATTTAGCCCAGCCGCCAGATCACGATTACGCCGTACGATCACGATCACGTATTAACCCGTCGGAGAGTTGAAATTGGAATGAGACCGATTCACGGTTTCTGCAAAGCGACGAGGCTTCGGAAATACCTGCTACAGATTGTCGATCAGTTGGTCAACCGGCATACTTTATTGCGTCGCCGCTCACTGCATACAGGACGGTCGCGGGTCACTTATCAAGGCGGCATTCCCGCCAACAGCCACAGCCTACCTCGCCTCGGCGCGATTTTTCAAACATGCCGGGAAAATTTCAAGTCCCGGCACAGATGACTTCCATGTTCTAAGATTTATATATAAAACCATTTTCGAAATGAAGGTAAACTACCCCTTCCCCTTAACCGACCTTCACCAAAATCAATAGACCTTGAGTCCTCTACAACTCGTGCACATATGCAAAAGATTATTTGATTCGGTTTGAATTTGCGGGAGTTATCGTTCGCCATAGAAAAATTCTCCACACACACGCTTTTCGAAAAATGATTTTTCTTCAATTTTTTAGGATAGTACAGTCAAAATCAGCCCTTATCTCGAACACGATTTTTTTCGCGATCGCCATATTCCCAATTCCTTACGGAACATGGAAGTAAAAGTTGAAAACAAAAATACTAAAAGGCTAATCTTTCAATATACTATAAGCTACTAGAATAATACTATAAGCAATTTTCTTAAAAAATTACTTTCTACAACCCAATGAACAAATTAGAAATAACAAAGTGATCACTCATCATTAATTTCAAAACATAATTATGTATATTGTAACGACGAGATATGTATGTGCTCTCGACAATACGTGTTTTTTATCGTGTGTTCGCCTCACACGTTGTAGTCGTTACTTTACGTGTACTTACTTACTTTTTGTTACGCTGACGATGTCCTTCGCGATCTCACGAATTACCAGTACAATATCTCGCGAGTGTGAACCTTACCTGTCCTTTAATATGTAATTGTAATTCCCGGGTGGCGCCAAAATGTTTAAAAAAAAAAATTAAAAAATATGAAAATCGAGCGGTCGTTCTAGACGGTATTGGCTGATTCGAATTACCCTCGCAATAGGCGGGCGTATGAATCTCGCTAGTAGTTCGCCGTGTTGCCGACGTCTAACGCTTGCCATCAATTTCGCTCGTCGCTAAAGTACACAAACCTTATAATGCAATTTACAATGAAATAAAGAACGGTGGTTACAACTCTGTACCAGTTTATGAACGTGAAATTATTTGTTATTCAATTAAATACAAAATTATATATGGTGATTAAACAAAATTGCTCCGGCAATAAATAGACAATTATTCTCAGGTTGGCGAAAGCTGATTTAGAACGATACTACTTCGACATGGCGTCGACAATGTTTATTTTCTATCGTTCGTTAAATCTGAGTTCTTTTGGTTACGAAAAAATATTAATAAGATGATAATAAAGTACACTACCTTACATTGATGGTACTTATGTACTATTAGATTTAATTACAATTCGTTCCTGAAGTGTTAAAAAGGGTGTGTTAAGAGTTCGTAATTTATACCCAGGTTGTATTCTGGTTTCATACAAGTTTAGTTTTTTATTTTCAATTAATCCTTAAAAGAAATTTGATTATCAGTTCGTAGTGAGAGTTAATTGTGTTGTGAGAAAAAGTTAATAAGAATTTATTCCATAAATTCGGGTATTTCGGAAATACTTATCAAATCTGTTGAATTCGGGTGAAGAGTTACTCAGTTCGAGATAGGTTGGGTCCTTTTGATCATCAATCTTCCATCATTTAGGATTTGGAGTACGTCTGGCTTCTTTTTCGGATAATGTGGTTTAAATAATTAATTTAGAATTTAAAAATCTGTGGTTTAAAAGGTTTTTTTAAAAGGTCTGTGGTCTCTGTTGAATGGACTAGTTCTTCATCAGACTTCTTGCGTCTTCATTTTATTAAAGTTTGATTGACTTTTGACTGTTTTAAATTAAAATTGAGTCGACTATGGTTTGGCTTCTATCTGTCTTGAGCGTCAATAATGAACTAACTATTTTTAACGGAAATAGTAAATAACGTTCCGTTGTTATGGCAACTGTCTGTACTCTCATTGGCTAATCATAATTTATGTCTATTGTTATAATATTTGAATTTTAATCCAAAATGACTAAATATCTTTTTATTACTATTATTCTTCTGTCTTCTTATCTATGTATGAGATATTATCACAACTTTTTTCTTTCAAAGATCATTTTGACATCCCACAAAGCTGGGTTTGCTTATGTATTAAAGTTTTGACAATAATGTTAATATTATGTAATTACATTTCTTCCTTATTTTATGTTTTTAATTTAACTTTGACACCTTAATATGATTCACTAATTGTATTTAACTAGTTACTTGCCCTGGATTTTCTAATACAATAGTTAATTTCTTACAATTTGTTTATTTTGGATTTATACAGTTAGGCATTTTCTAGGCCTAAGTAGTAATTGGCTATATCTTCTTATTTTACACAAATTAAAGATTATTTTACATTTACATATGTTTTGCTTGGTGTCACTTATGACTTGTTTACCTTTTGAATTAATTTGGGCTGTTTTATAATAATTGTGTGTTCTTATTACTTTACAAAATCATGGCCTGTCTATTATTCTCTAATTTCTTTTCATGTATTATTATGTTTGTAAGAATTTATCTCCTTACTTATCTATATTGCCATTTCTTATAACTTGTCTATCATTTAATATTACTTATATAAAACATAACACAAAATTTAGGTTTATGGTCTGTATATTTTTTTCAGCCATATTCCTTCTCATAAACTTAATTGAACAAATCTTTTAACATTTACTATGCTAATCTTGTTTGTTTATATTTAGTTTATTCTTAACTATTTTGGTGACTAACATTATAACACCATTTATTTTATCTTACTAATTATCCCTTTGAACATAGGATGTTTTACTTATTTTGCACTTATATTATTTAGCATATTTTTCTTCTAACTTTTACTATATATTTTTTCTCTACCTAACCATTGAAGAATAACATTTTTAATCATTATGGGATTTTTACCCTGAATACCACTGTATTCCTAATCTACAATCACTCTTAATTATAATAACAATAACATTCTTATTTTTTGGTATTTTTCACCCTTAAACTATAGTGTTAATCACTGGTTTTAGGTGTCTATGCCTATCTGTTGGGTTTTCTATTTGTTTTGGGTTTACACTGGCACTTTGCACTTTTTTATTGTACTTGAGTGTTACTAGTGGTTATTCCCTAATATTGATTTCTCGTTACTCACTTAATCACCTTCACTCCCTACCTATCTCTCACTTCTGGATTTTTTACTGTTTTATTCACAATTATTAGTTATACTGTTAACAAGTTTCATGTTCTGATTCACTTATCATTATATAGTTATTCATAACATTTAATATCTATTTCTCTGGTTAGTGTACTTTAATTGATATTACTTTATTTGATTTTAATACTGGTCCTTTACATTTATTATTTGTTTGTGTCTTTTTCATCATCATTTGAGTTTGATATTTCTCATTTTATTTTCTTTATTTTTTGTTTGTGTCTTTTTCACATACCTTCTCATTTTCTTGTCTTTTATTGGGTCAATCACTTGGGTTGGGTCATAGTCATTTGTCTTGTCATAGTCATTTTATTTTCTTTAGTTTAACATAGTTGATTCATTATAGTTTTTTCCCTGGTATTTGAGTGGCTTTTTGTGTTGTAACAATATTAAAATCAACTCCCGGGCTGTTTGGCACACAGACACTTTTCGGAAAATGACTTTTTTCATGATTTGAGGGTAGTAAAATAAGAATCAGCTCTTATCTGGAACACGATTTTTTCCCCACCACCATACTTCTATTTCCTTATGGAACTGTAATGTAACCTAAACCGTTGTAAAAAGTCAGTTACAACAATTAGGTTGTAGGCTACGTAAATTTTTTAACAACTGTGCATACAACGGATAAATGTGATAATTTATTGAAAGTGACGCCTAACCTGTTCTTACAAAACTTGACAGGACCAGGGCTGTTTAATCGACCATTGACAGTGTCGTATATCACGGTTGGGTAACGAGCCATCGCAGTGATGTGTCGGGACATCTGGCGAGGCTGAACAACACGCACGCGCGCGACCCCCTGGACCGCAACCAGATCTACACTCCATGGTAAAAAACCAAGTGACAACTTGAAATGACATGGACTGATTTGTTTGTTACAATAAAAGAAAACTGAGATAATAATTACCAAATAAATTTATAAAAATATAAGTTTGAACTAATAAATGTAACTTTGAGAATAGTAATGAAAATATTTTTTTTTAAGAAGTAATGCACGTTGAGTGATTTAATACAGGAGAAAACGTTTAACACAAAATACTGGTTAACACGAAATATGGCTCAGGTCCCGATCCTTGCTTCTATTTTACAATTATAATTTATAAGGTTAACACAAAGGTTTTACCTGCAAAATATCGGTTAAAGCGAGAGAGTTTTATTAAAATAGTATATTTCATTAAGGAGTCCAGAAAACAGGCTTTTCCAAGCGCGCGTGACAAATTCTCGTGTGAGGCGAAGCCGAGCACTTATGGACGTGCAATGAACGATATTTTTCATTATACCGCTTTTTTTTTTTTTGATGGCGACATTCGCAAAATAGACGGTATCGATTTTCATCTATCACTAGACTTCTTAGGCAGTAATTCTGCACTTCCTTTTGCTGCTTCAAGTAATATTTCTTCTTCTGGAGAAACCATCTTAAAGTTATGTTGAATAAAAATTCAAAAACAGTCACAACACACAAGCGCTGTTTAGCGTTGCTAATGAAAATAAACAAGCGTTGTTTAGAGTTACTGAGGAACTTTCAGTAGCATTTTTTTATTACGACTGGAAAGTAGGCGGCGTCATTTTATCCAGGTAAAGCGAGATAATAAATAATATGAAATTATAAAATTTAGGCTGAAATTTAAAACTTTCATAATTCCGAATGTAACATAGTGCGACATAGTGAGACGAATTTATGGTACTTTTTGTCTACTTGTATCGGCCATCTAAGGACCACATGCCAATTTCAATTCTTTATTCTTTGTTCTTTTCTTTTCCTCCAATATTCTTTCATCTTTTCACTGTGTCTCTTCTTCCTGTCTTCAGTCCACTTTTAACCTGCGTTTTTCTCTCTCCTACCCTGGACTCCTTCCATTTTTAACACTTTTACCCGAAAAACTTCTCTTTCAATTGCTTCTTCTGCGTGTATATTATTTTTTCTAAATCCTTTTGGACTTCTTTAATCCAACTTGATGTTGACTCCTTCCCCCACAGATATCTGAAGAAGTGCTATGTCAACCTATTGTCGTCCGTTCTGTATAAATGTCCAAAAAATAATAGTCTTCTTTTCCTCATTGATTCTGTTATATTTTCTATACTTTGATATATTTCAACATTACTTCTTAATTTCAAACCTTCTAAAGCTTTTCGTGGGGCTAATATTTTCCTAATAATTCGTCTTTCCAATATTTCTAGTTTGCCTAAATTATAATTCAGTGCTAGACATTCACTTTATGCTACTTTATTAAATATTATAATTATTTTTAACTGAATTGAGTACTATTTTAGGGTTGAAAGTTAGCGCACGGAAAAAAGCAATTTCTGTGCGCTAAACAGACACGTAAACATGGTATACTTCAGATAGGTATAATGAAAATAATTTTTTGCTGGTTTCTCAATAGTTGCATAATAAATAAATCAGTACATGCACGCCCCACCCAGAACATTGCAAGTAAAAAACTGTAAACGTGATGAGGGTGCCGACAAACTTGGTAAGGAAAATAACATTGAAAATTTACGAGTTGTTACCGCTACTGATATGCTTTCGTTGCTGAGCCGTGATCCCAGAACCCGAAAGGTTAAATGTTTAACAAGATTTATAAATTACATAGAGTTGTGCAGAATAGTGTGGAAAAGGAAAATGGACTATTTTAAAAATAATTTAACATTGTCAGTGTAGGAACTTTAAAATACGTACTATATTACTGAACAAGATAACTTAAATCGTAAGACTAAGCTAATAACAGCTAAAGTGTGTGTATACTAAATTTTAAGAAATATTAACCATATTTCCGCCTCCCCCCCCAAAAAAAAAACAGAAATTATTCAAGGAGAATAAATAAAACGTTTATATGTTTTATATGTGTACCTTCTTAATATACATTTTTGCTTTATTTTACTACACAATACAGTAAGTAATCTGTACAGTGCTTGTTCATTTATCTCATTTTGTTTCACTTTTTTCCGTTTAACACGAAATTCGGTTAACACGAAAAAAACAGCTGGTCCCCGTCATTCTGCGTTAAACGTTTTTCACTGTGTGAAGCTTTAATTAAACCGGTACGTATTTAAACATTGTATGCGCGCGCATACTACCCAATTTAAGTACAATGAGTTTTAATTTGCAAAATGTTCTATTCTGATTATTTTAATTTTTTTTTTTTTTATGCCAGTCAGCAATGAAAAGCACGCCATTTTAATTGTACGTTAATATGATGTTCTTTCTGGCGAATGTAATCTTTTAATAATGAATATTATGTGTACGTGCACACCTATAAGAAGGAACATATTTAAAAATTTTAATATATTTGTTTTTAAGTAAATGATAATCTTATTCTCTCTGTTTCAAATGTGTATTAATTTCTTCATTACAGGATACTCTTTTCCCTATGTAACAATTTTTCCCTCTGTAACAATGCCGTAGCTCTTAGACATAGATACATATCTGGCACTACAGTCCAGGCTGGACCTTGGCCTCCCTAATGATCTGCCTCCAGATAGTCCGATCATGTGCCTTGGTCTTCCACCAGCCGACACCCATCCTAGTCAGCCCTTCTTCCACGTCATCTTGCCATCGTTTTATTGGCCTGCCTCGTCTTCTGCGCCCATCTATGTGCCCATTCATCATCCTTCTGGGGAGTCTTTGGTTGTCCATTATTTCTACATGCCCTATCCAGCTGATTCTTCTGAACTTTATAAATCGGACGATATCTCGCTGTTTTAGAATGGAGTCTATTTCTTGATTAGATCTGATCCTTCATTCTCCATTACAACATACTGGTCTGATGACTCTCCTAATAATTTTCCTTTCAAAAGTCCCCAGAGCCGTCTCATCAACTGCTCTTAGTGTCCAGGTTTCGCAACCGTATACCACTACAGGACTGATCATTGCTCTGTACATTATCAGTTTAGTCTCTTGGGTGAGAAGATTAGATCTTAATAATTTTACTAGACCAAAGTAAGCTTTATTCCCCGCCATTATTCTCTTAGTTATTTCATTGGATACCTTGTTTTCACTATTAACATAAGATCCAAGTTACGTAAACTCACTTACACCTTCAAAAATAAAATCGTTTATGGTCAGGTTTATTGGGGTCTCCTTGCCTGCGAGGTGGGGACTTTCATATATTTTGTTTTGCTCGCACTTACTTTAAGAACCTGAATCTGAAAATCAACATAGTTTTGTAGAGTAAAAGTATGGACACTATGTACAGAAATGGTTTGATCACGTAGGTAGTATGGACACTATATACAGAAATGGTTTGATCACGTAGGTAGTATGGACACTATATACAGAAATGGTTTGATCACGTAGGTAGTATGGACACTATATACAGAAATGGTTTGATCACGTAGGTAGTATGGACCCATCAAGAATACCACACGTGAGTGCAAAATATATTTTTAAATGTGGAAGCGTGGGACGACCTATGAAAAAGTGGTGAGATCAGGTGTCACAACGGACAACGTCATAGCTTTTGAGCCTTATGATTTATGAATATCGTCCATTGGTCCATTCAGAAGTTATCGTCAGGCATACCCCAAAGAGATAATAGACAGACAGACAGACAAATATCTAACGGTCGAGTTAAAACTGAGAACTCGCATCGCTCGTCCAACAGATACCAAATTACTTAGTAAAATAGAATTCTGTAGTTTTTGAGAATTTGTGGTTATTTAATTAAAAATTAACTTTATTTAAAATGTGATTTTTTATCAATATTAAGTTATAAGTCTCAGATGATTGTATAAATATCTAGATGTTTTACGTCAACAAAATCTGAAATCTATTGTCATTAGTTTTTTACTAAAAAATGTACAAAATACGTGTCCAAAATTACATGTACAACCCTTGAAACGCACCTTAGTTCTTATGTTTAAATTTTGAGACCTATATCCATATATTTTGAGACCCATGTCCATATATTTTGAGACCTATGTCCATATATTGAGACCTATATCCATATATTTTTTTTTGTTTATTATACAATTTTCGCAGGTATTCTGCAAGACTTTGATGATGTTATTGGTTGTTTACACTTTATCGTGAGTACATACCTCTTTAACTTTTTTTTTTTTTTTTTGCAGATCGCTTTTCCTTTTAATTAACCATTTTCAACTGGCAGTTCTTACTAAGCATCTGTGTAACGGGTGTCGTATCCATCCTGATCTGTATATTCTTTGATGATTTAATTTGATACAACTGTGCTTCCTACTAAATTTTATTAATTTTATGCCTCCTCTTTCCCGTGTTTATAGTTTCTATGGTTTCATTTATGTTGCCAAATTCGTGGCTGTGGTGTATTATATGATGTGTGTAGTTTGAGGTGTTGTATGACTGCGAATTACTTTCGTGTGTTCACAGTAGCGTTTTGTAACTTTCTTCCAGTCTGGCCGACGTATACTTTTGTTGCACATATATATATATATATTGTAACGATACATATCATCACCATACTTCTGAACCAAATTTTCAACCTAACATAACAATTAAATGATACAAAACCTACCAAGGATTAAGAATTGTGTACCGACTATTAAAATCAGTTGAAGAATTAATAACTAAAGAACGAATTTACAAATAATGCAAATAATGAATAAAAGCAGTAATGAGAACTAAACAAAGAAGAAAATATATTAAATATGATTAACCCAATGACCCCATAGATTAGGTAAGTGAGTAAACAAAAACCATAGCTAATAAAATATGAAAAGAAGTGAATGACATTATGATAGAACTCAAATAAAAAGATAAACAAAGGAAGAGACAAGACATCTCCCACAATCTACAACAAAAGAGGTACAACAGTGAGATAAATAAAATAAAACAAGCGAATTACAGAGTGAAGGACTATTAATGACATCAAACCACGGACAGACTATTTTAGGTGACTTGACTGTGACCATAACTCTAATTTAAAATAATGGTAATCAATAATGATCAGGAGAGTGAGATTAAACCTAGTATTAGTATGATTTAATAATGTATAAAAGATAACAACAAGATTGTATCTTATCTACTATTTATGTAAGTGATATAGACACAGCGATATCAGAAAAACTGACAATCACCAATAATGTTGTAAATATAATATAAAAGAGACTGGAAAATAAGTACCAAACAATAAATAGTAATTAATAATATTAGTACATTTAAATAATTGAGTAAAATGTATAGAAACCGACCACCAAAATGTACCCATTGTTGTAAACCAGAATAGGGACACACATAACCTAGCTCAACAAGCATTTTGCACTTATAATGACAAGAATTAATAATAAAAAGGTTATAAAACCATGTTCTATTATACTGTACTTAAACTAGATGTTATAAGGATTATACCAGTAACAAGATTAGTTACCAAAGGAAGATTTATATTGTGATTAGTGTAAATTAACATACTGAAATTGACAGCATAGAATTTACCCAATAACCAAACTAAAAAACCTTTAGAAATACTACTAAAAGAGGAAGATGTTGATATCAGTATAATCAATGATGTGTAATACAACTAATATGATGTAAATCAATAATTATTATCATGAAATTGAGTCATAATAATGTAAATTAAATATACTTGTCATGTAGCACTAGATCCAAGAACTATTGATGAATTAACAGCAAATGGGAATATCCTGGTGCAAAGCAAAACATTGTAAAACGTTATAGTTATTGTAATGATCATTTATGTAAGAAATAATGACTTAAAAACAACTAGGTAATCTATAATGAAGGTAATTCATGTAACACCCTATAGTGCAAAACTATGGGTCATGATAATGAATAAAATCAACAAAAAAAAGGTGTAATAACAAAAACTGAGGTGATCAGAAGTTGTAATGATCATCTCAGAGTAATTTTGACATAAGAGAAGTTGGTCAAAAACCACTATTAAGATATAATAAGTAAATCTAGTTTGTAGTGTCATAGGCCTACTAAAAGCCTAGGCATAGCTTATGCATTTTATGGATAATTGTAAATAAATACTGTGTAAAGAGTACACAAAAGGACTTGGAAAGCATTATCTCAATGAGATATGATAGCCATGTGGCAATTTAAGTTAAGTAATATATAAATACAGTAAAAAATTGTGTTAGTTGTAAGTTCAAAAAACTATATCTGTTAATAGTGAACGAAAGTATTTCATGTGAGGACTCTAAATAATGAACATGACGTCGCCATATCATGGTAAGGCTAGATCAGCAATTAAAAGCAACGTAAGAGTTTTATATCAGTTAGAATTCATTTGCATCAATTTGGACAAAATAATTGGCGTCACTTTCTTAATCTCAACCCCAGAAACCCAAGCGTTCTTAATAATTTGGTAAAGGGGGTAGCCACACTCGATGGAATGTCATCAACCTTTCCACCAATCAGAAGGGTTAAACCGAGATTTGGTCAGGAAACAGAAGCCAGATTTGAATTCATTATTGTATTGTCGGCGAAGCAAGACAGACGCCAGCTCCGTACGCCAAAAGTCGCGAATTAACGTATAACCTGTGCGGGCATCGAACTGTAAACATCGGTTAACATAACCCAATTTCTTTATAAAATGTTTCAAAGATTTTAATTAACGAAGTTAAATGAATGAGTGATAGTGCAACAACAATTGCAAAGTGTACAATAAATTTGCGATTGCGTGAATAAAGGGAGTATAGTGGCAATTAAGCATACTTAGAGGAATTATAAACTTAGACGATAAAACTTTATCAAGTATAATTAATAAGATGATTTGATTTGAACACAAAAAGGAGTTTGGACCTTATTATATCAATCGATTTATTTAAAATTAAAGAGATTTAACGACAGCTGATTATACTTTTAAGAGTTGTCTATTGACCTGATGTATCTTTACAAGAATTAGTAAATAAGATGATTTATAATGAACATTAAGAAAGCTATGGACCGTATTACATTTGTTAATTTGCTTTTAGTTAAAAATATTTAATAACGAGCTAATCATGCTTACAAGAGTTATCAATTTACCTGATTAAATGTTCCGATCTAGCGAATCAGATGATTTTTTTACGAACACTAAAGGAACTTATAACCTTATTATACCTGTATTTTGTATGTTGTTAAAGAGTTATTAGTAATTTAAAGTTAACTGGTTGCTATTCAGATACGCCAGGTTAACCTACAATGTTGACGCCAGACGTCGTTTGAATTTTTATGTTAGTAATTAAGATTTATTTTTTTATGTAATCACTCTTCTACTACTCAAGCATTATGGTAGTATAATTCTTCAAGTCTTTTTGTATTTTGCAGTCTAAAAGAACCTACATTTTAGATAAACATTTGAACCAAAGAACCACATGCACTTGTATGGTTACTAAGAATCAGAATAACAAACCCTGAGATAAGAGATTTTTATAAAATTAATCATTATTGTAAAAATGAACGATTATTAATCTAATTATCATTTAACCTAATTTCATGAGTATTGTCGAAGAATAAACCATATTTTTTACCAGATAAAAGAGTTAACCAAATTATTTCATTAGACTAGACGATTACAGGTGTTGCAATTATTCGTCTTCTGCCGAATGCAACAATCCGCGAATTGTACCTTGCCCGACGCACTGACGTCACGCCCTCCCCTTTACCAACCCTATCGCTTGCTTTGTAAAATCTAGTGAGTCTCCCATCAGACGCTGTGAGCTGAGCGGCCCGTCGCCGGACTTTCGTCAAGTTTGGGAGCCTTAATAACCAAGTTTAAAACTTGGTTCAACGTTCCGGACCGAAGACACGAGAACACGAAATTCGTACAGTTTTGCACGATCTTCCAGCACAGACATAGCAGTGGTTCAAACCAGGTACTAAGGAACACGCAGCCGTAGCGACCAGATACAGCAGGTTGCAAAACGACTTATCTGGATTGCCAAGTAACATTTTTACCTTTAACAACTTACGGTGGCAAGTGTTGCATAATCACGAAGCAAAAAACGAGACAAACTAGTTACTTACAAGTGTCTGAAACAATTTTATAAACCTTTTCGATAGATAACAGTGTCAGAAATTTTAAGTAGATCACAGCGTGTACGCTGAACACATCTTGTAAACTAGCATTGATTTATGCGACACCCACATGTTTAGCATTTAACATTTTTTATATTCAGTTTTTCAAAAGAAAATTAGCTCAGTACTGACCGTTGCTGACTGGCACATAATTAGATAAATTTTGAGGCTCGTAATGTTTTTTAAATAAACGGGTCGCAACCGACTCTGCTCACAGATTGACGCATTCAACAATTTCTTTTACTTACACCTCCTCCCTTTACAGAATTATATTAATTATAGAAATACTTGAGAGGTAAGTCACAACACAGAAAAAGTGTCCTAAGCATTTTGGTGTACTTAGATATTAAATTATGTTATTTGTGTGTATGCTGAACACTTCCGGGGCCCAGCAGCGGGAAGTGCCGCAGCACAGGTTAGGTGAACCGCTCCCAACAGTTGGCACCACTCGCAGCGGCAATTGAGATAATTTAAATAATTTTAAGTTGTCACCTCAACTCTGCCTTGTTAACAGAACGATTAACAAGTGAGACCTTCACTAAAAGTAACTGCTGAACTAATAAATAAAATTTAATTTCAGTGAGAAGTCAACTTATAAACTATTAACCTAAAATTACGACGTCTGACAAAATCAACAAGTGCCAATGTCAGAGTCAACTTAACCAATTCGTCTCAACAACTAAAGAACATCGAATTAAACCACCGATGGATTTAAACCACGATTTAAACATTCAAGATATAATAAAATAAATAACAAATAATAATAATAATCGAATTATAAAATTTTCATCAAAACAATTAAACAATCATTTAAACATAATTACCCTACGAAACATTAAAGGGAGGTAAGTAGTAATCGTTACAATATATATAACTAGCTGTTACCCGCGTCCTCGCACGCGAATATTTGACTTTTACTAAGTATTTTTATATAATTTTTATTGTCTATGTCTATATAGCGTTCTGTCAGCTCGTATAACAATTGTATACTCATTAGTCAAATTCTCTCCAAAGCTGTTTTCAACACTTGTACTATTTTAACTTGTACTAAATTATTATGTTGGTGCAACAGCCTTTGGAGATTAAAAGTACCCGTTTATAAAGCCTTTAGAGATATTTATAAAGTGTTAAAACAAAAACGTAAATTCTTTATTTTAAGCGTTACTGTGTTACAAGCATTGTATAACACACTAAACGTTATGTTTTCCTCAACCATAGCTTTTATTTATTTCTGCATTAAACTAAAAACCAAAAACCGTTGTCACCTAACCTCACAAATGAAAACAACACGTATTTTCCCTTTCCATTAAGTAATAGGACAATTTACAATTAGTACACTTCTTCTTTTCCCACATCGTAATATATCGATACAATTGCATATTATATAAATCATCGAAAATGTACTGCAGGCATGGATAAAATGTACAGTTTCGATGCCGCTATATAGATTTTGTTCATTTACTTGTTACTATGGTATTAATTCTGGTCTCCATGGTGTTCGTGACATCTTTAGTGGTAGTATTTAACATATTTCCTTACTTATTCATTCCATCATCATAAATACATATAAACATAAATTTTATAATCGTTTAAGACAATTACAAAATATATACACGTATCTGTATAAAAAATTGCAAAATATATCGATGTAATCGCATAATAAAAACATTAAAAACTGCAGGAACCGACAAAGGTACAGTTCCGATGCCGTTAAATATCATTTTTTTATTTACTTGTTACTATGGTAATTAATTCTGGTCTCCATGGTGTTGTTGACATCTTTATACGCGTCAACGAAAAGGCAGAATTAAAAGGGCCTAAACCGTGCGAACGGGACAAAATATCAAATTCCACGTTAGACAGTGTTTTTTGCCTTGCATCAAACGTTACCTGTACAAAATTTGGTGGCAATAGGTGTAACGGTGTGGATTTGTATTCAGTACTCATAAGTCCTCAGACTTTGAGTTATACATATATAGATTGTAGATTATGTACAGTTATGTAAATCGATGAGTTTCTTGCAGTATTATTGTATAATATTGTCCACTATCAAATTATAATTATTTTTGTAAGTAGTTGTAACTTATTCTCTATCATTTTAACTGACCTGAGGCACGTTTCACAGACTCTATCTGTATCCTCAAAGGTTTGTATATGATATAAAAAAATCGAATTAATTTTATTCCAATATATGAAAACTAACGAATACTCGAATTTGTTTCGATTTAATATAAAATAACGAGTAATAGATTTAATTTTCGATTCTTTTAATGTTTGTTTTCTTAATCAGCTGTTTGGATGTTATCTTGGAAATATTTTGTATTTATATTTTATTTATTTTAATAAATTTAAATCGATCATCTTGTTTCGTTTTTAATTGGGTTTGTTCTTTAATTAGCAAATTATTGTTATTGTGTTTATAAATATTCAGAGTTTTTGAAATATTCATTTTTTTATCTTTTTGTATGTTTTTAATTAACTTCATAATTTTAACGTGTGGAATTTATGTTCATTATTTAGACAATGCGTGGTTAAATCAGATTTGTAAATGTTTGGTTTTAAAAACGCATTGCGGTGTGGAAGGAATCTATCAAGTGGTTTTTTTTCTTTGTCTGACCTACGTAAAATTTATTGCAATCTGGACATTCTATTTTGTATAGTCTATTTTTATTTAGAATATTGGATTTAGTTTTATGTTTTACTTAATTAAAAACTAGATTATCTGGGTTATAAGATAAGTGTGTTGTAAGTTATATAGATGTATGATTGTAGATTTATTGTTGACAAAACTGTCGTCAGTATTTACTGCTTGTCTGCAAAATCAGTAGACTTGCGGCGTTGTGGAATCAATGTGTTTGTGAAGGCGATTGCTACTATATTGTAACGTTCTCCTCGAGCGTGTCCCTCTGATCGGTCCGAACACCTCTTAGCAGTCGCCACTTATGAATTATAAAGACTGAAGTTTAAATAAAGTTGTTGGTAATGTTACTCAAACAAAGCAGAAATCGAGTGTGTGTGATTTGGGTTAAGTAGGGAAGTGGTTTAGCGTTCTTTTGAAGAGAGAGCAAGTACCGTTTGTTTACCCTCGGTTTAGACGATTTCTAAATTTTTCAAATATTCGCCGTGAACCGAATCAGCTGATTTTGACACTAGTCTCCAAATATAGGTTAACCAGACGACGCTGTGGCAGAATACGACCCGGTGGATCGTCCTCTTCTTATTTATTCTGAAACCCACTACAATATAGGAAACACATTTTTATTATTCAATATCATTTCTCAATAATATTTATTAAGAATATTATTGGTTTTTTCTCTTCCGCCAAAATACAAATATCACAATCGATCTTTTCATTAACTAGTACATGATATCGACTTCATTGAGTAAACATGGAATTGTCAAAAAAATATATGGTTTTTGACCAAATTTTATACTATATTTAAAACATCAATCAACATATAATTCTTTTATTTATTTCCCCAGGGTTAAGGGTAAGTTCTTTTTGTTATGAGATGGTCAGAAATGGATAATTATACTACGCTTTAAAAATATAGAAAGTAGAGGGAAAATAAGGGTTCTGACCCACAAAGGAATGCCGCCTTTCTTAAAAAACATAAAAAACGATAAAAAACAAGATCAAAGAGATGCCGCCGTTCCCGCGGTCCAAGATTTTTTCCCACGCTCTCCCCACCACCCTGGACCGCGAATTTTCGCGAATATAATTTTTTTCGCGAGCCTAAATCACTTTCACTTTCTAATTTCCGCGAATATAATTTTTTATATGCCGCCTTTCGCGAGCCTAGATCACTTTCACTTTCTACTGGACCACAGCATCCGCGACTTTTTCGCTGATCTGTGTCAAGATCCGCGACTTTTTCGCGTATCTGGACCACAGCATCCGCGAATATAATTTTTTATTTTTTTATATGCCGCCTTTCGCGAGCTTAGATCACTTTCACTTTCTATCACTTGATGCAATATTAAATATATGATCAGGGTTACCAACCTTGCATGAGTTCAAATTTCTTATAATGTATATTAAATCTATATGATCAGGTTTACCAACCTATGGTGGGGGGGTTCCGACTTGATGAATTATAGTGTATATATTAAATATATGATCAGGGTTACCAACCTTGCATGAGTTCAAATTTGTTGTGTGTTATAATGTATATTAAATCTATATGATCAGGTTTACCAACCTATGTATGGGTTCAAACTTGATATGTGTGTGTATTATAGTGTATATTAAAATATATGATCAGGGTTACCAATCCTGCATTATTGTGTGTGTGTATAGAACAGATCTGTCAACATTTTTCTTCGGTGGGAAATTCAAACTATATTATAGTAAATTGTTGACGACGACTTCGATATCAACTCTCTCTCCCCTCCTCTCTCTTTGTCTCTAGACACAGTTGTCATCAGTTTTACATAAGCGTCGTGCTACTTATGGATTATTGTAATTAGCGATACTAAAATGTAATCACCAGGAAATATATATTTATCACCTATCTCGTGGCGTCCTTTTTTGACACATGACAGTCATTGACTACGATTTAGAAATTAATATACTGCCAAGTCTGTGTGTGTGTGTGTGTGTGTGTGTGTGTGTGTGTGTGGTAAAGTGTTACGCATAAAAAAATCTCCTTGAAATAAGGTATTTTCAAAAGTTTTGTGTACACACACATTGTATAATAATTTTCGTAATTGTAAGATACAACCTGCAAATTATTAAAATGTCTCTCTCACACATTTCTGATTACTATACAAATAATTGGATGCATATTCGAAGGTTTATAACGAAATAAATTAAAATAAACCACAATTTGTTTTAAATAATTAAATATATATATTTACAACACTGTACACAAACATAAAATATATAGTTTACAAACCGCTATAATACAATTATTCAAAAAATACATTTTACATTGATTAAATATATATATATATCACAAACATTGTTATATATAAAATATTAATAATAATATTGTTTTAAATGATTAAATATATATTTACAGCACTGTACACAAACTTAAAATATAGTTTACAAACCGTTATAATACAATTATTCAAAATACATTTTACATTGATTAAATATACATATATCACAAACAAACATTGTTATATAAAATAAATATTAATAATAATTTTTGACATTGTAAGATTTTAAAATAATAATTTTCACAGCTGTAGATACAGTTCACAAGGAAGTTTATCTGTAACATAACAATACAGTCGATATTAGAATCACTGATACGATAATATTCAATTATCACATGCACACACACACACAGTTAGTGGAAAGAATCAAATGTGTTAAGTAAGTAAACTTTTTCAAGTATATGTCATTTTTCATAAGTTAATGTACTTTCAAATAATTTCTAATCAAACCAAACCAAATATTATTCACTGGAAATTTGTAAATACTACTTAGAATCAATGATACATTTATTGCATAAAGGTAATGTACTTTCAAATAATTTCTAATCGAACCAATTATTATTCAACGAAACTAAATAGAATCAATGATACATTTATCATGTACATACAAATTCAATTATTAAAGTGTTAAGTACAGTGAGTTGAAACTACACACACACACACACACACACACACACACACACACATCAATAAATTGTTTGTTAACACGATTGCTACTTACGACGTTAGGACTCAATCTCTACTTGTGTTGTTTGATTTCTCGTCCCTCGATACACTAAATGTAGTTCTTTAGGTTTGATATGTCTGAGCTCCTCATTCGTGAAGACACCTGCATACCTCTTGGGAAGATAGACACGATAGTGACGGTCGCCATCCTCCAACGTAGCAAGCACAGAGTTCCCATATTTTGTGTCCACATTTGTTAAGACCATGATGGGATATTTTTTATTCACTGTCAATTCTGAACATCGTTTGTACTCGATAGCACTTACAGCATTAAACTTTACAAGAAACGACATTATTAGAAGACACTAGTGAACACGTCTGTATCAAACCACAGAGAACCAAACAATGACAGAATATTCGACACAAAAGGACAGTACAATGTGATAGTGGTGGTGGTGTAACGTGGTGTCCCACTTTCATTTGCATGTATGAACATGTCCCACAGACGAAATTAGAGACACCAAAATATAACAATGTCATTAGGAAAGTCCATTTTCATAAGAAAATAGTCACTGCTTACAGCCTATGCATGTATGTACATGTCCACAACAGAATGAGAGAGAGATATAAATGTCATCATTCGCGGGTGACCTACTTTCTAAATTTGTTACATTAAAAATGTTTGTTTAAAGCAAAAATCATGAATCATCCATTCCCGAATAGCATGCACCTTATAGTTGGCACAACGGTCAGAAGAATTGAAATGTCTAAGACATTCTGTTCATGAATTATATACGGTATGTTTTTAGGACAACCAAAGTCATCGAGATTAATGATATTATTGTGTATTATCTTTGATTGCAAAAAACGTTTTTTCTCAAAACCCTTCACAAACACATATTTATATATACGTGTATGTGATGTTAACAATGAAACAAGATTGTCGTATGGTGTCTCTCCTTCGCTCCATCTAAGTCTATGATAATTTGTTGTTAACCAGTGGTTTGTCCTAACGTATTTGGGATTCGTAACGGATGTAGCAGGCGGTGTCAAAATCCAATGTCTACCAGCAAATCTCAGAACGTCCATGATTGACAGTTCCTTCACAATATATTTTCCGTTGTCGTCGAAAAAGCACTGGAAGTCGATTATAACCGCAGTGTTATCCATATACTGTAAGACAAAGAAAACACACACATTACAAACTCTATATATATTATGTTTAAACATACAAATATCGTTGAGATATTAATATGTGAACTTACGTTTACAGACGTCTGGACTGAAGCACCGAGAGACATCAACTGACGAAAGAAACAAGTGTTGAGGAGGGTTACTATACATGGAGACGAATTTTTTTAGTAGGTGGGGAGGTGTCGTCGTCGTCGTTCTCCATGTTGATGCGTTGTCGTATCCGATAATGACCGTATGCAAGTGTATCATGACCATTGTCTAATATATAACGCTTATCATCATACGGTGACAACGCTTGCTTATTTACACGCATCGTGTACAGCGTATGATGATCGCTACGTAAACAAAGCGCACTGGTAGAAAACTGACAATGATCAGTGAGACACTTGCGATACATATCGTGTCGCAGACTCCTCTTAATTGCAACTCGAGGCACGCCTTTACATACATGTTTTTGACACTCTTGGGTGGGATCTTCGTGGGCCACAAGGAACGAATAACATTTCGCACGGAGACCCACGAATTCTCTAATAGGACGACCACACGTTTCATCCTTGAACAGACCGACAACCTTTTTGTTCTTAAGGCTATAACAAGGATGAGACGTAGGGTAATCCGATGTGTCAAAAACGTGTAGGTCCTTCTTCATGTCTGCATACAAGTCTGATGTTTGAATGCTATACATCAGACTGTCTGTATCTGTCATTAATAATTTAACGTTGCGGCCGTACTTGGCGACAGCATAACGATAATGAAAGTCGTACATTATCGTTTTGCTAACGTCAAGCACCGTGAAGCCGACATACACGGGACGGGAAAGAACAATGGATTTTTTACGGAGTGAGAGCCCCACCAGATCGTTCGTATAACGAATCATACGTTTTAGCCTAGGTGTGGAAACTAGTTTTTGAAGCCGTCGTTCATTCGAGACTAGTTCAAAGTCTATATGTTTCCGTACGTTCTCCAGCGACTTACCGTATACGGCGTTGTTCATCAGTTTGAAAAGGTATTTTTCAAAGCTGTTGACGGCTGTTTGCCTCTTGCGGGTGTTGAAATCGATAAACGGTTTCAACCAAGCGCTTTGCTTAAAACACAACACCCTATGAGTCGCTTTCAGCTCTAAGCCAAGACTTAAATACAATTTCAAATTTCGATAATGGAGAACGTAATTTTGTTTGTCCTCCAAAGTTGTTAACAACTTCTCTACGGATGACCCTGATTCGTTATACGATGATCTGTATATACTCTCGTGTAAACGTTTGGAAAAGGGAGAAAGGATATCGGGTGTTACGCGCTGGCGCACAGGTGCAAGTGGGTAGTCGGAATGCAGGTCGTGTAAGGTATCGGGATAGTGTAGGTCGACTTCGAGGATGTACCCGATGTCGGAATCATCACTCACATTACGTACGTCCAAGGACTCGATTTCGTTACGATCGAGCCATCGGAAGTCTGCGTAAGGGAGTGGTTGCGACATGGCTGCACCGTATAAATTATTACAGTCTGTATACAGAATGAAGGAGGTCGGTTTCGATACATCGTACTGATCTGGAATCAGAGGATTGTTAGCGACTGCGTGACGGTTGGATATCATCGCGCAGCCTCCGCGGACCCCAGACTCAAGGAACAGATGCAGATTTATCTCTGTTAACAGCTCTAATTCGACCCCTGTCATTTTTAGCATCGCGTTCCAAGCGAGTCCGGGAAGCGAGTAAAAATGACACGGGTCCAAGCAGTAATCGCGTAAGGTCATGTCTCGGAAACTTTCAAAGACATCGGCCAGCAGCATTACGTCTGTCAACAAATACAAATCGTGGTAATCGCCAAACGTACGCAGATTGAATGCACTCCACACGTTTTGTGCGTGCTCGTAATCTGCGTCCGAAATAGCCGATTCCAACAACCGGTTATCAAAGTGTTCACGAGCGGGTAGACTTGTTTCGTTGAATCGATCAATGCTGTCAACTTACTCGTAAGGGTATACTCCCTTGCGTACGAGCAGATTGGTCTGTTCGTCGAAACCCCGTCTAAGCATTTCCTCTCTGAGCAAAGGAAATTGGCTCCCGGACGTGGACAGATTGGTAACGAGTGTGTCCAGAGAGCGATTAAGAAATTGAAAAGAGTCTACGAAACGCAAGGGACCCAGGGAGAACGACACGTAACGCTCACTGGATGTTGCAATGCAGGATACGTGTTGGTCCTTATATTTTCCTAAACCCTGCATTAAATGGTGACAGTCGTAGCCACGAAGGTTGTGAAAGAAGACGGGGATATGACGAGGCATCTTGTAGCTTAGATTACAGCTATTGTGGGCTGCTCCCAAGAATTTCCCCGTAAGATGACAATGATTGCGTACCTTGTCATCGTCTGTCAAAGGGCGCTCACACAAATGACAAACGGTGGCGTTAGTGAACGCAACATTGTCATCATCGGACATAATTATTTGCACGTTATGTCGTACTACCTTCATCATATCCTCAGCGTCTTTCATCAACCACGAGAAGAAAGTGTCTACAACGTTTTCACCTCGATAAACTTTAGCCTCTCTCCAGAGTCTGTGTGTATGATCCACGATAGCATAGGAGAAACCTGACGGAATATGCATCGCTTCGTATGATGTGGACGATACAGGAGGAGAAGTTATTTTCTGACGGGTACCGTTGCTATCAACTGAGTAGAATTCGCCTAACTCGTGCACTGTCGTCGGGACGTTGTTACCAGGTGAACACGATTGAAGCGGAGTGATGAGAGACTCGAAGTCGGCGTAGACGGTAAAGGGTACTTTAAGACAGTGCGCGTAATTTTTAAATGACATAAACTTCTCCTCCTCTGTAGGCATTTTGGTTTTCTGCTCGCCGTGAGGTGTGCAGTAGGGGAGATGATCGGACAGACCATGTTCTGTGGAGAAACGATGCAGGCAGTAGTCACAGTAAAATGATTTATTGCTACATTTTGTAAGGGATGATAACAATCTATTAATGCTACTGATAAGACAGTAGTGTTTTCGGCTATTTGTATCGGACAGAAGTAAAAGATTAACATGATGTAATCTGTCCTTATTGGGGGTAATTCTTAACGGATAAACCTCATTTTTTGATTCGTTTCTGATATTGTCGTCTATATCATAGCCGAAAACGTTTATAGAAATATTGGGATTCTGTGTTTCAAATTTAGAAAGTGAATTTATAGAAACAGGGTACTCGATACCGGACATATTTATTGTGTTTTTGAATAAGAGGTATTTTGAAACACGGTCTTTATGCTTTTGTTGAGGGTGTATGTGAGCTAGTACGGACCATAGAAAACACATTTCATCTTGGGAGTTATTGATGTTGACTACTGCCTTGGTGAGTGCAAGTTTTCGCGGGGTTGGAAGGTAGGAGGATGCTGCTAGAGGCCTGTACCGTCCAACAACTAGTTCCAGCTTCAGTACAGCATCCACCGACCATCCGCTCCCGTCACGGGTAAAATTGGATATGCTATTCATGATTTTATCGTAGGATTCATCGAGTAGACAGTTCAACTCGTCGTTGTCGTCCGTGAGCAACGTACGACAACGTCCGTGGAAGACGGCGTCTTTGGTTACCTCTTTTTCTTCGCCGCTGTCACCATCTAACACAGTTTTAGTGAAACGTATCCTGCACGCAATATGCCATTTGATACTGCGTAAACGTGCTTGTTCTGCCAGAATATCCTTGCACAATAAAGGTCGCACCTCGGTCATTATCGGTACTATATCTTGATCTTCTTCTTCTTCTGTGTACACAGGCAGATAATTAAAAGTTGTGAGACATCCTCTAATACTACTGTTTCGCACAATATAAAATCGTGTCATATCTGAAACAATAGAAACACATGTATTAGCTAATAGGAATGATGAATAACACACACACACACACAAATTCATGTTTGAGGTAAATAGATAGTACACGTTAGTAATAGGCTAGTTTATTGCAAACTGTGAAGATGGCAGCTACTCCTGATTTTAGCATTGAAAGTGAAAGAAGAAAATCGTTCAAGTATTGGGAAGTGACGTTTGTCAGTCCCGACGAGTTAGCGTTTGCCGGGTTTTACTACTATCCGCTAAATTATGATGTTTGTGGACATAGTATGTCATTCATAGACGATAGAGTTAAATGCTTTTGTTGCGGAATTGAATTAGTTCATTGGAGAGAAGGTGACATACCTATGGTGGAACATGAAAAATTTTCTCCGTCATGTCAATTTCTAAACGATGTCAAGAGACAATATATTGGGGAGAAGGTGACAAACCTATGTCAGAACATAAAAAATTTTCTTCGTCATATCAGTTTCTAAACAACGTCAAGAGACTATCTTATACATGTTAATTCATATCAAACAAATTTGGTTTGCTGCATAATTATAGAGAGAGACAATTGGTATTTAAAAAAATTTTTACCTTGTTGAGGATGTCCCTGTTCCTGCTGATGTTCTGGATTCTGCTGAAGGTCAGACATGGTAATATTCAGACGTGAGAGTGAATACTGAAAAACAAAGAAACTGTTATAACGCTGGTATTATGTTAGTGTATCTTAAACGCTTTATATCTCACAAAGTAAATTAGAATATCAATTTGTAACATACAATTTGTAGCACAGTAGTGTTCAGCAACACGAACGATTGTGAAGTTCACCGGTTATATATTGTGATGGCAGCGGTATGCGAACATCTGCTCTCCGGTACCAGCGGTGGACACAGCGAGCCAATCAGACATCAGCAGCCACCGAGACGTAACCAACTTCGTGTTCGGAGCTAGCCAATCAGCGATGCCAGTTAGTTAATAAAACCTGAGCCGACAGAAAATTCTGAAAGTTCCGCGTCAGCGATGGATTTCGCTGGGTCGGCAGCTGACTCTACAACCAGTGTCGGAAGAAGAGGAGGACTGCAGTACGCCGTGAACAGCAGGCGCAGCCGCCGAACATCTCAGCGCGGCATTACCAACATCGCCGTTCTCACAACTCGGTCCTTTTTAGGACCACCAAAAACACTAGAGTGTACGATTGGTGCCAGTTGTCATGCGGCAAGCCTTTTGTCCGATGAAACCTTCCACAGTTGAAACCTGCTCTACAAAACGCTTCACACGAAGCGTTATGTTAAGAGAGAGAACGCGCATGTAAGTAGTTGACAACACACACACGCACACATAGTTAATATTTGTTAATTATTTAATACGATGAAAAATGAAGTCAACGTTTTGACGATGAGAGAGAGAGAGAGCGGGCGTTGTAAGTACGTACACAGTTAATATTTGTCGAATATATATAAACTTTCTAAAATCATATACATGCACGGTAATGATCATAGAGAGGAGAAACGGTTTGAACATAACGTTTGACAACGAGAGAGAGAGAGAGAGAGAGAGAGAGAGAGAGAGAGAGAGAGAGACAGACAGACAGACAGACAGACAGACAGACAGACAGATATAGACAGTCGGACGGATGGATGGACGGACGTAACGAGTGTGTCCAGAGAGCGATTAAGAAATTGAAAAGAGTCTACGAAACGCAAGGGACCCAGAGAGAACGACACGTAACGCTCACTGGATGTTGCAATGCGTACGTTATGTCGTACTACCTTCATCATATCCTCGGCGTCTTTCATCAACCACGAGAAGAAAGTGTCTACGACGTTTTCATCTCGATAAACTTTAGCCTCTCTCCAGAGTCTGTGTGTATGATCGACGTTACCACCACCACCACCACTATCACATTCTACTGTCCTTTTGTGACGAATATTCTATCATTGTTTGATACAGACGTGTTCACTAGTGTCTTCTAATAATGTCGTTTTTGTAAAGTTTAATGCTGTAATATCATGCATTACAACACGGTATCAGAGAAAGCGACGAGGCGTTTAGAAAAAATTACAGACCGATTCTGGAACCGTTAGAAGCTATTTCACGAAAGTTAAGTGGTGATATAATGGAGGAGAAGAAGAGCCTACACAACATGTAATAACTGAAAACGAAAGTGGCACGCAGAGTCATAACGCTTCTCATTTCAGTGACAATAGCGCATGGAACCCTAACACTTTACATTTCAGTGACGATTCATTAGCAAACAAATATATGCGTTTGTGCGAATCGGCTGACTGTAAACGGATTATAGATCGTATGTATGGTGTTCGATACGAAGGCGGTAAATTTATGATAGGTGTTTCAAATGTGAAAATCGAAAACATAAACAGACGGTGTTTGTTGACACGTAAACATTGCACACTTAAAATGTAAACATTCCGAGTTCGTTGACATGTAAACTGTTTTTCCTTTCGTGAGTAATCGTTCGTTAATAAGATATGAATTAGCTTAATCGATTAAATGGTTAGACGAGTAATGGTAAATGTGAAGGTAAAGAAGGTAAGTATGTAGGTTCGATTCCTGTTAATTCATATTTTTGTTAAAAATCTTTTTTATAAATATTGAGGAGAAGGGATAATAACATATTCTTTTATAATTATTAACAACGTTGTTTGGTATTTGTCATTGTAAAGTACAATCGGAAACCATGACGCCACTTAAATCTGTAATATTTTTTTAACATTATGGACAAAATGTTTAACGGATAACACAACACAGTTTCAATTGGATTAGGTTAAACGTTACTTATATGAATATGGATATCTTTATACGAAAGATAAAACGTCATTGCAATTAGTAAATGATTCAGATGTTTCCAATGCCCTCCTTATATTTCAAGAATATTACAAATTACCTGCTGACGACAAATTAAATAATGAAACTCGAAATTAATTTGAATCGTCAACGAATTTTCCTACACAGACGACCGCCTACTGTATGATACTACATGATTCGCTTGTAGAATATACGCCATTGTCCAACACAGTACATAGTCGTGTTTAAGTCTTGTCGAATAAAGAGAGACATACACGCACAGGTAATTACATTATAAACTAGGAATTGCTTCCAACGTCTGCGAGCGAGAGAGAGAACGCGCATGTAAGTAGTTGACAACACACACGCACACATAGTTAATATTTGTTAATTATTTAATACAATGAAAAATGAAGTCAACGTTTTGACGATGAGTGAGAGAGAGAGAGAGAGAGAGCGGGCGTTGTAAGTACGTACACAGTTAATATTTGTCGAATATATATAAACTTTCTAAAATCATATACATGCACGGTAATGATCATAGAGAGGAGAAACGGTTTGAACATAACTTTTGACAACGAGAGAGAGAGAGACAGACAGACAGACAGACAGACAGACAGAGTTTGTTTAAAGCAATTTTTCAGAAAATTTGTAACAGACATAATAATTTGATCATACACACACACACATGTATTAAATTCAATAACACGCTTGATAATACAAATAATTTTTACGTTTAAATAAAAATCTTCAGACAGCAAGAAAAAATGTACTGACAGCACACGCTGATGAATTCGATCACTGTAACGTGATCAATGCGAGACTGTTTCTAAACGACAAGTATTATCCTTACGATAATTTAAACTTGGATATTGGGAAAGACCGTTTTGCATTATTGTACAATATGTACGCCAGTTTTCAAAGTTCGTATTACCACCGTTTAGACGGCAGCCCAGTACTGACACCGGAATTATTCAAATCAAAAGCCCCGCTGTTTGTTTTCGGTTGTAGCAGACAAGACGAAGCACTTAAGTCTTCAGCAGTTGATGTACGTTTAGAATTTGAATCGTCAACGAATTTTCCTACACAGACGACCGCCTACTGTATGATACTACATGATTCGCTTGTAGAATATACACCATTGACCAACACAGTACATAGACGTGTTTAAGTCTTATTTTATACATATTTTGTAAATACTAGTTTTAAATATATATATATTTATTTTCAGAAATTGTAATTTGATCATACACACACGTACACACACACACATGTATTAAATTCAATAAATAATGCACTTGATAATTTTTACGTTTAAATAAAATCTATACACTTACCAAAGAAGATGTGTATACTGGAAGACACGTACGGCGTACAGTATCAGCCAGACTAGTATGTGCGTTGTCTACACTGAAGACGTACAAACAGTCTTTCAACTGTTAAAAAAGATGTAGAGATTTCACGATGTATCAGCACACGTTGGTGAGAAATTGCCACTATAAAAATACGGTAAGAATATATTTTCAGAAATTGTAATTTGATCATACACACACACACACACAGATTACCACTGTTACGACTCATAGAGAAAGACCACCCGATAACTATGCCTTTTAGGACCTAGGAGTTGCACGAGTATCCTGCCTTACCACAGACTAAAAGGCAGAATTGGATTGTCAAGACCTCGAGTCAGCTAGAAAAACCACGCTTTGTTGTGTTAGCGTTTCAGACAGCAAGAAAAAATGTACTGACAGCACACGCTGATGAATTTGATCACTGTAACGTGATCAATGCGAGACTGTTTCTAAACGACAAGTATTATCCTTACGATAATTTAAACTTGGATATTGGGAAAGACCGTTTTGCATTATTGTACAATATGTACACCAGTTTTCAAAGTTCGTATTACCACCGTTTAGACGGCAGCCCAGTACTGACACCGGAATTATTCAAATCAAAAGCCCCGCTGTTTGTTTTCGGTTGTAGCAGACAAGACGAAGCACTTAAGTCTTCAGCAGTTGATGTACGTTTAGAATTTGAATCGTCAATGAATTTTCCTAGACAGACAACCGCCTACTGTATGATACTACATGATTCGCTTGTAGAATATACACCATTGTCCAACACAGTACATAGACGTGTTTAAGTCTTATTTTATACATATTTTGTAAATACTAGTTTTAAATATATATTTTCATCATATTTGTAACATTATAATATTGGAGCTATGTGTGTGTGTATGTATTTTTAATTGTAAAACTAGTTTAGATATATTTTAATACTTGTAACAATATAATCTTGGAACTGTGTATGTTTTTTTTTTTTTAATTGTAAATATTAGTTTAGATATATTTTCATACTTTTAACAATATAATCTTGGAGCTGTGTATGTATTTTTAATTGTAAAACTGTTTAATATAATCTTGGAGCTGTGTGTATGTATTTTAATAAATGTATATATATATATATTACACACACTTTATTATTATTTGTATAACCCACTCCATAATAATTTGATCATACACATACACGCGCACACACACATGTATTAAATTCAATAATGCGTTTGATAATGTTTTAATGCAAATAATTTTAGGAAAGTCTACATTCCGCATTCATAAGGAGATAGTCACTGCTTACAGCTATGTATGTCCACAACAGAATTAGAGAGAGATATAAATGTCATCATACACTGTGACCTACTTTCTAAATTTTTTACATTAAAAACGTTTGTTTAAAGCAATTTTTCAGAAAATTTGTAACAGACATAATAATTTGATCATACACACACACACACACACACACACACACATGTATTAAATTCAATAACACGCTTGATAATGCAAATAATTTTTACGTTTAAATAAAAATCTGCACATACATTAAAATTAAAATTAAATAAAATCTGTACATGTGCGTTGTCAACACTGAAGGCGTACAAACAGTCTTTCAACTATTAAAAAAAAGATGTAGAGATTTCACGATGTATCAGCACACGTTGGTGAGAAATTGCCACTATAAAAATACAGTAAGAATATATTTTCAGAAATTGTAATTTGATCATACACACACGCGTACACACACACATGTATTAAATTCAATAAATAATGCACTTGATAATTTTTACGTTTAAATAAAATCTATACACTTACCAAAAGAAGATGTGTATACTGGAAGACAGTATCAGCCAAACTAGTATGTGCGTTGTCTACACTGAAGACGTACAAACAGTCTTTCAAAAGAAGATGTGTATACTGGAAGACACGTAATACGTGCAGTATCAGGATGTACAAGTCGACAAATAAGAAATTGCCGCTAACTTACTTAGCGTATATATAGTGTACTCTGTAGTGGGGAAAGCACGTGTGTGTGTGTGTGTGTGTGTGTGTGTGTGTGTGTGTGTGTGTGTGTGTGTGTGTGTGTGTGTGTGTGTGTGTGTGTGTGTGTGTGTGTGTGTGTGTGTGTGTGTGTCCGTTTTTAGAGTAATTACTGTAAGCGGTGTTAATGCTTGACAGGTGTCAAATTAGAAAGTAGAGTTGTCCGTTTTTAGAGTAAATACTTTATAATCCTAATCACTGCTCATGACTAGCAGGTGTGAAATTAGAATGTAGGACGTCGTACACAAGGTTAATGACCTCTGGTTTAATTTAGCGAATAATAACTATATCTAATTCAGTATCGTTGTGTGTATGTGTGTGTGTGTGTGTGTGCATAGACTTGTTTCGCTGTCAACGTACTCCGAATATGCATGCAATTATTTGTATAGTAATCAGAAATGTGTGTGAGAGAGACATTTTAATAATTTGTAGGTTGTATCTTACAATCATGAAAATTATTATTTAAACTGATAATTGTTTTATTAAAATCTTACAATGACGAAATATTATTATTTCATTGTTTACGATATATATTTAATGCAAAAAATGAATTTTTAAAATTACAATCGTCTGTATTTAAGTTCGTGTACACACATACAAATCGTTTGAATAAGGGAAATCTTCGAATATGCATCCAATTATTTGTATAGTAATCAGAAATGTGTGAGAGAGACATTTTAATAATTTGCAGGTTGTATCTTACAATTACGAAAATTATTATACAATGTGTGTGTACACAAAACTTTTGAAAATACCTTATTTCAAGGAGATTTTTTTATGCGTAACACTTTACCACACACACACACACACACACACACACAGTTGTTGATACAGAGCAATGTTTGTGAAGGCAAGGGGGAATTCAGTAATTACGGCGTTAGCATGTGCTATTTCCGGATTCTCTTTGTTTTCAGGAGTTTTAGTGGGCGACTGGAACATACGGGACAGGATATCAGCGACTACGTTTTGAGTACCTTTTATATGCTGCACTCTGAATATGTAGCAGTTTAACTTCAATATCCACCTTCCAATTCGTCCTAACTGTTTAGGGTGATTCAATAACCAAGATAACGTCTGATTGACGGTTTCCAAAAGGAATTCTTTATGTTCTAGGAAGGGTTTAAACTTCTCGAACGCAAACACAATTGCTAATCAGTTCTCGTTCGAAACTGAAACGATTAACATCAGTCCCAATAGACCACAGCATCCGCGAATTTCCGCGAATAAAAAAACGTAAAACGTAAAACGTAAGACGTAAGCGTAAGACGTAAGACGTAAGACGTAAAACGTAAAACGTAAAACGTAAAACGTAAGACGTAAGACGTGAAACTAAAACGTAAGACGTAAGACGTAAAACGTAAACGTAAGACGTAAGACGTAAGACGTAAGACGTAAAACGTAAAACGTAAGACGTAAGACGTAAGATGTGAAACTAAAACGTAAGACGTAAGACGTAAAACGTAAACGTAAGACGTAAGACGTAAGACGTAAGACGTAAGACGTAAAACGTAAGACGTAAGACGTAAGACGCAAGATGTGAAACTAAAACGTAAGACGTAAGACGTAAAACGTATTATTTAAAACAAATTATGGTTTTTTTAAATTTATTTCGTTATAAACCTCCGAATATGCATGCAATTATTTGTATAGTAATCAGAAATGTGTGTGAGAGAGACATTTTAATAATTTGTAGGTTGTATCTTACAATCATGAAAATTATTATTTAAACTGATAATTGTTTTATTAAAATCTTACAATGACGAAATATTATTATTTCATTGTGTTTACGATATATATTTAATGCAAAAATGAATTTTTAAAATTACAATCGTCTGTATTTAAGTTCGTGTACACACATACAAATCGTTTGAATTAATTTCTAAATCGTAGTCAATGACTGTCATGTGTCAAAAAAGGACGCCACGAGATAGGTGATAAATATATATTTCCTGGTGATTACATTTTAGTATCGCTAATTACAATAATCCATAAGTAGCACGACGCTTATGTAAAACTGATGACAACTGTGTCTAGAGACAAAGAGAGAGGAGGGGAGAGAGAGTTGATATCGAAGTCGTCGTCAACAATTTACTATAATATAGTTTGAATTTCCCACCGAAGAAAAATGTTGACAGATCTGTTCTATACACACACACAATAATGCAGGATTGGTAACCCTGATCATATATTTTAATATACACTATAATACACACACATATCAAGTTTGAACCCATACATAGGTTGGTAAACCTGATCATATAGATTTAATATACATTATAACACACAACAAATTTGAACTCATGCAAGGTTGGTAACCCTGATCATATATTTAATATATACACTATAATTCATCAAGTCGGAACCCCCCCACCATAGGTTGGTAAACCTGATCATATAGATTTAATATACATTATAAGAAATTTGAACTCATGCAAGGTTGGTAACCCTGATCATATATTTAATATTGCATCAAGTGATAGAAAGTGAAAGTGATCTAAGCTCGCGAAAGGCGGCATATAAAAAAATAAAAAATTATATTCGCGGATGCTGTGGTCCAGATACGCGAAAAAGTCGCGGATCTTGACACAGATCAGCGAAAAAGTCGCGGATGCTGTGGTCCAGTAGAAAGTGAAAGTGATCTAGGCTCGCGAAAGGCGGCATATAAAAAATTATATTCGCGGAAATTAGAAAGTGAAAGTGATTTAGGCTCGCGAAAGGCTGCATATAAAAAATTATATTCGCGAAAATTCGCGGTCCAGGGTGGTGGGGAGAGCGTGGGAAAAAATCTTGGACCGCGGGAACGGCGGCATCTCTTTGATCTTGTTTTTATCGTTTTTTATGTTTTTTAAGAAAGGCGGCATTCCTTTGTGGGTCAGAACCCTTATTTTCCCTCTACTATAGAAAAAATATTCAAAAATTTGTTTATTTCGCTTAATACGTAGTTCTGGAGTTGTCCGTAAGAGAGCAGATTGCGTTTGTTTTTATTAAAACATGTGATTACACTTTAATCCTTTCTGTACTACACGACCATTCAGTTTGAAGTTTCTTCGTTAAATATTAAAAGAAATGTTTATATTACCTCTCTTCTTGAAGTTCTTACTTGGGTGAAGCCGTTTCTCAGGTGGTGTTCGTATTTGGTTGTAATTTCATAACCGTCCGGCAAATATTATCTCGTTAAAACTCGAACTCGGCTAGTCTATTCCTACTCGTCCAAAATGGTTTTTTCACTTTTATTATGGAGTATAGCAAGTTAACTTTGATAACCAAGGTAGTAGTACATCATGTTTATACTGTTATTTAATTTTGCAACAATTTTGTGCTTTTCAAAAGGTTTCGAAAGGATATTTTAGTAAAATTTTTGTCTCATCATTTTGTCAACCGGACAGGTTTCAATTTCAAATTCGATTAAACAATACTTGTTATTTCGTTACTCTTAGTAACCCATAATTTTTTATATATCTTTTTATTGGTTCTGCTATTTACTTTTTAGTATATAGGCGGTTTGTAATTATTATAAATTTATTTTTGATTTACAGAAAAATAATTCTTTTTAATTTTGGTTTCTTTCCCAATTTGGTTTACATAATAGGTTTCTGTTTATTTTCTTATAACTTTGGATATAAGTATTTAATATTATTATTAACTTTACATGAATTTATATATTATTTATTAATCTCTTATAGTATTCCTACACTGCACTAGTTCCTTCTGCCATTTCCCTCATACAGTATTATTTTAATTTTTATTATCATCTGATATTTAAATCTTTTAAGTTTTTAAAACAAACCCTGGGTTATCTTATACAATAACACAATTATTTCTTTTATGAATTTGCTAACTGCTATAATTTTTTTTATTGTTCGACTAAGCTTTTCGTCATTACTGACATCTTCAGGTCTTAAACAACCTCATTACTGACATCTTCAGGTCTTAAACAACGTAGTTTATCTTCAGGTAATGACGAAAAGCTTAGTCGAACAATAAAAAATTATAGCAGTTAGCAAATTCATAAAAGAAATAGTAAGGATGGCTGCTAATTTAAACAATACGAAGAATAACACAATTATTTTATAAAAATATAAAATTAACCTAGGTATTAAATTTTGTTGTCTACACAATACAAATACTACAATAACTTAACAAAATACATAATTAGTTAGTAGCATCATAGTCTACTATAATAGTTTATAATTCTCACATCTACAGCACAATTCTGTAAGAAGTTCCCTTCACCTTCACATATTACCTCATTGGGTACACTATAACTCACTTGTCACTGTATATCACTTTAATCGTTTATAATGTTTAGTGATACAATTTAGTTTTGAGCTCGTTATAGTTTACCCATATCTGACCTTGATGGTATTACAAAAGTTATCATTTATGGGGACTGGGTTATGTACCGTTACATAAAGCCCCCCACTAGAACAAATTTATTTTGGTTTTACTGGTTTACTAAAATAAATTGTTGATTGCTTCTACTTTCAGAATATTCCTGGTTTTATTCTTCATAATATCTTCCTTTATTTCAAACTGGTTGTAAACTGACTGGTAATTCAGACTGGTGGTAATTGCTGTTTTCTACTCTACTCTCTCTCCTGGAGGCAAATTCATCAATTATTTATTTCTCTGGGTAGTGGTACTTCCACATTTTATTTGATAAGGACTGGTCACACTAATCATATTAAACTTGTTTTAACACTCATTTCTATTTACTTCTATAAATTAGCTTTATCAATTAAGCTTCGGTCTGCTATCTTCCTTCTATTTTCTTCATCTATACTTCTGGAATCTAATATCACTCTTTTCAGCTATTTTATAATTATTATCCCTTAAATATTCAATTTCCCTAACATTTTTCCCTATCTTGTGCGGTGGTACCAGTCGGGTGGCCACTTTTGGGTCCATTACTCCGCTGTCCATCCTTACACCTTCTGAGACCAGGGGAACATCATCCCTGCTCATAAAAATTATTGCCGGAACATTTCTACGGTCAATACATAAAAATAAAAAACTTATAAGTAGTAGTCAATTAGCGACTAGTACTAAACACTTTTGGGATTCTTCATACTGTAGCTGTTTGCATTTATTTATATATTTCTTCTTCTCCTTGATTCCTTCTTCTTTTCCATTAACTAATAGCATATAACATTATTGATAGGCCTTGTGTTAAAATTCTTTTGACTTTACTTCTTGTGACATATTTCTCCGTATCATTTCTTCTTATATAATCTTCAATTCCGAGAAATTCTAATTATTGTATTAATTATCATCCTCCTTCAGTTTCATTGGAGTCATTAAATTATTCTTTATTCTTCTTATCTGAGCACATTACCATCAATTGTTTTTGTTCATTTAATTTTTCTTCTGTTTGTTACCATTAAAAATATTACTTTTTCCTATTATTTCATTTTAAATCAATTCTTTATAACTCTTATTTACTAATCTGTTCTTACTTTTTGTTAAATTAAATGGTTTCGAAATATCTTAAGTAAGTTGTACTTACATAGTTTTTATTAAATCGTCTTGTTCCTGAATAAATTGTTGAGTAAGTTGTCCTTACAGTTTTTTAGAATTTTGGGGTTTTCTTCCACTATTCAATGGGTTGCTTGGTCGATTTTCAAAAATTCAGTCCCCTTTTTTTTCTGGTTTGTTATTATTTAGGTTAACCATGGTCCATTAACTCAGGTACTCTATGTTCTCGGATTACTGCAGTGTCCATAATGATTTTTGTCCTTGTTAAATATCTCTCGTGTATCTGGTACTGTAACTCGGCTGATACAAAGTCTTCATTTAAGTCACGGTTTTCGGTCATATTTAGATCCTTCTTAATTAATAGGTATTGTATCTCCTCTATTTTAATGTAATCACTCATATATGCCACTATTCCATTCTCTTTGACCTCTGTATTATTTACACAATGTTCTGTTGGTATACTCCGTCTTGAAAATATAATTGATGTGGTCAGATACTCTTTGATCATCGATATTTTTAAATGATATTTTAATTTATTTAAGTTTTTTGTTATTATTCGTTGGTGGTTTACCTTTGATATTTTTATTGAGTTTTGTCTACAATTTCTAACTTTATTTAACTCCATTTGTTTATTAATGGGAGGGTTAAATATATTAATTAATCGACCCTTCCTCATCTCCATTTCTTCTTTTGTATTGAATATTTTCTTTCTCCATATTTTCCTTATTTTCTTATTTTCAGATAGCAGTGCATTCTGGTCTTCTCTAATTTCTGTTTTCTTGCTACTCTCTTCTGTGTTTGGACTTATTATAATACTTTCGGAAGTGCTGTCTAATGTTTCATCCAAATTATTAAAACCTTCATCCATTTGCTTATTTGTCACCTCCTTGTATGTATCTGCCTTTTGGCTAAGTGTATCAACATTTTCAAACTTCTCCCCGAAAGTTTTCCATATCTCCTTATTGAACTTCTCCATCTTACCCTCAATCCGCTTTAAACTTTCTTTATTCTCTTCAAATTTTGCATTCATCTCTTCTCTTTATCCTTCAACAGTTTCTTTCAGTTTATGGTATTGTTCATTCATGGTTTGTTTGATATTTCCATGAACGGTCTCTATTTTTTCATTTAGTTGTTTGACTAAACTTTCCTGAATGCTATCGATTTTCTCATTGGTCTGTCTATTTTGTTCCTCCTGTTTCTTAAAATTCTCCTTATTTTCCTCATTGGTTTGCTTCAAGTTTTCCTCCTGTTTCTTAAAATTCTCCTTATTTTCCTCATTGGTTTGCTTCAAGTTTTCCTCCTGTTTCTTAAAATTCTCCTTATTTTCCTCATTGGTTTGCTTCGAGTTTTCCTCCTGTTTCTTAAAATTCTCATCTATTTTATCAAACTTCTCGGCTATAAATCTCATCATGTCTTGCCAATTTGGTTCTCTCCTGGCTTCCGCTTATCTGGTTGGTCCCCTTGGGCATCCTCTTCCACTATTTCCTTTTCCGTGCTCATAATTGCTTCAGTTTCTTCTTTATCACCCACCGGTTGTTCCATTTCACTATCCGTAAATATTTCTATCTCTCGTTCCTGTCCACCTTCTTCCTTCTCCTTTTCTTCTGCCCTCTTCTTCGATCTGCCTCTGGTATTATGCATTTCATGTTTTCTCATAACTGCCGACGATAATTAGATTTTTTGGTATATTAATTTATTAAATATATCAAAATTCTTTTCTAATTACAACCCTTTTACTTTGAGCGCCAATTTGTAACGTTCTCCTCGAACGTGTCCCTCTGATCGGTCCGAACACCTCTTAGCAGTCGCCACTTATGAATTATAAAGACTGAAGTTTAAATAAAGTTGTTGGTAATGTTATTCAAACAAAGCAGAAATCGAGTGTGTGTGTTTTGGGTTAAGTAGGGAAGTGGTTTAGCCTTCTTTTGAAGAGAGAGCAAGTACCGTTTGTTTACCCTCGGTTTAGACGATTTCTAATTTTTCAAATATTCGCCGTGAACCGAATCAGCTGTTTTTGACACTAGTCTCCAAATATAGGTTAACCAGACGACGCTGTGGCAGAATACGACCCGGTGGATCGTCCTCTTCTTATTTATTCTGAAACCCACTACAACTACCCACTACAATAAAGGAAACACATTTTTATTATTCAATATCATTTCTCAATAATATTTATTAAGAATATTATTGGTTTTTTCTCTTCCGCCAAAATACAAATATCACAATCGATCTTTTCATTAACTAGTACATGATATCGACTTCATTGAGTAAACATGGAATTGTCAAAAAAATATATGGTTTTTGACCAAATTTTATACTATATTTAAAACATCAATCAACATATAATTCTTTTATTTATTTCCCCAGGGTTAAGGGTAAGTTCTTTTTGTTATGAGATGGTCAGAAATGGATAATTATACTACGCTTTACAATTATAGAAAAAATATTCAAAAATTTGTTTATTTCGCTTAATACGTAGTTCTGGAGTTGTCCGTAAGAGAGCAGATTGCGTTTGTTTTTATTAAAACATGTGATTACACTTTAATCCTTTCTGTACTACACGACCATTCAGTTTGAAGTTTCTTCGTTAAATATTAAAAGAAATGTTTATATTACCTCTCTTCTTGAAGTTCTTACTTGGGTGAAGCCGTTTCTCAGGTGGTGTTCGTATTTGGTTGTAATTTCATAACCGTCCGGCAAATATTATCTCGTTAAAACTCGAACTCGGCTAGTCTATTCCTACTCGTCCAAAATGGTTTTTTCACTTTTATTATGGAGTATAGCAAGTTAACTTTCATAACCAAGGTAGTAGTACATCATGTTTATACTGTTATTTAATTTTGTAACAATTTTGTGCTTTTCAAAAGGTTTCGAAAGGATATTTTAATAAAATTTTTGTCTCATCATTTTGTCAACCGGACAGGTTTCAATTTCAAATTCGATTAAACAATACTTGTTATTTCGTTACTCTTAGTAACCCATAATTTTTTTATGTATCTTTTTATTGGTTCTGCTATTTACTTTTTAGTATATAGGCGGTTTGTAATTATTATAAATTTATTTTTGATTTACAGAAAAATAATTCTTTTTAATTTTGGTTTCTTTCCCAATTTGGTTTACATAATAGGTTTCTGTTTATTTTCTTATAACTTTGGATATAAGTCTTTAATATTATTATTAACTTTACATGAATTTATATATTATTTATTAATCTCTTATAGTATTCCTACACTGCACTACTTCCTTCTGCCATTTCCCTCATACAGTATTATTTTAATTTTTATTATCATCTGATATTTAAATCTTTTAAGTTTTTAAAACAAACCCTGGGTTATCTTATACAATAACACAATTATTTTATAAAAATATAAAATTAACCTAGGTATTAAATTTTGTTGTCTACACAATATAAATACTACAATAACTTAACAAAATACATAATTAGTTAGTAGCATCATAGTCTACTATCATAGTTTATAATTCTCACATCTACAGCACAATTCTGTAAGAAGTTCCCTTTACCTTCACATATTACCTCATTGGGTACACGATAACTCACTTGTCACTGTATATCACTTTAATCGTTTATAATGTTTAGTGATACAATTTAGTTTCGAGCTCGTTATAGTTTACCCATTTATGACCTTGATGGTATTACAAAAGTTATCATTTATGGGGACTGGGTTATGTACCGTTACAATATTTGTAAAATTACTGACGTAGAAGGTATTGTAAAATTTGTCTGAGAACCCATAATATCATAGGCGTAACTTGGGAGGGGCAAGGGGGCACTCCCCCCCCCCCAATGTTCCGAGCATTATAAAATTTTGTTTCCAATTGTTACAAATAAAAACTAACAAATAGTCAAACAGGAGACGGGTTCTATACTTGCGAGCACAGTATAAATTTATTATTCTTATTTCTTTCAAAGAAACTTGTAAGGGGAATGTTTGACAGATTTGAATGATAAACGTCAAAATAATATTTCGTTCGAAAAAAAACGCTAGAGACCTAATTAACTGTAATACAATGTGTGTCTTTTACACAAAGACTTGTTTTGGAACACATCATAATGAAGTAATAAGCACAGCTGTATTTCTAGGAATTTGCTCTCTTTACTTCGTCTCTTTTGTAATAATTTAATACATTTTATTAATTTTATTATATAGATGGTCTGACTACGCACTTGAATTTATGAAGCCTTACCCTGCCCTCCCCAAAGTTAGGCCCCAAGTTACGCCCATGCATAATATAATATACAATAATGCAATACGTAATAATACATGACAATACATAATATATCTACAACTATTTGTTTAATCCATATATCATACATAAACGTGTACCCATTAATGGTGGGAAATTTATTTTTTTTTCCAGTGTACCCATTGGAGCTTGGTAATACTGTATACAAGTAACTCCACTTTTAAATATTGATAAAGACGATTCAAAAAAAAATCAATGCACATATATTTTCTTCATCCAATACATTTATTTATTCATTTATATTTTCCATGTCACTAAATACTCATTATATTATCAATTTATTATCTATTCAACAAACAATACAATATACTCAACAATAAAAGCAATACATTTATTTATTCATTTATATTTTCCATGCACACTAAATACTCATTATATTATCAATTTATTATCTAGTCAACAAACAATACAATATACTCAACAATAAAAGCAATATATTTACACATTGTATGCCTTTGTTTTATCCATTTTACAAACAATTTAATAAAGCTTTGCGTGTACAATTTTTGATGTGGTATGTTCGCTTTTTTAATTATTTATTTATTTTGTATAAGACGAGTTTTCCGGCCTGTTTGGCCGTGGTCTATGGTTTAAGGAGCTGTTGAAACGTTTCGTTTGTCAGCCTTTACCAGAGTACTGTGGGCCTGACGTGAACAACCTACGTTCAGGATTTCTTTAAATTCCACTGATGATGGCAGCCACTGCAGCTGTTGAAACGTTTGGTTTGTCATCAGCCTTTACCACAGTACTGTGGGCCTGACGTGAACAACCTACGTTCAGGATTTCTTTAAATTCCACTGATGATGGCAGCCATTGGAGCTGTTGAAACGTTTGGTTTGTCGGCCTTTACCACAGTACTGTGGGCTTGACGTGAACAACCTACGTTCAGGATTTCTTTTTTAAACATTATTTTATACGGTCCAAGTCACTTTATATAGTAATGATTTACCTTATTGAAACCGTCCAGTGACTTCAAGTTGTATATTTATGACGCGTTTCGAGTCATATGACCCTTCATCAGATAGTTATCGCTCACAAGGAGATCATCAAATATTAAAATTCACAAAAACACAAAAAACACACATATGTACAATTGTAAAACCTATACAAACGTCCGACACAGTGCACTGCGTGAGGCCCACTGGACTCTGAGCAAACGCGTGTCACGCCGTGTGTTATCTCATAATCGATTGTAGCGCGGTGTCATATAGCGGGTTTGATTTGAAATTTAAATATGATTTGAAATTTAATAGCGGGATTCGGGATTTCTTTAAATTCCACTGATCATGGCAGCCATTGGGAGCTGTTGAAACGTTTGGTTTGTCATTAAACCATAGACCACGGCCAAACAGCTCGGAAAACTCGTCTTATACAACTGACACCGGCCGTGAAAGCCTTAGAACCATTTTATTTATTTATTTTGTCTACACGTTATCATCCATATTTATGCTTTCCAACTCCCAAGTTTCCCTTAGGGTAGGGTTGATGATGCAACTGTCCGCTAGTATTACAGTCTCAGGTCCGTCAAACCAAGATTGCGATGGTGTTATGTACTCGCCAAAGCTGGTCATGAATCCTCTTTTTATTGCAACCACTTGGTTTAAAAAATCATAACTTGTTACATCGCCTCGCAAATGTACTGTGATCTACAACACAAACAAAATAGATTACTTTTGCATAAATATACATAGATATGTTTTGCATCTTTGCATAACATATTTCGATTCAAAAATAACACATCCAGACTGGCATTATTTTAATTACAAACCTTATAAATATAAATGGGAAAAAGTTTTGTAAGTTTCCGTCAATGAATACGCACAATTCTTCAAGCGATTTCGTCAGTAAATGCTTTAAAATTTGTCTCAATTAATTGAGTAAACTTCAAAAAATCTTTCGCCATTTCATGATTCTGTCACTATTAAATTAAAGATTTGTATACAGTAGAGTATCGTTATCCGAACCTCTCGGGACGAGGGCCCGTTCGGTTAATCGATATTTGCGATAACAGATCGTAAATTGAAAACATTATTTCTCTTTACGAAAACACAGTTTTTCATTAAAAAATCATTTATAACATTCTGTTATGTAATTACAGCAACCTGTATACTGTACTGTAATGTATTACTAAGGCTAAAAATCGTTGAATTAAAACTGAATGTAATTAATAAAAACCAAAAGTTAATTTAAACAAAAATAGAGTTTAATGAAGAAATTTGTGTTAGTGGTTAAAATCACAAACAGAATTATCACTGTTGCACACCACTATAGAAAAATTATTCCGATTAGCGCTTTCAAGCTTCTCAGCTCATCGTCAGATCGGAATTAACAAGCAGACGTAAGACCAAACCCTTCACACCCCCGCCCCCCACTGACCACACACAACAAGCTATAATTCAAATGTCCCTTCCCAACCTCCGAGCCCTGTCACACCCGTCTGGACAGTTACATATTTTTCTAGCACATTCCTTGTGTCTATGTGTTATCCGTCCTCTATCTTTTACTTTTTAATTATACTATAAAATATTTCTTCATTATCAAATTTAGGTTTAGTATTCATTAAATTGTCTAACCCTTTTTCTCTTTCTTTCAATATTTCTAACTCCCCCTAAGCTTCCTTTCAACTGTGTTATTTACTACTTTTACAATTTAATAGTCTTCCAAAGGATAACAAACTTATGGTACTCTTCTATGAAATGTCTTGCATATAACGAATTCGTTGTTCTATTACCTTCTCTACGTTTGTGGTGAGACAACCTGCATACGAATTTCCGTCCTGTCTCACATAAGTACACTTTGTTGCAGTCTTTAAATTTTAATTTATAAATTCCGCTTCTCTGTAATAGTGGGATTGTTTCTATATTTTTATTCCTTATCTTATCAAATACTGTTTCACATTTTTTTAATAACTATATCTACTCCGTATTTATTAAAACGTTGTATATTTTTTCTAGTATGTGATCCTATGTATGTCAATGAGCCTGCATAATTCTTTTGTTCTGGTTCTATTTTAGCTTTTTGTATGTTAATAATTTTCATAACTTTATCCACTATGTTGGTGTTATAAAAAATATATGTTGGTGTTACACTATATATGTTGTTATTAAAAATAGAGTTTAATGACAACGACTGTATAAAATTAATTAAAAACCAGACATTCTGTGACAGACTTCCATTGACACAGTTTGTTTATCAATTGTAAATGTTTTATGGAAGTTTGTTGATGTAAGTGTGTTTATCGATTCGTTGTTTAGCGATTGTAAGGCTGTATGCCTTCAGCGTTTATTTATTACTGTACAGTACTGTAATAACTTATAATATACAATGTTGTATGTTCAGTAAATACCCAATACGCTACACGTTATCCAGTTAGCCTACGTGTGTCAAATACAGTAATGTATAGTTCAGTACATAATTGTACTTTTTATTGAGTTCGAATAATAGATCGTTCGGTTAATGGATGTTAGGATAATCGATGATCTACTGTACAGCTAAAAACGTGATTTTTTCAAGTGTAAATGGGACTTCCCTTCTGTCGAGACACTTTGCTGTCGACACCGCTGTTCGGTCTTAAACAGACGGACAAAGTCAGAAACGAGTGTGTGAAGCCTGGCAAGAACTATGAGTAATAATATAATTGAAATATCGGTATGGAGAACCATACATGACTTCCATGTTCTAGAATTTATATTTAAAATCATTTTCGAAATGAAATATTTCCATAGAAACTACTTCTTTCTACTTCTTGCTTCAGCCTTAACCACAGTACTGTGGTCACTAACATATACCACCTCACGTTAGCGCACTCAATTTTCACTGATGATGGCAGTCGATAGCACTGCCGAAACGTCTGATTTTGCAGAAAACATTGGACCATGGCCAAACGGCCCGGGAAGGAATTTTAACAACAAACTACTTCTTTGTTGCCGATAATGTAGTAGACATATAAAAATTGATCCCTTGCCCCTTCAACTACCATTTTCATTTACATAAAATTACCCCACCCCCTTCAACAACCCTTCTCATTTAGAGATATTTCATCTACCTTTCTACAGTGGATTATTATGACCTTCTTTTCAGGATACTTTATTTACCAAAATTAAGTACTTTACTCTTGTTAAAACATAAAACGTTGCAGGTAAACTACCGCTTCCCCTTAACCGATCTTTACCAAAATCAATAAGCCCCGATTCCTCTACAACTCACCACATATCCAAAATATTATTTGATTCTGTTTGAATTTACGGCAGTTATCGTTCGTCATAGAAAAAATTACTCTTGTTAAAACATAAAACGTTGCAGGTAAACTACCCCTTCCCTTAACCGATCTTCACCAAAGTCAATAGACCTTGAGTCCTCTACAACGTAGGGACGTGTGCAAAATATCGTTTGATTTTGTTTGAATTTGCGGCGGTTATCAGTTATCGTTCGCCATAGAAAAAAATTCTACACACAGACACACACACAGAGACACTTTTCGAAAAATTACTTTTCTTTATGACAGTAGTACAATCAGAATCACCCCTTATCTTGAACACGATTTTTTCGCCATCAACATACTTCCATTTCATTATAGAACATGGAAGTAAAAAAATACAGGGCTCATAAGGTACCAATTAACGTAACTATCTGAAGAATATTAAAAAAATGTATACGAAGAAACGTTCTATTGGATACTGATAAAGTAGCAGTGAAAACATTCAGAGCCAATGGAAATTTTTTAAAACATACCTTAAATATATATTATTTTTCAGGTAAAAATAGCTTCAGGCTAAGACAAAACAAGCTTGCTTTTTCGTAACTGTGTAAATACAAAGATCGGAACAGTGCTGTTGATACTGTCTGGTGACTGACGTCTCTATTTCTACATGCAGCGTCAATTCATGGGGATTTTTGGTAATTGTTCTTTAATTAATAAATTATTATTATTGTGTTTGTAATTATTAAGATTTTCCCAAATATTCATTTTTGACCTTTTTCTATGTTTTTAATTAATTTTATATTTTCAATGTTTGGAAATTGGTGGCTATTATTTAGACAATGTGTGGCTAAATTAGATTTATAAATATTTGGTTTTAAATATGCATTGTGGTGTTGAAGGAATGTATCTAGTAGTTTTTTTCAATTACAATTTGGACATTCTATACAAATAAACAAATATTCTATTTAGAACAAACCCGAATAAAAAAAAAACAAGACGGTCTATTTAAAATTATAAATTTATTAAAAAATAAAAATGAATAAAATATAAACAATAAATATTTCAAATATACCGAGAAAACAGCTGCTGAAGAAAATAAGCATTAAAACAATCGTTAACTAATCATCCTAAATCGATTATTATCAGTTATTTTACATTAAAAGCGATACAAATTCGATTATTCGTTAATTTCTATATTAACATAGAATTATTTCGATTGTTACTAATTTACTTACAAACCTCTGATGATACTGATATTTTTCAGTGAAACGTGCGTCAGGTGTTAAAAAGAAAAAATATACGAAATTACTACTTGCAGAAGAAAGAAATTGAATAACATCATAAATTTATATTTATATATATATATATATATATATATATATATATATATATTGTAACAAGCCGCTGTTATGCGGTTACAAATAAATATTTCTGTACTGTACAAAAAAAATTTTAATTTAATTTAAAAAAAACTTTTTTCAAAACAAAATTTTTGTTTGTTTATTGTTTGAATAATTAATAAATAATTCTTGTTATGTGGTTTCGTCGAAAATTTAAAATTCTGTAAGTTTTTTATGTCAATATATTCACTTCTGGTTAACTGTAAATAAATCTGGAGTTAATAAGATTGTCTCACTTCACTAATCGATTGGCGATTTTCTTCTATGCTCCAGTATATTACTCTCCTTTAGTAATGGTTGCCTTCCAGTAAGTCCTGTAGTTAATGAAAACTCTTATATTAACTTGTGAAATAAATTTAAAACCAGATGATTGAATTATTACTATTTATTGACAATTATTATGAAAATATCGATTTAAAATCGATATGTATATAAAGCTCGACTCTTTCACAGGGATAATCGATTTTCAATACAGATTATATTATATGAATATTTTCGAATGGTTCTTTTAACGGTTATAATTATAATAGTCAGAGAAGGGGCAAGTATAGAAAGTATAACATTAACAAAATAAATCTTAATAATTAATAAATGACAAAGTTATTTATGATATATAATGTTTATAAAATTGAATTTGTCAAACCAATGCAGTGGCGATGAATCTTTGCTGGCGGACACTTTGCATGCTGGCAGTTCCAAAATGGCTGCTCGCCTCCTTGTTGAAGTAAACCGAGAAAGGCGTGGCTGTAATTTCTGACAATAAAGTTGCCTTCACAACTGCTTTCTGATCTCCGTAGGATTTAATAATGTCTATTGTGTTGTTAGAGGTGTCCTGGTTAAGTGTTCTGTGTTCACTGACTTTAAATGTTTTATATTTGGTGTGTTCACTTTTGTCTGTGTGTGGCGAAAAATCATGAAGTTCGTTGTAATGTGAATTATTAAAGTTTGATAGTTTTATGGGTTTATTTCACTTGTATTCGGTTACGTATTGTTTGTTTTCACTGTTTGTGGTGGTGTTGTGCACTGATTATATGTTTAATATACCAATTTCGGTAACTCTCGGTTGTACACGGCATGAAATGCCTAACCTTTATATGCCATTAAAATTCGCTATACAGATTCTTAGCGCGATCTTAAATCAACCGTTCGCTTCGAATGTTAATTAAGAACTGTTTTACTTCCTTCGTCTCCTGAAATATCTTGCCAAGTTAATATTAGAAAAGTATTGTTTCAAATATATTTCACTTCCTATTCATGTGATTATAAAATACATTATATTCAGAATATTTTTTGGTTATTGATTACTTTCGTGAACTAGTAATTACATAATTGATTTCTTTAACTCCTTCTGCTTAATTTGACATCCAATAGTCCATCTTTATTAAGTTTTTTGTTAAAATTGCTATATTTCTGTCTTTTGGAAATATAGGCTCAATATCTGCTTCCTGTTCTTGTCCAAAATTTTAGCCATCTTATGTGTAATAAATATGATTATAATAAATTTCAGATTGATATAAATCTTATCTTTCGTTAATTTCTTATAAATTTATCAATTGATCCTTCTTTTAGTTATTATTCATGAATTTACTATTCCTCCTTTGAAATTGTTAGGTATTCAATTTTGAAAATTTTTAATAATTTTATACATCTTTTTATATTATTCTTTTAAAGTATAGTTTCAATTTTAAATAGTTGGTGATTGATTCACCTTATATAAATCTCATTAGTTTGCTTGGTTTATTAAACTTCCTTACTCAATTATAATGTTATTTGGAATTCCTTATTTTGGCCTAGATTTTATTATTTTACATATACTGTTTTTCAAATAATGTTATTTCTATACCCCTTCTGACTTTCTAAAGTTAACACAATATTAAATAAAATTTTCTTATATAACTATTGGTACATGTAGCAATGTATTCATGCTCATAATACAAAAACAATATTGAAAATTAATTTCTAGTCTCTAAAGTTAGACATTTTATTTTGAACTATTTTTAAAGATACATAACAAACATTTTATAAACTGGTATAGTATACATACATAAACATTTCAGGCTGTATGAACACTGTTATATTAATAAACATTCTTATACCAATTATAATTCTTATTCTATTACCACTTTGAAATGTGGAGTTCATTGGCTTTTAAGACAAACATAATTAACCATTTCAATTTTTTTTTTTTAATTTTTTGTTAAACTTAATATAATTGCAGTCCTTTCTGTTTATATTGTATATTACATATTTAATCCCCTGTCACTGTAATTATTCCCCCACCTACTCTCTTTATCATTTGCATTTCAAAGAATGTTTTTTGATAAAAAGTGGCCTCTTCTATGAAACATTAGAAATATTTTCACAGCAATATTTCATGACATGTTATCTCTGTAATTATATAAAATATAAAAGTTATTTAATAGCACATAGTTCAAGTAACAGTTACACCTTTACTTGAAGTTTATTTTATTTAAATCACTTGCACTGGTTCACTTACACTGTTGGGTCTGACTTATATTTGAGTTCTACAATATTCTAAGACCAAACTTTTAGTTATATGGACTGTGAAGATTTGTTTATTTTATTATATAATAACTTTAGTTGGTGCACTTCTATTCACACTACTAAATACTTTTGTTTTATAATTAATTTACATTTCTATGAGGTTTTGGGGTGTTATACTTTCTTTGAGTGACATTAAAATTTGGTTCGGGGTTTGTTTTTGTTATTAATAGGTTTATCATGGGTATTCCTCGTAGTCCTCCCATCCTATATCTTCTTTCCTTCATTTCTTCCTTCTTGGGTTTTCCAAGGTAATTTGGTTTCATTTTGTCCGTTGGTTGGTTCGGGGTATCTTCTTTATTACCTGCTCCTAACCTACCTGGGTATTATCCTGATTTTATATTAGTTTCTTCGGATTTAATTTTCTTGATACTTTTTTGTTGCGTTTTTATGATTTAATTACTTTTTTCCTTTATGGTGGCATTTTTCTTTGACGTTTAATTATTTTCATTTGAATGTTCTTTTGAGTTATTTGTAATTTAAATGTATTTATGATCATAATGGAATTATTACTTAGTGGATTATCTGTCATGCTACAGATTGCCCTCCTCCAGAAGTGATTAGTTCAGACTATACTTGGTTTGTCTGAAATAATTGCTTACGATAATTATTATATTTTTTATTATTCTTGACTTCCTTTCATTTCTAAATTTTTTCTCCTCTATATTCGAGCTTACATCTATTTCATTCTTAATTGATCTTCCTTGATAGTAATAGTCATCTGAGTTTCATATTTATTATTTTATTTTCATTTTTCTTCTTGGTGTTTTATCCCTGGGATATTTATTCCCTATCATTCCTTAACACGTGAGCTGAGGCAGTTCAGAGAGGTACTGTAGGCTACATACTCTGCTGGCCAATACTTCACTTCTAATTGAGTACAGAGGCAAATCATCTTTGCTCAAAAACATATTAATACTGCTGGACTTATCTACAGACAGTTATTAAAAAAATTATTTAAGATCCACTTTATGACTATTTAAAAAAAATATCTTTGGATACTTCACTTCGTATATTGCTCAGAGATTTTAATATTCCTATCTCAGTTATTCTTCTGACTTGTTAGCTTTATGGTTATCTCAATTCTTATTATGGTGGGAAGCTCTTTTATTAATATAATTATCATTGTTTATTCTAATATAAAGTTTTTGTTACTATTTCTTTATTCTTCTCTGGTTTTTATTACAATCTGCTTCTGTTTATTGATAGCATATATTTTATGATATTTTTTGTTTGTTTCTTAGCTTTTATTCATTCCACTAGTTCCATGTTCTAGCACTTTCTTCTAATTGTCTTTATTACACTCGACACTTATTTCATGATCATACTCATTAGTGATTTATTTAATTACATTTATTTTTTGTTCCTTTTCTCAAATTACTTCTCTCTGATTTTTTTATTCAAATGAATTTTTTAATTAATTTTTTAATGAGGTCATTGTTTCTCTTCGTATTACTACACAGTGTTATTATTTTTATTTCAACACAAGTTTATTCATTTAATCGCATCACTGGTTTTTATTTCCTTTTATTTAATTTCATAGAATGTTTTTGTAAATCATTGGTTGTAATTTGACATTACTATATATTTTAGAATTGATTTCTTTTATTCTAAATTCTTTTTCTTTTATTTATCATAAATATTTTTCATTAATACTTTGTAATTTGATATTACAATAGATTTGAATTTTGTTGACTTTAACAAAATTCTTTTCTTTTTATTCCATAATAGTTTTTTCATAAATAGTTGTAGTAAGGTGATCCTACTTTATTTTAGAATTTAGTGGTTTTATTACTCCTCATGATATTTTTTCATGGAAGCCTGGTTATATACACCTTTGATTCTACCAGAACCCATCTCCTTTATCTCATAAGTATTATTATTTTTGTCCATGGAGACTATATAGGGTCCAGTGTATAATAGTAACAACTTCTTTGTTATTCCTTCCAGTGAGCTGGGTAATTCCCGATTTTTCAATAATACCCTTTCACCACTTGTATAGGTTATCATTTTACCCATACCTTTTTGATATTTGTTTCGCCGTTTCTCCTGGTCTTCGGCCACCTTTTTGTAAAATTTTATTTTGTAAAAAGTATAAATATTATCTCTTGGGAACTCTAATATTTCTTCGATCTCTCTTGGGGGTTGTTTCTCGTACATGGCGGAGTATGGGGTAATTCCTATGGCTGGGTGGTGTGCCAAGTTGAGGAATTCTTCTGTGGCTTCTAGATAGTCTTGCCACCTCCTCTGTTGATTGTGGCAATATGTTCTTAATATCCGCCCCACTTCTCGTAATACTCTCTCTGCCGGGTTACTGCTCGGGTGGTAGACCGAGGTTTTGTAAGTACGAACACCCATAGATAGTAGGGTATCCCGCCATTTTTCCCCTTGAATTGGGTTCCGTGATATGTAATGATCGAAACTGGTTTTCCGACGGTTGGGAAGTACTGGTCGGTTAATATTCCGAGAATTTTATTAGTAGTTGCCCGATTTGCTGGGTATAGCTTGACGAGCTTAGTGAAATGGTCCATCACGATTATCAGATACTTATATCTGTGACGACCACCACTGCGGGGAAATGGCCCGCAGATGTCCAAGAATACTTTTTCCAACTTTGCCTGTGATGTTATTGGAATCATTTGGCCTTCCTTTTTCTCATTATTAGATTTAACGAGTTGGCAAATGTGGCAACCTTTTATATTCTTCCGGACCTTCCGGTTGACATCTTTCATGTGGCAGCTCTCCTCCAGGGCCTTTATCACCTTTAAGGCGTCCATATGCCCATATCGAATATGATAATTAATTATTATCTCCCTTTCGATATGGGTTGGAATGATTACCTTCCATGTCTCCTTCCTTAAAGATGGTTTAATGAATAGAATATCGTTATTAATTTGATAATATCGGGCGATAATTTCATCACCTGCTTCTAATCGATTCTTAATATTTCTTAATTTCGGGTCTCCTTGTTGGTGGGTGTTCAGGTTAGTTATTAATGTGGCTAGATCGGCTCTGGTGCTAAGAATGTGGTATATCTTGAGAACACTTTCTTTCTCTCCCTCGAATGTTTGCTTTTCGATGTCAATTCGTGACAATACGTCCGCAACGATATTCTTCTTTCCTGGGATGTACTCCCACTTAAGATTGTATTCTTGTAGTACCAGTATCCACCGGGTCAACCTTCCGTGACTCAGTTTGCACCTCCTCAGGAACGATATGGACTTATGGTAAACGATATGGTCGGTCCGGACGGTAACGGGGTAACCTAGGATGTAGGTGCGGAATTTGCCACACGCGAACACTACACTTAACAGTTCTTTCTCAGTGACGTGGTAGTTCTTTTTGCACTGGTTTAATGCTCTACTTGCGAAGCAAATCACGAGATGTTCGTCCTCCTCATCCTCTTCATATAGCGTTGTGCCGAGGCTAATGTCGCTGGCATCGCAATTTTGGAAGAAAGGTTTACTGAAATCCGGATGGCGAAGTATTATAGGTTCGAGAAATTTTTCTTTAATCAGTTGTAATGTCTCGTTCTGCTCTATACCCCAGATCCATTTACTTTTAGATGACAGTTGCGGTTGAAATCTGGCGGTCAATTCAGAATACTTTTCCTGGAACTTTCAATAGTAATTACATAGTCCCAGGAACGACTATAATTGCCTTCTATTCTTTGGTGCCGGAAATTTCTGAATCGCTTCTACCTTTTCGGCCGACGGTGAGATTCCTTGGTCATTTAATTTAAAGCCCAAGAACTGAATTTCCTTGGCAAAGAATTGAGACTTTTCTAGTTTGAACGTGATGTTATTCGCAGCCAATTTCTTCAGCACATGTTCCACACGGTAGCAGTGTTCCTCCCATGTTTCTGAGGTCACAAGCAAATCATCTACATACACGGTTGTGAATTGTAGTGCTTCTTGGCCAAGTATCTGGTCCATGCAGTGCACAAAGACGGCGACCGAATTCACGAGTCCAAAGGCCAATCTCTTAAACTGGTAGTTACGCCCTTCGAATATGAATGCCAGATACTGGCGACTCTGTGGGTGCAATTCCACCTGACAGTAGCCGCACACCGTGTCCCAGGTACTAAAGTACTTGGTACCGTGGAAACGTTTTAAGATCTTTTCTATCTCACCGGGCGAAGTCCTGTCATTAACAATCATCTTATTGATTTCTCGCGCATCTAGGCAAAGACGGACTTGTCCGTTTTTCTTAGGAATAGCCACGATAGGACTGGTGTATGGGGATTGGCTACTCTCTATTATGTCACGGTTAATCATCTTACTTATTTCAGCTCTTACAGCTTCCTTTCGTGATTGCGCGATGGGGTATGACTTCCGGTTAAAGTCCACTGTATCTCGAAATTGTAGAGTACACTGGTAGTTTTTTACTTTACCGGGCTCGTCTGAAAATACTGATCGGTATTGTTCATAAATTTTTATTAATTTATCCGCTTGGTGTATTTGCAACCTTTCCCTTGTAATACCGCCCCGGAAATCCCTGATTTCCTGGATTTTTGGGACCATAATTCCTCATTAGAGTTACCGTCTATTATCCGCTCAATCATAGGAGTATTGTTTATATAATTGATTTTATGGATTTGTTGGTGGATATCGCTGGGAATTACTGTATAGCTACCAACCAAGTCAGCAGTCCAAGTTTGTCCATTTGTAAAAAGTGATAATTTCTCCGTTCGTAAATCGATTATGGCGGAGTTCCGTCTGAGCACATCGCACCCCACTAATATGTTAAATGGCAGCCCTGTTGCCACTAAGAATTCCATGTCAATCGCTATACCACAGCTAATCACGTTGGCTGAAACTTGTCTTCTTATCGTCTTGTTTTGGCGGCCGGTGGCACCTAGTAAAATAATATTATTCAACGGCAATGTCGGTAACACTCTTCTGCATTCCCTTTGTATTCTCTCCAATTCTGTCGTACTAATTATAGAGACATTGGAACCAGTATCGATCATTAAATTGGCGGGGACTCCTTCTACATCCGCATTGATATGTATTATTTCATTATTTATATTATTGTTGGGGCTAGTATCATCCTCCTCCAATAGCTCGTGTCGAAGGTTTTTTAAATAATTGCAACCTATTATTGTAATACGATTTGTATCAGTTGCTCTTGGCAACTCATTTATATACCCAGGAGTTAGGAGCAGTAATGGGTCTAGGTTATTTATTACTGCCTCCTCCCGTTTAAATGTTCGATATCATCGTTATTATGTGTCGCACTGATTGAGGCATCAGTCGGGATACCTTGAGTGGGTCCCTGCCGCTCTGTGCGATGATCCAACGGTTGTTCGCGGTTTGTCTGCCGTTCCGTATTCTCTAAACTTGTACTCCGTCTAGTCTGATTATACCTTGGTTCGTCACGTTCTCGGCTCCTCCGCCGATCCTCATATTCATGGTAACTGTTGCGTCGCTGATGGTAGTACCTACGTTGGCGACCGTCTTCAGCTCGTATGAAGTTCACTCTCGGTCTAGAAAACCTATTATTACTATTATTATTATTTGTTTGATACCCACGATTATTATTATAATAACGTTCATTGTTATTATAGTTGGGGTTTCTCTGACTATTAACGTTGGGGTTTGGGTAATATGGGTTTCTATTACCCTGATAACCATTATTAGTTCGATTATTATTTTGATTACCTTGAACGTGGTTATTGTTATTATTATTATTGTTGTTATTGTTGTTATTACTTGGTGGATTGGCGCGGTTTCCCTGGTATCCGTTGTTGTTGCTGTTGGTACCGTTGTTGGTATACGGATAGTTCCTGGGTTCTGGCCGATCATTCCTCCTCCGGCTTTGCCGGTAATACTCCTCGTTCTCATAATTTTCGAGAAGTTCTGTCATGGCCTGTATGGTCTTGATTTGGCTGCCTCTCCTTGCTCGAATTACCTCTTCATCATAGTGATATGATAACTTGTTTATGAGGCATTCTTCTGGTATGGCTGGTTCCAAATGCTTAGCCATACATACTTTGCCGAGGAAGTATGCCGTCATTGAGCTACCCACCTGTTGTTTGTAACGGCCGTGACAGGTATTGTCACGTATCAAATTTTGGGTAGTCTCAGACCAGTATTTCGCTTTAAATAAGCTCTTGAACTGCTGGTAATCTTCGATATCACTACGGTTGGCCATCCACCAATGATCGGTCATTTCTCGGAATGATTCGTCTAACAACTCCCGGTTGTTTACCCATCTGTTGCCCCTATGTTTGGCCATGTACTCCTCTATTCGGGCCAAGAACTCCATGGGCTTTCTTTTATACTGGCGGAAGTTCAACCACTCTCGATTCTCATTTATGGGGAATTGTGTGAAGTTTGTTGGTCGGTTTCGGATCACTTCCATCTCTTCCTGGCTCTGCCGCACTTGACCGGTGATATTGGTCATCACCGCTTCCATCCCGTCGCATCTTTCTGTAACATGGTTACGCACCTTACTTATTTCCTCCTGTGTTTCTTTTCGGTTTTCTTCCAACCTTGTCTTATGGTGTTCCTTGATCTGGGTAATTTCGGTATTTATTTCTTCCCTGACTTCCTGTACTTCACTCTCAGTTTGGCGACATCTTTCGTCAACTTCCCTGATTTGTTGGTTTATTATTATTGTTTCTTGTTCCAATTTTTTATTTATAGCTTTCTTATTGTCGTTGATTTTCCTGTTCAACTCTTCCTTCGCCAACTCTATTCTCTCGTCTACCTTGTTTATGTTTTCCTGGTTGACTTCTCTTAATTCTTCTCTCAGTAGTTGGTTATCCTCTCCCAATTCTTCCAACCTCTCCCCATCTTCTCTTCCATTTTCTTGTTATTTTCTCTTAATTCTTTCTTTAATTGTTGGTTGTCACTTTCTATCTTCTTACTGGTTTCCTCTATCTTCTCTTCCATCTTCTTACTGTTCTCTTCCATCTTCTTACTGTTTTCTTCCATCTTCTTACTGTTTTCTTCCATTTTCTTACTGCTTTCCTCAATTCTTTTATTAGTGTTTTCAATCTTTCGACCCAATTCTTCCTTTGTAGATTGGTTATCTTCCTTCAAATCTTCCATCTTCTTATTCAAAGATTGGTTATCCTTTTTCCTTTCCTTGTAGTTTTCCTCCATCTTCTCTTCCAAATTCTTACTGGTTTCCTCAACTCCCTTATTGGTATTTTCTATTTTATTACCCAATTCCTCCTTTGTGGATTTGAATGCTCGTAGGAACATTTCCATCATTTGGTCCAACTTTGTACCTTCTGTTGTTTGGGATCTCTCTAGCTCCTTCTCCTGGAGATTGACCTCCCCTGTTTGCGTTGGTACTTCAGGTTGTTCCTCTGGTGGTGCGGGTTGTTTAGGTTCCACCGCGTTTAAAAACGTTTCCACATTTTCTACGGGTGTTGCCTCCTTGTTTCCCATATCGATTTCCTTGTCGGCCTCTGCAGCCCGTTTCTTAGAAGTCGCACGACGTTGCATGTTTCCTCCTTCTTGACGGTATAACCGCTGCCAAGCTTAATTAGTAATTGGGTAATTTACTGTAGTCTTCCAATCGCTAATTAAAGCCCTCTAGTTGGACGCCAATTTGTAACAAGCCGCTGTTATGCGGTTACAAATAAATATTTCTGTACTGTACAAAAAAATTTTAATTTAATTTAAAAAAATTTTTTTCAAAAAAAATTTTTATGTTTGTTTATTGTTTGAATAATTAATAAATAATTCTTGTTATGTGGTTTCGTCGAAAATTTAAAATTCTGTAAGTTTTTTATGTCAATATGTTCACTTCTGGTTAACTGTAAATAAATCTGGAGTTAATAAGATTGTCTCACTTCACTAATCGATTGGCGATTTTCTTCTATGCTCCAGTATATTACTCTCCTTTAGTAATGGTTGCCTTCCAGTAAGTCCTGTAGTTAATTAAAACTCTTATATTAACTTGTGAAATAAATTTAAAACCAGATAATTGAATTATTACTATTTATTGACAATTATTATGAAAATATCGATTTAAAATCGATATGTATATAAAGCTCGACTCTTTCACAGGGATAATCGATTCTCAATACAGATTATATTATATGAATATTTTCGAATGGTTCTTTTAACGGTTATAATTATAATAGTCAGAGAAGGGGCAAGTATAGAAAGTATAACATTAACAAAATAAATCTTAATAATTAATAAATGACAAAGTTATTTATGATATATAATGTTTATAAAATTGAATTTGTCAAACCAATGCAGTGGCGATGAATCTTTGCTGGCGGACACTTTGCATGCTGGCAGTTCCAAAATGGCTGCTCGCCTCCTTGTTGAAGTAAACCGAGAAAGGCGTGGCTGTAATTTCTGACAATAAAGTTGTCTTCACAACTGCTTTCTGATCTCCGTAATATTTAATAATGTCTATTGTGTTGTTAGAGGTGTCCTGGTTAAGTGTTCTGTGTTCACTGACTTTAAATGTTTTATATTTGGTGTGTTCACTTTTGTCTATGTGTGGCGAAAAATCATGAAGTTCGCTGTAATGTGAATTATTAAAGTTTGATAGTTTTATGGGTTTATTTCACTTGTATTCGGTTACGTGTTGTTTGTTTTCACTGTTTGTGGTGGTGTTGTGCACTGATTATATGTTTAATATACCAATTTCGGTAACTCTCGGTTGTACACGGCATGAAATGCCTAACCTTTATATGCCATTAAAATTCGCTATACAGATTCTTAGCGCGATCTTAAATCAACCGTTCGCTTCGAATGTTAATTAAGAACTGTTTTACTTCCTTCGTCTCCTGAAATATCTTGCCAAGTTAATATTAGAAAAGTATTGTTTCAAATATATTTCACTTCCTATTCATGTGATTATAAAATACATTATATTCAGAATATTTTTTGGTTATTGATTACTTTCGTGAACTAGTAATTACATACTTGATTTCTTTAACTCCTGCTTAATTTGACATACAATAGTCCATCTTTATTAAGTTTTTTGTTAAAATTGCTATATTTCTGTCATTTTGGAAATATAGGCTCAATATCTGCTTCCTGTTCTTGTCCAAAATTTTAGCCATCTTATGTGTAATAAATATGATTATAATACATTTCAGATTGATATAAATCTTTATCTTTCCTTAATTTCTTATAAATTTATCAATTGATCCTTCTTTTAGTTATTATTCATGAATTTACTATTCCTCCTTTGAAATTGTTAGGTATTAAATTTTGAAAATTTTTAATAATTTTATACATCTTTTATATTATTCTTTTAAAGTATAGTTTCAGTTATAGTAGTTGGTGATTGATTCACCTTATATAAATCTCATTAGTTTGCTTGGTTTATTAAACTTCCTTACTCAATTATAATGTTATTTGGAATTCCTTATTTTGGCCTAGATTTTATTATTTTACATATACTGTTTTTCAAATAATGTTATTTCTATACACCTTCTGACTTTCTAAAGTTGACACAATATTAAATAAAATTTTCTTATATAACTATTGGTACATGTAGCAATGTATTCATGCTCATAATACAAAAACAATATTGAAAATTAATTTCTAGTCTCTAAAGTTAGACATTTTAGTTTGAACTATTTTTAAAGATACATAACAAACATTTTATAAACTGGTATAGTATACATACTGCAACGAATCACAGGATCATGATAGGCGGGGCAAGTTCATATATTACACAGACAATGGACATTCATATTATATTGGTAGATGGTTAAGTTTGGTTGTTATCAATTGTATTTAGTAAGGTTAAGGGTTTAGTTTAGAAAAACTGTGCATTATTATTTATGGTTATTCATGTACTGTGTTAGTGGAAATGTGCGCGCGTGCGCGAGTGGGAAACGTTTCCCGGGCGGTGCGTGATGTATTATCGTTGTTTTGACATTAGCTGGACTGAGACATGTGTATCGCTACAATCCCTATACCTGTCGGACTATTGTTTACGTTCATGTATATTATTAGTATGTAGGCAGTCATGCATGAGATACGAGTAGTCTGATTACCGCTATGCATGCTGTTACAAAGTAAATGCATTCTACTGCATGAAAAGTGCATGGTCATTTATACTAACCATGTGACTTCCATCCACCAATAGAATGCGGACTGGTGGTTGGAAATTTTCTTAAGCCTGTCGTTACAAGCAGTTCTTCTACGCCATCTACCGCGAACGGAACGTGCACTCCTTGTACAAGATTCTACCGCTTGCAAGGTGTTGTAAAAACTATTCGTCGTTAGTGAAACGGGAAGACTCAGAAATGTGTGTGTAGTACATTTGCACACATCAGTGTTTTAACGCATTGTGCGAAAAATTACAAGCAGTTCTTCACTGCTGCTACCGCGAACGGTACATACAATCCTTGTACAAGACTCTACCGCTTGCAAGGATTTGTTAAGACTTTTCGGGGATAGTAACGCGTGTGACGCATAACAATTGATTTTATATCTTTACACACGATATTAATATTGTAGTATTACGTGTGTAAGAAGTGAGTGTAACTGTATCACTGTGCGAGAGTTTCCGCAGTGACAGTATCATTAATTGTTACGCAATTGTTCCACCAAGACGTTTCCGTGCTAGTGCAAGATTTCCTCATAGGGTGGTCTGCTGATCGCGGTAGACCTTGGTATTCGCGAGAACACTTGAAGAAGCCGGAGAGGTATAAGCTCAATATACCGTTATTGATTAAACTCACTGTCACCTGAGATATTACTTGGTCTTAAACTCTATATAAGTTTGGCGAGTAATAAAATCCGTAGTACCGTTGTGTGCGAAGTGTCGGATTCATCGTGGGAATTGCAGGACATCAGCCCAGCTGTTACAGGACATCAGCCCAGCTGTTATAGGACATCAGCCCAGCTGTTATAGGACATCAGCCCAGCTGTTACAGGACATCAGCCCAGCTGTTACAGGACATCAGCCCAGCTGTTATAGGACATCAGCCCAGCTGTTATAGGACACCAGCCCAGCTGTTATAGGACACCAGCCCAGCTGTTATAGGACCAGCCCAGCTGTTACAGGACGCCAGCCCAGCTGTAAACGTTTCTGGTGAAACGTCTGTCATTTGTAAGCCACACCTGACGAACCAACTATACCGCAAAGACCGGCCCTTCTCTTCAACAACATCATCGTGGGAGTCTTCTTATGTAACGTATCACGTCTTGCGTATGAACATTATTTAACATTTTAAAAGAAAGACTCTATATCAAACATTACATTCTGTACATTTCAAATATACCATATAAACTATAACTTGTGTTTGTACAATAAATAATCTTAAACCCTCCAATATAGACTTGTAATTTGAAATACACATACTATCATATCCTATGCGCCAATAGTTTAGTAATTTGTGTTGTCGCATAGAGATATTTTGGCGCTTAGCAACGTAGGGCTCGTTAAATAGCGGTAAATTTACGCTATTACATATTTGTCTATGAATATAAAATTTGTTGGAAAAATCCGACGTATAAATATAATTAGCATAATAATTGTATGTGTATTGTGCATATGAAAAGCTGAGGATATAATTTTTCAAGTGTGCATATTCTCTTGTATATCATATATGAACAGATTTTATCAGTATATTGGAGGTTGATTATTAGTTGTTGTATGTTAGATAAGGTATTTACATGTTGATGTTTTGAACTGCTTTCTGTGTCCATATAAACTGGTTACCATATGTTCTAATCTTGTTGTGATAATAATAACTTGCTTTGCGTATAAATCAATAAGTTTAAATTTACTAAATTTTAAATTAATTTGTGATCACTATGTCGAATAAAAAAGAGCTTATAGAATATTTAAGGGCCAGGGCACTTGATGATAAAACCATATCTGAGCAGAGTAGAGCCGTTAGGCGGAAATTCTGGGATAGAATTGAAAGTAATATTAACGAGGCAACTCGCTTAGGGCATAGTATTTCGTTGTTCGATATGGTCGGAGATATGGATGTTGCATGCAATTATAGTGAAGATGACGAAAGTGAAATTAGTAATAGCAACACTATTAGTCCAGAACATACTTCAGATAATTGCTGCGGGGAGATGAAAGCCGTGGAAGAAGAGATGATATCGGATATACAAGGAGTTTCAGAGGAAAGTAAAGCCAGGGATGAGGAGATGATAGCCATTAGGCAGGAATTTTGGGAAGAAATGGACGCCGACAGAGAGGAGAGGATGGCGAAACTACAGGAAATATCAGCTGATATTGAAGCAGATTTATCTGTTGAGAATATTGCACCGTGTGATAATTTTGAAGTACCTAATGTCCTTGTGGGACATACTCTCAAAGAAAGTAATATGGAAGTTAACCAAGATGTGACATCTGAAGGATTAAAGGAGAACAGTAGCGTAGCAGGTGAACTTGAAAGTGATTATACAGAAACCACCTTATTAGGGCCTAGTAGTTCGTATCTCGGTAAAGTCGAATGTTTAGAATCTGCATCGGATTGTAGTGAGGCTCACAGAAATGAAATTAGTAGTAACAACACTGTTAGTCTGGAACATACTTCAGGTAAGTGCTGTGGTGGGGTGATATTTTGTAGTGTAACAGATATAGCATGCGAGAACCGTGAACATATGATAGGATCTGAAGCTATCATGGATGCGGACAGTGTATGCATAACACATAAAATTTCCGAACCAGTAGTAGAGCCTGGAACTAGTATGGATACTAACGGTGCAGGTATTTATGACTTATGGCCTGATGATGAGGTACTAGAAGAATCAATATCAGGTACTGAGGTGTTTACTGAGGACGGAGAGGTGAATGATACTGGTGACAATAAGGTGACAACAATTATGGTAAATAATAATGAACCGCCGCGTAATCAGTTTCATGTTCAAACACCACAAAATCAGCCGCAATCACAACAACATAAAAATACAACTCAGCAGATTAATACCAACTTATTAGCGACAGTTACTGGAAATGATTTAGTTGAAAAGCAGTTCAATCAATCAAGTATGAAAAATGTTAGTTATAAGAATGAAACTGTTATGTATGGCCTATATCCTGCAGCAATTAGGGATAATTTAATGTATAATAATGATAATAGTAGTAGATATGAGGGTAATATTAATATTGAAAATGGCACCGATCTTGTGGTCGAAGCAAAAATTAGGGGTTATGTTGGCGAGATATTGTTTGACAGCGGCACAGGAATATCGCTGTTGGACGAGCAGTTGCTAAAGAGGTGTAAAACCCACTTTATACAAAGGCCGATTCTGCCGGTATGTCACACAGGGATAAATTCAGGAGCGTGTGGGTCGCAGGTAATTAAAAAACAGGCAATTAAAGCAACATACGAGCAGGATACGGAAGTAGATGCGACCGTCCTTGGAGTTAAAAAACTCGGACATAATATGATTTGGGAAGTTGATAAATTGAATAAACGGCATGCTGCATTGGAAGTTCAGAAAGAATTGTTGCCAGCTAAAGTTGATTGTCGACCTCACGTTATCAGACTGGGACGCTCGAAAGATAAGATAACGAGTAACTCACCGACCCCCAAGGTTCAGTTAATGAGTTGCGAGATAAGGCAATTACGGCGTATATTAAACAAATTCAAATCTGTATTTCCAAGTAAACGTGTGCGTTTCAAAACTGAGAAAAATTTATACAAAAAACTCAGAAATAAATGTCAGGATATAGGGGTAAGAATGTGTAGTGATTTAAATATGTCAATTCAGGTTTAAATGTTGTATGTAAGATGGCTCTGTGAATGAACAATAATCTAGTTTTGATAAGGAATGTTGTCTGTGTACCCTATGACCCTGCATAAGATTTCGTTATCTGTGTTTCAAGAACATGTGTGTTTGTTTTGGTTTGAAGGTTACCACGTGTCTTTTGATTTGATGCTTCTGTCAAAGTGACAGTTGGAAATGTTAGTATTAATTGAGGATGTTTATTTGATTTTAGTTTGAGGGTATTATTATTATTTCAGGATTAGGAAGTTGTTTTGGTTATATTGAAAAAAAAAATTTTTTTATTTTTTGTTAGTTAACTAAAGAAAAAAAAAAAAAAATTTTTTTTGTGCGGGAAGGAGTTAATCCTGCAACGAATCACAGGATCATGATAGGCGGGGCAAGTTCATATATTACACAGACAATGGACATTCATATTATATTGGTAGATGGTTAAGTTTGGTTGTTATCAATTGTATTTAGTAAGGTTAAGGGTTTAGTTTAGAAAAACTGTGCATTATTATTTATGGTTATTCATGTACTGTGTTAGTGGAAATGTGCGCGCGTGCGCGAGTGGGAAACGTTTCCCGGGCGGTGCGTGATGTATTATCGTTGTTTTGACATTAGCTGGACTGAGACATGTGTATCGCTACAATCCCTATACCTGTCGGACTATTGTTTACGTTCATGTATATTATTAGTATGTAGGCAGTCATGCATGAGATACGAGTAGTCTGATTACCGCTATGCATGCTGTTACAAAGTAAATGCATTCTACTGCATGAAAAGTGCATGGTCATTTATACTAACCATGTGACTTCCATCCACCAATAGAATGCGGACTGGTGGTTGGAAATTTTCTTAAGCCTGTCGTTACAAGCAGTTCTTCTACGCCATCTACCGCGAACGGAACGTGCACTCCTTGTACAAGATTCTACCGCTTGCAAGGTGTTGTAAAAACTATTCGTCGTTAGTGAAACGGGAAGACTCAGAAATGTGTGTGTAGTACATTTGCACACATCAGTGTTTTAACGCATTGTGCGAAAAATTACAAGCAGTTCTTCACTGCTGCTACCGCGAACGGTACATACAATCCTTGTACAAGACTCTACCGCTTGCAAGGATTTGTTAAGACTTTTCGGGGATAGTAACGCGTGTGACGCATAACAATTGATTTTATATCTTTACACACGATATTAATATTGTAGTATTACGTGTGTAAGAAGTGAGTGTAACTGTATCACTGTGCGAGAGTTTCCGCAGTGACAGTATCATTAATTGTTACGCAATTGTTCCACCAAGACGTTTCCGTGCTAGTGCAAGATTTCCTCATAGGGTGGTCTGCTGATCGCGGTAGACCTTGGTATTCGCGAGAACACTTGAAGAAGCCGGAGAGGTATAAGCTCAATATACCGTTATTGATTAAACTCACTGTCACCTGAGATATTACTTGGTCTTAAACTCTATATAAGTTTGGCGAGTAATAAAATCCGTAGTACCGTTGTGTGCGAAGTGTCGGATTCATCGTGGGAATTGCAGGACATCAGCCCAGCTGTTACAGGACATCAGCCCAGCTGTTATAGGACATCAGCCCAGCTGTTATAGGACATCAGCCCAGCTGTTATAGGACATCAGCCCAGCTGTTATAGGACATCAGCCCAGCTGTTATAGGACACCAGCCCAGCTGTTATAGGACACCAGCCCAGCTGTTATAGGACCAGCCCAGCTGTTACAGGACGCCAGCCCAGCTGTAAACGTTTCTGGTGAAACGTCTGTCATTTGTAAGCCACACCTGACGAACCAACTATACCGCAAAGACCGGCCCTTCTCTTCAACAACATCATCGTGGGAGTCTTCTTATGTAACGTATCACGTCTTGCGTATGAACATTATTTAACATTTTAAAAGAAAGACTCTATATCAAACATTACATTCTGTACATTTCAAATATACCATATAAACTATAACTTGTGTTTGTACAATAAATAATCTTAAACCCTCCAATATAGACTTGTAATTTGAAATACACATACTATCATATCCTATGCGCCAATAGTTTAGTAATTTGTGTTGTCGCAATACATAAACATTTTAGGCTGTATGAACACTGTTATATTAATAAACATTCTTATACTAATTATAATTCTTATTCTATTACCACTTTGAAATGTGGAGTTCATTGGCTTTAAAGACAAACATAATTAGCCATTTAAATTTTTTTTTAAACTTAATATAATTACAGTCCTTTCTGTTTATATTGTATATTACATATTGAATCCCCTGTCACTGTAATTATTCCCCCACCTACTCTCTTTATCATTTGCATTTCAAAGAATGTTTTTTGATAAAAAGTGGCCTCTTCTATGAAACATTAGAAATATTTTCACAGCAATATTTCATGACATGTTATCTCTGTAATTATATAAAATATAAAAGTTATTTAATAGCACATAGTTCAAGTAACATCTACACCTTTACTTGAAGTTTATTATATTTAAATCACTTGCACTGGTTCACTTACACTGTTGGGTCTGACTTATATTTGAGTTCTACAATATTCTAAGACCAAACTTTTAGTTATATGGACTGTGAAGATTTGTTTATTTTATTATATAATAACTTTAGTTGGTCCACTTCTATTCACACTACTAAATACTTTTGTTTTATAATTAATTTACATTTCTATGAGGTTTTGGGGTGTTATACTTTCTTTGGGTGACATTAAAATTTGGTTCGGGGTTTGTTTTTGTTATTAATAGGTTTATCATGGGTATTCCTCGTAGTCCTCCCATCCTATATCTTCTTTTCTTCATTTCTTCCTTCTTGGGTTTTCCAAGGTAATTTGGTTTCATTTTGTCCGTTGGTTGGTTCGGGGTATCTTCTTTATTACCTGCTCCTAACCTACCTGGGTATTATCCTGATTTTATATTAGTTTCTTCGGATTTAATTTTCTTGATACTTTTTTGTTGCGTTTTTATGATTTAATTACTTTTTTCCTTTATGGTGGCATTTTTCTTTGACGTTTAATTATTTTCATTTGAATGTTCTTTTGAGTTATTTGTAATTTAAATGTATTTATGATCATAATGGAATTATTACTTAGTGGATTATCTGTCATGCTACAATATATATATATATATATATATATATATATATTATAATGTTCTGAAGTGGTATCGGGTGTTATATTCCGCACACTTATACTTACTCCTGTCTTCTTCTCCGAAGACGTAGTCCTCTAAACACAACTTATGCTAATATGTGTGTGGGCGCCACTTGGATATTTTAGTCCAAGAAATTCTTATTATATTAAATTGACTTTTCGTTAAATTAGTTATAGTAAAAAAATATAAACAGGACAAGTCGTGTTGCAAATAAAATACGTTTAATGATTTTTCTTTTATATAAATTGTCTGAAGGACTAACAGTAAAAATATGAAAAAATTGCAAAGTTACAAAAATCATTGAAAAAATGTTATTAAGTATCGGCTATTAATTAATTTATTGCTCAGTTGAATCGCATGAATTTAATCTTTGAAAAAAAAACTTTATACTCAGGACGTGACTCCTTGGAACTATCAAGACAAATCAGTGTGATGCTTTACAAACTTTTGTGTGAATTGAAAGTGTTTGATATATGTAGTACAATTGTGTGACAAAAATACCAGGTAAGAGAATTTAATTTTGGACAACTCACGTTCCGGTAGGTAGGTTTTTCCTTCACTGGACACTGTTTTTGGAACGACTCCAATCTTGCGTATCTTCGTATTTTCGTTTCTTCAAGGACTTGTAATTATTTAAACGTCAAATTACTATTTGAAAACTCCGCACAAAATTTAAAAATCGTACTGCTTCTGTGCTTTGAAATAGTTGCCGGCGATGAACAGCTGACTGCGTTGCGTGACCTTGCTATGCTGACGTCACAGGACTAGTTCCACGTCAACTCAATATAGGCTTGCGTTCAGTAATTTGTTTGGGATTTTGTCAACGGCTGTTTATGACGCTAATATCATCCAAATTTGATTTTTTCTCTATTAAAAATCGGTCCTTGGCAGGGCCGCTGGATATTTGGCTATGTGTGTTCTATTAGAATTTGTGTGCTTTTGCTCTATTCAAAATGCACGTTAGCGGTATAGCGATATACTCCTTTGCAGGTTAAGTGTGTGTTTCGTCTGGTACGGGGAAATGCCTTGTTTGAGTTTTCGGATTGGATTCCTCTTCTTAAGTTCGCCTTGGATTAGAAGTTCTCTCTTCGAATTCGTGTGTGTAGTGTCTCTGGTGGTTTCAAAGCAGAAAGTGAATCTTGGGTCGATTTTGGTCTCGCTTATATACTCTTTGTAGGGTGCATTGTTTTAATTTTATTAATGACTTCCGGTGTTTTTTTTAGTAAAATTTTCTTCTGGAACGTTCGAGAATATGCAAATAGAACATGATGGAACAAATTCGACTTCCGTAGAAGCATTAGAACAAAAACATCTTTTCTTAGTATTGTTTAAATTAGCAGCCATCCTTACTATTTCTTTTATGAATTTACTAACTGCTATAATTTTTGTTGTTCGACTAAGCTTTTCGTCATCACTGACATCATCAGGTCTTAAACAATAAACATCATCAGGTTGTTTAAGACCTGATGATGTCAGTGATGACGAAAAGCTTAGTCGAACAACAAAAATTATAGCAGTTAGCAAATTCATAAAAGAAATAAAAACATCTTTTACTTCATACTAAGGGATTTTACTGAAATTATTCTGGTACTTGTCAAACAATTTTACAGAACTACTTACAACCTGTATGTCATTATTATTTTTAGATTCTCTGCTTTCAACTGATTAAAACGATACCATTCATGATTGGTTTTTAATAAATTAAATCTATGAAATTAACACAAAATACACATCCTTACCTTGTAGTATGTACACAAAATTACAGTTTTCTTAATTAATTGTATAATTAAGTTCCTCTGCTCTTACTATAACATTAACAAATAACATAATTAGTTGTACATAACAAAATAAACAAGTATTAATGCACATAATATATAAATAACTTCATTTTTCTGTAGGCATAATATAAAGCCTACTTTTCTTGTCACTGCTATTTATTGTATTATGTCTTTCCTGGTATTATTTCTGTGATTTTTAGGATATTCACTGAGAGTTTGTTACATTGTTTATCTTTGGGAATACCTGGTTTTCCCTAATACATTTTATTTTTATTGTATTCTCAATTAGCATCTCACTGTCTTTATACAGATGAGCTTTTTCATGTGTGTGACAAATTTCACTTTTATACTCAAAAATTCTTTATGAATTAAGCTTGTCTTCAATTGAGCAAGTACTTTTCCATTGTATATGATAAAATTATATCCTTTTTCTATATTCTTTCTAGTATTAATTATTTAATCTGTCAAATATGACTAATTTTGTGACTGTTTTTTGGCTCAACCTAGTATGGTATATGTAGTTAGTTTTATAACTTGATTGTTAAAGTGTTTTAGGTGGTCATACTTATATATAGTGGTATAGTTACTTTATATTGTGGTTCAACTTTAAAATACAAGTTCGTTGCATTTTGATAACTTTAAAGTCATAAATTCTACAATTTTATATGTTCACTAAATGTTTTCAGTTTAGCACTGTTTTTGGTTGTTTTCATTGATTTCTAATCAATTTACAGATTTCTCTATTTGAAGAATTTTGTTTGTCTTTGCCCAATTGACATTTACATCTAGTTTTTTCTTAATTTTATAACAATTAATTTTCACACACATTTGAGTGATTGGTCTCAACTCTAAAACTTTGATTTTCTGTTACAAGTTTACATTTTTTATTTCAATTTGTATCCTCTTTAATGATGGATTTAAATCATTTGATATATCTATTTTATATATATTATAATGTATTGGTCTAGATCTTGTCTATTATTTCACAATAAATTGGTTTTTGTGCTCTATTCTGAGTTACATTTCTAACATGTCATGACCTCATTTTGGTCATTTCTAAGATTATTTGTTTCTCTTATTTTACAATATTAGCTTTATTCTATTCTTCACTTAAACAATATATGGGGTTCGAGTCTTGGTCAAAGTCTTCGTCGTTCTTACATATTATTGATATTAACTATTGAACAATATTACTAAATTTTCTTGATTACTTGGGTTCGATTCTGTTCATTTCACCTTCCTCTTATGATAATTTACTTTTGGAATTATTTTCTTTATGAAACGTTTTGTGATGTTACAATATATATATATATATATATATATATATATATAAACATTTTATACAAACATTATATATATATATAAATTTGTGATGTTATTCAATTTCATTCTTCTGCAAGTAGTATAATTCGTATACTCTTTTTCTTTTTTTCTTTTTTTTTAATGTATTAGAAAATTATATATATATATATTATAATGTACAAAATCCCATAGATTTGGGGTTATATGTAGAAAGTTTTAAAAATCAAGTATAAAATAAATTTAAATCGATAGAACCATATCTCGCGCTGTAGCGAGCATTCCAAACAATTGTAAACGCACAGCGGATATGTTCCGTTGGTGTTATGTAACCACCCACACGCACCGTTATAAATTAGGGACACGCCCTAACTTTAAAACATTAATATTTCGGAAACGAATAAATATAGGCAAAATCCAAAATAGCCAAAATGTTTACCGAAATATTAAGAATACGGTGTGCGAATTCCATTAAATATAATTAAAGAGTTAATGAGCTAATTCATTTTATTTGAATAACTGCCATAGTAAATGAGCTAGGGAGTTCATATTTGGATATGTTATAATTGTAAAAATTACGAATCAAATGTATATGTTAGATTAAGCATAACTTAGCTTGCGGCCAAGATAATCGCAATACAAATTGCAACCGGACATCCGACCGACAATTGGTTCCGGTGTATTCCAGAATATTAAAAAAAATAATAATTCTCGGACTGTGGGAATTATTTTTCGTTCTCACGGAATGAGGTGACTCAATTTTAAGTAGAAGGAAGAATGTTTCAGCCAATCAGATCATTCTAAAAATTTTGAACAACCGTTGGTTTCGGGCTGAACTCTCCTCACTCTTCTGTTGGCGATCAAGCTGTGTACACACACACTCTCTTCTGTTAACATTCAACCAGTACATACACATTCTCTTCAACCAAGACTCAAACAGTGAACACACACACACACACACTTCTGTAAAGATTCAACTTCAGAACAACGCAGACACTCTTCTAGAACGACTGGACTGTGACGGCGTCTACGGCGAGACTCTTATTCATCAACAAATAAGCGTACAGCGCAATACAACCATACTGTTGGCGTACGCATATAAGAAATCGACCATATACTACTAGAAGTCACGTCCAGACTACAACAGAGCGAGGCCGTCTAAATCGTGGTACGAGCTGAAGAACTGACGACGCAGAGCTACACCCGAGACGAGGTACACACACACACAAGTGCAGAGTATCCGGATCGAGGGCCTGAAGCAGTTGCAGCAGTTAATCCACTGACGTTAAATCCATCAACAGTTGCTGAAGGACCGGAGTTGCTGATCCCTGAACTCTTCGTTGGAACCCAGGACGCAGCGGAAATCATCGCCACTAGCTGATTGGACTAGGACATCGAGGGACCCCAGAGGACATCTTCGAGAACTTCAGTACCAGGAAAGTCAAAATCATTTATACATTTTTATTTAAAAAAAACATTTTTCTTTCTTTTGTTAAATCAATTGTAAAGTCACTTTCATTCAGATGCCTATAAAAACAGAGACTCTAAGTTAATAAGAACTTCAATATTGTGATAATCTGTAGAACAAGTATAAGTTAATTAAGAAGAAATAGATAAGAAGTAGAGTAGATAAAAAGCGCTATACAAATCTTAATATTAAATCACTTAAGAAACTTATACTGCAGTATACGTGAAACCAATCACAAAGTAAATAAAAAGCACGTAGAACAAGATTCACGGCTAATTTATTTAAGAGTATTTTTAAAAAGCATTCTGAAATAGTAAAATCAATGTTAAAATCTTGAAAAATCATTAATTAAATTATTTAAATAATTAACTTTGAAAGTAATAATAAACAAGTTCGAATAAATTCATATTTATAAGCTTTCCCTCCGAAAGCTAATATTCTTTCAGAAAACATTGATCAAATTACTCATTACTCTTTAGTACGTAAGAATTACATTAGATACAAGTTTTTCATTGTATGTGCTATTAGAATAATAAACCCCAATTTTATACCCGACACTGTTTTGTTATTGCTGTACTCCAAAATCTACCAACATTACAAAACTATTCACAATAATTATAACGACACACTTTGTGCTTATACTTTTGAATTAATCTACTTGCGAATTTAAATCACAAATTTCTACGGTCCTAGTCGGAAGAAGAAGACGCAAGAGCGCACAGCAGGTAGGTAAGTTCACACACACCATAATAGTAAAGTTATAAAAGTCGCCCTGAACTTGGGGCTTCCCGAAGTTAACAAAGTTTGATTAGTTATAATATATATAGTATATACTGGGTAATAGAGAGGGAGAGAAAGGAAGGAAGAGAAAGGGTGGAAGAGGAGGGAGAAAGAGAGACAGAGTCTTTAGAATTTCTAACCATTACTCGTAATTTACTTACAGATCCCGTAGAATCTTTCAGAAGAATGTTTTTTGTGGTTTCCGTATACTCTTTCTCCACCAAAGGGAGTATTTCACCTTCTCTTACACATTTTCCAATCAAATCTGAAGCAAACAAAAAATAGATTTAACAGGCAACAAAGTAACATTCATGCAAATTTACATACAGTATTACATGTTACATGTCACATGTCACGTGTCCATGTCATATGTTAATGTTACTATTACATATTGCATATTGCATATTACATATTACAAAGGAAATCCGTATTTGTTTAAGTATGTGTCAGTGTGAGGATTTCTTTTAGACTGTACACAGGTAGTAGTACCAAGTGATTTCCCGTGATTTCTTTCCACAGGCAATGAAACCCGAATTGGTAAACATTTCTATACCGTAGCTTCTTCTTTTCTGGGCGCTGCGTCCACTAGCGGAGACTACAGGTAACTGTAAATTCTTCTCGATTTTCACCAACTCTGCACACTAATTCGTATTGTTACGACATTACAGAAAAATCTACGTGCTTCCCGAACGATCCAGTGGAATACGGCTGTAATGTTATGTGCCTACGTGATTCTCGACATGCGTCGTTCCGGATTCACCGGTCCGCGCCTGCTGCGTGTAATGCCGCAACCAATTATGTTCTGGTGTTTTCTATTAGCATTGTTAATGCGTAGTATGGAATAGTCTAGATTTTTGGCGGGGTGTAAATACAAGTACCCAGCGATGATCAGTCAGTTTTGAGTTGCGTTATTATTCGGGCGATTACTCTGTGCGTTCAAGCGGTTACTAGTGAAGTGAAGTGTTAAGTGTTTTATAATTTGGCGGTACGATTGTAATACAATTATGGTGTTTTATATCAGTTGACATTTTTTTATTGCGTGTGGACAAATTTTATTGATTCGTTGTTAGAGATTGTCTTGTTAATTGCAAACTGTTTAATTGTGATAATTAAAACTGGTGATTAGTGACGTAATTGGTGTCCTGTATTTTGTTTTCCACTGTACCATACGACGATCCGGAGACAGTCGTAACAGTATTAAATCTCTGACACTTAAACCGCCCCAGGCTGAATATTATTACCGTCGATTTTGGCGGTATTATTTACCGTAGCCTTTGAACATTAGCTGCGAGGGATTAATAGCTGCAAAGGGTCTCCACTCATTAGATCTAACCATAAACACAGTGTCGGATCGTGACTACGAGGATAGGTGAAGCAGAATCGGTGGCAAGTGCCCCCTCCCCTGAAAAAAATTATTTGAAACTCACTCAGTTTTGGAATCATGAATAATAATATATGGAGTCGAAACAATATAATAAGTAAAGAATTAATTTGAATAAAAAAAATTAAAATATTTACAAAATATATTTAATTGAATTTACTAATTAAAGTTGTAGTTAAAAATACTTAGCACTTAAAGAGCTGCATTTTCTCTCTTGAAGACAAGATCAATTCTCGTCTCTTTCAAATTTGCGAACTTGTAGATGTCACCATAAAATGATTGTACATTAATTAATTCGTTTAGTAGTTACTGTTCAATAGAAATGTTTGATAAGTTAGTAAGTGTCTGTTCTTTCTCACTATATTGTACAGGTATGTTCTTATTCTTTTTAAGCGAGAAAAAATTTCGTTTTTAAGAAATTCTAGTGGGTGGAAAAGTCACTGTTGAAGATAACAGTTTATAAGCTTCTTTAAAGATTAAGCTTCTTTAAAGCTTCCTGTTGTCAGCTAAAAGTTCAATAAAATGTTATGGTTCCATTCGTATGCACTACTAATCCTCGTAAAAAGCTGCAAATCGCTTTTCAATCTTTAGAAATCAGTAAACATATTAGGGTAGCACACCTTTAAGGTACGTAAGGCATCTCTGTGAGAAATGATTTCAGAATATGCTACGAACTTGAAAATATCCATTAATGTAACTAACTGAAACTTTTCCGCATCCTGAAAACGTGTGGTTATTTATAGTGAACGAGTATCTAAAATTTCGTAATACAAAATTTGTATATTTTCAAAAACATGATCTCGTGTGAGTGTATGGTATTCAGCTGGAACTGTTTGTTCAAAGCAGATAAGTCGAAACTTTTCATGAACTCGTGCTTAATTATTTTGCTGTTTATGAGTTTACCGCGTATTTATAAATTTATGAGATGCAAAAATGAATGTCAAATTACTTCTTTTGTAGCACATCTAAGCACGTCATTAAAAACGACAACAAAAACGTAAATTCAAACTTATTAAATTTATTTAAGAAGTCATCATCATCATCTTTACGGAGTAAACCAATAACGGTTTGTTCCGGTCTGAAATAGGCAAAGGTTACAGATGGTCACTCCCGCACTTCCTCGGACGTCCCATACATATCCGTCCCCTCGGCTTATAGTTCCAGAGTTGTTTGGGGATGCGGCAGTAATCCGTTCGGCAAAGATGTTCCCACCAATTCAGCCGATACTGGGCGATCCTGTCGAGTACACTCATAATATTCAGTTCCTGCCGTAAATCTGTGTTTCTTCTATGATCATGGAGAGTATACCCTGCCACGTTCCTGAGAAATCTCATTTCAGCCGCTTGGATGCGACCGGCCTGGCCTTTCGTTAAAGTCCAATTCTTAGACCCATAAAGAAGTGTGGGAAGAGCCATCACCTTGCAGAATTTTAGGCGTGAAGAAGTCGTCATTCTGCCTAATTCATGCTTGGTTGTGATTTTAATCGTTCACAATTTCAGTGAATACTTCTTTCTATGAATCCGATTCGTTACATATAGTGCTCAAAAAAAGTTCTGAGTTAGACGTCCATCGCGTAATAACGGAAGTAGGTATCCACTGCAACCACTAGGTAGGTAGGTATCCGTCTTTCAACCACTGTATCCACTGCAACCACTAGGTAGGGAGGTATCCGTCTTTCAACCACTGTATCCACTGCGTAAGTCGCTTAGCAGAATTGTAGAAAAAAGATGCTAAACCGCTAACAGTTGCAAAAAATATCGAAAACTTTGAAATCCGGTTGCAACTTTGTTGGTAGCACTGAATCCAAACGACGCGCCATGTAATGCACAAAAAGTGCTTGTGGCGCAACCGTCTGATTCCCCTGACATAACGCTAGCACCGTAAAAACACTTTTATTTACAGTCAGGTTTTACAAGGGACCTTGACCCAACGTTAAACAGTGTTTGCCAGTCCGACTGGAACTAACTAACATCATAAAATCCCAAAAGTCTTTCCACCAGCTTTCCTCGGAGAATAACGTATCTAATTGTGATGCAAACAGAATAATCACTGTTGCACACCACTATAAAAAAGTATTCCAATTAGCGCTTTCAAGCTTTACAGCTCATCGCCTATCAGGATCTGACGATGAGCTGTGAAGCTTGAAAGCGCTAATCGGAATAATTTTTCTATAGTGGTGTGCAACAGTGATTGTTCTGTTTGTGATTATAACCACTAACACAACTTTCTCAATTAAATTTCTGATAAGATGTGCAATCGACGACAGGTAATGGACGATAACAATGAGGTAATAAACGACAACACTAAGGTAAGTGAAGTATTTAAATATCTGAAGTTAAAAGTCAAATTGAAGAGGGTCTTAAGTAAAATATGGTTCAATAAACAATGTCTGGCTAATAATGTCATTCCGAAATATGCGCAAGTTAAAATTAAAAATAAGAAAGCGGATCTGACGATGAGCTGTGAAGCTTGAAAGCGCTAATCGGAATAATTTTTCTATAGTGGTGTGCAACAGTGACAATTCTGTTTGTGATTATAACCACTAACACAACTTTCTTAATTAAATTACGATGCAATTATGATGCATTGTGGACAATGTCTGTGAAATCATAACTTGAATATAAAACATGAGTAATCTTCTTTTTTCTTTCCAACGTGCTCATTGTGAAATGCAATCATTTAATTTATTCTAAATAGTCTTAGAAAGAGTGGTCGGAGGGTCTGCAGGCCTTTACTACGCGTTCCGAGCTTAAGTAGAGTTCCCGCCGCGGGGACCACGAGTTATTGGGGGGGGGGGGTCCTAAAATTGGCCTGCTACCGGCAGTGAAGTATAATAGAATTTTCGCCAAATATGGTTGAGATTTTTTTTGTATCGTTCTTGAATATTGTTACGACTGTCTACTGATCGTCGTATGGTACAGTGGAAAACAAAATACAAGACACCAATGAAGTCACTAAAACCCAGTTTTAATTATCACAAATGACAGTTTATAATCAACTCGCAGAATGATTCCAGTTAGATTTCTCCACACGCAATAATAATTTTAAATATAAAATATCACAGTTGTGTGTTTGGCGTCAGCAACAATTGTCCTGAAGATGACAATAAATATTGTCGAAACGTCGACGCAAAACAACTAAAATTTGTATTATCGACCGATCCTCACTAACCATCCACTAAAACATTCATTGATTGACGGTCACTAAAAATTTAAGGATTTAAATATAAAGTATTCCGCGCTAAAATCACTTTTCACTAATACACCACTTGCGACGCACTGTGTAAATCGCCCGACATAAACACTGAACTCACTTCAGCGCGGCCATGGCAGAAACAATCACAGTTGGGCTAATTGAGAAGCTTCTAGAACGACACCATCGAACGCACGAGACGTTCCGCGTTACGTGATACTGCCTCGCGTGTCAAGCGTCACGTACGCATTACAGCTGCGGGAATAGAGTAGAACAACGTTCTCCATTGTACCAGAACGATCCGTAATGGCATAACACTTTTTCCGTATTACGTAACAGTGTAACAGTATCGATACCAAGGTTTCTAATAGATTTTTAATATTTCCGAGATTAATAGACGATAAATCTTTGCGCTGACCGCGAAATGCCAAGAAAAACCGCGGGAAACGCAGCTGCATGAAACCTGTGTCAAGCCGAACACTGTCGCTGAAGTGTTTAATAAACGACTTACAATTTTCCTTCAAAGCGTCCTCGGCAGCACTTCAAGTTTTCCTCGGTTTTGAAAAACTCAATCAATGCGCACAACGCGTGTGCTCGGTAGAACCTTCCTCTTTGTAAAGAGCAATGAGTAATGTTACAGAAATCGTGGAAACCTTCTTATTCCACTCACTAGATTTAACACTAATATTTCAAACGTGTACGCTAATGCTGTGTAAAAAACCTGTTTGTACATTTAAAAAAGAGTTACAACTATATAAGGTTATTATATTAGGCAGTTATCCAAAAATTAATAAAACAAAATTAAGAGATTAACAAAATTCGTCAACAGTTTCGACCCTCAGGGAGGAGTCCGGTCCCATTCCTCCCCCCCCCTACGTAAACACGCCCCTGGAGTTATCCGCTTGTCGAAATTTATTTTGATGAAAATGGACAAACCGCAAACATTGTTTATGAAAGAGCTTAAATTTAAATTAAATAACCTTTTCTAATTTAAGTGAAAATAAAGTGTGGAAACACATTATATACGTAGAACGTAGGAATACATTATAATGTAGAATACTTGAAATTTTGAAATACATTAATAGGTATTATCCATTTTTGGGTACAGCTAGTTTGTTATGTCTTTTATGCCACTCACCCGCCTCTATGACCGCCTATAAACCGGTGAAGTGACCGTTGCATGTTCAAGGCACATCTTGTTTCGACAAAATGTCAGGTACACGTGATTTTGTACTTGACGAATCAACATACAATGAAAATTCCGATCAACTGGATTCCGAAATTGATGATACGAATTAGAATTTATCACTTGTATGCAATTATGACCAATGAGCATAATTTATATGATTTACGCGATCACATGAGGTTTCAAAGACAAAGCAAATGTGAAAAATTGTTTTTCCCGATATCATCATCTTGTAATAAAAATCATTTTTTTAGCACAAAAGGTTTCACTTGACTATGTCTTCTATGTTATCTTAAGTCCCCTACACACCTTTCAATCCAATCCGATCCGATCTCCAATTTAGGAAAGGAAATCGCTATCCATACTGTCCAATTTCCTTCTCCGATCTCGTCATTTTAGTCAGTACCATTGTGATTCCCGACCTGGTCACACCCTCGTAATGGCACCGTTTTTGTCGAAAAATCAAAAAATTGGGGTTGCTCTTACAACACTGTTGATCCTCCTAAAGTCCCCACTTTTGGAAAGGAAATTTTGGGTAAAAAAGTGGTTAAAGGAAAGAAAGAAATTTACCCATTCGATATTGTTGAAGCAATTGAACTCAGACGTTTTCCGAATTTTTTACGAATGAATGAACAGTGTTTTATGCAATTGCTGAGAATGGTAAAGCCGTTCATAGAAAAACGTAATACCATTTTGCGAGTTCAATAAAATATTTCTACATTCGTCTTCAGCCATTTTACTCACTGTATACTCAAAACAAAATGAAAAACACGTTCAACAACTTGCAGTCCGCTGAAAAGAAAAGAAACAACTAATCGGAACCGACGCCCGGCTGCGCTACACACTAGGCCTATACGATCTAGGATGGAAGGTGGAGGGGATCTGTCCTAAGTCGGCTAGTCGGATGGGGAGGACCGCCCGGCCTTCCTAAATCGGATTCCAACTTTTTTGTAAGGACGATCGTTCTACATACTATACAATTTGCTATTTTCATCCTAAATTTAGGACATCGGATCGGATTGGATTGTAAGGTGTGTAGGGGCCTTTAACTGATTAGTCCTATATTTTCTAAGATGTCTTTATCAGGACACGGGTTCTTATTATTCTCTAGGCTGTGAATAGTTGAATCACTCTGGCCTCTAGTAGGTCGAACACTGCCTAAGTAAGGGCATACTAAAACACACACACACACAGCAAAACATTTGCACTATGAAGTTTATGTATCTGTTTGAGACACTTGTAAAATTTATAGAAATAGCATTGCAACAAATCGTTAAGTGACTTACCAACGGTTTTTTCCTGATCAGTTGCTCTCCTCTTCTTCAAACCCGCGAAAAGCGATTCTAACTCATTAATCTTGACAAATTCATAGCTGATCTGAGGTATTTCCTCGCACGGAACAACCCTGGTATTCACGCTGAAAATCAATTCGAGTCCATTGCGTATTGACACTGGCTGATTTCCGAACTGGTCCTTAATGTGTATATCGGACAGCAGATAGACCTGATTGACCTGTCAACAAAATACAAACCATAATACAACTACTGTTACGATATTCGACTGCTCGTGGTTGTGACATCTTTACAGATACCTTTACATATATTTTACAGTAGAGTCTCTTTAATCTGTGACGATTTTAAAATAGGAAACGTAATATGTAGTAAAATTTATTTTTAAAGCGCACATTAAAATTAATATTACATCCCTTGATTAACTCAAAATAATATTTAATAAAGAGTTTTAAATGACAAAAGGAATGCGAGTGTAAAGATAGGAAAACTAGTTAATAATTTACCATGCACTAACATGCATTAACTGGAATTAACCTGCATACAGATTCTTTTACTAAACAAATAATACTGGTAAAAATTGAAATTATTCAAATAAATAAACAATGATACAGTAGTATACTATTTAATTCTGAAGTAAAGCTTTGCTTTGGATAATAAAAAGGTCAAATTTAAATACCGTAAAAAGGTGGAACTATTTTGTTGTGATGCGTAAACTCCGCGCAGTTAACTTACCTGCCCTGACATAATAATAATGCAGTCGAGATGGAGCGCTCTCGTAGTAAACACTACACCCTTGAACCATGCCCCGAAGTACTAAGATATTTTAATTTAAAAGTGCAGATATAACAACGTGTAAAGGAAAATATCAGTAAAGTATTGTTTTATAAAGAAAAATGTAATCTATTAAATTAAGTGGAATAAATAAGTGAGAGGGATGACATCTCTATAAACTAAGTGTAAGATCTCCAATGTTTGTTTAAATTAAAAAGGTACAATGTACCAAAAGTGAGAACATATTATAAATAACGATGTGACGTGAACTTCTGTGGGAAACAAGAACTTTCACTCGAGTTGTACTACTAAAGATGCTTAGCTACCAGACTTCATAGAACAGCATGACAGCTTCGTAATTACCAGGATCTCTTCATGAACTTCACCCGGAAAGTAAACTACCATAACCTTCAACCATTTGTGGATACCCCAAGGACCAAGGACCAGGACACGGAGTAAACTTCACAATATCACAGGTGACACGGAGACTTGTCTTCCGTGGTTAAATGTCATTAAAACAAATGTTTACAAAAGACAGTTTAATAAACTATATAAAAGACTTTAACTATTGTCACTTTATAAATTGTATTATGTCATACGACTAAAATTATTTGTAATAGTAATTAGTGTTTGTAGTATAAAGCTTTTCAGATACTAGAGGTTAAAATAAGTCCATTCTTCAAATGCCCCCCCCCCCAAAATAGTATAATAACTTAACTTACAAACCAAGTTGATATCCCGGATCCGTGGAAAAAGCTAGCATTTAACAATACTTTTGTTGTGGCCACCTTTTCAGAAAATATTTTGTAAACTTTTATTTAGAAAACCTTATGGTTAAAAATCCATGTAGAACTATAAAGGATAGCACCTAATAAAGAGATGTCATTACTTAACACAAAATACTGAATGAATAAATCATCAAACACCCCAACAACATTCCTTTCTTTCTAACTACTACTGCTTGTTAAAATCTTCATAAGAAGTTGATTAAGACTATGGCAGAACGTGCAATTGATCTGAGGCAATTACGCACTGGTTCCCGACGTTATAACGTAGGTAAGACGTTATAAATCCGATAACGCTAAACCGGGCTTCCGGATAATAAAGAGTAAATTTCCAAAAATTGTAAATAAGTAAAATTACCTGTCTGCCAAAACCATGAATTGGGAGGCTTTTCTACCCTTTTTCTTTGTTTTAAGGTTCTGTGTACTGCGTATAGTGCAGTATTAATACGATGTTATAGTTTGACAGTACGATACACTGACCAATGAACAACGATGGTCTACTAAACTGCGCCGCGAAACATGTACTTTTTTGCGATTTAATTACGGCTGGCGCCGCCTCTCGCATCCTAGCTTCCACTGGCGCCGCTCTAAACAGTCCTGTTCTGTAAGTCCTCTTGCATTCATTGCATCTTCGACGTCCATTTTCCATAAATGTTTAGGTCTTCCTTTTTTTCTTCCAGAGGGTGGAGTCCATTCCCATACCTTCCTTGGCCATCTCTCATCCGATATTCTTTTGAGGTGTCCGAACCAATTCAATCGGCTTGCTTCTATTGTTTCTATAATGCCAAAGTCGATGCTTATCTCTACATTATTATTATTATCATATCTCTACATTTCTGACTTTATATAGTCTTGTTAATCTACAGCACCTCCACCTGTAATCCATCTCCGTAGCTGTTATTTTAGATTTATTTCTTTTATTAATTTCCCACAGTTCTGCTCCATATAGGCCTATACTTTCGACTATAGTTTTATATATTCTGATTTTATTGTTTTTTGTTATTCGTGGACTCCAAAGCAGACTGTTTAATTGTTTTGTTGCTGTCTTAGCTTATCCTATTCTTACTTTTATTTCTTGGTTGCTGCCACCATGTACTTTTCATTTAATAAAAACACAGTAAAGACTATTTTATATGATTTCAGCAAAACATTTTTTTTTAGTTTTGCGGTCTTATTCAGATTCTGTAGTGTGAGTATATTTTAAGTGTAATAAGCGTAACACAAGAATGATGTTTCATTTTCGTTTTTCCCACTGACTCTTTAGTCTTTAAACTATTTTTAAATTTAGTGAGCACTCACATTGTAAAGCAAAAGTCTGTTGTTTCCGAATTCTTCTACTACTTTTACCAGTCCCTGTTAATTTAAAATTTATTAATTTAAAGACACAACAGAAAAATATCTTAAACAAACAATAAAATTAATAAAAACAGCTAAAAACATTTTCAACAATAAAAATACAGACATATATATAAATAATAATCCAGAATCACCTAAAATGAATAGCCTAATAAAAATATACAAATTAAACAAACCAATACGACCATTAATCAATTCAAAAAAGCACCTACATACAAAATAGCATAAATAATTGCACAAAAACTAAAAAATAACCATCTAACAAATAATTATCACAACATAAAAAATACGTACGAATTAATAGACAAACTAAAAGTAATAAATATAGATGAAACACATATTTCACATCATACGACATCACAAATATGTACACCAACATTCCAATTGATGAAACAATAGACATAATAATAAACAAACTTAAAGAACAAAATAAAGACACACAATATATAACTGAAATAAAAAATAGCCTCCAACTAATACTAAAACAAAATTACTTTGAATTCAATAGCAAAATTTATCAACAACAAGAAGGATTGGCAATGGGATCTCCATTATCTAGCATTATAGCAGAAATATTCTTACAACATATAGACACCAAAATACAAAATATTATAAAATCCTTTGATCCAAATGGCATTTGGATAAGATATGTAGATGATGGGCTATATATATCAAGTAACAAAAATACAAATGCAGATAACATTAAAACAAATCAATAACATACATCCAAAAATACAATTCACAGAAGAAAAAGAAAATCACAACAAAATCAACTATTTAGACATAACCATCACAAGATACAATAACCACCTACAATATGCAATATACAGAAAACCAACTTCCACTAACATCATCATACCTAACCATTCTGACCACCCACCACAACATAAAATGGCAGCACATTCTATTCACTATTTAACCGAATGTACAAAATACCCCTAAACAAACAAGAAACAGACAAAGAAAGAAATATAATTTACCAAATTAGTTATGAAAATGGATATAATAAAAATACTGTAAACAAAATAGAAAATAAAATCAAATATAAAATAAAAACTGAACAATTAAGAGTTAATCAAAATGAACAAAACAAAAATAATAACAACAATAAAAAATGGGCCACATTCACATACATAAATAATAAAATGACAAAGCTAACAAAACTGTTTAAAAACACAGACAGACATTAAAATAGCATACAAAACTAATAAAAATTATCTACAAAAACTAAATAACCCACACAACAAAGGTAATATAACAACCAATGGTATATACAAAATTGACTGCCAAGATTGCAATAAATGTTACATAGGACAAACAAAAAACAACTGAAAAAACGTTATTTTGAACACCTAAACCCATACAAAAAACCAGAAATATACAAGTCTAATTTAGCCACACATGCAATAAACACTGGACATGAATTCCCAGACATAACCAACATGACACTAATAAAACACATACCACACAAAGGCACCACAATGAACATTTGGGAAAATTTATAAATATATACTAACATAAAACACAAAACAAACTAATACCTGAACGAATACAAATCAATACAAAACATGACACAATTTTCAAAGCACTCAACATCGAAAATACACAAAATACTAATACATACACCACAATCACACACAATAATACCACTTTAAAATACCAGGACCAACAAAAAACCAAAATAGCGTCCAGCCAACACACAAATACTTCACCAGACGCAAGATCACGAAGGCTGAGGTTGAGAACACAGGGGTTCTCGAAACATGTTCCTAATAAGAAAAAAAAATCTTGAGGTAAATTCATTATAAAAATTAAATATAACATATATATATATTGCAACGATACAGCCATACGCTGTATTAGGCATTAATTTAAATAAATATAAATTTTGTATAATTTGTATAAATTGCGGGTAAATGGACAGGTCTGAGATTGCAAAAATATTTCATTGTTAGATTAGGGGAGAGATTAACCTGTTCCGACAAGCAGTGAACACCTGCTCAATTGTATGTGTGTTACACGTGTATCTTGTGTGTGTTAGTGATGCAGGCAAAGACAGGAAGTTCAGCAACCCGCCCCAAGTAATTAATAAAATAATTATTTTAATTCACTGTGCGAAAACTAATTTGTATATGATCAAACCAAAGGCACCAAAGTGTGTGGAAAATTTATAGTTATCCCCAGTGAAAAGATGACGTTAATAGAACACGTTATGCGAAGACAGTGGAAAATAAACGTGCTAAAAAATACGCAAATTACCCTAAGACGCTCAAATTAATATAGTGAGTGCTTAATAGAATTAGCTATGATTTGTGCTATCTCGATTCCGTGCAAAACATTGCTATTTGCTAATAATTGCAAATAGATAAAAAGGTTCGGGAGTGGGGGCTGTCACGAGATATGCAGGTATCGACAGGACGATTTTGGAGCCGACTGGCGCGGAATCTCGAGAGGGTATAAATTAAGGGTTCGACCAAAAACCCTTCTCGTCATTTCAAGACACAGTTGCAGCCGGACATGCTGTCCGTCGGGAAAACAGTTTATTTTTATTCTATTACAAGTCGCAGTAACAAACGAAATAACGTTCGTTAAATTCACGACAATATTACGGAAAAAGTAAATACCGCAATAGTAAGTCTACCAAGACGTATCCAGGAACACATGCTGCCGTAGAACGACGCTGGACTCTAGACGTATCCAGGAACACATGCTGCCGTAGAACGACGCTGGACTCTAGACGTATCCAGGAACATGCTGCCGTAGAACGACGCTGGACTCTATACGTATCCAGCACCACGCCAGGACAAGAGGAATGGAAAACTAACTCTGGACAACGCTGGACCCCGGACAACAGTCGTAAGATCATCAGAAATCGAGGTGACATGCGTAATGCATTTTAAATGATTTGTAAAAAAAAAAGAGAGCTCATAAAGACGATTTCAAAAGACAGTAAATTAAAACAAAGAAAATTTTATACTTAGTAATAATATGTTAAAATGTAAATAAATGTTTTAGTCGTAAGAATGAGCGATCGCATATATATAAAAGCATTAATAAATGAAAGAGAATTTAAAATAAAGAGAGTAGAGTTTATTATCAAAATAGATAGTAAAGTGATTAGATATTTGAAGTATAGAAAGATTAATTTAAAGTTGAATATTAAAACAAAGGCCAGTCTACAAGCAATTAATATAAATTTAAATTGAATTTTAAACATTGGTATAGACTGAGCGAGTAGAGGTCAGATCTGAGATAAGACATTTTATTTCAATATAAAAATATTTTAATTTTATAATAAATTAATAAACCAATTATTTAACATGTCTAGATATAAGATTATTAACATGTTTAAATATAAGAGATTTTTTAAATATGTGTAATGTTGCATATTGTAACCAGATTATTTTATTTATTTAGGATTGATTGAATCTTATTGAAACGTAATGTAGCCTCACTTCGGGTTCGTCTATTTGTAATCAGATTTTTCGTTACGTACAATGTTATTGTGAATAGGTTACTTGTATATATGTCGTGTGCACTTGAATTACACCGCCCGTTAGAAGTGTCAACTTGTAATATGGATAAATAATGTAGCGACAAACTCGCACTGGAGTCGTCGATGTGTAATTATAAATGTGTTATGTTGAACGGCGAATGATTTTGTAAATTGCCACTTACTCCCACTATGCTGCTTCTTTTCCGTGACGTCACTCAACGATGCCAACTGTCGGGTCCGCTGCAATCTGTGAATTCTATTTACTAAATGTAACAGCAATAATAACGACACACAGTTACCATCAAACATATATCCTTGTGGAATCCTTTATTCGGAAAAAACACTGGTTAACTGTTTTAATAAATTTTAAACAGGATAATCACAATTGTATAGTAAGCTATAAGTCTTCTTTTACCAGTTGGCAGCAGTAGCCAAACGTTTAGTATTTCTTCGAGACCAAAACAATGCTTTTTGTTAACGTTTTTAAATAAAATATATTGATTATCTCAGGGCGTATATGGTTCGGGGATTATAAATTAAACAAAATATTACACTAATGATCAAAATACAAGTTTACAATTATAGGATATTACAACGTTAGAGTGATACGTGCACACAGAAATTGTATAGTGGTTACCAGTTTTAAAAAGGTTATGTCCAGTTCAGGCTTTGATAGTTATTATGTAATTTAAAAGTTCTTGTTGTGTTTAAAAAGGTGTTAGTCTTATATGGTGTTATTAGTGATTGTTTTTAGTGTTTGTGTTATATGGTGTCTGTAGTTTAGTTGATTATTACTTAAAATTCGTGTATACAAATGTGTGTGTTAAAGTACGAAATAATGAGATGTCAGAATCACCAAATCCTCTTCTTGTACTCTTCTTGGTTGAAGATAGGGCCCACGTACACGTCAGATCTTCCTTCTCGTCCCTCGTCCACTTCAAATCTTCTTCCTGGTTATTATATCTTCTATTCCATATAATGGGTGTTCTTCTGTTATTGCAAAAAGTTCGTGTAGTGTACCTCTAACTGTATTTATCTGGTTGTATAGTTTTTTCACACTTTATAACATATAATGTAAGACGATTTAAAAACGCGTCTATCTGCTAAGATCGTTGTCAAAGAAGTCTCATTTTATTTATCCGAAATTTCTGGTTGCTAAGGGTAAACTTGGAATCTGGTTGGTCAATTCGGGTATACATTGTCATATACTTTCATTATTTCGAAATCTAAAATTTGTTCACAATCTTTAAACTAACATAACTTTTCTATACTGAATGGGAGTTTAAAACCATTATCAGCATTATTTTGATCTTCACATTTGTTATATTTAGACACCAAACGTGCCTATTTTTGCTTAAGAACTATGGATGTTACAATTTTGTTATTTGGAATTTTCTTAAATAACTTGATATGTGTTATTTTGTTTCTATATTCCTTGTATACATTATTACCTATAAATACATCTACCCTTTCACATTTGCTTTACAAAATTTCTAATATAATTGTTCAAAATTTACTAAAGTTGGTTTCACCTGGCCTATGTAATAGTATTATTTTCATCACCATGTTTTAACATCTCTAAATTAAATTAACTTCTAACATTCATCAAAATGGTTTAACATATAACGTTATTTTAACAACACAAAAGATATATTATTCTAATAGTTAAATTCATGCCCACATGGCTATGATTATACCAAATCCTTGCACAAATAACTGTTTTCTATTCAAACTGTATAGGTGTTTGACACTTAACAAAACATCTTTGTATAGTCCATTCTGCTTGGTCAATTAATTTACCATGGTTTAACATCAGCTCTATTGTTATATTTGTTAACACAACATAAAAAAATGGAATTAATATCATTAAATTGACATTCCTTTAAACTAACTGTATCACCTGTTACATACAAAAAACACAACACAAATACTATGATATAACACTGTGCTATAACATAAAACATGCACATTTTACAAAACAAATTCTATACTAATTAGTTAGTCTATTGTCAGCTAATTTACTCATTATTCTGACACTGTCTATGTCATATTTACTATTTATATGGGTTTCAACATCCGTATACTTACTGATGTTTTGTGTTACAAAAATTACAATAAAGTGAACACTGTTGCTCTACCTCACCACACAGTTCTAATAATCTTGTTACATTTACTGTTTATCTGGGTTTTACTCTTGTTATAAAGGTTATTGTGACCATGTTATAATTTGTTGTTTACTGGACAACCCTATGAACTCTATATGTGACAATTATTTGTATGGCTCATGTATCTATAATCAGGTGTATTTATAATTTTGTTACATCAATTAACTTAATTATTTACTAATCTTTCTCTTACATAATATTACATATTTGGGTCTATTATCCCTCACTTTGTATTTCGATTATCTGGATATAATGATACATTAACTGAAACCATTTGTTTCTTTATGGTCCTGGTTCATAAACCGTTTGTCTTTATAATTCTTTGTTTGGTCATTACTGGAAGTTCATTGTCATAGTTGGGGTTAAAGGTGTTTTGCATCACTTAGCCTAAATCATTAATTTGGGTACGGTCAGTTGTCTTACTAGTCAGTCTAAAATTGTTAGTCGTTCCTCTTCACTATCATCTTGGAAGATATTGTTCTCCTTGTCAGCTTCTTAACCAAAGTCTTCATTAAATCAGGTACGATATTATGTTGTTCCAAATGTAATGTTACAATATCATAAGATATAAACATTTAATAATGAGAAATATCGTGACCGACAATTATTAATGATGTTTATGAATATTTATAATAATGAATAAATAATAAATATGAGTTTTAAATATTGATAAATAAAAATACTCTTATTATAAATACACCTGGTATAATTATACAACCTGCATGAATTACTGTATATCGAATTTACATATAAATTTGTTGTATAATTTTGTATCCCTTGAAAGTGAGGCCTGACATGCCCACATGTATATGTAACGTTGTAATATATATATAAAGCATGTATAGTACAATTTTTAATTGCTTATAAATAACATACAGATTTTTTCTGTACTTTTTTGTCCTTTTTATGTCTGTCTGAGAGATTCTTTTACTTCGCAATTTAAACTTATGGCAATTACATTTACACTATAAAAAAATAATAAAAAAATAAAAAACAGTTAAATTCTGAACAATTTTTGTCAATTGCCACTACTACAGCAGATTCTCATTCAAAGCAGAGAGAGACAGCTGGCAGGATATCATTATCAGTCCAATCAGTATCAACAGGAAATCAATCCCACAAGTTCCTCTCCTAATTGCAACATCGGTTATTTTTGTGATGCATCTGCATTCAAGTAAAACCAATATAACTACTACAGGACGAAAGACTAACAATAAAATGTATGTACATGATATTACACGTAACGTATTTAGGTTATGTGTTCGAAATTATATTTCCGTGTCTACACTCCGTTCCGAAATTACACCATCGGAAGATTCATCAGGTTCGTAGGTACAATTCATATCATCAATTTCGAGATCCAATCGATCAGGATGTTCATTATATATTTGTTCGTCAAGTACAAAATCACGTGTATCTGATATTTTGTTGAAGCACGACGCGCCTAGAACATGCAACAGCTGGACCTGAACACTGATTACTTGACTGGTTTGTAAGAGACATCTACGTGAAAATTATAAGAAAATTATAACAGAATGCTATGTAACAAATGAATCATCCTTACGCTAAAGACTTTGATCGGACAGAAAACTGGGTAACGCGTTCAAGCGCACAAAACCGACCGCCGTACGTGGACCGCTACGGCATTTAGCGCTGTCCGTATTACTTACAGAGGCGTAGCTAGGGGAGGGCCAAGGGGTCAGCCGCCCCGGGCGGCATAGCCAGGAGGGCGGAAAAGTGAGCTTAGGCTTTATTCAAGACAATGGGAGTAAGCTTTATTCAAACTTAATGGGAATAAGCTTTATTCAAGCATTGACACTTCTGGAGACGCTAACGGACACATTAAAAGTTTGGAGGAATGAGCTGCGTGATAATCTCATTACTAAGGCAGAGCAGGTATGTAATAAATGGGGTGTCAGTATCACAAAAAATGATAAGAAGGAAGCGCACAATGTCAGGGGAGTAAGCAGACGGTTCTGCATTAACCGTTCGGCAAGAAATCTCCTCTAACAGAAATTTTGGACAGACTGTCAGTTGAAATTTCAAGCCAATATACATTTTAAGGAACAGCTTCCCAAAAATTAATTACATAGTTATTATTTAAATTAATTTTTAAAAATTATCCGGCAGAGATTTTATACAAGATTTTTAGAGCATATTCCCAAAACAAATAATAATAATTCCAGTTTTGCACAACATTTAATAACAAAAGGTCATAATTATACTAGTTTCGAAAACAATTTCGTAGCGTTACATACTTGCAAGAAGGGTAAATTAATGGATAGCCTAGAGGAGTTCGAAATATATAAAGCAGTGGTTCCCAACCGGTGGTCCACGGACCACAAGTGGTCCGCAAGAGCCTCGGGAGTGGTCCGCGGGAGGGTCCGACAGCACATATAAAAAAGTTGCCAATAAATGGGGATTTTGAAAGCGATCTGCGTTGAACGAGTTGGGGTGAATATATCCGTGCCGATGACTATCAGCTGTTGAATTAAAATATCTTTAAAATAATTATTATTAGAATATGATACAAAATAATTTTCATAACTTATGTTTAAATGTGGCAAATGAACTCTCACCAACATTAAACAACCAGAAAGGCACAGGGCTCTATCTGAGCTCTATCACGTGAACACTTCGTGGTTATGTCTGCCTGTCTGCGCGCGCCGCGCAGTCACGCGCTCACTGGCTGTCAGTGCTGGGTGTGTACTGTGTAGTCATGTAGTGATGAGACGGCAGTCGGCAACTCAATTGCTCAGTCTGTATCAGTGAGTCTTGCAGAGCAGTGCGATTCATTTCGGTAGCTTTTGCTGTGTTTACTGATATTGCGCGATATTATTGTGCGTGTTTGTACTTTTTCTGTTGAAAATGGCTCCAAAGCGGAAATATGACAGTGATTATATCAAGTTCGGATTTACAGCAATTGAGGTAAATAAGGAGATTAGACCCCAGTGCGTGATTTGTGCTGCTGTCCTCAGCAATGAAGCCTTAAAACCTGCAAAACTAGAACGTCATTTAAAGACAGTTCATTCTAACTTGAGTGACCGGCCACCAGAATTCTTCGCTGGAAAATTAGAAAAATTAAAGAAAATGAAATTAGAGAAAACTGGTACAGCATATGAATTGTCTGAAAAAGCCCTCTCAGCTTCATTTGAGGTTTCACAGTTAATCGCCAAGGCAAAGAAACCGCATACTATTGGCGAAACCCTAGTGAAGCCATGTTTGATCAAAGCAGTCTAACACGTTTTAGGGGTTGAAGCTTCTAAGAAAATTCAAGATATTCCCCTATCGAACAATACTGTGAAGGCACGGATCGATACAATGTCCAATGACATTGAAGAGCAGCTGGTTTGTGAAATTAAAAAGTCTCCATATTTCAGTTTGCAGTGTGATGAAAGTACCGACGTTGCTCAATGCTGCCAGTTGCTAGATTTTGTTCGGTATTTAGGAGACAACAACACAATCAAGGAAGAACTTTTAATATCCCAAGAGTTGAAAACAACATCGACAGGAAAAGATATCATGAAAATCATTTGTGATTACTTTGAGAGGCATGGCATTGAGTGGAAGAGGCTGGCTGGATTTTGTACCGACGGAGCCCCTGCTATGCTAGGATCACGTTCAGGCTTAGCAACGTTGGTGAGAGAGAAGAACCCCTCCACAGTGACGATGCACTGCATAATTCATCGCCAAGCATTAGCATCAAAAACATTGCCGGAAGACTTGTCTAATACAATGAAATTGGCCATAAAGATGATGAACGCTGTTAAAAGTAGTGCGTTATACACTCGTATTTTCAAAACGTTATGTGCAGCATTAGACTCTGAGCACGAGACACTACTTTTTCATACTGAGGTTCGTTGGCTGTCAAAAGGCAATATGTTGGCACGCTTATATGAGTTGAGAGAAGAGCTAAAAGTATTTTATATTGAGACGAAAATGCAGCATTTCTTGGAACAATCGAATGAACCAACTTTTGTGATGCAACTCGCATATCTAGTAGATATTTTTGGCCATTTGAACCAGCTGAACTTACAACTTCAAGGTTCTGGAAACGAAAAGTTTGAAGGTGTTGGTAATATATTTGTATTCGAGAACAAACTTCGTGCGTTTTTGTGTAAAATTGATCTCTGGATAGCCAAAGTTGAAGAGAAAAACTTTCAATCTTTCCCGACTTTGAAAACCCTTGCTGACAACGGGGACTACGCCACTGTTACAGACAAGGTACAACATAACGTACTCAGTCACTTAGGCACTCTCAAGGATGAATTTGCTCGTTATTTCCCTGAATATGGTAGCAGTGAGACTCAAGCTATAAAAAAACTGATTCGAAATCCTTTCATTGTCAAGCCTAAGGATCTCCGTGATAATATTCAAGAGGAGGTTATTGAACTTCAAAATGACAGTAACTTCAAGACTCGTTTGAATCTGGTGTAAACCTAGAAGAGTTGTGGTGTAAAAAAGCCATATCTTACCCAAACATTCGGCAAGCAGCTTTGCGGTATCTCATGGTGTTTTCGACAACATTTTTGTGTGAGCAGGGATTCTCGACTTTATTGTTGATTAAAAAACAAACCAAAGAAATCGGCTAGGTACAAGCAGTGATTTGAGATTAGCTCTAAGCAAGAGCCTAACTCCTAGAATTCCTCAGCTTGTCAAAGAAATTCGTGCACAAAAGTCACACTGAGTAAACATTGAGGTAAAATTTTTTTTCAACGTCCTTTTCAAACAAAATTGTTGTTTCAACATAATTTGTAATTGAGACTTTTTATAATATGTAGTAGGCTATACATTATAAAAAAGTAATTTTTGTTTATTAAATAATTTGTAATTAAGTTGTACTGTACGCTAATTAATAGTAATAATAAATAATGTGTTCTAAAAAACTGTTTTACTTAATCACCTTTGAATCTGGTTATGGGGAAGGCGCTGAGGAAGGGTTACAACTGATAGGTGGTATGGCGGGGGTGGGGGTGGTCCGTACATGATTCAATTTCAGGCTGAGTGGTCCGCAGACTTCTACGGGTTGGGAACCACTGATATAAAGCTACAAAAAACGCAACAACCAAAAATAATATATTAAATGATCAAATGAACTTCAGATCTAATAACCTGTTTGACACTGCTATACGGTTGAATGATAATTATAGCCAGTCGTAAGGAAATCGCGGTACAGCGTGCATGCATGCGAGCGCTCCGAGCGATTCAGTTGTTACGTTTTGTATATTTTATTTAAAAGATTTTAAACATTTTAAATTATGACATAACCACAAAATGTGGTATACATTTACGTTTTGAATTGATATTGTGTATCTGAAGATGGGATTTCATCCCGAAACGCGTCATTGAACGAAAGAAGCTAGTGTCACTAAGGTGGACCGAATAAGGTAATTTAATTATATTAACCATAATTAATAAATTGTAATTTTTTATTTTAAAGTTGTTTCAAACGACCGCCCCAGTTATTATGATGTTACAGCGGTCCCAACTGAAACTAGTTAAAAATTTAACTTTGTTCGCGATTAAGCGGGACTTTTATTAGGGGTGCGCAAGCGACCGCGGTACTATTAACACAAAGTCTACTTGTGTTTTGCATGATTTAATCTTTATATTACGTGTCTGCAGTTAGTTTCAGACTATGTTCTCACGTAGGCTTCCGCGGCCGGTATCCATTATGTTTTGAAGTCTTCTTCCGGTATGGGCCGCGTCAAAAATGTCTTGTATGACAACGTTTCACTCATATTACAATGAGTATACTCAGGTCTAAGTGACAAAAACGCCGGCAATCGGACTCAGTTATATAGTGTAGAAGTCGCGGTGGGCCATAGTGTATATATAGTGTCTGGTCCTCAGGTCTATATAGTGTAGAATTTTTCGTCACTGAGACCTGAGGATACCCATTGTAATATGAGTGAAACGTCATACATGATATTTTTGACGCGGTCCATACCGGAAGAAGACTTAAAAAATTATAGTTTATACTCTCACACCTCCAGAGATCAAATCAACATCCCCTAAACCACAAACAGTTCGCTAGGGTGGCGATCAGCATATCTGATGGTAGGCTAATTACTCTATGTGATGATCTATTAATCTTTATACCGTTATGTATGTCCTCAAATACGCAAAAGAAAAATTTAAACTTTGCTCGACAGGAAACATTTCAATTAAAAACTTACATTTCCAGTTTTGTTAGTTTTATTAGCAGCCATTTTAACACTAACTTTCTCACCACTTATTGCCACACTGCTAAATACTTCGTTTTTGACGAGACCTTTCTGTGTCTCCACCATTTTAAACGACGTTCAAGACCTGAAGATGGTGGAGACACCGAAAGTCCTCGACAAGAACGAAGTATTTAGCAGTGTTTACCATCTTAAACGACGTTTAAGACCTGAAGATGGTGGAGACACCGAAAGGCCACGTCAAGAACGAAGTATTTAGCAGTGTGCCAATAAGTAGGCCTAATGACAAAGTTGGTGTAAAAACTTACAAGCTTAACATAAGACTACTTTCTGAGTAAACACAATGTACACACTAAACTCACCGTAAACATGTTATGAAACTCATAAAACCTGTTTACTAGATACTTTTCAAATCCTAGTGCTCTGATCTCGCCCGAACTGTCAATCAAATCAATATTCCAGAAGGAATACGGGGTACCGGGCATTAGTATGCGTGATTTGCTAATTACCCTAGCTTTGATTGTCCACCGCAGGTTTTTCACTAATCTCCCTATGGGAGTTATTTCATTTTCCAAGGTTTGATATCCAGAATCATGGCTCCCTGTTAACAATAAATAACATGTAAACAGACAAAGTGGCATAAAATATAAAATTTATATATAATATATATAATATATTTTATATAGGCCTATAAATTAATTATAATTATATAATTATATTTTAATTTAATGTAATTTAATTATATATGATTTAGTATATATTTAATATATACTATATAAATATAGAATAAGTTTATATTTTAAAATATTTTAAAATATTTTATATTTTATTAAATATAAGTATAAATTATTATGACAAAGTATAAAATATTAGAACAAGTATCACATTTCAATTACCTAGGATGTGATATTACATATGAAGAAGACAAAGATATTGGTACGACATTACTGAACAGTCCACGTGATTGTCGAATGTGCCAGAAGAATCTCGCTCTAATGTGTGTGGCATACGTGACTGTAGACGCATTCGCGAGACTTTTATGGAAGCCGCCAGCCGCGCGGACTGTGTCAAGGCCGCAATTAATTACGTAGTACACACTGGCACTAAGAAGTAGTTTGGAACGTTCTGGTCTGTGAGCGGAGGTATAAATACATGGCGGCAACGCCCTTAGTTTTGAGTATTAGTTGTGATATATCTACAGTGCGGTCCGAGTTTATTGTCGGGCGATTACAAATGATTATCTGGCGACATTACTGCGCGCGTTCAAGTGGTTATTAGTTAAGTGTTGTGTTTTATAATCGGACGGTATATTGTAATACAATTGTGTTTTACTATAATACTTATAACTATTTTACCTCAAGATGTATTTTTTCTTTAGGGACATGTTTCGGGAGATCCTGTTCTCCCATCTTCAACCTTCGCCATCTTGCTTCTGGTGCAGTATTTGTGTGTTGGCTTCTGGATGTTATTATGGTGGTTTGTTGGTCTTTGGTCCTTCAATGGACCAACAAACCACCATAATAACATCCAGAAGCCAACACACAAATACTGCACCAGAAGCAAGATGGCGAAGGTTGAAGATGGGAGAACAGGATCTCCCGAAACATGTCCCTAAAGAAAAAATACATCTTGAGGTAAAATAGTTATAAGTATTATAGTATTATATACATTGTAACATAACCAAATATGGCAGTTACATAAAATGAGCCTAAAGGACGGCAAGTAAGATAAAAAATATGAATGTAAATCTAGATAAGTAAATCCATGTATATAAAGTGTGTATCTACAAATGTGTTAATATGAAAATCCAACTATGAATAAGATAATATCAATCTAGTGACATCAACTACGAAAAATAAGAAAGAAAATGAAGTGAGCCAAAACCAAATACCAATTATAGACCCAATAGGATCCAAAAGTGAGGGGAAACAACGAAACAAGAATTAACAAACTCCAAAAGTGAGGGGAAATGACGAAATAAGGATTTAACAAACTCCAAAAGTGAGGGGAAACGACTAAAGAATAATGACTACAATAAAGATAACAAGAAAGAAGAAAGAAGAAGGACAAGAAAGCTGATTCAGAAGAGAGAAGAAGATGAATAAATCATACCAGAAATCAACATAAACCACGTGCACCAAAGACTAATTAAGTGACAAGTGAAATAATGATTATCAAATGTGAGGATGAAAAACAGTGATTAGCATTTAAGGAAACACAAACAATAACAGTGCGTACTTAATAGATGTGAAACATGTGAATAATCAACTATTTCTACTGATAAAACCACACAAACAATTATAGTGAGGAAGTTTATGATTATATGAAAATAGGTTAATTCCATGATGAAAACAACAAAATATTAAATAAGTCAAATAGACACGAACAATGAGTGTGACGCATTTAATAAAGTTGTGATTAACACAGATAATCATAAGTCCACCAAAATGAAACAAAATGGAACAATATAACTATGTTTTATTTTGGTAAAGAACTGACAACAATATAAAAAACCATTGTATCAAACAAAAGGAATTGAATTCAACCCATGACTAGAAAAGTATCATAAATAATACAATAAGATATGTATTAATGTTTAAGAAGGAATGTGTAAACATGTGTCACAAAATAAGTAAAATATTATTGTGAAAGACCATACTGATACCATGTAGATAGTAGAGACATACTGCATTAAAACAGATGGTACATTGTTACATAACCCATAGAGAAAGTACCTGTTAAACAGAAAACCAGAAATATCAATGAAAATCAATGATTATCAACAGTGATATCAATTAAGGAGTTGTTATATTAACAATACATCCTAATAGACAATACATTAAAATGCAACCATGTAAATAAAACCAATCAAAAGCAATGACAGACAGCTATAGCAAAGATGCAACAAATATGCCAATTCAAATAGGCAAAATGCAATATCAAAACCAATACTAAAGTGAATAACCATATTACCAGTAGTAAGACTAATATCTGGTAATGGTTTGAGAACAGATCTTTAACATAAAAACAACAGTATTATAAACAAAATAATGTAAACTAACTAACCATGTACAAACAATCAGATGTAAGATGGACCACTGTATGGCCCATTAGTTAAGGAAAATAGTGCATTAAAACTTAAACACAGATTGTTCACAATATTACCAGTAGTTAGAGGGAAAATCAATACAACTTTGAGAACAGATTAGAACTATAAGAACAGTCAGTATATATGCAAATAATTAGAAACCAACTGACCATAGTGACAGAAATCACAAATAAACCAACCATGTCAAGTAAGTTACTTAGGTAAAATATGACATATAAATTTATCTAAGAGTAAATGAGAACATTACCAAAAGTAGGAGTAATGTCTAATACCAATGTAGAAACATAAACATAATGTAACAATAACAGTTTAAGTATTGTTTTTATGAAAAATAAATAACCATTATGTTGAAACACCATAGGAACAAGCCCATTATTAGAGAATTGAAGGGTACTAAACTAGCTAGAAGCTAACCAATATATGTAACACACTAAGTGCAATGTATGTACACTAATGACATTTCATACTTAATATAATTCACTTAGAAAAAGACTAAAATTATATTGACAATTGTATGAGAAAGTTAGAAGAGGAAGGAGACAGTATGTGTATTATGTTTAATACAATCATGTGAGGATATTTAAATGTGAAATCATGTAAATAATCGTTTTAGTATTATTAGATTATAAGATTACTTGTATTAGATAAGGGAAATTCATTGTAAATACTTTTATATGAAAACCAAGATGGACGCCTAATGACGCTAAAACAAGCTATTGTTAAGGAAATAATTATTTCCAAATAACCAATCAAACCAAGTGAGAAATGGACTCCAAGTGTTTCTTTAGAAAGTGTTTTTAGTAAAAATAATTAAATTTGGTGTCAAAAACTTATAAAAATAAGAAACACCAAGATAATTAATAAAAACATTATTTTAAGAGAAGCAATGTAAATAAAATAGTGTTGTTTAGACTCAAATTAAAGAGGAAAATGTCTATAATTCAATGACATAACTCATGTAACGATAGGACGTTCAATAAGGAAGTTATTGTAATTATTAACTTTTCAAGTATTTTTTACACTAGTGCTTACGTCACATAAACCAGGACCCAAAGTCGAAATTTGGTAAAACACCAAATATTTTAATAAAACATGGGCCTTTGGGGTGAAGATTATAGTGATGACAGCCAATCAAATCAACGCATTTTGTCAGAAACGAGAGAGACGCTTTGGCAATTTGTAACAGTCTAAGAACAGCTTCCAGACGAATAGGTCACGCCACTCCACGTCATGAAGAAGTATTATTTTAAAATTTGTGCGCGTACACTGACATAAAGTTAATATACAGACGTAACCTTAACACAACAAATACACTTCCGAGTGATATGTGCGGGATTACCGAACAATAAGTACGATAGTGTATAATCCCGATCGTACTCGCGTGTGTTGTGATTATAAACAGGGAGTACATTATTTTATTTGAATAACTTTAATTTTCAGAAATAATATTTTTGAAATAGACATTTTGATACTACGCGAGTCATTATTAGCGCAGTATCAAACTTATGATGGAATTATTATAATTTCAAGAAATGTTAATTTTTTATTCATTAAAATATTAATTAAATATTTTAATTAATTTTTATAACTATCAAAGTATGTTTAAAGTAACTATCACTAGTTACAAGAGTTTACATTTAGTCGCTCTTTTGACTAAACTTGTTTTGATTATTCGATATTTTGAAATAAATAACATTAACTTACGTACAAAAGTATGAAGTAATTTTAATAGTAACATGTTAAAAGGTTACTAATATTATGTTCAAAAATATAAATTAAGAAATATTAACCAGTAAGAAATCATATTCTGTAATAGCATTACCTGTGATCGCTAACCTTAAATTGGTAGCGGTAGTTTATTAATTTAACTGTTGTATCTGTTCTCAAATAGTTTCCAAACTAAATAGAAATCATATCAAGAGTTTTTTTTTTGTATTTTATTAATTTTTTCTCTTGAAAATATATATTTATCAAATTCATTGTTGAAAATAAAACGAGATATTGAAACTGTACAAGCCACGAGTCTGACACTGGCTATAGAAAGTTTTAAGGTGCGTGCGCATCCAGACGTACGATAATTACATACTTACCATACATATGATATTAAATTTCATTGTTTTATATTTATTCGTTATTTTTTTTAACCATTGTTTAATTTTATTGATTCTATTAATATTACATCTTGACACTGATATCATGGATCTTCAAAGAACCTAACAACCTGATAATATATTAACGAGAAAACATAACCTTATAAATTCAAATTATTGTACTGAAGACAGGACTACCAGCATTGAGCCTGGATAGAGTTTTATGTTAAAATTAATCGATTGTAATTATTATTTAAAGGGTTATTAGTCTAAATGATTGTTAATTGTTTTCTTTCTTGAAATTTGCCATTTTTAAAATTTGTTAATAAACCTACACTTCTTTACCAATGAACAAGAGTATCATTTCAAATAGAAATTAAATTGTTTCTTGTAAATCAGTTCTACCAAAGGTGGCGGAAGAATTCAAACTAAGAGAAATTTAAAGTATTACATATGTGTACTAACTGTTATAAATATTCAAATTGAATATTTGTGCGTATTTTGAATGTATGTATTTCAGCAACAACCGTCACAGAACAGGACTGAAACGGATACTTGTGGTAAGTGAGGGAGGCATACAACAAAAAGTGCGCGAAACTTATTTAAATTGAAAGAGTGAAATCTTCATAAACACTTATACAATCACACTAATAACTCCTAATAGTTATAATTGGAGCAGTTTTTATAGAAACAACATAATAGCAGATACCGGAGCGTATCTGCAAGCACACTACAATTACAACTATAAATACAAGTACACTGTACACAGTATAGTACAGTACATTATACTATACTTCAGAAGTGATAGAAGATCACACACCACACTTCAATACTACTATATATACTTATACTTATATATATATTACTTGTTACTGGTTCCGTAACAACATCAAGAAACGGACTGTAGCAGAAAGTGATGAAATTGTGTTTTAATATATTAGTTGACATTTATTTGCGTGTGAACAATTTTTATTTGATTTGTTATAAGAGACTGTGTTATTAATTACGAACTGTTTAACTGTGAAAATTAAAGCTGATGATTAGTGAATTAATTGGTGCCTTGTATTTTGTTTCCACTGTACCAACGACGATCAAGTAGACCGTCGTAACAATATTCTTAATAAAGCAAACAACTTTCAAAGAATATGTGGGACATTACGGAGAACACTCAAAGGAAAGACCACGAAAGAAACACAAATAAAATTCTATAAGGTGATGGCAGTCCCCATGCTATTATACGGGTCCGAATCGTGGGCACCAAAAAAGAAAGATTATAGACAGATGGAAACGTTAAAAATGAAATATATTAGATCTGTGAAAGGTTGTATAAGATTAGATCACATAAAGAACGAAGATATAAGACAGGAATTAAGAGTACAACCACAAACGGAACTAGCGAAAAACTATAAAAAAAGATGGAAAGAGCATGTTATTCGCATGTCTCCAGAAAGAATTCCAAGAAAAACCTTGAATTAGAAGTCAACCGGAAGAAGAAATGTTGGCAGGCCGAGACGGAGATGGTGAAGCCGGAACAGGCAACTTACCTAATCCTGGACAGATAGATGAGGATGATGCTGATGACAGAAAAAGTTTGTTATTTAAATCGATGAACATTAACATACAACTGAAACTATAAACATCAGAGACGGTATAAACAAAACGACCGAGTCGCGGTGAACATTAACATACAACTGTAACTATAAACATCAGAGACGGTATAAACAAAACGACCGAGTCGCGGTGAACATTAACATACAACTGTAACTATAAACATCAGAGACGGTATAAACAAAACGACCGAGTCGCGATGAACATTAACATACAACTGTAACTATAAACATCAGAGACGGTATAAACAAAACGACCGAGTCGCGATGAACATTAACATACAACTGTAACTATAAACATCGGAGACGGTATAAACAAAACGACCGAGTCGCGATGAATATTAACATACAACTGTAACTATAAACATCAGAGACGGTATAAACAAAACGACCGAGTCGCGATGGACATTAACATACAACTGAAAATATAAACATCAGAGACGGTATAAACAAAACGACCGAGTCGCGATGGACATTAACATACAACTGTAACTATAAACATCAGAGACGGTATAAACAAAACGACCGAGTCGCGATGGGCATTAACATACAACTGTAACTATAAACATCAGAGACGGTATAAACAAAACGACCGAGTCGCGATGAACATTAACATACAACTGTAACTATAAACATCAGAGACGGTATAAACAAAACGACCGAGTCGCGATGGACATTAACATACAACTGTAACTATAAACATCAGAGACGGTATAAACAAAACGACCGAGTCGCGATGAATATTAACATACAACTGTAACTATAAACATCAGAGACGGTATAAACAAAACGACCGAGTCGCGATGGGCATTAACATACAACTGTAACTATAAACATCAGAGACGGTATAAACAAAACGACCGAGTCGCGATGAACATTAACATACAACTGTAACTATAAACATCAGAGACGGTATAAACAAAACGACCGAGTCGCGATGGACATTAACATACAACTGTAACTATAAACATCAGAGACGGTATAAACAAAACGACCGAGTCGCGATGGACATTAACATACAACTGTAACTATAAACATCAGAGACGGTATAAACAAAACGACCGAGTCGCGATGAACATTAACATACAGCTGTAACTATAAACATCAGAGACGGTATAAACAAAACGACCGAGTCGCGACGAACATTAACATACAACTGTAACTATAAACATCAGAGACGGTATAAACAAAACGACCGAGTCGCGATGAACATTAATATACGACTGTAACTATAAACATCAGAGACGGTATAAACAAAACGACCGAGTCGCGATGAACATTAACATACGACTGTAACTATAAACATCAGAGACGGTATAAACAAAACGACCGAGTCGCGATGGACATTAACATACAACTGAAAATATAAACATCAGAGACGGTATAAACAAAACGACCGAGTCGCGATGGACATTAACATACAACTGTAACTATAAACATCAGAGACGGTATAAACAAAACGACCGAGTCGCGATGGGCATTAACATACAACTGTAACTATAAACATCAGAGACGGTATAAACAAAACGACCGAGTCGCGATGAACATTAACATACAACTGTAACTATAAACATCAGAGACGGTATAAACAAAACGACCGAGTCGCGATGGACATTAACATACAACTGTAACTATAAACATCAGAGACGGTATAAACAAAACGACCGAGTCGCGATGAATATTAACATACAACTGTAACTATAAACATCAGAGACGGTATAAACAAAACGACCGAGTCGCGATGGGCATTAACATACAACTGTAACTATAAACATCAGAGACGGTATAAACAAAACGACCGAGTCGCGATGAACATTAACATACAACTGTAACTATAAACATCAGAGACGGTATAAACAAAACGACCGAGTCGCGATGGACATTAACATACAACTGTAACTATAAACATCAGAGACGGTATAAACAAAACGACCGAGTCGCGATGGACATTAACATACAACTGTAACTATAAACATCAGAGACGGTATAAACAAAACGACCGAGTCGCGATGAACATTAACATACAGCTGTAACTATAAACATCAGAGACGGTATAAACAAAACGACCGAGTCGCGACGAACATTAACATACAACTCTAACTATAAACATCAGAGACGGTATAAACACAACGACCGAGTCGCGATGAACATTTGTTCTTATTCTGTTATAAGTTGTCTTTTATTGTTTTTTTTTTAAGTACTGGCATTGGTCTGTTTGTCACGTATTTACGCTACCATGCTAAACTATAAGTACTAAATAACAGAATAGTTACTGTCTAACATACAAGTCTATTTCAACACTTTATATAAGCTTAAGTTGAATTTAAAAAATTACTGAAACTGTCAAGCTGAATCACAGAAACTGGTATGTAGGATCAATCTTCAGCGTATCTAATACAGAGGGGCGGTTCCTGATTTCACGTGCTGGACTTTATCAGAAGCGGCTCCACTCATAAGGTCACACAATCACGGTCCCACCAGAAAATCACGAAATAAATAAGTATAGTGGAAATAACGTCGTGTGACTTGATTGCTGTAAGTTGTAGCCGTAAAAGTCTGGAGAAACGTGACAACGCCAAAAAAATAAATGTGGCAACATAGCGACGGGCACAGGATCCTCGTATCACTAGTGTGTAGGTGTGTGCTAAACTAGTATTTGAAAGTCACAGGTACAAATGAAACCGTTCCAAAAAAGTAACTGGTACCTGCTATTATATACCTATTATACATATACCTGTTTTATATACCTGTTTGTTATAAGAAATAACTTGAAACTAAAAGTATTAACGGTGTTACTTTACACTGTGGCTTTATTAAGCTGTTACTGTTTAAACTAAAATAAGAAACGTGAATTTATAGGCCTAGTACTCCCTTTGGGAATACCAATTTAAGTTTTCACTAGGATAAAACAAACTGACATAGAATTATTAGTAAATTATCGATTCCATTTTGGTTAGACAAATCAGTTGCGAAACTAAGTCAATGAAATTTAGAGTGCACGTAATAGTACAACAAATAATGTCAAAGAAACATCAGAAACATATAACAAAAACATTACAGTAAGCCTCAAGAGTGACTTAGAATAAAAACTATATTTCAGATAAAACAACTGTAGTAAAATAGATATAAATAAATTATTAAAAATTTTTAAATAATAAGCAACAACAAAATTAAATTAAATGCATTACACACCTGGATAATCTTCAGATTCATTCTCCAATGTACACAGAATATACAAGTCATGAACTAATCTATGTCACACCTATTCACAATACAATTTGCTCCACTCAAATAACACATTATAGGTATATAGGTATTATAGGTACATGTTATAACACAATATAATTCGATTTTTCAAAATTTACTAATTTGGTGACTAGTGTAATATATAATTTGTTATTATAATCTGTATTATATATCTGCATAACACACGAGAATAAATGTAACATCCATATAAATGTTTTCATTTAATAAAAACACCTCCGTCTCATTGGCATAGAGGTATTCTGAACCTCGCTTTGTTTTCTTTCGTTTCGTACTTGTATGGCAATCGGCACATGCTCAGAAGCAAGTATTCAGTACCGATAACTGTGACTTTGTACTCGTTTATTCGTTAGTTGGGTGGGGTGGGGTGGGGGGTCGCGCGAGTAATCGGAACAGGTATCTCGACTTTTAAGTTACCGTTACTCGCTTATTCGTTAGTTGGGTAGGGGGGATCCCGCGAGTAATCGGAACAGGTTTCAACTTTTCAGTCACTGTTATATCCGTTCCACAAAAGTAATTGTTCCAAAATACCTGTTACAGGTATACCTCTGGAGAACGTAATGCTTGTTTCCCATTGCGTTTTGGCACACAGACAGTGAGACCAGTCTCTGAACACGGTGAGCGCGCCACGCTCGTTACTGTACGTAATGAATATGAATCTGGAGCTAATTCGTAGACCATACACTTTTTACCTCCATTTTTTATATATTGTTGTGTTATCCGTTGGTGACTGCTACTTTCTTGGTATATTGTTACACAATTACAGAACGTGCTCAAACAATGGAGAGGGCCGTCCTACGCGTGTCTCGGCTATCCCAGCAGAGCCAAGCTATAATTTTTTGTCCGCGTACATATTGCTGCTTTGAGAGGAAAGACAATTACGTGACACTTATAATGCGTCAACAATCGAGGCTATTCAAGACCGTACCGGTCGGCGCGCTGTGTTCAAGGCCAGACAGTTTGCACGGTTTCTAGTCGATTCGAGAGCGCCTCTCGTGCAATTTAATTTGAATTGTTGTACGAGTACAAACTTGTTGAATAACTTATTGATTACAAACTGTTATTTGTGATTAATTAAAGCTGGTGATTAGTGGCTGTATAAAGATTATGTATGTGTAAAGATTGGTGACTGTATTTTGTCTTCCGTTGTAGCATACGACGATCAGGAGTCCGTCGTAACAAAATGGTTTTTTCAAATAATGTTGTTGTAATGTTCCTAACACAGTATTATTACGATTGTAATTTTTGCGATTTTATACCATTTAAAATTTTTTTTTTTTTGGCAATAATATGACTTGTCTTTCTCTGAATGTGTGACTGTGTTGTAGATAATTCTTACTATATCAATGACGATAGTTGAAAATGAACTATGTTTTTCCGCATAATTAAAACATGCAAAAAGAATTAAAACATATTAAAGAAATTCTATGGGCACTATTAGGCCGAATTCATTGGCTATGTTGTCTATAGGAAAATGTTGTACATGGAACCAATGACGATTCCTGACCATATGGGTCGGAGAAGCTATCGACTTTAAGCACATGTACGTAAAATTCCAATACTAGAAAATCGTTATAAAATATTCAAGCACGCACTTGTTTGTCTCGCTGTGAAAAAAATATTCATCAAGTGTAATTAGTATCAGGATTTAAAAAGTGGAGTTTATCAGCTCAAACCCTTCTCGAGAAATTGCTCACAACCTCTAATAATTATTTTCCACATGATAAGAAAAATGTGACCGAGAGCATTTTTACCGAGCCGGGCTACAGCTAGCGCTCATAGCGGCTTAAGCAAGCACAAGTGCTGTGCGTTTTAGCATTCTACTTAGGTACCACCAAACCATTGTACTCGTACGATAGATTTTTACATCTTTGATTATTTTTAACTGTAGCCAGGGCCTACAGATACGTCGATTGCCTTCAAATGACAACTGGGAATGTTTACATAGTTCTGTTTATCAAATTGCAATATCAAAGGGCAGTATTATCTGCTGATGACTCATGCAGGCAGCACTCATTGTCAGGCTTACGTTCTCTCGTTCACTCTTCGTTAAACTCCGCTGACTTTTACACATAAAGTAATTCTTACTGATCTTACATATTGTGATAAAATTAAATGAATAATTTTATTTTTTCCCTCAATTTCAAAACTTATCATATCGGAATCTGCCGCCCTTTAAAATTTTCCGCCCTGGGCGGTGGCACGGTTCGCCCCTGCCTGGAGCCGGTCCTGACTGTAGCCTAATGTAAAAAAGAAGGCTAGATAATGAAATCTTGGTTATGAAATTATGGCCAACTAACAGTTAGTGTACCGAAGCATTCTTTGAAATGATTGCCTTGGGGGCGGAGCGGTCAGTCAGCTGTTAAAACGGCGCACAGATCTGGGAGCGAAGTGACATTAATGACTTTGATCAGATCGAGTCATCAGTATTATTTTAACTGGAAGATAGATGGTAAATGTGCCACCGATTTTCAGAAGATAATAGCACATTTGGGAAGCGAATAGCGCCCCCCCCCACCCCCTTAGACCCGATCCTCTGTGTTTCCCACCCATTTCACTACTCATTAGCCACCACTGATCTTTATTGACCCCACGCCGAAAATGTACCCCCTCTCTTACCTGTCCGTTACATGTGTCGAGTCTTTACGTCATTGTTACAGTTAATACAAGGGTAAGTCAATAAGTATCCGCAATTTTGTTACACAAACCAAAGTATAAAAATAGAGTGGTGGTGTCAGATATAAAACTGATAGGATTAAATGGAAGTGGGCAGAACATATGGTAAGGCGAGCGGCGATGTATTTTGCAAGGTGCGAGGATAAACTAATATTTACATACAGAGAATTGGACAACAATAGGTTACGAGAAAACTTACGGAGAATGATGGGAAGTCATTTGCACAGTAGTGGTTAAGTAAGTACTATTATATATCTTATGTTATATGTTATATGTTAGACAAATATGTTACATGATAGGTAGCCTAAATGGCAAAACTCATTATTAAAATACCTGCTGTACTGAGAATCTGCGATGGCGATGCGTACTGTGACGAATATCCAGAGGTTGTCCGGATTTGCTAATGAACATAAACATAAAATAATAAACATAAAATTGTATGTTTAATCTTTTAACTGCTACACGATACACAGTAACATTGGATAATAAGGATTAATTGAGCAACACTTAGCTGAAATACGAATTTTATAGGCTTATTAAAGTCTTACAGTAATCTTATATATAGTAAGGTCTACATAATGATGACCTTGGCAGATCCACAGAACCTTTGAAAATCCGGCACGTTCTACAGAATCAGGCATCCGAGAGTCTGCCATAACTGTCTCACTTAATATTATTTGGTATGAGGCACCCGACACCAAAAATTGTCCAGTTTTATGAATTTTGAGAGCATTACAACAAAGTAGAAATTATGAATCGTCACATTCTTCACAATGGCTTTTGTAAAAAGAAAGAGTCGAGACTAGAACCAACTGACGTATGAAAACTTTTTAAACGGGTTACAACAAGTTCTACTGTTATTATTACTGTTACATATTATAATAGCACTAGCGGGGTGTTATTGTAGCATTAGCAGAGTGAACTCGATGGCAGGTGTTGTTATTGTTACTATTACATGCTATAAGGGAACAATAAGGAATTGATAGACGGTGAGGACGTAGTGAGGTTCATCAAGTCTATGAGGATCAGCTGATTGGGACAGCTGGAGGACGACAGAATGCCCAAAGCAATTCTTAGATGGACAATAGATGGGCAAGGAAGGAAAGGAAGACCTAGAAGAAGGTGGCTACAGGACGTAGAAGATGACCTCAGAAGGATGGGTATCGGGGATAGGAGGCCGGAGCATGGAGAACCGAGGATGGAGGTGTTTGAAGGCGACTAGTCGGGGAGACCTAGGCTCATCGTGGGCTCTAGCGCCAGAGGGAAAAAAATTACTTACTATAATAATTCGTATATTAGTGATCGTTTTAAAAACAGTTGTTTAGAAAATAATCTTTTTTTTTTCCTAAAATAATGGCAAACGTCCGAAATATTATACTATGTAATATTAACAATAACGCCCTGCCATCGAGTTGTAGTTTTAAGGTTCGTTGTAACGTCTAGTGCTGTCGCGTCCAGTATCTTCAGCTACCCACAGCGTCAAAAAATAGACAGGCTTGGCTCTTAAAATATCGGTATGGAGAACCATACATGACTTCCATGTTCTAAGATTTATATTTAAAATCATTTACTTGAATTTGGTTTTTATAATTTCTAAAAAAAAAATATCCCCCACCCACAAACTATTTCCACTATTTATAGTTGGTACACACCACTTCACAGTCTGTCACGTCATTCGTTACGTCATTCACCAAAAATGAATTTAGACTTCCTTTATTAGAAGAAATTATATTAGGCCCTACATTAATTTTCTTAATCAACTCTTAACTTTGTTAAGTACTTTAGCTACGTGGTTAGTAAACGTTTATGGATTTCTCTACAGTTTTAACGACATGAAAGTTATTTGTTAAATACTTTCTCTTGAAATTAATTGCTCTACCAGATTATGACTGTATCCATTATTTAAAGAAATATCTTTAAAGTGTTTGAAGACCTACAAGCCTGCAAAGTCGTTCACTGAACACCTATGTTGATGCGTGAAGAAATTTGAGTCGATACGAAAAACGACACAATTTACTTTTAATACATAAAATGTTGAAACATAATGGAAAATCGTTCATAGAAATTAATTACAAAAATGCACCAATAAAACTTCATAAATATCATCCGACGGTACAAAAATACTCGTAGCCTACTTCACGACGCAGCGAATCGATATTGCTTATTCGGTCCAGCGACGTCTCGGTTTTCTTTTTTCAAATAGGAGGAAAATATATCTGTGCTTATTTTTAGAGTACGTAACTTATAAGAATAAAAAGAATAGGTTTTGTCAACAACACGTAAAACACGTGAGTCAGCTAGACTCGCCATTACAGTCTGTAGCAGACAAATGGCAAATAATAAGTACAACAACAATTCGAAGGTGATTTCCTCATCCATTGTAGTTTTTATTTCAGTCGAATCTTCTGCTGCCACAGGCAACAGTTACACAAGAACAATCAAGATACAGTGGACTCTCACTAATTCGTCACCCACTAATTCGTCTCTCTCTGTAATTCGTCACCCAGTCAAGCTTTTTTTCCTCTTTCTTTATTAACAAGCGAGTAACATATTCGTTCTAATTATAGCCGGGGCGGTACAGAAAGTGTTTTTTTACAAAATTTGGTGCACTTTGTGAAAACGACGTGGACATTGAACAATTTTGTAAGGCATACACTATAAAGGATGCTATATACAATGCAATTGACGCCTAGCAACGTATTCCGCAAAACGGTTTAAAACCTGCCTGGAATAAGTTACGGCCAGTTGAATTACAACCAGGGTCTGCAGACCAAAATTATCTTGATCCCATATAGGAATTGTTAAATATCTGCCAATCACTACCACCATTTAACAGTTTGAATGAAGCCGACGTCAAAAATTGATGTAAAATAGACTTACCGGATGCAGGCTACGAAACGTTTAGTGATGATGAAATTGTTACATACGTATCCACATAACCTACAGAAGCTAACGCTGAAGAAGATGACCAGCCAATAAAACCTCCAATCTCCCATAAGGAGTGAATTCAATCACTGACTACAGCAATCAAGTGGTACGAAGGAGCAGAACTGCCTAAAATAATTTCACTTCACCAAACACACAATTTGGCTCTTGAAAAGTACAGTCGACAGAAAACACAGAAGAAAATTACAGACTTTTTCACAATCATTAAACAATTTTTTTTGCAATTACAGTGATTAACTTGTTTGAGTCTGAAAATTTCGAGCACTAAATATGGTCGAGCATAACATTAGTACTGTACATTGCTAGTGTTGTAATAAAACATTTTATATTGTTTTTAATGGGTTCGTTTCTTACTCCCTCACTAATTCGTCTATTTCCCTAATTCGTCACCCCTTCGGTCACTTAGGTGACGAATTAGTGAGGTTCTACTGTACTTAATGCAACCAGTAAAAAATTAAGAGTTTACGGAGAGCGATGAAAAACAGAATGCTTTAATTAAAAATAAGATGCCACAATGTTGTATTAGAAAAAACTGAAGAGCTGTGATAGGCCTAAATGACGATAAAATTGAACTTGAGGTTCAAAGGATAACACCGCGGGGTTGTTAACGAAAATATTAACAACTGCACATCGGCGGTATTTTATGCAAAAGGAGTTGGAAATAATTTCTTAATTTCTGTAGAGCTTAAGTCGTCATAAGAAAGGAAAACGTCAACACAGGTTGGAAGATTTTTTTTCAAACAAAAAATTAATCAGTGCCATTTTTTTAAATTAACCGTGAGACTCAAATTATTTACAACTAGGCCTGTTCGTGCCATTTCATGTGTTTAGTCACGATATTAATGAACAGCGATATGTAAAAAAACGTCAAAGTGGACTAGATTTAACACATAAATTCAATATATCTGCCAAATTCTACATAGGCCAGACAGGACGAAGCTTCAAATAGAGATACATTGAACACATAAACGTATTACACTCCGCCACCGAAGCCACCTTTGCAAACTATCTCATTGAGGCAGACCACACATGTGCACAAACATAAATAGCAACATGAATATTCTACGCGTACACACAAAAGGCCGAAAACTAGACACTCTTGAACAACTACACATATACAAACACACAAAAACGCATAGAAACAACATCTTAAACGAAGAGACACAATTTAAATCACACATACTATTTGAACATATTACAACACATACACACAAAACAACGATCTTTTGAACGACGGCGCCTTCACCAAAAGCAGGACGGACAGCGCTCCTAGTGGCAGCTTCTGACGAAGCTCTAACGGAGCGAAATTTAGTTTAGGCTACCAGTTAAAAGTTTAACATTTTCACCAATAAAAAAATCGTTATCCGAGTCGGTAGTGTTATATATGTTACCGGCAAAGTACAGAATCAGGCATTTTATAGAATACCTAGGAATTTCATACAATGCCTGAATCCAGCCGGCAAAGTATGAAATAAAACACATTTCATACACTGCCTAGGCATTGCATAGAACGCCTGACGTCTTCTAGGTAATGTATAGTACAAGACACTCTGCCATCAAACGATCACCCTATGAAGCACTCTTTGGATGTAAAGCTAAGGTAGGGACTACAACCTCGATTCCTCATGATGTGTTAGAAACTCTTGCAAGTGAAGAAGATCTCGAACAAGTCATCAACAATATAAAGACTACACAAAATACCGATACCGCCAAAACTGAATCTATCGACCCTACCATGCCTAACCTAACCTAATTCAGGCAACAGAACATGCAAGCACTGTAAGCATTGATCCTGTAGAGCATTCTAGCGCACCCAAAACCACCGACCCAAATCATCCTTTAGACGCAGCCCAAGAATCCCGACCAAATCTGACAACGGCATGCTGTGTTTATTCAAACGAAACTTTTGGTTCTGAAAAGTGTGTAGAGTGCTGCAGAGATACGTGTGGTCATTTTTTCAACACTAGTGGCAATAGTGGAAATGAGTGTGACGATGGCAAAAAGCTGTGTACTCTCTGCTTCAAAGCAAAGATGCAACTGAAGAAAGAAAAAGGTCAAAATCATTTCTAGAACTTCAGGCAAAAATTATGAAATCTGATTTTGACAAAAAATTTCCTCCAGCTCCTGTGGGCGCGTCTGTTCGTGTTCCAATTCCTGCAGTATACAAGGGGCGGCGAGATCTTCGAAACATCATAGCAATCGTCGTGAGTGTGACAGAAGACGGATTTTACAAACTGGGAACCACTAACGGATTGTTAAAGCAGCTGTACACAAGATCGCAGTTCACTGTATGCCCGAGACCACTAATGGGGGGTTGAAGATGTTCTTGAACAAAAAAACGCACTTCGTTCTGCTGCTACTGCCCAATCATCAGGATCCGGACAAGAATTCGTAAAATGTGTGTGCGAAACTAAATGTCAAAAAAAATGAAAGAAAATGTACTTCAAAATGTCACAGCTCTCTGTCTTGTTGTAAAGAGCAGAGTATATTCTATATATTTAGAATTAATAATTACCAATAATAACTAATGTATTTGTCTAACCAGATTGGTTTAAAAAAGTTCTTATACAGTATAATTTTAATAAAATAGAATCTGGACATAATTAAGTAGAGAATAGATAATCTCGAAATGTCATACAAAGTCCTCCTCTGAGTAAAATAAAACAATTATATGTGATTTTGTAATAAAATGTTTTCATTTTGAACGTAGAATGTCTAGGCAATGTGCACAGAATACCTGGGAAAAGTATAAAAAACATTTGAAAAGTATTCTATTCTATACTTTGCCAAAAAAACTCCAGGCATTGTATGAAATGCCTAGGTATTCTCAGGGGCGGATTAATCATTAGGCTGACTAGGCTGTAGCCTAGGACGCGGCACTTTGGGAGGCGCAAAATTTTAGCTAAAAAATAATAAAATTTTACAGCTAAATGTGAAATTTGTAATAAATTACAAGGATTCACAATTTGAGTTCATTTTAAACACAGCCGCCTGTTTGCGAGATATATATGTGATATACATGACAAGTTTGGGTTCTTATGGAAATTACCTGAACTTTCTGAACTAAATAATGACATAATAAGACAAAAAGCTAATCACCCTCTAGAAAATTATGCTGTTGAGTTGGATCAGACATTTCCTGATGAGTGTGTGCATTTAGCTCAGTTTTTAAAAGACTATCGACCTGTCAACCCAGAACAAGAAGGAGAAGAAAAGAAGAAAAAGCGATCTGAAGCAAAACCACTGTTGAATTTTTTGAAAACGCTTAACTTAGAATCAGTGTTTCCTAATGTTGAGATAGCTTTGCGCATTTTCCTTACTATGCCCGTCACTAACTGCAGTGGCGAAAGATCTTTTTCAGCTTTGAAGGGGATGAAGAATTATTTACGTTCAAATTTGCGCCAGGATAAACTGACCAGTGTAGCACTCTTGTTCATTGAAAGTGACTTTCTGCAAGGACTTGATTTCAGTGAGGTGATTAAAACGTTTGCTCAATCTAAAGCGAGAAAAAAGAACCTAGATTGAACTTTACATGAGACTTAACAAAGCCACAAGATATTGAACTGATTGTCTTCTTTGTGTAAATGATGTTAAATACACCCTTAATAAAACTGTTATAATTCTGTAACTACTTAGTTAACGTTTTCCTTATTAAAGCTATGCAAACTACAAATGGTTGAAGGTGTAACTCTAAAACAATCTCTGAAAAATAGCCTCAGTTTTTATTTCTTGAGACTATTTCCAAAAACATAAAATATTTGATATATTCCTATCTAAGAAATATATTATTGTAGGGTGTTTAAAGCTTCATTGAGCCCCTTGAAAATAAACTTAAGAGTAGCCTATGGGAGGTGAGGGGGCGCTAAAATATAATTAGCCTAGGGCGCCAAGATACTTTAATCCGGCCCTGGGTATTCTATAAACCTGAATTACATACTTTGCCGATGACATATACATAATTAAACGTAAATTCAAGTAATCGTATTGTTCAAACTAACTCGAGTTAATAATTTAGAATTGGAATGCACAACATTTTTTCTACGTGTCACTAAATTTGTCAAAATGCTTGCTCACTGTATAATCTATATAGGTTGTAAATTCAAATAAATTTTTCAGAAATATACTCAATTATGATAAATGATAACACTTAGCTTTGAAACATGATTTAAGAACGTTAAAAAATAATTATGCGCGTATTTTCTGTGCATCTCGACTGTTTCCCGTAGGTCCCGTTAATCGTCTGTCTGGTGAAAGTGTGCTCTTACTCACCCGCGTCACATCAAACCAATGGCCAGCCGTTAGCTACATTGTGGAGGACATGCAATGGTGTTTAAATAAACTAGGGCGTAACGGATAACACACAACTTAAACTACTCATGTCTCGAAATTCATAGTTACCGTATATGGCGAATCCATTCCACTGTGGTACTGGACACTGCTAACCTTAGGACCCTTATCAACAGCTGCACCGATAACCTAGCACTGTTACGAATATATGCAGCCCAAGTGTGCACTGACCTCACCCAACAACTAGCAACAAGTTCTCTCTCTCCCCTTTCCCCCTTCCACCCAAACACTCGCTCTCTTCCTTCGCCAATTCCTCCTCCTCCTCTCTAATATAAGGAAAAACAGATACAGAAAATAAATCAGGAACTGATATTATCTAAAGTACAAGATTTTAATAAAAGTTGTCAACAAATTATGATTAAAATTAAACGCTGTTCCCCTACTCCAACGTTTAAACATTGCGTCCTCCTAAACGGTTCAAGACACCCAATTTCAAACTGAATGTTTCACAACATTTTTCTAGTTCACAGATCACAAAACCATTTCTACCTGTACCGTCTTCACATGACGTATACCGATCACAAAACCGTCTTCTTCATTGCCGACAGGCCTCCTCCCAGAAATCCTCGCCGACAGAGAAATACCTAAATCTTCATGCATACTCCACCTTGCATCTTTCTTGGTCTCATAACTCCTTAATTTTCCCTACCTGCTCGGCCTGTCTTTACTATGAATTTTATACACTAAATATACACTAATTGTATTCGCAGTCGTCAAACCATTCTACCGTCACAAAACAAAGAAAAACATTTCTTGTGATATGATTATTTAGAGGTTGGGGGGAAATTTCCCCCATTTCCCTAGCGTGGATCCGCGCTTGATTACAGCAGTACGTAACGTTTGTGAGGCATGTGTCGGTACTGTTAAAATTGGTAATACGGTGTCCAAGACTTTGCAGTAGAAGGATAGCCTTGCTGGGACACACAATGAGGATGCAACATCACTAAAATCAAAGAAAATTTCTGGAATTAAAACCAGTAGGTAGAAGATCGAGAGGAAGGCCCAAGAAAGAGATGGATCAAGGATTTTGAGGAGGATCTGAGGAATATGGGGAGCAGGAAGAACCTAGGGGGGATATGGGGGATATATCCCCCTAAATCAGAAAAAATAAAAAAGTTGGAGCAAAAAATTTAAAACTGGTTGCGTGTTTTTTTAAATCTAATTGACTTATAAGTTTTTTCAATTTTAAAAAATTACGATTTAGATCAGTGACAAGTTTAAACAGTCTACAATAATAGGCCTTATACTCAATAATAAATATAAGAGATGTTGAAAGAATGGTGGAAAATGAAAAGAAGTCGACTTGAAAGAGAGTAGGTGGCCACGATTTTCCGCTGGTTCCAAGCAGCTTGGAACATATGATTCACGTGACGGCGTGCTTTACACTATACTTGGGCCATGTCAGCTGATTTATTTAATTCCGCAACGAAGGAAATGTTTGGTTTTACCCGCTAGTTGGCCGTAAACTGTGGCCTATGAAAAAGACAGACCGTGGCGCGTACGATGATTTTTAAGTCATGTGATGTTGGGAGTCGAACAGTTCCAGTGTTACCCTATGTACTACTCGCGTAATTAACGCGCGTTACTTAACCAGATTTACTTGAATATTTCAGATTTTTTAAAAATGAAATATTCAATAAACATATAATGAAACATGTAGGCCACATATTTTTTAAAACATTATAACGCTAAGGAAAAAAAAGGAAACTATCTGTCCGCGCTTGAAATGACATTGATGTATGTAGAGAAACTAGGAGAGGAAGTTAGTACAAAAAAGTGTGAAATTCTTCAACCTCGACGTGAATGTATTGTGACGGCAGCGGTATGCGAACATCTGCTCTCCGGTACCAGCGGTGGACACAGCGAGCCAATCCAACAACGTGTTCGGAGCGAGCCAACCAGCGATCCCGGTTAGTCAATAAAACCCGGGCCGGCAGAAAATTTTGGGCATGGCACAATGGCCTCCGTTTTAAGATCCTCGGATGTCACTTTCCCCCTACCATCGTCAAATGGCTCTCCCAGTTCCTGGATGGCCGCACGGCACAAGTCCGAGTCCGTCAGCATCTCTCGGCACCCTTCAGCCTTCACGCCGGTGTCCCCCAAGGCTCCGCCATTAGCCCGCTACTCTATATCATCTTTACGAAAGACACCCCTCCCCCTCCGCCTACTCTACCCTACCCATCTGCAGGCCTAGCCCAGTACGCCGACGATACTGCCTACTGGGTCTCAGCAGGCGCACACCGGCAGATCCCAATCAAATTACAGCAAATCCTAGAACCTTTCTTCGCCTACTGCAATACTTGGCGAATAACTGTAAACGCGGACAAGACCCAACTCTGTGTTTTCAACTCCACTGGACGCAACATGTCGCATTTCTATTCAACGCCCGTCCGCGTTGGCCCATCATCAGTACGCCCGAAGCGTGATTGCCAATATCTAGGCGTCACGCTTGACTCCAAACTTACCTGGCGACCACACATCAAACGCACAACTACCATCGCCCGTACCCGCCTCCGTTCTCTCAGAACCCTCAGCCGACTAAACCACTGCTCCAGCGACTTACTAGGCCGAATCTATACTACATGTATCCGACCCATCCTCACATATGCACACCCAGTTCTCCTTACTGCCTCTCCAGCCCACCTTGATCTTCACCGTCTCACAGAACGACGGGCCCTAAGACTCATATACCGCCGACCACGCTTGACGAAGACTTCCAATGCCGCCCTGTATGCGCTTAACACCCGCTTCCCTGACCTCGATTCCTTCCTTGTTAAACTCAACTGGAAGTATTCCCGCACAGCCTCCCGCCGCAATTCCATTCAAACAATAGTCCCGTCAATTAATAGAAACACCCGCAATACAAGCCGACCTTCCTACTTACTAAATCGCCTCCTCGCAATAGCCAATGGTCCTCCCCCTCGCCTCCAACCACGCCGGCGTCAACGACACAGACCGATTTAAGCAGTAACACATACCTTTCCCCCGCCACGGACTTATCTCTCCCAGGCAGTAGCGACCTGTCTTCCTAAAGCAGCCTCAATACCCAACACGCGATAAACACTCTCTTCTCTTCACAGTAAACACACACTCTAGTTCCCCACACTTACGTACCCGAACATAACCCGAATCTGTTCCTTCCGCCTCCCTTGACGGCTCCCTGTCGCCACCCAACAGCTTTGGCGACCAGCGTCTCACGTCCCAGTCTTGGCCGCCCCCCCCCTGCAAGAACATCGCAGAACAATATGAAGAAGAAATAAACTAAATCAACAAAATGCTTAAATAAAGATGCCCCAGAAACATTATAACGGCCACATCCATCTACCTCTCCCTCTCGAGTATGGCTACACACTACACCTCACACAATATAACCAACAAACAGTACTCTCCCAACTAAGTGCCTCCACCTTCTCTGCGCTCCGATCGTCTGGCGTACGTCCCCCCAAAAACCCCTTATCCACACGGCTGAAGGGAGCTCGTCTCCAAAACAGCCCGAGTCCGACCATACTGGTCGGTCTCAAACAGCAAAGAAAAAAAAAAAAAAAAAAAAAAAAAAAATTTTGGGCACTTCATCGCCACGCCATCGAACGCACTTCATCTCCTCTCCTCTCTTGGACGACATCGGGGCGGAGTCAGCCGGAAGGAACAGCCGAAGAATAGAACCGCCGCCGTTCTTGCGTCTTCGCACTCCCGTTCCGCGCCAGCGATGGATTTCGCTGGGCCGGCAGCCGACTCTACAACCGGTGCCGAAAGAAGAGGAGGACTGCAGTACGCCACGATCAGCGGGCGCAGCCGCCGAACATCTCAGCGCGGCACGACCAACATCACCGTTCTCGCCACTCGGTCCTTTTTAGGGCCACCAAAAACGATAGTGTGTACGATTGGCGCCAGTTGTCATGCGGCAAGCCTTTTGTCCGGTGACAAGTGGCGCCCAACGTGGGGCGACGATCATCTTGCGGATGCAAGATCCAGCCACGCCAGCGAGCTACCAGCCGGCACAACAATCAACATGGCGCCCAACAGACACCTCCACAACATCTGGAGAAGAGCAGTAGGCTGGCTACCGGAGAGTGGTCAGAGCTGTTGGGTTGAGCGTCGTGAGACGACCCAATGGTTTCCTAGTACCGAGCCTCCGGTAGGGGCTCCTGCCTAGTGGTCCTGTCCAGACGGAATATTGTTAATTAATTTTTAATGGTCGCTACTACGACATGCTCGTACTAGGTCGACTAGTACAGTATTTGTCGAGGCCGTTTCCAAGATTCACCTGAACGTATTCGGTACCTGCCAAGGCCAGCTATGAGTGGGTTTGTCTGGGTCCTCGCAGCTCGGACGTAAAATTTACGTGCAAGTCGCCTTGCGGTGTCATCCAAGGAGCGGACACCGAGTCCTCTTCTCAGGAGACGAGAAGAAAACCGATAGGGGACTTTGGCCGCTAGCCGAAGCCCTCTATCGAGAACGCTTTGCAACCTTCTTTTATGAACGGTTGCGAGGTAACCCCAGACGGGAAGAGCGTAGGTAATGATCGGCAACAGATACGCGTTGACAATCAACTTACCCAGCTTGCGGGTCATAGCCTTGTTGGCAAGTATCGGAAACAGTTGACCGAGACGAGCGGACGCTTTCTTTCGCATCGTCTCAGCGTGGGTACGCCAGGTGAGCCGACGATCAAGGTGGACACCGAGGTACTTAACTTCCCTCGACCAGGGCAGGTACGTTCTACCGAGTCTCACTCGGCCTCGTGGTTCTTTCCGGCGCTTTGTGAATAGCACCGCGGAGCTCTTGGTTTCGTTGACGGCAACTTTCCAGCTTTCCGTCCACGTCGAATACGCATCGAGTGCGCGCTGAAGTCGTGGGATAGCAAAGTCTGCGTTCCGATCGGCGGTATAGACCGCCGTGTCGTCGGCAAACAAAGCCATCTGGACTCCAGGCTCTCTGGGTGCGTCGTTGACATACACGGAGAACAGGAGAGGCCCTAGCACGCTACCTTGAGGTACCCCGGCTGTGATACGTCTCTCGGAAGAGACGTGGTCGTCTATTCGCACGCAGAAAGTCCTCTCCGTCAGAAAGCTAGCAATCAAGCGAAGGTAGCAATCTGGGAGCTGGATTTCCCGGAGCTTGAACAAGAGCCCGTCGTGCCAGACACTATCAAAGGCCTTTTCCACATCTAGGAAACAGGCGACAGTCTGCTCTTTCCGACACCCGGCGTCCGTGATGTATTCCACCAGTCTCATCAGTTGATGAGTGGTGGAATGCCCCACACGAAAGCCGAACTGTTCGGGGACCAGTACATCGAAGTTTCGTAGATGATCTAGTACTCTCCGTTGTACGAGACGTTCGAGGACCTTTGACGTGGCTGACAGTAGACTAATGGGCCGGAGGTTGCCAGGACGGGAAGCGTCCTTTCCCTGCTTCGGGATCACTATGACCGTTGCCTTATGCCATTTCTGGGGAAAATAGGCCAGTCTAAGACACGCGTTGAACAGCGCGACCAAGAAAAGTACTCCTCGCTCCGGGAGTCGAGTAAGAGCGGCGTTCGAGACGCCGTCCGGGCCAGGAGCTTTTCTCGGCACGAGTTCAACGAGCCGATCTGTGACCTCTTCCCTAGTAATGGGTTCGGGCTCCGAAGTGATCGGAAGAGATAGAAAGTCTTCCACTTCGTTCTCGACTTCTTCGTCGAAGTCCCAGTCCATGGGCGGGTTAGGTGCGAACTGTCGCTCAAAACACGCGCCCAAGTACTCGGCCTTCGCCTCCGGGCGAGCCAGGATTTGACCGAAAGGTCCAGCAATGGCCGGGATGCGAGGCCGGCGCCTCTTCCCTACCAACGCCGAAGGTATCCGGTAAGGGCTACTTTCGTCCGATCCGTCCCCTGCCTGGGCCACGGCGAGTTCCCAACAGCGTCTCCGGTAGGCCTGCATTTCACGACGTAAAATGCCGGTCGCCCGGTTGTACGCTGCCTTGTCGGCCGGATCACGGGTCCGCTGCCAGCGTCTCCGGAGGCGATTTCTCTCGCAAGCGAGAGCACTCGTCTCCTCTGGGATCCGCTGCCAGTGGGGCGTGACACCAGGCTTCATCCTGGAAGACGCGTCGATCGCAGATACGACAGCCTCGTCAAACGCGGCAACTGCCTCGTCGACTTGGCGGACGGTTTCGAGTGGTCCCGCGTCTGGCAATCGGCGACTTAACGCCGGGCCATAGCGGTCCCATTCTACCACCTTCCTGACATCTCTGCGTACGACGTGCTGGGTAGCGACGTGTATCAGGATGGGGAGATGATCGGACGATAGTTCCGTTAGCACGGACACATGGACCGGACAGTCAATTCCTTGAATCACCGCTATGTCCAAGACATCGGGAGCCGCGTTGCGTTGTGAGGGGTAGAACGTAGGTTGGGTAGGCCCAATCACTTGAATCCTGCGAGAATCGGCAAACCTGCGCAAACGTTTCCCGTTTGGGGCAGTCAAGCGACTGTTCCAATCGCGATGTTTGCAGTTCAGGTCGCCGGCCATGATGACCCTCCTGTGTGCATCGAACGCGACCGCTAGATCGGGGTGAAGGAGCTCTTTTTGCGGCGCTTTATACGCCGCGACCATCTGTACGCCGCCTAGAGTGTTTAACAACTCCACAGCGGTGCCTTCGAGGTGAGTCATTGCAGGCAAGACGACTCGGTGATGCTCGAGAGTGAGCCTCACCGCGACGGCAGTACCGCCACCAGCAGTGCCCGGCCTGTCGTTTCGATAGCACACATAGTTGGCCAGTCGTAACCGACTCGCAGGAGTCAAGTGGGTCTCATTGAGAAGGACTACGTCGGGTTTGAGTCGGGCCAGTAATTCTTGGAGTTCCTGGATCTTGTTGGACAACCCGTTGGCGTTCCAGGAAAGAATTGAGAGATCTCGTTTGAGGACCCGACTCATAGAAAACCTACACAAGTTGCGGCTTCCACCAAGAGCATGAATCTCTCGGTTGTATCGGCAGTCTCCAAGCGGGAGCGGATGGACCTGAAGGTCTGGGCAACTTTGCGGAGGTCAAATTCCGCAAGGAAGTCTTTGACGACTTGATAGTCGTCAGGAACGGTTTTTGAGGCAGAGTGCCCGGAGACTGTTTGCGCGTAAGAGCGCCGAGGCTTGTCAATCGGGGGATTGGTGGAAGCCAGGGGTTTCTTAGGGCCAGGTGTAGCGCCTCTAGCGGAGGTGCTAGGAAGAGGGACAGATGCGATAACGTCGGTCTTCACGCGCTGCGCAGGCTGTCTGGACTGTGCGGCTGGGTTGGCAGGAGCCCGGGATCTAGCGCCACGGGGCTTACGTTGCCGCTTCTTTTTGCCTGCATTAGGGAACCGCGGGGGCGGGAGGTCTGACGAGGCTGCTTCTAAAGCAGGGGCAGGATTCTCCGGTGCTGGGGAGGGTTGAGTATTCTCAGGCTCCACAACCGAGATGTTTGGCAGTGGCTGGTCTGTCTCACTTTTTTTAGAAGTCGCGAGATTGCGGCGCTTTTTCGCCTGAGGCGGGACAGGGGCCTGGGAAGGAGCCTGAGATGGAGATGCCTGAACTACAGGTGTCTGCTTCGGGCCTTTGCTGCGTTTACGTTGCCTGTTGGCAACTGCGGCGAAAGACACGGCAGCCGTAGCAGGAGGCGCAGGGCCTGGCTGCTCGGTTGCAGGTCTGGAACCAGCTTCCGGATGCCTCGGTGGTGGCAGGCGCCCTTTCGGCTTTCGCCGCTCGAGCTCCCGCTGAAACACCGGACATGCCCGGTAGTTGGCGGGGTGACTTCCGCCGCAGTTGATGCACCTTTTAAAAGCTGGAGCATCGCAATGTTTACTGGCGTGAGGCAAAGAACACCTCACGCACGCCGGAGCGTTAGAGCAAGTCTCTGAATGGTGCCCGAAGCGTTGGCACTTGTAGCATTGAGGCAGAGCCCCGGGAGCGCGGCTTCTTTCCACTTTTACGCGGAAACCAAAAAGCCGCGTAAGAGAGAGTAGGCTTGCGCCTGCCTCGCTGTTCTCGACCATGATGCGAACCAGGGGAATTGGACGCCTTGGTCCGGCGGGAGCAAATACCCGATGTACCGCGCGAACCGGATAACCCAGCTCGCGCAGCTCATCGAGGATTTCCTCGAGAGGAGAGTCCACGTCTAAGCCTCTGAGCACGAGGGACAGAGGCTTCACGTGTTTCGGGGTAAAGGTGTGGTGTTGCAGGTTGGCTGATTCGACGAACGCCATGACGCTGCGGTACTCGTCCATTCCGCGGACAGCGATCTTGACAGTGTCGCCCCCAAGGAGCTTCAGGTCAACGCTGGCCGGGGAAAGTCCGGGAGCCACTATGAGTCGCCGGTAAAAACCGGTGACGTTGTTCACGCCGTGAACGAACACGGGCGGGATGCGACGAATGACCGGCGGTGCTTGGGCAGCGCCGGGCACAGTCGGCCCCGAGCCGGATTCGCCATCGGCGGGGACAACTTCCATGGCGGACGCCGAGGAAGAGGTTGAGGAGGACCGGTTCCGCCTCGGTTTCTTAACCGGGCGCCCCCGTGGCCCAACCGCCACGAAAGCGTCGGTCTCGTCACCGGGCAGCGGAACCGTCCGGGGATCGACAGCTTGGTCCGCATCCATAGCCGGAGAACACGGCGAATCGCTCGTGTGGGGTATGGAAGAGGCGAGCGACTGCGTGCTCGTTGACGCGCCCGGAGCGGGCATTTCCGCCAACGAGCGGGAGGTTTGCCGACCAGAGGCAGCCAGGCTGCCTCCGGCGGTAACCAGGGACCTAGGGTCCGGCCCGAGCCGGATCGCAAGCGGGACTGAAACGCTCAGGCTGTCTATGAGCTGGGCAAATGACCGGCTTCGTTAGATACCTCCCCTTACCAAGAGAGGTGTCCACCGGCCTCTTTACCTAGGCGATATCCAAGCTCGCTTACCACTGGTGGGGGCTCGCAAGGATCGTCCTAGGCAGCGCTACCTAAGAGCCTGAGCGTCAGCGGGCTAGATGCGCTGCGCAACCAACAGCTCTGGCAGGCTGGAATTGCTTCCTTTCCCACGGCGGTTGGTGGTCCTGAAAAGGGTCACTTGGCTGGTGGCCCTTAGAAGGTCCGACGAACGAACTCAGCTGTAGTGCTGGCTACTCAGTTCACCAGCCAGCTGAGTTGCAGTCTTCTGTCTTCTTCTGAGGCAAGGTGTCCAGCAAGCAGGGCAGCAGATGTGTGTCTGTCCTCAAATCGAAGGCAGCAGGGCAGCAGCTGTAAACAGCGAGAAAGCTTCCGATGTCGTCCAGAGAGAGAGCAGGTCCTTCCAGAGCGAGCAGCTGAAGCGAAGAACGAACGACGAACGCTTCAACCTACCGGAGAGCATTCAAGACCCGGTGGAGTTGTGACGGCAGCGGTATGCGAACATCTGCTCTCCGGTACCAGCGGTGGACACAGCGAGCCAATCCAACAACGTGTTCGGAGCGAGCCAACCAGCGATCCCGGTTAGTCAATAAAACCCGGGCCGGCAGAAAATTTTGGGCACTTCATCGCCACGCCATCGAACGCACTTCATCTCCTCTCCTCTCTTGGACGACATCGGGGCGGAGTCAGCCGGAAGGAACAGCCGAAGAATAGAACCGCCGCCGTTCTTGCGTCTTCGCACTCCCGTTCCGCGCCAGCGATGGATTTCGCTGGGCTGGCAGCCGACTCTACAACCGGTGCCGAAAGAAGAGGAGGACTGCAGTACGCCACGATCAGCGGGCGCAGCCGCCGAACATCTCAGCGCGGCACGACCAACATCACCGTTCTCGCCACTCGGTCCTTTTTAGGGCCACCAAAAACGATAGTGTGTACGATTGGCGCCAGTTGTCATGCGGCAAGCCTTTTGTCCGGTGACAGTATATGGACGTATCATAAATCTAACAGGGCAGCTGGACGCTTGAAGAAACTAAGGGTTTGTCCTGGCTAAAAGGCATAGGAAAACGCCACAGAGAGAGTTACGATTATGATATACCGGGAAGGCCACAACAGAGGTGATTGAACTAATCAACAGGGCAGCTGGACGCTTGAAGAAACTAAGGGTTTGTTCTGGCTAAAACGCATAGAAAAACGCCAGAGAGAGTTACTATTATGATATACCGGTAAGGCCACAGCAGAGGTGATTGAACTAATTAACAGGGCAGCTGGACGCTAGGAGAAACTAAGGGGTTGTTCTGTCTAAATGGCATATAAAAACGCCAGGAAGATTTACGATCCTGAGATCGGACATACCGCGGCAGAGGTGGTTGAACCAAGGGTAAGAAATAAAGAGGGAACGGACTTGACCTATCAGAAAACAGCTTTGGAGGTAGGCGGGTTTCCAGGAATGAAATTCCCTAGAATAAAAGAAAGAAGGACCAATTAAAACTGAGTAAAGTGAAAATTAGGAAACTAATGGGGAATTATGTGTATTGAATATATACAATTAACTGAGGCGCGATCAATGGGTCTGTTGTAAATTTTCGAGGAGTCTGTGGTAAATTTTCGGAGAGTCTACGTTAAAAGTTCAGAGAGTTTTACTTAAAATTTTCGTAGAGTCAACATGAGTAAATAGTTTGTGTAACGTAGTTAAATATCGAAGAGTGAGAATTATAGTTTTATTAGTTTGTAACTCGTAAAAACAAAAATCGGATCGTACCATGTGTTACTAACGATATAAACTTTTGAAACGGATCAAGTCGTTTGCGAAATGTAAATTAACGTAACGAGAGTAACCGTTGTAAACCAGTGAACAGTACTTACACTAAATAAATATCGGAAGAAGCCGAATATACTTAGCTAGAGTGAAGTGATTAAAGTGTTAACGAATCAATCACTACGAGAGCGAACCACACTATGATTCATACAAATAATCCTGTATTCAAAGAAGCCGGAAGAGAATCTACATCTACTAAGCGGACCTAAGGAGCCGGAGATGAGATCACAGTACATCAGCCCACCGTAGACAAGAATATGCATACCAACAGTAAAATGTTTATGTACTAATACTACTTTACAATACACCTGTCTGTCCTTCTAAAAGAACTTACGTATGAATTACAAGTTAAAACATAAAGTCATATGATTAGAATATAAAAGCGAACTACTTATATAAAATTAAAATAAATATATCACATCAATTAAGTATATTTATTCATATCTTAAAATGAATCCATTTAGAATATATATTTTATAATATCATAAGTAACTAGATGTGTTATTCATGCTTATATACAAAATCGAAGGAACCCTGAGATATAGAGATATTAGCATATAAATTGTCTCTATTGGCAGAAATCATGTTTAAAATAATTAATGATAATAATATGTTAAAAGGCATAGAAAGCTGGTATTAATGACAGTTAATATACAGTAAATATAATAAATTTGTTGGTTAGACTGATAAATGTGTTTTGTTTTCTTTTATTAAAGATCAACCTTATGGATATTATATAACACTATTACTTGAAATAATTTTCCTTAACACCAACAATCAATTAAAGAATTAGTATTAATCACTTCTGATTAAACAGTTAATACTTGAGTTTCATACTATTAATTTTCACAACTACCAATAAGAGTTTAAAGTGTTAAACTGGCACCCACAACTAGGGCGTATTCATTTTATTGTTAAACTGGCGCACAAATGTGGGCCCTTAAAAGAAATCTAAATTTTGCTCATAGTAAAATATCAAAAAGAGAGTAGCAAAAATTCGTAACGTTAAACTGGCGCAACAACTTGGGGCTGTATGCGTTAAACCATCAATAAGGATAAATAAAACACATTTAACAAAGTATATTGTTATATTTATTTCTTTAGGTATTTTTACCTTTCTTTTTTTTTATTTTTCCTTTTGAAAAAGATTGACAATCATTATATTTTTTAACAAAATTATTTAACATAATTTTAAGTGTACAATTTATATTCGCAAACCTGTTACATACATTTATATCCACAGCATTTATATACATGTTGTTAACTCTCACTTTCTTAATTTTAAAATTCTCTTTAAAGTATTTATATTCCACAGAAAGGTATTATTAAGCTTCCAAGACAGACTGACGATGAGCTGTGAAGCTTGAAAGCGCTAATCAGAATAATTCTTCTATAGTGGTGTGCAACAGTGATAGTTCTGTTTGCGAACAATTTTAACAACTGTTTCGATTTTATCGGGACTGTGGGAAAACCGGATCATTTCAAGTGTTAACACTAGTGGGACAAAGTGTGCTGGGAACAAAAACGCACAACTGCTTGAAAAAACAGTTTTCTGAACAAAAAAAACGAACGAACTGTTCTTTTCCGCGGAGACAAACTGTTCTCCGTTTTAAAAACGAACGTGGCGTTGACAACAGTATTGACAAAGTACTGTTCTAGTTCAGTCCTCTGTTCGGAGTAAACCGTTCGTTTTCAGTGGAAGTTCCGTTGAGCTGTTTTGCGTAAACTGTTTTTATCGAACTGTTAGGAGTAAACTGTCCGTTTTCATTGCAACGTTTGTCGAGCTGTTACGAGGGAACTGTTCGTTTTCATTGCAAGGTTTGTTGAACTGTTACGAGTAAACTGTTCGTTTTTACTGCAACGTTCGTTGACTTGCGTTCGATTATTGTACTGTCCTCGTTCTGTTTAGCGCAGAATTAGGCTATATTCAGTTTTATTTCAGTTACTATAAAAATGTTATTCAGATATTCCCCATGAGTTTTGATGAAACAATTTAAAACAAAAAATGTATGGATTTCGTTGTCCATGAGGTGTACGTTAATTAACTAAATATAATTAAATCACTACCGACTCGGAACACAAAGTTTTTCATGGGTTCGTTTTTACCCATAAAAAACTTTGTGTTCCGAGTCGGTAGTGATTTAATTATAGCCTATTTACCAAAAATCCCTTTTTAGATACTGGTAAATAAAAGAAATATTGACGTAATGCCATTTTTTAAGTTACATAACCATTAATTTAAGAAAAGTACTAAAGTGAACAGTTATTTGATATGCACAAAACAAAACGTTTTAACAATATAATGGTAAAATCAGTAAATGTAAATAGCAACAGTTCATTAATTCAACCTGTTTTTTCCCAACTGTTTTTAAAAACAGTTGTTTTTTTGTAACGAACAGTTCGTTTTCGTTTTGCAAAAACAATAAAAACGTCCACCACTAGATAGCACGCGTCAGAATCTCGAGCGGGAATCCCCCGTCCGTACAGCCTCGCATAACAGCGTCTCACAATGAATCCCATGTCAGGATCTCGAGCGGGAATCCCCCGTCCGTACAGCCTCGCATAACAGCGTCTCACAATGAATCCCATGTCAGAATCTCGAGTGGGAATCCCCCGTCCGTACAGCCTCGCATAACAGCGTCTCACAATGAATCCCATGTCAGAATCTCGAGCGGGAATCCCCCGTCCGTACAGCCTCGCATAACAGCGTCTCACAATGAATCCCATGTCAGAATCTCGAGCGGGAATCCCCCGTCCGTACAGCCTCGCATAACAGCGTCTCACAATGAATCCCATGTCAGAATCTCGAGCGGGAATCCCCCGTCCGTACAGCCTCGCATAACAGCGTCTCACAATGAATCCCATGTCAGAATCTCGAGCGGGAATCCCCCGTCCGTACAGCCTCGCATAACAGCGTCTCACTATGAATCCCATGTCAGAATCTCGAGCGGGAATCCCCCGTCCGTACAGCCTCGCATAACAGCGTCTCACAATGAATCCCATGTCAGAATCTCGAGCGGGAATCCCCCGTCCGTACAGCCTCGCATAACAGCGTCTCACAATGAATCCCATGTCAGAATCTCGAGCGGGAATCCCCCGTCCGTACAGCCTCGCATAACAGCGTCTCACAATGAATCCCATGTCAGAATCTCGAGCGGGAATCCCCCGTCCGTATAGCCTCGCATAACAGCGTCTCACAATGAATCCCATGTCAGAATCTCGAGTGGGAATCCCCCGTCCGTACAGCCTCGCATAACAGCGTCTCACTATGAATCCCATGTCAGAATCTCGAGCGGGACTCCCCGGTCCGTACAGCCTCGCATAACAGCGTCTCACAATGAATCCCATGTCAGAATCTCGAGCGGGAATCCCCCGTCCGTACAGCCTCGCATAACAGCGTCTCACAATGAATCCCATGTCAGAATCTCGAGCGGGAATCCCCCGTCCGTACAGCCTCGCATAACAGCGTCTCACAATGAATCCCATGTCAGAATCTCGAGTGGGAATCCCCCGTCCGTACAGCCTCGCATAACAGCGTCTCACTATGAATCCCATGTCAGAATCTCGAGCGGGAATCCCCCGTCCGTACAGCCTCGCATAACAGCGTCTCACAATGAATCCCATGTCAGAATCTCGAGCGGGAATCCCCCGTCCGTACAGCCTCGCAAAACAGCGTCTCACAATGAATCCCATGTCAGAATCTCGAGCGGGAATCCCCGTCTATACAGCCTCGCACAACAGCGTCTCACTATGAATCCCATGTCAGAATCTCGAGCGGGAATCCCCGTCTATACCGCCACTCATAACAGCGTCTCTCTATGGATCTCATGGCATGGCCCGTACAAAAAATATTTATATTACATTTTATTGTAAACAAAAAAAAATGTCTAAATGAGTATATACATTATAAAATGCCAAACAACTGATATGCCTGCCGAAGTAACAGAGCATATTTTAAGCAAAAAACTAGGCGGCACTAGTGCCGGCTAGTGAAGGACTCAGTGCCGCCACGTGGTAGGTATTAGTGCCGGTGGCGTAAAGTGAGAAGAAAGGGGAGAAATCAGCAAATCACGAAGCCTTGGTTGTATGAATTAGGGAAATATTTTGATACTAGCATAATTTTTCCTTTTTCTTACTTAACTAATTTAGTTGTTAAGCAATTTAATAAGAAATGTTTGTGCATTTTTCATTTTTTTTAAATTACTTAAAATTAAACAAACTTATAGTGTTTAAGCTTTTGCCAATCTCAGTTTGTATATATAAATAATTACAGTATTTTATATATTTTTAAGTAGACCAGTGATAAAGGCTTTGAATTTGTAACATGTAGTAGTACTGTGCACATCACACTGTAATGTACTTATTGAATATTACTTAATTAATTATAATGAATTCATTTGTGTGTTTGTGGTGTTTTATTTTTTTAATTTTCCTAATGTCTAAAGCATTTGTGTCTATTTTTATAGTTAATTTCACGTGTAAAGAATGAACATGACCATGGTCAAGTTAAATTCAAATTAAATAATTTTCAATATATGCTCTGGGAAGTAATGAAAAGTGATAAAAAAATCTCTCTCCCTCTCTCCCGCTCTCTATTTATCCACCTAAACATTCAAAGAATTTCGAGGAAACCGAAACATCGAAGCATGATAATGTTTTTAGGCTTTTGAAACGTATAATGTGGATTACGTTTGGTGGATTACGTAAATCATTTCCAAACCACAGACGATCACAAACAGAGCATGTAAAACCAAATTTATTCTCACTAAAACGTTTGCTAAACTCAATGTCAGCAGCGATTATTTCTGTCTTGATGCGTTTACATATCAAATTTCTAGACTGTGGGGAATCGAAAGTGTGGAGGCGTCACGTTTTTCGATGACGATTTTTGTGGAATGACCCCCAGCCTAAAAACATTATCATGTTAAAACGCGTGAGACACGACCGGGAAGCACACAAGCTTTGCGGGAAGCACAGAGTATAAACGTTAGTTGACTTTGCAATGCATGCAGTTGCCGCGAGCGAAATGCAGTTGTCTGCGCCCAGAAAGAGACAGAGAGAGACCGAGACAGTTGCATAGCAACAAACTCAGCCTTGACCTTGGCATGCTGTAAAGAGAATCTAGTACTCGATGTGTTTCATTTCACATTCCTCACTTTAAACCTCTACAACGCTTGTTTATTTTACGCTTTTACTTTATTAGTTTGTATGAAACTGTAATTAACTGCAGGCGAATGACAATTATTCTTTTCCTTCGTTCACACGCTAACTTTACACCACAATTTTAACTAGCACTGTCAAATATTAGCACCAATTTTTAAACTTCACTATCCAATTCTATTAACAGTGGTAATGTAGTTATTGTGTTTTGCGAAGCATGCCAACGTAGCGTACTGGCCTTTCGAATTGTGCAAAGATTGACCACTTGTCGTCGGATCAGCTAACGGAATTAACGGACATGTTAAAATATTTTCTCACATGCATTGACACCGAGTGAAAATGTAACTTTGATCTCTTTACTAGAGAAATTTCCTGTGCACATTGGCAGTCAAAAATAAGAAATGTAGTGCCAAACGTTATTAACTTATACCTGTTATATACAAAAAAAATAATCAGTTATATTTTTTGTCAAAGTTTATCATTATACATACAGTATTTTGAAGTAATGCTATAAAACATTTATTTGTATCAGTTTTGCGTTTAACAAAATTTTTTAATTTTAGTTGATAGTTCTGTAGTTCTTAATAGTCTATATTTCTGTTTGGGATTGAGATTGATAGATAGATAGGTAGACTGATAGATAGATAGAGAGAGAGAGAGAGAGAGAGAGAGAGCTAAATCGGAGTTGGAGTCAGACACACAAACAAAGGCAGAAAGCTATTGTACATACGTTTTTGATAATAAGAGTTCTATTTTGATTAGTAAGAGAGATAAAGAAAAGGAAGAATAGAGTGAGTGAGAGAAGGAAGGAGAGCGATCCCAACTGTCCAAATATGTACATAATACTAATTACTTCTTGTGTTAGAGACAGATGGAGAGAATAGAGGAGGGAGAGAGGGGTTGTGAGGTAGCATAAAATTTTACACACAAATTTTCATAATATTAGTTCTATTTGTGTAGTTTCGCTGTGGTCAGTATTTTAAAATAAATTTTTCACCCACTTCCTAATAAGCTAGCAAACTGAAATTTTGCATACGGTACACACTCAGTGTGGACGACAATATAATCTTGTGATATTTCAGCACAATAATGTCTCAAAATATCGTAAATTTATAGCATGATATTTGGCCGTAATGATACATAACAAATATCATGTAACAAGGCTGTACAATCAGCCTTGTCACTCGGTAACGGCAACACATTTTTGGCGATTGACATTCTAGTGCAGCGTTTGGGGCGCGACCAGCTGTCGGGTCCAGAGGGAGCGTTTGATGGGTCGCGAAGGCGGGCTCGAAAATGTATTTACTGTTTGTTTTAAAAAGCTATTATATATTTACTTTTAATATCTTCAATAAATACACTGCAAGTAGGTTTATTTTCACCTGACGCACGTTTCACAGTAATCATTCTGTATCTTCAGAGGTTTGTTTGAATTGTAATTGAATTTTCGCTTACAATACAGCTAACGGATAATCGAATTTGCTTCGATTCTATTTTCGATTGTTTTAACGTTTATGTAGTAGCTATTTATTATATATTTAATGATTATTCTATTATTCTAATAAATGTATGATTTTAAATAGATCATCTTGTTTTGTTTTTATTTTTATTTGTTCTTTAATTAGGAGATTATTATTATTGTGTTTGTAAATATTAAGATTTTCCCAGATATTCATTTTGTTGCCTTTTTGTACGTTTTTAATTAATTTGATATTTTGAATGTTTGGAAATTTATGTTTATTGTTTAAAGATATATACTGTAACAAATTAAATAAATTTGTTAGTTAATTTTGTTTTGTTGTTGAAAAAAAATTTTTGTTGTTTATTTATTTTTTTTAATTAATTAAATATTAATTATTTAATTATGTTCCGTGGTGTTCCGAACTTCTTGTTATTTGTTTTAACTGAATTATGTCCTTTTTAGTATTTTAAAATTCCTTCACCAGTTAATAAGATTGTCTCCAAATACATTCGATTAGTGCACTTTCCTTATTTGGAGGTTATCTTCCTTCTATGTTGTGAAATCCTGGTAGTTATCGCTCAATTAATATTATGTATTATGCTAATTATTATATAAGAATAAACAATATTCAATTTTATGATCTTCAATGAATTTTATTAACAAATATTGATATGATCGATTTTCTATCGATTTATTAATCGACTCTCTCAGGGTATATTTCTCAGGGTATTTTTTTTTCGATAGTTCGTACAATTATTTAGTATGGGGTTCTTTTAACAGTTATTTCATAGATAGTCAGAGAAAAAGGGTAAAGTATGGAAAGTATAACATTACAAAAGTATAATCTTAAAAATTAAAATACATATATGACATTCAATATATAAATGTGATTAAAGAAATTTTCGAACCGTTCAGTTGAGTTCGCAGTGTCGCGTTGGATTGTGGGAAGAAAAAGATGGCCGCTTCGAGTTCAGATGTCAGACGAAATGCACCTCGTTAATTCTGCTTCCAATAAAGGCTACTTCTCCTGTGATTTCTCCTTCCTGCTGTTGCTGTTATACCTTCTTGTGTTGGTGGAGTGTTCCTGGTTAAGTTTTAGTGTTCCACTTCGATAAAATCTGTTGTAAAAGGTATGTTCCACTTTAGTCTGTTAGGTCGATGCACTTTCCGTTTCGTTGTGTGTAATTACTGTTTAAATCGTTTAAATTGTGTTTTCACTGTGTTCTGTTCTTGTTGAAAGTTAATTTAATGTTTGTTGGTGTTATTTCCATTGAATTTATGGTTAAAATGTAATTTTACAAAAACTCGCATTTTTCACATCAGGCTAGGCTTATGCAATATGCGCCATTTCTGTCTCAGCTATTAGGTTAAAAATTGCTTAAGAGCTCGTGTCAAGTGTACTTCACAATATCTAATAATGAACTACTCACTTCCTTCGTCTTGTCCAAAAGTCTTAGCCAAATTAATATTAGCTATCCATTGTTTCAAAATTATTTTACATCCTGTGCATGTGAGAATGTTACATTATATAACTGAATATATTTTTGCTATTATTCAAATTTATTAACTATTAAATACCTAATTTTCTTCTTCAGTTCATTCTGCTTGATTTGATACAAAATAAGATAGTTTTATTAAGTTTTTTATCTAAAATGATATATTTACTTCATTTTGAAAATTGTAAGTTTTAAAATTCACTTCCTGTCCTTTTCAAAAATGTTGCCATTTTACATGTTATATTAATGATTGTATTAAATCTCAGATTGACATAAAAGGTTTATTTTTCCTTAATTTCTTGCAATTTGATTAATTGGTTCTCTTTTTAAATATTATACATTAATATGGGAGTCCCCTCTTAGAATTTTCAGTTTTTACATTTGCATTTTTAATAATAATTCTCACTATCTTTTTACAAAATCTTTCTTACTTATATTTCCAATTACATGACTCTATGACTGATTTACCTTATATAAATTCCATCAGTTTAATATTGTTTTTCTGTACTTGTTTCGTCAATTTTGATGCTGTTTAGTTTTAACATTTGGCCTAGATTTCTAACAGTTTTTTCATACAAAGTTTTTAAGTAATACATTTTGTTTATACCCTCTCTGACTTTCTATTCTAATATGACATTAATTTAACATTTTCTCATTTTAACAAAAGAACAATTAGTATATAATTTATACTCTTAATTCATAACACATAATTGAAATTAACAATAGTCTTTCTAACTCAGACATTTTATACTTAACTATTATTAGTAATACACAATAAATATTTTATAAATAAAGAATGTTATTTAATTCTGACATTTCAGTCTTGATTATCACTAGTAACTTATTCTAAATAAACAAAACATATTGGTCCTTCCATCATATACTCTATTTCTTACACCTAGTTTTATTTTCAGTCTCTGCTGTTTTTTGTTTGATTTTGGAGTAATAATTCTTTGTCACTTCACTTTTATTATGGCCTGCTCTTGTTTCATCTACCGTCATTCTAATGAATGTTGTATAAAAAGAGTGGCAGTTATTATTTAAAAACACTTGTATTATCTGTCATGATAATACTTTATTTAATATTATTCATGGACACAATATAAACACTTTACAAAGTTGTATTATTTCACAATTTACTTAGTTTGTGAACTGCAATATTGACACATAAGGTTTATTTATTATAACACAAAAACTTGCATTGATCCCCTTTTTATTCTTGGATTTTATTTCTAAATAGTTTTATAGTTTTATTAAAATCAAGAAATCTATTTATAGAAGATAATGAAGGTTTGTTTTTTGCATTATATAATTATTTCACATTGGTTCACTTTCAATAATTCTACTTTATACACTTTTGGCTTACATTTATTTTACATAGTTTTCTAAATTTGATATTTTGTTATACTTTCATTGTTATTATTTTTATCACTTTCTTTTGGGGTTTGGGTTTTTTATAAGAGCACTCTTCCTTCTTGTGGATGCTGTCTTGTTCTGATTTCTTCATTAATTTCTCCTATTCTTCTTGTTCCTTATAAAAGTATTTCCTTTATCTTCCTTCTTGTGGATGTTGTCATGTTTTGGGTTTCTTCCTTACCTACTCCTATCCTACCTGTTCTTTATAAAAGTATTTCCTTTTCTTATTGTAGATTGTTGTCATGTTTTGGGTTTCTTCCTTACCTACTCCTATCCTACCTGGGTATTACCTTTTTTAACTTTAGTTTAGCAGTTTACTTTGATGATTCATCACTCATTGTAACATTGGTTATAAATGAAACTTTTACTTTAATCTATGATTATACTTTACGGTGGTTCTTAATTAATTTTTTTATTTTGCTTTCTCAGATTTAAAATGTTTTTATCTTATTTTTATGATCATTCTACCATTCAGAATTATTGGCATCATCTGTCATGCTACAATACATACGATACTATATACGAGACCTGTAGGAAACTCAACGAGTTACTTACAAAGGAATATTTACTTCTCTAGAATTAATTATGTACAATTTGTTTAAGCGTAAAAGATGGCTTAAAGTACTCGACGTTAACAAAAATATGATTATAAACTGAGTGCACACCTCTACAAATAATTCTGCCGGCGCCCATGTTTATAGGTCCCATGAAGTGTAATATCCTTCAAGGTGGGTCCCAGACTTGAAAAGGTTGAGAACCACTCCTCTAGTGCAATGATTTCCGAATGGCGGTCCGCGGACCGCAGTCGCGGATTTAAAGGTATGCAGACTATGCGCTCGCATAGGGCCCCGCCATAATTTATAACTGGATTTTTTAATAAGCGTATGATTCTATTAATAGATACAAACTCTACACCATAATACATGAGTTTGGAATACCAAGCAAGCTGGTAAGATTAATGCAAGTGACCATGCAGCAGACTGAAGCCCAAGTAAAAGTGGATACCCAACTAATTAAACCCATAAATATCACACGAGGACTAAAGCAAGAAGATGGGTTAGCCCCAACACTATTTAATATTGCAGTGGGATATGTAATTAGAGGCTATCAATAAATAGCTCCAATCTGTTAACAAATAAAACTGCACAGATAGCCGCATATGCAGATGACATTAACATCATGTCAAGACGGATCGCGGCAGATAAAGAAATATTTCTGGAGCTTAAAAACGAAGCTAAGGAAGTTGGGCTAGCCATAAATATAGATAAAACAAAAATGCTTATCCAAACAGGAACAGACCAGGTTCATAACAACATTGAGATAGAGGAGGACACAATTGAAGTATTTAGAATTAATATTAGGCAATTACCTGTATTAACTTCCGTCTTGTGACTTCTTTAGTTTTTTCCTTAAAACAACGTGTTTCGAGAATAAATTCTCATCATCAGGTTTTTTAAAATTATAAAAACATCAAATTCACCCAAAAGGGGGTCGTCAACTATTTAAAATACACAAACACAAAAACACCACACATAATTAAACACCGACACAGTCACGGCACAGTCCGATGCGCATCGTCTCGCCGCCAACGACCAACAATTGAAGTGGTGGACAATTTCACGTATCTCGAAGTGAACCTACCAAAGACTGAATCAGAGGAGCTGGAGATCCAAAGACGGACCACCATGGCTAACAAGGCATACTTCGCATTGCTGTCATCATTTAGGTTTGGGGATGTGCACAGGGAAACAAAAATGAAAATATATAGGACTGTCATCAGATTGGTGTTATGCTACGGGTGTAAGGCATGGACAATCACACAGAAAATAGCCGACATAATAGACACCTTTGAAAGGAAAATCCTCAGATGCATTATAGGCCTCAATACAAGAAAATGGCTCATGGAGACTGAGATACAATGAACTGTATCAAGTATATAAAGAGATACCAGTCTCAAAATTTATAAGAATGCAAAGATTGCATTGGGCCGGACATGTTATCAGAATGGAGGATGGCAGCAAACCCAAAAGGGCTCTGCTGGGTACATGGGAGGGAACGAGACCTAGAGGCATACCAAGGAAGAGGTGGGAAGATGGTGTTGCAGAGGACGTGAGGAACATGGGGATAAGAAACTGGAGGAGGGCTGCAATGGATAGAGTAGATTGGAGGCGGAGATTGGTGGAGGCCAGGGCCCGACTTGGGCTGTAGCGCCATAGGAGGAGGAGGATTTTTTAATGAATAAATCCATAAAAAATTGTATTATAAACTATAAATTATATATACTATAAATTATTGAAACGTTTCCTTTTTATTTTATATATGACAAACATGCAAAAAGAATAAATTATATCGATGCCATGTAATGGTGCCATGTATACATCTGGTATAAAAATGTGGAGGAGTATTTTGTAAGAAATGAAGCTAGAAAAAAAGTTAATTTAACTTTTTTAATAAAAAAATAAAAATAAAATAAAACATAGGCCTACTTACTTAAATTGTTGAAGTTTGAGAGTTGTGTTTTAGAATAAACAATTTGATAATTTAGTATACTGCGTGTCTAAAGCCTTGAGTATTATTTGAATCCATTACTTCGATTTAAATTAAGTGCCTTAAATCCTGTTTTTACAACCTTTAATTATTTGTGTACTTTCTTATATATATAGCCTGTGAAAATACTTTTATTTTTCAACAGTTCTTATTTTCACAGACTATAAATTATTATTATTTGGTGTTCTGCTCTAAGGCAGGTCTTCAAATGGTAAAAGCTCTCCAAACTGTCCTATCGCATGCCAGTCTTTTCGTTTCTTCACAACGCCCTCTTCTAATCACCATACACTCAGTTTTTTCCTTATTAATCCTCATTTCATATTATAAATAAAACTATAAATAGACTATAAATAAAACTGAACAATTGTACTGTAAATTTATTATGACATATTTAGTTTTTCGTTTTTGACTGGGGGGGGGGGGCCTCCTAAATGCTCAGCGCATAGGGCCTCTCACAATGTAAATCCGCCCAGGGGCAGACTGCATACGGACATTTAATGCGGCCTGTGACCTTAACTTGGAAATCAATTTAATAATTCCTATTTACTCTATTTTAATAAGTAAATGAATCATAAAATAATATTTTAACTGAGAACAGTCTTTCAGGAGAAACCTACGAAAAAATATTTCTCTGACTCACTAATAAACGCACATTAGATTTCACTCTACCTCTTTAATGGCATGTGTATTTGCTGTACTTTCCCTTTCTTTTCATCACATTAGGTACAAAACCCAGTTCTATTTCCTTCCATCACTCGGCTACATAAACAGACAGCTAAGACACTAAATGCAGATAAGGAAGATAACACAATTATTTATCATATAGCTTCTTGAGAATATTTTCCTTTATTATAGTTTATGATTAGGAGTGTCCATGCTTATTATTATTGGTGATGTTAAATCTGAGATGATTGTTATATTAAAGAAGATTTACTTTGTGATCATTTTATTTGGATTAAAGTTATTATTTTTTCCTTTTTGTTGCATATATTATTTAATTTAAATAAACGTGTTTTTTTAATAATGTTTTATACTTATTTTTATTTACATTATTTCTTCAATTACATTTATTTTGAAGCTTATTATTGTCAGCCTGTTTGAAAAGTAAAGAACTATTGGATATTAGGCAGGCTGAAATAAAAAGGTAAATCCGTTTATGAAACATGCATTTATTAAAGTCATAAGAACTAATTTGCTGTCGAAAAGAGTGGCTTTGAGAAGTTACAGATTAAACTTGATAATTTTTTAAGTGATTTCAAACAAGCATTTGTTTGTACTCCAAGGACCCTGAGAGACCTAAGAAATGTGACATTAGCAGAGATGGAGAAATGGAACCTGGTCAGGAAAGAAGATGATTAGCACAGTTATGATGAAATTCAACGTTTCCTGAAAGCAAATTCTGAGAATGAGAATGTTAATAGGAAAACTAAATATAATTAATTCGCAAACAACAAGTTGGACAGTGCTCCCAGCGGCAGCCTCTGAAGAAGCTTTTTAAAAGCGAAAACAGGTTCAGGCTATAACGTAAAACTTTTACGTTTTTACCCATAAAAAAACATTGTGTTCTGAGTCGGTAGTGAATTTATTATATTTAGTTAAGTAACGGACATGCCATGGACAACGAAATCCAAGAAGTTAATAGGAAAGAATAGAAAGTATATAAATGGTGAACTGAGACCAAAGATTCAACATTTTTTAAATACAGAAACCAAGAGGCTGGTGGTAGTTATAACTCACTGAGTGATCCTTGATCTACAAAGTAGACCTCTGATGTTTTATCTCAGATTAACATGCCAAAATTTGATAGTTCTGTTAGATGAGTAGACAGACAGAACACACATGACCTGCTGTAAGGAAATGGTGTGACAGGAATCAAACAGCACTTCGTATTTAAAATTTCACATAGCATTTTCACCCAGAATAGCCTATAATTTTGCCTGCACTGGTCCACACATTTTGTTTGTTAATTTTTTTTTTTTTTTTTTTTGTCATACACCATCCCTCAACAGTATAGGCAGAGTTGTAAACCAGAAGTGTTTTTTTATTACATAGAGAATGAGAAAATAAAACTGTAGTAAACATAAAATAAAAAAATAAAAAATAAAAGAAATAACAGGAAGCTTGTACATTCTAAATTTTTGTAATACAAAAATACAGTGAACAGGTCAAGAACTTAAAACATCAGCCTATCACAGAGGAAAATGTTTGCACTTCTAATCTTCACATTTATATGCAGCTGATAAATCGGAATGATGGTGACCTTCAGTTAATTAGATGCAACTAATTAACATTACACTGTATACTATATACAGCTATAAGCAGGAAAACAAACCCGATAATTTTCTGAAGGACATAACCAGTCAGAATAATAACAGTTTTAAAACTAGTAAGACTATGAAAATACAAAACCAGAGCACCACAAGTGGGGTGCAAAGTGAGCAATAACCCTATGCGTTACAAGTGGGGGGGCATCAAAATCAAAAACAGAATATTTAATTTTACTGAAAATGTTAAGTAAAGTTAAGTTTCTTAAGTAAACTTAAATTTCAAAACTATTTAACACAACCAACTTCTTCTTCTTCTTCTTCTTCAGCAGCGCAACAACCCATTACTGAGTCAAGCTCTCCTTTAACAGCCTCCGCAAGTTGTCCCGGTCAAGTGCAGCTGCTCTCCAGTTCCGGGTCCCAAGGATATGGTGTGCATCATAGTTCACACCATCTCTACCAACTATCATGGTGCCATAGATCTGTTCTGTGATTGTCTTTCTGGGTATTTCATTCTCCCACATTCTGATCACACCACATTCTGTCCAGCCCACCTGTGTCTACCAAGTTTTATAATTTTCACAACATCTGGTTCATTCAGAAGAGTGTTCAGTTCTTGGTTAGTCCTTTTCCTCCATTCACTCCACACACATATTTGACCAAAACTGCTGCGGAGGATTTTGTGTTCATGAGCCAGCAGGCTTGACTCAGACTTTCTATAAATGGTCCAGGTCTCAGAACCATAGGTGAGAACTGGGCGGATCAGTGTTTTATACAGAAGCAGCTTGATGATCCTGGCAATTGTTCTGCTCTGGAACAGGGGCCTGAGATCAAAGAAGCATCTATTAGCTGAGGTGATTCTTCGCTTTATTTCGTCTGTTGTTTCCCCATTGGAGTTAACTTGGCATCCTAAATTAACAAAGTTGTTGACTTTTCCGAAGGAATAGATGCCAATTTGGATGTGCTCTCCTTGTCTAGTTTTAACACAACCAACAGGTTAGGAAAGATTCAGCAATATGTGTTAACTTTCAACTAAACACAATGGTACATGATCACTCGATTCAGAAAAGATTATCTATCATTTTGCCTCTCTGAAAACAAAAAATGTTAAACCTTTTAAAATAGCCTGTGCATTGATATAAACTTACACTCATTATACATAATATCTTTGTTTCACTAGATTTTATCAAACAGTAAACCAATAAAGTGGTCTGGGCGACTGAATAACAGAACCGCAGATTAATTACAGTCCTACTTTTGTGATGTCATAAAAGCCAACATACATCCCACAAAATAGTTGGCACAACACGAAAAGACCAATATGGATTACTTTTTTCACCAAGTCTTTCATGGTGATCAAAATGAAAATGGCCAACTAGCACCTTGAAAAAAGGGGTGTATGTGTACACACACACACACACACACACACATATGTTGTAGCAGGTTTTTTGGTACATCTGTGTATGTGATGTTTATACTGCCGACGTTTCGTTCTGTAATCCAGGGAACATTTTCAGGGCGTACTGATGTTGATTTAACTACAGCGCGCTTTTTATATCTTGCTTCCCTTGTGTTTTTTGCCATGAGAGGGTTAGACCGTGGGGGTGAGTGTATTGTGACCATATGTTGTTTGTTAATTTGTGAACTGTCAGTTAGGAATTTCCAAATTGTCGCTAATTTAGTGTATTCATTTCTGCCATTGACTGCTCCCTCTCTCATCCAGTAAATTCTATGTCTTCCTTGTACTGTCAGATTTTGTTATAGTTAGTTCATGCCAAGATTTTTGTGTTTTTGAAATCGAAAGTGTGTCCTGCTTTATAAGTTGAGGCAATATATATATATATATATAAGTGCCTCAACAGGACAGCAATCTTTGTTTGGATTTGTTCACGGGTGGTTGTAACCTGTGTTCCCACGCAACTTTTTTGGGAATTTATTTCATTCCCGGGTGTTTTGATCTGTGTTCCCGCACCACTAAAGATGTCCCTCATTGGTATGGACAAAATGTCTGGTAAAAAACATGAATGACTTAGCCCATTGTTTAATACCCTGGAAAATTATGATACCGTAATGAGAATCATTGTTTCTTGGATTTTGTTGTCCATGACGTGTCCGTTGATTAACTAATTTTGAGTATAATACTACTGACTCGATACCAATAAAAAACTTAGAGTTCAGAGTCAGTAGTATTATACTAATAATTAGAATTATTTTGTTTAGTTTGGTTTCTTATAAAATTTTTATTAAACAAAGGCAACTACCACAAGGTTAAAAAACTGTAACTTCTTGCTTTCTGAGCACCATTTGAAAATTGCAAACAGAATTATCACTGTTCCACTGATAATACAGCGCAGAAAGAGCAGAAAATTTTTTCCGATCTGACAATGAGCTGAGAAGCTTGAAAGCGCTAATCGGAATAATTTTTCTATAGTGGTGTGCACCAGTGATAATTCTGTTTGTGATTATAACCACTAACACAACTTTCTTAATTAAACATTTGAAAATTGCTAAAATATCATTTACCACTGAATTCTATAGTGTAAATTTATTTCATTATTTATAAAGTCTGGCAATAACTTCTCAATCTATACAAATTAAATTCAATCTGTATTTTATATGTAACTCTAAATTTATCTTACTGCAAACATTTACATCTTGTTACGATATCTTGTTTACTGTTTATATCTTGTTATATTATAATTTTAATACTTCACTTTAAAAGCTCACTATCCCAACCCTATGTTCTAAGTTGCTGCTCTGAACATATGGCAATTTGTTATCCACAATTTCTATTCATTTGTTCTTTATTTCTCATCTCCTTAGCCAGACTCATGATGTAACTGGTTCTTGACTTATTCCCTACCAGATTGTTTGGATTTTTAACATTAATGTGCAGTTGCGCAACTGAGTCATGACTTTACAATTCAACTACAGAATCCTTTTATTTTAAACTGACAGAACCCTGAGTCCTTTTTTAATGAAGTTTGAATTGTTGAAAATATACTGTATTTCTGACAGCTCTCTACAACAAAACCAGAGGAAAATCTAGTTAGGTCCATTCCACCAACCCTTAAGTCTAGTTAGGTCCATTAAGTAACCCTTTGATGTGGTTATGATAACACTAACATTAAGAATACAAACAATTTGGTAGGGAATTATCCAAGACCCAGTTCATCATGAGTCCAGTTACACCACCTTATTATATACATTGTGTATTAGACAATAATTGTACAAAAGAATAAATATATGTTTTGTGGTGACTTTAACTCAAGATGATTTCTCCTTATTTGGAACATGTTTCGGGAAGCCTTGTGTTCCCATCTTCAGCCTTCCTGATTTTGAGCCTTGTGAGGTATTTGTGTGATGGCTGGTTGTTGCTGTGGTTTCCTGTTGGTCTCTGGTGCTTTAAATTGGTATTATTGTGTGTGATTGTGGTGTATATATTAGTATTTTGTGTATTTTCTATGTTGAGTGCTTTGAAAATTGTGTCATGTTTTGTATTGATTTGTATTTGTTCAGGTATTAGTTTGTTTTGTGTTTTATGTTTGTATATTTGTAAATTTTCCCAAATGATCATTATGGCCCCTTTGTGTGGTATGTGTTTTATTAGTGTCATATTGGTTATGTCTGGGAATTCATGTCCAGTGTTTATTGGATGTGTGGCCAAATTAGATTTATATACAGTATTTCTGGTTTTTTGTATGCATTTGGGTGTTCTAAATAAGGTTTTTTCAGTTTTTTTTTAACACTAAGTTATTTTGATTACATTTTAAAATTTCACAATTACTCTCATAATTTATTTAGTCTGAAAAATGTTATAATTATTATTAAATCAATTCCTATTACATACATACATTGTTTACATAAAATACAGAGTACACCATAATCTAATACATAAATACATTTGGTATCAACACACAAAAGAATATACAATCCAAATTATTATCTGTTATCATTTACCACAAATCATTTCATAATACAATCCATTTCAAAACCACACTATTCACATAATTAAATGTTCATGAACAACAACTGTTTAACCACCATCATCGAATAATAGTATGATCTTACGTCTACACAAATCATTTACAATTAAAGATATATTGCTATTATAATTATAATAGTCATCATCATTACTTTTTCCATTGTATCAATATAGTAACTACAAATATTATTGCATACTATCAATTCAAAATTCCTGTCGACATTGGGTATGGTAAATTCTCCTTTAGTATTTTCCATTAAAGTCAGGTAAGTTACATTATTGATTTAAATGGAATAAATCCTATTGTAGTCCCAAGCCACGTGTTTGTTAACCAAATACACTGTACTCACCGTCTATGGCTTTTTTTATAAGCTAGTCTGCAACGACTGTGAGGCTTTTTATGTGGGCCAGACGGGTCGAGGTTTTTTGAAAAGATTTTCTGAACATAGACCCCCTACACGAGTTTACAACTTCGACAATATCAAGTCAAATTTCGCCAAGCACCTCATAGACAACAGTCACAGTTACACGGATTTTAGCTCAAATTTAATACCCCTTCATTTCTGCAGTAAAGGGAGTTATTTGAACGCCCTTGAAGAATATGAAATTTACAAAGCATACAACGACGCCAGTACCAAGCCACATGTGTTAAACGACCAATTACAGTATAAATCAAATATACTGTACGATACCGCTATGAGATATAGTCGAGATAAGGCTTAGATTACGTCAGTACGGCGCGTGTTGTCTTGCAAGGCACACCGAACATTTTTAAAGCGAATTTATGTACATAGTTTAATTGCCGTATTGTGTTTTTAATATTTTGACAAATGTCATTATTTATGACATAGATTGATTTTATAAGTTCTGATGATGAGGCAAGCGCCTTGAAACATGTAAACTGGAAAAAACATCAAGGAAAAAAGCCATAGACGGTGAGTACAGTGTATTTGGTTAAGTTACATTATCATCATCTACTGCTGCTACATCAGATTCAACACAAGGTACGTACTCAATATAATTACCAGCTCTCTCTATACCTAACCTCTCTACTAATTCTTTATACCTTCTACCAATCTCAAATAACTTTATCTCCCCATCAACACACAACTCTCTCTCAAAATACCTCTCACCATAATGCCATCTCACACTTTTTCTACCATCCCATGCAGATGGCACTAAATCATCACAAAATTTCAGGGAATAACTTGAAGACCTCATGTCTTCCAATAAGGGACTCTTGTCCTTCAACAACAACATTTGTAAACACCTTGATTCACAATAAACCTGGGGAAAATCTACCCTCTGCCACACATCCACAAAATAATTCTCTTCATACTCTCTCTCTAACTTATAAACACTGATTTCTACTCCTTCACCACCCCTTACTCCCATTTCTCTCACATTCTCACTCACTATCTCTATATTATCATCATCACTATTAATTTTCACTGTATCACCTTTAAATACTTCGTTTTCAACTATCTTACCATTATTTTTAATTATATCATCATAATTCTCAACCCCACTTACCTTATCGTCTTTATTTTCGTTTAATTGGTCTGTCTCTCTACCATTTTCTACCCCCACTATAATCTCATAATTATCATCACTATTCAATATTTTATTCTCTAACTCTACCACTTCCACTATTTTATCATTATTATTATTTGTCATATCTCTAACACTGTCACTTACCTTCTTATTCATTATCCGATTTAATTTCCTATCTAAATTTTTATTCATTTCGTTAATCTTCTCCTTGAAATTGTTACTTATTGATTCTATTATCTGTTCTTTCATACTATCACAACGTGTACCAATTTCATTCATTTGCTTATTTAAATTAAAATTTTGCTGTTTTATCTCATATCTGATTTCATCAAACTTATCATTAAAATTACTCTTTATTTCATTAAGTCTACTTTCGCTCTTAACATCTTGAGCTTTCATAAAATTGAACAGGTCATCTAACAACACTTTACTGACCGTAGGGGTCGACTCAGCGTTTACTCCGCTCATAATCATTGACTCGGTAAGAGTGTTTTCTAGATTTATTTCCTTATTTTCCATTTTTTTAATGGTAAAATTATAACTTTTTTATCAAAATACTAACATATATAACACACACTTATCACCTAACAAGGTATTCTATTTACCCACACTACACATGATCACAATATAACCTTATACTTGTACGTCTATTTTACGTACATCAAACAAAATTTTATTTTATCTCAAACAACCATCCTGTTCCTCAAAACAGTTCCACATTTGCACAAATTTTATTTATGCAAATGGTCCCTGTTCGGGCACCATTGTTATTGTTTATTTTATGTTTATAAATTTATTAATGAATATTGTTTACAACTCTACACTTTTGCTCTGGTAGCCGCCATGTTGTCTGCTACCAACCTAATATTTTACTTACCGGGTCCTGGATTAGAATTAGACGTGCTGAAAACAAGATGGTTGCTTGGAATAACTAATAATTCAAATTCAAATGTTCAAATCAATCTTAATTTATTAAATTCTAAAATCCAATTAAATTTATCTTTTTCGATCAAAAATGAAAAAAACTTCATACATTCCTTCCAACCCCATCATTACATACAAATCTTCCTTCTCCCTCTCTTACATTTTAGTTTCAGTAATATTCAAAAATAAAATAACTAGCTACAAACTTAATTTTATATACGGAAACCAGCGCTTGCATTCACACACACACCCATACACCCCAAGACTTTAGGAGATCTCCATTTTTATTAAAATAGTAAAATTGAAATTTTATGATCCCTAATTGCAATTTTTTGGGTTTTACCCTCGTTGGTTACTTAGCTGATATTTGAGTCCAGAAGAACTGTTCCGTATTTTCTGTCATTTCGTACATTTTTTGTTGCTTTCACTATATAACGTCAAACGGTGATTACATTAAAAAACTGTTGTTCACATTACTTATGTGTAAATTTTGATTTATAGCACATTTTCGAACTGCGGCCGCCCGCGATTTACGTTCCGGAACGTATACGTGCTATTCGCACGAGTTGTTATTGCAGACTGGGGCGAAATTTAAAGTCTCAATTTCCGAAGTAGTGAGGGAATCACGTGATGCCAAACTATTGTTCTCTTGAGTTTTGATGAAAGTACATTTAGTTTAATACAATTTTTGAAATGTTTAATTTGAAAAGTATAATTTTTAGAATACAGGTGATACTATAACTTGGCATTATATTATATCTAAATCAATACACATAAACAATTGATCAAAATTAACATGGTAATGAATAAATGAATACAATATTTTCAATACTACAATTTTTTAATTACTCTGATGATGTTGACCAGTAACAGTATTCAACAAAATCTACATCAGTAAAGAAAAAACTTTAATTCTTGCATAGTAACCATTTTATAATAGAATTATGAATTTATATAAATTTGCAAGAAAATTTCAAATAAACTTTCAGTATGCTTTCACGGCCACCTTCAATGTTATGAGAATTTCGGATTGCCGGGCTGTAAGACCATGGTCCAAGGTTGTTTGGTGCAAATGCTTTGACCGTGCCTTCAACAGCCATCTTCAGTGCAGAAGACTGCAAAACACACAAAATTTTCGTAGTCAGTGACCACTGAACTGTGGATCCAAGGTTGTTTGGTGGAAACAACAGTTCAGTGGTACTGACTACGAAACCTTTGTCAGTGTTTTGCAGTCTTCTGCACTGAAGATGGCCATCGAAGTGGCACAGCTGAAACATTTGCAACAAACAACCTTGGACCCACGGCCTTACAGCCCAGCAAGCTGAAGTTCTCATAACATAAAACTTTTCAATATACTTATGACAAGTTTCAAAATTCATATGACTAAACTGTACTTGAAAGAGTTTGTTACTTTTGCTTGTTTACAAGCTTCTTCATTGCCACTAGAATCGTTGTATATTCTGGTATAGCTGGATGTGCCACTGTTATTTAAAATAGGTATTAGAAGATCTTTGTTGTGAACAACGTGTACAAAAAGTTTATGTTATTTAAACTTTACTTATTCACAGTGGTGGATTTCTAAAATTATAGGTGCCGAGACGCATCAATTCAAAAGTTGTACAGACACAAATATACTTATATTTTATTAATATTAGCGTGTAAGTTTACATCAGGTTATTACAAAGGAGGTCTACATTTCTAAAGCCTTATAAAATATGTAACATACGTAAAAAATTGTATCTAAAAAGGTAATAAAGTTTACTGATATTTCTAAAGAGTTTCATTGTCAGGTTAGCTGCACGACAATCGAAAACATGTCACTCATGATGGCGTCATCCCGGAGCCTCAATCAAACTCTAAGTGATGGTTTCGGCGGTTAGGACATTTTATAAACGTTTCCATAGTTTCATCATTGTCTCATCATATTGTTTGTTTCTTGACCTTACTGTTTGTACCCAATGCTGTATGATGGCCAGAAATCAGCCCTCTCACATTCACTTGAAGTTATTGCTATTGATTCAATAGCATATTTAAAAGCAGAAAGACTCTGCAGAAAAATTCTGGAATTCACATATTCTCGGAAGCTTTCAGACAGTAATTTTAATTTTGAAGCAAGTTTTCTTGTTTCATTTTCTCCATAGGTTTTGGGACATTTTTTGAATGATAGTAGTTAAAGATTAGTGCTGGTGTTTGATTTTGACAAACGTTTAGTTTTGTAGTGAGGCTGATGATTGGCACAATTTAAAAAGTAGTAGTAATTTTTTGTAAAAATTAGGTTTTTTTTACATTTTTTGGTAAATTTTTTTTTTTAATCCAAGAGCTTCCACGTTCTGGCACGTTCCCCCCTGAAATTAAGCCCTGCTTGTTATATTATATGTATTAATTTCCATACATTTTGTATGTTTGTGTATTTTGTTGTTTATATATAAATTAACAAACACAGCTTAAATCGCACATAATCTTTGGAAAAATTTCTTCAAAAAAAACTTTGAAGACCTAATTGTTAGAATGTGGGTAGTGCCACATCCAGTATTGGAATGCTCCTGTGGTAGTCCCTGAAGAAGACTATAAATTACTGACATTTATCTCATACTCAGGTAGACTTCACTTTTATATGTAAACATAGTGTGCTAAAGTCAAAAAATATACTATATAGTACTTAAAATATGGATAATCCAAGAATGAGGAAGAATACTTATAGTTGCATGCAGGGTATTTCACAGAATAACAGAAATCTCTCAGAACACATTACACAAGTAAAAATTAATAAAAAGTTCACGTGAACACAGGTCTGTAAGTACTTTACTTTTAAGTTACGGGGTCTAAAAGATTTATTTAAACGTTTAACTTGAAATTTTACTTTTGTACAAACATATTGACTATGTGACAAAATGATTTTAGAAGAATGATAACAAAATGGAAGCTATTTAGGAGGGGCAGGGTTCAAGGAAAAAAAAAAATACATGAAGGAGAAGGTGCACAAAATAGAGGAATTATCAGAACAGAAGAAAACAAAAAACCTGTATAATGAGGTAAGAAGTATAAACAGAAGTTACCAACCAAAGCTAAATATCTGCAAAGACAAAGATAGAAAACTAATAGCAGAAGACAGGCTGATCCTCAACAGATGGGCTGAATATTTTGAAGAAATATTAAATAAGCCTGACACAATGGAGACTGTAGAAGAGAATGTAAGAATAGGTCCAGAACCATATGTAGAAACTCCCTCAGTTGAGGAAGTGAGAAGAGCAATTAATCGACTAAAGAACGGGAAAGCGCCTGGCGAAGATCAGCTTAGCCCTGAACTGATCAAAAAAGGCGGTGGAGCACTAACTGCACAAATTCATGATATAGTATGTAGTGTATGGGAGGAAGAGACAATGCCAAATGACTGGAAGACTGGAGTAATATGCCCAGTTTTTAAAAAAGGAGATAAAACTGTATGCAGCAATTTTAGGGGCATAACACTGCTAAGCTGTATCTATAAGATATTGTCCATGATTCTCCTTGATAGGCTAAATGTATATGCAGAGGAAATCCTAAGTGAACATCAAAGTGGATTTAGAGCCGACCGGAGCACAGTCGATCAAATTTTCGTCATGAGGCAGTCACTCGAAAGATGTTTCGAATATGGTATTGACATCCATATACTGTTTATAGATTTCAGGCAAGCCTTCGATAGTGTAAATCGAATAATGTTGCGAATAGCATTGGAAGAATTGGGAGTACCTCAAAAGATTGTGAAACTGGTACTGCTCAGTCTGAACGATTTCAGGGGAAAAGTAGTTCTGGGAAGAAACAAAAGCCGAGATTTTACGGTTGGTACTGGAGTAAAGCAGGGTGATGCATTATCTGCGACCCTCTTTAACTTGGCACTACACTATGCTATAAACAAGATAGACTTCAGAGGACACATCTTCAAAAGGACGAGGCAACTAGGAGCATATGCGGATGATATTGTGCTGGTAGCCAGGAACAAAAATGTATTAAAAGACACCTTTATTGAAATAGAGAGGGAAGTGAGCAGGATTGGTTTGGAAATCAATGAGGCTAAAACAAAATACATGAAAGTGTCTGCGAAGGAAAATAGAGAACTGCTAGACCTTCACACAGGCCATTACTGTTTCCAAGGAGTTACAGAATTTAAGTACCTAGGTGTTATTCTGAATAATGAAAACCGAGTGAGCAGCGAAATAGTAAATAGAATCATAACCGGCAATAGAGCCTACTATGCAAACCAATCATTACTGAAATCAAAGCTTCTAACTCCAAGAACCAAATTGATGTTATATAAAACCCTGATCAGACCTGTTGTTACTTATGCATCCGAGACATGGACTCTCGTAAATAAGGATATAAGTGCACTAAGAATTTTTGAAAGAAGAATTTTGAGACAGATATTTGGACCGGTGAAGGAAGGGAATATGTATAGGATCCGAAATAACGGTGAAATAAATGAGTTGATTGGTGGACAAGACCTGGTGAGACACATAAAATCAGCTAGAATTAGATGGCTGGGACACGTATTCCGTATGAATTTTACGAGGATGCCCGAAACTATATTAAGTGGAACGATACTGGGCAAAAGAAGAAGAGGAAGGCCTCGAAGAAGATGGCAGCAGGATGTGGAAGAAGATCTAAGAAAGATGGGCATTAGGAACTGGAAACTGAAGGCAGTGGACAGAGATGAGTGGAGACGGGTCGTAGCGGAGGCCAAGGCTCACCATGGGCTGTAGTACTGGAGAGTAGTAGTAGTAGGGTTCAAGGAAGTGTAGTAAATAACAATACAGTCATGCATTGTTGCCCCCAGCTACACATTTTCACAAAGGTGATGCAGGAGGATTGTAACTAACCTTTACTATTTTAGGACTTATGAAAAACATATTCAGGACCTATTATAGTTGCTTAATGCTGCCACGCTCTTATTGCCTACCAGTTCCACACATCTCTGATATAAAAAGTGACAAAAATATTCATGGACAACTCTGAGTTTAGAGGGCATATTTATGGCATCTACTAAGGGGGAGAATGTAGTATGCTTTTTTAAAATATGAAGCAATACTGAGTTATGAAAAATATATTAATTGTTCGTATTTTCGTATTTTTTGTTGTATTGTTACATATGTATGTTTTGTTCATATCCCATGTTTGTCCATATGAAAACATTTTTCATGTGTTTTTTCATATTTTGATTTATTATTAGTTGGTTAAAAACTTTTGGGGCTAAGCTTCCCTCCGAGATCCGCCTATATTAAGATTAATAAAATTGCATGAATTCGAAAAATTCAAATGAAAATACGACAGCCCGAAAAATTCCAGACGCAACTGGGTAATTTACACACACAATTAAACATATTTTCCTAATAATGGAAAACTCACCCAATACACAAAAGTCATACATTCTTATCAGTCAAGCGGTATTGTACTAAAATTCCCGCTTTATCATCCATTCCAAATTCAAATGGGGAACTAGTCAACGCGGGAAATTTTTCCGCACTTCGGTAGCATTGGGTAGTAGACCTACCTTGCTAATGCCATAGATATTTTTGTGTTTCATTTACCATTAAACACAATGAAATAAGATATGAATACAGTCTCTTAATTTAATACTTTTATTTAATATATTCATTAATAAAATATAAATTTTGACAAAATATATAACGGAAATTTAGTGAACTATACAGTGTTTAGCAGTTGGCAACGTAAAGAACATCTGTGCTTCTCGCAAGCTTTGCTGTTCCCGCGTTTACCGTTGTGAAATATGTCGTAGTTTTTTTTTTTTTTTTTACGGTGAATAAAGTGGAGGAGGGTAATTGATATAGCGTATGGGTTATTAATTTTTCGTTATATAAAAGAAACACAAAAATGATTCCTCAACTGACAGCTGGTGCTTTACAGGTATTTCGTTGCAACATGTGTTATCTTTCAGATTATTTTTAAGAAAAAAACACTTTGTCAGGCTTAAATAACACTTAGAAATGTGTTGTGTGTCCAAACGCATTTGTTAATTATGTTCTCTTGTAAATGTTAATCACAGGTACAAGTACCATCCATAATGGAATCCAAGTGAATTTTAGCGTATTGCATTTACAGACTATGGACATGATGGTGCTGACTTTGTTTTCAAAACGTAAAGTGATTACTGTAGGTTAACCTACAGAGCTAACTGACATGTACATTCACATTCCATAAGTGTTTAATGATTATGTAGCACCTTCATGATTAAGATACATCAATGACATATATTTATATTTGCAATCTGTATGTAAGTTGCAGAATTTTGTACACTCCCAAATTGTGCAACCTCTGAAGCTTTTTAAAAGTGAAAACCGGTTCAGGTTATAAGATATAACTTTTACGTTTTTACCCATAAAAAGTTTTGTGTTCCGAGTCGTAGTGAAATAATTATATTTACCCAAATTTGTATTTCGATGGGTAGTGATATTAACATGTTAGCCATTAAGATAATCCCATTTATAGAAGTTAATTTATTTTACAAGTGTCGTGGATGTGTGATTATGAAATTTTGTATATACTGGACCAAAATTAGATTTAAAAAATCAGCTAATGATAAGTGAATACTTAGTAGGCCTATAGTATATAATTACATAAGGTATTCTGTGCTCAGAATACATATTATAGTACCTAATGTTACACCACACCTATCATGTCAGGTGGAAAATTATTAAAAATTATATACTTCACAGGACAAAACCCTAAAAGAAACTTTCATTGTGAAGAAAAGCAAAATAGTTATAAAAAAAAACGAACGATATTAAAAGTTAGGTAAAATCAGAAGTCATACATGTTTTTTGCCAGAGAACAAAAACAATATAGACGAGTGTTGGACACCATTTTTAAACATTGTTGTAAAATGGATGCCCCAGACATTAGCACCCATGTGAGATTATTTTACTTATTCACCCCAAAAAAACGACATGAAGGCAAAATGGTATGAAATAAAATTGCACTAATCATGTGGCATACAACTCGTTTATAAAACTAAACTTAGGTACAATTAAACCATTTCAGGTTTCCATTCTTTTGTCTAAATCTTATAATTAATTGTAAACAATAATAGTAAATATTCCTGACAGTTAAGAAAAATACAAATTTAACATATAAGAAATGGCATATATAAGTAGTTGATCTAAAGTATTTTTAAATTTCACAGTATAAGGAGCAAAGAAAGATTTTGTAATTACACTGGTTTAATTCTTGGATTTCGTTGTCCATGACGTGTCCGTTACTTAACTAAATATCACTATAATACTGACGACTCGGAACACAAAGTTTTTTATAAGTAAAAACGTAAAGTTTTACCTTACAGCCTAAACCGGCTTTCACCTATAGAAGGCTTCATCAGAGGCTGTCGTTAGTAGCGCTGCTCGTCTTGTTGTTGGCGACGAGAAAGTGTTTCGAAAGATTGAAGCTGTGTGTGTGTGGTGAGATGTGTTCGAATAATGCGTGCGATTTGAATTGTGTCTGTTCGTTTAGGATGTCATTTTTATTTGTTTTTGTGTGTTTGTATATTTCTAATTGTTCTAGAGTGTCTAGTTTTCGGCCTTTTGTGTGTACGTGTAGTATGTTCATGTTATTGTCGATGTTTTTATATGTGTGGTTTGCTTCAATGAGGTGGTTTGCGAAGGTAGATTCTGTAGTGGTGTGGAGTGCTTTTGTGTGTTCAATGTATCTCTGTTTGAAGCTACGTCCTGTCTGGCCTATGTAGAATTTACTGCAATTTGAACAATTTAGTTTATATACACCGGGTAGATCGAATTTGTTTTGTGCTTTGGGCATGCGTTTTGATAGTGTGTGTTCTGTTTTGTTAGTAGTTTTGTAAGCGATTCTGTATCCTGCTTTTTTGAATTTGTGGGCAATTTTTTCTGTTTGTTTGTTGATGTATGTTAGTGTTATGAATTTGTTGTTTTCTGTCTTTGTCTGTTGTTTGTTTTGTGTTTTGTGTAGGAGTTTACTGACTATTGTTCTGTCATATCCGTTAGATTCTGCTAGATATTTTATCGTGTTTAGTTCGTCTTTGTAGTCTATTTCATCTAAGGGGATGTTGTTAAGTCTATGTATCATGGTTCTAAAAGCAGCTAGTTTGTGTTGTATTGGGTGATTGGAGGTGTTGTGTATTAGTGTGTCAGTTGTAGTTGGTTTTCTGTATATACTGAATTTGTGCCTGTGTTCTAGTTTTGTGATGGAGAGGTCTAAGAAGTTTATGGTATTGTTGTGTTCGTATTCGGCAGTGAAGGTTATGTTTTTATGTATTTTGTTTATGTGCGTTAGTAACTGTTCACATTGTCTTTTGTTTCCCCTGTATAGTATTAGAATGTCATCAACGTATCTGTGCCAATATAGTATTTTATGTGAGTGTCTGTCATTGTTTGTGAGTATTTTTGTTTTTTCTAAGTGTTGGAGGAAGACTTCTGCTAGAATGCTGGATATGGGGGAGCCCATGGGTAGGCCATCGTTCTGTGTGTAGTATTTATTGTTATAAGTAAAGTAGTTTTGTTTTGTGATAATGTTCAGAGTTTCTGTTATTTCATTGATAAGTTCGTCTGGTGTGTTGTTCTGTTTGAGTTTGTTTTGTAGGATGGTGATTGTTTCAGAGATGGGGATGTTTGTGTACAGGTTTTTAATGTCAAAGGAGGCTAATGTGGCGTTATGGGGGATGTGTATGTCTTTTATTTTTGTTACTAGGTCAGTGTTGTTTTTTACTGCAATGTTGTTGTCTATTTGTGTGTGTTGTCTAATAATTTTGTCTAGATATTTTGCCAGTTTGTGTGCAGGAGCATTACGGTAGTTGATAATGGGGCGGATCGGAATGTCTTCTTTATGGATTTTGGGAAGCGCTTGGAGTGTAGGTGCTGATGGTCGGATTTGTTTCATGTAGGGCTTTTGTTTATGTGTCATAATGTGTTTGGCTTTGTTGACTATTTGTTTTATTGAGTTTTGGTATCTGTCGGTGGGGTCGTGTTTTAGTTCTGTGATGTTGTTCTGTTCTATGAAGTCTTGTACTTTTTTGTGTAGGTTGTCTGTGGGGATAATTACAGTCGTGTTGCCTTTGTCAGCTTTTACAAATGTGATGTTGTGTTTGTGTGCCTTTTCCCTCAGTTTGATGGCTGTGTGTATTTCTGAGTTGTGGTGTTGTTGTCTGGTGTCTTATGTACTCCTATTGTGTTGTTTATATTATGTCTTAATGTGTCTTGATGTTCTGGTGCTGTGTTTTGTATATTTGTTTCTGTGTCAATTATGAGCTTTGTTAGTGTTTGGTTGTTATGTTTGTAATGTATGTTATGTTTTAGGCCTTTATCAAGGAGTGTTTGTTCGTTTTTTGTGAGTGTGACGTTTGTGAGGTTTACTGTACGTGGGTAGAATTTGTGCGAGGGAGTTATATCTGTTTTTATTGGTGTCAGGTTTTTTATTTTTCTGTCGTGTTTTGTCTGTATGATATGTATTTGTTTTTTTGTCCATTCATTTGTGTGATGTATTAGTTCTGTCATGTAATTGTGTCCGTATGTGTTGGCGATATGTAGGTGTAGTGTTAATGCTTTGCGGTTAAGAGCGTCTTTTTTCTTATATAGTTGTTTAATTGATTCTTTTATGTATGTTCTTTGTGCGATGTTTTGTGTTATTCGGGCGGCCTGGTTGTTATGTTTAATTTTGATTTGGGCATATTTAGGTGTTAGTGAATTGTTTATGCATGTTTTGTTGAAATTTATGTGAGCTACAATCTTTCTAACCTTCAAAGTTGTGAACTTGTACGCTTGGACGTTGGCTCGTCTTGCTGAGTTAAATTCTTGGATTTCGTTGTCCATGACGTGTCCGTTACTTAACTAAATATCACTATAATACTGACGACTCGGAACACAAAGTTTTTTATAAGTAAAAACGTAAAGTTTTACCTTACAGCCTAAACCGGCTTTCACCTATAGAAGGCTTCATCAGAGGCTGTCGTTAGTAGCGCTGCTCGTCTTGTTGTTGGCGACGAGAAAGTGTTTCGAAAGATTGAAGCTGTGTGTGTGTGGTGAGATGTGTTCGAATAATGCGTGCGATTTGAATTGTGTCTGTTCGTTTAGGATGTCATTTTTATTTGTTTTTGTGTGTTTGTATATTTCTAATTGTTCTAGAGTGTCTAGTTTTCGGCCTTTTGTGTGTACGTGTAGTATGTTCATGTTATTGTCGATGTTTTTATATGTGTGGTTTGCTTCAATGAGGTGGTTTGCGAAGGTAGATTCTGTAGTGGTGTGGAGTGCTTTTGTGTGTTCAATGTATCTCTGTTTGAAGCTACGTCCTGTCTGGCCTATGTAGAATTTACTGCAATTTGAACAATTTAGTTTATATACACCGGGTAGATCGAATTTGTTTTGTGCTTTGGGCATGCGTTTTGATAGTGTGTGTTCTGTTTTGTTAGTAGTTTTGTAAGCGATTCTGTATCCTGCTTTTTTGAATTTGTGGGCAATTTTTTCTGTTTGTTTGTTGATGTATGTTAGTGTTATGAATTTGTTGTTTTCTGTCTTTGTCTGTTGTTTGTTTTGTGTTTTGTGTAGGAGTTTACTGACTATTGTTCTGTCATATCCGTTAGATTCTGCTAGATATTTTATCGTGTTTAGTTCGTCTTTGTAGTCTATTTCATCTAAGGGGATGTTGTTAAGTCTATGTATCATGGTTCTAAAAGCAGCTAGTTTGTGTTGTATTGGGTGATTGGAGGTGTTGTGTATTAGTGTGTCAGTTGTAGTTGGTTTTCTGTATATACTGAATTTGTGCCTGTGTTCTAGTTTTGTGATGGAGAGGTCTAAGAAGTTTATGGTATTGTTGTGTTCGTATTCGGCAGTGAAGGTTATGTTTTTATGTATTTTGTTTATGTGCGTTAGTAACTGTTCACATTGTCTTTTGTTTCCCCTGTATAGTATTAGAATGTCATCAACGTATCTGTGCCAATATAGTATTTTATGTGAGTGTCTGTCATTGTTTGTGAGTATTTTTGTTTTTTCTAAGTGTTGGAGGAAGACTTCTGCTAGAATGCTGGATATGGGGGAGCCCATGGGTAGGCCATCGTTCTGTGTGTAGTATTTATTGTTATAAGTAAAGTAGTTTTGTTTTGTGATAATGTTCAGAGTTTCTGTTATTTCATTGATAAGTTCGTCTGGTGTGTTGTTCTGTTTGAGTTTGTTTTGTAGGATGGTGATTGTTTCAGAGATGGGGATGTTTGTGTACAGGTTTTTAATGTCAAAGGAGGCTAATGTGGCGTTATGGGGGATGTGTATGTCTTTTATTTTTGTTACTAGGTCAGTGTTGTTTTTTACTGCAATGTTGTTGTCTATTTGTGTGTGTTGTCTAATAATTTTGTCTAGATATTTTGCCAGTTTGTGTGCAGGGGCATTACGGTAGTTGATAATGGGGCGGATCGGAATGTCTTCTTTATGGATTTTGGGAAGCGCTTGGAGTGTAGGTGCTGATGGTCGGATTTGTTTCATGTAGGGCTTTTGTTTATGTGTCATAATGTGTTTGGCTTTGTTGACTATTTGTTTTATTGAGTTTTGGTATCTGTCGGTGGGGTCGTGTTTTAGTTCTGTGATGTTGTTCTGTTCTATGAAGTCTTGTACTTTTTTGTGTAGGTTGTCTGTGGGGATAATTACAGTCGTGTTGCCTTTGTCAGCTTTTACAAATGTGATGTTGTGTTTGTGTGCCTTTTCCCTCAGTTTGATGGCTGTGTGTATTTCTGAGTTGTGGTTGTTGTTGTCTGGTGTCTTATGTACTCCTATTGTGTTGTTTATATTATGTCTTAATGTGTCTTGATGTTCTGGTGCTGTGTTTTGTATATTTGTTTCTGTGTCAATTATGAGCTTTGTTAGTGTTTGGTTGTTATGTTTGTAATGTATGTTATGTTTTAGGCCTTTATCAAGGAGTGTTTGTTCGTTTTTTGTGAGTGTGACGTTCGTGAGGTTTACTGTACGTGGGTAGAATTTGTGCGAGGGAGTTATATCTGTTTTTATTGGTGTCAGGTTTTTTATTTTTCTGTCGTGTTTTGTCTGTATGATATGTATTTGTTTTTTTGTCCATTCATTTGTGTGATGTATTAGTTCTGTCATGTAATTGTGTCCACACACACTATCAAAACGCATGCCCAAAGCACAAAACAAATTCGATCTACCCGGTGTATATAAACTAAATTGTTCAAATTGCAGTAAATTCTACATAGGCCAGACAGGACGTAGCTTCAAACAGAGATACATTGAACACACAAAAGCACTCCACACCACTACAGAATCTACCTTCACAAACCACCTCATTGAAGCAAACCACACATATAAAAACATCGACAATAACATGAACATACTACACGTACACACAAAAGGCCGAAAACTAGACACTCTAGAACAATTAGAAATATACAAACACACAAAAACAAATAAAAATGACATCCTAAACGAACAGACACAATTCAAATCGCACGCATTATTCGAACACATCTCACCACACACACACAGCTTCAATCTTTCGAAACACTTTCTCGTCGCCAACAACAAGACGAGCAGCGCTACTAACGACAGCCTCTGATGAAGCCTTCTATAGGTGAAAGCCGGTTTAGGCTGTAAGGTAAAACTTTACGTTTTTACTTATAAAAAACTTTGTGTTCCGAGTCGTCAGTATTATAGTGATATTTAGTTAAGTAACGGACACGTCATGGACAACGAAATCCAAGAATTTAACTCAGCAAGACGAGCCAACGTCCAAGCGTACAAGTTCACAACTTTGAAGGTTAGAAAGATTGTAGCTCACATAAATTTCAACAAAACATGCATAAACAATTCACTAACACCTAAATATGCCCAAATCAAAATTAAACATAACAACCAGGCCGCCCGAATAACACAAAACATCGCACAAAGAACATACATAAAAGAATCAATTAAACAACTATATAAGAAAAAAGACGCTCTTAACCGCAAAGCATTACCACTACACCTACATATCGCCAACACATACGGACACAATTACATGACAGAACTAATACATCACACAAATGAATGGACAAAAAAACAAATACATATCATACAGACAAAACACGACAGAAAAATAAAAAACCTGACACCAATAAAAACAGATATAACTCCCTCGCACAAATTCTACCCACGTACAGTAAACCTCACGAACGTCACACTCACAAAAAACGAACAAACACTCCTTGATAAAGGCCTAAAACATAACATACATTACAAACATAACAACCAAACACTAACAAAGCTCATAATTGACACAGAAACAAATATACAAAACACAGCACCAGAACATCAAGACACATTAAGACATAATATAAACAACACAATAGGAGTACATAAGACACCAGACAACAACAACCACAACTCAGAAATACACACAGCCATCAAACTGAGGGAAAAGGCACACAAACACAACATCACATTTGTAAAAGCTGACAAAGGCAACATGACTGTAATTATCCCCACAGACAACCTACACAAAAAAGTACAAGACTTCATAGAACAGAACAACATCACAGAACTAAAACACGACCCCACCGACAGATACCAAAACTCAATAAAACAAATAGTCAACAAAGCCAAACACATTATGACACATAAACAAAAGCCCTACATGAAACAAATCCGACCATCAGCACCTACACTCCAAGCGCTTCCCAAAATCCATAAAGAAGACATTCCGATCCGCCCCATTATCAACTACCGTAATGCCCCTGCACACAAACTGGCAAAATATCTAGACAAAATTATTAGACAACACACACAAATAGACAACAACATTGCAGTAAAAAACAACACTGACCTAGTAACAAAAATAAAAGACATACACATCCCCCATAACGCCACATTAGCCTCCTTTGACATTAAAAACCTGTACACAAACATCCCCATCTCTGAAACAATCACCATCCTACAAAACAAACTCAAACAGAACAACACACCAGACGAACTTATCAATGAAATAACAGAAACTCTGAACATTATCACAAAACAAAACTACTTTACTTATAACAATAAATACTACACACAGAACGATGGCCTACCCATGGGCTCCCCCATATCCAGCATTCTAGCAGAAGTCTTCCTCCAACACTTAGAAAAAACAAAAATACTCACAAACAATGACAGACACTCACATAAAATACTATATTGGCACAGATACGTTGATGACATTCTAATACTATACAGGGGAAACAAAAGACAATGTGAACAGTTACTAACGCACATAAACAAAATACATAAAAACATAACCTTCACTGCCGAATACGAACACAACAATACCATAAACTTCTTAGACCTCTCCATCACAAAACTAGAACACAGGCACAAATTCAGTATATACAGAAAACCAACTACAACTGACACACTAATACACAACACCTCCAATCACCCAATACAACACAAACTAGCTGCTTTTAGACCATGATACATAGACTTAACAACATCCCTTAGATGAAATAGACTACAAAGACGAACTAAACACGATAAAATATCTAGCAGAATCTAACGGATATGACAGAACAATAGTCAGTAAAACTCCTACACAAAACACAAAACAAACAACAGACAAAGACAGAAAACAACAAATTCATAACACTAACATACATCAACAAACAAACAGAAAAAATTGCCCACAAATTCAAAAAAGCAGGATACAGAATCGCTTACAAAACTACTAACAAAACAGAACACACACTATCAAAACGCATGCCCAAAGCACAAAACAAATTCGATCTACCCGGTGTATATAAACTAAATTGTTCAAATTGCAGTAAATTCTACATAGGCCAGACAGGACGTAGCTTCAAACAGAGATACATTGAACACACAAAAGCACTCCACACCACTACAGAATCTACCTTCGCAAACCACCTCATTGAAGCAAACCACACATATAAAAACATCGACAATAACATGAACATACTACACGTACACACAAAAGGCCGAAAACTAGACACTCTAGAACAATTAGAAATATACAAACGCACAAAAACAAATAAAAATGACATCCTAAACGAACAGACACAATTCAAATCGCACCCATTATTCGAACACATCTCACCACACACACACAGCTTCAATCTTTCGAAACACTTTCTCGTCGCCAACAACAAGACGAGCAGCGCTACTAACGACAGCCTCTGATGAAGCCTTCTATAGGTGAAAGCCGGTTTAGGCTGTAAGGTAAAACTTTACGTTTTTACTTATAAAAAACTTTGTGTTCCGAGTCGTCAGTATTATAGTGATATTTACAATGGTTTATCTGTAAGGGTCATTCCGTATCAAATCAACGCGCTAAAATTAAAAATTTTACCTGACCATCTCAGAATTTGATGGAAATTTGGTATGTAGGTAGTCCTCATGGAGATTAATAAAAATACAATTTTTTTTTCAAATATCTCAAACGGTTTAGAAATTACGGCTATGTAAAGTTTTCAAAAAACGGCCAAAAACGCACGTCCGACATATTTTTAAATCACCACAGCTGCTCTCCTAATTGAGCTAGAGAGATGGGAGTGGTGTTATTTTACTCAGTTTTTCATGCAGTTTACATGGATATACAGCACAACATACCTTTTCATAAAAAGTTTTTTTGTAAACACAAAATCAAAATTTTAAATTTAATTTTCTCAAAAAGTGCATTTTTGAAAATTTTTTAAAAATTCCTATAAATAGTTTAAACCTTTGGTAAGTGATTCTCGAAATTTCAAAGTAGGAGGCTAATGGGTTCATAGTTAAATAATAATTTAAAAAAGAGCGTTTTATAAAACTGATGCGTAATTTTAATACTATGTACCTTTACATAATGTATTACAATGGTGATTATTACCATAATTCTGTGCCAAGGGGGGCTGTCTTTAAGACAAATTATGTCCACAATTTAGTCATTTTAGTCATTATTTACTCAGTAAGTTTTTCAAAATTAAATGAGAAATAGTTTTTATAATTTACTTTATGCATTTTGTGTCAGGATGCAAAGGATAAAGTCACTAAAATAACAATCAGCAGTGGTCTGTTGTAGATTATTCATCGACCAAAGCATTGCATATTGGCAGGCCAAAGTGGCACACATGAAGTTTGTGTATGCACAATTCACCAGAACGTAAAGTTAATGATAGAAAATACAAAATTAGGAGCTTTGACAAATAGACAACTAAATACATATAAACACTGTTTGGCAAAAATGCTGTGTAATTCACCAAACATTAATTGCTATATGAGTGAATGTAGAGAATGCCCTGGTGTTGCCCCAATTCGCAAAATCATTGAAGAGGCTTTTGAAGAAAATCTTATAGAAAATGTCACCTATCGTCAGTGGGTGTCTGTTGATCGTTGCAACATTGAAACTTTACAGAAATCTAATGAAGATTTTATAAATGTTTTTTGTGACAAACTGACTCTCTTAATCAAACATGATTTTATTGCAAAGCAGCAGTCTTCATTCATTAATGACAAAAAAGAAAATTTAAAAGAGTCAGAGTTTGTAGTAAACTTAGATTTCTCTGAAAACTATAACATTGTCGTTCAGGACGAAGCTCAAAGTTATCACTGGGCAAGCGAACATGTGACAATACACCCTTTTGTGATGTATTACAGAGAAGATGATAAAATTAAACACTCAAGTTTTGTTGTAATTTCACCTTGTTTAGAGCATAACACTGTTTCTGTGTATACATTCCAAAAAAACTTGTCGAGTTCATGACAACAAAGTTTCAAACAGTGCCAAAAAAGATTTTTTATTACTCAGATGGGTGTGCTGCACAATATAAAAATAAGAAAAATTTTATCAATTTATGTTATCACAAGCAAGACTTTGGTGTAGAGGCTGAATGGCATTTTTCCGCAACTGCACATGGGAAAGGACCATGTGATGGGGTTGGGGGCTCAGTCAAGAGACTTGCTGCAAGAGCAAGCCTGCAACGTCCATATGACAACCAAATTTTAACACCTATCCAACTTTATGAATGGGCAGTTGAAAATTTATCTGGAATTAATTTCACCTTCTCCACACAAGATGAGTATGTTGAGTCCGAAACATTTCTGAATGACCGTTTCAGCCAAGCAGTAACTATTAAGGGAACTCAACAGTATCATGATTATATACCTGTTCATTCAAGCGTATCAAAGATTTGTGTAAAAATATTCTCTGAAGATACAACAGAAGGAACAGTGATCATCCAAAAATCCTCAGAAAAACTACAAATGTCAGAAGTAAGCGGTTATATAACGGCCGTATATGACCAAAAGTGGTGGCTGGCATATGTGTTGGAGAAGAATGAAGAAGAGGATGAACTAAAAGTGACATTTCTACATCCTGCTGGCCCTTCATCATCATTTTCATATCCAAGGAAGCCGGACGTATTGTGGATATCACTGACAGACGTGCTTAGCAAAGTTGATCCTACAACTCCTACTGGAAGGATTTATGTAATAACACCTGAAGAAGCCACAACAACTTCACAAGCTCTATCATCAAGTTCTACATAAAATTTTGCTAAAGATGTAAGTGTTAAAGATTTAATGTAAAGTGTATAAATAATTTAATATAGTAATGAAATATGTTTTAATATCTAGGCCTACTATCAGTTATATAAAACGCTCTTTTTTAAATTATTGTTTAACTATGAACCCATTAGCCTCCCACTTTGAAATTTCGAGAATCACTTACCAAAGGTCTAAACTATTTGTAGGAATTTTAAAAAAAAATTCAAAAATGCACTTTTTGAGAAAATTAAATTTTAAATTTTGATTTTGTGTTTACAAAAAAACTTTTTATGAAAAGGTATGTTGTGCTGTATATCATTGAAAACTGCATGAAAAACTGAGTAAAATAACACCACTCCCATCTCTCTAGCTCAATTAGGAGAGCAGCTGTGGTGATTTCAAAATATGTCGGACGTGCGTTTTTGGCCGTTTTTTGAAAACTTTACATAGCCGTAATTTCTAAACCGTTTGAGATATTTTAAAAAAATTTTGTATTTTTATTAATCTCCATGAGGACTACCTACATACCAAATTTCATCAAATTCTGAGATGGTCAGGTTTATACCCTGCGTTGATTTGATGTGGAATGGCTCGTAAATCTTATGAACAGATTGTGCTGTAATTCATTATATGTACACAAATATGCAATAATCCCTTTCTTTTATGGCCGTATAGAAACTGTTATCTTTTTATGAGAAAATGCATCCTTATTGTCTTTTTTTCATTATCTTTATTATGCACAACTGTATATGGTTTTAAAGAGATTATGGTTAGTGAATGAGTAAAAATGTGAGAGCCAGTGAATTGCAAGCCAATTGGAATCTTCCATCGAGATTAGGCTGAAACAGTTCAAGGTGTGAAAAATTAAATTCATTTGATTTCCAGTTTAATTGGGTTTCCCTAGAAACCAAGTTTAACATGTAGCTGTTAACCTCTGTGAGAGAAAACAAATTGAGTTAACCGAATTTCATTAAAACTTCACTGACACTGGCACTTGATGAAACATTGTAACAGTTTTTCAGAATTACAAACACTTGGTAACTGTTTATAAAACTTCCATATTTAAAAAATTCTGACAATTGTTTCAGTTTTTCAGATCATCTTATCTCATATAATCACATACATTGTATATACACAGGCGTAAATTGTATATATTCCGTACAAAATACAGTAGTTCTTATAGTATAGTAAGTCTACTTTTACTATAGATTATAAACCATTCTGCATAGAGGAAAACAGTCCTTCCATTGTATTAAAAATAATTGGAATTGAATTGTATTGTGTGAAGTCATTTTACTAAGTTATCCATTCAAAACCATACAAATAGCAATACTGGTTTATTGTTCATACCAAAACATATCAGGATATCATTATATACTTTATGATACAGTGCTTAGGGTACATACTTATTCAATTGGTATGAAATGACAAATACAATATCCCACTCAGCATGCCTATTCTACAGTCTGCAATATGCAATAAGCCAAATACTTTCGTCTCTCATCCCCATGAGCCTATTTTGTGGGTGTTCTTTATTTTATTTTTTTTCAAAATTTACATAGAAAAATAAAATACTGTTAATTGTAATTCTAATCCTTTTACATATTACAACATTCTCATCATACTTAGGATCAACCCTCGAAAATTGTTGGTGTTTCCCGGGGGGGGGGGGGGATAAAACTTTATTATTTAATATTTAGCATGTACCGCTACATTATTCATTAGCCCAGTTTATATTCTGATAGTCCCTTATCGAGTTGAAGATGAAAAATAATTGATTAAAAATAATCAAGCTGGACTAGGCTGAGTGTTTCCTCTTGTGGCCACTAACATGGCGAAGTCCCGACGAGAAATACCATTTGTCTGTTGCTACACCAGGATTGAAATCTTCTAAGGGTGGTCCATTTACTGCCAGCTGCATTAGATCTCCTAATGAAGTGATGTCCAGGGAAAGTATCTGTTTCATTTTTATCCTGTTAACGAAGCTAAATCCCCGTTCACAAGATGCTGTTGTTACTGCCATGCATGCAACGCCGTAAAATACTTTCTTTAGCTCACCAAAACGCTCAGGAAACTTGTACAGAGTTTTTAATAGCTCACCCAGTCCTTTTGAAGTTATTTGCTCTTCTTTAACCATCATTTTTAATTGAAGCCATTCCGATAGCAAAACATCCTCATTTATATCACCAGTAATAAAAACATGCGCCAATTGAAGAATCTCCTCATTGCCATATGCAGTTAGGGTGTCATCTTGAGGAAGGCACAAGAAATCCAGAACGTGGCACTTGGTGCCTACTACAGTCTCAAGTGTATGAAGATGGCACTTCAAGTAATGAACTGTGCTTTCCATCAGCTTATTACGCATTGATTTGTATTCTTCCTCCCCTTGAGACGTGTTTGTAAGAACAATTCCTTGGTCGCCTTTCTATTTTGAGCAATTCAGTTTCTCTGAGTCTGAAGTGTCAGAAAGGAATTGTTTCACACTGGATCCTTCAGATGAAAACAAGAACTGAACCATTTCCACCGTTACCATCATTGACGATCGTACCTGTGAGACCAGTAACTGTTTCAACAGTAAAACTTTACAAAATGGCTCTAGTTTCCCATACAGGTCAATCAAAAAGTTTAATGTTTTTACAAACTTGTATGATGTAAGGATTTTTAGATAGCCTTTTGCTCTAGCTGCATCCGTAGCTTCTCCTGTTGTAGCTTTCCGGTTTGTTGTATCCTCAAGATGGATGACCAGAGGTACGAGATCACGCCGCAAAGCTTTCAAAGCGTCAGATTTACTACATAGCCACCGTACATTGTGAATATTTCTGAGTTTTACTATCTCACTTTCTAAGGTTTTCGCGGTGTTTTTAAGCTCATGGAGGCGTTTTGAGGATCATTTGTAAAATTTGTATATGTTCTTCACAGTTTCGTCAAGCTTTTCTAGGTAAGGGATGGAATTGGCAGCATCAAGTATGGTCAGTTGTAGACTATGCGCGGCGCAGTGAATGCTAATTAAATGCGGAGCTTCTTCTTTCAAACGAAGTACGAAACCTGACTTTGAGCCAATCATAGACGATGCCCCGTCAGTTCCCACACTAACCATGTACTTTTCTCTTCTCCAATCAAGCCCGAAGTTATCCAAGAGCCCAGTAACAGCAGTGAAATACGACTCTGCCCTACCGCTCTCTAGAGGCACAAGGCCTAAAAGGTCTTCTCTTATCTCTCCTTCACACACATAACGAGCATAAACAATCACATGTTCCTCAGCACTTCGGTCCGTGGAACCATCAATCAAAATACTGCAACACTGAGCATTTTTTATTTTTTGAACCACATCTTCTTGTAACTGTTTAGCAATAAAATTAATGAAAACTTGGCAGTTTTTATCGTTTACATATTGTTTTGTCTCTACATTTACACCTGATTTAGTTGCAAGGGCAACTTGCTTAGGGAAGTCGGTAAATGGTTTTTCATTGATGCCTATAAAATAGGCTATGTTGAATAAAGTTGTTAGATGCTCAAACATAGAAGACTCTATTTTCTTAATACATTTGGCAAGAGGAGCTTTTCCTGGTTCTGACTCCACTTCAAACCGCGTTAAATTGTCCATATGCACTAGGCTTCTACCATGAAACACAAACGTTTCCTTTTTCATGGAACCAGAAAATCCTGATACCCATTTTGGGCACAATTTTGAGGGTATTTAGCGCATATAGTACATTTTGTGCGGTCGGAATCGTAAGCTAGCCAGGGGAAGATATCCAGCCAAGCTCTTTGAAATTTTCGTTTCCCAGAGGAACCGTGAGTAGGCCTAAGTCCAATAGAACTCGCGTTTTCCACAGTAGGCATTTCAGTTTCCCTACTAGGCCCGGCACTTGCATCTCTAGCAGTAGACGTTGCACTCGCAGACTCACTAGGCGTCGTCGTACTGACAGTAGAATTTTTTTTAAAGAAATAATTAAGTTTAATCTGTTTTGTTATGAATAAAATAACACGAAAAATAAAATACGTACGCTGAACACGATCTTAGAAATTGAGAATACTCTTAGTACACGAAACAATAAATCACACGCGTAACACATCCGGTCAACTCAACAATAATTAGCAGACTGTACAACTTGGAAGGAGTGACAAAGGCCGGCGGCCCGCGCAGAACGGCGTGAATTTTTCGCTCCCCTCTCTCAGCAACGCTATTTTGTTCGACGTGTTTTAAGATGTTTATATCCAACAGAGCAGTTTTGTTTATAAAATTCACACTGTGACAGCTAACTGATGGCCTGTGACTTCAACACACGCCTTTACTAAAACAAAAACATGACGTGTTTTGGTTTAATAGACGTCCTTCTTTTTTCCATTTTTCATTCTTTCTCTCCTCTTTTCTCCTTTTTTTCACAGTCAAAACCCACTCACCACTAGCGAGTGGGCGAGTGCAATTTTCGAGGGCTGCTTAGGATACAATTTTTTTATTTAACTGTTAAATACTGGTTAAGAAATATTGATGTACATGAAGATTTGAAGCTTATTGTGGCTTGCAAAGAAAAATAAAATTACACCCTGTAAAAAAAAAAATTCTGTTATCCCCTTAAAGCTAATTCTGTGCTCTTTCAAATAAAATCCATCTCAATGTCGTAGGACCTGGTAGAACACAATTTATGAACATTTTAGTAAAGTAATTTATTAAAAATCAGTTTTCACAACGTGGATGAGAAATTACATGAAAAAAAATGTTGGATTCTACATAAACTTTTATGCAAATTATCTGATTATTCCTGTTTGAAATGATATAAAAATGTCATTGTTGCGATGCAATTAATAAATTCAAAGTATAGGCTGTTTTTCCCTTTTATTAAAAAAACTTGGTGGTAATGAGACAGAAATAATAAATACATATATTTACATTTTATTGCAGATACTCATTCGTATAGTTGAAACCTAAATAGTGGAGGTGGCCACCCCACAGTATCTTGGTACAATGTTCCAGTAGTGATTCCCAAAATTTATGCTCCATCACATGCAAGTGCCCTGTGTCATGAGATGCCATATACAAAGTGTAGATTGAATGTAATTCCTCTAATGAATACCTACGCATTACAGTTGATGGTTATATTACTCCCAAACTAAACACAAAATAAGGGAAACTTTGTTTACCAAGCAGCCTTGTAGTTACGTAAAAATACTTTACAACAGACTGTATGAAAATTTACGAAATGTTTACTTGCATAATTTCGTTCACAGAAAATATAAAAGTACCAGTATTATAACAGTATTGTTCATGAACAGTAGAGCATCGATTATCTGAACATCCATTAACCGAACGATCTATTATCCGAACTCAATAAAAAGTACAATTATGTACTGTACAGTAATGTATTTTGGAAACGTGTAGGTGTGTTGGATATTTATTGAACATATAACATTGTATACTATAAATTATTACAATACTGTACAGTAACAAACAAATGGTGTAGCTAAACAGCCTTACAATAGATAAACAATGAATCGAGACTGAGGCTGTTCTAATGTGGGCCGAAACAGAAGACGAGATAGATTGTATTCAGCTTATGAATCTTAAACTACTTCAGTCTTTAGCAGCAAGAAAACAGTGATAGCACAATTCTTCAAAAAAGTAAATGCATGGTACTGTATGTTTTGTTTTGTTTTCTAATATTTAATTAATTTTATAGTACTCTACAGTGTTTGTCATTAAACTCTAATTCTGTTTAAATTAACTTTTGATTTTTATTAATTACACTCAGTTTTAATTCAATGATTTTTAGCCTTAGTAATACATTACAGTACAATATACAGGTTGCTGTAATTATATATCATTATGTTAGAAATGAGTTTGTAATAAAAACCTTTGTTTTTATAAAGAGACATGTTTTCAATTTAAGATCTACGATCTGAAATATCGATTATCGGAACGGGCCCTCATCCCGAGAGGTTCGGATAATCGATGCTCTACTGCATATAGTAAGTTTGTGACTTTGTATGACACCATGAATTGAAACTAATAGTGGTATCAAGGGTTCCCTTAATATTTCATGCGAATTTGACATGGTGTTGAAAGCCTAAATGTTTGGGAGCCATTACTTAACTATAAATTAAGGCATTTTGGTACATGTTTGTTTCTACAGTTTCCTTATTTCAGATATAACCATTTGTAAACAGTTTGACTACTTTTGTATAGATGTAATTAATTGTTGGTGAATTGGTTTCAGACAATAATGTCTGGTGGTGAAGTAGTGCAGCCTGTAATGCAGATATTGGTAAGCATTGATTGTTATTTTTCTGTGATTAGTGTAAATTTTTATATCTCTACATTTTCAAGTCATCATAATCATCATCATATTCATGGATTAAACCAAGGATGGTTTGTTCCGGTCTCGAATAGACAGAGATTAGAGCTGGTCACTCCAACGCTTCCTTGGACTTCCCACAACTCTCCGTCCCCTCGACTTATAGTTCCATAGTTGTTTGAGGATGCGGCAGTCATCCATTCGGCAAAGATGTTCCCGCCAATTCACCCGATACTAGGTGATCCTGTCGAGTATACTCATAATATTCAGTTTGTGAGGTATATCTGTGTTTCTTCTATGATCATGGAGAGTATACCATGCCACATACCTAAGAAATCTCATTTCAGCCGCGCGGATGCGACTGACCTTTCGTTAAAGTCCAATTCTCAGACCCATAAAGAAGTGCGGGAAGAGCCATCACCTTGTAGGATTTTAGGTGTGTTCCTTTACTTGCTGACTTAAGGGTTCGCCTAATGGTCCCGCACATAAGGTTGAACTTATGCAACTTATTCACAACCTCGTTGCCTGTATTATAAGACACACGGTAGCCCAGGTATTCAAAATTGCTAACTTATTCCAGGACAGTACCATCTATAACAGTTTTTGCCCATACGGGATCAATTCCACGAAAAGCCATCACCTTGGTCTTACTTGTGGATATTTGCAATCCAGAGTCTTTGCAGATTCGATTTAACAAATGTATCCCCATCTGCAATCTGGTTTCATAGTCCGACAGAATAGCCTGATCGTCCACAAACAACAAAGTGTCAGTTGTAGAGTGACCAATCATAAAATGTTCTGGAAGACACATCTGCCAGTTTTGTATGACATCGTCAATATATAAATTAAAAAGAGAAGGTGATAATGGACACCCTTGTCGTACTCCAAAGTTTCAAGTCACTACATTATTACAGTTACATAGAGTGTTTGTCGACACATTGTTTCCCTGCGAGATTAGTAATAGGATCAAACTGACAATCATTAGTTTACAGTTGCATGGAAAAAAACAAATCACTGTGTGCAGTTTTGATTTTGCAAGAAAAATTCCTTCCTTTTTTATTTTTCTTGTCCAGAAATAGGAAATTTATAGTATTTGCTATGAGAAATATAATAGTAAAATATGAGAATATGTATGTTAGTACCAAGTAGTCATTTTGATAGTTAACATGTAAAGCATATGTAACTTTGACAGTAGGCATGCGAATTATTTTGCATACTGTTTTACTGTATTGTAACAAATTTGCTACAGATATTGTCTGTAATGTGCAGGGGCGAAAAAAACTTGCCGGTAATGCTGAAACTGAGCGGTACAGATTGCTTATATCTGATGGAGTTCACCTGAATACGTACGCAATGCTTGCAACTCAACTGAATGATAAACTCCTCAGTGGAGATCTCGATGATAATACAATTGTTCGAATCGACAGACACATTGTCAGTATGCTCAATAACCAACAAAAGTAAGTGAACGTTATTTATTATCAGTGCGTGTATGATAAGACAATTGTTTGAGTTGGTAGACACACTGACGGAAGTAATTATAGTCTAAATTAACAGTAGATGGAATTGAAGATTCACAATGGATTCTCAGCGACATTGTACAACTCTGAGAGCAGGATTCTTTCTTGTGTGATTTTGTGTTACATTATACACTATTCAGGCGTGCGAGTTGTGGTAACAAGTAGACAATTTTTTTAGCTTTGTACGAGAAGTTCTTTTTTTTGTGATCTTGAATGAATAATAAAATCCAGCGTTTATTTCTTATTTTACTTGCCAGATTAATAATTAGTATAAAAGTTGATTAAAAGTACAACCTCATGCCGTTATTGTGCTTTTTTATATTCAGGCACACAATACTAACAGATGTGTTACAAACAGGGCGTGGATTGTAAAATTAAAAGACTTTTGCTTTAAAATTTTTGAATTTAATAAATAGAGGTTCACTTTAGGGAACAGCAAAGATCCACTAAATATTGTAGATTTTGAATAGGCATTAAAGAAGCTTTAAAACAAAAGAAAAACATTACCAGTGAACATGTAGATTTTGCAATAGCTCCATTAATTCAATCAATAATTTAAACTTGTTTTTACTTACACGTGGTTTTATACAAGTACAGTATACATATTTACATATAATTTGTATTACATTGGGAATTACACATAGTGTGGCTTCTAAACTCCTTACTATAAATTCTCACAAAAGCTTACAATATATTACATATAATTAACTAGTAACTGTACATTGTTTTGTTCCAAACTGTAAGAGGACCTTTCTTCACTAACCACTTTCCTGGGTTTTCCCAATTACCCCCTTACGTATAAAGATGAGAAGCAGCTGTAAGAAAAACAGTGTGTTAATATAGAATGAGAGCAGACAAAAAAGGAAAATAATTGCAAAACTTTAAAGGAACCCTAAAAAAATATTTAAAAAAAGCATAAAATGACAGAAGCGTTTACAAAATAATACGACATCAAAATCTGGACTCTGCCATTAACCCTGTTGATCGTTTAGCAGTTGCAAGATGCATGCATGCATTAATTTTGTTATCGTTGGCCAGTACTTGACAGTTGTCTTATCATGACATCCAGTTTACTCATACTATCCAGCCTCTTATCTGTCTTGTAATCCTCATCTTTAATTACTTGCGTCTAATGTTCAGAAATCCTTAGAAAAGTACAGTTTATTGAAAGTTCCCTCAACATTTCTGAGAAATTTGAAAAACTTGATAAAATTTATTAAATTAGATTAATAACACAGCTCAAGGTATTAATATCTCTTGTACTAGCTCCTGTGAGGTCCCTGGTTTAACAACAAAGGTTTGTTTCGTATGTTCCATTCTTTTATATGACAATGAAAAATTTTCATGGGCTGACCTAAGGTCCTTGTTTTGAGAGCAAGAGTATTTGATTGAGTATCCTACAGGAGGGGATACGGAGGTCTCTACCATTTGAGTGGGGAGGCCAGAGAGCCTTTCGCCCCCCCCCCATAAAAAAAAATGAAAAAACTACTTAGAAACACTGTTTTAGCTGTAAAAAACGCTGGTCCTTTTATATTGACAATTTAATTATGTTTATTAAGGTGAGCCCCCAATTTAATAAGTTTAGCCATCAAGTTGAACTGTGGCTATTACACCCGGCATCTATGAATGTTAAGTACAGATGTTTCAGCCTCGCCATCAGAGCCAATTTTCAGTGCAAAATTTGTTTTGGCAGCTGTTCACCAATAACCCCAGTACTGAGGTAGACTATGTTTCGGCCGGGTCATTCCAAGTACAGGATATTTACAATATATTACAGGGGCTTCTTGGTTGATATGAAACTTAATTTTTCCTTGGCCAGGCAGCATTAATATTTTGAATACTTTTTGGAAAGTATGAAAAGCATTCGGCCCACCTGAGCCCTTAATTCAGGTACATCTATTATTACCGATCTACTAATGGTGGTTGTTTTGTGTTTAGTTTAAATAAAAGTTTATAATTGTTTAATAGTTGTTTAAAGGTATTCGCTGATATAGTTCCCTTCACTTACCATGTATTTGTAGAATGCAGTCTTCTAAAGTAGTCCCTGTAATATAACTTCACAACACAAGACAAGTAATATAATGTTTCACTGATGAAAATTAAATATAGGTTGTAATCAAAAGTCCTGTAAGTGATACCGATTCAAAATTCAAAACTCTGGCGCTGTACACTGTACTGCCACCTTCTGATAAAATGACTGCCCTTGATCTACTTTTTTTTTTTTTTTTTTTTTTTTTTTTTTTTTTTTTTTTTTTAAGACTGATTGTAGATAAGTAAATTGTAGGTTTGTTAACATCAAATTAATGGAATACAATCAAAAAATTCCTTCAAACAATTGATAATCACAAATAAAAATAACTGATTCTAATACAGAGATTCTTGTTTCTCAAGGTCGGTAACACTGTTTGTTTTGAAGTTACAAATTATTAACCAAATAGGGTTAACTTTATTTTTATATTGTTACCAAAATCGTGTGTTCTTTTAGACTACAAGATACGAATTGGAAAATGCTTAAGTCTTTTTGTTATGCATTAACAGAAAAGTGTTTACGAAATAAAATAGTGAATGAGATCATATAAAGGTAAAATATCGTATATGGTACCCCTGTTGTATGGAGTACAGGTTAAAATGTCGTATGTACGATAATTAACTCAACAGTTGTTTTAAATTATTCTCTCTCTCTCTCTCTTTTAGAATTATTAATAAGTAATTATCTTTAAGGATCCATCAATTTAAAATTTATTCAAGTACTTGTTCTTGTTATCTTGTTAATCAAAATAATTAGAATAGTTACTCATTTGGTAAGATATGGAGGTTAGTTTGTACCTCTTCAAGTCACTTATTGACAGTAATTATTGATATTATATATTAAAAACTTGCAATAACATTTAAACATACATTAATAACATATTTTTTTATCATTAATTAACTTTAATAATATTCTTGAACATAATTACTATAATCATTAACCTTCGTTACAGATTAGTCAAATCAGCATCTAACCTTGAAAATCGTCAAAAGTTAGTTAACTATTAAAATTTATTTAATAGTTTTTTAATTATGATTAATCATTTATTCAATTAAAATAAATACAAGGAACGTTATTTAATAAGTGGGTTAATTAATAAAATAGCATCTTTGAGTCAGGTAGTTCCATACTTGACTCAAGTATGACAACAACAAATATTTTTGGTTATTAGAAATGAATAAAAATTGTTAAACTCGTTTAATTAGTTTTGTACTCCCTTTCTATTTCACATATCATGCCGATATTATACACTAGCATGATTATCATTGTTCACTACACTGTATTCACTCACTCGAAGGATCCTAACCTTGATTCAGTTTTATGGTTATGTTTACTTCCGATGCTTAACTAGGAGGGTCGTGCACAAATTATAACAATACTCTGCTGCAACGGTCCGTAACCTTTCACTCTGAATGACAAAAACTAAGTGTTGCTGCTCCGGACAAATTCTACTTCGAATCTGTCGGGATTAGCTCTTCTGATTGGCTGATAAATCTATACTCTCGTTCCCCAAACACCTTTTCAGAAATTAATTTTCTAAAATTTTACAATTCGACTTTGGGTCGGAGAGTATTTATGACGTCAGCAATTTGTTTGCAATTGATGCATATAATTTATTTTGCCGATAACTTTTTTAATACTGTTTTAGTTGGAAAACTAACAATTTTATTAACTCTCGGATGCTCAGCTCTACAATTAAAGTTCAAACAAGCTATAAATCCGTCCATTGATAAATAAGTTAGCTCCTTCACTATGCACTATTTGTAGATCTTATTTATAATATAAGTCCTTCCATTTTTTTTTTCAATAAATAATTATTACTAACACTGTTTTATAGCAATTAGAGTCATTTCCTCTTATTATCTAATCACAGATTATTGTTTGTTAGCAAATTTATATTCATGCACTGTTCCAAACGATTAGGCATGGTATGCCGGTGCATTAATTCTTATTATTATACAAAATGATTTATCCTAATACAATTATTCCTATGGTACATTGTTCCTTAATAATTAATACACATTTATTCAAAGTTTCACTTCTCAAACTGGTTTTGTTCATGTGTACTGTTTGTTTATAATATTACATGTTTGGGCTTTTGATATTTTGATACTTATTTTATATGATTATTGATTAATGAACAATGTATTCCTTTCTTGTAATTTGACTGTTGGTGAGGTTTATTGTGTGTCTTGTTGCTATTATTCTCACTGTTGTGTTATATGTCCTGAATTAATTGTAATTATGGTGCTTGCAGCTACTTTCGATTGATATGTATAATTGGTTTACATTATAATTCAATAATTTTATGTTTTTAAATACAGTAAATGGTTCTCAAAGTAGTATTGGCTATTTGTCTCACTACTGGTATACTCCTTTGTTCTTAAGAATCTGTTTTAATAGAGCTTTTTGTGTAATTATGAGGCGTCACCTCTGCCTTGTTGTTCTGGCCATTCTTTGTTTACTAATTATTAAGTAAATCTTGGTGCTGTCTACTTCTTATTGGTGTTAGTTTGTTCCTTATACTCTATTTTGATTGGTGTATAATAGAAATATACTTGTGTGTGTTTTTATTGTAGTTACTTTTGATTTTACATTGTATATGTTGATCAGTTGAGGTTATGTTAATCCATTGTTGGCTTGGTATAATATATGCCTTTGAATGTCTTTCATTCACAATTTCTATTTACATATTCTACTAACAAATCTCATTACTATATCTTCAACACAGTATTATCCTTATTTTACTAATATTATATTTTAACTGATACACATTATTAATTATTTATTTATCATCAACATGTACTATGTGATTACTTTTTGTAATGCACATTAGGACTGAGTTACTTACTCTAAATTGTCATAATTACTTTCATTTATACGCATAAATAACTATGTTGTGTTGTTTCATGTTATTGGTATAAAAACTTGTTCATTTCATAATCATTATCTTTCATAATCAGTCAGAAACAATTATTCTGAAACAGTCTTATTTCTCTAGCTATTTTGAGCAGTTATTTTGTTTCTATCAGAAATTCTGGTGTGGTCTTATGTTTTATACAGTCTTATCTGTGTTTCACAGATCACACGCTAAATGTTTGTGTTTTTTCATGAAGATTACTGTTCATTCCTTTTGTCACTGGTTCCAAAAATATGACACTTTATATTGTTAGTGTTCATTGGGTTTGGGGTGTGTGATAGTATTTTATGCACTTATAAACGACGCATTGTTATAGTTTGTGTTTGTTTATCACTAGCAAAATTTCCTTCTTCATGTTATCCATTCTTCTTAAACGTCTCTTCCTCTTCTTATCTTAACATTAAAATGCTCATGGGTTTCTGCTATCATATGTGTCCTCTTCTCCTCAGTTTATATTCTTCTTTGTAGAAATACCCTACTCATTCATAGGTTTGTATTGTATGTTTTCTTCTTATGGTAGTTTATTCCTCACTCATAGATATGGTTTCCTCTTCTTTTAGTTATGTTTCCCTCACTCATAGGTCCTATTGGGTTTTGTTTTCTGACTTAGTATTTTAATTCATTTTTTCTTCTTTTTCATTATATTTGATGATCCATCATTTAGTCTTATATTAGTCAAGACATGCATATGTTATATTCTTAGGTTTTGGAGTGTTAGTTATATTTTCTATGTAACGATGATTTTGTTACATTACACTATGCAGCAAATTATGTTTGTTAAAGGGACCCAGCACTTATCCTCTCTTCCAACATTTCTGTGTTCTGGCCAAAAAAATGTTTTTGATGGCCAATGAGGATGCATAAAATTGATGTAAGCATCTTGGTTGTCATCATCTAGCTCCAAAATTAGTCCAATATGACACTTTTCTTCATAGACACAGCCTACATAGGTATTTGGTTGATGATTTGGAAGTTGCAGTTCTTGCGAAAAGCTATATCTTAAGGAAAAATCTTTGTCACTGCTGATACGTTTCGCTGCTATTTCGGTTTTGGACAGTGGTTGGAAATAATGGAAGTACCTTGTACCAGGAACAGTTTTATGATCACTAAAACGCAGAGTTAACATTGGTTCTACATTTTTTACATTGTCTGTATTGATGAATTGAAATGTTATTTTTGAAAATTGCTGGTCACAAAACTTGAACATTTCTTCTGGTGTACAAATTTGGTCTTTATACGGCCTTTGGAGGTTAGCCCTTGTAACAGATCGTTTTACTGAGCCCCCTATACCTTCGCAAGCACATTTTCCACGACTTGTGGCATGAAAAGTCCAGGAAGCTTCTAGACCAAAATCCTCTTCATGAAAACAAAGATTTATTAAACTCTTAAAATTGTTGTACTGAGCTGCACAACCATCAGTGATGTATTCTATCGCTGCTGCTTGTGGCTGTTTCTCTTTCATGTAATGACAAATTCTGCTTTGAACTTCATAAACAAAATTTACATCATGTTTCATGTAATCTGATAAAAAACAAAATGATTGCTGTGAAACAGAAGGACTGTCGTTCTCTTTATAATAAACTAATACTTGATGAATTGTTGAACTGTGCAAGATGAATGAGACCAATGATAACTTTGAATCTCATCTTGCAAAATGAATCCACAGTTCTCAGAAAAATCTATGAAGCAAAGCACTTTGTTTTCAGATACATTTTCTTTTCTCTTGTTTATGTATTCAGATTGTTTCTTTGAAATAAAAGAATGAGGTATCAATCTTTCAAGCTTTTCATTTAAAAGTGTAATGTACTCAGTGAGTGGAAGGATCATTGTTTGTAGCTCACTACGATCAGTGTTTGTCCATTGCTTGAATATTATTTGGTCTTTATCTTCATAGTCTTCAAGTGTTGTTCGTACAAAATCCTTCAATTTGTCAGAATTAGGACAGTTATCGCACATTCTTAGCATGCATTCACATTTTCTGTCTTTACACATTAACATGGCAGTTAATTCTTTCAATTTATTTTTGTCCAAGTTCATTGGACTAATAAGTAGTGCAGGGTTTTGATGTATGTAACAAACACATACTGAATGAACTCCTCTTTGATTAACTGTTACACACCAGTCAGGCCTAAGTTGACAAAATTTAGAAACTCCAATTTTGGCATTGGGATTGGGATATCTATGAAAGCAGAGTAAAGTTCCTCAGGATTGCAGAGCAACAAAAGTTTTTGCATGTGAACGTTTCTTGCAATACTAACTTTATTTTTTGTTCCTGGCATGAGCCTACTAAATTCGTCATCCTCATAGAAAGCTTGAACATTTTCAATTACATCTGGTAGAATTTTGTTTCCTTCTTTTGGCTCAGACATAGACAATATCCCTTTCGTTTGAACCAGCTGATGTGCCTTTCTAACCATGTATTCAGTCACTGTAAATTCTGGTACAGTTTTCTGCCTTGACCAAGATTTGGGTGTTAGTGTTAAAATTTGAATTTTCTCTCGTACTTTGGGTGATTTTAAGCTTCTCTTTCATTGCATTAACAAGGTGATCCAAATCCTGAGCCTTTTGGCCCATTGTAGATACAGATTCAGCTGATGAATCTGAAGAATCAGATTCTAAGTTTTTCTCTGGGAACCTCAAAACACGTCCAATCTTTGATTTAATTCTACATTTAATTTCATCAGTTTTTCGTTTTGCATACTTAACCTTACATCCAGTCGGAAGTGATTTCAGTTTCATTGGTGAAATGCCTATTGTTGCCATACTTAAGTCTAAATCGTGCTTTTCTAAAGCTTTTGTTGGTGTGTTGATTTCTTTTTTTGCTGGAGTCAATGCACTACTTTCATGTGAATTGTTGTGACTCATTTCATCCTCACATGATTGACTGTGATCACTTATTTGCTTATCGTCATCATCATCTAACAAAATTTTTTTTTCTGCAGTTGTCACAAATCTTTTTTCCAGGAATTAATACTATTCCTTTTTTTCTTCTTACTTCTTTGGCATATTTAAGAGATACTGTCTTAAACCTGCTTTGATGACCTTTTTGTGGACATTCTTTGTGAAGAAACATACAAATTTCTTAAATAAATTTATATTGCCAGACTCTTACCTTGCGATGTTTTCTCGCTGACTTACCTTTTTATTAATTCCATCAGAAGTTCAGAGTCGCCACCAATATCTTTGCAGGACAGATATGGAAACCTTTATATATTACCGTAATTAAAACTGGACAATTTTGCCCTCTGACTTCCCCCCAATTCAGAAGATTCCAGTAAACATTAGACGAATTTTTCAGCACAGAACACTAGGAAATGGTAACGATGAAATAACTACGCTAACACATACTTATTCTGGAAAACAAATCTTATTTATTTCTAATTCAATTTATTAAATTCAACGTTATATATTCTCTATTTTTTACTTCAATACTTAAAACATGAAATTGCTTATACAAATACCTTATATCATATTCTCTCTCGACTAACCAGTACTTTTATATTTTATTTTCCCCTTGTTCCCCCCACACACACACACTCTCACTCTTTATATTGGTTATGTCCCCCGTTGTCCGAGCTCTTTATATAATTATTAAGTTTAATTCTTTATGCCGTTCACTGTATATTATACCTGCATGTACTATTCCGCCATTGCTGGTAATTCACTTAACACCTTGTCACCAAACACTGTTCTAATTCTTCCCGTTTATTTACGTATTAGTTAGATTGCACTGACATTATTCTTCTGTTATATATACGCCAGTTTCGGTAGACCTTGGCTACTCAATTCACTTTGGTCTACCGAAATTTCCGAGGCCACTGTATTTGCGACTGTACCGTGTGATGAATTGTGATGAACTGCCCTGCTCTGTGACGACTGACTGTGTGTGTGTGTGCGTTTTTTGCCTACCCGCCAAGTGTTAGGCGTTGCCGTGAGTTCGCATTCTGTGTTCCTTTGTTTCCATCACATGTTCGGCTCTGGAATGTATGTACGTGTCTTTTACGCTGGGAAAGTTGGCCCACGCATGCGCGCATAAGCGTGAATGCGCACCCTCGTTGATAGTCTGCATTCCTGTACCATTTTGTACCTCACACGGAGCTACAGTCGGTTATCAAAAATATACTTTTGTTAAATAAAACTTTTGATTGTATACGCTCATCGGTTTGTATCGTTACAATACCCCCCCCCCAATGAGAGGTTTTCTGTCGAAACAGAAAAACTCTCATTGCCTACAAAAAACCTAAGAGGACCAGCAAGGATATGGCGCCAACAACTCCCCTTTAATCCTTATTACAATCATGGGTAACTTACACCCCTAGTCTGGTGACTGTGGTGCACCTGCATGACATTACTGGACTTCTTGTTAAGATCCCAACACCGCAAAGTCAGACAGGCACCCGCCACAGTACCACCAAACTCTAACATTCAATAAAAAATATCAATTACTGGTTTTTCAACATACCACATCCTTAACTGACGTGTTTCCCCTTAGTCATACTGGTTCGCCTTTTAGCAAAGTACTGGTTGTATATCCCAATGAACTACTGAAATAAACAATATTTTTTAACACATGTATCCTTAACCTGAACATATTACATTTTCCTGTTTTATTTATTCCATATTATTTTTACTTCTGTGACCTATACAATATGCATTTATCATTTAGGTTAGACACAACAAACAGAAAAACAAAAATTTTAACTCCAAAATAATTCAACTTCATTTACCAACTCCAATTAAAACTCCATTTTGATTTTAGTTACCAAGGTAGATTAATATTACCATTCATACACAATACAAGGTCTGATGGTATAAAACAGCAAGCTATTCAATACAATCAGTACACAGATAAGCAAACAATCTACTCCACTATTCTCAGCACCATTACAATAATCACCAATTTGATCTTCTTTTTATTCAATCAGAAATTATTTAGTAACAATTTAAAAACCTTCTTCCACACACACTGTGGCCCCCCCCCCTGGACTGTAGCGCCCAGTTCCCTCCACAAGAACGTAAGTGTTAAGGAGGAATTTTGTCATCTCCTGTCCTTGCTTCGGCGTTACAAAACATTCGGTATTACTGATGTCCGAGGACACCAGTAATCCTACTAAAACTTAGGTATATGCCCTTAAACGGTCTACCATCCCATTCGATGGATAGCCGCTGTTCCAAAGTTATGGTGATTCCCCTGATTTACCCCCCGGTTAATTTCTAAATTCACCTCTTACAACGATAACAAGCTATGGCCAGACTTTAGGCAGCACGTGACGTAATGTGCCCTGACCATAGCCAGTCAAAGCTGAGCCAATTCCACGGTCAAGGTTCGGTGAGGCCCTGACCGCCCGAAAGTGGAGAATCACTTTAGTTTATATTACACACAATACAATTACATGTTTAGATTCCTACACACATACATAATCAACATAATAGACATTAACCTTGAACATTAACATTGCTACATTAAACTAAACAATTCACCTTTAAATAATTTGTATAGAAAATTATAAACATTACAACTTGAACTTTCCATTAACTCCCTTTTTTCCAACCTTTAATTATTTATCATTTATTGTGCCATTAAATTCTCCAAAAATTCAAATTTATTATTAACATTCATTTTACATCACATTTCAAATTCAAATTTGACCAAAAATTACATACCTTACAGTTTTACTTTAGTTTCAGATTCTATTAAATCGTTCACTTGTTACATTTTATTATTACATTTCAACTATGAATTTCTATTAAGCATTTTCATCATTAACTTGTTCGGGTGATTCTCAGTCATTCACAATGATTTGATTTATTGAATGGACATTAAATAACCTTACCCACCTTCTTCCTTCTAACGACCACTAACGGACTTGCATAGGGTGACACCGATCTCTCAGAAATATTTACCTCCCTAATTTCTCTAACTCCACTTAAATCATTCTCCTCTTATTACCAAATACCCTCTTTGTACCTAGGATGTGTGTTCCCTTCCCTTATACACATTCCCCTATTAGTTCCTGGCCTCTCCCAGGTACTCCGCCAAACCTCATTTAAAACTATTCACCTCCCGCCACAACGCCTTGCGTTGAGGACTCCTTACCACACCACCCTCACTACAAAATTTCACCACCACCTATTTACTCTCCATTTACATCACTCTCACTTTCTCTACATACATACTACTGACCCGTTTCTGTATTACTTTTATTCCAAAATTCTTTTGTCTAACACCCATTTAAAGTTAACTCTGACTGCCTTAATGCCTTATTGAAATAATCACCCAAACACCATCTTTTACAACATTTTACATTAATATGCTCATTGAAAATTACACTAGAAAATTCATAATTACCTCACATTAATTTAATCACCCAATTTAAAACCTTCTAAACTCATTTAATTTCATTATTAAAACTCTTATTTTAATTCAAAGTCATTATCAAATTCATACTTAAATATGGTCAATCATTAAATCAAATAAACACATGATTACTGTCATAAACATTTGTCAACAAATATAGCGTACATAACCCTATGTACCTTCTGATACCTTGTAATAACAATATAACTCAACAACTAAACACATTCTACCTTCATTCATTTACTATTTATTATAAAGTTCGTATCTTAGGAAAACCATTTAAATCCATTATCAAAATCTATTTATACAACATTTCAGATTAATTAATTTCATCTCCAATTTATTTAATTCAATCAGTTTTTTAAAACACAAAATTACTTTAATCATCTTTTTCCAAAACAATTACAATTCAGTTGTTTTATAAACTTCATAATTACTCTCGTTCTTTATTTAGTCTAATAAAATATTATTATTAATTTCTACTACGTACACACATTGTTTACATGAACTACATAGTACAACATAACCTCTTACACAAACACAATTAACCTCACTATAAATTTATCTACAATTTTTCGTCATATCATATTATTCTTTACCACAACTCATTACATAAGTTAGCCAAGTAATTACCATAAACTAAAATAATTAAATGTTCATTCACTGATTATCTAACCACCATCATCGTAAATTAGCCTGATGTTTTTATAACACAACTCATCTTTATCTACATACATTACATTCTTATTATTAATATAATGCCCCGTTAACTCTGTGTTATTCATTATACCATAATAATCTATAGGATTATTCCTTATTATTATCTGATAAACCTTGTCTACATTGGTTCTTTTTGTCCTGTCTCTGTCAGTATTTTTGGTTACCCTCAGGTAAGTTATATCATCATACTCGTCTACTATGTCAATCACATCATAAGGTAAGTGCTCGTCATCTACAGTGGTATCATCAAAATAATCATCAATATTTACTGCACAAGGTAAGTCGACAATATCACTAACTCTCTCCCTATTTATTATCTCTATCAACTATTTGTCTACTTAACTTAAACATCTCTATCATACTCTCTCTCTCAAAATATCTCATCATAAGACTATACGTCTCCCAAATACACTCGTGAAGACCTTTCTTCACCCCCCCCCACAACACCACGGGAAAAATTTACCCTCTGCAACCCCCTTATCTATAAACTGTCTCTACACTCTCTCTTTAACTCATCAACACTCACTAACATTTCATTATTACACTCTACTTCAACTAAAACTTCATCAGCACTCTCATTATCTACAACCTTACTCTCTAACACCACGTTTTTAATTATATTGTCATTTTTCTCACCCCTACTTACCATATTATGCATTAACTGATCATCTTTATTTTCGTTTAATTGATCGGTCGCTTCACCACTTTCTACCCCCACTGCACTACCAGTACTGTAATCATTATTCACTGTCTTATTCTCTAATACTACCACTTCAACTGTGTTACTTTCACTAACCCTTTCACTTACCTTCTTATCCATTACTTGATTGAAGTTACTCTCTTCATTTTTATTTAGTTTATCAGTATCTCGTTTACTCTCTTCAGTTTGTCCTCTTACCTCGTTAATTTGTTTCTTATTATCATTAATAGTATGACGAAGCTCTATTAGTTCAGCGTGTAATCCCGTTTTTTGTTCTCTCATTTGTCTCAGATCATCATTCAGTCTACGCCGATCATCATCAGTCATTCTATTCATAATACTCATAAACTCGTCCTCCCATGGTCTATCAAAGAAACTGACCTTGGTTTCTTTTCCCTAAGCCATTTTCAAAATTATTTATATAATACCCCTTATATAAAACAATTACAACCCTTCTATTACTCGGTAATTATTCAATTTAACTCAAAATACCCCACACAAAATCGTTATCAATGCGTAAAAGTAAACACACAATAGTCTCACAAGCACGTTACGCTACCAAAACATAACCTAGTTTACGCAACATAATTATATACACTAATTATTCACACACATGCCGTTACCACAACCTATTTTCTGTGCCACAAATAGGTCTCTTTCATATAATATTCTTATATAAAAATCCTGGCAGGGTCGCCAATTGTGAAGAAACATACAAATTTCTTAAATAAATTTATATTGCCAGACTCTTACCTTTGCGATGTTTTCTCGCTGACTTACCTTTTTATTAATTCCATCAGAAGTTCAGAGTCGCCACCAATATCTTTGCAGGACAGATATGGAAACCTTTATACATTACCTTAATTAAAACTGGACAATTTTGCCATCTGACTTCCCCCCAATTCAGAAGATTCCCAGAAACGTTAGACAAATTTTTCAGCACAGAACACTAGGAAATGGTAACGACGAAATAACTACACTAACACATACTTATTCTGGAAAACAAATCTTATTTATTTCTAATTCAATTTATTAAATTCAGCGTTATATTTTCTCTATTTTTTATTTCAACATGAAATTGCTTACATATACAAATACCTTATATCATATTCTTTCTCGACTAACCAATACTTTTATATTTTATTTTCCCCTTGTTTCCCCCCCCACACACACACACACACACTCTCACTCTTTATATTGGTTAATGTCCCCCGTTGTCGGAGCTGTTTATATAATTATTAAGTTTAATTCTTTACGCCGTTCACTGTATATTATACCTGCATGTACTATTCCGCCATTGCTGGTAATTCACTTAACACCTTGTCACCAAACACTGTTCTAATTCTTCCCGTTTATGTACGTATTAGTTAGATTGCACTGACATTATTCTTCTCTTATATTTACGCCAGTTTCGGTAGACCTCGGCTACTCAATTCACTTTGGTCTACCGAAATTTCCGAGGCCACTGTATTTGCGACTGTACCGTGTGATGAATTGTGATGAACTGCCCTGCTCTGTGACGACTGACTGTGTGTGTGTGCGTTTTTTCCCTACCCGCCAGGTGTTAGGTGTTGCCGTGAGCTCGCATTCTGTGTTCCTTTGTTTCCATCACATGTTCGGCTCTGGAATGTATGTACGTGTCTTTTACGCTGGGAAAGTTGGCCCACGCATGCGCGCATACACGTGAATGTGCACCCTCGTTGATAGTCTGCATTCCTGTACCATTTCGTACCTCACACGGAGCTACAGTCGGTTATCAAAAATATACTCTTGTTAAATAAAACTTTTGTTTGTATACGCTCATTGGTTTGTACCATTACATCTTTGGGTCGTAACACTTTTTTTGGTTATTTTCATAATATTCAGTATAGTAGAGATAATGATATAAACATAAATTGGAACTAGGTGTCAATGTTTTTCCTAACCTCCAATTAAGAATTTCTTTAACTTCATCTGGTAAATTTGAAACCAACAGTATTTCTTTCTTATCTGTAAAATTTGTGTTATGACAAACATAATGAGTGATCAGCCCCACATTACACTGTTCTTTAGGTTCATGTAGCTCTTCATCCGAACTCACGATTATACATAGATAGTACAGTAATAAAGAAATAAAGCTGGCAATCTTTGTTTTAAACTGCACATTAATGGTTATCAATGAATCTTAATAGCACTAAAATCAGAAAAAATGGTTGTTGAATCAAAATGAGATGAACAGACTACTCTCTGTAGTTTGTATGTTTAGTCCAAACACTCACACTACTGTCCCCTATTACACTATAAATTTATAGATTATAAAAAAAACTATTTCCCACAAAATCACTTTAAACAATGTATACACTTTTTTACAATGAACTACTTATGCACTGTTTGTATGCTACTGCTCCTATCACAACAGTGTCTCAGAGCAAAGGCAAACTGAGCAGTGTTGCCAGGTCAATCAGTCATCTTTTCCCAACATGGCTACCCAAAATTTCTCCACTTTGCTATTGAAATCCCCACTGCCACAAATTCATGTACTTTATGCAGAGTGTCTCATTTTATAGAGTCTGAGTATATTCTAAATATTTAAATACTATTACAAGAATTATATAAATATTAAAAACTTGTTGTTTAAGTACGATCAAAGAAAATGTTCTCACCTGCTAAGGTCAGCCTCAGTACTTTTTGAAATCCTTTTGATGCACTTCATTATAGGCTTCAGTCAATATTCACACATTACACTATATAGAACAACTTTCCAATAGTTTAATTCACAAAAACAATTTACACTCATTCACACCTATTTTTAGTTCATAACTTTTGTACTTAAATTATAAAATGATGACATTAAATACCCATGACTTTTATTTTATGCTATTATAGTACATTTCATTCTCTTTCAAGTAAGACCTTTTTCAGCCTCATAGGACCAGACAGAAAAAAGTTATAAACATTTATGTAAAAGCCTGCATGGAGAAACATATTCAGAATTGCCAACTTTGAAGTAGAACAATAAGGTTTAAGTGAGTCTAAATGTTATTTTTGACCTTATATTTGGAATCCTTGTGAAATTTCAAGTAAATATTGTGACTTTCATAACTAAATATTAAATAATAACCATACAACTAGAGTTTTTATTGAAAAGTGTCCTTTTGACCGCACGCCGTTACTAACAAATCAGCTGAAAATGAACCTTTTTTTTTTTTTTTTTTTTTTTTTTTTTTTTTTTTTTCAAAATCATAAATACAAAAATAAAGCGAATTTGGCAAAAATGAAAAATACAGGTTGTTATATTTTTGTCCGTAGATGCTGTAAAAAAAAAGTCATGAAAATCTGAGAGGGTGGGGTGAAAATTTTGTTCTGGCTGGATGATTTGATTTGGAATGACCCAGCCCTAAGAAGGCACACTTAAATAAATTCACCCAAACAACGCGATTTAAGCTGGCAGCAGCATCAATGAATCAGAATCAAGCTTCATCTGATTGGTTTGGGAGCACAGTATGCCAAATCCTGTTTAATTAGAGGACTTACCCCCCCCCCCATAATTACAGTAGTGGCTGTGTTTACCAGCGCAAGTATGGACGCTACACTTCGTGGTGCCAACTCACGGCACAAGCAAGGCACCGCACAACGAAAGCATATCTCTTGCATCTTCCACCGGTCTCAGGAATGATGTATCTTCCTGGTTGGGTTGAAGATGGTCCTCACACCCTGCCAACTCAGCAGCCATCGATGCAACCTTAACCCCACAAATATAGGGCAGGACTGAGAAGCCAACAGTCTCCTATGACACCGACTCTGCCCGTCTTGCACATCTTCTCAGGCAGAGTGCATGTCTCACTTCCCCTGCGGAATGGGCATTCACCTGCAACGCTTGTCCAGATCCCACTGCTCCTCGTCGGGATCCTCTTCGGCCAGTCCACCACAGTTTTCAAAACTCCCCCTCTTCTTCCTCAGGCGATGGTTGGACAGCGTGTACAGATATCTGACTGTGCATCAGCTTCGTGTACAAAGAAGCTGACGCACATCGACAGATGTCTGCACAAGCTGTCCAACCATCGCCTGAGGCATAAGAGGGGAGTTTTGAAAACTGTGGTGGACCAGGCACTGCAGATGAATGGCTATTCTATCGGGAAAGTGAGATGTGTAGTCCAGCTGAGAAGATCTGCCAGGCCGGCAGAGTCGATGTCATAGGAGACTCTTGGTTTCTCAGTACTGCCCTACATTTGTGGGATTCCAGACCACATTGACAGCTGCTGAGTCGACAGGGCATGAGGACCATCTTCAAGCCAACCAGGAAGATACATCAATTCCTGAGACCGGTGAAAGACACAAGAGATCCGCTTTCGTCATGTGACATCTACGGTAGCGGATGAAAGCACATGATGTACAGTGGCACCACGAAGCATAGCATCCATACTCGTGCTGGTGAACACAGCCACTGGAGAAGTCTGGAATGGCTAAGCATGCACTCGCAAACACCCATCATCACATGCCCTTTGAGGAGACCATGATCTTGTCTTCGGTGAGTAGTTTCTGCCCTCGGCTGCATATGGAATCCATAGAAATCTTCAAGCATTATTCCCTTGGAATGAATCAGGCAGGAGAAAGCCTCCTATTAAATAGGATTTGGCATGCTGTGCTCCCGAACCATCAGACAAAGCTTAATTCTGACTGGTTGAAGCTGCCTGCCATCTTATGTCGCGTTATTTGGGTGAATTCATTTAAGTGGGCCTTCTTAGTGCCAAAACATACTCTACCTCAGTACTGGAGTTATTGGTGAACAGCTACCAAAACAAATTTTGCACTGAAGATGGCGTCTGATGACGAGACTCAAGTGTCTGCACTTAACATCCATAAATCATGGCCTAACAGCCCAGCTAATGATACTTATAATAATGTTGATGCTGCCTGTGTTTCTGAGTCGAATTTTTACATTTTCTTTTTAATTTTTTGGAGGGAAGGGACTCTCTGGTCTGGTCTTCTCAGAATCAAACGGTATCATGTATCCGCTCTTGTAGGATCCTCTATCAAGTACGCTTGCTCCCAAAACAAGGACCTTAGCCAACCCATGGTACTTTTTCTTTATCATGTAAAAGAAAAGAACATATGAAACAAACCTTTGATGTTGCACACCATGGATCTAACAGCTGATTCAAGAGATAGTACTTTGACCTGACTTGTTAAAACTCACCACGTAAACAGTACTGGATAAACATTTAATGGAGTAGCGTGAAACAAGGCTAATGATTTTTGTACAAACACCTTGTTGCTATAACAATCAGTTTTTTATCTCATTGTGTTTATGCAAAGGAGGGTAATGTTTCCACAAGTTTATTACTCTGTATGCCTGCAGAGTGTGAATAGCTAGACTGGTTTTGATGAAACAGGTATCAAACTATGTATTTTCATCTCTAAAGTGTCACTGCCTATTTTAAACTGGTGCCGATGTGCATCTCTATATTTAACTTGATTTTTTGTTTGTTTTAATAATATAGTTTGTTTAAAAGCCTGTTGGAAGTTAATATTTGAAGTACAAAAAAGTGGATTTTGGATATTCTGTGTGTTATTAGTGTTTATGTTAATTTGGCAAAAAGTTGTACTTTCATAACACAGCGTTCATAATATTACACAACTTGCAAGTTCTGTGTGGAGTAGCTTTAGCGTGTTACTATGCTCAGAACATTCAAGTCCATAAGAGAATGTGTTGATCTTTTTTTTAACTTGTAAATTGTATTTCCAGATGTTTGAAAAACAGTAATAAAATAATTGAAGTTTCATACGTGTTTATATTACATGTTCATATGGTGCTAAACTTATAGAAATGGAAGAGAAATATCACATTCCAGAGCTTGGTAATAGGCAGATTTATTACAGTAGTAAGCTTCCAATAGTACATAAGATAAGAATTACAATTGGTTCTATACTTTAATACTCAAATAATTACACAAAATCAGAAAACCTTTTTTTATACTTTAGTGTTCTTCCTCATCTCCTTCACTCTCAGGAACCATCTCTGACTCGGTCTTGTCAGCACTGTTCGTGAAAACTATTTGATCTTTGCTGTCATTGAGATTTATCATGATATCGGGTCTGACCTTTGTGCTGATTTTACCCAGTCGCAAACTTGAGTAACGGTGGGTTGCTTTACTTATTTAGCAGAAATTGCTGGTCGTCATCCATGTATTCTACTCTTCTTGCATGAAATCTTTAAATGTCTTGTGGAAGGTGCATCTAACAGTAGTAACTGTGGGTGGTATCAGTCCACCTGGTATCATGTAATTTCAGTCTTATTCTTCTTTAATTTTTTCAAGACAGTTTCTTTAAATTGATTGAAAACAAGGAGCCTTGCATATTCCATACTCCGATTCTGATAGTCCGTTTATGTAGCCTTCGTCGTTTACCTTTATTGAATCTATCCGGCTGTAATGTGTTAGCTTTTTAACATTTCCTTTTTTTCCATTGAATGTGGAGTTGGCCCATTGCATTAACCCCCAACCTGGAATACTTCAGACTTACTTTCTTTACCCTTTGATAAACCAATTTCTTTGGTTCCGGAAAATGTGTAAACCTTGTACAGCCGGAATAAATATAAATGTAAAGAAAACAAGGACCACTTTCTTCATACAGCCTCTTGTGTTTCAGCCTAACTTTGTTGATCCACAGTTGTACACCATGTTCATCTGTCTGTCCTGACATTAAAATTTTAATAAAGACCTTTTGCAGTACTCTGGATTGCAGATATCCACACGTAAGACCAAGGTGATAGCTTTTTGTGGAACTGATCTCGTATGGACAAAAATTGTTATAGATGGTATTGTGCTGGAACAAGTTAGCAATTTTGAATATCTGGGATACAGTGTGTCTTATAATGCATGCAACGACATTGTGAATAAGTTGTGTAAGTTCAGCCTTATGTGCAGGACCATTAGGCGAACCCTTAAGTCAGCAAGTAAAGGAACGCGTAAAATTTTACAAGGTGATGGCTCTTCCCACACTTCTTTATGGGTCCGAGAATTGGACTTTAACGAAAGGCCAGGCCAGTCGCATCCAAGCGGCTGAAATGAGATTTCTCAGGCAAGTGGCAGTGTATACTCTCCATGATCATAGAAGAAACACAGATGTATGGCAGGAACTGAATATTATGAGTATACTCGTGTACTCAACAGGATCGCCCAGTATCGGCTGAATTGGTGGGAACATCTTTGCCGAATGAATGACTGCCGCAACCCCAAACGACTCGAACTATAAGCTGAGGGGACATAGAGGTGTGGGACATCCGAGGAAGTGCTGGAGTGACCAACTCTAATCTTTGCCTATTTGAGACCGGAACAAACCACCCTTGGTTTAATCCTTGAAGATGATGATGATGATGACCTTTTGCATGACAATACAAACGCTGCAGCCACCAACACAATAATACAGGAATCTACATATACTACCTTTACTACTCTGTTCTGTGTTTCAGTTAAAATAGCAGTTCAGTCACAGTATCACTTTTTCATTCCATTATGTTAGATCTGTTACACTAGGCGCAGACTGCTTTATTGTATAAAGTGCATTCAGATTTTAAAGGTGTTTTCAGTGAAGAGAAAATGTGCTTTATACAACAGAAAATGTGGTATATGTTAACAGGGTATTATACTGTAGCTTTGCCATTGGTCACCAGAAATAAATTCAGCAGACTTGTAAGTCCTTTTCTTTCTGATATTGGCACAATCCATATCTGCTTTCTATAGAATTAAGGGGAGCATGTACCCTTCAGGGTCACAATGTATTGTAAATGAGCAAACATTGCATGACTTCATTGCCATTATTTCAAAAACTACTTGATAGATTGACTTGAAATTGTTAACACTTATTACCAGTATATACCTGCAAGTAATTTCTTTACAGCAATTTTTTTTTATTTATTAATATATAAAATATTTAGGTTAACTTAATTAAACAAAAGTGGTACACTTTACTTACCAAGTAATGAAGAAGAGTTGTGCCAAATTTAAAGTTTGTGGGCCTATTAGTTTTTACAAAAATGGTACCTAATGTTAAAAAACTGCATTTTTGGAAAATTGAGTTTGAAGTTGGATTAACACTTAAACTGAACTAAAAGCCGCCAGGACAATAATAATCAGCACTATCACTGTCTTCTCTTTTTCTTTTTAACAGCCTCTCCTTCTGATCCTCTGTCTCTTTGTTTTCCTCCTCAACTTCTATGTTTGCTTTTTTAATTCGATTTTTGTCGATTTCCGTGAGTCCTTCAACCATGAATTTTTCTGGTTTTATGCCCAACCTCTCAAGCACATTACATTTTTTAACTGACCCATAATTAAAACATATCACTGCATCTGTAACTCCTAGTTGTAATGTCTGACATCCCACAAAAGTTGATTTTGGCATTCTGTTCCAAATAACACTGTTTATGCTCTCATTAAGGTTGTGCGTTTTCCCGTGCAGACATTGTTTCAGCAAGTTTGGGTGTGATAAGTTCTTGAATACAGACTTGATCACCTCCATAACTGCTTCTGGCAGTGAATGCTTATGCTTAAAATCTGTATACTTGCTTGAGCCTAAAGTTATTTGTAACAATAAAGTTGTACTGCATGAATTTGTCGGCACCCAGGTGCATGCCCAAGATGTGCAGGCATGTCATTAATTTTTTACGTGTAGTAAATTACTATAAAGGTATGTAATGTTATATATTTTCTTAAACAGAATTAACAGGAGAATTTTTTAGGTCTATTATTAAAAAATCGAATATTTTGAAGCTAAAGAATACATGCTCTCCTTAATGCTGTAATGTTTCAGACGAGTGATAATCATTCTGGATTTAACAGTATTAATGAAAGGATCGGAAGTGAAAACAAAGATAGGCAATCCTGTTCAGTACTTTGAAAACGGGACCACTGTGAACGGCAATGCAGTCACTCCTACACCGGCAACTACCAGAAACAACCTACCTGCGACATCGCCTCAGGCAGCAGCACAGCCAAAACCACAGCTCAACAACCTTAATAGAGGTGCAGGTAAGCCTTGTGTTTACTCCTACTGTGTACTGTGTCTTCAGAGGTTGTGGCGTGAATCCGTCTGTCGGGGCCGGCCATTTTTCAAACTTTCGTAATGGTATGTTCCTTGATGTCACTATTAACACTTTGACGCAGATTGACGTCAATTGACATCCTTTAAAAACTTCCGAGAATGCCGATGGACGTCAAATGACGTCCTGAAGTTTCAATGTGTTTTGCATGATTCCATATGTATAAAGACGTCTTTGGAGGCATTTTGAAATGATGTCAGGCCTTATAGTACGCAAATCATCCGTTAGATCGCATATGCGTTCACTTTTGTAGGTACAGTTGACATAAAACATCGCGCAGCAAACTGTTACGTTAGTTGGCTAAACACTACATACGTGTCAAAATGTCAGACAAGCGTTTCTTATAAAAAATTACAAAAGTACACCTTTATAAACAAATATATATTATAAACATTATGTGATGTATTGTTTAATCCGTTTCTAACAAGTAAAAATAAAATTGCGAGTTTCTAGTAACAACATGTGTTTTGGCCAATTTTTTTAATTCCAAAAACATCACTTTTTTGAAAAGCAATTTCAGGGAAAATAACCAACAAAATGTCATACAGTATACACCATTTTAAAGAAGACACTTAGACCTTCATAAAAACATAGGAAGCATATTGTTTTACCTTATAGTTAAGAAAATACAACATTTTAAATATATGCAAAAGTGGCCCGGCATGGGCGAAGGACCGCTATGTTAAGGGCCCAGCGTCAAACTGTTAATGGAAATTATATGCAGTAATGTCTGAGTTATCCAACATAAAGGGGTTAGCTTGATGTGGTAATGTTGGATAATAGAAGAGGTTTTAACTGTAAACTGTGTTTATTTGTATAAATAGGTCAGTGTAATAAATACAATTTCATATACGTATTTACAAAGTACGCAAACAAAACTAAATTAATTTGTATGTTAAGCACTATTGTACAGTACAGGAGAGCATCGATTATCCAAACCTCTCGGGACGAGGGGCCGTTCAGATAATAGATCGTAAATTGAAAACATTATTTCTCTTTACAAAAACAAAGGTTTTTATTACAAAATTATTTCTAACATACTGTTATATAATTATAACAACCTGTGTACTATACTGTAATCTATTACTAAGGCTAAAAATTATTGACTTAAAACTGAGTGTAATTAATAGAAACCAAAAGTTAATTTAAACGAAATTAGAGTTTAATGACAAACATTGTACTGTAAACAAAAAATACAGCACCATGGATTTACACTTTTTTGAAGAATTGTTCTATCACTGTCTGCTTCAAACCGATACCCCATTTTCTTGCTGCTAAAGACTGAAGTCGTTTAAGATTCATAAGCTGAATACACTATATCTCATCTTTTGTTTCGGCCCACATTAGAACAGTTTCAAGTGTGTCAAAAGCTTTTTCTGGCGTCGATGGTTTTGTATTAGTAGCATTCTCTTGCCGTCTTCATCTGAATGTGTTTCGTTTTCATTACGTTCATTTAATGACTCGTCTATCTCTTCATCGGTTAATAACTGAAAACCAGGGTCAGCTTCATCCACCTTCAGCACAGGAATGTTTTGTACCATTTGATCCATGCTTTCAATATCTGTGTCTTGGTGTTCAGTATCAGATTTATGTTCCTCATAGCTACAGCATTTATTACTACACAGTACTGTAATAATTTATAGTATACAATTTTTTTATGTTCAATAAATATCCAATACGTCTACATGTGTCCAATACATTACTGTACGGTACAGTACATAATTGTACTTTTTATTTGAGTTCAGATAATAGATCGTTCGGTTAATGGATGTTCGGATAATCGATGGTCTACTGTATTATTAAAATCATTGTTTATCAATTTAACATCGCAGTTCAGTTAACACTTTTACAGCTAAGTGATTTTTCAAGTGTCCAGCCCTCTTTGCATTTTTAAAAAATTGCAGTTGCATTTTTAACACTCTTTGACTAACTTTGTAATCCTTAGTATAATTCTAATTAAGGCAAAATATAAATTCATGTATTCTGTAAAGTACTGTATACAAATAAACATTAGTTTAAAAATAATTTGTGTTAATTTATAAAAGGTATGTTTTAGCAAAAAGGAAATATTTTAAATTTTACATTAATTACAGTATAACACATCGTATTTTTTTCATAACTATTCAAATTTGTCCTCTAAATATTATTTTATATTGTAATTATGCAAAATAAAGATAACAGATTTTATTACGCTCACTAAAATCACTACTTAGGATAACGAGGTAAATAAATTGAAGAGTTTAAAAAATTGTAAGCAAATTACTTACTTACCTGATATATCATTATTGTCACAATCAGGAAAATTTTCTGCATCACTGTCACTTTCTGAAAAGAGTTGTACACTACTTTCTGAACAAATGCTGCCAGTATCATTGTTTATTAAGCTCTAAAATCTCACATTCACTCAAATACGTTTTGTGTGCTGGTTCCATATTAATGTAACATTGATCATACTCAACTACTAAAACACATGGCAGAAACTTTAAAAACTGTATGATTGCAAAAAATAACATTGTTGTGATCTAGTAACAGCATTGTAAACTAGAAATGTGCTACTTCCATTTACAGATGACAGATAGCAAGAATATCATGGCTTTTGTTATTTTAAACAATGTTGTACTGAAATCCGTACATGTACGGTGCTTGATGTGAAAGCATTAAGGAAAAAACGGGTAATTAATAGATTGTTTTCTCGCTGATTTGCAAATTTCTTGCTGCCAGACCCACACCGTCTTTGGAAGAGCACCTCAATAGTACTGGTAGCTTACTCCTGTGCTCCATGTGTTTGAAAACTGCCTTTAGTATTGTCTTTTAATCTTCGTAACATTTGTAACCGTGCACCTTTTTTTCTACAGTTGCTACTTAATCCATTTCATTTTCATTAACTTGTATAACTTGAACTAAATCCTCATTTACAACCATTGTTTTTAAAATTTAGTGATATACAGTAGATCATCGATTATCCGAACTTCTGGGGGCGAGGGGCTGTTCGGATAATCGATATTTCGGATAATAAGTCTTAAATTAGAAACATTATTTGTCTTTACAAAAACAAAGGTTTTTATTACAAAATCATTTCTAACATACAGTTATATAATTTACAGCAACCTGTATACTCTACTGTAGTGTATTACTAAGGAAAAAATCATTGAATTTAAACTGAGTGTAATTAATAAAAACCAAAAGTTAATTTAAATGACAAAACTTAGAGTTTAATGACAAACACTGTACTATAAAATTAAGTAAAAAACAGACATTCGGTGACAGAGACTTCCCTTGACAAAGTTTGTTTATAAATTGTAAATGTGTTTATCGAAGTTTGTTCATGTAGTAAGTGTGTTTATCGATTGTAAGGCTGTATAGCTACAGTACTACAATAATTTATAGTATACAATTTTTTATGTTCAATAAATATCCAATACACCTACACGTGTCCAATACAAAATACTGTACAGTACAGTACATAATTGTACTTTTTATTGAGTTTGGATAATAGATCATTCGGTTAATGGATGTTCGAATAATCGTTGCTTTACTGTATATATATTGTTTCCATAATGTTATGTTGGACAAAATGGAATGTTGGGTAATTAAAATGTGAATAACTTAACACTATTGTATTCGGCTGGTAGTTCATATTTTCTTTAAACACGTTTGTAGGAATACAATTTTTATTTATAAAATTTTTCTGTTACTCAGAAATGTTACAATTTTATTATAAAAAACTTTAAACGTTCCCATAATTGTATAGTAATAAGATCAGTTGTCGCTAAATTACTAACTGGTTGCCTACTGAATGATCGATCGTTAACATAGATATCACACTTATTAACGTAGACCTGTTTGGATAATTCTTCCATATATTTTGAAAATTGAGCATCAAAAGAATGCAACTTCAGAACTTTATGTGTATACTAACGAGCATAAAAGAAACATACTTGAATAAAAGCAGATCCTTGTAGGAGGGGGGATTCAGGAACTTGATTTACTTTCAAAAAGTGCTATCGGTTAAAATTTCAGCCTACAGCATTTATAAGAACTGTTTCTACAACGGTGTGTGTTGTTTTTGTTTTTTATCAGGTAATGTAATTGTTATGTTCCAATTAATTGTCAATACTGCTCAGCTCCCAGTGTAGTTTCACAAGTGTTACATGCAGGATTTTATAGAATTTATATGTGAACAGGTAATCGCAGTTTTGGGAGCACAAACAACTCACTAGATATGCAGAGTCGTACACATCCGATATCTGGACTGACACCTTATCAGAACAAGTGGATAATCAAGGCAAGAGTAACATCAAAATCACCAATACGATCATGGTCTAATGCGAGAGGCGAAGGTAAACTGTTCAGCATGGATTTGGTAGATGAATCGGGTGAGATCAGAGCAACAGCGTTCAGAGAGCAGTGTGATAAATATTATGAAATGATTGAGGTGGGTTAGTTATATTTACTTGATTATTTTATACTATAATAGTGTTTCCCCAAAAAGAACGTTCACTATTTTTTTATATGTAACATGACTTTAATACAGCTTTTATTTCACTTGATACATGTCAGAAGCTGGGAGTAGAAAGGGCGAATATCAAAATCATGGTGTTGGGAAATTGCGTTTAAAGTTTGTGAATACTCTCAGGATAGAAAGGGCGAATATGTATTTCAGTATTAAAAAACATAGATTCTAATAAGTTTACACTTTTATTTTTAAATAATGATAAGTAAAATAAAAAAATAATATAAAAACAAAAAATTTTAAGATTATTCTGAAATTTAAATTAATCGAATGAAAATTCGAAATGTTGATGACTGCTATACTTAACACTAGATATTAATATCAAACTCTTGTCACATTACATACTACTGTGTAAAAAATGTAGTATTGAGCATTGCACATCAGTTTAGGTATTGATAACTTGCTGAAGATCCAAATTTTTTCTTTCCATTTTATAAAAAAAAAACCACACTCATACTCACTGCACTGTTGTAATGACACTATTATAATAAGACACTATCAGAATAACAAAGAAATAACATATGCAGTATAAGAAAGAACAAACTAATCACATCAGAATAACAGTCACACTGACCAAACTTTTCATAGACATGTCAGGTCAAGTATAACTATGACTAAGCGCGGTGGAGAAAGGGTGAACCTAAGCAAACGATGATGCCGACGTGTGGGACCATACAATATATTCGCCCTTACTCCTCCAGTATTACAGCACTAAGCTCTTGTAACCCTCGGTTTCTTTTTTTTTTTTGTTTATTTATGGATAAAACTGTAAACTCCCACTTACCTTTAACTTTAGATCTGGCCGGATCTCCAAGTGGGGACGAACCCCGTTCGTACGGCGAACTTGACAGCACATCAAATGAAATAAGGTTTTTTAATGAATTTAATTACCAAAATTTATCATTTGAAAGATACTGGTTTTTATTTTTATGAGTGTTAAACATCTTAGACATGTATAAAATCAGAAAAAAAATGTTATTCTCTCCACTGGTTTTTTACATTTTGAATTACAGCCTCAGAAATATATGATTAATACAAAAACATAATAACTACCTTACCTTCTATATAGCACACACAAACAAACAGCCCAGCTTTGCTCACACACGCATTCACGCCATTAAAAACCCATTTTATTTTTTGTTACCCCACAGCCCTTAAACCTTTGTTGGAATACTACCCGCCGGCAACGTGGTTTTCGTGCGCACTCATTATTACTCTTTTAAATTTATTTTTTGTGTCCGAAAATTAGATAGACATGTTCTCCACTGTTTGATCGACCACGGTCACATAGTTTTAACTGTTATTTCACTTTTTTCTGGTACAATATGAAATTTTGTAAAGAGCCTACTTGGCTCAGTACCTGCAGGTACGGTAGCTAGGCCAAACTGCGCCGAACGGCAAGGCGTTCGCCGCTAACTCGATTTCGTCGTTGTTCAGGAAGTCAAAGCCTCATGGTTGTTCGTCGTCTTTTCGTCCCATTTAATTCATGCTGTAGGTGTTGTGTTAATTGTATTCAGATATCGGTTAGGCACTGGCTAACGTCACGTGATGGGTGTGACTTAATTTGCATATCCGTCGCCTCAGTCGATGAAAGTGGATTAAAATGGTTTCTGGGCCATCTTAGTTTTGGACGGTAGCGTCACCTCGCGCGCCTGGATGTATAATGCGTATGGGCGCGCTGTCACACTCAAACAAAGTTCTTGGAAATGAGGCTTGGTAAATTCTTCTACCGATTGCACAACGTGATATTACTTGATATATAATTACCTTAATATCCACTTTAGCGATACACAGTTTCGTCACTGATGACGCGTTTCGGGACTAAGTCCCATCCTCAGATACATAATTAATAAATTAAAATATTAAAATCACGACCATGGTCATGATTTTAATATTTTAATTTATTAATTATGTATCTGAGGATGGGACTTAGTCCCGAAACGCGTCATCAGTGACGAAACTGTGTATCGCTAAAGTGGATATTAAGGTAATTATATATCATATAATAAGTGATACGGTACGCAAAAAATAAGTGATATTACTGCGTCGCCTTTGTTACAAACTGCTCTTACAACACGTGGTCTGTCTTTGTTGGAATAAAATTTACACATACATTTTGATACTGTATTAAACAAATTGATATTTGATAAACCTAAGGGATTTGGTTATTTCATTCAATTATTTACTAAATATCTCCTTCGAGCGCCATCTTGTTACCAACTGTAATAAGAAAATTACCAAGGTTCGTTTCAGCGAACTAGGAGAACAGAATGTGGTTGCTGAAATAATAACAATCATTTATGTTCATCAATAATTAAACTTTATTATTATTCATATTTCATGTTAATAAAATCATACAGACAAAATTTGAATTAATAATTGACAAAACGTGAATAATAGTTGTTGATTACCTTGAATCTCTTTTAATTTACTTACTCGCATTACAATAACAGATTCTTGAAATACATTTTTAAGAATTATAATGGGGACGCAAACCAGCCTTCTTATTACTATAAATTATAGTAAAACTATATTCTCACACACACACACAACACACACAAAGCTACTTTAGAGATCTCATTTTTAAATATTTTATGCTTTCTTCAAAATTTATTTCCCCATTTTATTTAATTTTTTAAAAAAGAAAAAAAAACAGCATTTTTAATTATTATTTTGAATGTCTACTTTCCTGTTCACGAGTAGAAGTTCGACTCCTGGAGTGTCTCCTCATGGCGTGCACTGTTTTACTGTTTTATAGTTCGCACTATCACATTTTACTGCCGAACTGTTAATTTTAGATGAATATTGGCCGGAAAACTGTTTGTATTTTAGATGTACATATAAAGATTCACATTTTTTATTGTATGCGGGCCCGCACTTACGTTTCGAAACTTTGTATCGGTGTTGCTCGCGCGAGCATGGAATTTTGACTGGGCTGAGAAATAGGCGCTATTTTGTGAAGCGACTGTTGTAGGATGTTCAATTCTTATTGTCTTAAAGTTTATATCACTCCGCCAGCTGCATGTCACCGTTATGTAACGGAATTACTCATCAAGGATAGGCTCTGACGTAACGCTCGCCTGATGTTTCATTGCTTAATTTGTTTACCGTTACATAATGTGTTTACTGGTTTTGTGTTCGTCATTGTCTGACCTTGACACAGCTTGTCGGCTATCAAATACGTTCATACTGGTTTTACAAAACATTGTTAAACAATTCTGCACAGTCAATGTTGCCACGGTTGTTTTCATTTCAAACAAATTTACCTCTCGGTTACAAAATTTATAATTTCTGTCCTTATCACTCAACAAGGGATAAAGTTATTATTATTTATTTATAAAAAAAATACAAAATATGTTATTTATTATCAATAAAATATAAACTTCTTTACCTTGTCTCAGGTAGGCCCCAAAAATGCCCCGCTACAATACCCCCTCAATGAGATATTTTATGCCGAAGCATAAAAAATCTCATTGACACATTCATACTTGCTAAAGGGATCAGCCAGGATATGTCGCCACAACCCCCTGTATGGTTTACAAAAAAGAATAATCAACTCACCCTTGGTCTGGTGACTGTGACCGCATCTGCATGACAATACTGGACTTCTCTCTCGAGATCCCAACACCGTAGAGTCAGACAGATACTCAACGCCCCTGCTCTGACGCGCAGGCCAGCTCAGGTCCGCCGCCACAGCATCACCAAACACTGAAACAACAAATCAAAATATTAAATAGTGGCCTTATACAACACCATATCCCCAACTGATCTGTTCCCCCCTAGCGGTGCTGGTTTGCGCTAAGAAGCACTGGTTTTGTTTTTACTCACTTATTACTAACATGTATATATCAGAATACCTAACATAACTTAACATAAGAAAACACAGTACATTAATAATTCCTTTTAAAATAAACAACTTACAATTAAAATGTTACACACTTTACATCATTAAATTGACATATAAAATCAAAAAATTACTTTTAAACTTGATTTACTCTTATTAATTCGTTTCTCAAAATTACAAAATTTTTTTTTTTTTTATTTATTTTTTTCAATTCTGGCCATCATTATTCCATTTCATTACTTTGGGTGATTCTACGTTATTCATTATTTCATTATAATTTACTTCATCCATTTGGCATTTATTCATAATCTTACCCCTTTTATTACTCTAATGCTCCCTTACAAAATCTTTAACTAGTATGACACCCCACTATCAAAATTTTACTAACCCTTCTCTACCTCTAACTACTTACTACTTTAACTCCAATCGCCACCCTCTACTCTTATATAAAAAAAAAAAATACTCTCTAACCCTTTGTACATAGGATACGTGTTTCCTTCCCAAAACTCATTCCCTTATGTTGGTCCCTGGACTCACCCTAGGTAACCCTTTCCGGCGCCAATCGGTCCCTATCCCGTCCCAACCCTTGTTGCGGACTCCCCAAATACACTACCACTACTACAAAATTGCCATCCCCAAAAAATCTCAATCTCATAACCTCACTACAATTACAACAAATTAACATCAACAAATAAACAATATATCGCTCCAAACTCTACATAAAATCTCCATAACTACTGTGTCTCCACTTATACTTCTCAAATCCTATAACATTACATTAACTCAAAACAACATTGCATTATTTTCATTTCCACTATTACTTTAACTTTTACTTCGATTTGGACAAATCTATGTCCCACAAAATTCAACTTGAATTGACTCAAACATTTTATTCAAACAATTACTATCACCCACTTCTATCTTTTACAACCTATTGAAAATTTTACTTATTACAACTATTTTTCATTTTATTTTAAAATCTGTAAACACATTGAAAACATATTATTATATTTTTATAATACTTATTCCTAACATACTAAATGCAATCAACACAATAAGACATAATAACACAATATAAGAAGTATTTAGTGCATCTATTTTTTAAATTCAAACAAAATTATTTAGTAGCAAATCATCATTATTAATTAAAATATATCAAATTTTTAATACGTTATCCCCTTGGATAACCTCCCAGCCACACACACTATTATAATACATCACATAACACAATACACAAATGGCAATCACCCTGGATTATTAGCATACATCAAACAAACAATTCTCTTTTAAATAATTTATATAAAAATTTATAAACATTAATAATTAAAATTTTTCATTAACTGTTTTTATTTATCATCATTATTTATTTATCCTGTGTTGCAATCAGATTTTCAAAAATTCTAAATTTATTATTAACACATATTTTTAATCATTATGTTCCACAAAATAAACCATTTAACATTCATTTATTCATGATTATTAAATTAAAATCTCATCACACAATTTAAATTCCTTATAAAATTCAAACACATAATATTCAATCACAATATCTAAACATCTCAACTTATTTAATTCAATTGATTATTAAAATAACATATTTCAATTATTATCAACATTCTACAAATCATTAACTATTGTCTTCATAATTATTTTGTTATTTAATTAGAGTGCTAAAATATTAATAATATTATTATTATTAACACAACATTTTCCAAAACATATACACATTACTTATCTAACATTTCACAATACACACAAATGAATTCAATATTATTTACAAAATATGCGTCAAAACTGTTCAAGTGTATCTCACTTCAGATGTCCAAATCAGCAAGGTCATTACCAAAAATTTACAATGTTTAAAAATGTCCCAACACTGATCTTTTAGCTCATCCTCCATCGTCATATATATATCTAACATATTTGTAACATTCATCATTTTTATCAACATACAAATTATAATTGTTACTATCATAATAATCTATCAACTCTATTTCATCCATTGTACCACTATAAATCTTGTCAACATCAGTTAGGATTGTCCCGTCTATCTTAGTATTATCGTTTAACGCCAGGTAATTTGCTTTTTCATCATGTAAGTCATTTTCATTTATAAAAACATTATCAAAATAATTCACCCCTACTACTCTTTCTCTCAATTCATCATAATCTCTTTCTAACTTATATATTTCCATTTCATTCTCAACATATAACTCTCTTTCTTCATAGCACCACATCACACTCTCACAATTATTATGGACAGAGGGTACAACATTATACAACATTACTTCATTTAACAATAAGGGTCTCTTACCCTGAAAAAACAACATTAAATCATCATCATCATTATAAACAATAAGGGGAAAATTTGCCCTCTGTCCCCATTCAATTACTACATTATTTTTCCACTCTCTTTCTATTTCATAAACACTCATTAACATTTCATTATCGCATTCTAAAACTTCATCAGTACTCTTTGTTATTATATTTTCATCATTTGCCTCTACATTGTTCTTCACCCCCACTATACTCTCAAAATTGTCTACTATTTCGTCATTTTTACATTTTGTCTTACTTAAAACATTGTCACCTAATTTCTCGAACTTCTGTTCTAACTTATTTAAACTGTTTCTTATTATTTCGTTAGTGCTTTCTAAATGTTTACTCATTTCTTGTATCTCACTTTTTAATTCATCAAATTTGTCATTAATTATTGAATTTTGCATATTAAATTTAGCGTCAGAATCGCTCTTTATTTCATTAATTTGGTTTTTTAATTCTCTAAAATTACTATCTTGTTTTTCTACACTATTGTACATCATATCATACAATCTTGCTAACATAGTATCATTATCAGGTTTCCTATTTTGAGTTCCTAAAATAGGTGTTGAATGAATCTCAACTGCCTGTATTATTTTTGACTCCTCAAGACTACTGTCAGTTGTTTGAATTCCGGAGTCGCTACTTATTTGATTTGCTATCTGACTATCAGATAAACTGATATCATTATTATCCGCCATTTTTCTTAAAACTTTTAATATATATTTCTTTATAAAATCTTACCATATGTAACGCATACTTATAAAAAAAAAAATATTCTACTCACCAATATTAAACATAACCTTTTACGTCTACCTTACGTACATACGTAAATACAAACTCCAAACAACCATTCTGTTCTCCCCAGTAGGCTTAAATTTATATAATTATATAAATCGTCCCTACGTTCGGAAGCCACTGATACTGTATTAAACAAATTGATATTTGATAAACCTAAGGGATTTGGTTATTTCATTCAATTATTTACTAAATATCTCCTTCGAGCGCCATCTTGTTACCAACTGTAATAAGAAAATTACCAAGGTTCGTTTCAGCGAACTAGGAGAACAGAATGTGGTTGCTGAAATAATAACAATCATTTATGTTCATCAATAATTAAACGTTATTATTATTTTATTATTATTCATATTTCATGTTAATAAAATCATACAGACAAAATTTGAATTAATAATTGACAAAACGTGAATAATAGTTGTTGATTACCTTGAATCTCTTTTAATTTACTTACTCGCATTACAATAACAGATTCTTGAAATACATTTTTAAGAATTATAATGGGGACGCAAACCAGCCTTCTTATTACTATAAACTATAGTAAAACTATATTCTCACACACACACACAACACACACAAAGCTACTTTAGAGATCTCATTTTTAAATATTTTATGCTTTCTTCAAAATTTATTTCCCCATTTTATTTAATTTTTTAAAAAAGAAAAAAAAAAACAGCATTTTTAATTATTATTTTGAATGTCTACTTTCCTGTTCACGAGTAGAAGTTCGACTCCTGGAGTGTCTCCTCATGGCGTGCACTGTTTTACTGTTTTATAGTTCGCACTATCACATTTTACTGCCGAACTGTTAATTTTAGATGAATATTGGCCGGAAAACTGTTTGTATTTTAGATGTACATATAAAGATTCACATTTTTTATTGTATGCGGGCCCGCACTTACGTTTCGAAACTTTGTATCGGTGTTGCTCGCGCGAGCATGGAATTTTGACTGGGCTGAGAAATAGGCGCTATTTTGTGAAGCGACTGTTGTAGGATGTTCAATTCTTATTGTCTTAAAGTTTATATCACTCCGCCAGCTGCATGTCACCGTTATGTAACGGAATTACTCATCAAGGATAGGCTCTGACGTAACGCTCGCCTGATGTTTCATTGCTTAATTTGTTTACCGTTACATAATGTGTTTACTGGTTTTGTGTTCGTCATTGTCTGACCTTGACACAGCTTGTCGGCTATCAAATACGTTCATACTGGTTTTACAAAACATTGTTAAACAATTCTGCACAGTCAATGTTGCCACGGTTGTTTTCATTTCAAACAAATTTACCTCTCGGTTACAAAATTTATAATTTCTGTCCTTATCACTCAACAAGGGATAAAGTTATTATTATTTATTTATAAAAAAAATACAAAATATGTTATTTATTATCAATAAAATATAAACTTCTTTACCTTGTCTCAGGTAGGCCCCAAAAATTCCCCGCTACAATTTATAAAACCCAAAAATGCAATAAATAAAAATACCCATAAATTTGGCACATTACACTCTCAGCAGGTTATATGCAGTCCATACATTTCAATGCTATTTACAAAATACTAAGGGGCGAATATATACGTGATAGTGGTATTACCGAGTTCTTAACGTATCAGAAAATACAATTCTGTAAAAAAATATTATGGCTAATAATGTAAATATATTTACAGTTGGTCCTGTTATTTATTCTTATTTATCAAAAGCAAGAAATTGAAGACTTGTTTGAGTTTATGATTTGTGCACAAATCTTTGTTAATTATATTTATAATTTGTGCATCTTCAGGAAGAAGAAATAAACTTATTAATTTTAATGAAATTGGTTTTGGCACACATTTTCCATGCAAAAGATGTAAATCTTTATTGTGTGTGCTATAAAAGTTATTGATAAGATTTTTATAAATTTGCAAAGACAATTAAAAAGTAACTATGTCTTATGGACGTGTACATTTGTGTTTTAGGCAAGTTTAAAGTTTCATCCATTTTTTTCTGAGTCTGTAAATACATGTTTAATAAGAAATCAGCTCAATTCTTTAGGACTGTCCACATAGAATCAAGTGTATTAACAGTTTTGGCAACCCTCCAGTACTTTCAAAACAGTTTCCTTCTCACATTGTTTTTGTCCTATTTCTATAATGGAAAAATATCCTAAAGTCTGTATATTAACAGTTAGTATTGTAATAACTTTAATTTTTTTTCTACAGGCGAACAAAGTGTATTATATATCAAAGTGTCAGCTGAAAACAGCCAACAAGCAGTTTTCCAATCTGAATAATGATTATGAAATGACGTTTACACATGACACACAGGTAGTCCCATGCGCAGATGACAGTGAAATTCCTCAGATCACCTACAATTTTGTACCCCTGAGTGTGCTCCAAAACAATGATGCCAATACTATCGTTGGTAAGTTATTTAAATAATTGCTACAACAAGAAACCATAATAAAGTGATACCACACAGTCTGATAAAAGTGGTCTTAAAAAATTGCTGGTTATGGCTTCGCTCTAAAAACGTATTAAATAGTATATAAATTAAAGTGGTTGTGTAGTAGAAATGAATATGCAAAGTAAGCACATACAAGGTTTGATCAAAACATTCATGCAGTTCTTGTTTATTTTAAAAATTATGCCTTCATTCATCCACACTTGTACTGCCCCCTTCAGAGTAGTCTCAGTCGACTGTAGCACGATTAAGCCAACCGTTTTGCAGTCTTCAAAATATTTCAAGCATGCACTTTTTGGTACAGCTTTGAGCTCGCTTAGCGATTTTTGGTTTTACGTCTTCTGTGGTCATGAAATATCCTTCCATGGATATTATCACTGTTGGGAGGAGGAAAGATCGTGTTGGGACACATGTGGTGAATACGGCTAAAATGTTAAGCAATTATCACTAACATGTGTATTAACATCACATGTAAACAGGTTTTTAATTGGACACTTGTAGTGGTGGAAATTGCAAAATTGAATCAACTTTTAATCAACCTCATATATGTATGAGAGTATTATTAAATGTATGCAACGGATTAGTATTAAATATTTAGGAGAGTTGTTCAACAGAGAATTAAACTTGAAAACTATTTAAATACCTTACATTAAAAATTGACATTATTTGCAAGTAGTCAGTTAGACATACGAGGTGCTATCAGAAAGTTCCCGGACTAGGTCTAATAAATTCTTTTTGCTTACCTAGGCCATTAATGGCTCCCATCTCCTTCAAAGTAGTCTCCCTGCGAATTGATACAACGAATCCAGCGTTGTTTCCATGCCTGGAAAGTGTCAAAAAAAGTCTTTTGCTGAAGGCTGTCGAGCACCTCCTGCGTTTTTTTCTTAATGTCTTCTACAGTCTCAAAACGGTGACCTTTCATGTGAATTTTTATTTTCGGGAACAGAGAAACATCACAGGGGGCTAAATCTGGTGAATATGGAGGGTGTGGGACGGTGGCCATATTGTTTTTGGTCAAAAACTCTGTTGTTTTCAGAGAAGCGTGAGTAGGTGCATTGTCATGATGCAACAGCCAGTTTTGGTCTTCCCACAATTTGGGCCTTTTTCGTCGCACATTTTGTCTCAGCCACCTCAAAACGTCACAATAAAAATCTGAGTTCACTGTAACACCAGCTGGCACGAACTCGCGATGGACAATGCCTTTGATGTCGAAAAACACAATGAGCATGGTTTTTGTTGCACTTCTGACCTGCCGTGCTTTTTTTAGTCTTGGTGATTGTGGACTTTTCCACTGTGACGACTGCTGTTTTGTTTCTGGATCATAACCATAAAACCATCTTTCATCACCGGTTATGACCCTGGAGATGAAGGTAGGGTCATTTTCAGACGTTTCTCTGAGTTCACTGGACACATCAACACGGCGCTGTTTCTGATCCACAGACAAAAGCTGAGGGACGAATTTCGCAGCAACACGACGCATGCCTAAATTTTCAGTTAGAATTTCTTGACAGCTTCCATAGCTTATTCCGGAACTTGTACACAACTCATGGATTGTTTGACGACAGTCTTCGTGAATGAGTTGTCGAATTTTTTCAACATTTTCATCCGTTTTGCTCGTGGAAGGTCGTCCTGAACAGTGATCATCTTCAAGTGACATTCTGCCGGCCTTGAAATGAGCGTACCACTCAAAAACCTGTGTTCTGTGTAGGGAATGTTCTTCAAAAGCTTCTCGAAGCATTGCAAAAGTTTCAGTAGGCGATTTACCAAGTTTAAAACAAAACTTAATGCACGCGCGTTGCTCGAATTTATCAGCCATCATAAAATTAGCAAATGAACGTTAACACATGATTACAAAACACAACGCGTAGACCGAACACAACCTCACAATGCAACGAAACTCGGCAGACTGACTCATTACGTATTACGGAATCGGACACTGGGACGCCAGGTTGTACAGTCACGTCCAACAGCCGTGCCAAGTACAGTCCGGGAACTTTCCGATAGCACCTCGTACATATTTGTCCAGTAAATTTTTAATTTCAAATCCTTTTATTTCCCGTAGGTCACAGTAGACTAAAATGTGGTATTGTCTGTTGGGGAAGGAAACATAGCCATGCTCATCTGTAATGGGACCGATTTGAGGGGTTTTCCTTTATTAAGAGTTAATGGTAGAATTGCGTTACCCATTTGGGGCCTCAGTTTTTAACAGTAGACATTCACTTGTGGAACACCCATTTGCATGTTTGTCCAGAAAGTCTGTCAACATGCACCGTTTTCAGGTGCTCTGGAATGTCTCAAAAGTGCGCACATGCTTGCCCGCTCAGATAAATCGTCACGTACAATGCTCGCCAGTCAGCCACAAGGAATCTACCGAACCACGTGGCCACTAATTATGGTGTCACGTGATTCATTTTGGGCCTATCAAAAGCAAGTTGGTGTACACGAAAACGCCTTGGCCATTTTGAGAGCGTCGTTTTGGCGTCTGTCGTCTTACAGTAATCAAACCGGCCGGTTGAATGTAAAAGGCTCGCGAGCCGAAAATCTAATAAAACTTTCAAAAAATGTGGTTTAAATTATAATTTAAACAGTCCCTGTTCGGGCACCAAATGTAATGCTACACTTTCTTTGAAATCAATAAACCATTTATTAATAAATTAATTTACTCTTTTTACAATCTTACCTTTATACGGTCCAGGGTCACTCACACGAACTCGTAGTCTATAAGCGTGATTTAGGGTTTATTTTATTAATGAACTCAACTCTCATTTCTCGTTAACTCCCGCAACATTTATTGAACAAGTTGTGTAATATTCACTTTTAGACATAAAATAATTATATAACTTCCTTTTCAACTAATAGTCAGAGTTCGAATACACAGATTTTAATATTGAGGGTTACACCCCATTACGAAAGATATACAAAGTGTAGCATTCTTGTCATTATATTTTCTTTTTATATTATACTTAAAGTAAGTAATTACTTAAATTATAGAAAGGCAACCCAGTAATTTCTCTCATTCATACTCGACTTTCATACTTCGTTTTATTTGTTTAGAGCTCTTTTATTAGAATTTCATAATTATTAGTTTGTCATACGGTTACGGTGATGATGTCGTCACTGCCAACTAGGCGTTATACTCCTCACGTCTTCTCTCACTTTTGTCCGAAATTAGTTATCACAATTTAATTTTGACGCCACTGAATTGTAATTAGTTCTCACATTTTTATACCACTTTAAATTATAATTTAAACCACATTTTGAAAGTTTAATAAGTTTTCGGCTCGCGAGCCTTTATGCTGAACCGGCCGAAGCCGCAGCTATTAGACGACAGACGCTGAACACCACGCGTCCAAAATGGCTTAAAAAGTTATCTGGAGCGGCAACTTGCTCCATGATTGGTTAAAAGGCGTCACGTGATCTCTCCTTCTTAGTCTCTTTTCTGAGCGCGAGTCTACCGTAGCTGGCCAAGACCCATCCGACCTGGGGCTCGTTAAAAAGTTCGTGATTATTCGTCAGTACGGGCACGCATGCCCGCACACTTTCACATTCCAGAGCATCAGGAATCGGTGCCTGTTGACAAGCTTTCTGTACAAATGTGCAACTGGGCGTTCCCTATGCGAACGTCTACTGTTAAAAACTGAGGCCCTAAATGGGTAACATACTTCTACCATTAACTCTTAATAAAGAAAAACCCCTCAAATCTGTCCCGTTACATCCCCTCAATGAGAGGTTTTCTGCTGAAGCAGAAAAACTCTCATTGCTAACCCTAAGAGGATCAGTGAGGATATGGTGCCAACAACCCCCCTTTAATCCTTTTAACACATCATGGGTAATCTACCCCCCTGATTAGACAACTATGGCTGCATCTGAATGATTCTACTGGACTTCTCTGTCCGAGATCCCAACACCTTAAAATGAGACAGAAACACACCACAGTATCACCTAACCTTGTAACATTTCAATAAAATTCCATAACTGGCCTTATTCCAAACCAGATCCTCAACCGATATATCTCCCCTTATCAATACTGGATTGCCTTTAGCAAAGTACTGGGTGCGTACATATGTGCCTTACTATATTACACAGAATACATATTAGCTCAATTACAGTATCAAACCCTAACCTCAAAACAAGTATACTCATTTTAAATTAATATGGACATCTTATCTTTACATATAAATACAATTCCTTTACTGTATTCCACTGTTAATTGTTTGTCTGGTAAGATTATTTCAGAACAAAATAAATTTCATTCATTTATTCAAAGTTCATTCCTAAAGTTACTATTTTAAGCTAATTGACTTCCTCTCTTTTAATTAATCATTTTGAGTTCCAATTCAAAATACTTTAACATGAACTTAACTTTCCTTAACTATATGTTAACAATCATTATAAAACGAACAACTTATTTCTATCATCTATTCAAGTACAATTACACATGGTTATAACAGATAACATAAACATCATTTATCAGCTGATACATTATCAACCTATGAAGAACGTCAAAAAATAAAAGAAAATCTTTACCGCAAAGAACAATTTTTTTTCCAAACAAATTTTAATATCTAGAAATATCTATTTTGACAATTACTAAAAAAAAAATTATTCAATTAAATTAATTAATAAAAGAGTCTATGAATCAATTACAAGAAACATATGAGATGTTATATAATTAGTTTAAATTTATTCTAATATAATATAATGAATTGACTTCCACATACCTGGAAGGTTTCGTTTTATTTCGGGCCAGGATCCTTTCGTACGAACGCTAGATACAAACATGTGTTTCATGGGTTCTCGAAATAATTAACTCTACACATCGTTAAGAAGAGAATTATTAATTTTAATGCACAATTGTTGAAATTACTGTTTGACAAATAGATTTACATGGAGTTACATATTGTGCAACTCGTGCGTCTTGTAAAAGAACTTACCAACTACCTCTTACCTTCTTTTCTAAGGCACAAACACAATTATACAACACAAACAGAAACCAGCCCAGCTTTGCCACACTCACATTCAGACAAAATTTTAAAACCCCCACATTTACTTAATTTAGGCCTTTATAAGAAAATATTTGAATGGAATACTGTAACTTGTTGCAGTAGCGTCCCCGCCGACCTCATGGCGCGTCCTGTAACGTTCTCGCACTATGTCCAAACGTTTGATAGTTCACTTTTTGTTTTCTACGTTCACTTGATTTTTACATCGTTACGTATTACTCTCAACTATTGAATTGTTTTATAAACTCTGATTCCAACTTGGTTAGGCGGCCGACTTAATAAAATGAAAATTTTCCCGGGCAGAAAGTTTAGATGACCGCGCTATTGTTTGTACCACTTTACACTTTTCATTGGACTTTTTTAATAGGCCGAGTTACTTTTACGACCTATATTGCACCCGAGGCCACCGTTTAAATTTAAACCAACTTTACTGTCTGATGCTGCTCACTACTGTGTGTTGTGCAATATCTGATGACACACACTGTAGACTGGGTTTCACACAAGCCTGCTGGTGGGTGGTTACGCAATGCGTCTGGCAATTGTTTTGGCTGACTGTATGTATGTTGCATTGCTGTACTGGAGGCTCCCCACAGGTGAAAGTCTGGCAATTTGAAAGTGGTTGAATGGGTAATTTGTATTAATATAAAATTAAACTGGGGTGGCTTATACATACATGAAGTGAATTTAAAATCAAATCTCAAAATCAATAAAATAAAAAACCTTCTAATTCGACCCATTACAATACCCCCTCGATGAGAATTCTGCTGTTCATAACAGAAGAAATCTCATCGACAAACCCCGAAGAGGACCGTAGAGGAACTGGTGCCCACAACCCCCTGGTTCTTAATCTACATGGGTGCACGACCCCCCTGGCTCAGCGACTATGGACTCATCTGAACGAGATCACTGGACTTCTCCGTAAGAGATCCCAACACCGAGAAATCGAACAGACTCGCACCACAGCGCACCTCGCCTTTTAACATGCTACCCCCAAAAATCCTCAATCCCTGGCTAAAATTATTCCAGCTCCTCCGCCGATATGTTTCCCCTTTTTGCAAGCTGGGCTGCCTTTAGCAAATACTGGGCTCACACACTAACATTACATGTTACCATAACACATTAAAAAGAAAAAATTTCTTTTAAAATTTATTAAAAATTTAAGAAAATTCAAAATTCAAAAAAAAAATATTTTATCAAAAAATTCTCTTCCTTGTTTTTCTAATTTTTGTTTCAAATGACTTAACCTAGACATTTCTACTAATCTAAACACATCCTTACTCTAACATGAGAACCACTTATAGTCTACCAATACAATGCAATACAATAAAATAAACATGGTTAATGCACACATAATAAAAGAATCATTATCTAAATATTCATTCGCTGGCAGGCGGAAAATAAAAAAAAAATTTTTTTTTTTTTCAAAGAATTAAAATTTCCAAAAAATTTTAAATTAAAAAAAAATTTAAATTTATTTAAATGTTTTCTTCATATTTAAAATTATTTAAATTGGTGTGAATTAATTAAACAAATAAATTAAAATTGACTTCCTACTATACGAGCTTAGTAGGTGTATGACCTCATCAGCTGATCGAAACTAGGTCAAATCCCCAAAACCCTTGACCTACATATGTTATGCACATGTTCTGAAAATACATTGAACATCTGTAATATCCTACCTTGAAATACAAAACATAATAAAATAAAACATTTAAAACAAACAAAATATTAATATAATAATCAAGTTGACATTTAAATTATTTAAAATAAACAATTCTTACTTGTATCTTGTTTTCCAAATTTTATCAAATTATTTTTTATCATTACTTCACAACATCTGTAATACATCAAAACATTACATTAAACTTTAATTACTTAAACATTTTTCTTGCCTCCAGAAACGATTAAGACTATAAAATAGGTTATTTACCTTCTGTCGACGTTTCTTAAAATCCTTTTAGGATGACTCGAGTTTCAACACCATTTGGTGTCATCATCAGATCGGTGAATTAGGTTAAAACATTTCGATGCATATGCATCTCGTTAGATATTTAAAAGATTAAAAACAACACATAACATTATATAAAACAATAAATAAACTATATCACAATAAAATAACATTAATAAAAGAATATAAAAACAACGCGGCCGCAAACGATCCTGCACAGGAACGCACCCCACGGTAAGATTAATCAATGCCGGTTTGACCTCGGTTCAATTTCATCGATCTGATATAGCCAATCTCTCGTTCCATAAGATCGATTCTATTAAATAAAACATTATTGTTATGTATCGCTTTTTCATTTAGGACACGATTGTGATCCTTCTTTATGGCTTTGTATATCTCGAATCTTTCAAGGGTGTCCAGCTTTAGTGACTTTTTACATTTATGTAGGATATCTAAATTATCGTTGATACTTTTTATATTATGGTTTTATGAGCTCAAATGTTCTGCAAATGTAGATCTTGTTACATTAGACTTGGAGCTTGGGATATGTTCTTTATAGCGTAATTTGAAAGAACGACCTGTTTGTCCTATATAGAACCGTGTGCAATCAGAACAATTAAGTCTATATACACCAGTACCATCAAATATATCGGAGGGTGTATTTTTGTTGGTAAAAGTGAGTTTTTTCTCAAGTTTATTACTTGCCTTTGAGGCCAATGTAATATTATGCTTTTTTAATAGGTTTTTTAAAGTATGGTATAGATTTTCACCATATTCTATAGCAATGTATTTGTTTTCTTTGGATACATCAATATTTATTGGTTTGTTTTGTTTTTTATTAATTAATCTATCTACTATACGACTTTTGTATCCATTGGCCAATGCTATGTGCTTGATAATGTTTAGTTCACTGTTATAATCATCTGTAGATAAGGGCAATGCCAGCAATCTATGAATCATGCAGTTAAAAAAAGCCATTTTATGTGACATAGGGTGATACGATGAGGCGTGAATAGCATGATCTGTGATTGTTGGTTTTCTGTAAATATTATAGCTAATTTTATTATTTATTTTAGTTAAAGTTAAATCTAAAAAATTAATTTTATTATTCATTTCAGTTTCTAATGTGAATTGTAAATTATTTGTAATAGTGTTCATATATTTTTTAAGCATTTCTAATTGTCTGCAATTGCCATTGTAAATCATTATTGTGTCATCCACATATCGTCGGTAAAATAAAATTTTTGTATAATGTTTGTTTTTAGTTGATAAAATTTCATTTGTTTCAATATGATTTAGGTAAATTTCAGCCAGGATGCCTGACAATGGGGATCCCATAGCTAAACCATCCCGTTGTAAATAATATTTGTTTTCGAAAGTAAAGTAATTTTGTTCTAATATTACTTTTGTCAAATTGATTAACTCATCAACTGCTTCATAATTTAATGTGGATTTAGATAGTAATAAATTTTTAGCTATTTCTAACGTTTCGGTAATAGGAATGTTCGTGTATAGATTTACTATGTCGAATGAGGCGAGAGTGTGTCTCGGTTCGATTGTAATAGTTGTTGTAAGTTTGACCAGTTCTAAGCTGTTTTTTAAACTATAATTTTTATTAAACGTTATGTGTTGTCTAAAAAATTTTTCAAGTTTTTTGGCAATTTTATATGAAGGTGCAGACATAAAATTAACTAAAGGACGGATAGGCATATTATTTTTATGTATTTTTGGAAGGCCCTTAAGTCTAGGGGCCTTGGGGTCTATCATTTTTAAGTGTTTTTTCTCATCGTGCGTAATGACATATTTTGATTTATTCAATATTGATTTCACTTTATTGTTAAATGTAAGAGTGGGATCGCTATGAATCTCAATAATGTTATTGTTTTTAATGAAGCCCAGTATCTTATTTTTATAATCATCATAAGTTAAAATTACGAGAGTTTGACCTTTGTCCGCTTTGGTGACGATTGCGTTATGGTCTATTAATTTCGTCTTTATCTCGTTAAACACCCTTGTTTCGCTATGGTAAATAGTTTTTGTATTCTTTATGTTTTCGGCTTTTAAAACGTTTTTTATTTTATTGTCAATTGCATGTCTTATTACTGTTTTCGTTTCTTCATTAGGTATGGAATTTATTGCGGTTTCAGCGTTTAATATTTTGTTACAGAGTGATTGTTTTGAACTATTGTTTTTAAGATTGTATTTTAAGCCTTTATTCAATAAGTTGGTTTCTTCGCTTGTAACTTTTTTCTTTTGGTTATTATTCTATTTTATTCAGATTATAACTCCCACTTACCTTTCAACTTGGATCTGGCCGGATCGAGTAGTGGCGGTACACCCATTTCGTTTGACGAACTATGACAGTACATAAAACGAACTAAGGTTTTGAAAGAAACTAACTCTCAATTTTTTGGAAGAGAAATTATTTTTGTTTAATAATCAAATAGTGCGATTTTATAACTTTGTTTTCCAAATAAATTGCCTTACATGTTTTTAAAGGTTGTGTCACTCTTGTTTATACATCTTATTTAATAGCCTTACATAATATTACTTACGTCTAAGAAGGTAGCCCAGCTGCTCACACACTCTCACATACGGTAATTTATTAAACCCTGAACATTAAACCCAATTCCAAACCCCCTAACACATCTTCATATGATAAAGCCCCCACATCGACCACGCGGTCATCGCGCCCGTGCCGAGTCCCCTTTCAAATGTTCGAAAAAGAAACGAAACTATTACTTCATTTATGCTCACTCATTACTGTTGTTATTTCACTTGTACACTGTTGATTAACGTTCCCAATTTTAACTGTGAGGTCGGCCGACCTAAAGACAAAAACTGTTAATAAAATTTAGACGAACAGCATGCGGTCGGTTGGTAAGAGGAACTGGGCAGAAGTTGGTTCTCTGTTTCCTCTCCACAGTTTTCAACACTGGAACTCACTGCCTTGGGCGTCATCGCCGAAGCTTCAGCCCATGCTCTGCATGTTATTTTTTTGAGTCAATGCCGCATATGATCTTCTGTAGGCATTGGCTGACGTCATTTAAGTGGGCCGGACGTTTGAGTGATGCCAAAGGGGCGATGAATAAATTGTTCGCTCTAGCCATCTTGTTTTTTGTTGCGAGCGTCCTTTTGAGCGCGCTTGCGTGGGTATTCGCGCCTGTGCGTCGACACACTTGCAAAGTTCTTAGAATTTTGGTGGAGGTGAATTCTTCAGCCGTGTTACACCACTGATTGCGTTTCGCTTTGTTTCCAACTGTTTCTCAACACTGGTCTGTTATACGGACAAATACGTTGCACAATAATACATTTTTACATTATTTTATACAAACCCGCCCGAAACCGAAATGACTAAAAATATATATATATACCCCAAACGGTTAAAACAAAAACACCCAAAAATCGACCCGCTACAATACCCCCTCGATGAGAATTCTGCTGTTCATGACAGAAGAAATCTCATCGATAAACCCCGAAGAGGATCCGTAAGGAACTGGTGCCACCAACCCCCTGGTTCTCAATCTGCATGGGTACACGACCCCCCTGGCTCAGCGACTATGGACTCATCTGAACGAGATCACTGGACTTCTCCGTAAGAGATCCCAACACCGAGAAATTGATCAGACTCGCACCACGACACACCTCGCCTTCTAACATACTACCCCCAAAAATCCTCAATCCCTGGCTAAAATTACTCCAGCTCCTCCGCCGATATGTTTCCCCTTTTTGCAAGCTGGGCTGCCTTTAGCAGATACTGGGCTCACACACATTAACATTACATATTATCATAACACATTAAAATAAAAACTTCCTTTTAAAATTTATTATAAATTCAAAAAATTCAATATTCAAAAAAATCGTTTATCAAAAAATTCTCTTCCTCTTTTTTCTAATTTTTGTTTCAATGACTTAACCTAAACATTCCTATTAATACAAGTACATCCTTACTCTAGCATGAGAACAATTTATAGCCTACCAATATAAAGCAATACAATAAAAGAAACATCATTAATACATACACAACAAAATGATCATTACTCCAAATATTCACTCGCTGGCAGGCGAAACATCAAAAAAATTTTTTTTTTTTTTTTTTTTTTTTTTCAAAAAAAATTTAAAATTTTCAAAATTTTAAAATTCAAAAAAAATTATTCATTAAATATTTATTAAATTTATTTATTAAATAACATTTATTAAAATTATTCAAAGATTAGTTTGCATTAATCAAACAAACAAATTAAAATTGAAGTCCTACTCTACAAGCTTAGTAGGTGTATGAACTCATCAGCTGATCAAAACTAGGTCAAGTCCAAAACCCTTGACCTACATATGTTATGTATGATTTCTGAAAACACTTTAAATATCTGTAATATCCTACCTTGAAATACAAACATAATAACATAAAATATTTATAATAAACACAATATTAATATAAATAATAATCAAATTGGCATTTAAATCCTTTAAATTAAACACTTCTTGACTTTACATCAAATTTTATCAAAATTCTGTCACTGGTTGAAACAAAAAAATAAACAATTATATATATACTTTATCATGAATCTCTCTGGCTTTTCAACAATCTTACTTTAATATACTGTGGGTGATGTAAATTATTTATTCTCGTTTTTCTGTATGAGATTTCTATACATATATAAACTTTCTCCCCCTGACTCTAATATTAATCAACTCAATTATCATGACACCCAACTCTATCAAAAATATCTACTAATCAAAACACTCTAAACCCCAACTTATCATTTAACACAATTCGCCGTCTTCTCCCCATATATAAAAAAAATACTCTCTAACCCTTTGTACATAGGATACGTGTTTCCTTCCCAAAAACTCATTTCCCTTATTTGGCCCCCGGATTTTACCTAAGGCGACCCCAGCCCCACTAAATCTATCCTAATCCCGTCCCAACCCTTGTTGCGGACTCCCCAAATACACTACCCCCTAATACAAAATTGCCATCCCCAAAAATCTCAATCTCATTACCTCACTACAAATACACAAAATAACCTCATTAACTATAAAAACAACAATATCATTCAAATCTACATAAAGTCTCCATTACCACTGTGTCAACATTAATACTTCACCAACTTCTATAACATACATTAACTCAAAAACAACATTACATCATATTCATTATTTCAACTTCACTTGGAATTCAATTGGGACAGGTCTACTTGTCCCATAAAACATTTATCACCCATGAATTATCTTTTATTAATTTGCATAAATTGTTATTTTATTTCTCATATTCTTTTTGTCTTTACTTCAAAATATCTGTAGCCCACTAAACATTAATTACTTGTAACATTTACAAACCAATATACCAGTGACATGGTATTGTTGATCAGCTGATATCCTAACATAATTAAAACACCATGGATACCTTTCAAAATTGAACAGTTACATGTAATACATTATCAACACTTACTTCTATTATGTTGATTGCCTGCCAGGCGTCTAATGATTGGCTTAGAAAAAAAATTACACACATAATGAAAATACATTTTATCAACAACTATATCTAACACACAACAATAAAATGATACCTTTAAAATTATAGTATGAACACCTTGATTTACGAGTCTGAGCATATAATTATGTGGACAGAGCACAAGCATTTTTGATTGGATTAAACTTTGAATAAGCAAAACTTTTACGTTATAAAATTTTAAATTCGTGACTCCTTTGCGTCACCTCCCAGCCACACACTCTATTTCAGATTATGGAGGACTGTTTCGCCCTTTCGCTTCCACAGAGACTGTATATTTTGGAGCAGGGTTTTACCTCTCCGTGTCTCTGCTTCCGCTGTTAAGTTTAAATTGGTGAACATCATCATGTTCTTGTTATAAAATTATGCACCCTTAAACGGATCTACCACCTGGCTCTGCTGTTCCTTCTCGAACAGAGTGGCAGCCGCTGTTCCATAGTTTGGTGATTCCCCTTTTATTTACCCCCCATCAATTTCAAAATACACCTTTACAACGATAACAGCTATGGCCAGTTATGGTCAGCGCGTAATCGTAATGTGCCCCAACCATAGCTGTTAAAGCTAAACCAATTCCACGGTCAGGGTTCGGTGAGGCCGTGACCGCCCGAAAATTTGGGGAATCACAAGTAAAATATCTTTCGTAACATTAAATTAAAATTTAAATGACAATATTAATTGAGATGGGGTTTTAACCCATTCTATATGGAAGCTTAACCATTAGTAACATAAAATAATTAATACAAAATCTACAACCTTCCTCCATAGCAGTTCCACACTACACTGTTATAATACATCATATAACACAATACGCAAATAGCACTAAACCTGGATTATTAGCATACATCAAACAAACAATTCTCTTTTAAATAATTTATATAAAAATTTATAAACATTATGATTTAAAATTTTTCATTAACTCTTTTTATTTATCATCATGATGAATTTATCCTGTGTTGTAATCAGATTTTCAAAAATTCTAAATTTATTATTAATACATATTTTTAATCATTATGTTCCACAAAATAAACCATTTAACATTTATTTACTTATTAATTATTATTAAATCAAAATCTCACCAAACAATTTAATTACCTTATAAAATTCAAACACATAATATTCAATCACAATATCTAAACATCTCCACTTATTTTATTCCTTTGATTATTAAAATAACCTATCTCAATTATTATCAACATTCTACCAATCATTAACTATTGTCTTCATAATTATTTTGTTATTTAATTAGAGTGCAAAAATATTAATAATATTATTATTATTAATACAACATTTTCTAAAACATATACACATTACATTTCACAATACACACAAATGAATTCACTATTATTTACAAAATATACGTCAAAACTGTTCAAGTGTATCTCACTTCAGATGTCCAAATCTGCCATGTCAAACAACCATAAAACAAAATGTTTAATTGTCTTTTATTGTCTTACAGTCTACCCTCCATCGTCCCAAATCAACCTTGGTTTTATATAACACTGTTGCTTTTTATTTACAAACAAATGGTTACTTTGTGTGTCATAACCAGAACAACCCAATTCACTCATTTTACCAGAATACTCATTAAACCAGTCTACGTTAGGGATTTTTGTTAAGTCTCCGTCATTACATTCATTCACTATCGGTCTAATTATTTTTATCAAATCATTGTAATCATTATTATTCAAATATATTTCTAAGCCTTCTTTCCATTCATCATACTTTCTATTCAAATTATACAATTCTGTTACATACCATTCTCTATTTACCTCTCTCTCTTCATAACACCACATCACACTCTCACAATTATTCCGGACAGAGGGTACACAATTACTCCACCAAAATAAACACCTCAATTCATCTACCAATACGGGACTCTTGCCCTTCAACCACAACACTTGTGGACTCAATAAATCATCATAAACATCATAAATAATAAAAGGAAAATTTGCCCTCTGTTCCCACTCTACCACAACATTATTTTTTCTCTCTCTCTCTCTAACTCACTGACACATTTTAACATTTCATAATCACTACCTTCCACCAACTCATCAATACTCTCATTCTTTATTTTTACCGTATCACTTTCTGATACCAATTTCTCAAACACATTATTATTCTCGTTATTATTAACATCATTTTTATTTATTAACTCATTGCCTAACACAACACTGTCATTACAGCTTTCGTTAGTATTATTCTTACTCTGTTCTACTTTATTCGAACTAATTTTTGTCATTTCATTGGCATTTCCAAGACATACACTCTTGTCTTGTATGTTATTTATCAACTCGTCAAATTTTATATTTATATTTTGCTGAAGCTGAATATTCTGTTGTTCACATTTTCTTCTCTGTTCATCTAATTTATTGTTGAAATCACTTTTCATTTTATTTAAAATTATTTCGTTACCATCAAAACGTTTATTTAATTCCTTCTCATTTATGTCAAAACGACTATTCATTATATTGAATTTAGTCTCAAAATTACTATTCATATTGTTCAAAATTATATCATTATCATTAAAACGACTATTCATTGCATTGAAATTACTATTCATTCTCTCGAATTGACTGAGCATAACACTCATCATATTTGTTTCCTCTGATTGTTTACTTTTATTAATTGAAACGGGGGTCAATTGAATCCCCGAATCAACGTATATTTCGTTTGTTTGTGGTTGAGACGCAATCGGAGTGGAATGAACTATTACATTGCTGCCGCCAGCTGTTTCTGTAACGGCACCCGTCTCCCCCCTCAACATGCCACTTTCATCCAGTGATTGCGACTCAAGGCCACTTTCACTCATTTCTACGTTAGTTATATTGCTTTGTTTAGTATTCTCAGACATTTTTTCTAGTTTATAGCTTAGTTTTACTTAAGTGTTAACTACAATTGGTTACTCTTCCCTTCCAAAACGTTATACTACAGCATATATAAAATAAACCTTACCATAATTACGTACATTTCACGTAACTAAAATTTCGCTTTCATAACCGTACTTCATTCAATGCACTGTCAAAATGTAGGCCGGTGTAATACAACTTTTTTGTTGTATTACATCCTGCAGTCACGGCACCAATTGTAACTTTTTTCTTTTGGTTATTATTCTATTTTATTCAGATTATAACTCCCACTTACCTTTCAACTTGGATCTGGCCGGATCGAGTAGTGGCGGTACACCCATTTCGTTTGACGAACTATGACAGTACATAAAACGAACTAAGGTTTTGAAAGAAACTAACTCTCAATTTTTTGGAAGAGAAATTATTTTTGTTTAATAATCAAATAGTGCGATTTTATAACTTTGTTTTCCAAATAAATTGCCTTACATGTTTTTAAAGGTTGTGTCACTCTTGTTTATACATCTTATTTAATAGCCTTACATAATATTACTTACGTCTAAGAAGGTAGCCCAGCTGCTCACACACTCTCACATACGGTAATTTATTAAACCCTGAACATTAAACCCAATTCCAAACCCCCTAACACATCTTCATATGATAAAGCCCCCACATCGACCACGCGGTCATCGCGCCCGTGCCGAGTCCCCTTTCAAATGTTCGAAAAAGAAACGAAACTATTACTTCATTTATGCTCACTCATTACTGTTGTTATTTCACTTGTACACTGTTGATTAACGTTCCCAATTTTAACTGTGAGGTCGGCCGACCTAAAGACAAAAACTGTTAATAAAATTTAGACGAACAGCATGCGGTCGGTTGGTAAGAGGAACTGGGCAGAAGTTGGTTCTCTGTTTCCTCTCCACAGTTTTCAACACTGGAACTCACTGCCTTGGGCGTCGTCGCCGAAGCTTCAGCCCATGCTCTGCATGTTATTTTTTTGAGTCAATGCCGCATATGATCTTCTGTAGGCATTGGCTGACGTCATTTAAGTGGGCCGGACGTTTGAGTGATGCCAAAGGGGCGATGAATAAATTGTTCGCTCTAGCCATCTTGTTTTTTGTTGCGAGCGTCCTTTTGAGCGCGCTTGCGTGGGTATTCGCGCCTGTGCGTCGACACACTTGCAAAGTTCTTAGAATTTTGGTGGAGGTGAATTCTTCAGCCGTGTTACACCACTGATTGCGTTTCGCTTTGTTTCCAACTGTTTCTCAACACTGGTCTGTTATACGGACAAATACGTTGCACAATAATACATTTTTACATTATTTTATACAAACCCGCCCGAAACCGAAATGACTAAAAATATATATATATACCCCAAACGGTTAAAACAAAAACACCCAAAAATCGACCCGCTACACGCTGTTGAACTGTATTCCGGTAAGATTAACAATACGTGGGTAAAACTGGTGATTTATTACATTGTTCTCTTGCGTGTCGTTCTGTTTTTTCAATAAGTTACGAATTTTTTTATATTGCGTCTTCTTTTTCTTTATAATGATACTATTTATTTGTCTTTCAATCAAATATGTTACATTGTGGACTTGTGAGGCATGTAGGTTTTGTAAAAGTTCGAGATATTTTTTCAAGAGCATCGTATTGAGTAAGTTATTTTTACTATGCAAATGTTTTATTTCGTTCTTTATCCATAATTTAGTGGCCATTTCTTTAGTTTTTTTAGCGCTATAAGAACTAGATTTTATTTTTATTTGGACATAACTCGGCACGATTTGCAAACTTAAACATGCTTTGTTATACCTAATATTTAGTGCCGTTTTTAGTAGTTTTAACCTTAAATTCATATATTGAAAGGCAATTTTTACCTGACTGGCATTCAATTTAAACATTTTTCTTGCCTCCAGAAACGATTAAGACTATAAAATAGGTTATTTACCTTCTGTCGACGTTTCTTAAAATCCTTTTAGGATGACTCGAGTTTCAACACCATTTGGTGTCATCATCAGATCGGTGAATTAGGTTAAAACATTTCGATGCATATGCATCTCGTTAGATATTTAAAAGATTAAAAACAACACATAACATTATATAAAACAATAAATAAACTATATCACAATAAAATAACATTAATAAAAGAATATAAAAACAACGCGGCCGCAAACGATCCTGCACAGGAACGCACCCCACGGTAAGATTAATCAATGCCGGTTTGACCTCGGTTCAATTTCATCGATCTGATATAGCCAATCTCTCGTTCCATAAGATCGATTCTATTAAATAAAACATTATTGTTATGTATCGCTTTTTCATTTAGGACACGATTGTGATCCTTCTTTATGGCTTTGTATATCTCGAATCTTTCAAGGGTGTCCAGCTTTAGTGACTTTTTACATTTATGTAGGATATCTAAATTATCGTTGATACTTTTTATATTATGGTTATATGAGCTCAAATGTTCTGCAAATGTAGATCTTGTTACATTAGACTTGGAGCTTGGGATATGTTCTTTATAGCGTAATTTGAAAGAACGACCTGTTTGTCCTATATAGAACCGTGTGCAATCAGAACAATTAAGTCTATATACACCAGTACCATCAAATATATCGGAGGGTGTATTTTTGTTGGTAAAAGTGAGTTTTTTCTCAAGTTTATTACTTGCCTTTGAGGCCAATGTAATATTATGCTTTTTTAATAGGTTTTTTAAAGTATGGTATAGATTTTCACCATATTCTATAGCAATGTATTTGTTTTCTTTGGATACATCAATATTTATTGGTTTGTTTTGTTTTTTATTAATTAATCTATCTACTATACGACTTTTGTATCCATTGGCCAATGCTATGTGCTTGATAATGTTTAGTTCACTGTTATAATCATCTGTAGATAAGGGCAATGCCAGCAATCTATGAATCATGCAGTTAAAAAAAGCCATTTTATGTGACATAGGGTGATACGATGAGGCGTGAATAGCATGATCTGTGATTGTTGGTTTTATGTAAATATTATAGCTAATTTTATTATTTATTTTAGTTAAAGTTAAATCTAAAAAATTAATTTTATTATTCATTTCAGTTTCTAATGTGAATTGTAAATTATTTGTAATAGTGTTCATATATTTTTTAAGCATTTCTAATTGTCTGCAATTGCCATTGTAAATCATTATTGTGTCATCCACATATCGTCGGTAAAATAAAATTTTTGTATAATGTTTGTTTTTAGTTGATAAAATTTCATTTGTTTCAATATGATTTAGGTAAATTTCAGCCAGGATGCCTGACAATGGGGATCCCATAGCTAAACCATCCCGTTGTAAATAATATTTGTTTTCGAAAGTAAAGTAATTTTGTTCTAATATTACTTTTGTCAAATTGATTAACTCATCAACTGCTTCATAATTTAATGTGGATTTAGATAGTAATAAATTTTTAGCTATTTCTAACGTTTCGGTAATAGGAATGTTCGTGTATAGATTTACTATGTCGAATGAGGCGAGAGTGTGTCTCGGTTCGATTGTAATAGTTGTTGTAAGTTTGACCAGTTCTAAGCTGTTTTTTAAACTATAATTTTTATTAAACGTTATGTGTTGTCTAAAAATTTTTTCAAGTTTTTTGGCAATTTTATATGAAGGTGCAGACATAAAATTAACTAAAGGACGGATAGGCATATTATTTTTATGTATTTTTGGAAGGCCCTTAAGTCTAGGGGCCTTGGGGTCTTATCATTTTTAAGTGTTTTTTCTCATCGTGCGTAGTGACATATTTTGATTTATTCAATATTGATTTCACTTTATTGTTAAATGTAAGAGTGGGATCGCTATGAATCTCAATAATGTTATTGTTTTTAATGAAGTCCAGTATCTTATTTTTATAATCATCATAAGTTAAAATTACGAGAGTTTGACCTTTGTCCGCTTTGGTGACGATTGCGTTATGGTCTATTAATTTCGTCTTTATCTCGTTAAACACCCTTGTTTCGCTATGGTAAATAGTTTTTGTATTCTTTATGTTTTCGGCTTTTAAAACGTTTTTTATTTTATTGTCAATTGCATGTCTTATTACTGTTTTCGTTTCTTCATTAGGTATGGAATTTATTGCGGTTTCAGCGTTTAATATTTTGTTACAGAGTGATTGTTTTGAACTATTGTTTTTAAGATTGTATTTTAAGCCTTTATTCAATAAGTTGGTTTCTTCGCTGTTGAACTGTATTCCGGTAAGATTAACAATACGTGGGTAAAACTGGTGATTTATTACATTGTTCTCTTGCGTGTCGTTCTGTTTTTTCAATAAGTTACGAATTTTTTTATATTGCGTCTTCTTTTTCTTTATAATGATACTATTTATTTGTCTTTCAATCAAATATGTTACATTGTGGACTTGTGAGGCATGTAGGTTTTGTAAAAGTTCGAGATGTTTTTTCAAGAGCATCGTATTGAGTAAGTTCTTTTTACTATGCAAATGTTTTATTTCGTTCTTTATCCATAATTTAGTGGCCATTTCTTTAGTTTTTTTAGCGCTATAAGAACTAGATTTTATTTTTATTTGGACATAACTCGGCACGATTTGCAAACTTAAACATGCTTTGTTATACCTAATATTTAGTGCCGTTTTTAGTAGTTTTAACCTTAAATTCATATATTGAAAGGCAATTTTTACCTGACTGGCATTCAATTTAAACATTTTTCTTGCCTCCAGAAACGATTAAGACTATAAAATAGGTTATTTACCTTCTGTCGACGTTTCTTAAAATCCTTTTAGGATGACTCGAGTTTCAACACCATTTGGTGTCATCATCAGATCGGTGAATTAGGTTAAAACATTTCGATGCATATGCATCTCGTTAGATATTTAAAAGATTAAAAACAACACATAACATTATATAAAACAATAAATAAACTATATCACAATAAAATAACATTAATAAAAGAATATAAAAACAACGCGGCCGCAAACGATCCTGCACAGGAACGCACCCCACGGTAAGATTAATCAATGCCGGTTTGACCTCGGTTCAATTTCATCGATCTGATATAGCCAATCTCTCGTTCCATAAGATCGATTCTATTAAATAAAACATTATTGTTATGTATCGCTTTTTCATTTAGGACACGATTGTGATCCTTCTTTATGGCTTTGTATATCTCGAATCTTTCAAGGGTGTCCAGCTTTAGTGACTTTTTACATTTATGTAGGATATCTAAATTATCGTTGATACTTTTTATATTATGGTTATATGAGCTCAAATGTTCTGCAAATGTAGATCTTGTTACATTAGACTTGGAGCTTGGGATATGTTCTTTATAGCGTAATTTGAAAGAACGACCTGTTTGTCCTATATAGAACCGTGTGCAATCAGAACAATTAAGTCTATATACACCAGTACCATCAAATATATCGGAGGGTGTATTTTTGTTGGTAAAAGTGAGTTTTTTCTCAAGTTTATTACTTGCCTTTGAGGCCAATGTAATATTATGCTTTTTTAATAGGTTTTTTAAAGTATGGTATAGATTTTCACCATATTCTATAGCAATGTATTTGTTTTCTTTGGATACATCAATATTTATTGGTTTGTTTTGTTTTTTATTAATTAATCTATCTACTATACGACTTTTGTATCCATTGGCCAATGCTATGTGCTTGATAATGTTTAGTTCACTGTTATAATCATCTGTAGATAAGGGCAATGCCAGCAATCTATGAATCATGCAGTTAAAAAAAGCCATTTTATGTGACATAGGGTGATACGATGAGGCGTGAATAGCATGATCTGTGATTGTTGGTTTTCTGTAAATATTATAGCTAATTTTATTATTTATTTTAGTTAAAGTTAAATCTAAAAAATTAATTTTATTATTCATTTCAGTTTCTAATGTGAATTGTAAATTATTTGTAATAGTGTTCATATATTTTTTAAGCATTTCTAATTGTCTGCAATTGCCATTGTAAATCATTATTGTGTCATCCACATATCGTCGGTAAAATAAAATTTTTGTATAATGTTTGTTTTTAGTTGATAAAATTTCATTTGTTTCAATATGATTTAGGTAAATTTCAGCCAGGATGCCTGACAATGGGGATCCCATAGCTAAACCATCCCGTTGTAAATAATATTTGTTTTCGAAAGTAAAGTAATTTTGTTCTAATATTACTTTTGTCAAATTGATTAACTCATCAACTGCTTCATAATTTAATGTGGATTTAGATAGTAATAAATTTTTAGCTATTTCTAACGTTTCGGTAATAGGAATGTTCGTGTATAGATTTACTATGTCGAATGAGGCGAGAGTGTGTCTCGGTTCGATTGTAATAGTTGTTGTAAGTTTGACCAGTTCTAAGCTGTTTTTTAAACTATAATTTTTATTAAACGTTATGTGTTGTCTAAAAATTTTTTCAAGTTTTTTGGCAATTTTATATGAAGGTGCAGACATAAAATTAACTAAAGGACGGATAGGCATATTATTTTTATGTATTTTTGGAAGGCCCTTAAGTCTAGGGGCCTTGGGGTCTTATCATTTTTAAGTGTTTTTTCTCATCGTGCGTAATGACATATTTTGATTTATTCAATATTGATTTCACTTTATTGTTAAATGTAAGAGTGGGATCGCTATGAATCTCAATAATGTTATTGTTTTTAATGAAGTCCAGTATCTTATTTTTATAATCATCATAAGTTAAAATTACGAGAGTTTGACCTTTGTCCGCTTTGGTGACGATTGCGTTATGGTCTATTAATTTCGTCTTTATCTCGTTAAACACCCTTGTTTCGCTATGGTAAATAGTTTTTGTATTCTTTATGTTTTCGGCTTTTAAAACGTTTTTTATTTTATTGTCAATTGCATGTCTTATTACTGTTTTCGTTTCTTCATTAGCTATGGAATTTATTGCGGTTTCAGCGTTTAATATTTTGTTACAGAGTGATTGTTTTGAACTATTGTTTTTAAGATTGTATTTTAAGCCTTTATTCAATAAGTTGGTTTCTTCGCTGTTGAACTGTATTCCGGTAAGATTAACAATACGTGGGTAAAACTGGTGATTTATTACATTGTTCTCTTGCGTGTCGCTGTTTTTTCAATAAGTTACGAATTTTTTTATATTGCGTCTTCTTTTTCTTTATAATGATACTATTTATTTGTCTTTCAATCAAATATGTTACATTGTGGACTTGTGAGGCATGTAGGTTTTGTAAAAGTTCGAGATGTTTTTTCAAGAGCATCGTATTGAGTAAGTTCTTTTTACTATGCAAATGTTTTATTTCGTTCTTTATCCATAATTTAGTGGCCATTTCTTTAGTTTTTTTAGCGCTATAAGAACTAGATTTTATTTTTATTTGGACATAACTCGGCACGATTTGCAAACTTAAACATGCTTTGTTATACCTAATATTTAGTGCCGTTTTTAGTAGTTTTAACCTTAAATTCATATATTGAAAGGCAATTTTTACCTGACTGGCATTCAATTTAAACATTTTTCTTGCCTCCAGAAACGATTAAGACTATAAAATAGGTTATTTACCTTCTGTCGACGTTTCTTAAAATCCTTTTAGGATGACTCGAGTTTCAACACCATTTGGTGTCATCATCAGATCGGTGAATTAGGTTAAAACATTTCGATGCATATGCATCTCGTTAGATATTTAAAAGATTAAAAACAACACATAACATTATATAAAACAATAAATAAACTATATCACAATAAAATAACATTAATAAAAGAATATAAAAACAACGCGGCCGCAAACGATCCTGCACAGGAACGCACCCCACGGTAAGATTAATCAATGCCGGTTTGACCTCGGTTCAATTTCATCGATCTGATATAGCCAATCTCTCGTTCCATAAGATCGATTCTATTAAATAAAACATTATTGTTATGTATCGCTTTTTCATTTAGGACACGATTGTGATCCTTCTTTATGGCTTTGTATATCTCGAATCTTTCAAGGGTGTCCAGCTTTAGTGACTTTTTACATTTATGTAGGATATCTAAATTATCGTTGATACTTTTTATATTATGGTTATATGAGCTCAAATGTTCTGCAAATGTAGATCTTGTTACATTAGACTTGGAGCTTGGGATATGTTCTTTATAGCGTAATTTGAAAGAACGACCTGTTTGTCCTATATAGAACCGTGTGCAATCAGAACAATTAAGTCTATATACACCAGTACCATCAAATATATCGGAGGGTGTATTTTTGTTGGTAAAAGTGAGTTTTTTCTCAAGTTTATTACTTGCCTTTGAGGCCAATGTAATATTATGCTTTTTTAATAGGTTTTTTAAAGTATGGTATAGATTTTCACCATATTCTATAGCAATGTATTTGTTTTCTTTGGATACATCAATATTTATTGGTTTGTTTTGTTTTTTATTAATTAATCTATCTACTATACGACTTTTGTATCCATTGGCCAATGCTATGTGCTTGATAATGTTTAGTTCACTGTTATAATCATCTGTAGATAAGGGCAATGCCAGCAATCTATGAATCATGCAGTTAAAAAAAGCCATTTTATGTGACATAGGGTGATACGATGAGGCGTGAATAGCATGATCTGTGATTGTTGGTTTTCTGTAAATATTATAGCTAATTTTATTATTTATTTTAGTTAAAGTTAAATCTAAAAAATTAATTTTATTATTCATTTCAGTTTCTAATGTGAATTGTAAATTATTTGTAATAGTGTTCATATATTTTTTAAGCATTTCTAATTGTCTGCAATTGCCATTGTAAATCATTATTGTGTCATCCACATATCGTCGGTAAAATAAAATTTTTGTATAATGTTTGTTTTTAGTTGATAAAATTTCATTTGTTTCAATATGATTTAGGTAAATTTCAGCCAGGATGCCTGACAATGGGGATCCCATAGCTAAACCATCCCGTTGTAAATAATATTTGTTTTCGAAAGTAAAGTAATTTTGTTCTAATATTACTTTTGTCAAATTGATTAACTCATCAACTGCTTCATAATTTAATGTGGATTTAGATAGTAATAAATTTTTAGCTATTTCTAACGTTTCGGTAATAGGAATGTTCGTGTATAGATTTACTATGTCGAATGAGGCGAGAGTGTGTCTCGGTTCGATTGTAATAGTTGTTGTAAGTTTGACCAGTTCTAAGCTGTTTTTTAAACTATAATTTTTATTAAACGTTATGTGTTGTCTAAAAATTTTTTCAAGTTTTTTGGCAATTTTATATGAAGGTGCAGACATAAAATTAACTAAAGGACGGATAGGCATATTATTTTTATGTATTTTTGGAAGGCCCTTAAGTCTAGGGGCCTTGGGGTCTTATCATTTTTAAGTGTTTTTTCTCATCGTGCGTAATGACATATTTTGATTTATTCAATATTGATTTCACTTTATTGTTAAATGTAAGAGTGGGATCGCTATGAATCTCAATAATGTTATTGTTTTTAATGAAGTCCAGTATCTTATTTTTATAATCATCATAAGTTAAAATTACGAGAGTTTGACCTTTGTCCGCTTTGGTGACGATTGCGTTATGGTCTATTAATTTCGTCTTTATCTCGTTAAACACCCTTGTTTCGCTATGGTAAATAGTTTTTGTATTCTTTATGTTTTCGGCTTTTAAAACGTTTTTTATTTTATTGTCAATTGCATGTCTTATTACTGTTTTCGTTTCTTCATTAGGTATGGAATTTATTGCGGTTTCAGCGTTTAATATTTCGTTACAGAGTGATTGTTTTGAACTATTGTTTTTAAGATTGTATTTTAAGCCTTTATTCAATAAGTTGGTTTCTTCGTTGTTGAACTGTATTCCGGTAAGATTAACAATACGTGGGTAAAACTGGTGATTTATTACATTGTTCTCTTGCGTGTCGTTCTGTTTTTTCAATAAGTTACGAATTTTTTTATATTGCGTCTTCTTTTTCTTTATAATGATACTATTTATTTGTCTTTCAATCAAATATGTTACATTGTGGACTTGTGAGGCATGTAGGTTTTGTAAAAGTTCGAGATGTTTTTTCAAGAGCATCGTATTGAGTAAGTTCTTTTTACTATGCAAATGTTTTATTTCGTTCTTTATCCATAATTTAGTGGCCATTTCTTTAGTTTTTTTAGCGCTATAAGAACTAGATTTTATTTTTATTTGGACATAACTCGGCACGATTTGCAAACTTAAACATGCTTTGTTATACCTAATATTTAGTGCCGTTTTTAGTAGTTTTAACCTTAAATTCATATATTGAAAGGCAATTTTTACCTGACTGGCATTCAATTTAAACATTTTTCTTGCCTCCAGAAACGATTAAGACTATAAAATAGGTTTTTAAAAAACCTATTAAAAAAGCATAATATTACATTGGCCTCAAAGGCAAGTAATAAACTTGAGAAAAAACTCACTTTTACCAACAAAAATACACCCTCCGATATATTTGATGGTACTGGTGTATATAGACTTAATTGTTCTGATTGCACACGGTTCTATATAGGACAAACAGGTCGTTCTTTCAAATTACGCTATAAAGAACATATCCCAAGCTCCAAGTCTAATGTAACAAGATCTACATTTGCAGAACATTTGAGCTCATATAACCATAATATAAAAAGTATCAACGATAATTTAGATATCCTACATAAATGTAAAAAGTCACTAAAGCTGGACACCCTTGAAAGATTCGAGATATACAAAGCCATAAAGAAGGATCACAATCGTGTCCTAAATGAAAAAGCGATACATAACAATAATGTTTTATTTAATAGAATCGATCTTATGGAACGAGAGATTGGCTATATCAGATCGATGAAATTGAACCGAGGTCAAACCGGCATTGATTAATCTTACCGTGGGGTGCGTTCCTGTGCAGGATCGTTTGCGGCCGCGTTGTTTTTATATTCTTTTATTAATGTTATTTTATTGTGATATAGTTTATTTATTGTTTTATATAATGTTATGTGTTGTTTTTAATCTTTTAAATATCTAACGAGATGCATATGCATCGAAATGTTTTAACCTAATTCACCGATCTGATGATGACACCAAATGGTGTTGAAACTCGAGTCATCCTAAAAAGATTTTAAGAAACGTCGACAGAAGGTAAATAACCTATTTTATAGTCTTAATCGTTTCTGGAGGCAAGAAAAATGCTTAAATTGAATGCCAGTCAGGTAAAAATTGCCTTTCAATATATGAATTTAAGGTTAAAACTACTAAAAACGGCACTAAATATTAGGTATAACAAAGCATGTTTAAGTTTGCAAATCGTGCCGAGTTACGTCCAAATAAAAATAAAATCTAGTTCTTATAGCGCTAAAAAAACTAAAGAAATGGCCACTAAATTATGGATAAAGAACGAAATAAAACATTTGCATAGTAAAAAGAACTTACTCAATACGATGCTCTTGAAAAAACATCTCGAACTTTTACAAAACCTACATGCCTCACAAGTCCACAATGTAACATATTTGATTGAAAGACAAATAAATAGTATCATTATAAAGAAAAAGAAGATGCAATATAAAAAAATTCGTAACTTATTGAAAAAACAGAACGACACGCAAGAGAACAATGTAATAAATCACCAGTTTTACCCACGTATTGTTAATCTTACCGGAATACAGTTCAACAACGAAGAAACCAACTTATTGAATAAAGGCTTAAAATACAATCTTAAAAACAATAGTTCCAAACAATCACTCTGTAACGAAATATTAAACGCTGAAACCGCAATAAATTCCATACCTAATGAAGAAACGAAAACAGTAATAAGACATGCAATTGACAATAAAATAAAAAACGTTTTAAAAGCCGAAAACATAAAGAATACAAAAACTATTTACCATAGCGAAACAAGGGTGTTTAACGAGATAAAGACGAAATTAATAGACCATAACGCAATCGTCACCAAAGCGGACAAAGGTCAAACTCTCGTAATTTTAACTTATGATGATTATAAAAATAAGATACTGGACTTCATTAAAAACAATAACATTATTGAGTTTCATAGCGATCCCACTCTTACATTTAACAATAAAGTGAAATCAATATTGAATAAATCAAAATATGTCATTACGCACGATGAGAAAAAACACTTAAAAATGATAGACCCCAAGGCCCCTAGACTTAAGGGCCTTCCAAAAATACATAAAAATAATATGCCTATCCGTCCTTTAGTTAATTTTATGTCTGCACCTTCATATAAAATTGCCAAAAAACTTGAAAAAATTTTTAGACAACACATAACGTTTAATAAAAATTATAGTTTAAAAAACAGCTTAGAACTGGTCAAACTTACAACAACTATTACAATCGAACCGAGACACACTCTCGCCTCATTCGACATAGTAAATCTATACACGAACATTCCTATTACCGAAACGTTAGAAATAGCTAAAAATTTATTACTATCTAAATCCACATTAAATTATGAAGCAGTTGATGAGTTAATCAATTTGACAAAAGTAATATTAGAACAAAATTACTTTACTTTCGAAAACAAATATTATTTACAACGGGATGGTTTAGCTATGGGATCCCCATTGTCAGGCATCCTGGCTGAAATTTACCTAAATCATATTGAAACAAATGAAATTTTATCAACTAAAAACAAACATTATACAAAAATTTTATTTTACCGACGATATGTGGATGACACAATAATGATTTACAATGGCAATTGCAGACAATTAGAAATGCTTAAAAAATATATGAACACTATTACAAATAATTTACAATTCACATTAGAAACTGAAATGAATAATAAAATTAATTTTTTAGATTTAACTTTAACTAAAATAAATAATAAAATTAGCTATAATATTTACAGAAAACCAACAATCACAGATCATGCTATTCACGCCTCATCGTATCACCCTATGTCACATAAAATGGCTTTTTTTAACTGCATGATTCATAGATTGCTGGCATTGCCCTTATCTACAGATGATTATAACAGTGAACTAAACATTATCAAGCACATAGCATTGGCCAATGGATACAAAAGTCGTATAGTAGATAGATTAATTAATAAAAAACAAAACAAACCAATAAATATTGATGTATCCAAAGAAAACAAATACATTGCTATATAATATGGTGAAAATCTATACCATACTTTAAAAAACCTATTAAAAAAGCATAATATTACATTGGCCTCAAAGGCAAGTAATAAACTTGAGAAAAACTCACTTTTACCAACAAAAATACACCCTCCGATATATTTGATGGTACTGGTGTATATAGACTTAATTGTTCTGATTGCACACGGTTCTATATAGGACAAACAGGTCGTTCTTTCAAATTACGCTATAAAGAACATATCCCAAGCTCCAAGTCTAATGTAACAAGATCTACATTTGCAGAACATTTGAGCTCATATAACCATAATATAAAAAGTATCAACGATAATTTAGATATCCTACATAAATGTAAAAAGTCACTAAAGCTGGACACCCTTGAAAGATTCGAGATATACAAAGCCATAAAGAAGGATCACAATCGTGTCCTAAATGAAAAAGCGATACATAACAATAATGTTTTATTTAATAGAATCGATCTTATGGAACGAGAGATTGGCTATATCAGATCGATGAAATTGAACCGAGGTCAAACCGGCATTGATTAATCTTACCGTGGGGTGCGTTCCTGTGCAGGATCGTTTGCGGCCGCGTTGTTTTTATATTCTTTTATTAATGTTATTTTATTGTGATATAGTTTATTTATTGTTTTATATAATGTTATGTGTTGTTTTTAATCTTTTAAATATCTAACGAGATGCATATGCATCGAAATGTTTTAACCTAATTCACCGATCTGATGATGACACCAAATGGTGTTGAAACTCGAGTCATCCTAAAAGGATTTTAAGAAACGTCGACAGAAGGTAAATAACCTATTTTATAGTCTTAATCGTTTCTGGAGGCAAGAAAAATGCTTAAATTGAATGCCAGTCAGGTAAAAATTGCCTTTCAATATATGAATTTAAGGTTAAAACTACTAAAAACGGCACTAAATATTAGGTATAACAAAGCATGTTTAAGTTTGCAAATCGTGCCGAGTTATGTCCAAATAAAAATAAAATCTAGTTCTTATAGCGCTAAAAAAACTAAAGAAATGGCCACTAAATTATGGATAAAGAACGAAATAAAACATTTGCATAGTAAAAAGAACTTACTCAATACGATGCTCTTGAAAAAACATCTCGAACTTTTACAAAACCTACATGCCTCACAAGTCCACAATGTAACATATTTGATTGAAAGACAAATAAATAGTATCATTATAAAGAAAAAGAAGATGCAATATAAAAAAATTCGTAACTTATTGAAAAAACAGAACGACACGCAAGAGAACAATGTAATAAATCACCAGTTTTACCCACGTATTGTTAATCTTACCGGAATACAGTTCAACAACGAAGAAACCAACTTATTGAATAAAGGCTTAAAATACAATCTTAAAAACAATAGTTCCAAACAATCACTCTGTAACGAAATATTAAACGCTGAAACCGCAATAAATTCCATACCTAATGAAGAAACGAAAACAGTAATAAGACATGCAATTGACAATAAAATAAAAAACGTTTTAAAAGCCGAAAACATAAAGAATACAAAAACTATTTACCATAGCGAAACAAGGGTGTTTAACGAGATAAAGACGAAATTAATAGACCATAACGCAATCGTCACCAAAGCGGACAAAGGTCAACTCTCGTAATTTTAACTTATGATGATTATAAAAATAAGATACTGGACTTCATTAAAAACAATAACATTATTGAGTTTCATAGCGATCCCACTCTTACATTTAACAATAAAGTGAAATCAATATTGAATAAATCAAAATATGTCATTACGCACGATGAGAAAAAACACTTAAAAATGATAGACCCCAAGGCCCCTAGACTTAAGGGCCTTCCAAAAATACATAAAAATAATATGCCTATCCGTCCTTTAGTTAATTTTATGTCTGCACCTTCATATAAAATTGCCAAAAAACTTGAAAAAATTTTTAGACAACACATAACGTTTAATAAAAATTATAGTTTAAAAAACAGCTTAGAACTGGTCAAACTTACAACAACTATTACAATCGAACCGAGACACACTCTCGCCTCATTCGACATAGTAAATCTATACACGAACATTCCTATTACCGAAACGTTAGAAATAGCTAAAAATTTATTACTATCTAAATCCACATTAAATTATGAAGCAGTTGATGAGTTAATCAATTTGACAAAAGTAATATTAGAACAAAATTACTTTACTTTCGAAAACAAATATTATTTACAACGGGATGGTTTAGCTATGGGATCCCCATTGTCAGGCACCCTGGCTGAAATTTACCTAAATCATATTGAAACAAATGAAATTTTATCAACTAAAAACAAACATTATACAAAAATTTTATTTTACCGACGATATGTGGATGACACAATAATGATTTACAATGGCAATTGCAGACAATTAGAAATGCTTAAAAAATATATGAACACTATTACAAATAATTTACAATTCACATTAGAAACTGAAATGAATAATAAAATTAATTTTTTAGATTTAACTTTAACTAAAATAAATAATAAAATTAGCTATAATATTTACAGAAAACCAACAATCACAGATCATGCTATTCACGCCTCATCGTATCACCCTATGTCACATAAAATGGCTTTTTTTAACTGCATGATTCATAGATTGCTGGCATTGCCCTTATCTACAGATGATTATAACAGTGAACTAAACATTATCAAGCACATAGCATTGGCCAATGGATACAAAAGTCGTATAGTAGATAGATTAATTAATAAAAAACAAAACAAACCAATAAATATTGATGTATCCAAAGAAAACAAATACATTGCTATAGAATATGGTGAAAATCTATACCATACTTTAAAAAACCTATTAAAAAAGCATAATATTACATTGGCCTCAAAGGCAAGTAATAAACTTGAGAAAAAACTCACTTTTACCAACAAAAATACACCCTCCGATATATTTGATGGTACTGGTGTATATAGACTTAATTGTTCTGATTGCACACGGTTCTATATAGGACAAACAGGTCGTTCTTTCAAATTACGCTATAAAGAACATATCCCAAGCTCCAAGTCTAATGTAACAAGATCTACATTTGCAGAACATTTGAGCTCATATAACCATAATATAAAAAGTATCAACGATAATTTAGATATCCTACATAAATGTAAAAAGTCACTAAAGCTGGACACCCTTGAAAGATTCGAGATATACAAAGCCATAAAGAAGGATCACAATCGTGTCCTAAATGAAAAAGCGATACATAACAATAATGTTTTATTTAATAGAATCGATCTTATGGAACGAGAGATTGGCTATATCAGATCGATGAAATTGAACCGAGGTCAAACCGGCATTGATTAATCTTACCGTGGGGTGCGTTCCTGTGCAGGATCGTTTGCGGCCGCGTTGTTTTTATATTCTTTTATTAATGTTATTTTATTGTGATATAGTTTATTTATTGTTTTATATAATGTTATGTGTTGTTTTTAATCTTTTAAATATCTAACGAGATGCATATGCATCGAAATGTTTTAACCTAATTCACCGATCTGATGATGACACCAAATGGTGTTGAAACTCGAGTCATCCTAAAAGGATTTTAAGAAACGTCGACAGAAGGTAAATAACCTATTTTATAGTTAATTACTTAAAACATTTATAACTAACACACCAGTGACGTGTTATTGCTGATCAGCTGATCCTCCTAACACAATGAAAATGCATCTCAAAATTGAACCACTTACATGGAATATACATATTTATTTATCATTACTCCTCACCTCCTTGTTTCCCCTTTCTCTGATTCTGATGCTTATGTTGGCCGCCTGCCAGACAGTTTAATTATTGGCTTAGAAAAATATATACATACATAATGACAATACATATTCTTAGCAACACCTATATCTAACTTACAACAATAAAATAATACATTTAGAATTATAGTATGGACAACTTGTATTGAAAATATGAGCATCTAGTTATTTGAGCAGAGTGCAAACATTGTTTTATTTGATCAAACTTTTTTTTTTTTTTTAAATATGTTATGTTATAAAATTTACATTCGTGACTCCTTTGCGTCACCTCCCAGCCACACACACTATTACCTCATTATTATTTTAACAAAAAAATTTCTTTAATTATTTTGTGTCACAATAGGATTTTGCTCAAGATACTGATTCAGCAGACTACAACATTTCTTGTTGTGGTCACCAAGCATGACCACAGGCTTGAGTCACATCTTACATCTGTCTACTGTTTACCTAAACACAGTTGTGTGCCAGACTTGTTTTCATAAACAACAGTTATAAACATTCTCAGTTTCAGCATTCATAGTCTAAACATTCTGGTTACATCATATATTGCCATACCTGCTTGCTACACTTTTCAAGTTTTATAAATCTTTTAGATAATATATTTGTCTCTTAACATTTTTTATTCCACTTCAGATCAGATATATTTTTGATTCATTAACAAAAGTGGCCCTTTTAAATTATTTGTTTAACTTGAAAATTCTTTAACAGTCTCCACCCAAAACAATTTGACTTTCTTAAAATTTTCAACATTTATTATTAATAATCATTATCTATCATTTTTCATTTATTATTAAAAATTTTTTAATTATCATATTTTTTAAACACAATGATTGCATTCAAATCTCACTATTACATTAACACCTCAATCACACCTATAAACGTTTTTATTATACATGATTATCAAATTTTTTCTACTTACAATCCATTTAACATGATATACACCCAAAACATAATCACCATCATCCCTGAAACATTTTACACAAAATTAGTTTAAATCCAACAATTTGTCATTTATTGCCAAGTTTCCATCTCGTAAAACAAATTAAATTCATAAAAAATTAATTAATTAACATTTAAACAAGCAATCAAAATATTTAAGCATATCAAATTGGTTTAATTAAATCAATTACCAAAAACATAAATTATATAGTTATCGAAACCATTACCATTAATCAATTACTGTTTTCGAAATTAATTCTAATATTTATTTAACTTGCGAAATTTTGGTATTATTATTATTATCGCAACATTTTTTTAATACATATACACATTATTTACCTAACATTTCATAATACATACAAATGAATTCACTATATTATTTACAAACTCTTGCTATTAATTGTTCCGTTTTTTACGCACTTCATTTGTCCAGATTTGCCATGTCAGGAAACCATTAAACACAAAATATTTATACTGTCTTTTATTGTGTTAATAGTTTAACCTCCATCGTTCCAAATCAACCTTGGTTCTACATAACATCGTTCAATTTTATCAGCACACAAATGACTGTTTTGTGTGTTGTAACCAGAAAAACTAACTTCAATCAACTTATTCAAATACTCGTTAAACCAGTCTACGTTAGGTATTTTTGTCAAATCTCCATCATTAAATTCATTCACTATCGGGTTAATTATTTTTATTAAATCATTGTAATCATTATCATTCACATATATTTTTAAACTTTCCTTCCATTCATCATACTTTCTACTTAATTTATATATTTCTGTTACTTTCTTAACACACAATTCTCCGTTTACATCTCTCTCTTCATAACCCCAAATCACACTCTCAAAAGTCTTACAGACAGAGGGTATAAATTCAATTAAATCTTTCCTGACTTCTCCAGGAAAAACAAAAAACTTCAAAAAACAATTATTTGTAGCACACTTGTCTACACAATATATACGTGAAGGTCTTCCTTCACCCCCCATTCTACCTCGTAAACAATTTACCCCCTTTTTCATACCTGTAATATAGCTCTCCTTCCACTCTCTCTCCAACTCATTAACACACATTAACGTCTCATAATCACATTCTACAACTTCATTAGTACTCTCAGATACCAACTTTTTGACTACATTATTATGCTCATTATTCTCAACATCCTTATTATTTATTAATTCATTACCTAATACAACATTGTCATTACAACTTTCGTTTGTATTACTCGTACTTAATTCTACTTTATTCAGACTATTTCTTGTCATTTCATCGGCATTTTCAAGACATACATTCTTGTCTTGTATATTATTTATCAACTCATTAAATTTTACATTTATATTTTGTTGTAACTGCACATTCTGGTCTTTAATTGCTTTAAAATTAATCTCGTTTTGAACATTTTGCTGTTCGCATTTTATTTTCTGTTCATTAAAATCATTAGTTAATTGATCTAATTTGTTGTTAAAATCACTTTTCATCTTATTTAAAATTATATCATTATCATCAAAACGACTATTTAACATTGCAAATTTATTGTCCATTTCATCAAACTGATCATTCTGTATATCAAATTTTACGTTCATATCCTTAGACATATTTCTCACGTCACTGGACATGGTTCTCATGTCACTAGACATGGTTCTCATGAAATTAAATAAATCGTTCATTGACAACTCTGTAGCTTTATTTGTTACGGGAGTGGATATCGCTCCTGGTGAGCTAAATACAGCTGCTTCTGCGTTATACTCATTTATTGACGTTACTTCTGTTTGAATACCGGAGTCAGCATTTACTTGACTCTCGGTCTGATTGTCAGATAAGCCGACTTCACTGTTATCTGCCATTTCTTATTTTATACTTGATATTTGTGTATAAATAAAATATAATCAATAAGGTGTATTATATACCCACTTTTGCGTTAACAACGCACTTTTGTTTTATTCCGCTAACCCCAAAAACATGTTTGTATCTCTACTGTAGGTACGGTCTTTAATATTTTAATTACCAAAAACTGTCCCTGTTAACAGAAGCCATTGAGATGTTATATAATTAGTTTAAATTTATTCTAATATAATATAATGAATTGACTTCCACATACCTGGAAGGTTTCGTTTTATTTCGGGCCAGGATCCTTTCGTACGAACGCTAGATACAAACATGTGTTTCATGGGTTCTCGAAATAATTAACTCTACACATCGTTAAGAAGAGAATTATTAATTTTAATGCACAATTTTTGAAATTACTGTTTGACAAATAGATTTACATGGAGTTACATATTGTGCAACTCGTGCGTCTTGTAAAAGAACTTACCAACTACCTCTTACCTTCTTTTCTAAGGCACAAACACAATTATACAACACAAACAGAAACCAGCCCAGCTTTGCCACACTCACATTCAGACAAAATTTTAAAACACCCACATTTACTTAATTTAGGCCTTTATAAGAAAATATTTGAATGGAATACTGTAACTTGTTGCAGTAGCGTCCCCGCCGACTTCATGGCGCGTCCTGTAACGTTCTCGCACTATGTCCAAACGTTTGATAGTTCACTTTTTGTTTTCTACACACTCACTTGATTTTTACATCGTTACGTATTACTCTCAACTATTGAATTGTTTTATAAACTCTGATACCAACTTGGTTAGGCGGCCGACTTAATAAAATGAAAATTTTCCCGGGTAGAAAGTTTAGATGACCGCGCTATTGTTTGTACCACTTTACACTTTTCATTGGACTTTTTTAATAGGCCGAGTTACTTTTACGACCTATATTGCACCCGAGGCCACCGTTTAAATTTAAACCAACTTTACTGTCTGATGCTGCTCACTACTGTGTGTTGTGCACTATCTGATGACACACACTGTAGACTGGGTTTCACACAAGCCTGCTGGTGGGTGGTTACGCAATGCGTCTGGCAATTGTTTTGGCTGACTGTATGTATGTTGCATTGCTGTACTGGAGGCTCCCCCAGGTGAAAGTCTGGCAATTTGAAAGTGGTTGAATGGGTAATTTGTATTAATATAAAATTAAACTGGGGTGGCTTATACATACATGAAGTGAATTTAAAATCAAGTCCCAAAATCAATAAAATAAAAAACCTTCTAATTCGACCCATTACACATACTACATCTCTAACACCAGTCATCAGCTGATGTCTCATCCCCAGGTGAATGACCTTACTTCAGTCACACTAAATACAACTAACATAAATACACAACTTATACAATTACAATCTGGATTTTATTTAATGAAATTAAATAAAATTTTACAGCCATGTAATAAACATATCAAATTCTACTCTGATTGATTACTACATTGTTTAAAAGTTTTTTTTAGTTTCCGGTTAAATGGAAATCATATATAAAGTATCGAGATACAAAATGAAAAAAACAATTCTTATGATTACTATGCTTATATGACTACAACAAGGTGTTAATGTTTAATACCCAGTACTTTGTCTCACTCACTCATTCACGCTTTTTACATTTTTATCTTTTAAACCCCGTTATTAGAGCTCTGTGTTTGTATTTATTTCATGGATTTATAGAATTGATTTGGTAGTGTTATGAAGGGTACTTAACCAATCCACGGCGTTTCTAACAGATTTATCACCGCCTCGTGTTATTCGCTGTTTCTGATCACTCCGAAATGTTATTTCAACCGTTTATGAATTTTTTCACTGCCGCGGTATACTCCGCCTTATTTAGTTTACAATTGTTTCAATTACACTTTACACTTTTGTAACATTTTGTCGGCCGACATAACTCGCTCGCGAGCATAGTTTATTTTTTAAGACCGCGCGGTCTGAAGAAATTGCGTCGACTGCTTGACCGCGATATATTGTTCTTACAGATTAATAGTTTAGAACCGCGCGCTCCTGAACTGCCCTGCGCAGCCCTGCTGTCTCTTGGCTGGTTTAACAAAGACTGCCTACTGTGTGTGATCCTCTGATGCAAACTGGGGTGACAATTACTCATTCTTTCTGTACTTCACAGAGACTGGCTTGCCAGTGGTTATGTAATACGTCTAGCCGGGCAGGCCAGACATCAACATAGACGTATGTTTTGCAATAATGTTGCATGTATAGTTGGTTAACACGAGGTACCCCAAAGGTGAATACTGACTGCTTTGAATTCAGCCTGATTTAAATTATTATTCTCTAACACACAATTCTGTACCGTTACAAGTTTAATATGAACAACGAAGCTGCTTGTGAACAATTATCTCTGTAATATTAGGTTTAATGTGCGAAAATAATTTCATATTAAGTCACTCTCGACATCTTAACTTTGACTTAGTACGTGAGCTGGGAGGATGCGGTTTCACACAAATAAGTAGAGGGAAACACAGTTAAACACTTCAAAGCTTTTTCTGTGAGTTCAGGATAGTCAGTCATTACAAATAACCATAAATCAGCTAGCTGTAATTGCAAAAACTGTAATTTTAATGAACTGTTAGTTGAAGTTCTACCAATGAATCTTCTTCCTGTAGTGTGAGAGAGGGGCTAGTTGACAGGCCATCAGCAAATGGATTCCTTATGTCACTATCATCCGTCACTGGAAAATATTCCCTTAACTGCAAGTGCGGTTGCTCCAAATGAGACTTAATAACGTTGATTATCTTCTTTGGAAGACTTTCACAGAGTTTAATCTCTGAATCCACAGCTTTAAATTTTTTTTATCATCCACCTCGGTTTTATTTTGAACCTGGAAAACAGTGATGGTAGATCCCTGCAGGCTTAAAGTGAGTTCATTCAGATGACTGAAGATATCAGCAGAGCATGATAGCTTCAGAATCCAGTTAAAGTCGTGGAACCTGTCTTTAAGGTCGAAGTTGGAATCAAATAAAAAGAACTTTACTTTATCCCTCAGTCAAAAAAAAAAAGAAAAAACTGGAATCTTCTACAAATTGTTTTAAGATTCTAACGTTTAGATTTTAGAGCATAAATGATCGGAGAAAATTACGGTATTATATACTATTTTTTCTTAAAAGTGTTACTTTATTAATTAATTCAATTTATTTAATAAAATACTCTTCGAGTCCCTAGTTCGGGGCCAATGAAACTCTATTAATTAATTCATATTATTAAACTCTTACCTTATGGGTATCTCCAAGGTTCTACAGACGAACACAGGTGCAGAAAGGATTATTTGAAGGTTATCAGTACACATATAAATACACAATTTGTTTTAAAACCAATCACTTCTAGTGTATTAACCACATTAATTACTTCGTTTTACTTGGACATCAATTACTTGGACATTTGACTCATCACAATTGTCAACACTCGTTATTTCATTGACATCGTCATTATTCCCTGCCATTTTTTATAAGTTTATAAAATGTTACATGGGAATTTTAATCTTGTCCAATATTAACTTAACCCTTTTAATATTTCACTATGTTTATGTGATTTACCAAAACGTCCTCCCTCTCAAATAACCCGTTCTGTAGCTTGATTAGGTCTGGCGAATGTAATAACTCACACTCGAGTCCCTGTTCGGGCGCCACTGTTACTTTATTAATTAATTCAATTTATTTAATAAAATACTCTTCGAGTCCCTAGTTCGGGGCCAATGAAACTCTATTAATTAATTCATATTATTAAACTCTTACCTTATGGGTATCTCCAAGGTTCTACAGACGAACACAGCTGCAGAAAGGATTATTTGAAGGTTATCAGTACACATATAAATACACAATTTGTTTTAAAACCAATCGCTTCTAGTGTATTAACCACATTAATTACTTCGTTTTACTTGGACATCAATTAAAAACTGGTATATTATTTTATATTATTAGTAAGTGTTAGTAACGCATAACATGGAATCAAACAAATTTACAAATGAAATCTTTTTTACTTGTAACCTATTACAAATTGTTTATATTTTAAATGAACCAGTGCATATTTATATTTATCTCTTTTCCCCTTGCTATTTTCTTTTACCAAAATCCCTTCCCTTAGAGATCTCAATTATTTAGGTTTACATGTATATCAGCTATCATCATTTGTTTTAAATTGATTTACATATATATGTAAGGTTGTTAGTTACCCATCCACCGTGTGTGTCCATATAGTTTGTTGCACGGTCTCGTTTTAACCGCTTTCGTTTTTCGGGCACACTCACGCAATTGCTTATTAGTTTACAGTATTTACTTAGATTATCACTGTTTTAATTCAATGTTTCCACATGTGGTAAAATAAAGTCGGCCGACGTAACTTTGTTCGAACACTTGATGTTTTATAGGCTGGCCACGCTCTACCATGAGTTGCAGTTGAACACTTTTCACATTTTTTATAAGATAGGCCCTTTTTGCTTTAGGCCTATCTTGCACGCCCGAGGCCACTGTTTTCACTTATAGAACTGTATGCTACACTTTTCTGTCTGTTGCTCATGCAGTGGTGACAATCTGACTACTGTTTTTAGTTAATGAACTGAATTAATACATTGCTCTCCCCTGTTGACTTTATGGTGACAAACTGCTTACTGTGATTCACAAGGGAGACTGCTGCTGGCAAAGTATTATGTAATGCGTCTAGTCTGGCTGTCTCCAGACATCAGTTGTTTATGCTAACAGTGTGTTGCTTGTTACACTGGGGCACCTCATAGCTGGATGCTGATAATTGAAAATTAAAACATTTAAATTAAAACTGGGTTGAAAATAAAACTGGGGTAGCACACAATTCTGTACTGTTACAAAAGTATCCGTGGACCCCACTTTGGGAACCGCTGCTCTACTGTATTCACTTTAGTTAGGCTTCACACGATCTTATACTAATGGCAAATGTACATGAGGAACTGTGTCTGCAAGTGATGTCAGTGTTAAAATGAATTTAACCATTTCCAAGCATTTATCCACTTTTATTTTGTTTCATTGTTCTTAAGGTAACCATGTACAGAAAAATCTCAAAAAATCTATTTTTTGTTTTTTGTAATTTTTTATTCTTCATATTTTTCTGAATATTTTGATATATAATATATCTCGTACATATATGTTAGATAATGGTTAACTGGATTTAAAAATTAAAAAAGTTATGCGTTACAAATGGCTTGGACTAGCTGATTTGCACTAAAAGCCAAAGTTTGTGTTACTTTATACGTTTATATAATATATCTGCTTGTCAACATATTTTATTTGTATTTTCTTGCTACCTATGTTGGCAGTACTGCCTTAGTTGTATTTTTCAGTGTTAGAACAGCTGTGTGTTTGTTTTGAGTTTTGTGTTGGTGAGTTTTGTTAAGTTTTTCGTGCAAAATGCCAAGGATCAAGAAGTTTGGTAAAAACAAGTTCAAAGGTAACCAATTTACAAGTGGAGGGTTTCCTTTCAGTATAACTCCTGATAAGAATGGTTCTTTAGCTAGTTCTGGTAGTAAACATAGACCTAACCTTAGTCTTGAAGGCTCTAGCACTAGCCTAGATGACAGAAGCACAACTGAACTAAATACATCAGCATCTGAGAGAAAATTAAAATTTTTGAAAATGTGTGGGGAAGACAGTGAGTACCTGCCAGAGAAAAATACAAAAGGGAATTTTATAATTGATTTAGAAATACTAAACAAAAATTTTTAGAATTCTGTAAAGTGCGCAGAATGTGACGGTACAAATAGCATAGAAATATGCGAAGTGCCATCAAACAGAAAAGGCTTAGCTGTTTAGTTTATTCTTCTTTGTAAAAACTAAGTTTGAAAGTGTTTTTTTAGCAGCAAAAAGACTGAAACATAGCGGCTGCATTTGACGGAACATGGCAGAAGCGAGGCCATACATCAACAAGTGGTGTCTTCACAGTGACATCTATAGACACAGGAAAAGTGCTGGATGCTGTCTGCCTGTCCAAATACTGCAGTTGTAGTAATAAGAAGAAAGCCACTGTGGAACATAGTGAGAAGTGTAGCAAACATGAAGGGTCCAGCGGTGGAATGGAGGTTGCTGCTGCAAAAGAGGTGTTTCAGCGCTCTAAAATAAGAGGTGTTGTACGTTACATCAAGTACTTAGGGGATGGTGATAGCAATGCTTTTTCATCAGTTATTGCAGACAAGCCCTATGATGATGTAGAAATCAGCAAACTGGAATGTGTAGGTCACATTCAAAAAAGAATGGGAAGTAGACTGCGGAGATTGAAAAATAAAATGCGAGGCATAAAGTTATCAGATGGTAGCCTCTAAGTGGAAGAGGAAGATTAACAGATGCAGTAATTGATAGCTTCCAAGTATACTATGGGAAAGCCATTAGAGATAATTTGGATGATGTGGAAAAAATGAGAACGGCAGTATGGGCGACATACTTCCATAAACTTTCAAGTGACAATAAACCACAACATTCGTTGTGCCCCAAAGGAGAAACTTCTTGGTGCAAATACCAGAAGTCCCTCATCACTGGTGAAAAGTACACACATAAAAATAGTGTGCCAGAAGCAGTAATGTCAGCAGTAAATCAAGCCAATTTTTCAAGATTTGACAGATAAAAACCTCCTGGAAAAATGCACGCATGAACGTACTCAAAACCCGAGCGAGGCGTTGAATAATGTAATTTGGACTAGAATTTCCAAAGACAACTTTGTGGCTCTTCTAACACTAAGAGTTGGTGTCATGGATGCCATTATTACTTTCAACTATAGGGCCATTGGAAAAGTTAGAGTTTTAGAAAGCTTGTGTGGTGATTCTGGAAGGAACTGTGTTGTAGGGCTAAAGCATATTGATAAAATAAGGATTTTAGAAGCTAACAGAGCAATTTATGACACCACCAAGAACACGGAAAGAAAAAAGAAATCTCAAGAGGAAGAAAGATGAAATACATGAGGAAAAGTGTAATGACTGTGGTGCAGGAAACTTAGTGTGCAGTGAACTGCCTATGACTTGTTTTTCCGCTCTTCTGAAAATTGTTTTTTTTTCACATGTAAGTACACTTTTCTCCTAGACCATAAGTACTAAAGGCCTGAAATTTTTTCTAGCTATTCTCAGTAACATGTCTTACAATGTTAACCTACTTTAATGTTCAAAGGTTTGTTAAATTATTTTAAAAAAAATGTAAATTGAGTAAATTTTTGAATTTTGTTTTGTATTTAAAAAAAATTATTTATATCATGTTAAATTACTTTGATTAAATTAAATTTAGGTTAATAAGATGAGACAGCCTATCAAAAACAAGTCTGCAAAGTTTCAATCCCCTATATAAAGTACTTTTTTAAAAAAGTGTACCGAAATATGCATATTATTTACATGCACGATATAGGAAGTACATGGTTACTTTAAGGAATGGGAAAAATGAATTCTTAAGCCCTTGCGTCGTGTCTATTGTGGTTTGTACAACAGCAATCATACAACACATAATTCTTATATACTCAGACTTATGAAACTACACAGATAAGTGAACTCTTATAACACTGGCTCACATAAGGTCGTTTGGTGACTGACCGCATGATGTCGGGACTTGTCACTTCACACACGGTTAATGAGACTCCTACCATCTAGTCTAATATCCATGTATTCAATCATTAACTAGATACAATTTTAAAACATTTATATTTTGACAAAATGTATTATCACCAGAATCTGTACACAAGCAATAGAGAAATAATACGCATATGGGTGAGTGTGTATGCATTATATAAAGAACTAGCGAGTACCCGGCATTCGTTGCAATGCCACTCAAAGGAAGAAAGTGTTTGTATATATATAATATATAAAGACTTCGTTCGCGTGGTCTTCAATTTAATGCGATAATATATTTAGAACAGAATCTATTCCATTGGGTTGCCATAGTAACCAGATCTAATAAGTTAGTTTTTTAAAACTCCAAAGGACCCCCCAGAGGATCGTATCGAAAAAAAAACACCTGTCCTATGTTGGTTCTCCCGTTGCGTAAAATATTTGTGCCAAGTTTGGTTGAAATCGGTCCAGTGGTTTAGGAGGAGATGTGGAAGACCCCAAAGGACCCCCCGAAGTATCATATCGAAAAAACACATATCCTATGTTGGTTCTCCCGTTGCGTAAAATATTTGTGCCAAGTTTGGTTGAAATCGGTCCAGTGGTTTAGGAGGAGATGTGGAAGACCCCAAAGAACCCCCAAAAGAACCCCATTGAAAAAACACATATCCTATGTTGGTTCTCCCGTTGCGTAAAATATTTGTGCCAAGTTTGGTTGAAATCGGTCCAGTGGTTTAGGAGAAGATGTGAAAGACCCCAAAGGACCCCCAAAAGGACCCCCCGAGGGATCATATCGAAAAACACATATCCTATGTTGGTTCTCCCGTTGCGTAAAATATTTCTGCCAAGTTTGGTTGAAATCGGTCCAGTGGTTTAGGAGGAGATGTGGAAGACCCCAAAGGACCCCCCAATGGACCCCGTCGAACAAAACACCTATCCTATGTTGGTTCTCCCGTTGCGTAAAATATTTGTGCCAAGTTTGGTTGAAATCGGTCCAGTGGTTTACGAGGAGATGTGGAAGACCCCAAGAACCCCCCAAAGGACCCCATCGAAAAAAACTCATAAACCTTCGCGGGCGTGCGCACAACAACTCACCGAAGTTTCATCGCAATCGGATGAATGGTATAGGAACGCATACGGGACAAAGAAAGTAACAAACATTCATTTTTATAGATATAGATAATAATAACTCTTACAATGTATAATTTTTCTTATATTAATTCACAGAAGAAAAATAAAAACATAACAAAATCAACTATTTAGACATAACCATCACAATATGCAATACACAACTAACTTCCACTAACATCATTCTGACCACCCACCACAATATAAAATGGCAGCTTTCTATTCACTGTTCAACAGAATGTACAAAATGCCCCTAAACAAACAAGAAACGGAAAGAAAAATAAAGTACCAAATTGCTTATGAAAATCGATACAATAAAAATATTATAAACAAAATAGAAAATAAAGTCAAATATAAAATAAAAACTGAACAATTAAGAAATAATCAAAATGAACAACACATAAATAATAACAACAATAAAAAATCGGCCACATTCACATACATAAATAAAAGATGACAAACCTAACAAAACTATTTAAAACCACAGACATTAAAATAGCATACAAAACTAATAAAAATAATTTACAAAAACTAAATAACCCACACAACAAAGATAATACAACAACCAATGGTATATACAAAATTGAATGCCAAGATTTGTAATAAATGTTACATAGGACAAACAAAAAAACAGAAATATATAAATTAATTTGGCCACACATGCAATAAACACAGGACATGAATTCTGAACAAATACAAATCAATAAAACATGACACAATTTTCAAAGAACTCAACATCGAAAATACACAAAATACAAAGATATACACCACAATCACGCACAATAATACCAATTTAAAATACCAGAAACCAACAGGAAACCATAACAACAACCAACAAACACACAAGTACTTCACAAGATTCAAAATTAAGAAGGCTGAGGATGGGAACAATAAGTTTCCCGAAACATGTTCCAAATAAGGGAAAACATCTTGAGGTAAAGTTATTATAAATATTTTTATGTATGCATCAGGAAGTGGACTGTAGCAAAAAGTGTTTGAATTAACACGAATAAATATAATATTCCATAACTATTAACTAACATTCATTGTGTTGTATTATTTCTGTATTGTCCATACTACATAGGACCTGATGTTAACAATAAATTTCGAATCTTAACAATAGAGTAGCAAAGTGTCGACACACATAAATGTCTTCTAAGGTTTATATGGCCGGAGTCATTGTTGTTAATATTTTCTGATTCCGGGATGTTTGGCTGTGGTCCAGTGCTGTGCATACCAGCAGACGCTTCAACTGTGTCATTGACGGCCATCATCAGTGGAAATTTAGTTTCAACTAACATAGATGTCACCGTTAGTCAAAGCTCAATTCGCACTGATGATGGCCATCAATGGCATCGTCGAAACATTGCTGGTATGTACAGCATTGGACCACGGCCAAACAACTCGGAATCAGAAAATATTAACAACATGTCAACACGTGTTTTAAAATTGTTTTAGTTAATAATTGAACCTTAGAAATGCTTTCATCAGTGAAAAATATTGTCAACCAATTTATGGATTATCTCTATTGTTGACGTTGTTAATATTATTGTACTTATTATGTGTAGTGAAAATAGAGATATTTAATATGTTGTTTATCATCATATTTTTTATTGCAGATGTCATCGGTGTTTGCAGAAGTGCAAATGACATACAGAGTTTAACAGCCCGAACTTCAAATCGAGAATTAAAGAAAAGAGACATTACATTAGTCGATCAGTCTCTTACAGCAGTAGGTATTTTTATTGTGTTTGTAAGTAAATATTGTGTGTGTGTGTGTCTGTGCACACACACACACACACACACACACACACACACCAGTTCTCATTATTCCTGCTTAACCTCCTTTGTTTTCTTTGAGCTAAGATTTTTCCACTATTGGTTAAAACTGAAAATTGACAACTTTGTCGTGTTTACTTGCTAAACTGCTGTGTGTCATATTCTGGACGGACGAGGCCTTTCAGTGTTTCCACCATTTTCAAGTCATGGCCGTGGTTTAGGACTTGAAAATGGTGGAAACACTGAAAGGCCTTGTCCGGAACATAACAAATAGCAGTTTAGCAAGTAAACATTACAAAGATGGATTTACAGAGACTGTTAATTCAAATGGCAAGATGAACAATGAAATTTGACATTTACTTTTAGTAAGTGTTGACAAATTTGCAAACATATTGTGACAACAGCGAGGTGTTACGTCTGCTCACCGGTACCAGCGGATACGAGGCGAGCCAATCAGGGATCAGCAGCTGAGACGTGACCAACTAACGTGCTCGGAGCGAGCCAATCAGCGATCCCGGTTAGTGCATAAAACCAGCCCCGGGAGAAATTTTCAGCGCACTCTTCATCGCCATGCCATCGGACGCACTTCATCTCCTCTCCTCTCTCGGACGACATCGACGCGGAGTCAGCCGGAAGGAATGGCCGACGAATAGAACCGGCGTTCTTGCGTCTTCACCTTCCAGTTCCGCGCCAGCGATGGATTTCGCTGGGCCGGCAGCTGACTCTACAACTGATGCCGAAAGAAAAGGAGGACTGCAATACACCACGAACAGCGGGCGCAGCTGCTGAACATCTCAGCACGGCACAACCAACATCAGCCTTCTCGCCACACAGTCCTTTTTAGTGCCACCAAAAACACTAGAGTGTACGATTGGCGCCATATGTCATGCGGCAAGCCTTTTGTCCGGTGACAATATATTTGACACAACATACAGACAGATGTGTAAGCACAATATTGTTTGAAGTAGTGTTTCATTTCTTATATTGAGTTTAGCTCCTATTGGCACATTGCCTTCAAAAACAGTTATTTGTGCTTTTGGTCAGAAGTGGTCACCATATGCTAGCTTGAGGGGCACCCATTGCACTGTAGTAATGGTACAATTAGCTTACCTGAAGATCTATGCTTTGCAAAAGTTACTGAAACTTACCTGGCTGCAAAATTAGTCAATGTACATCTATAATAATAATAAAACAATTGTATTTCTTTCAGAATCTATTATACACTTAATGCAAAATGTAATTGCAGATATTTTTTTTATATTAGTGCAAATTTAATAAAAAGATAAGCTTTGTATCTCTTAACCAAGTTTTTTTCTATTGAGGCTACTTGTTTGTCAAGGACAATCTTAATCAGAGGTGTGTATGTGGGGTGAGGGAATCAAAATAAGTGAAATATACAACAGGGAACTGTAAGAGGTTTTAGATAATGTTTTTGCAATGTTAGATCGTTTTATGTCCGTTTTTTCGTGGAGGACAGGGTCATCAAATTCGCCTGAAAATAAATGAACAAAAAACAAAATATTGAATTTCTTGTTGGCTACATTGTAATGAAACACTTTCTTGATGTATACTTTTAACAATTCCATAAAGTGTTCAGGTAGTGTCCGAGGCCCAAGCGACATAAGCGGCTGCTTGGGGTGCCCAAGTGTAAAATTAAAAAAAAAAATTGCAAACTTACAATAACAAAATTTTATTGATGTTTATGACATAAGTGAAGAGCTGATTGAATATCAGAGACAGAGGAATGTCTTTGCAGTACTTACTTTAAAAGAAGAAACAATCCATTTCAGTGATCAGTAGATTTAGGTTTATTTTTAAAGGTCTTACCAAGAGCGCAAAGAACAACAACTGTTGTTTATGTGGGGTGGGGGGGGGGCAAACGATATGTCGCTTGTGTGGAAAGATGTTCTCAGACCAGCCCTGTATATCTCCCAGTAAGTGATTTGTTTTACATTGTCCTGTGCCTGCAGTATTTTCATTAATTCAGTTGAATACACTTGTCCATCTCATTTTTAAAAAGTCCAGAAATAACGCACTTAATATTTGTTTTTGTTTTAACAAAAATTGTGTTCAATCAGACACTACATACAGTACAGTAATTAACATATACTGGTGAGCTAATAGTTTCATGTTTTAGAACAGACTGATTGTTGCATGTTATGTTTTGTAAGGGCCACGGTAGTGATACTTTTGATCAGGCGACATGTTGGCCTTTGGAAATTCTGGAAGAATAAAATATGGGTATGCAAAAAGAGGCATAAGTGTTAAAATTATCGGAACTGTACCTTTATCCATTCCTGCAGTACATTTTTGAAGTTTTTAATATGGCGATTGTATCGATATATTACGATGTGGAAAAGAAGTGTACTAATTGTAAGTTGTCCTATTTCTGAATACAAAGTGAAAATACATGTTGTTTCCATTTGAGAGCTTATGTGACAATGGTTTTTGGTTTTTAGTTTCCTGCTGAAAAATATATAAAAGCCATAGTTAAGGAAAACAAAGTTTAATGTGTATGTACAAAGCTTATAACACAGTAATACTTAAAATAAAGAACCTAACGTTTTTGAGTTGACAGATTAATAAAACTACAACAGCAAATGTAAACTGAAAAATACAAATATTTATGGTTAATGGAAAACACCAAAAATTGTACATAATGCACAAATTTGGTTAGCCACAAAACGAGTACTTGTTGGGAAACGAATATTACCAAGGAAACGAGTTCTGCCACAAAAAAGTGACATGTATAGTAATAGGCAAGGAGTGGTCCCCGCTTTACTTTCGAGTTTGGTGGTTTTCCAGTGATCTATTCATAGAACGATTATTAATGAAAAAACGAGTTCTACTGAAAACAGAGTTCTGCCAAAAAAAATAAGGCATGTATAGCAATAGGACAAGCCCGCCTTTACTTTTGAGTTGGGTTTTTTTTTTTTCGTAGTTTCCGCCAAAAAAACGAGTTTTACATTACACACGTATCGCTTTCCATGTGTAATTTCAGTTCTCATTATAACCTAACAACATCAACTTTTGGTGTCACAGATATGCAACTGTGATATACTACTGCTTTAGATTTAAGTTTGGTTCAATTGACGTCCAAATAAAGGTAGGTGCACAATTTAAATATTTTAATCATTTAATTCACGAGTAATACTTCATGCTACAATCATTTTTCATTAAAAAAAGGACTAAGAATACCAACTGCAATCGCCAGCCAACTATTTTGCAACATACGAAATAAAAATGTGTATAATTCTTTCACCTACATAAAGTGATGTGCGATATTCACTAAAGATCGGAGCCAAACAATGGCATAATCGAAATATCGAAAATGCCTGCAGGAATGGATAAAGGTACAGTACCAAATTATCTCCCAGTTTTAAAAGAAATTGTACACGTATTCACCCACTGCATAGGTTATGGTTCATTTCAAACATGCATTTCCATACATAATCATTGAAAATGCAGAGAACGTAAAAAACAAAAGCTGCCTGTTGTTTTCTGAACCGCTTTTCCCATTTTCAATTCTTAATTATTAAAGAATAAGATGGTTTTGCATCATCATTAGTATATGAAATAAAAGTAGCATTTTAGTGTAACACTTTTATCAGTGTTTGTTTTACAGAAGAAAAGAAATGGATATATAAAACAGAGTTTACAGTAGGACCTCACTAATTTATGTTGTATATATGTGTAGTGAATCAGGCAAATATAGCAAATAGATGACTGGAATTGAAACACTACCTTCTGGCACTCCTGCTTCTATTTCTTAAAGGATGGCATATCCATCCGTATGTTTAATTCTCTCGTTTATATAGAACTTCAGAATTTCTGAATATAAGTTAGGTAGAAACATGTTAAATTTATATCCTTGCAGCTGAACTGTATCAAATGCTTGAACTATTTCCAAGATTATTGTGGAACAGATCTTTTTATTTTCATAGATTTTTTTGTATGCTGTTTGTTATTTTGTAATTCTACCTGATAATTAACAGCTATAGTCAGTAACAGTTGTGTATAAGAAGAATTAATTAAGCAAAGAAGTCTTCCGTGTAGAATGTTGTGCTGAAGTAATTGCACCGTGTATTCTGTTCCAGGCTACTGTGACGTTATGGGGTACCCAAGCTGAAGAATTCGATGGTTCAACACAGCCAGTTGTGGCAATCAAAGGAGGTCGCATTTCAGAATTTGGCGGTGCCAAGTCTATTTCACTAGTTTCGTCATCCGTATTAAATATCAATCCAGATATCGGAGAAGCTCATAAGCTACGAGGATGGTTTGATTGTCTTACAGACGATGCTAATTTTAACAGTATTTCTACAAGAACAGGAGGTGCTGATGGTATGACTGAATTTATTTTTAACAATCTATATGTGGTTGGGGGGTGGGGTAATTACTCTTCATCATCATATGGTGTTCTTCCAGACACAACCAGTCATTTGTATGAGGGCCATTCAGAAAGCAAGGTCTGGTAGGCCACTAAAAAAAAATCTTTTACAGTTGTTTTAGTTTTATTAGCAGCCATCTTAACACCAACTTTGTGACTACTTATTGCTACACTGCAATGTCGTTTAAGACCTGAAGATGGTGTAGACACCAAAAGGCCTCGTCAAGAACAAAGTATTTAGCAGTGTAGCAAAAAGTAGTGACAAAGTTGGTGAAAAATCTTTTAACTACACAAATATCTGGTTAAACTAAATCTTTTATTCCCAGTGCACATTACATTAGTCCTAATTCAGTTTTCCAAGTAGTTCCCACCGTTGTATACGCAGTTGTTATACCATGGGACAACTGTCTTCTTTATATCCTCTTCAAAGATGTTTGCTGCCATCCCTCCATAGCACTTTTAAATTCATCATGTATGACATCTATGAAGCCAGAAATGCACCTTTTTAGGTGCATAAAGAGATGACAGGGATTTGGTGGTGCCAAGTCTGGACTATAAGGGGGATGATCAAAATATTCCATTTGAATTTCTGAAGTATTACGCTTGTGGGCTATGACAGAATGTGGTCATGCATTTAGTGAAGCAGGATGATGCGTGAAGGCGACAGGCCCTGCTGGCGATTTGGTATCATCTTTCTCAGTTTTTCTAGTGCTTGACAATATGCTATAGAATTTATTGTTGTATGGCTTTCTAGGAATTCCCCGAGTAAGTCACCTGCGTCGTCCCTTAAAACTAGACATAATCTTGCCAGCATATGTTTGGTTAAGATGGTGAGCTATGTTTCTGTTGCATCGACTGTTATTTGGTGTGTGTGTGTGTGTGTGTGTGTGTGTGTGTGTGTGTGTGTGTGTGTGTGTGTGTGTGTGTGTGTGTGTGTGTGTGTGTGTGTGTGTGTGATCCAAGTCTCATCTCCACATACAATACGTTTGCAGTATTCATCTCCGTCAGGACGATATCAGTCCAGAAACGTGCTAGCCGCTGCTGTTCTCTGATTTGTATGGACTATGGTGAGCATTTTTGGCAACCACCTGGCACAGATTTTGTGGAATGAAGCTTTTCTGTGACTATTTCATACAGAACAGTTCATGATATTTTGGGTACATTATCACTTAACTCGCTTATTCTCTGTCTACACTAATTTTGTCATCAACATGAGCTCGTTTATGACCAGGGAAAGTCGGCCACTACAGTCTTCCTCATGAATGTTTGTACGGCTGTTAGAGGACTCCCCACCATTTCTGCTCTCATCACATTTTCGCCATACACCTCACTAATTTTGCGATGAATTTCTGCCCAACTTAATGATTTTATGTGTAAAAATCGTATGTACAGACTTCACATTTTGCTGGATTTTAAGTGAGATTACTCATTTTTAATAAACATACTGTCTGTGTACTCAGAGCAGCAATGAAACATCTGTGGTGCTGGATTCAGCATGAACTAACTAACATACTGCGCATGTCCAAACTTGATCTTGTCAACTGAGTAGAATTTATGGACAGTCGGACCGTATTTTCAGAACAACCCTCGTATCTGTTCCAGGCTTGAGTCTTCACCTCTTCGCACAATAGTCCCACATTGGCTGCTGTACTAAAACATACGGCAACGTACCTTCTTCTCCTTCTGCTGTTTTGTAAAAAAACTAATGTTAGTAGACCGATTTTCAGTCTGGTGTCCCTTTCTCTGTGTATAACTATCAGAAGTGTTGAAGTGTTCAGCCTAGTTGATTGTTTTGTGCTTCTTTGGTGTTTAAATCCATCCCTAAACCAAGCATAGTTCTGTTCAGGCCTATTACATACAACTGTGTGCTTTCATATTTTGTTAATAGATCGCCTTTGTGTGTGGAAAAATAAATTGACCAGTATCTCTAAGGTGCCAAAATTTACAAAGCCTGTTAGCACTTATGTTATTGTAGTTTAGAGTGGCTTAGGAGTTTTACACAAAGTAAATTATGAATGTGGAGTGAAACGTAGAGATGAATATCAATATTTTTATTGTTACAGTAAAAAAGTTCATATTAATACAGTCTTATTTGTGTTGAACTTTTCTGGTTAAACAAAAATGGCATAATTGTAATTAATTTACTATCTTTAATTAGTCTACTGTGTGTGTGTGCGTGCGTGCGTGCGCATGTTTTCAAAGCATTGGTCGGATGAAAGAAGAAACTGTTAAGTTACTTAGACTTCAATACAGTGCCTCTGAAAACATTCAGTTGTCCACAGAATAAGCCTGAATACATTAGTGCAAACAACTCACAAACCCCTCCTGACATGAACGTATTATAATCTGGCAGAAAGATGTTGAATATACAGAACTGCTTACGATTTGATCTGTTTGTAGGTATGGGTTCAAAATGCATCACGTTGAAAGAAGCCAAGGACAGTCAGTTAGGCGGTGGTGACAAGGCAGATTACTACAGCACATTTGCAACAGTCGTTCACATACGCACTGAAAACAGTGTATACAAAGCATGCCCGGCACCCGAATGCAATAAGAAAGTAAGTAATATGTTCGTAAAACAAACATCTTCAGTTAAACTATCATCCTATGTCTTTGTGCTGTCAAATGTGGACAAAGGTGATTTTGCAGAATTGTTTATCTTGTGACTGAATTTTAAACCCCTTGTAAACCATAAAGATAACCTATTTGCTCAATTACAACACATGTCTAAGCAACGCTTTCTTAATTATCTGTATGTCAAATGCATAAGTCGACTTCAGGAGTCGCTTAATATTTTGCCCTGCTTGTATGTGTGCGCGCACATGCGTGTGGTTGCTGACAGGGATCAACTGTCACCATTTCAAATTGCTCTCAAGATATTGTTACGACATCACAGAACAATCTACATGTTTATCGAATGTTCCAGAGGGATCCGGAATGTAACGCGTGTGGCGTACGTGCTTGTCAATCCATTTGCTAGACGTTGCGAGAATTCGCGCGGCCGCTCTCACTGTGTAAAGGGCGCAAGCAATTATGTCATAGTTTAGAGGTAATACGTAGTATGTGGAATCGTCTAGATTTTCATCGGGCTATAAATACCAGTACTCAACGACGTTCAGTTCAGTATTAGTCGCGATAAATTACAGTGCGGTTCGAGAGTTATTATCGGGCAAAATTACTGTATGCGTTCAAGTGGTTATTAGTGAAGTGTTTAATAATTGGGCGGAATAATTGTAATACAATTGTGTTTAATATTAGTGGACATTTTAGTGCATGTGAACAATAAATTTTATTTGATTTGTTGTAAGAGACTGTGTTGTTAAATACGAACTGTTTAACTGTGAAAATTAAAGCTGGTAATTAGTGACTTTAAATTGGTGTCTTGTATTTTGTTTCCACTGTACCTACGACGATCAAGTAGACCGTCGTAACAATATTTTAATTTGTTTAACCATGAAAGAAGACTTAACATACTTGATGTTAGCAAAACTATGATTATAAACTGGATGCACACGCCTACAAGCAATTCTCGCTGATGCCCATGCTTATGGATCCCATGGAGTGTAATATCCTTCAAGGTGGGTTCCGGATTTAAAAGTCTGAGAACCACTGCTCTGAGGTGTTCTCACCTTTCATGCATCTGGAAACTTTCTAATAACTGTTGTAGACTATATTAAACTGCCTGAAATCTATGCAGAAATAGGTAAAATAAAAGTTAAGTTTTATGCAGTTGCCAATTTCTCTAAATGTGAGTGCTGTTGGTTGCACTCACATTAAAATTCACTCTCCAGGATAGGCAATGTAGAACTTTGTCACAACAGGAAGGGATTCTTTTTCAGAAGTACAGACTTATGTGATACTTAAACATTTGTGATGTCATGTGCAGATGACGAGGTTCTTCATTGATTCTCATGTTTTGAGTTATTCAGCACTTAAACCAAGATTAGAACGATGGGAATTTGAAAATAGTTTATAAGTGATATGGATACGGAGTAAAGTACGTTTCTACTCTACTTGTTAATCCTGTAAATGCTGCTGAATGTTTATTCCAAGAATCTCTAATAAGGACAATGAAACCAGTGAAAAGATGTGGAGTTTGCAAACATAGATATCCTGATCTTGCAATAGGAATAAAGTTAAAACAAGAGAATATTGTTTCGACGGTCTACTCAATCGTCATAGGTACAGTGGAAAACAAATTACAAGACACCAATTAAGTCACTAATCACACCTTTAATTTTTACAGTTAAACAGTTCGTAATTAACAATACAGTCTCTACAACAAATCAAATGAAAATTGTTCACACGCAATAAAAGGTCCACTAAAATTAAACACAATTGTATTACAATTATACCGTCCGATTATGATTATAAAACACCACTCTTAACTAATAACCACTTGAACCCTCACAGTAATATCGCTAGTATAACTCTCGAACCGCACTGTCAATATATCGCACTAATATGGAACTGAACGTCGTTGAGTACTGGTATTTATACCGCCCCAAATTACTAGATTATTCCATAATGCGCAATAGCGCCAGTATAGTTACGACGTCATTACTTGCGGCCTTGACACAGCCTGTGCGCCTGAGCGAAGTCTGGCACAGTCTAGAAAATGTGTCAACAAGCACGTATGCCACACACACGTTACATTCCGGATCACTCTGGAACATTCGATAAACATGTAGATTGTGTAACTTCTCAATTAATTACCTTATAATTAACTCTTACCTTAGGGTTTTATTCCAGGGTCTTTCCGACGAAAACAGCTGCAAAAAGGATCATTTGGATTTGATATGGGCAAAGATCAAATACACCGTTTGTGCTAAAACAAATTGCCTCTGGTTTATTATGCAAAGTAACTACTTCGTCTCTCTTTCATGGCATTTAAATTAAATACTTGCTGAATGAGTAACAATTTGTGAAATCAAATATAGTAACAAAATATTTCTTAATTAACTAGCTTATGACAACTACGGTATACCACAACTATTTATTATTTCCAATGAACCAATACGTGATTTAGCTACACACTCACACACATTCGTTCTTTGATTTTGTCGTTCTATTTAAACCCCACTTCGAGATCTCTGATGTACATTTTAGATTTACGATTTATTTATGTTGAATTATACTCTGGGGAAAAAGGTAAAATAATCTTGGTTAAAACTCAGTTAATACTTAACGTCTGAAGAACTCCGCTGTTTTGCACCTCTGCTGTGAATGCACTGTTTAACACACCATAATTTAGTTTTGACACTATTTGACCGTGGTACTGTTATTGATTATTTCATATTAGGTTGATGCGCCACTATTATTTTAATCCACTTTAAAGTAACATTTCGTTTTGTTTTGTCGGCCGACATAAATTTTCGAACACTTAGCTCGCTTAGGTTGACCGCGCGGCCCTGAGTCACAACTGGAACTGGCGTTAGTTCGCTAAATTGCATACAGTGTTTTTTGGTCACGTGATCGTGCATATGTGCTCCCATTGGTGCTATTGAAAGAGCGCCTTAGCGTAGGCGGGAAGGTGAGCAATGTTTTTACCGCCTGGCGCAATGTGCAGTTACAATACTTTCTTTCGTAATTCACGGCTGAGGCGAAGTTTGATGTTATTTCACAATCGGTCTGCGTTGCGTGAGTACGGAGACAAAACATAGCCTGTCTGGTTGACTAACTCGGGGTTCTACAAGGGTGAACAATGACTGTATGGAAAATATAATTATTAAAATGTTACCTTGGCCCTACAATTTCGTACCGTTACAATACCCCCCCCCCCCAATAAGAGATTGAAAGCCGAAGCGTTCAAACTCTTATTGCCTAAACCCTAAGAGGATCAGTGAGGATATGGCGCCACAACCCCCCTGAACACTCTACTAAAACCATGGGTTCTTACCCCCCTAGTCTGGCGACTGCGACAGCACCCATCCGATCTTACTGGACTTCTCTATTCGAGATCCCAACACCGAAAAATCGAACAGATACCCGACCCAGTATCGCCTGACTTTAAAACATGTAATTAAAAATTGACAAACGGCTTTCCATCCCTCCATATCCCACAACTGATTTGTTTCCTCTTAGCCGTACTGGTTCATTGACAACGTACTGGCTCATTTTATATTATGGACCCTAAAAAATAATATTAATAAAACAATATTGGTTTACAATGGTACACATAAAATCCAGTTAAATTGAATAATATTGCCCATCCAAAATAACACCTTAATTATACAAAATGACTTAACTCCATTTATACTTAGCTACTATAAATTTTTTTTTTTTTTTTTTTTTTATACCCCCCCTTTTTAATCCCTTAACCCCTGATACCCGTTACATTTTAATGTGTTCTGCACGAGGCTTCTTGGCCTTTTTCAGCCTCATCCTCGCCGTAAACCACATCTCCCTCGTGACCTGTAACTGGGTCACCGCCCATCCACACTCACTATTACCCCCCCTAGACTGTAGCGTCTAGTTGCTTTCACAAGGACTGATGCGGAAGGGGTGGACATTTTTTCTTTTATTCCACCCCCATCCTTGCTTCGGCGTTACAATAAAATTCGGTATTACCTACTATTTTTATTTATACACCCCTAATGGACTACCACCCCTATCTGGGTGAAAATAGCCCTGTTCCAAAATTTGGTAGATTCCCCAAAAAATAACCCCCCCTACTAAATCTAACAAACCACCGGGTTAACAAAATAAAACAAACCACAAGCCGGTTATATCAAGTAAAATTTATGATTTGTCACAATTAACTACTTTCACGGTCATGGTCCGGTGAGGTCATGGCCGCACTTAGGTGGGGAATCTACAGTTAAAACATAAAATATAGATTGGCATTGATACAAGTTACTTGGACAACAATATACATCTCTAAGTTCCCAAACATTTTGACAGCATTTACCCAAAATTCCCTTCAATTTCCCATTTAAGTAAAGTACATATTTCATTTGTTTTACAATTACATTTGAAGTTTGCATCAGAATAAATTTAAATTCATTATTAAAATTTTCAATTGATTTAATTGCTGAGTGGATTTAATTTTATTTAATTTCTCAAACTCTACGTCACAGGAATTACCTCATTATTATTTTGTCTGTAAAATTAATTTCAATTCTTTTATGTCACAATAAGATTTTACTCAAGATACTGATTCAGCAGACTATAACAGTTATCAGCTTCAACACATCTGGCTGTAAACATTGGTCACACAACCTACCCGTTTATATAAACACTTGTGTGCCAGACTTGTTTTCATAAACACCAGTTACAAACATTCTCAGTTTCAGCATTCATAGTCTAAACACTCCGGTTACATCATATACTGCCATATGTGCTTACTACACTTTTCAAATTTTATAAATCTTTTAGATAACATATTTGTCTCTTAAATTTTTTATTCCAATTCAGATCAGATATACTTTTGATTCATTAATAAAATTGGCCCTGTTAAATTATTTGTTTAACTTGAAAATTCTTTAACAATCTCCACCCAAAACAGTTTGACTTTAATTACAGCTGTATGAAGTTAATGTATAAAATATGTAAAATTACAATTTCAATTTGAATCAAAATGAATTTACACAACACTAGCATTTACAATATTAAGTTACTCCAGGGGCGGCTACAATTCAATTTCATCTCTTAGTACATTCAAAACAATTTCCATGACTTTGATTACAATTTTCAAAATGATTCTACGTGATTAAATGTTTCAGTTTTTCTTAATATTTCAATAAATTTTACAAACATTACATCATTGGTTCTAATCTCTCTTTAAATTCCTCCACAATCACATTCTTAATACCATTATCCCCTACTCATAACCTAACATAGCAGGTACCACAAAATAATAATTAAACCCTTTGGTTACAACTTTTACGGTGAAATATTTTCCAAAATTATTTTTTCTTAATTACCTGTAAACATTTTTGTTATACATGATTATAAAATTTTCATACTTACAATCCATTTAACACGCTATACACACAAAACATAATCACCATATCACAATACTTTCACCTCATCTCTGTAACATTTAACACAAAAATATTAGTTTACATCAAATAATTTATCATTCATGCAAATATTTCAATATTATTATTACAATCATCTTACATACACACATCATTTACTTAACATTCCACAATGCACACAAATAAATTCACTATATGTTATTTACAAACTCTTGTTATTAATCGTTCAGTTTTTTCCGCACTTCATTGTCCAAATCTGCCATGTCAAGAAACCATAAAACATAATGTTTACACTGTCTTTTATTGTTTTAATAGTTTATCCTCCATCGTTCCAGATTAACCTTGGTTTTACATAGCATCGTTCAATTGTATTACCACACAAATGACTGTTTTGTGTGTTGTAACCAGAAAAACTAAACTCATTCATCATGCCAAAATACTCATTAAACCCGTCTACATTAGGTATTTTTGTTAGGTCTCCGTCAATAAATTCATTCACTATCGGTTTAATTATTTTTACCGAATCATTGTAATCATTGTTGTTCAAATATATTTTTAAACTTTCTTTCCATTTGTTATATTTCCTATTTAAATCATACAATTCTGTTTCTTTACTAACATACAATTCTCCACTTATATCTCTCTCATCATAACACCATATCATACTTTCACCATCATTCCACACAGAGGGTACTAATTTATACAAAAAAGGGATATAACTCAAATCTTCCATTAAATAGGGTCTCTTGCCCTCCAATAATAACATTTTTGAACACTCTGGTTCATCACAATTAAGGGGAATATTTACCCTCTGCCCTACACATTCGCTTAAACTCTCCTTACACACTCTCTCCATCTCATCAACAACTATTACCTCCTCATTAACCTCTAATCCCATTAAACTCTCATTATCACTACTATTATTCAATGTATCATTCTCTACTACTACATTTTCAGTTACATCACCACTTTCAATATCATTGTTAATATTTGTTATCTTGCTCTCCACTACCACGTTTTTACACATATCATTATAATTATCATCTGTTTTACATTCAAAATTTTCAGTTACCTTTTGTCTTTGTTTATCAAATTTTTCCACCACATTACTCTCTATTTTGTCAATTCTATTATTCATACTATTTAATGAGTGACTCAACGTTTCATTTAATTCATATTTCAATTTGTTAAAGTTACTCTCACAGTTGATTTGTACTTTATTAATATCAGTTTTAAGTTCATCAAATTTTACGCTAATACTCTGTTGAAACTGAATATTCTGTTCTTCGACTTTTTTATTAAAATTGCTCTGTATATCTAATTTCTCATTTACACTACTTTTAAATTCTTGCATCTCGTTTTCCTGTTCATCAAATTTGCTATCAAAACTATTCTTTTGAAAATCGAATTTTACATTGATACTACTCAAACTCTCAGACATTGTTTTCATTAAAGTAAATATATCGTCCATCGACAACTCTTTGACTCGTGATGTCATTGGAGTAAATTGTGCTGCTACATTTTTGTCAGTGAAGCTGACTTCATTATTCATTTCACTTTCCCTACTTGATTTTGGGGTTATTTGAATCCCCGAATCATCTGTATTATTTATTTTATTTGTGATATCTGGTTTTATTTTATTGTCCTGACTCCCATCTGGAGTCGAGTGGACCTCAATATTATGCATAATAGCCGATTCATCAAAATTGTCAACATTAGTTACTTCATTGACATCGTCATTATTCGCTGCCATTTTGTACAAGTTTATATAATGTTACTCAAGAATATTAATCTTATCCACTATTGACTTAACCCTTTTTATATTTAATTTATCAAAGCGTCCTCCCTCTCAAATGACCCGTTCTGCAGCTTAATTAGGTCTGGCGAATATGGGTTATAAACCCTATACTCGTGTCACTATACGGGGGCCATATGTAACTTCTCAATTAATTACCTTATAATTAACTCTTACCTTAGGGTTTTATTCCAGGGTCTTTCCGACGAAAATAGCTGCAAAAAGGATCATTTGGATTTGATATGGGCAAAGATCAAATACACCGTTTGTGCTAAAACAAATTGCCTCTGGTTTATTATGCAAAGTAACTACTTCGTCTCTCTTTCATGGCATTTAAATTAAATACTTGCTGAATGAGTAACAATTTGTGAAATCAAATATAGTAACAAAATATTTCTTAATTAACTAGCTTATGACAACTACGGTATACCACAACTATTTATTATTTCCAATGAACCAATACGTGATTTAGCTACACACTCACACACATTCGTTCTTTGATTTTGTCGTTCTATTTAAACCCCACTTCGAGATCTCTGATGTACATTTTAGATTTACGATTTATTTATGTTGAATTATACTCTGGGGAAAAAGGTAAAATAATCTTGGTTAAAACTCAGTTAATACTTAACGTCTGAAGAACTCCGCTGTTTTGCACCTCTGCTGTGAATGCACTGTTTAACACACCATAATTTAGTTTTGACACTATTTGACCGCGGTACTGTTATTGATTATTTCATATTAGGTTGATGCGCCACTATTATTTTAATCCACTTTAAAGTAACATTTCGTTTTGTTTTGTCGGCCGACATAAATTTTCGAACACTTAGCTCGCTTAGGTTGACCGCGCGGCCCTGAGTCACAACTGGAACTGGCGTTAGTTCGCTAAATTGCATACAGTGTTTTTTGGTCACGTGATCGTGCATATGTGCTCCCATTGGTGCTATTGAAAGAGCGCCTTAGCGTAGGCGGGAAGGTGAGCAATGTTTTTACCGCCTGGCGCAATGTGCAGTTACATTACTTTCTTTCGTAATTCACGGCTGAGGCGAAGTTTGATGTTATTTCACAATCGGTCTGCATTGCATGAGTACGGAGACAAAACATAGCCTGTCTGGTTGACTAACTCGGGGTTCTACAAGGGTGAACAATGACTGTATGGAAAATATAATTTTTAAAATGTTACCTTGGCCCTACAATTTCGTACCGTTACAATTGTTCTGTGACGTCGTAACACTGCCCCCTCCTTAAGCCTGTCGTCCCGAACTGGCAAACAATCTCTAAAGTAATACTTAGCTAGGCAATCTAGGTGGACGACCTTGAACTTTCGCTGTCCTTCGTGTTGAATCCGATAAACAACATCGTTGATTCTTTTTTTCACAGTATAGGGTCCTTCCCAGTTAGTTTGCAACTTAGGTGAGCAACCACGACGACGCTTTGGGTTGAACAACCAGACCTGATCTCCTTCTTGGAAACCCACACTATTGCTGCAAATGTCATACCGAGTTTTCATTTTATCGCTGGCAATCTTCAGCGATCCTCTTATCAAGCGATTCATTTCTCCCAGTTGGTTTTCTAATTGGGAGGAATAGTTCTGTGGCTCTTGGGACTGAGTCTCAGGTGATCCAAACATTAAGTCTCCAGGAAGACGAATTCCCTCCCAAACACCAATTTTGCTGGAGTCATGCCGGTCGTGTCGTGTACTGATGATCTGTACGCCATGAGGAATAATGGTATACGTTGGTCCCAGTCTCTTTGGTTCTTGTCAACAACCTTCGAAAGATGCTGCTCAAGTGTCCTATTGAATCTCTCAACCATCCCGTCCGGCTGAGGATGCAGAGGTGTTGCCCTGGTCTTTCGAATTCCGAGTAGATGGCATAATTCTTTAACACATTCGAGACGAGCTGCGGGCACTGCCTGCAGTACCGTAGAGTCCCATAAAGACGAAGTGCGGGCATAGCTCGCAGTCGCTTATCTAACTGCGTAATAAACGTAATACGGCTCCTGCTCGCTGTTAGTCACAATGAAACGATAGCAGTATTAGTAGTTAACATTTTCAAATGTAGATGGCAGCAGCAATCAGAGTCTGAACACAACAGTAGCTTTTTTTGTATGTTGTACCCAACACACTGTACGTAACCAAGCCACATGGTCGGCGTGCGGAAAATGGCTTCCGCGAAAAACAGGGTAAGTTTAAAAATTAATATTTTATTTATTTTACAAGCTACTGACATAAAATTTGCACTAAATTAATGAGAATGCTTGGTTTTATAATATAATATAGATTTATATATTTAAATATTATATGGTTTAGAAGTATAAGCTTTTGAAAAAATGCAAAAAAGCCCAGTCTGTACGGTAAATGAATGCATTTTTCATATAGTCCTGAATGTGTTAAACACTCCTGATTCGAAATTTCTCCCTTGATCCCTATGGATTTCCATAGGGGCTCCATAACAGCAACATAAGTTGTGAACTAACTGCTTTGCCACAGTGGTAACCTCCTGATTTGGAATTGCATAGGCTTCCACCCACTAAGTAAAGTAGTCACCTACAACCGGTTTCCATCGTCAGTAACTGGGAATGGTCCAGCAATGTCTATGGCAATTCTCTCGAAAGGCAGTCCAACATTATATTGTCTCATTTTGTGACAGTACGAAAATCCTGATGTCGGATTTATGGTATGAGAGGTAGCAAATTATTGTATTTTATTGTTTTACACACACATACATGGGTAGGACTATTTCCCTTTGTAAAAAGACAACGACGCAGATTTCAGCAGAGCGAAACGATTCCAAGGTCAGAAGCGGTATAAGTGAAGACAGACTCTCGATATCCATTTTCATTGGTCCATAAGGTGGGACGTCATTAAAAATAAAAGATGACATAACAACAATGACATGACAACAGGGCGTGAGCCATATTGAAACAAAAGACAATGATGTGGATGCGCTAACACATACGCAAAAAATGTGCTTTGCATCACCTCAGTGAGCATCAGACCATCAAGGCGTCAACACGCTGTGAAAACCGCCAGCAGTTTTTGCCAGCGAAAGTGTTTTCTTTGTCAAATTATCAATGTGTTAACATGAAATAGTAACCATTAGACAGAAATAATTACATAACTATTCAAAATGTAAGCTAAAGTCAGTGTAACCAAGGAGACACATGGGACGTTCGGCCGAACACCTGCCTGACCATGATCGACATCTGAGGACAGCTTAAACTCTACAACGCATATCCAGGAAAGTTAAATTATATATTCCAGTCTTTCTTATCTAAATTGAGCTCAAAAAACCCAAAATTCAAATGTATGAGTAAATCGCTATTGGCAAAATGAGAGTGTGTGTCAGACCGTACCGGTACATTTAAGTAATATTTTTATGAGACGTTGGTTTGTGTCATTTTAGATGTAAGAAATTATCAATCTGAAAATAATAATTGCAATTTCTTTCAAAGTTACATTTATTATAAATTTCATAATGAAGTTAACACATGAATAATGGAAAATAACATAATAGTAATATAGCGGAACTTGTGGCTGCCATTTTGTTAATTTGAGTATAAGTATTCCATTTTGTTTTGTTGATTTTGATGTCGATCTTGAGTTCCATGTCATTAAAAAGCAACTATATATATAATACGCTGTTTGATTTAATTATTCCGAACAATCGTCCTGTCTCTGATGATCGCTTAATCGAATCCTGGGACCCTTACGTAAAATTATCGAATCATGAGGTTGGTACTACAAGATGGCCGCCGAATTAGTACGACACGATAAATATGGTACCGAAAGGTAAGATATCAAAACAAACAAAAATACAGAATTATTATTATTATAGAAAACAAGAGAGTGAAAGTTAACAAATGTCGACCCGAACTAGGGACTTATTTATGAGAGAGTTAACAAATGTCGCCCAGAACTAGGGACTTTATTATTTGTATAATGTTTGAAGGTTAACAAATGTCGCCCAGAACTAGGGATTATTATTTGTATTGTTTTTAAAGTTAACAAATGCCGCCCGAACTGGTGACTTGATATAAATAAAAGTTTTATTCAATAAGCCGGAGTCAGAGACGGAGGGTTGTCGGAAAAAAGGAAGTGATACATAAGATATACCTGGTACGTAGATAATAAGTTATACCATGATTATAGGTTATGTGGTGATATTAGATATATATAGAGCTAGTATAAATTGAAACAAAGATAGTTAAACAAGAATTTTTTTGATTTTTTGTGCTTGTTTCTCTTCTCAATATGGCAAACCGTAGTGAAATAAGCATTACTGAATCGCAAATTATGAGCGAAGGCGATCAATCAACACCAATCGTAAATAGAAAAACCGAAGAAAATGAGATTGTAAAGATTATGCAAACACTTTTTGAAATACAAAGTAATAAATTTGATGAGAAATTTAACGAATTGAAAGAACAAAATAGCGATTTGAAAAATGACATTAATGAAATTAAGAAACAAAATTGTAATATTGACAAAAGATTAAATGAGATACATACACGGTTAGACGGGATAGAGTTAGAAAATAAGAGGGGAGTAGACAAATTAGATATAAACAAAGACAAGGTAAGTAGGGGAGAAAATTATGACAAATAAATAAAAGTATGATATTAGAAAATGATTATGTAAACAGGGGTAGTGATAATGAGATTTTATGGGGAATAGAATATGATAATGATGGAATGATAGTGTGTTTTGAAGGGTTAAAGAGAGTGTGTAAAGAGAGTATAATTGTAAAAGAGTTGCAGGGGGTAAAATTTTCCCTTAATGATGGAGTGGGGGGTGAAGCCCATGTGTTTAGGAAGGACGAGAGTGCCTTCGATGTATATTTGGGAGACATATGGTCTACAAATAAAGTTGTCCTTGGTTTTTTTAGTGCACTTCACAGGTGGTGCAATAGTTGTGAATTAGTGTCCCCTGCAAATGTAGAAAGAGAGAATGTAGCGTGGTGTGGTAGAGAGAGATGTTTTAAAAGAGAGAGATATTGTGAGAGAAAGAGGGAGATAGAGATTTTTAAGATAAGTAGAGACTATGAAGAATTTATGGAAAGGTTAGGAGTAGAGATCATGTACAATAAAAATAAGAACTTACCTTGTAATGAAACTGAAGTAGTAGGAGATAAGGGAAATAATGATTTTATAAATTACCTAATTATGACTAATAATACAGGAGGTGACAGGACAATGACCAATAATGACAGATTAAATGAGTTTGAGGATAATGATGAACATTTGAATGGTATATGTATTTATGATGTTAGTATAAGAGAGTCAATATTAAGCAATGTATATAGATATAAGATAAGGTGTAAAGGTACTCCTTTCTTACCTTTTTAATTAATAATACACTCATCATAAAACAACACTTACCACTGCCAGAATTTCACTTCCCGTCATGGTCCCCGTAAAACTTGCTTTTAAACTGCCAAGGTCGCCAACATGTTTTTATTAGATATACATGTAAACTTTACACTCTTGCCCTTATAAAATCCCGCTATCTGACCACCCTTAAAACCCAGAAAATCCCAAATTTCATTAGACGAGTTGTCAACACAGAAAACTAGGAAATGGTTTACGGCGAAATAACTACACTAACACATGTTTATAGAAGAATGAACCTTTTAATTACTCTTTTTATTATTTTAATTAAATACTCTATCATTGATTATTACGTTTTCTTTATATTTAAAATATTTACTAATTTTAGTCCAATAATTTTGTATAGACTACTACTACTACTACATCTTTCTAGTTGAGCCAGTACTTTTAATAACCCATACACACACTCACTCAATTTACCTTTCTTTTTAAAACTTCCTATTTAATTAATGAGCTCTTTATTAATTATAATGTTTTGGCTAAATGAAACTGTCTTTACACTTGTTACCTATTTGCGTAATATCCAAATGTTGTACACGATATTGTCCGGAACGGTTTTCACTAGTCACTCTCCACTCCAAACACAGTTTATTATTACCTTACGTCATTTTATATTACTTGGTAGGCCTACTTTTGTATTTTTTGGCCTACCAAGAACTCGTCCGAGGCTACCGTTTTTGTTCTGGTAACTGTCTGCTGATTGTCTGGCCGCTCAGCCGTGCGTTGCAATGGAACTGGCCGCACGTTATTATTTGTACACTTTTAATACTTTTGAATGTTTACACACTTTCTTAGATAGGCCGGATTTATTTTAACGGCCTATCTTGTAAACCCGAGACCACTGTTTTTTAATTAACAAACTTTACTGTCTGATACTGCTTACTACTGTTCACTCTCTAATGACACACTGCAGACTGGAGACTGTGTCACAAGGCTGCTGCTGGCGGTTACGCAATGCGTCTGGCAATTGTTTTGGCTAACAATGTGCATTGCTGTACTGGAGGCTCCTTACAGGTGCAGTTAACTATTGAATTACTGAATTAAATACTGATTTATATAAAATAAAATTCCCATTTCTGTACCGTTACAATACCCCCCCAATAAGAGATTGAAGGCCGGAGCGTTCAAACTCTTATTGCCTAAACCTAAGAGGATTAGTGAGGATATGGCGCCGCAACCCCCCTGAACACTCTACTAAATCATGGGTTCTTACCCCCCTAGTCTGGCGACTGCGACAGCACCCATCCGATCTTACTGGACTTCTCTGTTCGAGATCCCAACACCGAAAAATCGAACAGATACCCGACCCAGTATCGCCCGACTTTAGAACACTTGATTAAAAAATTGACAAGCGGCCTTCCATCACTCCATATCCCACAACTGATTTAATTCCTCTTAGCCGTACTGGTTCATTGACAACGTACTGGCTCATTTTATATTATAGACCCTAAAAAATAGTGTTAATGAAACAATATAGGTTTACAGTAGTACACAGATTCCAGTTAAATTGAATAATATTCCCCATACAATATTGCCCAGCCAGAATGACACATTAATTATACAGGATTACATTAACTCACAGTAATAGTACCTAAAATACAAATTATGTCCTTACTTGACTACTATATTTATATAGGCTAAACAAAATTTTTTTTTTTTTCTACTACCCCCCTTTTAATCCCTTAACCCCTGATACCCGTTACATATTAATGTGTTCTGCGCTAGGCTTCTTGGCCTTTTCCAGCCTCATCCTAGCCGTAAACCACATCTCCCTCGTGACCTGTAACTGGGTCACCGCCCATCCACACTCACTATTACCCCCCCCTAGACTGTAGCGTCTAGTTGCTTTCACAAGGACTGATGCGGAAGGGGTGGACATTTTTTTCTTTTATTCCACCCCCATCCTTGCTTCGGCGTTACAATAAAATTCGGTATTACACCTACTATTTTCTATTTATACACCCCTAATGGACTACCACCCCTATCTGGGTGAAAATAGCCCTGTTCCAAAATTTGGTAGATTCCCACAAAAAATAACCCCCCTACTAAGTCTAACAAACCACCGGGTTGACAAAATAAAACAAACCACAAGCCGGTTATAACAAGTAAAATTTATGATTTGTCACAATTAACTGCTTTCACGGTCATGATCCGGTGAGGTCATGACCGCACTTAGGTGGAGAATCTACGGTTAAACGTAAAATTTAGATTGACATTAATAAAAGTTATATGGACAGTAATATACACCTCTAAGTTTCCCAAACATTTTTAATAGAATTCACGCAACATTTCCTTCAGGTTCCAATTTTAAATGAATACTTTAATCATTATGTTTTTTATCAATTATTTATTTTACCATTACAATCAAAATTCAAATCAAACTGGATTTAAAGTCATTATTAAAAATTATCTTTTTAATTTATTTAATTACCAATTTAATACCAAAAAGTTGCTTTTTGTTTAATTAACAGTTTCAAAATTAACTACATTTGATCAAAATGATTTTACATTAACAACATCCTATCACACAAACATTAAGTCATTTCCTTACCTTATAAAAATTAGCTTCATTCCAACACATCTTAATTTCTTTTATTACATAATAGGATTTTCTACTGGCAATGAGTCAGCAGACTACAACATTTTGTTATTGTCACCAAGTATGTCTGTAGACATTAGTCACAACATACAACTACAACACACCTGTTTACATAAACACTTGTGTGCCAGACTTGTTTTCATAAACACAGTTATAAACACTCAACATTCTGCTTACCTCACCTTTAACAGCTGTACTGCACTTTTCAATTTTTATAAATCTTATAGTTCACATATTTAACAAAGTCTATTTATTACAGTTCAAACCAAATATAATTTTAATTTGCCTTTCAATTACTTTAATAGCATTTTACTAAAAACATTTTAACTTTAGTTATATTATTTAAAACACTTTGGATATAGATACACAACACAAAATAGGCTTCATGAGTACCTGTTATTATTTTAATGGAATAAAGTATTATTATTTATTATTATACCTTCCCCTCTCATTGCAAACATAGGTTATACATAAGCTATAATATACATTGCAACAGAATACTATTAACACAATACATTTAACATTAACACATTTATTTATTTACAAATTTTCGTCATATCCAATTATTATTTGCCGTGCTTCAATATCTAATTCAGCCAGGTCATTACCATATATTAAAGTATTTAAAATGTCCATACACTGCTTTCAACCTCCATCATCGTATAATAGTCTTATTTTTGTATAATATTTGTCAATTTTATTTGCATTCATCATATAGCTATTTTCTGTGTAATGGCCATAAAATTTTACTTTTTCCATTATACCAAAATAATAATCTATAGGGTTAACCCCCAAAATTATCTTATCATAAATCAAGTCGACATCAGTATTTTTTATAAAGTCTCCGTAAGTATTTTTTCTCAACATCAAGTCAGTTACTTTATCATTTATAACAGTTTTATTCAAATATTCCTCTCTCTCTCTGTTTCATAATGCAATTCCCTTTCTTCATCTCTCTCAATATCTAACACCTGCACCAACATTTCATAACCTCTATTAATCTCAAATATTTTTATTTCTCTCTCTCTTTCATTACAACACCTCTCATAACCATACTGAACTCTCCCATTCCATGCAAAGGGCACCATTAAATATTTATTATCTCTACTGGCTTTACCAGTTAAATCACAAAAAATACAGGGACCAACTGAAGACACCTTGTCTTCTATACAAATACCGGAGGAAACTCTGTCCTCATTAAACACCTGTGAAAACTCTGTTTCACCATAAACTTGGGGAACATCTGCCCTTTGCCCATTCAACCTCTCTACACACACACTTATAACCTCATCAACACTTTCTTTGCTCACAACCTTACAATCTAACACCACGTTTTTAATTTCACCACCGTTACTTACCGTATCATTCTTAGATACCCCATTTTCAACTATATAATCATTATTCTTATTTAATGTTATTTCATCATTATAATTACTTGTATTACTACCACTTACCTTGTCTCCTATTTCTTTGTTATTTATATTCTCATCGGCGTATAACTTACCACCATAATCGCAGTTTTCTGTCACCCCTACACTCTCATGTGTATTGACACCATTTTCGTCTGTTATTTTATTTCCATTTACACTATTTTTACTTACCTCATTCTCTGTTATTTGATTGTCTTTTTCGCTTAATTGGTCTGTCTCTTCACCATTTATCCCCATTTTAATCTCATAATTATCATTATTCAATATTTTATTATCTAACGCTACCCCTTCCCTTACCTCGTTACTTTGTTTCCTAGTATCATCACTATTTTCATTCAAAAAAGCGTATAATCCCGTTTTTTGATCTCTCATTTGTCTTAGCTCATTATTTAATTTACGCCAATCATCCTCAGTCATTCTTTCTATACATCTTCTGAACTCGTCCATAAACTCCGTATCATTCCATAACTCCCCTGATCCACTTACTTTATTTTCACGTGCCTCGGCCATGTTCAAAAATGTTATTTCTAATATACCCTTTATATATAAAAAAACCACTATTATCCTATAAAATCAAAACACCTAACACAATCATTGTCAACAGGACAAGTAAACACAATAACCCTTTATCAAAACATAACCTTTTATAACGTAAATATATATATACGATTATTTCTACAAATACGCCGTTACCAAATCCTACTTTCTGTGCTTTAAAACAGGTCTAGCTCCTATAATATTTATACAAACATCCTGGCAGGGTCGCCACTTGTAAAGGCACTCCTTTCTTACCTTTTTAATTAATAATACACTCATCATAAAACAACACTTACCACTGCCAGAATTTCACTTCCCGTCATGGTCCCCGTAAAACTTGCTTTTAAACTGCCAAGGTCGCCAACATGTTTTTATTAGATATACATGTAAACTTTACACTCTTGCCCTTATAAAATCCCGCTATCTGACCACCCTTAAAACCCAGAAAATCCCAAATTTCATTAGACGAGTTGTCAACACAGAAAACTAGGAAATGGTTTACGGCGAAATAACTACACTAACACATGTTTATAGAAGAATGAACCTTTTAATTACTCTTTTTATTATTTTAATTAAATACTCTATCATTGATTATTACGTTTTCTTTATATTTAAAATATTTACTAATTTTAGTCCAATAATTTTGTATAGACTACTACTACTACTACATCTTTCTAGTTGAGCCAGTACTTTTAATAACCCATACACACACTCACTCAATTTACCTTTCTTTTTAAAACTTCCTATTTAATTAATGAGCTCTTTATTAATTATAATGTTTTGGCTAAATGAAACTGTCTTTACACTTGTTACCTATTTGCGTAATATCCAAATGTTGTACACGATATTGTCCGGAACGGTTTTCACTAGTCACTCTCCACTCCAAACAGTTTATTATTACCTTACGTCATTTTATATTACTTGGTAGGCCCTTTTGTATTTTTTGGCCTACCAAGAACTCGTCCGAGGCTACCGTTTTTGTTCTGGTAACTGTCTGCTGATTGTCTGGCCGCTCAGCCGTGCGTTGCAATGGAACTGGCCGCACGTTATTATTTGTACACTTTTAATACTTTTGAATGTTTACACACTTTCTTAGATAGGCCGGATTTATTTTAACGGCCTATCTTGTAAACCCGAGACCACTGTTTTTTAATTAACAAACTTTACTGTCTGATACTGCTTACTACTGTTCACTCTCTAATGACACACTGCAGACTGGAGACTGTGTCACAAGGCTGCTGCTGGCGGTTACGCAATGCGTCTGGCAATTGTTTTGGCTAACAATGTGCATTGCTGTACTGGAGGCTCCTTACAGGTGCAGTTAACTATTGAATTACTGAATTAAATACTGATTTATATAAAATAAAATTCCCATTTCTGTACCGTTACAAAGGTTATTGTTTGACGATGGAGGGTAGATATTTTATTGTGTTTATGGACATTTAAATATGTGGACAGTGTTTTTCAAGATGTACTGCTTTCTGACTGATTTTTGATAAATGATAATTTGGATTGTATATTTTTTGTGTGTATTAATGTCAATGTATTTGTGTATTTTTGCTGTTGTGTATTTTATGTATTTTTTGTGTAAACCATGTACTGTAGAAAAGTTTGATAATGATGTTAAATAATTATGAGATTTAGATTCCAATGGTTAATAAATGATTACGCATATGATATATTTGGATATTGAGTTGTTTTAGGATTGTAAGGTAAGTGATGAATTTTCTAGTGATATATTAATGTAAAATGTTAACAAGAGATAGAGTTTGGGTAATAATTATAAATAAGGGCATTGGAGTTAGTTAAATAGAGTTCATGGGAGTTAGTGAAAATAAGAATGTTGAGATACTGATAATATATAAAGAGGGTGTTAGATATTTTAGGGACACAGTAGTTAGTGATTATATGTAGAGAGGTGAGTAATGTGAATGGTAATTATATTTGTTGATAATGATATTTTGTAGTAAGGGTCCGGTGTAAGGAGTGATCGGCATGCTAGGTGGCAAGAGACCAACGTGCAGCATTGTGGCAGGCGGAGCAATTTTGTGTTAGAGTGTTTGCCGATATTTGGTGGAGGGCAAATGGTTAGGGATGGATATGGCCAGGTACGGAACACACATCCTAGTACAAAAGACGAGCGGTGCTAGAGGATTTAAATGGGATTAGTGAAGGGGGTTATTATTGAGATATTGGTGTCATAATATGTTAATGGTTAGAAGCGGTTGTTAGTAGAAAAAAGGGGGTAGTAAGGTTAGATAGACAAATGCCAAAATAAGATGGAGAATAGTGAATAACAGAGAGTCACCCAAACTAATAAGGATAAAAGGGTTAGAAAAGGAAAATTCATAATAGAAAGGTGATGTAACTGAAAGGTAAATGATAAATTTGAAAATTTTTTTTTGTATAGAATCTGATATAAATGAATGTTAAATAATAAAAGTTAATAGAGAGTTGAAGTGGTAATGTTATAAAGTTTTGGTACAAGTTGAGTAAATATGAATTATGTAATGTAAATATAACAATGTTAATGTTTGATGTACAATGTTTTATTATGTTTTTTATGTTGATGGTACAATAGTGTGTGTGGCCAGGAGGTTGCTGCAGGGGTAGCAACGATAACAAATATTAAGTGTTAAGGAAATAATAGTGATATTGGTGTTATCAAGTATATAATGATGATTCTGTTGTAAAGAAAGATAAGTGTAATGAAAGTGGAGTAAAAAAAATATAAAGAGTTTTGAAGGTGTTTGCCATAATAGGTATATGTTTCAATATTGTATGAAGTAGAATAGTAGAGTTAGTGGTTGTTGCTTAGAAAATTGGAATTTGTTTTATGCTTAGGATAAGAATATATTTTGATGTGGTAAAGAGAATGAATATAATCGACTGGAGTCAGAAAGTTTTGCTAAATGCAGGGGTGTTAAAAGGAGAAGGGGATCTTCTATCCTAAATCTTGCTATTTTGTTTGAGAATTGTAAGTTAAATAAGCCAACGTCTCAAAACACAAACCAATGCATCTAAGGGGAGACATATCAGTTGTGGATATGTAGATAGATAAGGCCACTATTTTAAAATTTGGTATTGCATGTTTCAGAGTTTGATGGTGTTGTGACCGCGGTCCTGAGCTGGCCGGTGCGTCAGAACAGGAGCGTTAAGTGCCTAATGGCCTTATGGTGTTGGGATCTCTCCTGAGAAGTCCAGTAAGGTCAGATGGTACGATCATCATCATTGGACCAAGGGTAAGTGAGTAAAATTTCTTTTATATTAACATTAAGGGGGTTATGGCGCCATATCTGAACTGATCCTTTTAGAAAAGTGTGAATGAGTCAATGAAAGTTTTTATGTTTCGACATAAAACCTTTCATTGAGGGGGTTTTGTGACAGTACGAAAATCCTGATGTCGGATTTATGGTATGAGTGGTAGCAAATTATTGTATTTTATTGTTTTACACACACATACATGGGTAGGACTATTTCCCTTTGTAAAAAGACGACGCAGATTTCAGCAGAGCGAAACGATTCCAAGGTCAGAAGCGGTATAAGTGAAGACAGACTCTCAATATCCATTTTCATTGGTCCATAAGGTGGGACGTCATTAAAAATAAAAGATGACATAACAACAATGACATGACAACAGGGCGTGAGCCATATTGAAACAAAAGACAATGACGTGGATGCGCTAACACGTACGCAAAAAATGTGCTTTGCATCACCCCAGTCAGCATCAGACCATCAAGGCGTCAACACGCTGTGAAAATCGCCGGCAGTTTTTGCCAGCGAAAGTGTTTTCTTTGTCAAATTATCAATGTGTTAACATGAAATAGTAACCATTAGACAGAAATAATTACATAACTATTCAAAATGTAAGCTAGTCAGTGTAACCAAGAAGACACATGGGACGTTCGGCCGAACACCTGCCTGACCATGATCGACATCTGAGGACAGCTTAAACTCTACAACGCATATCCAGGAAAGTTAAATTATATATTCCAGTCTTTCTTATCTAAATTGAGCTCAAAAAAAAACAAAATTCAAATGTATGAGTAAATCGCTATTGGCGAAATGAGAGTGTGTGAGTGTGTGTCAGACCGTACCGTTACATTTAAGTAATATTTTTATGAGACGTTGGTTTGTGTCATTTTAGATGTAAGAAATTATCAATCTGAAAATAATAATTGCAATTTCTTTCAAAGTTACATTTATTATAAATTTCATAATGAAGTTAACACATGAATAATGGAAAATAACATAATAGTAATATAGCGGAACTTGTGGCCGCCATTTTGTTAATTTGAGTATAAGTATTCCATTTTGTTTTGTTGATTTTGATGTCGATCTTGATTTCCATGTCATTAAAAAGCAACTATATATATAATACGCTGTTTGATTTAATTATTCCGAACAATCGTCCTGTCTCTGATGATCGCTTAATCGAATCCTGGGACCCTTAATGTAAAATTATCGAATCATGAGGTTGGTACTACAAGATGGCCGCCGAATTAGTGGCCGAATTATTTATCATATCGACATATACGATAAATATGGTACCGAAAGGTAAGATATCAAAACAAACAAAAATACAGAATTATTATTATTATAGAAAACAAGAGAATGAAAGTTAACAAATGTCGACCCGAACTAGGGACTTATTTATGAGAGAGTTAACAAATGTCGCCCAGAACTAGGGACTTTATTATTTGTATAATGTTTGAAGGTTAACAAATGTCGCCCAGAACTAGGGACTTATTATTTGTAATGTTTGAAGGTTAACAATTTTTCCCCTGCTTCTGGTTTATGGGCCATTGCTTGCAGCACATATTTCACACGTCCGAACCCATTCCTCTACGTCGTGGCGAAGATAACGCCAATAGAATCGCTTCCGTATTTTGTCAAGGGTTTTGTTAACGCCAAGATGGCCTCCAGATGTTCCATCATGCATCTCCTTCAAAACAGACCGCACTTTACTTCGGGGAACTATCAACTGCATGATCACGTCTCGTCCATCTGCACTTTCCCAAGCCCTTTTCAGCAGTCCGGTTTCTAAGGTGAGAGATTCCCATTGTGCCCATTAGCCCTTCAACACTTCGGAACCATGGCAGATATCTTGCCAATCCGGGCGGCAACCTTGCTCTTTTGCTGTCAAGATCGGTCCAGTGTTCATCAGTCATCTGTTCTTGTCGACAGTCTTGTGTTGTCCAGCCGTCAGCCAGGAAATCTACAGTGATGGCTTGAACATGTTCGCTTGAGTTTTGTTCTTCCTTTCTGTGGCAATGTCGGCAGTCTTCCGGGCACGGTCTTCATGATAAGCCAGCTGCATTACCATGCAGGCGCCCCCCGTCGATGTTGTACCTTGAAGTTGTACTCTTGCAGACATTCAAGCCACCTTGCCAACTGTCCTTCCGGATTTTTAAATCTTAAGAGTATGTAAGCACGGCATGGTCGGTATGTAGTGAAAACTCTCTTCCATAGAGGTATTTATGGAAGTGCTCCAAAGCTCTGACAATTGCCAACAACTCTCTCCTTGTAACACAATAATTTCTCTCTGGTTTAGAAAGCGTCTTACTGTAATACGCTATTACTCGTTCTTCACCATTCTGCACTTGAAACAAAACTGCTCCTAGACCAGTATTGCTTGTGTCTGTGTCTACGATGTACTTCCGTTCGGAAGCTGGAAAAGCGAGAATTGGCTGCGAACATAACACAATCTTCAAACTCCTAAATGCTTGGTCACACTCTCTCGACCACTGGAAGTTTCATTTATTTTCTATTAGCTCGTGTAGTGGTTTAGCAATATTAGCGAAGCCTTTCACAAAACGTCTGTAATATGAGCATAACCCTAGGAAACTCGAAACTTCATGTCTACTCTTCGGCACTGACCAGTCTCGTACGGTGTCCCTTTATTAGGATCCATGCGAACAGCCGATGCCGAAACCAGATGGCCCAGATACTGCACTTCCTTCTGAAATAGAAACACTTGGGCTCAGCTTCAGTTGGGCACTGTGAATTCTAGTTAGAACATCCTTAAGGTTTTCCAAATGGTCTTTGAAAGTCTTCCCGATGACTATGACATTGTCTAAATAAACAAGGCAAGTTTTCCATGTCAGGCCTCGTAGTACCAGGTCCATCAATCTTTCAAATGTTGCCGGTGCATTACAGAGTCCAAATAGCGTGACATTAAATTGGAATAAGCCACTTGGGGTCGAGAAAGCGGTCTTTTCCTTGTTTTCTTGATGAAGACCCACTTGCCAATATCCACTCTTTTCCAATGTGGAAAACCACTGTGCTCCGGACAACGTGTCGAATGTATCGTCAACGCGAGGTAATGGATAGCAGTCTTTCTTCGCTACCAGCACTACAGGAGAAGACCAAGCACTTGACGAAGGTTCGATTACTCCCTCTGTCAACATGTCCTGTACTAACTGAGACATTTCCTCTTGTTTAGATAATGGAGGCCTTCGAGGAGGTTGGCATATCGGTGTTGTGTCCCCGCTATTGATGTGATGTTGCACAAGAGAGGTTCTTCCCAGTGACTGTCCCCGAACTGCAAAACAATATTTGAATTCATGTAAAAACTGTCTTGAGTTCTTTTACCTCACCACTTGAGAGGTTGATAGAAGATATGTTTAATAATTGTTGCAGTTCCTCTGGTAATTTGGAATTATCCGAAGCACTGGATCTTCGTTGCGTCATTTCGGCTACCCAGGCACAGGAGTCAGTTTGCCTAGGAGCGTATTGCTTTGTAAAGTGATAGCTTGATCCAAAATATTCGCCACTCTAATAAGTACATTTCCGGTTTTGTCAGGTTTTATTAAACTTCTGGCAATTAGTATGCCCGGTGTGCTGACTACCTGGGGTTTGAATTTAGAGCACTGGTTGCCCCTAGTATCTACCTCGGTTCTAACCATGATGATCTTTTCGGAGTTTGGCATAACAGTTACGGCCACGTGGTTTATGACGTCCATCGATTTTTCTGCTGTCGTCATTGTTGATAGCATTACCTCTTCGCCTCCGATTCTCAAGACATTGTTTTTGAAGTCGACTATAAATCCGTATGTGTTCATAACGTCCATACCAAGAATTGCTTCATCCACAATGTCTGCAACAAGTACTTGATGATTAAACTCAAATCGACCGAGGCGTAGATGTATCTCCACTTTTCCATACACTTTTACAGGCCGTCCAGTAGCTGTTCGCAAGCTGCAAGAACACCAGATTGGCTTGAGAGCTTTCACCATGTCGGGGCGCACAATAGAAACTGTTGCGCCTGTGTCAACTGTAATCGAGGTTGGCCTTTCTTGAACAAATCCGGTAACTACCAAGCTCCCGCTGTTTTTCTGAAGTGTAGAAATTGCGTATTGTCTAGGGGCTTCGTTCCTCCAGTTAGTCAGCACACGCCCCGTTGTACCGACTATTGCTCATTTCCCTGCTGCTGAATTCTAATCTGACAATCTCGTTGTAGATGTCCAGGTTTCCCACATCTATAACACTTCAGTATTCCATCCTTTCTTATTTTAATCTGTGGCGCCAACCGTCGAGTCTCTGTTCCTTGTTCTTCTTCCTCTTTGTCTGTGCCGTCGCGATCTTTTAGCACGCACTTTATGACTTGTCCAACCAGACGCTGATTTGGCAGCCTCAAATTGCAAAGCCTGTACCAGGGCATCCACACTGTTCTGGTGTCTTGCCATTCATAACACTTGCTGTAGTTTGTTATCTCAGACACCGGCAGTAAATGTCTGCATCGCAAAACTCATTCGAAAATCTGGCGCTTCAGGATAGGCCAGTCTAATTAGTCTGTCGATACTTGCTTGAAACTCTTGAAGACTCTCCCCAGCATGCTGTCGCCTTGTTCGCAACTGGGTGCAGTACACATCTCGCAAATGGTTATCACCATACTGTAATTCCAGAGCTTTTATCAATTCGGCCTAGATGTTTTGGCTGTCAGGTGGCACTTTCTGTAGTAGTTCTGCCGCGGGTCCTTTTAATGAGAGAACGAGTGAAACTGCCTTGTCTTTCTCCGTCCAATTATTTGCGCATGCAGCAGCTTCGAATTGGCCCAGTGCGTGCTTCCATCAAAGGTTCAAAGGTTGGGGCCTTGACATGAACTGTCCCAACCGCAGGCGAGGTGACCTTCTCTATTGACTTATTTTCTGTGTCTTTCTCCGTCTTTATCATTGGTATAGTCTGTTCACAAAGTTGTTTTGGTTGTAACTTCAGGAACTGCTCTCTTATGTTTGCCATTGAGATTTCTACTGCAGATATTTTATTTGACATGGTTTCTTCTATGTCAGATATTTTTGTGGACATCGATTCTTCAACACTCGAGACAGATTTCTTTACTTCAGCTATGTTTAATGTCATTGATTCTTGTACCTCCGATATTTTAGTAACTTGCTTATTAATCTCACCTCGTAGGAGACCCAACTCTGCAGCGGTTTGTTCTTGTGTCTGCTTTTGCTGCTGTATTAATTCCTTGATGTCTTCTGTTTCATGTTTACATTGTTCCTCTGTTTCTTCCTTTTCTTGTCTTCGTTCTTCTTTTTGTCTTTCTTCTGTTTCTAGCATTAGTGCTTTCTGAAGTTCCTCAGCCTTTTCTCTGTCCTGCCTGCGTTTTTCATCCTGTCGTTTTTCTGCTTCTTCCGCCTCCTGTCTGCATCTTTCCTCTGCTTCCAGCAGGAGGGTTTTCTGTCTCTCTTCCGCTTTCTCTGCATCCTGTCGTCATTGTTCCTCTGTCTGCAACAACAGCACCTGGAAATTTTCAATCATCTGACTGGCATCCATTGTTTTCCAATTAATTATGAATTACACTCGTCTTGTACAAAATGTCCACTGTTAACCGTTTTATCCCAGTTCTGACACCACTGTTACAGCGGTCTACTCGATCGTCGTAGGTACAGTGGAAAACAAATTACAAGACACCAGTTAAGTCACTAAGCACTCCTTTAATTTTTACAGTTAAGGGGATTCACCAATGAAAATTGAAAAATCTTTGTTTATGAACATATTACAAAAAACTTTTTTTATAGGTTAGTATTGACCTATATAAAAGTATTATGGGGAATTTTTTTTTTACCATTTATGTACATAATTTTTTTTTTTTTTTTTTTTGAATTTGATATAACTCAAAAAGTAAATGACCAATTTTTATGTTTTTGGTGTCAAATTGAAGGTAACATTAAGCTCTAAAAACTCCGGCATTTTCGTTACGATTAGTATCTTAGAACCCTGGAAAAAATTAAAAGAAAAAGTTTTTAAAACAATTTTTATTTTTACATAATATTTTTTTTCTTAAAAAGTATTGTACATATCACATTTAAAATGCCAGAGAATCTTCTAAATATACGTTAGATGCACCAAAAAAAATTTTCAGCTTGCTATCTTCACTTGTTTTTCAGGAATATCAGTTTTTCTCTCTGAAAACACAGAAAAAATTATTTTTGGGAAATCGCGTTTAAAGTTCAGTTCAGTATAAACACAAGTTAAAAAACTCATTTAGGTGGGAAAGTAGGCTATACTTATTCCTGTTTACAAGTACAAGTTCAACAGGTAATCAAAACAAAAAGTGAGCCTACTAAAGTAAAGAACAGCGTTACCTTTAAAACTCTCCAGCTCCGTAAGAGACACCTTCTCTCTGTATTCTTCTTTCTTCTTCTTTTTGAATTGCCAATCTCTTCTTTCTTTTAAACTCCTGGTACTTCATTATTTTCCTTTTTTTAGCAGTTTGCAGCCTGACAGCATCGAATCGCTTCGCTATAGTTGAAGTATTCAAGCCAGGACTAACTACAAGCCCGCATTCTCGCTGAGTTTCAGAAACCGTTTTCAAGTAGCCGTTATTGTAAATGCAAATAGCTTCACTGACTCTCATCATCAGAGTACTTTTACAAACAAATATGGTTTTTGGACATTTTGACCAAAGCACGCCGTGCAACGCCTCATTAGCGTTTTGGGTTTTGCCGTCAACGCATCGTGACAGTAAAGCAGTTGACCCAAGTCGTTGGTATATCGGCAGAACTTTAGCAACTACATCTTCTCTAAGAGGAGTTTTTATGAACTCTTGGTGTGAGGGAGGTGGCTGGTTTTTAGCTAAAGCTTTCTAGAAAAAACACCATGACTCCTCCCCTGTCGGGCATTTACCATGCTGCGGGCTTACATCTGTAGATTTACAATGTGAAAGCGTTGCAAAAACAGCTTGTTTCATCTTATCTACATCTCGAATGTTACTTTGAATGGCATTTGTGTAGTAGGCTGTTAGTTTATTTATGGTGCTGTCTTTTAGGCCACCACTACGCTTTCCGGCTAAGGGAAGGCTATATGGAGTGTTCTCTTTATCTTGGTTTGCCTGAGTTTTTCTTTTTCCATCTGTCGGGCTTTAGAATCATCTTTCACTAATTTTCTAAGAGCTGTACCTAGTCTCTTGGATACATGATTGATGCACTCAATTTTTTCAATTTGTTTGTCGTCATATAAATTTAAAGAGTGCAGGTGGGATAATGTTTTGCTGCCCCCATCTGAAATCAAATTTGTGTAGCGAAAGCCATAATCTAGAGACCGAGACCAAATTTTCTCTGTTGCAATAGTCTCCATCATAGGGGATGATCTATCGTAATTGCACTCACAATTTGGCTTGTGGGTTACCTTCCAAGCTTCTAATTCCTCAGGCTTGTCTTTTAGTTTGTCTTTCATAATCTCACAAGTCCGACAATATTTAGACAAAACTTCAAAATCTATTGTGAGACCAGTTGTCATTTCAATGCAGCAGCCAACTCCATATTTAGATGTAAACCCCCTTTTATGCCAACTGCCGTCATAACTCACTGTCAAATCTAAGGGCTTTGCTTCATCAACATCTTCTAAAATCATCTGAGACTTGCGAACCTCGGAACGAGTTTCTTCAAGGTTTCGCTGAACATTTATCTTTGATGCAGCTATTAGCGCTTTTCTATGAAAATTATAAGCATTTATCCTCATTGCGTTCATGTTCAATTGCATGCTGAAAACCTCCAAGGCTCTGTGACCTTTCCCCATTGCAGAAAAAGCATACACCATTCTGCGGTTTATGTCATACGGTGGTCGCGTAGAATCGTTCTTTTTAATACGTCCCGATGTTTCAAAAATCTGGTAATCGCATTCATTGCATGATATTGTAAAAATATTAGCGTAGCCTTTCACAGTTGGTTCTTTCATTTTGATACTGTTTTTTGAGAGACATTCTGGGCATGGGAACAGACCAACAAAATTACTAAGTTGGTTGACATCAACTAAAATCTATTTTGTGGCATTTTCGTCTACAAATATTTCATTATTATAGCTACTATACAATGCAAACCCAGTTTTTTTGTCAACTGGTTCATCTTGTTCAATGGCATTAGTATCTGAATCACTTTGCAGTACTGGTGATGGTGACCTAACCTCACTATTTACAACAAGGCCTAGGCCTACCTCTGGACTGTCAGTAGTTTTCCACCGTTTCCAGGCTCTGTCGCTGTTTCGTTTCGATAAAAGTACTTTAGCTTTTGTTTTTCTTCCCATTTCAAATGAAATGTTATGCAAACAACACTAAAACTATGAGAAACAATCACTGAAATAAACCAAAACAAACTATGACCACAAGCAAAACAACAAACAAACATAACAAGGCAAAAACCGTTTGGCGCCAATCTGGTTACAACAATCAGCTGTGAACAGATACAATAAAGCAGCTGACCATAGAGCAAGGATTGCAATTACTGTACGTACAGTACATGTTGAAATGTTTATCTTTATAAATCAAACAGAAATATCAACCAGCTAACGGTTTCTATTCTTTTTTATTACAGAAATCTCTTGTGCGGTGCGAATATTGGCAATCAAGGTGCTGTGACACGATACACAAAAATAAGTTTTTCTACGTGATATAGGTAGCCAAAAATGTTGAAATTGTGTTTTTTATGTTTAGAAATATATAAGGAACAAAAATAAACAAATAAACAAATTTTGAAAAAAATTAGGTTTTTAGCCAATTTTCATTGGTGAATCCCCTTAAACAGTTCGTAATTAACAACACAGTCTCTACAACAAATCCAATGAAAATTGTTCACACGCAATAAAATGTCCACTAAAATTAAACACAATTGTATTACAATTATACCGTCCGATTATAAAACACCACTCTTAACTAATAACCACTTGAACGCTCACAGTAATATCGCTACTATAACTCTCGAACCGCACTGTCAGTATATCACACTAATACTGAACTGAACCTCTTTGAGTACTAGTATTGGTACCGTCCCAAATTACTAGATTATTCCATAATGCGCGATAGCGCCAGTATAGTTACGATGTAATTTCTTGCGGCCTTGACACAGTCCGTGCGCCCGAACGAAGTCTGGCACAGTCTAGAAAATGCGTCAACAAGCACGTACGCCACACACGTTACATTCCGGATCACTCTGGAACATTCGATAAACACGTAGTTCTGTGACGTAACAATATGAAGTGTAATTATCACAACTGCAGTTTTTTTACAGTGTACCTTGCTTAAACAAAGAGAACACATCCTCATGTTATGGCTTTTCAAAATGAAGCAATCAGTTTTGTTGATTTTTCCTGCCATTCACAATACAAATACTGAACAATATGCAGGTAGAAATAATCGGTGAGGAGCAAGACATTTTGTTTATGTACTCTGTTTAATAAAATCAAAATCTATTGTCTTTAAAACTTAGTTATATCCTTTGTAAGCATTTTTTATAAAAGCAGTTTTAGACTTCTATTCATGATGTATGTGTTTACGTTTTTTGTACATCAGAATATTGTTTTAATATAATTGTGTTCCTTATTTTTACATTGGTAAATTATATACAGCCTTTTAGATTCAAACCAGCAGCCACACGTAATATACAATGACAGGTTGTGAAAGGTAAAACATGAATGATAAAATTATCTTGTGTGTATTTATAGATTTAAAAATGACAGTGATAAAATGCAACACAGAGACTGTACGTAATAATTGTTTTGAATTAGAAATAAGTATGGAAGTTAATTGAGGAATAACTTAACACTGACAATTGTATGATATTCTCTTTGTTTATTTTTGCAATATACACGTGCACATGGAGCGCTGCATTCTCCCAACATCAGCATTTACAATGAAATCATAATTAAGTTAAACGTGTTTTAATTTAAACTTAATATTAAGCTGGCCTCCTCCTCCTCCTCCTCCCCCGGCATTAGGTCATAGACCTGTTGCGCCCTCCAGGCATGATAGAACTCACACCCCACCCCAGCCAGAGAGATATTAGCCAACCTTTTAACTCGCACCTGGAGAGGCAAGTTGTGCAGTGGGGGTGGGGAAAGAGTGTTGTTTATGTGGGTAGTATATATTGTGTGCCCTTGTTACTTATCTGGCCCGGGTATGCCAGAGAAGACACGTATTATTTGTCCGCGTACGTGCGGGTGGACGAACAAATCTGGCCGTGACCTTGACTCAATCTCACCACATCGGCAGCACAGCAACGCTCTGATTATGAGTCAGAGACGCTACCACTATGCTGGCTCACCCACATATTAAACTGGTTTAACTTAAAATTAGTTTAATCGTACGTTTAAAAAAAATGGTACTTAATATATAATTCACCCAGATTTCACTTACCGTTCAGGAAAAACAGTAATTCGTTTAGATAATACGTTGTGCTAACACTAAGCAATAAAATATAATATAAAACTGAATTTAAAAAAAAATCTATTTACTGCTATGATTAAAATTATTGCATATTTCTCATAAAGTATCAAATATCACTTAAGCCTATAGTATTAAAGTTGGAAAACTATTCAGTCTGTATCACGTAATCAGGACATTCCGTAGTTTTTTTTAAATCACTTAATAAATTATATTTGGCTGCGGATACGGTTGGCGGTTGGTGGTGGTGGTGCGTTGTACTAGCCATGCAACTGTCACACAAAAGCCACGCCGTATGCCTTGGTCCTTACGGACCGTTGAGGTCCATTTATTATTATGATAAATTATATTGCGTGCTGCCCTGCTTGGAATCATAATCATCACTGTCTTTCAAATGTGTCTTCCATGTTATCCTCTTCAGCCATTGTTAATGCTTCCATGCCATCTGCAATTAACCATTCCCTCAATTTCGGGATTCAATTTTGTTTTTCACGGCATGATATGAATACTTAATGTTTCACTAATTCAGGCCTAGTCTGAAAAGATTGTCTTTTATTGAGAGGTTTTACTGTATGTTGTTGAATGTGTACGATTTTGTAGTTCATTGCATGGTAATGTACAGTGTGTAATTTGTTTTTTCTGTTTACAGGTAATCGATCAAAACACGGGCATGTATCGCTGTGAAAAATGTAATAGAGAGTATGACAGTTTCAAGTGGCGATTAATGTTATCTGTAAGTAGCAGTTCGTAATCTGTGTACTTTTTGTCTTTACTTCCCACTCATTACAATCTTCCTCTACTCTCTTCAAATTATTATTCTTGATTTGTCAACTCTTTCTCTATGCCTTTGTGCCATGGAGGTCCTCTTCTTGATGGCTTCTCCTTTGGTTTTCCTTAAAGCAACTTCACTTCCTACTTATTATCTCTTTCTCAACAGATGCTTGAAATGTCCTTTTCCTTAACTTATGTAATATTTATTATGTTAGGCACTAAGATTTTTAAAAGTCTTCATAAGTACGTGTTATATAATATTTGTATTCCCCCGACTTGATGCCCATATTCTTACAACTATGCAGATTTGCAAAATCAGTTGGATAATTTGTCTTGCTGACTGCTTATCTTGTTTGTGATAGTGTATGTCAAACATTTTTCCCTTCCATCTTTCATACTTACCAAACTTCACAAGCAATTGAATACTGTTTTACCTATAACATTTTTTAATTTTTATGTATATTTTTACCTCTCAATCCCTATTCCTCTGTCTCCTTTCTGTTTATTAAGATTTGTCCATTATGCATTTTGTAGCAAAATTTCCCCCACCGAAATACAGAAATACAAACATCGCACTTACCTCTCCCTTCAATGCAATTCAGTGGAATGCCATGAAGTCAGTTCATAAATACAGTACTCTGATATTTGACACAAAACAAATGTTTTTCACTATACGTTATACATATTTTTACACAAAAATTGTTCACTGACATATTTCTTACACACCAGACGTACCACCATTACCACTGTTGTCCTCATCACAATCACTCTTTAATCTACTTAAATCATCTCCTATGCTTATAATAAATTTTTCATTAGTGTCATCAGCGATTACTTCTTTCTCAAGATATTCTGATTCAATTTTGGAAAATCTTTGTTCGTATAATCTATCACGTCTTCCGTTTTAAAGGTGAGATTATGGCTTCCAACCCAACTCTTCAAGTCTAACCAGATTAATTCAGTTGGGTTCAGGCTAAGGAGGTAATCTAAGAATGCTATGCTATTTTGCAATTAAAATTTCATCAATTATGTAAGTTTTATTTCTAGGTAACGTTATTAAATCATTTAGCTGAGTTTTCAACATGTCTCATGAAACGGGATTTTCATTTGTGTAAACCAGTTTTTCATTAGACTTTTTGAGGAATTAGAACATAATTAGATTTTTTGAGGAAGATGACTTAATAGTTTGAACATTATGATTAGACACAATATCGACTACTACAACACTATACGGTAGTAAGTTAGGGAGTAACTTTTGTGTTGGCCAGCATCTGTAATTTTCAAATTTCATTGTCAGTTCTGTAATTTGATTTGAATATCACCATTTGGCACAAACCATTTATTCCCCTAGCGTGAATAGTAATTATCCTTTGTCCTTTGGAAATAGACACTAAATAACCAGTTAACGTACTTTATCTTCATGGTATCTTTGTATATCCATTAAATACTGAACCCGCATTGACTGTATTATATCTTCACATTACCATAAAATAAAATAGTAATCTGATTATGTTTTTGAAGTCTTCTTCCTGTATAGACTGTGTCAAAAATGTCTTGTGTGACATCGTTTCGCTTATATTGCAATGAGTGTACATTGTCATACAAGACATTTTTGACACGGTGTTCACTCATTGCAATATAAGCGAAACGATGTCACATAAGACATTTTTGACACAGTCCATCCCAGTAGAAGACTTCAAAAATATAATGGACACAGGGTGCAGAAGCATACGTGAGAATAAAGTAATCTGATTGTTGGAATCAAGAAAATAACTAGTGCTGCTACCTAGTGATTTGTTTCATAGAAAATGGCCAAGAAATATGTGATGTCTCAAATAATTCACATGGCTGTTACTTCTACTTTATATCATGGTAATCTGCGATTTCTCTATAAATTCTGTAAATACATGTGCTGAACCCAAATATACAAATATATCACTTTTGTAAAAAATTAAATATGTGGGGTTTCTCAGATAAGTTTTAGTCTCTTTGCTACCTGCACTAATACATTCCTGATGTTTAACGTTTCGACATCACTCCCTTGACGGTCTATATGAAGTTACCTTTGTTATCGTCTTTGCTTTGCTCTTTGCTGCATGTATCAAAATGACCTGGTCTGTGTGTCTTTATACACACACACACACACTCGCTTAATCCCATCCAACATCTCTACTTTATGTTTACAGCTTCCTGTACTCCAATAATGCAATACTGTGTTTTAATGTTACAGGCACAAATAGCAGACTGGACAGGAAGTCAGTGGCTAACTCTGTTTCAGGAACCAGCTGAAGCTATACTAGGAATAACAGCCGATGAAGTGGGTAATCGTAAAGAATCCAATGAAAACTACCAGGACTGTTTCAAACAAGCATTATTCCATCAATTCCTATTTCGTTTGAGAGCAAAAATGGAAAATTATAATGTAAGTAGCCTTTCTTATAATAAACAGAATGTCGAATTTGTGTGTGTGTGTGTGTGTGTGTGTGTGTGTGTGTGTGTGTGTGTGTGTGTGTGTGTGTGTGTGTGTGTGTGTGTGTGTGTGTGTGTGTGTGTGTGTGTGTGACTTGCAGTTGTTTCCAATTATTAATTTTTTATCATATACTAATTGAGGCACAGTGGCAAAATTATATAATCTGTATTCTATAAAGTTTACAGCATTATTTAGTCTGGAATTTTTACCATGCAATAAGAAAACAAATCAGGTAATAGTGCCTTGGCCAAAAGGATGACAGTCAGAAGCCTTTGATGTAATAATGTATTCTTAAAATTGCTGCACTTCCTCATACTATCTCTATGGACCAATCAGATTGCACCATTAGTAAGATTATAGGTTACCGTTTTTTGAGTCCATTGACTCCAGGTTGCCACAATTTGTATTCATCAATTGCAGCTAATCATCTTCATTATGATTATGCAGTATATCATCTTCAGTGGAGCTAACCAGTCCTGTCATTGTCATTCTGCTATTGATGTTGCCATTGTTTAATGATGTGTAGAAACATGTCAACAACATAAACTACACTTAAGTAAAAAAAAAAAAATATCGGTATGGAAGTTGGTATACATGACTTTCATGTTCTAAGATTTATATGTAAAAGCATTTACTTGAATTTGGTTCAATAATTTCTTTAACAAAATATCCCCCACCTTGTAAATCGAATTTTATGTTTGACAAATTGAAATGAAACCCAGTGTATTTGCATAGAAATTACTTCTTTGTTGCCGATAACTTAGTACACGTATAAAAAATTATCCCCTCCTTCTCCTACAACTATCATTTTTGTTTATAAAAAATCACCCCTTCCCCTTCAACTACCCTTTTCATTTATAGATATTTTATCTACCTTTCTACAGTGGATTATTATGACCTTTTCAGGATACTTTATTTATCAAAATTAAGTACTTTACTCTTGTTAACATAAAACGTAGGTAAACCTCTTAACTGATCTTCTCCAAAATCAATAGGCCTTGAGTCCTCTACAACTCGGGCACATATGCAAAAAATTATTTCATTCTGTTTGAATTTGCAGCAGTTATCGTTCGCCATAGAAAAAAATTCTATACACAGATAATTTTTGAAAAATTACTTTTCTTCATGTTTTGAGGGTAGTACAGTCAGAGTCGGTCCTTATCTGGAACACGATTTTTTTTGCGATCACCATACTTCCATTTCCTTATGGAACATGGAAGTAAAATTGATTATGATGCATTGATGTCAATGGTAACAGTAAAACTCATATTCAACATTATCATTTTTACCAACAGAATAAAACACTGTTGCACCCCACTATAGAAAAATTATTCTGATTAGCGCTTTCAAGCTCTAATCGAAATAATTTTTCTGTAGTGGTGTGCAACAGTGTTCAATCTGTTCGTGATTATAACCACTAACACAACAATTTTGTTAATCAGATTTTCAGTTTTTGTTATCACTCTGCTAGTTGTGAAGATTCTCCATCCACCAGTCTCAGATCTCTTCTAGATCTCTTCTGCAATCCTTACCAAGTATACATTGCTTCTTCATGACTAACTCATCCAGCAAGATCATAGGCCGTGTCAAATTAGTAATCTTCATGTCAGCAGTTGTTTACTTGTTTCTACTCACCTAACCTCAAATCGATCACTTTGCAAGTATGATAATTGAAAATTGTGCTTTTGCACACTTGTGCTTTTGAAATGTCTGTGTTTTCTTCACACATGCAGGGCTGATTGCTACGTAAAACTGTGTATCACTAGGAAGAAATCATAGAATTCTTTATATATACACATGAAACTAGTTTGAGAATAAATGCTTTGTATATTCTGAGACTTTTTTGTACATATTATTATGAAGATATTAAATTCAGAATATTTGTCTCTTTTATTGCAGGATGAAACAAGACTCAAAGTCGTTGTGCATAGCGTCAAAGTACCAGATTACAAAGACTACTGCCGTCGAATGATTGCGGATATCAAAGAAATATCTGGCATCTCAATCGGCGATAATTAGTATACTTATATTTATACCTGAAACTTTTATTGTTGTGAATAACCACCTTTATATATTTACAATTCTTTATATGTTTTATATACGTTTATAATATTGAAACATATTCTCATTTAATATCGGCTGTTTAGTTTTATCTTTACATTATTGTATTTGTGATTTTTCCTTTTTTTTCAACTAGTGAACCTTTATTGTATAGCTTGTTATCCTATTTCATATACACATATACAAGTAAATATTTTTTGTCTTGGCATTATGTCATCATCAATGAAAATGCAATAAAAATTTATATTTCTACAATGGACAGTTTTAAATGCGTTGATTTATTGTAGTCTTCTTCAGCAAATGTGAAATTCATTTGCTAAAAAATAAAGACAAGTGACTGTTGTTTAAACACAATTAATTAATTAATTTAATAAGATTTCTAACAAATATTCTATAGGTTAATAACATCACAATTAAATATTTTTTAATGTATCATTCAGTAGTAAAAAATATTGTTACGGCAATTCCACGGATTGTCATATTTTAACAGTAGAATAAATATTTGAATGCCAGGGAAGTCATTACTCACAATTATAATATCAGTATCAATAAACAAATACTCCAGTACATCACTTTTCTAAGTTAACAATTGAATAACATTTAATATTGCAAAATTAAGAAATTTACCAGTTGCAAATATCCACACACAATAATGAACAATTAACATTCTACACTAGCCTCTGTAAAATAACATGTGCCAATTGCAAAACTCAAATTAGTAATATTTATTATTTACGAGGGGGGGCCAAAAATAACCGGTAGGTACCACCGCTAGGCGCGTGTTGCAGGGATCTTACTCCATCAGTCTGCAGGTTGGAGTTGGCAAGAGAGGTTATTGTATTAACTTATTATTTTTAAGACAATACTATGTTATTTTTTAAAGGACAAAATTGAACACTTTAGAATGATTTAATTGAACAAGCAGATTCTAAAATGTGTAGAAAAATTATATGCTTTTTAACAAAAAAAAGCCAAAACAATGATTAGCTGTTCAGATATTTTAGTACTAAAGTCTTAACTCAAATTGAAAAATGCTTCAAGTGGTCAAAAACTAATGACATTCAGAGTGTACTCCAACACAAGTTTTGTGCAAAGTTAATCCTTGCAACTTGATCCACAAAAAAGATTTTCAAAGAAGTGATGACAAATATCAGCTTGTTAATGCAGCTGCTAGAACCTGCATAATTTACAAAATATGATTTTTTTATTTGTGTTTCCATGTATATTCTAGAATTGTATTTTGTAAATTTTTAGCAAATTTTAATTACATTAGAAAGTGAACATCTTTAAACTATATGCCTCCCTTTTTTTACTTGTTGTACCTTGGTCTTGATTTTTTGTATGTAAAAATAAATAGATCATGTTTGTAAAACAATAAGAAAGCTTAACAGCAGTATAATTAAAGCATTATTTAAACTCCATTTTTACCTACTTGACATGGGCAAGATTTTGATTAATTACAATATGTCAGTTTAAAAACGGTAACTTCTAGGGTCGAAATAAATGTAAAAACCAGAGTTTTTAGGCCTACTAATTCATTTTCTATAGATGTTGATTTTTTAAACTTTGTTTTATGTTATAATCTTATTTTTTCTGATTATATTTTCACAAAAATGACGATTTACTGCGTTAAGTAATTTTAAAGTAGTAATGTGTCTGTAAAAAATACACAACATGATGGGCTTTGTATGAGGTTAAATTATTATTCTGTATGGTCAAAAGAACCTGAAAGCCCATCCTAGACAGATGTGCCACAAACTTTTTTCAACATGAGGAGAGTTCCTGTGGATTCGTTCTTAAAGGCCAGAAATCCTTGTCCCTTTTGGGTATATAAAAGTGCCCGTGTATGAGGCTAGCTACTCCCCCTTTTAACATAATCTCATTGGTGACTCACGTTCTGCAAGCATATGACATTCACAGAAGCTGTAGTTTCCACAAGAAATCCTTTACAAGGGGTGTGTGGAATTTTTGTTTGTCTATATTAAACTTGGTGATAAAAATTTCATACAAGGCTCTGTGTATGTGTTAAATAAATTTTATTTATAACTGTTAAATATTTAGTGGGTTAACTGTTTATTTATTTATTAGTGTTAACTGTTTAAAGTTTTTAACATCTTAAAAACCACCCTAGATGACATCAAAAGTATCAGACATTTACAAAATTGAATGTACAGAGTGATACAAATTTTATATAGGCCATTAAAAAAAAAAAAAGTAAACAAATTATGTTGCTTTGAACATTTACAAGTATAGTAGAAAAATCAAAAGCAGAATGATCACTTTTGCACACCACTATATAAAAATTATCCCGATTAGCGCTTTCAAGCTTCACAGCTCATCGTCAGATCGGAATTGAAAGAAATTATGTGAAAACAAACCCTTCACCCCACCCTGCTCACACACAACACACTATAATTCAAATGTCCCTTCCCCACCCCGAGCCGTCACTCCATCTTGACAGTTACATATTTTTCTAGCAAATTCCTTGTGTGTGTGTGTGTGTGTGTGTGTGTGTGTGTGTGTGTGTGTGTGTGTGTGTGTGTGTGTGTGTGTGTGTGTGTGTGTGTGTGTGTGTGTGTGTGTGTGTGTGTGTGTGCATTCCTTTTAAACCTACCCGTCTCCCTCTTCACACACGTGGGTCAGTCACACACCCTTATTTTAAAACCTCCAATTAGTACTGTCACGTATTCGACGCTCTCGAATAATCTTGAGTTGGTCTTACAACGTTAGGTGATGAGTTGGCTAGTATGAAATGAAATAAGATAGTGGACTGTATATATTCTTTGAGTTAATTGTTTATTGAATGTTTAAGGAAAGTGATTGCATGGCGCGTGCAGTGCCGGATAGCGCGGCATACATTGCCGGAGAAATAAAATCGAATTAAATATTAAAAATCATGATGATGAATTGAGTCAGAGATTGCCTCCGTATAAGTATTAATGCATGAAGATCATGCTAAAAATTTGAAATGTAATATTCTGAATTGAAAATAGTTATATAGCCGCAGCTGGCGAACTGAAGGCTTGTTGCCCGTTCGAAGTTTTACAATTAACTAACTAGCCGGACTGTTGCAGGTTTGCGATACAAGCCGGCAGCAGTTTGGCGGGGGAGAATGACGTCACTGCACGCACGCCGCATTGCAAATATTCTAAGTACAAAGTTTAACATACTGCCCGCACAAAATCGGGCGATTTTGCAGCTTAAGTCATTGTGTGAGTAGTGCATAATAATTGATATCACATGACACCAAAATTCAATAATACATAACAAATGATAATACAATAATAAAGACATAATAATTGACATGCATAACAATAGAGCAATGACACCAAAGGAAATTCAATAGTACATAACAATATGATTGACATACCAAATTGATGTAAGGATACATAATACATAATGATTGACATTACATAGTAATAGAATAATGATACTAAAAATTCCATAACACATAATAACATGATAATGATACATAATAATAGAATAATGATCCCAAAAAATTCAATAATATAAAACAGATGGTAATACAATGATAAAAGACATAATAAGAATCACAAATGGAAAGCATGCGATCGCCCGGGATATGTCCCGGCCATGAAGCACGATAAGCGATAAAGTTCAAATCAGTGATACATGTCGCATGAACGGTCATGCAATTAGTCTGAGGCCACTGGAAGTGGACATAATTTGTGAATGGGCCAATGTAGGATACCGTTTGCGGAGCGAACATCCGCTACGCGCACTAGTGAATCCTGACCCAAGTGGACCTGAGTGACTACCCCGCATTTTCACTGCAGTGGGGGGGAATTGTCTTCCAAAATAAGGACGAGTTGTCCGGGAGCCAAATTTTTTGACTGGATGCACCATCTGTTGCGTTGTTGCAACTGGTGCAAATAATCCTTCAACCACCTTTTCCATATAGAATGGGTGAATCTTTGGAGCAGCTGCCATCTACCCCGACGACCAATTTTGACTTCGGAATAGTCAGGTTCCGGGAGTGAAGTGAGTGGAGAACCAACCAGGAAGTGCGCTGGAGTTAAAGGCTCGGGATCCCTAGAGTCATTTGAGATGGTGAACAAGGGGCGTGAGTTAAGGCAGGACTCTATTTCAGTTAGAATAGTGTAATACTCTTCAAACGTAAGAATGGTTCTGCCGACAACGCGCCGCAAATGAAACTTGACGCTCTTGACTCCACTCTCCCACAGGCCACCGAAATGAGGTGCTGACGGGGGAATAAAGCACCATTTGATTCCTTGGGCACGTAAAATCCTGGGTAGTCTGTTCGAATCCGTTAAATTCAAGAAGTTTGTATAAGTCGTGAAATGTACTGCTAGCACGACGAAAATTTGTACCATTGTCGGAGAATATCTGTCCAGGGATACCTCTCTGAGCTATAAACCGTTTTAAGGCTGCTATGAAGCGTCTGAGGTAATATCTGAGACTAATTCAAGGTGAATGGCCTTAGTGGCCATGCATATAAATAGAGCAATATAAGCCTTTGATGTCGATTTGGAACGCTGCCCGCCATGACGTATAAATAAGTATAAATGTAACCGGGCCAATAAGTCCTAATGGGTTGTAAATTCCTGCGATAACTGATAATACCCTTCTCTTATTAAATACCTCCACTTCGACACGTCTTTGGAAACTATATACGAAACTCATCGTTAATGTCCCATTGAATACCCAAAGTACGTACAGTTTGATTCTTGCTAAAGTCAAGGGAAGAATTGGCGTGTGAAGCTATAATGGTTTGATCATTGGAAAACCACTTGGGCAAAGTAAACCCATATTGACTTAATAAATCTGTAATGTCGGACTTCATTTTAGATAAGGTGTGTGGGCTATCTGAACCAGTCATGAGATCGTCCACATAGAAATTGTTTGCGATAGCTGAGCAGGCTATAGGGTGTTGAGTTTTGTTTTCTTGGGCTATTTGTGCTAAACATCTTGTGGCCAGAAATGAAGCACTTGCAGTCCCATATGTGACTGTCCTCAAGGCATAGTGTTGAAGTTCCCTATGGGGGGCGTCGCGGCAGACAATTCGTTGCAAATTAGAATCCCTGGGATTAACTAAAATTTGACGGTACATTTTCTCAATGTCCGAGATGAGGACATATCGGTGCATATGAAACCGAGACATAATCGAAAAAAGATCCTGCTGGACAATGGGACCAACCATCAATAGTAGTTTGTTCAAGGACAAATTATTTGTTGTTTTGGCAGAGCTGTCGAAAACAACTCGCAATTTGGTGGTTATACTAGAGCCCTTAAAAACCGAATGGTGCGGTAAGTAAAAGGTGACTTATTGACTGACAAATCGTAAGAATCAAGCAAAGACATGTGACCCAGAGTTAAATACTCCTGCATGAATATAGCATAGTCTTTATGAAGGGCAGGGTTCTGCTTGAACTTGAGTTCCAGTGATTGAAATCTGCAAATAGCTCCGGGAAGAGAATCGCCCAAATGAGAATTGTATACCCTGCGAGGTAGGGACACCACAAATCTACCACTATTATTGTGGAAAGTGTTAGCGACAAAATGTCTTTTGCATTCTCAGTCCTCAACGGAGGGAGCATGAGCAGGAACGTCCTCCAATTGGCAGAAATCTTTTAATTGCGATGAAATGGCATTATTATCTTCGCATGCTATGAATGACGAGACAGGTTTTGTCATGTCGACATTAAAGGGCAGGTTACCTGCGAGGATGAATCCCAATTTTGTCCCCTTGTATTATGGGAAAGTGTGGGCTGCGGATGAATTTGACAGGTTCAATCAATTGTAAATAATACTGGGCACCAAGTAATATATCGATTTGTGAAGAAAAGTTCAGTTGCGGGTCAGCTAGGAATATGCCCTTTGGTATATTTAGGGATGAGATATCAAACGATTCTCCAGGAAGATTATTCGTAATACTGGGAAGCACAGCGCAATGCACGTTCAAATTAAAATCCTTATAACAAGAATTCAGCCTTACCCTAGTACTAAAGTCAGCTTGGCATAAAGAATTGTTTATACCCGTGATGGGTAATTGAGACTTGGTTAGTTTTAGACCCATGCGACGCGCGAAACTCATGGTACAGAAATTTGCCTGAGATCCTGAGTCTAATAAAATCCTTACTGGATGCTTTCTACCGGCATGGTCCGTTGTCATGCAGACAGCGGTGGATAATAAAATAGATTTGTTTGTAGTTTCAGTGAGAATTGATTGTTGCCTCTACTGGAAGTGTTACTGCCAGATATGTGGATTATTGTATGATGTCGCTTATAACATGTCCTACAAGCAAATTTGGAAGGACAGTGTGAAGGATCATGGCCTGGATGCATGCAATTTAAGCAAAGTTTGTGTTTGATTAAAATGTTTTTTCGCTCAAAGGGAGATATAGCCACGAATTGTGGGCATTCAGAGAGTCGATGTTTACCTCGACACAGCTGACAAATGTTATTGCTGATATGAGTATGAAAGGTTGACCTAGTGAGATCAACGGGTTTAATAGCTTTGCAATAGGGAATCTTGTCGCTAACTTGTATTCTATTTACTGAACTGGCCGAGGCGCCGACGTTTTGTTTTAATTGCCTTCTACCATTTAAAAATTTAATAAAATTGTTGAAATTAGAGAATCGCTCATCGGAAAGGCTTTCCTTCCATAGTCGGCATGTCTGGTTGTCAAGTTTCTGCGTTAAATATTGAACGAAAATGATTTCAAAGGTATTTACCAGTAAACTTAATGAATTTAAAGCATTTATATTTGCGGTGATTTCGTCAATAAATTTTGAAATGCCAACCATGGACTCTTGCTGAATGGGCTTCATGCCCAAGACATTCCCTATATGATACGCTGAGATAATTAATTTGCTATCATACCTGGCCCTCAATAGAGCAGTGGCTACCGCATAATTGTCATGGGTGATTGGGAGAGATTTTATTACATTTAAAGCCTCGTCTCTTAGTGAAGAATGTAAATAGTGCAATTTCTGAATGTCCATCAGGTCAGTTCTGATGTGTACTAGTTCCAAAAACATATTGTAATAATGTTGCCTGAGAAGCAGGGCAATTTAATTGGCTCTAACTGAATAGGGGAGGTTTTAATTGGCGTAACTTCCGCTTGAATCTATGGTTTTTTTGTTCACCTCCTCTACGCGTTCTAATAAATTGTGCAGCTTGCACTCAATAGTGCAGAGACCATCCTCTGTCTGAACCCTGTCACTGACCGATGTGAAATCAGCCTCAATTTGGGTCTGAATTTCATCATACTTTGCGGACAACTCCATCAAGTGGCGGAGTTTAATTTTTAAGGCATGGTGATCGTTTATGTCAGGATCGAAATTGTCAGCGAAGGTATTTACACGGGATATAGAGGCCTTAATTGTGCCATGTTTTTTAATTATCGCTTTCACATCAGCCATGACCGAAATGCAAACTGTGATTCGAGAAAAATAGATAAATATAGAGCAGGTGAACAGTTGTTGTAATTTGAATACTTTACTAGATCCTGATATAATGCGGGAGCCAGTGATCGGTATGAAACTTAATCTATTACTTATTATAATAGGCACTTATTTTCTTTAAAAAATATTTATATAGAAATTATTTGAAAATATGACTCATTCAAAGTGAAAATATACATATAGCTTCATTACATTACTTAAGTTTCTGACTGAATTATTGTAAAGTTGCACAAATGAAAATTTATGCGAAAATACAAGTCTATGGCCACTGGACACTAATCTCTGTTTATATAAAAAATTATTAATGATTTTATATCAAATGCTATCAACTATATGTGCTAAAATATTACTGACTTTTACTGCACATAAATTATAAATGAAAAACTATAAGAAATGCAAGTTCATAGTCACGTGGATTATGAATCACGGCGTGTTCAAGATGGCTCCATTGCCTGTTGTTTCCTTGGTGATCCTGTTCGGCAGGCCTTACATGGTGGCGCAAGTCTTGTTTCCGCTGGTCGGGTAATGCTTGAAGCTGTAGCTCTCCGTTTAAGCTTGAAATTCTAAATTGTCGCTGCTGTACGGCAAATGATGATGACTTGTAGTATTTTGCTGTCCCATAGAGATGATGCTGTGCAGAATCTTATAATGTCAAGTATGAAGTTTTTTGAAAACAATGAAGGCATGCAACGGCCAGCAATCTTAAGTTTGACAATATTCGGGCTTGAACAAAACGTTGTTTGGGCCCATTACAATGAAATATAGCTGAGAATCTTAGTCCGAATCACGATCCGGATCCGGCCCTGGTGGATCAAAAAATGTCACTTATTCGATGCTCTCGAATAATCTTGAGTTGGCCTTACAATGTTAAGTGATGAGTTGGCTGGTATGAAATGAAATAAGATAGTGGACTGTATATATTCTTTGAGTTAATTGTTTATTGAATGTTTAAGGAAAGTGATTGCATGGCGCGTGCAGTGCCGGATAGTGCGGCATACATTGCCGGAGAAATAAAGTCGAATTAAATATTGAAAATCATGATGATGAATTGAGTCAGAGATCGCCTCCGTATAAGTATTAATGCATGAAGATCATGCTAAAAATTTGAAATTTAATATTCTGAATTGAAAATAGTTATATAGCCGCTGCTGACGAACTGAAGGCTTGTTGCCCGTTCAGAGTTTTACATTTAACTAACTAGCCGGACTGTTGCGAGTTTGCGATACAAGCCGGCAGCAGTTTGGCGGGGGAGAATGACGTCACTGCACGCACGCCGCTTTTTATACCTGTATTCTCCCATATTATTATCGTTTATTAACTTAATAACTTTATTTACTGTGATATTGGTAAACATGTCTTTAACATCCAGTGATATCAATTTTGTATTTACATTAATTCTAATTTTTCTATCAATTTTACATTATTCTCTATGTTGTATTTTGTCCCAAATTCATATTTCTCTTTCAGTACTCTGCTAACTTCCTTTGATAATTTATAAATAGGTGCATTAATAAAAGAAACAATCGGTCTAATTGGTTTCCCTTCTTTATGTATCTTAACCTGACTTTTTAAAAGTTGGTGCTGTTGGATTACTTTCTAATAAATACTTTTTCTTATTTTCTTCTATAAATGTTATTTGTTTCATCATTTGTTTTATCCTTGACTGGTACTTCCTTGTATAATCATACTTTATTTCCTCATATGGTCCTTCACTTATAAATTCTTCCGTTTTCTTTATGTATTCTTCTTTTCTCAGTAGTACCATTGTATTTCCTTTGTCCGCCTTCGTAACTATAATATCATTCTTTTTTATTTTATTCTTTAGTGTAGTTACAGTTGATTTGATTTTTTGTTCATTTTTTGAATTATAAAAATTTTTCTTAAATATTTGATCTACTATTTCCTACTTCCCACATTATTCTTTTTTTATCATTTTCATTTCCTAGTTTTTGTATTATGCTTTCGCATTCAATAATCGTTTTTTCTTGTTTTAATTCTGGTGGCGGCGCGTATTTTAAGCCTTTTGCTAACATTTCTTTTTCTTCTGTATTGAAAGTTATCTCTGTAGGGTTTATTACTCTTTTTTTCATAGTTATTCTTAGAGAGGTGTTCCTTTTTTACTTCGTTCTTTCTTACTAATTTATTTAACTTATCTACCATTATTTTATTTTTATTTTCCAATTTCTTTTCTACATACCCCAAACCAAAATTATATAATATTTCTTCTAACTCTACATACGAGTATATTCTTAACAATGCTATATGTCTGTCATATAATTCCCTATTATATCTATTGATTAAGCCGTAAAGTGCCCGTATTTCTAATTTTATCCACAACTTCTCGCTTTGTTCTTTTACTCTTTTGGCTACACTGTTCTTATTTTTAATTTTAACTTGCGCGTATTTTGGGATGACATTATTATCCAGACATTGTTTATTAAACCATATTTTACTTAAAACCCTCTTCAATTTAACTTTTAACTTAAGATATTTAAAAACTTTACTTACCTTATTGTTGTCGTTTATTACCTCATTGTTGTTGTCCGTTACCTGTCGTCGACTGCACATCTTAACAGAAGTTTGTAACGAGCAAAAATTTAAAAATTTCAAATTTTCTCCTCGACGGATTTTGTTCACACAAAGTTGTGTCAACGACTTCTAGTCGACGCAATAAATAAAACGTAATGTGAAGATGTCAGAGCAACGTCGCTAACAGGACAATAGGAAGACGTTAAGTTCTACTCAACTATAGAAATTGGATGTACGAGATGACAAGGGAAGTTTAGTTAAAAATTATTACCCTCAACAGCCGAGACAAAGCAGGCGAGGACACTCACACGTGTACTGGGAATTAAGGCATACGTTCAGTCAGGTTACGTCAGAATACGAGGTACTGCAAAAAAGGGGACAAGATGTTTACAAAGGACCGTACGTACAGCACTTTCAGAAACAATGTGTGAAGTGGAGAATGGACAGGACTCCAACCAAGCTACACAGCTGGAGGTAACGTCTAAGTGTCAGACGCAATTTACGAGTAGAAAGTCAGGGTGACTTCACCAGCTAACATATGTCCAGAATTATTAATAGTTACAAAAAAGGGGTGTAAGAGAGAACAATACTTCGGAAGGACCCAAGAACAGATGAAGGCAGCTTAGAAAAACACTGCGTATACCTCACACAAAAGAGTGATCGACAGGCGTATAATAGCTAGGAATTCTGCGAAATAGGTCAACGTTCGAACAGGACAAATCTGGGGATGTCTGGCAACCTATCAGAATACAACACTTGCGAAGAACACCGATGGAGAGGACAGTTTCTATAGCAACCAAAAGCAAAAGGCGTATCAGGAGATAGATACCAAAAAGCCCTGGTGTAGTGGGACGAAGTATTCCGAGAAAACTATGAGCTGACCTATCACAAGTAAGAAAAGGCATGGACAGCTCAGAAGACAAAATTTGAGTAGGGACAAACTGATAAAACTATGTGTCTAACACAGGGACGAGGCCAGTATATCTCAATTTCCAAGCTAGTATATCTAAATCTTACGGCCAGTATATCTCAATTTTCAAGCTAGTATATTTTAAATTTCAAGTGGCTGGTATATTACGATCTTGCGGCCAGTATATCTCAGTAAATTTCAGTTTTATGTAAAATAACAGGCTTAGTGAAATCGTCATGTCATAATATTCAGACTTAGTGATTTTCTAATAGTGGAATTCAAAGTGCGATTTAACGGACTCGTGTAGTAATCAATCAAAGTGAACAATACAATCTCGACATGTACAAATATCATTACTTGTGTATTGTACAAAATAGACGAACTTACAATTAGTCAGTGCTACTAAATCACATTCAACATAATAGAACATGAAACATTTGAACGAACTAATCTAATCATATATACATTGATAGAAAGTGAACTAAGTGACGAACGGACATAAACATTAATGTTGCAAAATGAACGTACAACACTCATTTTAGGATGAATTATTCAAACTAACGCAAAATCCATTACTTATTTACACAACTCTACTTCGACGCGAGTGATCGTGGGTGTATACAAGTGTTTGTGCTATCGACGGCAGTCAACAAGATGTGTCTTTCTGTCTTCATCACCACAAGGACCGGACATCGCTGGACACTAAACGGATATTCTATAAACTCAAGTAACCATTATTAATTTATTACTTTAAGTAACTGCAACTGACCTGATTCTTTCAAAGAATTCCTACCCTGGAAAGTTATAAATAAATGTAATGAATACAATTAGAGTTAAAAGTTATAAATAACGAATATGTTAACAAAAACTATCTGGGATTAATGAACGCATCAATAATTAGTATTTGAATTGTTGTATTCTATGATTTATGTATGTATGTCTTTTTCAGTGAATATTTAAACTAGAACTTGTTTATTTGAAATATGTATGTATTTACAGGTGCAATGACGTTTTTATATGTATGATTATAAATTTATAAATGAATAATAAATCAGTTATTTAAGTTGATTTTACACTTGCGTTCATTATTACAGATAACCCACATATTAAATTAATCTTTAAAACATAAATTAATTTTCTAAGAGTCTTTTTGCTCAGTGATTTAATTGAATTCACAATATTAATTGTCAACTGATATCAATATAAATGGCGATACCAATTCCGAGGCTTATCAAGGATATCATTTGTTAATCTATAAATAATTAAAGTAATTATTCAATTAATTCACAATTTAATTACATTTATTCATCGTATTAATGGCGCTCCAAGATCGTGGGGCACGGCAAACACAATTAAATAATTAATTGCCACAAATGTAAATTACAATTCCATTAAATTCATTATAAGTTTAATGAAGAAAGTTGTGTTAGTGGTTGAAATCACAAGCAGAATGATCACTGTTGCACACCACTATATAAAAAGTATCCCGATTAGCGCTTTTCAAGCTTCACAGCTCATCGTCAGATCAGAATTGAAAGAAATTATGTGAAAACAAACCCTTCACCCCACCCTGTTCACACACAACAAGCTATAATTCAAATGTCCCTTCCCCACCCCCCGAGCCCTGTCACTCCATCTTGACAGTTACATATTTTTCTAGCAAATTCCTTGTGTTTCAGTGTTGTGTGTGTGTGTGCATTCCTTTTACACCTACCCGTCTCCCTCTTCACACACGTGGGTCAGTCACACACCCTTATTTTAAAACCTCCAATTAGTACTATGCAATTTATTTCTTAATCTTATCTCTCTGTCCTCTATCATTTACTTCTTAATTATAAAATATTTCTTCATTATCAAATTTAATTTTAGTATTAATTAAATTGTCTAACCCTTTTTCTCTTTCTTTCAATATTTCTAACTCCTCCCTCAGCTTCCTTTCAACTGTGTTATTTACTACTTTTACAATTTCGTAGTCTTCCAAAGGATTAACAAACTTATGGTTGTCTTCTATGAAATGTCTTGCATATAACAAATTGGTTGTTCTATTACCTTCTCAACGTTTGTGGTCAGACAACCTGCATGCGAATTTTCGTCCTGTCTCACCTAGGTACACTTTGTTGCAGTCTGTACATTTTAATTTATAAATTCCGCTTTTCTGTAATGCTGGAATTTTTTCTATATTTTTATTCCTTATCTTATCAAATACCGTTTCACATGTTTTAATAGCTGTATCTACTCCGTATTTATTAAAACATTTTATAATTTTTCTAGTATGTGAACCTATGTATGTCAATGACCCTGCATAATTCTTTTGTTCTGGTTCTATTTTAGCTTTTTGTATGTTAACCCTTTTCATAACTTTATCCACTATGTTGGTGTTATAATTATTATTCCTTACAATTCCCTTTATCGTTTTTAACTCCCTATCTTTTGATTCGTTCTCTTTTAAACACTTCTGAGCTCTGTAACAAAATGAATTGATTGCCGCCATTTTATATCTATAAGGGTGGTAAGACTCTCTTGGTATAATTATATCAGAATACGACTCTTTCCTAAATATCCCAAACTGTAGTTTCTAATTATCTTTAATTTCTATGTTTAAACTAAGTAATTTATTTTCTTACCTCCTATCTCTTCTTTAAATTGTAAGTTTTTCATTTTGTTTTAATTGTCTCCAAGTCACGTTACTAAATATTAGAATTAATATTAGGCAATTACCTGTATTAACTTCTGTCGTGACTTTTTTTTTTAGGACGGCTAAAAGATTAGTAAAAATCATAAAAGAGAACATTGACATAGTAAATAACTACAGCATAAAAAACAGCTACGATCTCGACGAAAAAATTAAAACTATTAAATCAGCACCACATTATAGGTTGGCTTCATTTGACGTAACTAATCTGTACACCAATGTGCCAGTAGATGAGACAATGACAATTCTCAGAAATAGCTTAATTAATACAAATAGGTTAGGTAGAAATGAAATTGATGAACTTATGCAATTGCTAAAAACAATACTCAAACAAAATTATTTCTCTTATGATAATGAGTATTTCATGCAGGAGGATGGTCTGGCAATGGGGTCACCTTTATCGGGAATTTTAGCGGACCTATACTTGAACCACTTTGAGAATACATTTTTAATGTCTAGTCTTAATAAACAGTCCAGTGGGGGTACAATAGTGTGTGTGGATAGGAGGTCTTTACGGGGGTAGCGACAGTAAAAATATTAATGTGCTAAAAATATAAAGATAACAGTGGTTTTGAACAAAGAAAAATGAGTTAGTTCGGTTGCAAAGAAAATAAGAATAAAGAAAAAGTTGTAAAGAAAATAAAGAGCTTTGAAGTTGTTTGCCATGATAGTTAGATATTTTAATGCTATACGAAGTAAAATAATAGAGTTAATGGTTGTTGCTTAGAAAAGTAAAATTTGTTTTCTGTTTAGGATAAGAATATATGTTTCCATGTGGTAAAGAGAGTAAATATAATTGACTGGAGTCAGAAAGCTGTACTAAATACCGGGTTGTTGAAAGGAGAAGGAATTTTCTATCTTAACTCTTGTTATACATTGTTTGAAAATTGTAGAGTTAAGCAAACCAATGCCTCAAAACGCAAACCAATGCACTAAGGGGAGACATATCAGTTGTGGATATGGATATAGAGAAGGCCACTATTTTAAAATTTGTATTGCATGTTTCAGAGTTTGGTGGTGTTGTGACCGCGGTCCTGAGCTGGCCGGTGCGTCAGAACAGGAGCGTAAAGTGCCTCATGGCCTTATGGTGTTGGGATCTCTCCTGAGAAGTCCAGTAAGGTCAGAGGGTGCGAACATCATCATTGGACCAAAGGTAAGTGATTGAAATTCTTTTATATGAAAACTACAGGGGGTTATGGCGCCATATCTGGGCTGATCCTTTTAGAAAAGTGTGAATGAGTCAATGAAAGTTTTTATGTTTCGACATAAAACCTTTCATTGAGGGGGTTTTGTGACAGTACGAAAACCTGATGTCAGATTTATGGTACACAAGGTATCGAATTATTGTATTTCAATGTATTTTGCATTCATTTGTATGGAGGGTACAATTTCCCTTGTTTTGCCGACAACGACGCAGTTTCGACACAACAGAATCATTCCAAGGTCAACGGCGGACGTGCGGATAAGAACACTTAAAATGGTTACACAAACAAATACAGGCTCTAGATACGTCTGTTTCATTGGCCAACAACGCCAGACGTCATTAACAAAAGAATGACGTGCATAAAATACATAATAAACTAGGGCGTTTCTTTGACTAAAGACAAAGAATAATGACGTATGCACACACACATACGTAAAAACCGCGTAGTGCATCTGCCCAGTCTTCACAACTCCACATGAGCGGTAACACATTACAAAAAGGTCGCCGGCAAATTATACCGGCCCAGTGATTTTAAACATTCAAAAATGTAATCTATATATATATTTATAAATCAGTGGAAGATGAAGTAATACAGTGTACAATAGTTTAAAAAAAAAAAATCAGAATCTAGAGTCGGTGCAATAACAATCAAAAATGTAACCAAGCAACTTCGGTAAAAGCAGCATGTGAGACATCATCCAGAACTTCCAGTTTACAATCAGGAAAGTGCAAAACCTTAATACAATCTTAAAGAGCTCTTTTTATATAACTATCAAATATATTCATACATAAAATGCAGTAACGTAATCAGAATGAGTGAGTGTGAGAAAGGGAGGCGTGAATGATAACTGTCGACAGCCAAGCTGAGGCGTTGGTTTGCGTATGGCCTCTAAGCAAATATAATTAAAGTCATTTTAATAGAAACGCAGCTGCCCAATTAACAGAGAAAAGTGGTAATTTGATAAATGAAAAATATATAATCTAGTTGTTGTAATAAGGGAATAAGAAATGTAAGTAACGGCCGCCATTTTGGTTTTGGTTGTTCAAGACGCCATTGTCGAGTAATAAAAATCCGGTGTAAAATGAAAAGGAAAATAAACCGAAATTGCTTGTTAATGTTTGAGAAATGTTAGTATCTTTATTTCAAAGCCCATTTGTAACGTGTCAAAATTGGGTCATTTCATTTATTGCGGGTATGGGGCATTTGTATTTTATTTATTTCATTTTTGGGGTTTTGTAAAAAATATTGTGCAAACGTTATTCCCATTGGAACAGAACACGTGGTAAGAAACAGTGTTCTACTCAAATTTGGGGATTCAAATAACCCCAAATTTGAGTAGGGAGCATACAACTAATAATGAAGAAGTCAGCTTCACTGACATTGAAACAGAGAGCCAAATAAATATAGAATTAACCGGAACTGAGTCGAAAATTATGGATGACGTATTGCATTCAACACCAGTCCCGATTAAAAAATCTGAGGATCAAGATATGATGAAAATGATCCAATTGCTTTTAGAAAAAAATACAATGTTGTGTACTAGTTTCAATAAATTTGATGTAAAGTTAGATACACAGAATAACAAATTGAATGAAATTAAGACCGAAATTAAAAGTGAATTTAATTGCAAATTGGATGAACTCAAAACTGAAATTAATAAAGTACAAATCAAATGTGAGAGTAACTTTATCAAAGTGACAAATGAATTAAATGAAACGTTGAGTCATTCATTAAAAAATATGAATAACAGAATTGACAAAATAGAGAGTAATGTGGTGGAAAAATCTGATAAACAAAGACAAAAGGTAATTGAAAATTTTGAATGTAAAACAGAGGATAATTATAATGATATGGGTAAAAACATAGTAGTAGAGAGTAAGATAACAAGTGATAACAATAATGTTGAAAATAATGAGAATAATAATATTGAGTATAATAATGTGTTTGAAGAATTGGTATCAGAAAGTGATACGGTGAAACTAAATAATGAAAGTACCGATGAGTTGGTGGAATGTGATAATGAAATGTTAATGTGTGTGTATGAGTTAGAGAGAGATAGGAAAAATAATGTTGTGGTAGAGTGGGGACAGAGGGTAAATTTTCCCCTTATTGTTTATAATGTTTATGATGATTTAATGAGTTCACAAGTGTTGTTGTTGAAGGGCAAGAGTCCCGTGTTGGTAGATGAATTGAAGTATTTATTTTTGTTATGTAATTTTGTACCCTCTGTCTGGAGTAATTTTAAGAGTGTGATTGGGTGTTATAATGAGAGAGATTTAAGTAGAGAATTGTATGTGGAGAAAGTAACAGAATTGTATAATTTGAATAGAAAGTATGATGAATGGAAAGAAAGTTTAGAAGTATATTTGAATAATAATGACTATAATGATTTGACTAAAGTAATTAACCCGATCATGAATGTATTTACCGATGGAGACTTAACAAATGTACTAAACGTTGACTGGTTTTATGATTATTTTGGTAAGATGAATGAATTTGGTTTTTTTGGTTACAACACACAAAACAGTAATTGGTGTGTGAATGAAACTGAACAATGTTACATAAAACCAAGATTAATCTATGACGATGGAGGCTAAACTATAAAACAATAAAGGACAGTTAAATATTTTGTTTTATGGGGTTTTGACCTAGCTGATTTGGACATTGAAATATGATAACTGAATAAATAATGAATCAGATTTGTAAATAAATATGTAGTGAATTCAATTGTATGTGTTGTGGTTAAGTGAACAGTGTAGGTAGGTAATTAATTGTCGTAATAATAAAATTAATATTTTGCAATTTAAATAAATAAACAGAGTTAATTGTGAAAACAGTAATTGGTTAATTGTATTTTGTTTTGGTAGAAATGAAACTTGTATTTTTCAGTAATTAATTTAATTAAAACAATTTGATACATGTTAAATATTTTGATTGATTATTTAAATGTTGTGTAATTAAATTTTTTAAGGAATTCAAATTATTTTACGAGATGGAAATTTGGTAATTAAATGATAAATTGTTTGATTTAAACTAACCTTTATGTTAAATGTTTCAGAGGTGAGGTGAAAGTATTGGTATGGTGAATATGTTTTGTGTATATCATGTTAAATGGACTGTAAGTATAGAAATTTTATAGTATGAATCATGTTTAATAAAAATGTTTACAGGTGTAACTAAGATTTTAATTCAATAGTGAGATTATTTGAAATAATTGTGTTCAAGAAAAATGATAATTAAAAAATTTAATAATAAATGAAAAATGATATATACTAATTATTAATAATAAATTTTGAAAATTTTAAGAAAGTCCAATGGTAGAAAGTTATGAATGAGTTAAATGATTATTGATGAAAATATTATCTTAGAATGTATATAAAAATTTAATTAGTTAGTTATTAAGTTGCTATTGCGGGGGTGGCCTGTGCTCTCGTAGATAGTGAAATGGGTTGGGGGTAACAGAGAGTGTTACCTCCATCGGAGGCCAAATGGCGAAAATGTGCGACACACCCTTTTAAATTTGCACACTGATAGACTCTCGTGTCGCACATACTAATGATGAAGTAGAGCAGGCACTGAAATGAAATTAGATTTCCCCGACTTTTTCGGGCGATTACTGCCTTACCAGCACTAATCGTGGATTTGGCTAGCGGCCAGCTATGGTCATACCAAGTCCCTTGACCATAGCTGACTTGAAATTGGTATATAGTAGAAATTAAATGGGGGGTGACATTAGGGGAAATCCAGGTACTATGGAACAGCGGCTACTACTCTGTTCGAGTAGCAACAGCAAGGTCAGGTGGTAGACCCGTTTAAGGGCGTTTAAATATGACCAAGAATATGTTGATATTCAGACGTTAAATGTAACAGCCGAAGCAAAGACACGGAGAGGTCAAACTACTCCAAAATATGCCGTCTTTGTGAAAGCGAAAAGGCGCCACAGCCTTACATAATTTGCAATAGAGTGTGTGGATGGGAGGTGACTCAGAGGAGCCACGAATTTAAATTTTACAACATAAAAATTTTTTTTTGCTAATTCAAATTTTGATCCAATAAAAATGCTTGTGCTCTGTTTAAGTAATCAGATGCTCATGCATTCAATATATAGTGTTCATGCTATAATTTTAAATGTATTATTTTATTATCGTAGGTTAGATATAAGCATTGATAACAATATGTGTCTTCATTATGTGTGTATATTTGCAACTAAGTAAATAATTAAACCGTCTGGCAGGCGGTTAACATGAATTATCAGAATCAGAGAAATGGGAAACAAGGAGGTGAGAAGTAGGGAGAAATAAATATATATATATTTCATGTAATTTGTTCAATTTTGAGATGTGTCTTCATTGTGTTAGGAGATCAGCTGATCAGCAATAAAAGGTCACTGTAAAATGGTTTATAAATATTCCAAGTAATTAATGTTTAATGTAGTGTTTCAATGTATTACAGATGCTATTGAAATAATGAGAAAAGTAATTTAATGTGGTAAGATTTTAAAGGAATTGTCAGAAATAATAAAAGATAGTTTTTGGGTGATGAATATCTTATGGGACAAGTAGATCTGTCCAAGTTGAAGTTGAAGTTAAAAGGTCAGTAGAGAGAAAATTATTGTTTTGAGTTAACAAAATGTTGTTTTGAGTTAATGTACTGTTATAGAATTTGGAGAAGTATTGATGTTGACACAGTAGTTGTGGAGAATAATTGTGGAGTGTTGAGTGATATATTGATGTTTATAATTAATTATGTTATTTTGTTGTATTCGAAGTGAGGTAATAAGATTGAGATTTTTTGGGGATGGCAATTTTGTAGTAGGGGGTAGTGTAATGTAGGAGTCCGCAACATAATGATAAGTTGGGACGGGATGGGATCGATTTAGTGGGGAAGGGGTCGCCTCAGGTAGAATCGAGGGACCAGATAATGGGAAATGAGTTTTGGGGGGGGGAACACGTATCCTAAGTACAAAGGGATAGAGAGTATTTTTTTTTATATCGAGAGAAGGTGGCGAATTGAGTTGAATGATAAGTTGGGGTTAGAGAGTGTTTGATAGAGATGTTGTTAATAGAGATGGGTGTCATGTGAGTTACAGTTGTTAGAGGTTAGAGTCAAAGGGAGATTATGGATGTATACAGATCAAGTAGTAAATTAAATGAGAATAAATAATTTAAATCACCCAAAGTAATGTAGAATAAGATTGTCAAGCGAAGAGAGAGATTTATAATAAAGATATAAAATTTTTATTTTGAAACCAGTGACAAAATTTTGATAGAATGTGGAAATAATGTAAAATTAAGAATTGTTTATTTTGAATAATTTAAATGTCAATTTGCTTATTATTTATAATAATATTTTGCTATTTTAAATGTTTTATTTTATTATTTTTTGTGTTTCAAGTTAGAATGTTACAGATGTTAAATGTATTTTCAGATAGAACTTATACATAACACAGGTAGTTCAAGGTTGTGGACTTGACCTAGTTTTGATCAGCTGACAGTGAGGTCATATACATACTAAGCTTGTTGAGGAAGGAAGTCAATTTAACTTTTGTTTTTTGATCAATTTGAACAAGTTTTAAATAATTTCTATATGTAAAGGAAACATTTTAATAAATTTAAATTTTTTTGAATTTTAAAATTTTTTGGAAAATATTTTTTTGAAAAAAAAAAAAAAAATCTTGATTTTGCGCCTGCCAGCTAATGAATATTTTTAAGCTTTGATTATTTGATTGTTTGTGTACTAACCATGTTTATTTTTATTGATTTATTGTATTGAATTGTATTGTTAGACTATAAGTGATCACATGTTAGGTTAAGGATGTTCTTAATTATAAGAAATGTTTAAATCAATTTATTTTAAATAAAAAACAGAAACCAGTGAAGAGAATAATTTAAAATTTATACAAAATTTATGAAGTGATTTTACATGAAAACAACCAATGGGTGGCAATTTAAATAACTTTTGAAAAATTTTTCAATTTTATAATATGTAATGTCAGTATGTAACGTGAGTGTGTGTGAGCCCAGTATCTGCTAAAGGCAGCCCAGCTTGCATACAAGGGGAAACATATCGGTGGAGGATCTGGCATAATCTAAGCCAGGGATTGAGGATTTTGGGGGGTAGCATGTTAGAAGGTGAGGTGTGCTGTGGTACTTGTCTGTTCGATTTTTCGGTGTTGGGATCTCTTACGGAGAAGTCCAGTGATCTCGTTCAGATATGTCCATAGTCGCCCAGCCAGGGGGGTCGTGTACCCATGAAGAGTAAGAACCAGGGGGTTGTTGGCACCAGTTCCTCACCGATCCTCTTAGGGGTTTTATCAATGAGATTTCTTCTGTTCTGGACAGAAGAATTCTCATTGAGGGGGTACTGTAACGTGTCAAAATTGGGTCATTTCATTTATTGCGGGTATGGGGCATTTGTATTTTATTTATTTCATTTTTGGGGTTTTGTAAAAAATATTGTGCAAACGTTATTCCCATTGGAACAGAACACGTGGTAAGAAACAGTGTTGAAACAAAGCAGCAAGACGCAGTTTCTGTTGTGTAACCAAGCCAAGAATTTGTACCACCCTCGAATTCTCAGAAATGTGCGTGAGTGTGAGGGTGCGCGTACTCAACAACTCACGTATGCGCACCGTGGGGACGCCAAGAACTTAAACGACGCTAGGAAAAATGGCGCATGAACGAACAGTTTGTGATATCAGCAAGACGACCTACAGGAAATATCGTTAAGTACCTCCCACTTTTAGTGACGTCAGTCTAGCGGCGCCAAATATCGTCGACACACTTTGCTGAAATAACCACTATGTTTCATGCATAAAGTCAATAGAACACAGCAACTCAATGTTAAACGGCGATGAAAATCTGTTGGCCGTGAATACGAAGTTCCTCCCGCTCAGCAAAGGACGCTTCACAGTTACTCTATACGTGTCGGCCGGCACACAGAGCTAAGTTAGGCTCCTAATAAAGTTTCGTAATTTTACCGGTAATGAAGTAATGTAACAGTTAAAAATTATGTGACCGCGGTCGGGAAGACAGGGAAGAAAACACCAAGTTTATTTCAGACACCTCAGTATATATTAAAAGTGAGAGACACGCGTTCAAGTGATCACCACGTGCTCCGGTCGGGAAGGGTATTGGGCTAAAATGGGTTAAAGTTTTTTCCTTTCTTTTAAATATGGAGGTATGAATGAGAGAGTGAGCAAAGCTGGGCTCTGTCTGTGTATGTTCCGTGTATGTGTCACTTAGAATAAGGTAAGCATTGTTTTCTTTATTGTATACGCAGTAACACTAAGAACAGGTCGCAAGAAATTTTATGTAAAGGACAAGTTAAAAAATGAATAACTATTAATTAGATAACAAAAAAGAATAAAGTAAAATAATTTCTCTTCAAAAGATGTGTAGTATAAGTTATTTCTCTAACCTAATAGAATACGTTTGCATCTAACGTACATGTGATTGGATCCTGGACCCTGATAGAAGAGATCGTGGAGGTAGGTGAAAATTGTAATTTTGTACATTAACATATTTAAACTGGAATAGAGCATAACACATTTCAGTCGACATTCACGCTGAGTCGAAACCCTGGACCCACAAAAAACAACAAGATCGTAGCAACAGGTATTACATATGTATGGTAAGTACCATAATTATGGTGTGGTTGACACACGTGAATAAAGTTAATAAATATAAACACACAAAAGTGTATGTTTGCATGTTCTTTTTTACAAATATAACAATTAAAAAGAAAGGTGAGAGATAACAAATTTATAAATGAGGTAAATAATAAGGATAAAAACTTACAATTTAAAGAAGAGATAGAAGGTAAGAAAATAAATTACTTAGATTTAAACATAGAAATTAACGATAATGAGAAACTACAGTTTGGGATATTTAGGAAAGAGTCGTATTCTGATATAATTATACCAAGAGAGTCTTACCACCCTTATAGATATAAAATGGCGGCAATCAATTCATTTTGTTACAGAGCTCAGAAGTGTTTAAAAGAGAACGAATCAAAAGATAGGGAGTTAAAAACGATAAAGGGAATTGTAAGGAATAATAATTATAACGCCAACATAGTGGATAAAGTTATGAAAATGGTTAACATACAAAAAGCTAAAATAGAACCAGAACAAAAGAATTATGCAGGCTCATTGACATACATAGGTTCACATACTAGAAAAATTATAAAATGTTTTAATAAATACGGAGTAGATATAGCTATTAAAACATGTGAAACGGTATTTGATAAGATAAGGAATAAAAATACAGAAAAAATTCCAGCATTACAGAAAAGCGGAATTTATAAATTAAAATGTACAGACTGCAACAAAGTGTACCTAGGTGAGACAGGACGAAAATTCGCATGCAGGTTGTCTGACCACAAACGTGGAGAAGGTAATAGAACAACCAATTTGTTATATGCAAGACATTTCATAGAAGACAACCATAAGTTTGTTAATCCTTTGGAAGACTACGAAATTGTAAAAGTAGTAAATAACACAGTTGAAAGGAAGCTGAGGGAGGAGTTAGAAATATTGAAAGAAAGAGAAAAGGGTTAGACAATTTAATTAATACTAAAATTAAATTTGATAATGAAGAAATATTTTATAACATAATTAAGAAGTAAATGATAGAGGACAGATAGATAAGATTAAGAATTAAATTGCATAGTACTAATTGGAGGTTTTAAAATAAGGGTGTGTGACTGACCCACGTGTGTGAAGAGGGAGACGGGTAGGTGTAAAAGGAATGCACACACACACACACAAACACTGAAACACAAGGAATTTGCTAGAAAAATATGCAACTGTCAAGATGGAGTGACAGGGCTCAGGGGGTGGGGAAGGGACATTTGAATTATAGCTTGTTGTGTGTGAGCAGGGTGGGGTGAAGGGTTTGTTTTCACATAATTTCTTTCAATTCTGATCTGGCGATGAGCTGTAAAGCTTGAAAGCGGTAATCGGGATAATTTTTATATAGTGGTGTGCAACAGTGATCATTCTGCTTGTGATTTCAACCACTAACACAACTTTCTTCATGAAAAATCAAAACACACGCTTGTCCAAAAATAGTATATGGTTTAATAAAACTGTAATCATATTATAATGGTTTTATTTGCTGACTGAAAAATTTATGTTCGCTCTGCATAAAGTTGAGAGAATTCAGATTTCCAGCACACAAAACAGCATGTATTTTCAAACCAAATGAAATGAAAGCAGCAAATTATGTTTTATTATTATATTATGTAACGGGACAGATTAGGGGAATAAATAATTGTAATCAGTCTTAATACATACAGTGTTCAACCTTTGGGGAACCTTTTTTTTTTACCAGAATGCATACAATCTTATTGTGAAATGCCCGTCTGTTTGTGTCTGGCGCCAGCCTGACTAGACGAGTTACCTAATCACCTACAACTCAGGACGTCCGTAAATCACGGAAAAGGCGAATGTGAAACCCCAATTTCATCAGGCGGCAAAAGTTGCAGAATTTGTTGGCTGGGCGTCTAGAACATTTTAAACCAGACAATCAGAGAAGGCATTATAGAATCGACCCACGTTGGCGGGCAGCCGGACCAACGCCTTGCATCTATGCAACTGCGAACGACGCTCGAATAGTAGTCGACGATACAATCCCATCGTGAACAGACGTAAATTTGACGTCAGCCTCGGTAAAGTTTTGGTAACTAATTAGAATTAATATTAGGCATTACCTGTATTAACTTCCCGTCTTGTGACTTATCTGTACAGGTAATGCCTAATATTAATTCTAATTAGTTAATAAACATGACTTGGAGACAAATAAAACAAAATGAAAAGTTTTGGTAGACCGAAATGTCTAAGTAGGTCTACCAAAGAGTGGAGTTCAACAATGTAACAACAAACAGTTTATGTAAAAAGGTTTGAAAAGAGTGAGTTTGAATATTTACGTAAAAAGCAGTTAAACAACATAGTGCGCAACAACGACGTAGTTAATGTAACCGATCTTTTATGTCAGCCATAAGTGTATCAGCAAATAATAAGTGTTAAAAGAGCTCGACAGGTAAACAAAAAGTGTAAAGTAAACTGGGGAGAAAGTTAACGAGAGTACTGGTTTGTAAGTATAGATTAGCGTAGGAACATTTTTATATAATAGAGATTAGTAAGAGAAGAGAAGTAACAGTTAAAAATATAGAAAGAAATAACGATACAGAGAACATAATTTTTGAATCAATAAAATAATATTTGATTTTGCATAACAATGTGTTAAGTATAGTTATTTTGCCATAACCATTTCCTATGCTTTGTGCCGAAAAACTCGTCTAACGTTCCGGAGAATTTTCTGAATTAAGGGTGGTCAGATAGCGAAATTATCTAAGTTTTATAAGGGCAAGAGTGTTTAAGTTTACATATTCATCTATAAAATATGTTGGCAACCTGGGCAGTTTAACGTCTTGTGAAGGTAGGTAATATTCTGGCAGCATTTATTTTTATTATTTTACGGTTTATTTCTTTACAATTAAACTAATAATTCTTTTAAAAGAGTTAAAATAATCTTTCACCATCCTTAAAAACCTATCGTTCCACACAGATAAGAATCACCGGCAATTACTGTAAGTCTGATACTTAGTAGTTACATTAACCTTAAGCTGTTTGCTATATGGGTTTTGGCATTGTGTGCTGTTCAAACATTTATTCATTTGCAAAAGTGAATTAAGTACATTTTAACCAAATCTGAAGTGTACACACTACACAAGCCTCGAAACTTCTTAGGAAGCTGAACTTATCTTCCTTTTATTCATCTGTGTTTACACATATTTCAGGAATGTGCAAGTCATCACCTGATTATTTCAGTGTATAAAATTATTTATAATATACTCCACGCTGTGAACTTTGATAAGACAATTTGGAAAACATTGAACAAATGGTTAAATAAGACATGAATTTTGAAACTGTGCAAGATGTAAATATTTAATTTACAAAAACATGTTGACATCCTTAAGTAATTCTACAAAATAACACATTGCTATAGCATCTGCAGATTATTTGTGTAACTTACAAGCCCGGACTATTTTCAGTCAATAGCCTTTACACACTTCAGGTCTAAGGTTTATACCAAAATTTGTACTTTACTAAAAATGAACTTTATCTTGTGAAAAACTTACTTTTTTCGTCGGACGCGTTTCGGCTTAAGTATCCGCCTTCTTCAGCTTTTAGTCAGACTGCCATCATTTCGTAACGGTTTTTGTGTGGAAGGTGTAGTGGATTTTGACACAATTTTACAAAAAACAAACATCAAGTTGAATCCCTGCACCAATCCCCTTCCTCCACACACCACCCCCACTACACCTTCCACACAAAAACCGTTACGAAATGATGGCAGTCTGACTAAAAGCTGAAGAAGGCGGATACTTAAGCCGAAACGCGTCCGACGAAAAAAGTAAGTTTTTCACAAGATAAAGTTCATTTTTAGTAAAGTGATAGTGCTGTGAAAGAAGAGATGAACAATCAAGACAACCAAAATTTGTAATTTAATTACAAGACTTCAGAGGTGTTTCAGTCTCAATATGGACATGTTTAGTGGTGTAAGTCAGCGATTCTCAACCTTTGGGGCACAACCCACTGCTGGGTCTCGAGGGAGCATTTGGCGGGTCACAAAGTCAGGCTTGAAAATTTATTTATTGTCTTAGAAATCTATTACACTTAAATTATGTGTAATTTGTTTAAGTATAAAAGAGGGCTTAAAGTACTCCATGTTAGCAAAAATATGATTATAAATTGGGTGCACACCCTTACAAGTAATTTGTCTGCACCCATGCTTATAGGAACCATGAAAAAAGTTCACAGTGGGTCCAGGACTTAAAAAGGTTGAGAACTACCGGTCTAGATCCAATCTGAAACTCTTAAATGTGCAGATATGCTGCTGTAGTTAGTGGCTTTTTTTTCGTATGAGCCACTGTGGACTACATTTGGTTCCTCCCTTCTTCTCCTTATATTTCCCTCATTCTTTATCGATGTCTCTCTCTCTCCTTTCGTCAGTCCAGATGTCACCTGTCCTCTTCTTGGGTTTTCCCTGAAAACCTTGAACAATTTTTAATTTCTTTTTGAGTGGGAAGCTTTCTTCAATGTCTTCTTGAGTAATCTGGAGTTCATCTATGTCTTTTTCTTAGTTAGCGGTTTATTGTATGTTCATATCCAGAAAGGAAAATGTGATCTACAGAAACGACAAGAAAAATACTATAGTAATTTGAAATTTACTGCTCTTCTTTACTAAATATCACTATAATATTGACGACTCGGAACACTAAGTTTTTTATAAGTAAAAACGTAAAGTTTTACCTTACAGCCTAAACCGGCTTTCACCTATAGAAGGCTTCATCAGAAGCTGTCGTAAGTAGCGCTGTTCGTCTTGTTGTTGGAGACGAGATAGTTTTTCGAAAGATCGAAGCTGTGTGTGTGTGGTGAGATGTGTTCGAATAATGCGTGCGATTTGAATTGTGTCTGTTCGTTTAGGATGTCGTTTTTATTTGTTTTTGTGTGTTTGTATATTTCTAATTGTTCTAGAGTGTCTAGTTTTCGGCCTTTTGTGTGTACATGTAGTATGTTATTGTCGATGTTTTTATATGTGTGGTTTGCGAAGGTAGATTCTGTAGTGGTGTGGAGTGCTTTTGTGTGTTCAATGTATCTCTGTTTGAAGCTACGTCCTGTCTGGCCTATGTAGAATTTATTGCAATTTGAACAATTTAGCTTATATACACCGGGTAGATCGAATTTGTTTTGTGCTTTGGGCATGCGTTTTGATAGTGTGTGTTCTGTTTCGTTAGTAGTTCTGTAAGCGATTCTGTATCCTGCTTTTTTGAATTTGTGGGCAATTTTTTCTGTTTGTTTGTTGATGTATGTTAGTGTTATGAATTTGTTGTTTTCGGTCTTTGTCTGTTGTTTGTTTTGTGTAGGAGTTTACTGACTATTGTTCTGTCATAACCGTTAGATTCTGCTAGAACAATATGACAGAACAATAGTCAGTAAACTCCTACACAAAACAAACAACAGACAAAGACAGAAAACAACAAATTCATAACACTGACATACATCAACAAACAAACAAAAAATTGCCCACAAATTCAAAAAAGCAGGATCCAGAATCGCTTACAGAACTACTAACAAAACAGAACACACACTATCAAAACGCATGCCCAAAGCACAAAACAAATTCGATCTACCCAGTGTATATAAGCTAAATTGTTCAAATTGCAATAAATTGTACATAGGCCAGACAGGACGTAGCTTCAAACAGAGATACATTGAACACACAAAAGCACTCCACACCACTACAGAATCTACCTTCGCAAACCACACATATAAAAACATCGACAATAACATACTACACGTACACACAAAAGGCCGAAAACTAGACACTCTAGAACAATTAGAAATATACAAACAAATAAAAACAACATCCTAAACGAACAGACACAATTCAAATCGCACGCATTATTCGAACACATCTCACCACACACACACAGCTTCGATCTTTCGAAAAACTATCTCGTCTCCAACAACAAGACGAACAGCGCTACTTACGACAGCCTCTGATGAAGCCTTCTATAGGTGAAAGCCGGTTTAGGCTGTAAGGTAAAACTTTACGTTTTTACTTATAAAAAACTTAAGTGTTCCGAGTCGTCAATATTATAGTGATATTTAGTTAAGTAACGGACACGTCATGGACAACGAAATCCAAGCTCTTCTTTAGTTATTGGAAAGATACAAATTAGCATTAACAAAATGTACAAGTAGTCGTTAGTATTCATATATCAACTCCATCCTGTGAGGTAATTTCTGCACTTTAAAAGATCAAAAAGCTAATTGAGGAACTCAATGTATGACGAATGACTCAACAGCCTGTCCTGAAATAATAGCCTGAAGGCAAATTGGGTCAAAACTTGACCTGACCAATATAGATAATATTGCCAGCAGCCAAATAATAGAATTAGTCTGTTTTATTACAATTAATTCCATTGAATGTGAGTGGAAATAGTATAAAATTTATAGTGTGTTGTACTATGACATGTTTGTATTGCTGACATTTTCACTGCTGGCTTTCATATGTCAAGACTAAAAAAGATACATACATGGAAATTGTATACTGGTGTCATTTATACCATGAGTAGTTACAAAGTGGATGTCACCCATTCTTGTTGCAAAGCGTGTAGTGTAGCTTTTCTATTTATGAACTCATAACCATGCAAAAGTCTTACAGCATGGTCCACCCAAATGTCAGGGTGCTCTTTTCCCACTTTTGAAATGGTCGTGCCACCACTGACCATTTGAATAACGGCAGTCCCTAAAAGTTAATAGGTCAGGGTTTATTTACTAAATATGACATAAACATTGTCAAAAACAAGTTAAAACCTACTTTAAAAGTGGTCTGAGAGTTGACAGCAATATCTATCACCTTCTGTTTTTACAATATATAGCTCTGGTTTTACACAACATATATGTTGTGCGTTGAAAGTATATGTGTTCTGTTGTGCATTTTGTAATTTTTTTCTTAAAAGAGCGTAGGAGTTAGAACACTGTGTGTATTATAGAAATGTTTACGTAACTGTTGCAGTACCACAAAATTACCAAGGTTTTTAAAAAAATATATAAACACTTGGTACGTTTCATAGTTTTTATTTAACTCTGACAGCTGTTTCAGCTTATCAAGCTATTGTCAAAGAGATCAATCAATAGCTTGATAAGCTGAAACAGCTATCAGAATTAAATAAAAACTGTGAAACGTACCAAGTGTTTATATATTTTTAAAAACCTTTGTATTAATACATGTATCACCAAGTGCTCAACGAGTCATCAATTACCCACAAAATTAGATTAACATTATATACCATCTTAACCAGTCAAAACGTTTATCATCAAAAATTCTTTCTTTACCACACATTGTACAGTGCCATAACCTCACATACACTAACGGTGTAAATTCCATATGTACAACAAAACTTTTATAATTTTCTGCATAACCATAAGAAAACCTTGTGGCATTTGGAAAGCACCCTGTGACTGAAACCAAATTACAAGGCATTGAGCGAGCAGCTTTAGTTCCATCTCCTTACTGGGAAAGACAGGTTGTACATCCTAACTAAATACATCATCCATGTCCATGGAATAAAACAGCACAGAAGTTTGTTCTCATACCTTATTATTACTATTTATCGCTCACAAACTGGCCACTCCATTTTTCCTGGAAAAATGAAACTTCATCTTCCATCTTTATTGAGGGTATAGGCAGAGGCAGATTTATGCATAGGCAAAGTAGGCAACTGCCTACGGGTGGCAAATTTTGTAAAGGTTGTTGTGTTGTTTTTATACCTAAGAGATGTTTCAAATGCCGCTCCATGCGTCTCAGTATGATAAGAAACTTTTCAAAATATATATTGTTTAGTAACTAGGCTTATTACATAAAGAGAATAGTTACTCATTTACTTCTGATCTGTATATGAAGTAGGCCCTACATCGTTTTTTCATAATTACATTTACATACATTATAATATATGGGATGGGATACATCCATTATATTAATTAATTATTTAACTATTAATTCGTTTACATTCAAATTTCGAACATCCTTTACAGACTCTGTAATTTGACGTGAGTAAATGTCTAGATGCCACTAGCTGGTAACAGTCACAGACTGTGTGCGTAGCATAATTTCGTACCCAACTCTAGTGCCAATTGACCTTCGACCTGCCGAGGAGGGAAATAAGAGGTCTACACCTGTGAAGCTCTGCCGTCTAATTATGAAGGATGGGCTCCAGTCTGTCTCCCAACGTGGACATTACTTTCCAGATGTTTGTATGTACAGCGGCCTCAAACTGTTCAGCTGAACGAGCGTTCTCGTGGCTCACAAAAGTAAAGAATTATCTACGCGCGGACATGGGAGAAGATTGTTTGTATTCATTGGCTATATTGTCCATTGAAGGAGAGTTATTAAAAAATATGCCCCTGACAGATATTAATAATTTTGCCCATCAAAAATCATGACATAAAGTTTAAACATTATTTCAAGGACTATTACTATTACAACTCTCTTTATCTTCTTAATTTTGTACCAACTTGCATACAAAATTGTATTAAATTGCTATGTTTTAAGTTCAGTTAAAATGTTTTAGAATAAACATGGCTACAATAATTTAATGTGTTATTGTTCTCTTCTTAGTACGTTATGTAAATTGTTTTATAGAAATGTATTAAGAAAAATTGAGAAGCAAATATTATATAAAGTACAAATTTTAGGGTAACTGAAAATATGAAGGATTGAATTAAACCTGTAAACACACTCCCCCCCCCCCCAAAAAAAAAGAGATCCGCCTCTGGATATAGGGTATGCCTAACAGATAAACAGGGTATTTGTAATAACAGATAAATTAGAAATGCAAGAGTTAATATTACGCTTAGAGAGAAATAGAAACTGCAAAGATTGTAGGATAGGCAACATAAATACAGAACTATTAAAATATGCTCCGAGGGAACTCCATGAACGACTGCTACGATTATATAACATGTGTTGGGATCAAGGGAAAATTCCAGAAGAATGGAAAATACCAAAGGTGATATCCAAAATGGACAGAGCCAATCCTGGAAATTACAGAGGGATATGCTTGCTTTGTTCAACATATAAGATCTATGCAAAAATAATAAGCAGGAGACTGAGTAACATAACAGAAGCAATACTAGTAGAAGAGCAATCAGGTTTCAAAAAAGGACGAAGCTGTGTTAATAATATTTTCACTGTTAAGTAGATTATAGAGAAAAGGGGAGAACAAAATTTAGAGACATCTACTATTTGTAGATTGTTGCAAAGCTTTTGACAAAGTACCAATGTCAATACTGTGGAGAATTTTAGAAAATAGAGGCATTCCATTACATTTAATACAAGTGATCAATAGCATGTATCTAGGAACCAGGATACAAATAAAGCAATGGAACCCCATAAAAATAAATGGAGGCATTAGACAAGATTGTTCTTTATCAAGTGCTCTTTTTAATGTGTTTTTGGATGGAATTGTTAAGATTTGACTTAACAGTGTAAATGGAGGAATCACGAGTTGGAGGCAAAATGCTTAAGACTCAGATGTTTGCCATTGGCCATAAATGAAGATGACCTGCAAAGGATGCTCCACTTCTTAAATAACATTGCGAAAGAATTTAATATGGAGATATAAAAAATGTACGGCTTTTAAAGGGGCATGATCAGTTAGATCTAAAATTGTTTTGGATAATAAAATTATAGAACAAGTCTCAGAATTTAACTATTTAGTATGTAATCTCCCATATAAAAACAAAGACAATCTTAATGGGACAATTAATAAATTTAACCAAATAACAGGAACTTTTCGACGTGCTCTAAAACACAAGGCAAGGAAAGAATCCATAATAAAATTATACAAATCCATGGCAGTTCCTACTCTTACTTATGGCTCAGAAACGTGGACAATGTCTGCTAGACAAATATCAAGAATTCAGGGTACGGTAAAGAAGTTTTTGCGTTCCACAGCTGGGTAAACAAAATTAGATATGAAAAGAAACAATCAGATACAAGAGGACTAAAAGTTGAAGAAGTAAACGGAATCATCAATAAGTACTGAGAAAGCTTAAAACACATTAGCAGAATGGGTAGTGACAGATTCCCCAAGATAGCCTTAGTGTATCGGCCGAAAGGGAAGAGAAGCCTGGCAAAAATCGAAGAAGAGATGGCACGACCAGTTTGGAGCCGGAACAGACTAAACAGTATAAGCCGTGAAGAAGAAGAGGGTATGTCCACAATGTTGAGGACACGCTTCCATGATATGACTAAAACATGGGCGTAACTTGGGACGGGGGTAAAGCTTCACAAATTCAAGTGTGTAGTGAAACCATCTATATAATAAAATTAATCATCATCATCAGCGGCGCAAAACCCATTACTGAGTCAAGGCCTCCACCAGTTGTCTCGGTCAAGTGCAGCTGCTCTCCAGTTCCAGTCCCAAGGATGTGGCACGCACCATAGTTCACACCGTCTTCCCAATGTAGTTTGGGTCTACCAACTCTCCTGGTGCCATAGATCTGTTCTGTGAGTGCCTTTCTTGGTATTTCATTCTCCCCCATTCTGATCATGTGTCCAGCCCACCTGAGTCTACCAAGTTTTATAATTTTCACAATATCTGGTTCATTCAGAAGAGTGTTCAATTCTTGGTTGGTTCTTTTCCTCCATTCACCTCCTACACATATTGGACCAAATATACTGCGGAGGATTTTGTGTTCATGAACCAGCAGGCTTGACTCAGACTTTCTAGAAATGGTTGGTCCAGGTCTCAGAACCATAGGTGAGAACTGGACGGATCAGTGTTTTATACAAAAGCAGCTTGATGCTCCTGGCAATTATTCTGCTTTGGAACAGGGGTCTCAGACCAAAGAAGCACCTATTAGCTGAGGTGATTCTTCGCTTTATTTCTTCTGTTGTTTCCCCATCGGCGTTAACTTGGCAGCCTAAATAAACAAAGTTGTTGACTTTTTCCTTCGAACAGATGCCAATTTGGATGTGCTCTCCTTCTCTAGCCTCCTGTTCTGTGGCCATGTATTTTGTCTTGCTTTCATTTATTATGAGACCCAGCTTCCTTGCGGGACCTTCAAGAGCAAGAAAGGCTTCAGTGACTGCTCAAAGGGACCTCCCGATTATATCTAGGTCATCAGCGTATCCTAGGACCTGCACCGACCTGTTGAATACAGTCCCGGAGGAATCTATTCCAGCATCTCTCATAGCTTTTTCTAAGGCAAGATTGAAGAGGAGGCAAGCAAGAGCATCGCCCTGGAGGACTCCCTTTCCATAGTCAAACTCTCCTGATAAGTCATTCTGAATCCTCACCATACCCTTCACTGTCAGCATTGTCATCCTATACAATCTTATTAATTTCTTTGGTATGCCCAGTTCTTCAAGAGCAGTGTAAAGTTCTTTTCTGTCAATGCTGTCGTATGCATTTCTGAAATCTATGAAGAGGTGATGGGTTTGTAGCTTATGTTCCCTACCTTTCTCCAGAATTTGTTGGGAGTGTGAAAACCTGGTCTATTGTCGATTTTCCTCTTCTAAATCTGCACTGATATCGACCAATCACCTGATCAGCATGTGGAAGTAGTTTTTGGTACAATATATGGACATTATTTTATATGCCACAGGGAGGAGAGAAATGCCTCTGCAATTGTTACAGTCTAGTTGATCTCCCTTTTTATAAACCGGACATATAACTGTCTTCTGCCAGGCTGTTGGCAGTTTCTCTTCTATCCATATATCAATGACAAGGTGTTGAAGAGTTTTAACCAGCTCTGGGCCACCGTTTTTGAAAAGCTCCGCAGGAAGATCATCAGAACAAGGAGCTTTGTTGTTTTTAAGGCTTCTATTGCAGCTATCACATCATCTTCATCCGGAGGCTCGATGTGTTCATGTTCCTCTAGCACAGGTGGTACATAGTTGTCCACCACGCCATTCTTAGAAAGAAGAGCTTCAAAGTGCTTGCGCCACCTTTCGAGGATCTTCCCCTTTTCTGTAAGTAGGGTGCCGTCAGTGTCACGACAAGCTGTTGTCCTGGGTTTAAAGGGTTTCCTACCTTGGTTTACCTTATTGTAGAATTTTCTGATTTCATGTGCATCCTTAAGATCTTGGATCTCTACCAGCTGTTGACTCTTCCAATGGCGCTTCTTCTGCCGATGCACCTGCTTCTCCGCTCTCCTCCTCTGCACTTCTTCTTGTGTGCCTCTGTATCATTGTTGTATAGGCTTCATTTTTAAGGTCTGTAGCAACTCTGCATTCTTCATCAAACCACGGATTTGAAGGTTCCCTTTCTTTGAGGCCTAGTTTCCTCTGCAGCACTGGCAACTGTTGAAGTGGCTTCCCAAACAATGTCTACTTGGATTTCCTGTAGTCGTTTTGTTGATTTTATTTCCGACTAGTGCAGTGAATCTCAAGCGGTTGTCCTCCTCCTTTAATTTGGATAGGTTGTACTGTTTATAATAAAATTAATAAAATATATTATATACAAAATTATAAAGTTTAGTAATAATTCTTAGTTAGTAAACAAGGGACAATTTCTTTTTTAATGATCAACAAACCTTTCTCTATAAGTTGCACTTCCAGTTATGTTTACTTAGAACAAATATACTGTAGGCCTATAAACGTAAACAATTTCAGTTCTTCCAATTCTTATACCCAGTTTTCGTAAACGCATCCTCTCCCTGTTACAAAAAGCTCGGCAGTAGTAGCAGTAAGCCGAATCAGTCACAACAAAGAAATTTTCAAATTGCCAGTCAGGCAATTTTCAAAGAAATTAAGCAGTGTTACTCCTTTGCGTTTCTTATCTCCTATTTCTCAGAACTTAGGAACACAAAAAACCAAAACAATAAGGAATTAAAAAAGAGACAAGCGATGTGTACTTTTAACGGACTATGTACACGACCGAGTAACCGACCGCACTTGTATAGTAATCATTAACAAATAAATAACAGTTCCAAACAACCGTCTTTTAAGATTCGTGAACAAAGCCATCGACGTCTTGCACAGTAAGCCAGCTTTGTTCATACCGCTGAGTCTGTTGCTCTCTTTTACACTGGCCTGTAGAGTTTACAAAATTCTGCTGAACTGAAAACAGCGATACTCTCGAATCAAACCGTAAACAATCCGAGCACAGAGACGATGACTCAGAAAAATATGTGTGACAAAGATGAGGAAAGTAAAGAGAACAAATTCTTAGAAGTACAGCTGCGCTTATTATTTTATTACGGTGTTCCAAAACAAGTCTTTGTTTGTGTAAAAGACACGCATTGTATTCCAGTTAATTAGGTCGCTAGCATTTGTTTTTTTTTCAAACAGAAATATTATTTTAACGTATATCATTCAAATCTGTCAAACATTCTCCTTACAAGTTTCTTTGAAATAAATAAGAATAATAAATTTATGGCAACTAGTCGTCTGATAACAGTACAGACGTTGATAAATAGAGCTTACTGTGCTCGCAAGCATAGAAACTGTCTCTTGTTTGACTATTTGTTAGTTTTTATTTATTACAACTGGAAACAAAATTTAATAATGCTCAGAACATTGGGGGGGGGGCGAGTGCCTCCCCTTGCCCCTCCCAAGTTCGCCTATGCCTTAAAACTACCTATTATCTAATTTCCTCCATACAATTTCCTCAGAATTTGTCAGTATATCTCAAATATTTGTTACCTGCAGTTTCTGATGACTCTTGAACTAGGTAGTTTTGGAATACAGAAAACAAATATGGTTATTAACTCAAAACATATGAAAATAACAAGTAAAATTTAATTTTTTTTAATTCCCAGGTGACATGTACAACAACAACAGATTTTAACAACAGAATATATTGTTGGTTATACAGTATACCATTAAACATATGTAGACACCTATCACACTGTGAACAAATGTAAACACTTTTCTAAATAAATTATGTTTCACATTGTTACAGGACATTTAATTTAATGTTTTGTATACATATATATTATTCCGCTATAAAAATATTTTTTGTAATACATGTTCACACTCTGACTATCAATCTCTGTTAACATAGAGAGGTTAACAGAAAATTTTAAACATAAAGAATCGCTCACTGATACATATAATTACAAACTTTCAGATCACAGTTTTCTAACGCAGAAAATATTACGTATCTGCACACCGTCCAAACTAGTGACAAGGTGTCTATAAATAAACAGGTAAGAACAAAGTGGTGCATACTGATTCTGTGAACTTGATAATGTAATGTAGTACCGGACTTCACTTCACACAAACTAATGATTTAAAAATTTGTGATAATTAATCAAATATTGTCACTATGGCATTTACACTTCTTACATACTTAAACTGACTACAAGCTATTGCTTTCTTTGTTTACACTTCTGTTTAACCTTCTGTAGTCTCTATGCATTAAAAATATTGTTTTAACTTAATGTTAAGTGCTTCTTACTTATGGTGGGACTAATATTGTCTTTAATAATCTAAAATTAAAGAAAAAGGGAAAGAAATGCAGAAAGATGGGAAAAACATGATTTACAATTTGCAAATTTGGCATATAAAATGTTCGCCATATGCGTGCACGTACACACAATAAAAACATATAAAAAGTTACGTTCAGTTTAAACCACCTATTAAAATTTTTTTTAAACTTACACATATATGTTTTGTTTTTTCATCAATACAATTTTATTTTTATCCAAACTAATAAACAGTAAAAGAGTTAAGACAATAGCAATATTCTAAAGTACATAAATTTCCCCATGTAAATAAAATATCTGGTACTTCCCCCCCCCCCTCAAGGGAACCAATACAGAAAGTGAATAGTTTCGTTTTACACATTTGTTATATTGTTACAAAGAATGTTACTACTAACCCTACACTTTGAATTGAGGCAGAAATAGTTGAATACTTTAAATAGCTATCATCTGCTGCTCCGAGTTGGATGAAATTCATGCCTCAGCTAATGTACTGTAGTAGTTTTTTTATAAGAATTCCCAACCCATCTTCTTTCCACTTAGATGCATAAAACGTAAACATTAATCTGAACTGATTGTTTTTGTATTGTGGATATAGATCTTATTAATGAACCAGCATATTTAAATAAACCAAAACTCCTGTCACTAATTTGAATACTTAAAACCAAGTGCATTGCGTCAAATCTAATTATTGTAATAACGACAATAGATAACTTTCCCGATAATGACACTTGATTTGCTTCAAAAGAATAACAATTTTAAGACCGAGTCACTCGTTTTCTTGAGTCTTTTTATTTATTTATTTATTTTTTTTTTTTTTACATCCTAATTGTTATGAGACTGCAAAGTTGTTAAATGTATTAATAGGCTTGTTGTTATTAGAAAAAAAATATGGACAAATGTTGAAAAACTTACAAAAGGTATTTCACATATTTCATTTTTTTTGCCACACACACACACACACACACACACACAGAGTGTTAAATGTATATTCTATGGCCAGCACAATAAGGGAAGGACAAATAAAATGCAGGCAGCATATCAAGAGAATAAAAATATGAGACTACCTAAACAAGTAGTAGGATATAGACCTCAAGGAAGATGAGATATACGTAGACCAAGGAAGAAATGGCTTCAGTGAAGGCGGAACAGGAACAGGCTGTAAGCCTGTACCTTGACACGGAGAAGAAAAAGATATATATTTGCATACATACATATCTGCAGGGAGATAACTTAAAATTCTGAATAACTAGCTGTACTACATGCTTAACCTGTAATTGTATGTGTGTGTGTGTTTGCAGACTCATTTTTTGTTCAACAAATTAGAATAACTAGTCAAACCGACCTTATTATACTTTCTTTTTTGGAATGCATGTATTTTTTTCTATTACAAATATTACTTGAACTATTTTCTTCCAGTAGAAAGTCTAACTAGTGAAACTAAACTTTCTTTTGCCTGGCAGGGGAACCCTAGAAAGTTGTGAGCATAAAACATCAATGTATTTAAAACTACGTACAGTAATTTAATATTGCTATACTGTAGTTTTTGGTATAATTTAATTCTGTACTGCATTGTAATGAGCAAACATTTTTGTAATGTGCATATAAAAATATAAACATTTTATAACTATATCTTATACAGACCTATAGTAGAGGTAGAAAGAAAACAAATATGGATTTCGTTCAGGCGGTGAGATAGGACCATAATCTACTGTTCAACTATACAATCCTATAACCAATCCTTTTTCTATTATAACATGCAAAAGAAACCATTAACAACAAGAGATACTTACTGTCTAACATACATGCTACATACCACTTTGACTTAAAAGTACTTACAGTCTAATCACTCAATTCATACATTTTTATTGTATGTACAACATTTTCTCATTATTTTATATTACAAAAATATTTCTTTTTTTTTTTTGCTAGGACCCTCCTTACACATACTTTTAAATGCTACTTGTACTACACAAATTAACAAATTTCACTCTGTCGTTCAATGTGTACATTTCACTAACACCATATCAAAGATATTACCACATTTAAACATCTCTATAACATCCTCGTTCACACACACACACACACACACACACGCACATTTATATTTATTTCAATAAATTTAACACTGATATTTATTCTTATATGGATTACATTATACATAATATGGATTATGAAAAAAAAATAATGAAAAAACTCTGATCCAATAAACAGTACATAGTACTTGCTGTACCAAATGTATCACACATACAATTTAGTAAGCCAACATATGTAATTCACAACAAACATTCAGTTACAAAGGACAGCTACAAAGCAAAATATACAAGCAGACTTAGTACCATAATATTACTCTCTGAATGATAAACATTTTATCTGAAATACAGGTGATAACCAATTATTCCCCTCATGCTTAATGAAGAGAGGTTAAGATGAACAGATGAACATTCATTTTACTTCCATGTTCCATAAGGAAATGGTGTGTTCGATATAACGGCTGATTCTGATTGTACTACCCTCAAAACATGTAGAAAAGTCATTTTTCAAAGTGTGTGTGTTTGTGTGTGTAGAGTTTTTTCTATGGCAAACGATAACAGCTGCAAATTCAAACAGAATCAAATAATTTTTTGTGTACATCACTGAATTGTAGAGGACTCAAGGCCTATTGTTTTTGGTGAAGATCGGTTAAGGGAAAGGGGTAGTTTACCTGCAACGTTTTATGCTTTAACAAGGGTAATTTTTTCTATGACGAATGATAACTGCTGCACATTCAAACAGAATCAAATAATTTTTTGCGTACATCACTGAATTGTAGAGGACTCAAGGCCTATTGTTTTTGGTGAAGATCGGTTAAGGGAAAGGGGTAGTTTACCTGCAACGTTTTATGTTTTAACAAGGGTAATTTTTTCTATGACGAATGATACCTGCTGCACATTCAAACAAAATCAAATAATTTTTTGCATACGTCCCTGAATTGTAGAGGACTCAAGGCCTGTTGATTTTGGTGAAGATCGGTTAAGGGAAACGGGTAGTTTACCTGCAACGTTTTATGTTTTAACAAGTGTAAAGTACTTAATTTTGATAAATAAAGTATCCTGTAGAAGATCATAATAATCCACTGTAAAAACATAGATGAAATATCTATAAATAAAGAGGCTAGTAGAACGGGGTGGGGGTAATTTTCTATAAATGAAAATTATAGTTGAAGGGGGAGGGGATAATTTTACTTCCATGTTCCATAAGGAAATGGAAGTATGGTCATGGCGAAAAAATCGTGTTCGAGATAATGGCATATTCTGATTGTACTACCCTCAAAACATAAAAAAGTCATTTTTCAAAAAGTGTGTGTGTGTGTGTGTGTGTGTAGAATTTTTTCTATGGCAAACGATAACTGCCGCAAATTCAAACAGAATCAAATAATTTTTTGCATACAGTTCTGAATTGTAGAGGACTCGAGGCCTATGGATTTTGGTGAAGATCGGTTAAGGAGAGGGGGTAGTTTACCTGCAACCTTTTATGTTTTAACAAGAGTAAAGTGCTTAATTTTGATAAATAAAGTATCCTTAAAAGAAGGTCATAATAATCCACTGTAGAAAGGTAGATGAAATATCTATAAATGAAAAGGGTAGTTGAAGGGGAAGGAGGTAATTTTCTATAAATTAAAATGGTAGTTGATGAGGGAGGAGATAATTTTTTACTTCCATATTCCTTAAGGAAATGGAAGTATGGTGATGGCAAAAAAAAATCGTGTTCGAGATTATTGCAGATTCTGATTGCAAATTCTAACAGAATCAAATAATTTTTTGCATACAGCCCTGATTTGTAGAGTACTCAAGACCTATTATTTTTGGTGAAGATCGGTTAAGGGGAAGGGGTAGTTTACCTGCAACGTTTTTTTATCAAGGGTATTTTCTATGGCAAACGATAACAGCCGCAAATTCAAACAGAATCAAATAATTTTTTGCATACGTCCCTGAATTGTAGAGATCTCGAGGACTTTCGATTTTGGTGAAGATCGGTTAAGGGGAAGGGGTAGTTTACCTGCAACCTTTTACGTTTTAACAACAGTAAAGTACTTGAAAATTCATTTAAACTTTTTCAAACAATGGTAATTGTTAAAAATAAAATAATTTTGTTGCCAGGCAATAAAATTATAATTTTTTCATTTTAATGTAAATTATGTATGAGTTAATATCTTTATATATATAATTCTTCTGTACGTGTGTATGTCACTGAACTCCTCCATGTATAAAATAATATATCGTTCGTGGCAGGTAAGCATATCTCAGTTATGTAATGTTTACGTTTCCATTTTATTATTATGCCTACAGCAATAAAAAGGCAGGTAAGACACACACACACAATTCACGTTATTTCTGGCCTCACTCAGCGTGGATAGCGATTTGCTTCCTGTGGATCGCTGGGCAGTGTAACTGCACGTGTTTACAGAGGAACGATTCATAGACAGACTTTTCGTCTTTAGGGAATGAACCCTCTGCAAGATGCTGAGGGTCCATGAGTGATTTCGGAGCGCTCCTTCTTTTTCGCATGTTTGTTCTATGAAACATACACTGTAGATTCGCAGCTTTACTCTAAGCAACGCTCAATAGGAAATGTTGAAAATTTTTGTCCACAGTGTACCCTCATTCACACTAAACCTGCTCTGATGTTTTAATTACGGACATCATAATATTAAAACTTTGGAAACTTGAGCACTACTTAATGGAGATCAATCATTAACTTATACAAGCCATTAATTTTATGCATATTTTTTATATATATGTGTACAATGTTATCAGCAACAAAGAAGTAGTTTTTGTTAAAATTCCTTCCCAGGATATTTGGCCGTAGTCCAATGTTTTCTACAAAACCAGACGTTTCGGCAATGCCATCGACTTCCATCATCAGTGAAAATCGAGTGCGATAACGTGAGGTGGTATACGTTAGTGACCACAGTACTGTGGTTAAGGCTGAAGCAGTAAGTAGAAAGAAGTAGTTTCTATGGTAATATTTCATTTCGAAAATGATTTTAAATATAAATCTTAGAATATGGAAGTCATGTATGGTTCTCCATACCGATATTTATAAGTTTTATATGTGTACTACGTTACTGACAACAAAGAAGTAGTTTCTATGGAAACATTTCACTTTGACAAAATTCTATATTTTTTTAGGAATTATCAAACCGAATTCAAGTAAATGATTGGAACTGTATGAGTACCTGCAATGCATTTCGATGTTTTTAATATGCAATTGTATCGATATATTACGGTGTGGAAAAGAAGAAATGTACTAATTGTAAATTGCCCTATTTCTAAATGTAAAGCAAAAATACGTGTTGTTTTCATTTGGTAGTTAGGTAATAATGGTTTTGGGTTTTTAGTTTACTGCTAAAATAAATAAAAGCTGTGGTTGAGAAAACATAACATTAAACGTGTAATACAATGCGTATAACAGAGTAACACTTAAAATAAAGAACCTAACATTTTTAAGTTTACAAATTGGAAAAAACAACAGCAAATACAAAATGAAAAATACAAATATTTATGGTTAATGAAAAAACAAAAAACACTGTAGTAAGGAATGACAACATATGCTCTACAAATTGTACATAATGGATGTCTGTTTTTTGTTAGTCACAAAACGAGTACTTGTCGGAAAACGAATTTTACCAAAAAAACAAGTTCTGCCACAAAAAGTGACATGTAGGCTTATAATAATAGGCAAGGGATTGACCCCTGGGCCACTCCCGCCTTACTTCGAGTTGGTTTTTTCGTGGTTTAAAAAAAAAAAAAAGTTTTACATTACACACGTATTGTTGGTTTCCATGTATAATTTCAGTGTTCATGATAACCTAACATAATCAATTTTTGCTGTCACAGCCACGACCCGGTGATAAATTACTATTACAGTCATTTACCATTAAAAAATGACAAACAAAATCAATTGTAATCACCAGCCAACTATTTTGCAACATACAAAATTAAAATTTGTATAATTCTTTCAATACATAAAATTATGTGCGATATTCACTACATCCAAGCCCAAAAATCGCATTATCGAAATAACTGCGGGTACGCATAAAGGCAATACCAAATGATTTTATATATAATCTGAGAACATGGAAGTCATGTATGGTTCTCCATACCGATTTTTCACTTCCATGTTCCATAAGGAAATGGCAGTATGGTCATGGCAAAAAAAACGTGTTCGAGATAACGCCAGATTCTGATTGTACTACCATCAAAACATGAAAAAAAGGCATTTTTCAAATAGTGTCTGTGTGTGTGTGTAGAAATTTTTCTATGGCAAACGATAACAGCCGCAAATTCAAACAGAATTAAATAATTGTTTGCATACAGTTCTGAATTGTAGAGGACTCAAGGGCTATTGATTTTGGTGAAGATCGGTTAAGGGAAAGGGGTAGTTTACCTGGAACGATTTACGTTTTAACAAGAGTAAAGTGCTTAATTTTGATAAATAAAGTATCCTGAAAAGGTCATAATAATCCACTGTAGAAAGGTAGATGAAATATCTATAAATGTAAAGGGTAGTTGAAGGGGGAGGGGGTAATTTTTTTTATAAATTAAAATGGTAGTTGATGGAGGAAGTAAATTTTATTAAGTTTTATATGTGTAATACGTTATTGACAACAAAGAAGTAGTTTCTATGGAAACATTTCATTTCACTTCAACAAAATTCCATATTTTTTCATTTTAATTTAAATCATGTATGAGAGAAAATATATCATTCGTGGCAGGCAAGCATATCTCAATATAATGTTTACGTTTCCATTTTATTATTATGATTACCGCAATAAAAAGGCAGGCAAGACGCACACACAATTCGCATTATTTTTCTGGCCTCACTCATGTTTATTTTCTTACATTTGCATGCTTTTTAAATGGAAAAGTGCCGAAACCCACAACACAACGCGTGAAATAGGGTGTTTCATTTTTTAAAGATGTGATTTTCATATGACTTTGCTTACGCCCTGAGTCTCAGTGATGTAAAAGATATATATGCCAAATTTCAAGAAGATTGGATAATATTTAGAGGTTGCACACTTTGATCAGTTTTGTAAAAGTAGGCAACAAATAAGATTTTTCAATGTTAATTCCTTTTATTGGAAAAACTAGAAATCACAAACTTAAAATAATATTAAAACTAGACACTAAGATTAATAGGTAGTATCATAGGCAAAACATGTGTTATATTAATCAACTTTGAACGATGCAATCCCTTCTTTTGTTCGCTTGGTGACGACTTTTCTGTGATGCTCGACTACCCTCAACAAGAATTGTTTTTGTTGTTCGTCCCTGAGCGATTCGTTAAACTTTTATAATCTAATACAGGACTGATCCAAGGGGCATGTACCAGAATTGAAAGGGAATTCGGATGAACATTGTTGTGGTTGGTTTGCCGTCATCACACCCATGAATTAATATTGAAAGGAGTGTTTGAGGAGTGTTGTGGCATACCATCAAGTGGTCCTGACATCCAGATTTTTCTGAAGTTCCAAAGTCTGTGGGCTTCACTTGATAAGAAGTCATATACGACAATGCTGGATGAAGAAAGTCCCGTTCAAGGCTTTCTAGAAGAACAACGAGTGAAAATGGTTAACTACATCCAAAATGTCCCAAAAGACGGAAGTCATCCAAGAGAAGACTGCAAAGAGTTATTACAACTCTCACTCCTGTACCTAGGAGGTTGGTCTAAAAACGACTTCAATTTCAGGATCCCAGGGGCTCTGCATCAACCAAGGTGGATGGCAAAGGCAATATATGCACTTAAAATTGTCCTCTTCACTAAACAGTTGAATATTCCTCAACGAGAATTGAAAGGAATGAAACGGGTTGCACATTTTGTCACCCTCATATAAGTTGTGTTCGCTTTTGGCACGAGGCAATTGTAAGTCGATGGGCTCCAAAGAATGATTTGGATATGCTACAGCTTCTGAGCATTTACCCAGATGCAGACGTCAAAAAAAGTGCTCTCACAGTTGCTAAAAGACACCTTTGGTATCTGTCAGAAACAAATGTAGGATTGGCTTTTTTGGACGAACGTATTACTCAGGCTGTTAAGGAATATATGACTAAAAATTTAGAAACCAAACCTGCAAAGAAAAAGGAAATGAAACGATTAGAGGGTAAAAACCTTGTTTTTGAAGGAAAAGTCTGAGCCATTTCATTACTAATAAAACAAAGACGTTCTTTGAATTGTTTGGGATCCACGACGTGACAGAATACTGCAGTGATTCTCTAAGAAGCCTTGTGAACGCTCTTAAGGTGGTCAATGATACCGCAGAAAGAGGAATTGTTCTGATAAAAAAGTTTAACGAATTGGTCAGGGACGAACAACAAAAACATTTCTTGTTGAGGGTAGTCGAGCATCACAGAAAAGTCGTCACCAACCGAACAAAAGAAGGGATTGCATTGTTCAAAGCTGATTAATGTAACACATGTTTTGCCTATGATACTACCTATTAATATTTGTGTCTAGTTTTAATATTATTTTAAGTTTGTGATTTCTAGTTTTTCCAATAAAAGTAATTAACATTGAAAAATCGTATTTTTTGTCTACTTTTACAAAACTGATCAAAGTGTGCAACCTCTAAATATTATCCAATCTTCTTGAAATTTGGCATATATATCTTTTACATCACTGAGACTCGGGGCATAAGCAAAGTCTGCAAACATTTTACATTTTATTTTTTGCCTTACAAAATGAAACACCCTAGCGTGCAAGCCGAAAGTGTCCAGCGTGGATAGAGATTTGCTTCCTGTGGATCGCTGGGCAGTGTAACTGCACGTGTTTACAGAGGAACGGTTCATAGACAGACTTTTCGTCTTTAGGGAATGAACCCTCTGCAAGATGCTCAGGGTCCATGAGTGACTTTGGAGCGCTTCGGAAGAGGGATGATTATCTGCGTAGTTCGGTTTCTTTATAAGAATAAAGTAAGCCTACCTAATTTTTATGGATAAAGTGACTGAAAATAACATATTAAACGACTACCCCATAATAACAAAAATATCTATAAATAGTGAAATTAGTTTGAGAGTGGGCGATATATTTTTAGAAATTACCGAACCGAATTCAAGTAAATTACTTTAAACATAAATCTTACAACATGGAAGTCATGTATGGTTCTCCATACCGATTTTTTATATGTGTACCCCGTTATCGGTAACAAAGAAGTAGTTTATTATTAAAATTCCTTCCCGGGCTGTTTGGCCGTGGTCCAATGTTTTCTGCAAAACCAGATGTTTCAGCAGTGCCATCAACAGCGAAAATCGAGTGTGATAACATGAGGTGGTATACATTAGTGACCATAGTACTGTGGTTAAGTCTGAAGCAATAAGTAGAAAGAAGTAGTTTCTATAGAAATATTTCATTTCGAAAATGATTTTAAATATAAATCTTAGAACATGGAAGTCATGTATGGTTCTCCATACTGATATTTTGAAAAAGGAAAAGCAAAGATACAAGGAATTAATAATTAACAGTACACAGCACATGGACCTAAAACACGAAACAAATCTGATGGCACGGAACCAAAATTCATTATAGAAGAGTACTGCCTCTGTAGATTTTATACTGTATTTCCAAGTACTACATTGCTTAAAGAAATGCTTCCAATAATACTAATAATCATGGGCGGGATTTCACCTACGTGACTGGAAACATCCAACAGGCAACCTTTTTTTTTTAGCAAACCGAGGAGGTAAAGGCGTTCTGCCTTCATTCCTTCATTGATTCTAACCTTACCTTGAACAGACAGAAATATGGGCTCTCTAGCTTGTCTATCTGCCCATTCGGAGGTTATATTTTTTGCTAGCCATTCAAAAGACACACATACATACAATTATGAAAAAATTAAATAATCTGGAAGGGGCCTCGGTTTTTCTGCTGCCTAAGGGCCCTTAAGATCGTTAATCCAGCATTTGATGTGATAATTCCCGGGGAAGTTCTTTATTTTACCAAGTGGTTAACTTTACATTTTATATATATAGCATAGCTTGAATAAGTTAAACTATGCAAGAAAACTAGATTTGAAAAGCCTTCCAATGCATAAGTTGCAGATTTGAAAAGCCTTCCGATTCATTAGTTGCAGAGCGTCCTCGACAGGGGTCTTCGGTTAGCGGCCAAAGTCCCCCATCACTTCTCATAACGCCTTCTAAGGAGAGGACTTGGCGTCTGCTCCTTAGACGAAACATTCAGGCGGCTTGCACACAAATTTTATGCACGTGCAGTGAGGTTCCCAGACAATCCTCTTGTGGCTGGGCTGGGCAGGTACCGTATACGTCCAGGTGATTCGTGGAAACGCCCTCGGTGTATACTGTGCTAGTGTAGGCTAGCACAACAGCCGATAACCAGCCTGCTATAGAGCACACCCCCTACTTGGGTAGGGCCACGAGGCAGGAGCTCCAGAAGGTAGCTTGGAACTCAGTTACCGAGCGGTTCGTCTCTGCGACGCACAACCGCACAGCCCAGAGTGTCGTCGTCCCCGATTCATTGCAATCGCTGCATGTTTCTGAATCTGGATGGACTCCATATACAGTCGTATTTCACTCGAATGCGTATGGAGTCCGTCCAGATTCAGAAACATGCAGCGATTGCAATGAAGTGGCGGGATGAGTCCCTCTTTTTAAGTACTTTTTGGTTGTGAGTTGTGGCGAACCAATAACACTTTGCCTTCTTCTCATTGGCCAATGGTTTCAGACAACATCTTCGTACGGACTCAGAAAGTTTATAAGTATGAGTGCCAACAACCACTGTTCAGTGGTTACTGATAGTGATAACTTGGTCAGTGTTACAGCCTTTAGTTATGACTTTATGCACTGAAGATGGCCGTCGAAGGTACAGCCAAAACGTTTGCAGTCAACAACTTTAGACCACGGCCTTACAGCCCAGAAAATCAAAATTCTAACATGTGACGCCGGCCGTGAAAGCCTCAGACATCAATAATTGAAGCATGACACTTGTTGACCGAGTCAGAAATTTTAAATTCCATCATTGTAGATATTCTGGTACAATAAAATGCCACTACTAGGTACGAATTATTAGGAAAACATTAGGCCCACAAAAAACTTTAGAAGGTTGGAAATTAAGAAGTCATGCTGAAATATATCAAAGTATAGAAAATATAACAGAAACAATGAGAAAAAGAAGACTATTATTTTTTGGACATTTATATAGAATGGACGACAATAGGTTGACAAAGCAAATCTTCAAATATCTGTGGGGGAAGAAGTCAACATAAAGTTGGATTAAAGAAGTCCAAAAGGATTTAGAAAAAAAAAATAATATACATGCAGAAGAAGCAATTGAAGAAGTTTTTCGGGCGAAAGTTAAAAATGGAGGGAGTCCAGGGTAGGAGAGAGAAAAACGCAGGTTCAAAGTGGACTGAAGACAGGAAGAAGAGATACAGTGAGAAGATGAAAGAATATTGAAAGAACGGAAAGAACAAAGAGTAAAGAACTGAAGCTGGCATGTGGTCCTCAGATGGCTGATACGTAAAAAAAGCCACTACAGCATCATATTAAAAGTCTCAATGAATTTTGACCCTATTGCATATTATGAATATATCATTGGACCACGAAAAACAGATGATGGAACCTGTTGTTCTTCCATGGTGCAATCAAAAAACAGGGCCGTTGTGTTTAATATCAAACAGAGGTAACAGTTGAATTGATGGAAATGTAGAAATTGTGATGTAATGTTACTGACTAACTGATCAAACCAAGAGATGTGTACAGAAACAACAGCATTGTCAGCAATAAACAAATATAACTTGGCAATTATTGTCCTCTGGAAATTTTATTAGTGTGTCAAACAGTTGCACTTAAAAAAAAAGATGCATGCACTATAATAGACACAAAACTTTTATAAAGATTGTTCAGGATATTAATATCTTCCTAAGTAATTGAAATTATTATTAGCATGGGCGGGATTCGGGGGGGTGGCAAGGGGGCATTCCCCCCCCAAATATCTATCAAGTAAATTACAAATCAGTGAGCTGTAGTTTTGTGCAGTATTTGAAGATGGCCGTCGAAGGTACGGCCGAAATGTTTGCAGTCAACAATTTTAGACTACGGCCTTACAGCCTGGCAAGTCAAAATTCTGCTTGTCATGCTTGTATAGACCCCTGTACAATTTTCAGCCTCCAAAGTTATGTAATTGTTTTGACTACTGACTGAAATGGCAAATCATCTGCAAATTGGTCACGGCTTTGCCAACGAAATCATCCACAACTACTTTGGTTTTCATAAAGGTTATTCAAGCTATGTCAAAAACCAATTATGCACCAACACCGTTATGAAATGGTGTATAAACCACTTGCACTACCAAAAATCCTTCTCTTCCAAAAGCATAAAGAAGCTTTACATCAACAGAACAAGTTCATTAAAAATAAAAGAAAGAATGTGTCAAGTTCTGCATTTTCTTAAAGGAAACAAAGAGAGAGACAAGAGATGAGTGGAATTTGTTGATTATAAATTTTAAGAGATGTCAAGTTTTTAAACATGTGGTCACAATGGTCAATAATCAAAATATGGAATGATTAGAAACCCAGACAGAGTGTAAGCTGGATGGAAATCTATTACAAGTATAAAAATTTTATTCAAGTTCCAAGTACTTGAGAGGATTACAAAGATTACGCTCTATAAAACAGTAATTTGTCTAGTGCTGCTATACACAATGTGGACAACGTGTGTAGGTGAAGAGAAGATGAGAACCTTTGAAAGATCAGAATAGAAAGAATAATATAGACTAAGGATGTTACAAGACAGGGTGTACTGAGGGTTCACCAATCAGGATGCTGGATAAAATGATACAATAAAGATATTGCAAGGTATGTTAAAATGTAAAAGCTGAGATGGTTCCGACACATGACAAGAAGAGGAATCTAATTTGAAGAATAACGTAAAATCGAAGATGGGAGAAACCCAAAGAGACAATTAGGTGTTCAGGGTTTCTGAAAATTCTGAGAATGTAGACAGGGTGGGAGTGAGATGTAGTCAAAAAAGAGGTAAAAAAAAATGTTGACACTATTATGACAAAAATACGTACAACTCTTTATACACCATTATCTCACTTTTTAATTAATACTATTCTGATACAAGGGAAAAGTATTAAAGACTTGATAAAATATGGTCAACCTGTGCGCGCACACACACACACACACACACACACACAGCTTACTGTGTAAACATATTAACATTATTTACAATTCAGTTATTCATATTTACAGTTACGTTAACATTTACTACAAATCCATCCAATTAATATTACACTTAATAACTAAAAAAATCTCAGTACAAATACATATAACTTGCAATCACGCAATACCTGAAAATACACATTCTAAAGGCAAAGGAAACCCAAATATGCTTTAATACAGCTGTCTAGTCTGGTTTGCCATGTTATAGTGTTACAAATGCAATGCTAAGTATGCTATGTAAATTGGTTGCAAACATTATATTAGACTTAATAGATACATTTTTCCAATTATCAGTACGCTTCACGATTAAACTAGGGGTGACAATTATTATTTTCAAAGTTGTCTCCCTGTGTAGTGATCAAAGCAGGGGTGGCCAACACCCCACCTAACAGCCAGCTTGAGTACAGCAAAAATTTGAAAAAGCCACCACGGACATTTATCACATCTAAAAACTAATACAGAGATTCAGTAAAAACTTGAAAATTCTGGGTATTTAAACTGGTCTTGAGAATTAAAATAAATTGATGTGTTTGTTTCAATTATTACTGTATATATCCTATACTTGTAATTAATAATACATTTTAATGATGTACAGGATTAAATAATGAAATAAATAAATTATAGGATTAGATAAATAATAAAATAATTAACATTAATCAATAGTATTTATAAGTAATTAACAGTATCTATTAAAAAAATTGATCAAAAAGTTACGCTTACTGAAAAATAAAAATTCAGTCCACATTTTCTATCTTCATCAGAATAATTATTGTTACAATAAAATCATTCATTAAATATAACTTTTGTTTTCAATAAATCTTTCAATTAATACAACTTCATCATTTCAATAAACCTTTCAATGATGTACAATGTACATTCATGGATTTCTTTGAATCACTGTGGGAAGGGACTACTGTATAAATATTGGTCAGGTCAGATATTTGTCTTAGTCTGTGTTGAGCCACTAAGGACGCCTTATCGTAGAATGGGCAAAAATAAAATGTTCTGTGACAGGAAAAATAAAATTTGTAATATAATTCTACTTATCTTATGATAGGTATGGTACCAAGTACAGACGGGATCTGTGGGGACCGGTACTTATCAGACACACATAAGTTCCCAATATATGCAAGAACAATGTAGGTTTTGTTATAAACCTGATTTTTTTGTGTGGATCTGATACATGAATGAAAAATTTTACCCATTCTGTGATGAGGCAGTTTCAATTGATAAACACAATTTAGTCAGAGGAAAACAACATGTTAAGCTGATAAACAGATATCAATTTTAAACCTATTGAAAGTATTACAAGGAATTCAAAATATATAAAGTTTTGAAGTCCAGTAAATGGTCAGAGCACTCGCTTCCACAGCAGGACGTCGTGCATTCAAATCTATCTCAGGGTGGATATTTCATAACCTTCAGATAGACTCTGGTTCAGTTAGACCCCTAACGAGACCTGCTCTTTAATAAGAACAAAAATATGGGCATAGGATTAACCACACTATCCAACTTGTGTACTGTACAGCCAAATAATGTAGTCTGCCTTGAACTAACCTACATTTACTCAAAGCCTACAAAAGAGGGTTTCAAAAATAGGTCTTTAATAGGGCAATGATATGCTAAGATGATATGAAGTACAGTAGAACTCCATTTATCCGAATCGTCATCAGGAAATAGCATAGAATAAAATTAATGGGATTTCGACAAAACAACAAATCCAGGAAGAAAAAGAAGAGGCAATGAACAAGAAGGAAGAGGAAAAGAGCAAAAGAAAGTGTTGAAAAAACGAAGCTGTATCAACTGAAGACATCCAGAAATTGTACAAATTCCTGGCTGTTTCGAGTGTGATGTGGACGACATAAACAAGTGGTTGCAGTGCGATTCACTGGACCCTGGATATCAAATTTTGGACGATGATGAAGTTATCCAAAGTGTAAAAGATGAATCTCACCAGGTCGACGAAGACGATGACAACATTGCTTCAGTTGAACCGGAAAAGGAACTTATGGCGAATGAAGCATTCGCTTGTTTTGACACTGCCTTAAAGTGGATGGAACGGCAGCCTGAATCCATATGAAGATTCTTGCCATCAAGCGTTTGCAAAACTTGGCTGCAGGCAAACAAGTTTGTACGTCAAAACAATTAAATTTGTTTGACATGTTCAACTGAAAAATTATAATTATGTGTGAGAATTATTTTTAATTTTTTTTTTTGTAGTAAAGTGAACTTTTTGAAAAACACATGTGACCTTGTTTTTATTAAGATACTGTACTCATGGAATAAAAATAAACAAAAGTGATTTTTCAGCAATTTTCGCGTTTTCTTTCATAACATAACCTTTTTCTAATGTTTGTCCCAATCATCCGAATGTCTGCATATCCGAATTGTCTGGGACTCATTAGTTCGGATAAACGGAGTTCTACTATATTGTACTAAACACAGAAACTGTATTGTGTCATCTTTGCATCAATTTGTATTTAATTTTTTTTTTTTAATAACAGCCACCACAAAATTGATCTGGTCACTTTCTTAACATCCTCTATAGATTATATTGTGTAGTTTTCTCCAAATGTGACTTCCTTAACCAATTAAACATTCAACTGCTATAAACACACAGTTTAAATAACAGTAACAAACATATATGTAACACTTTACGTTATCAGATAATTTAAATTTCCACATTTCCATTTGATAGCGCATGGTGTGGGTGTTATTACTCGTCTTAATTGGCTTGTTTGTCTACTGTTTTTAGTTTTTACAGCACTTTCTGCAATATAAACATAATAATATGTCTGACTTCTTCAGTAACATACTGTCAACAAATGCTGCCTATGTATTAAGACTTTGGGTTACTTGAGCCATGGTATTTAAAGCATTCAAATATCTGTTAATACTATAAAACTTCTGGCTATAAAAAGCAAGTTGTGTAAAGGCTTGCCTGCAACCTTACAGAAAATGACATTCTAATACAGTGGCATTATCTGCAGAAAAGGAATCTTGTATATAAACAGATTACAAGAAAGTGAGTATTAAATCCACTCAAAAATCATATGTGATAGCCAGTGGCGTACGCAGGGGGGGCTCAGGGGGCTCAAGTCCCCCCCCACAATCGCAAAAATGTAATATACACTTCCTTAATTTACTTAGTCCCTCATTTAAAATTACATATTTCAGCTGATTTGGACGGGGATATAAATAGTAACAAAATAAGTAGTTTATAATGGCAATTATTACTTCAGTTATAATTTATAGTTCATTGAGCGGTATATTACGCTGAGTGTAACATTCAGTAAGCTACCTGTTCTCTCTCTCTCTCTCTCTCTCTCTCTCTCGCTCTCATTTGACGGCGCGCCCCCACGCATGCCACACCGCCCACCGGACAACGGACACTACTACCAGTGAACCCTATAAATTTGTACTTGAGTATTAAATAATATTTTTATGAAACTTAAATAAGTACATAAACCTTTTTCATAAAAATATTATTTAATACTTAAGATAAATTCAGCTCTTTCTTGCAGATATCGTGGATAAATAAAACTATAATTTTAATAATGTTCCTAATTTCATATACTGAATAATGAAAAATAAAATAGTTTAAAAACACTTTACATTTATACGAAATTTTTGGATAATTGTTTTTTTTTTTAATTTTTGGATAAGTTCCCCATCACAAATAATACATTTTTAATAAAGAAAATGTGAAACCTACTGAAAATAATTTGCCTAATAATAAATTGTAACCCTTAACTGGCTCTATCTTATACTATAAATTGTAGAAGAGTAGGCTAATATATCGACTAACGTTGAGCTCCCCCCCCCCACGGTTGATTTCTGCATACGCCACTGGTGATAGCATCACATATCTGGGGTTCTACAATAGGAATCAAGGAAATTAATTACTATAGTTTCACTAAAACTAGAATAATTTAAATTATTCTACAATTATCAGTTATTTTCTCTATGTTAACAGTCTTCATAACAACTGTGTCGAATTTTGTTGCTTCTCTGCTATATACACTTTTCCCTCGAATGAGGCCTTTCGGTTTCGCAACCATTATCATGTTCTTCCTACAACAACCAATAATTGTTGTAGGAGGAACTTCCTACATTGTTGTTATAGGAAGAACTTGATAATGGTTGCAAAACCGAAAGGCCTCGTTCGAAGGAAAAGTGTATATAGCAGGGAAGCAACAAAATTCGACAAAGTTATTCTACAATTGTTTGGGAAGTGCTGACATTGATTTTACCAAATAATCAATGCTCCACTAAGTAGCTCTTTACAACTGTTGATTTAAGTCATTTCCCAAATTAAATTACTACAATAAAAGTTCTTCCAATGGCACCTTGGACAAAATATAAGCATGACCTGCCCAAATAACCAATGTGCCAGTTTTTATTTGGAATGGAATTGTGATCACTCTTCTAACTGAAACCACAATCTCACTTGTAACAGTTATACTTACTAGATCACCTTCTAAACACAATTCAACAAAGCATATACATATATACATAAAAAAAAAACAAGCAAATTTGGTTTAGCAAGAGCATATTATCACAACATACACATACAACTTATAACAACAAAATAAAATAAGTTACAGATACCTTTGATGTCAATTTCATTTCAAGTGCTAATTATTTCATAGTTTTGTATTTGTTAATAATAGAGTGTTATCAATTTTCAACAAACATTACTTTTAATTAATGACCTCAATGATTCCCATATCTTCACACATCCCCAGCTTTATACACCTCTGAACAAATGCCCAGTCTGACAATTTAATAATTCAAACCAACTACAGCAAATGCCATTCTGTAGTTTACAGATGGGGACTACGTTCTGACAGAACCGCTGGTAATGCATTCTGCTTAAATCAAAATGGAATTAATACAGCAGTTTCCAGTACCATGAAATGGAAATAAGAAAAGTTTAAAAAAATAAACATTTCAAAATAATTACACATTTCCTTGACATACTGTACAGTTCACATTTACACAGCTGTAATACTTTACATGTTTACGTACAAATGCCAAACATTTACAAACTAGTAATAATCTCAATAAAGTACAATTGAAAATAAAACACTTCGTTTAAAAAACTGTATACACATAAATAAAGGATATCACTAGATGAAAAATTGGGAACACTTTCAATATACCGCCCTTTAATTGAGGTATTTTGTTAATTTATGTAAACTGAACAATTGCACAAATTTTCCTTTCACTATCAAGGTTCACATGTTTTGACTGACTGGAAAAATGTTGCAGCTGTCATTCATAACAAATTACTCATTTATACAGGAGTCTTAAAACTCAACTGGATCTACAGTATCCAACCACAAGGATGTGTAAAAAAAAAAATCATATCAACCGACCGGTTTTCCAAAGAAAAGTTCTCAAAATATTATAGATAGGCCACGGAATTGCCAAATGAACACATGTGTAGACACTGCCTACTGTGATGGATATCAAGAGGTTTACAGCAAAGTATGAAGATGGCTCCACATAAAAGCAAAACTGAGGTACTGCACTTTCTGGACTATATAAAAGATATATACACAGTACTATAGCAAAGGATTAAAACCTAGTTTTTATATATTCGAACAATGTAGTCTGTAGTAAAGAGTTGTACCTATGTTTGTTTCCAATTCCCCAAACCTTACTTTTCCTTTATACAGTTAACACTTATCCAATCAAGAATCCATTAACCGTCATACTGTAGAAACGTACAATTATAACCCTGTGATTGATAACTGTCTACTATAAATAAAAAACAAAAGTATTGATGCAGTAACAGAAACTTTAGAAACACACACTCACACACATATCTTAAATGTCTACTATACTCGGGAGCACATACGATGGCGAGACCTGTCAGCTGGGCTGAGGCAAGAGAAACTATCACGTCATGTATCAACCAATAAGAGTCAAGACGCAAGCATCAAAATGACGTGTCCGCCAATAAGCACCAGTCAATCGTTTCGCTTACATGAGTGCTTGTGATTCAGTTCGCTGAGTGCAGTGAATCCCTCTGTCTCGCTCTCCGCAAATCCGCTTTCACTTTTCGCCATCGTACGTGCTCCCAAGTATAACACATGTACTGTCTAGACAAAAAACACACATACTTCTAAACAACTTCTATCGCATACACAATGCTTATCCCTTTTGTGATTAAATAATTAAAAAATATTTACAACAGGCCACAATTAGTAAATCTTAATTTACACGACAAGGCAACTGATCATCACAGTTTTATATGAAGTCAGACAGTAAAGTAATGAGAGTGACTTTTCCCGCTTGTTAACCCAATCCATGCAGTATCTACTTGAAAATAAGACCCCTCGTTTGTCCTACAATTTGAGAGGGTCTTTTATTCAGGTCTCAGAATCAAAATAGAGAATTAAATAAAGATTAGAGCGTGGTTAACTTAGTACAGTTACTGGTATTCATTAAAATAAACTACATTATGACATACATCTACTAACATTTAGATCAATACTATATATCACTAAATCCCACACAAGTTTTTCATAAAATATAAGCACACGTTACAATCATGTGGGTCTTATTTTCAAGTAAATTCCGTAGTTTTGTTGTTCAGTACAAGTGTTTGGAAATTGATGGTCATTCAGCTATCAGCCTAACACGAGAACTATGATAAAATCGATTGCCTTTTATTTCTTGTCATATCCCAATTTTTACATATTTTAAACATAAAATGACAACACAAAAACCAAATCTAATATTTAATACAAATGATGACGTTAGATTTAGTTACATATAACATCAATGGATAAAGCAATTTAACAATTACGCATAATATCAATTACAATTATATGTTGCAAATTAATTACTTAGGATAATTAATTAGATTTTTCTCTCAGTCTAAAAAGAGGTCACATTTCACGTGAATAAAACTCAACACAGTGATTTGTTCTTTATAAGTCACCATAATAATAAAGGTAAATATACCATGCATCTTTTCCTACATGGTGACATGCCCCAAAACAAATTAAGAAATTAATTACACAAATTATTAACATAACAAACTGTTAAATTAAATAATTTAACAAATTAATAAATAAATACAATTTTATACAATAATACAAAATAACAACAATAGTTTGTTTACTTTATAATTTAATATATTTTATTTATAAATAAACAATCGTGAATAACATTTTATTTCATGGTTCAAGACCTGTAAATGAAAATAACCTCAATGAACAAACGGATAAGCTGAAAGTAACCTAACCTACATTAATCCTAAACTCTGTCAAAGTTGTAAAATGACAATTTTAACCTGACAAATTTTCTACTCCCTGTCTGAACTGAGCTGTTAAACTTCTTTTAACCGTATATTCATCTGTGAATTACTTTTTTTTTTAAACAATTATTTCACTTTTCCGATAACTTAAAATGTGTTAGTGCAATTTCATTCTATTCTAAAATTTACCAGTATAAAATTATTACTACACTACACTCTCGTTTATCCGGCCTTCGTTAATCCGGAATAAGTTTTCAAAATAATTTTTTTTTAAACGACTTTACCGGTGAATTTTAAGATACGATTTGTACTAAAAACAACCTGTTTTGTTATAAATTCAACATTATACCCATTCAGAGCTCATCAACATAAACCTAATTAATCTAAACTGCAAGGGTAAAAATAATATAGTGCAGTGTATAGTTCCCGTCGATCTGGTTAACGTCGGCATTCAAAGAGAATCTTATCAGTCGCAAATGACTAGAAAACTCCACCTCTGCGGTTGCGATGTTTGGCGCAGGCAGCCAGTATTACAGTTCTAAGACCTCATTATTACATCAAATGCTTCCGACTTCCGTCTGCGCCGACTTTACAGTGTAATCTTATTGCGGACTCTTTTTCCTTAAGATTTAGGCCTACTTATAGAATACAGTACAGTAGGCTATTACAGTTTTAATAAAATCTTCAAAACAAAAAAACGCAATTTTTCTGTATAGCGGTAGGTAAACATCGCTAATACCGGCATTAATTCGCCATTAATTTTGATTATCCAGAATTTCGTTTATCCGGAAAGGGCCCGGTCCCATCAATTCGGGATAAACGAAAGTGTAGTGTATTTTTATATTTGTGTGTGGGTGAGATGTCATTAGAACACTAACCTAATAAATACCATCAGTTGCTGGACTTGAAAACGGCCAGATACTAATACAAACTGCAACTTCGCTTGTCTCTCAACCTTTTAAACATACCATACTGTACGTAGAAAATGTAAAACAAAAGTGTAAAAAGTAAATTATTATTATATCATACCAAACCACTGACTTCTCTTGAATCAAACAGTTTAATACTAGTGCAGCTAGTTTTTTAACAGTTATTTTACTTTTCATGCTATCAGGGAGTAACAAACGCATATTCGGACAATGTTTAAATGACTAATGAGCCCCCCCTCTCTCTCTCTCTCTCTCTCTCTCTCATAAACACACACACACACACGTGCGCGCGCGCGCGCGCGTCAATCTCAAGTATATGAGCACTTTGTAGGAACAACTAATTTAAGTAAATAACTATTATAAAAAGGAAGTTAACAAAATGGTCAAGCTAACAGTCACATAAAAACATCCTACCTAAGCAAATCTTTCAAATTAGCGATGACGCACAATAAATGTTTTCTAAACAATATTCATTGATGTAGCATATACACTAATTAAACGAATTCAAAACACATGCACACCCGAACATCCACTTACATAAACATCTACACAAGCTGCCAATAATACTTGAGTATGCATGTCATTTAGTCTATACGCATTCTTGCATGTTATTCATTATTTAAATTCAAAATTCTTAGCATTTAATAATATTTAAATGGTCATAACAGTCTCACAGTTATAAATAATCAACATTTGTAGAATTTAAAGTGAATTTCTTGTAAGCTAAAGTTGTATTCAAGTGTATATTACGCTTTAATCATGCCTCACTAATAACTCTTCTCAGAAACACAAACAACATAAACACATAATATAACACACAGATTATGTACATTATCAGCTAAAACATACACATAGCTTAGGACAGCTTCACAAAATGTATATAAGGGTTTCTTGTTAAGCAATTGTCTGTGCACTGGGGGGGAATGATTATTATTATTATTTATATTTATATTGTACATTCTCTTTTACATCTTGTATTTACATTTGCTAGTGTATGTATACTGATAAACACACATACCGCACACTGCATAATAGTGATATTATTGGTTATCACGTGCACAGCCGAACATAATGTCAAACGACACAACAGTCACTCACTCAACAGACATATTTCTACTTATAAAATATAAAAAATAAGATTTACAACACATTAGCTGCTTCTCTTTCATATAGTCGATTTTAAACAATAAAAAAATCATTAACCTATCAATAAACAAATTAATCACTAATTAAACTAAACTAAAATAAAATAAACACCTTCATATTTTAAAAACTATACACTATCTTACACATTTTTATTTGTATTCCATATGACTACACACTAATTGTATCATACAATTATACACAATGCTTCACTAATTATAAGTATATAATTTTTATAATCTACTAGAGTTACAACTGTCTTATAAAAAAGGTATGCAATCAGTTACGTCTGCACACATTTTGTATACTTTTCTATATGTCAAATGAAAAGTGCAAAGTGATAATTCAAATTCTGCAATATATTTTTTAATGTAAACTGTTTTAAAAATATATATATATATACATATACACACTTGGCGTACACTGTTACAATCGCTACAATAACTATACACCTACAGTTTCTCTTTTCACAGTACATTGAATTTACATTTTATCCCCTTTACATTAACATACAATTTACTTGCATAGTATAAATGTTTTAATACTAATTAAATCATAAGATGACATAAAAATTAAAAAACGTCTCAAAAAATATTGTATACAAGACTAGTCTGTATATGTTGAGTGTAGGATGGCCTGATGCAAATACAAAACTTACAAACACAAATTGTCTAGGAACTGTCTATAATAAAAAATAAATTAAAACATTACCTTCTTCCTGCAGTTTTATGAGACAAGCTCAGTAAATGATTTCACATACGCTTCATGAAGTTTGTTAATAAAGTCTGGATCATTTTTAAGCAAATAATTGACTGCTTGTAGAAGCTGATTTTTTGTCAAAGGTTCTGGTCGCAGTGGAAGTGAATTCAATGTACACTGTTGTGCTGGAACACTAGGAGTCACACTTGAAGTGGTTTTTGTACAACTGGTTGGAACTTCATCACCTTTCGTTGCTGACGATGTAAACATCACTGGAGGCATCAACGCTGGTTTGGTTGGAGTTTCTGCCAAATTTCCTGCTTGAGGCGCTGACAGGCAACGTTTTTCCAGAGCATTAACATCCAACAGGACATCATTAACAGTGGGAGACAGCTGTTGTGTCAAATTGGTATTAAAAAACTGCTGCGTCTGTACAACCGATGCGTTTGTTGGTGACGATTCGCTTATGCGCAAAAATCCCATTCCATTCTCCAGTTGAGTCTGAGAAGGCATCACCTGGGAACCAATTATGCCATCCTGAGATACAGATTGTAGTTTGAATCCATTGCCATTTCTTTTGTTAGAGTCATTAACATTAGCTGCTTTATTCATCAATGCAACCAATTCAGCTTGTGGTGTAACAGACCTCTGTTGTTTTTCAATATGTTCAACAGAATGGGCTGGATTTGACATCAAACGCTGAAGAATATTTGGTGAACGGCTCACGTCTACCTGTGATGCAATACCTAATGGTATTTGTGGACCTAAACCAGGTGGAGGTCCTGGCCTGACTGGTCCTATAAAAAGACCTGGTGGTTGATTCTTGCTCTTATCATGAATAAACTGTGATCCTGAACTTGCTTTAGCAAAAAAGTCCATTACACTTTGAGGTGTTGTGTCATTTTCTTTCAAAGAATTTATGTCATTTGTACTCGGCTTCTCTAAGATTTTTTTTGGTGTTTTCGAATTATATTCTTCTTGTGCTTTAGTCAACATTGAAAATATATCTACTCCACTGTTTCCATCTGGCTTTTTTCTTAGTTTTTTCTCCGGATCTTTATCATCTGTTATTTCTTTCACTAACTTTTCTAATGAAGATGCAATTCTTACACACTCTTCTTTATCATAGAACCAAATACCATATATTAAGCCTTTAGTATTTCTATATAATAAAAATGGATCTTGTAATTGTAGCTCTAACCCCTGTGTAACAGGCTCCATTAAATTTTGCATACTTAACCTATTCATAATAAGAATGTTATGAAACGGCTCCCCCGATCGGCTATAAACAAAAAGTGCTCCTTCAATCTCCGTTTTTTCCCATTCGTTATTATCTGCGTTAAACTTATACAGAGCAACGTGTGCAGCTGTTTCTAAAAGACTTTTAACATATGGATCAACTCTTTTTAATGCTGCTACGTTCATTCTTGTTTCAGTTAACTCTGCCATTATTTACTAACAAACACTTCACTAAATAAGCACTACTACGACTGCTAACAACTTCATATGAAAACGACTAAAAAACTCAATTGCACTTCAATTAGAAAAACTAACAGTGTTGACACCATGTAAGATAAAATTATGTAATGGCATGTAACAGAGCAATTTTGTACAACTGAAATAAAAAAGTTTATTATTTTAAAAAACGTCAAGTAAAATAAAACGAACCATTTATAATAAAATATAGTCCGCTATTTAGACAGTGCAATTTAAACAAAATACTTCGGTTACAGTATTTAAAATTGCTAAATTGTCAATACATTAAATACCATCAGTTATTTTGAAAAAGTAAATAATTCTATTTAAAAAAACATAAAATTGTATAATCTATAGTATAAGGTAGAGGTAAAAGTTGCATATATGTGATTAGAGAACGATTGCACAACTAGATAAAAAAAAACAATACTTCGATGAAAATTTGTGTAAAAATATTTAATATAAATTATGTATGTAAATCTCTGTACATCCATATAAAAAAGTCCGTTTACTACATATAACTTAAGAAACGTGTTCTCGTTTCTATGTACTATACATATAAAACAAGAGGACTTTTTTGTTGCTAGAATTACTGCCAACTTCACACCTTTCTTAAAGTCCACAGAACTTGACAGAAGCATTACTTAAACAGCTGATGCCGAGTACCGTTACTTTGTGCAAGCGGCAGTAAAATCAGGTGTTTTTTATTTGTGTTTACCATGTGTGAGCTGTTATTTCTGTTGACAAACGAGCAAGTTATGAGTGATCGGAAATTAATGTATTAATAATGTTTAAATTTGACTTTTCTTCTAATGCAAAAAAGGACGATAAAGGTTACTTGATTGTGAATATAGAAATTGTAATTACTTCGTTTTTATTAAGTATGAGATGAATTCAATAATGTTCGTAAAAAGAAATAATTACCTAAGTGTTCTTCTTTTGAAATTGCCTTAATCGAATCATTAATTTTCACCGAAGTCATTAACTTTTATTGTAAACAAATTTTCATGTTTCCAGTGCTTTTATTGTACGAGTGCTTTACAGTGCTCATGTAACCTTAACGTAAATTATAACCTAATTTGCAAGTATTGTTGCAGAAGTACTACGTTCAAACAAGTTAGAATGGCTGCCTGCAAAGGAAATTTCTCCCTCACAGAATGCTCTTCTAGACCCAAAACAGATGAAACCTAACGTTTATAACATTAGCGAACATGTTATTGGTTGTTTACCACTGTGTGAGGTTTTGGAGGTTATGAAGATGGATGAAAACGCTGACGATAGTATAAAAAATGCAGAAACCAATCATACAGATCTCATTCCCGCCAAATATGAAGGTGTAACTTTTATCAGATGTTTTATACTTAAATTTTATATTTGTATTTAGTACATATATTTGAATTGTATACATATACAGGTACATTTAAGTTGATTTTTCTTATATCCTTAATTATATTCTTATTTTGTATAATTCAGTAATACAACTTACATATTTATTAATGGTAGTATTTGAAATATTGTCTGATTTAAGAAAGATTTAGTATTCAAATTGTTGTCTAGTTTAACACACACACACACATATATATATATATATATTTCAATCACTTTCTGCTACAGTCTGTTTCTTGATGTATATAATACTATAATACTTATAACTATTTTACCTCAAGATGTATTTTTTCCTTTAGGGACATGTTTCGGGAGATCCTGTTCTCCCATCTTCAACCTTCGCCATCTTACTTCTAGAGAAGCAAGATGGCGAAGGTTGAAGATGGGAGAACAGGATCTCCCGAAACATGTCCCTAAAGGAAAAAATACATCTTGAGGTAAAATAGTTATAAGTATTATAGTAATATATATATATATATATATATATATAATTTTTGTGAATACCAATGTTTCATCCATATTGTATTGAGGCATCCTGAGTGGGCTGATTGTAGAATGCCAAAACATTTCACATTAAGAAAAATAAGTTCTGGCAAGCCTTAAAAAAAGTGCAGTTCTTAATTGTGAAAACAAGAAATGTTGATGTTCAAGGAACATTTAATATAGTTACTACATTATGTCCTTTGACTGAGGGACACCGCTTTTAAATTACAATAAATTCCAGCCAGTAAATAACATAAAATGTATCATTCTACATATATTCTGTGCAGAAAAAAACATTTATATTATTTGTACAAGGAGACAATTTAGTACTACTTTAATGTGCTTTTTATGACTTAAAAGTCGTATGTGTCTCCACCAACTGTATGCATGCTTGAACGAACGTTAGAACATACTATCATTTGGAGAAGCCTGTTATCAGTAACAGAATTATCACTGTTGCACACCACTAAGAAAAATTGAGGCGGTCTACGTAAAAAGGGCACATATGCAAAAAACCTGTTTTGAAAAAAACAGTGTTGAAGGTTTTGTTTGTGTATATAAAGTTTATGTCTTTTTATAGCGATATAATAATAACTGAAATATAAAAATTAGCTATTCAACACATGTTATACGCATTAAAAAAAAGTCACAACTCTTTCCCTGTTTAAAAACAATAATTTCTATGCAGGTGGTTTTGAGCCCTTTTTATGCAGAACAACTTTTAGGTAATAAAATGGAATAAAAACGCCTAATATATTGAACAAAGTCTTTAATAAAATGTTTCTAATAGCTTTTATAAACAAATATTAGGCCTACATGCCATTGTTCGCAACAAGCTTAGACTTTTTGTTTGCAAAAAATAAACTTTTTTAAGGACATGACTAAGAAAAAAATTATGATTTTTAATCTTGCTTTGTAACATATTTGCTTCTCAACAATAACTACAAAAACATGGAAGAGAAAGTCTCATTTTTTAAATCTTGTTTTAAGAACTTAACATATTTTCTATGAAGTTAACATCCTCTTCAGCCAAAAATCGGTATAAACTTTTTACATCATCAACTTTCTTCTGATTTACATCTGGACGAGGAGATTTTTCAGTAGCAACAATGTCAAATCCTTGTACACCATGTTTCCAGATTGTATATGCTACAAAGTTTTCATTGTATGTGCGAGAACACAGAACAGCACCATTGCTCAGGTATTTTATAAGCACATAATGCATTATCCTGAATGGAGTTTTACTTTTACGTGTGGGCTTCCCGTAGAAAAATGGTGTCAAAAATGTACCCCACTCTTGAAGCAAATCCTTATCCATCACAACTTCAAATGGACCAGGATTTTTCCGGCACATTACCATCACACTTAGATATGGTTTCGCACTTCCTATTACCTCATTAGTTACATTAACTAATGTTAATCTTATTTCTTATTAATCCGAAGTTTCAGTCACACTGGGAGAAACTATGGCCCCGAACAGGGAAAAGTTGTACAATAGTAACATTGTGTACTTTTGCAAACCACGAAGCAAATTTAGTCACTGTATAGTTTCTATTTTGCCCTCCTGCTGCATCAGACAGGAAAACTACTGTATGTAATTCAGGAAATTTGTTGTTTTTTTTTTTTTTAAGCAGTCATATAGAAATGAGACTACTGAATTTGGATTTTTTTTCCCATCACACTCCGTAAAAGTGTAGCAATAACTTGAGTCATCGTTAAATACATGAATATTAAAACAGTAAAGCCAGAACATTCGCTTATAGAACTGCGTATTTACATTCAGCTTAGGAATGGGGAAATTTTGTGAGTAATCAAATTCCAATACTAGATATGAAGGATCTTCTTTGCACTTCGTGATGTAATAATCACGCAAGTGTTTTCTTTTGAGAACCTTTCTTTTGTGAAGATCTAGCATTGGGCGACAGGGGTCGTTAGGATTATTTTTTAGCTTGTTCTTGCTTTCTTCACAAAAATCACAAACATCAGTTTTTGGTTTACGTATAGCAAACGAAAACTTTATTTTGAAGTATTCATAGTAAGTTTTGTAGTTCATTTTTAAAGTGCTACTAGATTTTTCTGTGTAATATTCTTTAAACAACTCATACAAGCCTTTTATGTTAAGCAACGTATTGTCAAAATATAATAGATTACTTTTTGCTTTGCAGTAATGACTCTCATCATGGGGTATACTTGCCAAATGTTCCCCCATAAGTTCAGTTACATCATCAGTTATATTTCTAGGTCGGTTGGAATGTGTCCCTCTTTTTTCTTCAAAAGATTCATTTAGCAGCCAACATCTTCTGTTGGATCACCCGAAGGCGCTTTATTGAAATTTGAAACAAATTCAAAATAAACTTGCAACATACCTGTATTTTGGCACCACCTACAAACACATTATAAAGCCAAGTGTGTTCTCTTTGTTTCTTTGGGTTCATAGTTTTCCTTTTTGGTTCTCCTTTCAGTTCCATATATTTTTATAACATGGCATCTTGGAGACTTTTAACTTGTTCATTATAAAATGAATCAAACAATTCAATCTGGTTCTCCAAAGGCAATTTTTCACAACATTTAGTTGTACAACATTCAGATGCCAAATTATGTTTTTTTGAAGTAACCTCTTTTCCTGATGAAGAAACAACCCTCACCACGTGCATGTTTGACTTTCATTTGTTCATGTTTTTTGTTCTTTTGTTTATTAAAAAGTTTTTTACATAATTTTCTTTTTGCTGTAGGACCATCACCATCTCCTATATCATTTATGTCACTATTATCACTCATTTTATGATAATAATTAAGTGATATAACACTTAGTTTTACAATTACAACAACAAACAACAATAATGCCTTCACAGCTGCAACTACCTGATTCTGATGTACTCTGCACAGCTGATTTTAAACATGGGTACCAACCTCAGTTTTCAAGATACACAGATGAAACTTCCACAACTTACACTAAACAACATGGCGAACACGAATAACCATTCTGCGTAAAAAGGGCACATAGGCCTATATGCCCTTTTTATGTCGACCGCCTCAATTATTACGATTAGCGCTTTCAAGCTTCTCAGCTCATCATCGACAGTGGGGCGGGTGGAAGTGTGAAGAGTTTGTTTTGTTCTGATTGTTATTTCCGATCTGACGATGAGCTGAGAAGCGTGAAAGCGCTAATCGGTATAAATTTTTTATAGTGGTGTGTAACAGTGATAATTCTGTTTGTGATTATAACCACTAACACAACTTTCTTAATTAAACTTCTGATAAGATGTTATCAGTAGTCACTGCATACTGAAACTTGTTAGACGTAGTTTTCAATATACATTTTGCATTCACTTAGTTAAAATTATTAATGGCATGTAACAGAGCAATTTTGTACAACTGAAATAAAAAAAGTTTATTATTTTAAAATATCGGTATTGAGAACCATACATGACTTCCATATTCTAAGATTTATATTTAAAATCATTTTCAAAATGAAATATTACCATAGAAACTACTTCTTTCTACTTACTGCTTCAGCCTTAACCACAGTACTGTGGTCACTAACGTATACCACCTCACTCGATTTTCACTGATGATGGAAGTCGATGGCATTGCCGAAACGTCTGGTTTTGTAGAAAACATTGGACTACGGCCAAACATCCCGGGAAGGAATTTTAACAATGTGAAATCACTTATAAACACATTTAATTATTAAAATTTAATTCATTTTTATGACGTACCTCTTAGTCCAAGGTTCGTTGCACGAACTGCTACCTACAAGTATGACCTTCAGGTTATCTTAATAACGTACTCGACTCGCTTTTCATTTGAAACAAATCTAATTTAATTGCATTCTCTACTTTCTTTCAAATACACATCTTACTCATCCTTCTACCTCAATTCACATATTATTGCAGCTCTTTCTTTCTTTCTTTTTTTTTTTTAAACAGATATAACAAACATTTATTCTAACATTTTAACTTATTCTAATATATTTATGAATCTATCAAAGTGACCCAGATTGCCCATCCACTCATTCATACGAAAACCCCTTTCATATAATTACTTTAAACCCCCTTTTATATATGATCATAATAATTTTGATTTGGATACAGTTACAGTTTACCGTGGCGTCTCCGTCGACCGCATGGCGCGTTATACACACTATTGCATTTTTGATGAAAAAATGTTATTGTTCCATTGATTTCGGAAGCTGCACTTATTCACTGATTGACACTACTTTACTTTGATTTATACTTTTTTATTAATACATCCTGTTATGGTCGGTTAAAATTTCCGGCTCGCTAGCCGGTTGTATTCATCCGGCTGCAGCCATATGAGTTAGTCGACTGGGCAGAGCGTTACCAAAAATCTCCCACCACGTCGGGTCGCTGGACAGGAACCCAATGCCTTCTGATGTTAAAATGTTCGTCACTGTTCACAAAGTACGCTGTTGTTCATGTGCATTTGGGTTGACGATATTGCACTGCCTTTTGTCACGTCACTCAAGTGGGTGTAGTTTCATTTACATTTCCACCCGCAACCTCGCACGTGCCAAACAAATTTCACAAATTGGCCATGTTGGCTGAGGCGTCTAAGCGTCCTGTCCGCGCGCTTGCTCGTGTTCGTGCGCACTGGTGTGTCACACACTTTTGATTTCTGGGAATTGTAATGCGTCTTACCGCGCCCGCTTGCAAAATTACAACGTTGTTACTGCGTTCTTTGTTTGACTGTAACCGTTTTATGTAGTGGACTCGCTACCTTATTTATGCATTGATTAAACTATGAAACAAAATAAAAACACCCCATTTTGCCCCATTACAACAAAAACTACTTCTTTGTTTGTTAACTATTAATTACCTTTTATTAATTTATTAATACACTTTGTATACTTTTATATACTTTCGGCTAGTGCAGCCGCCATGTTGTCTAGTACCAACTCAAACTTTATACTCACCATGTCCAGGCTCTCTAATTAGACGTGTTGAAACACAATATGGTTGTTTGAAATAACTACTAATTCACATTTAAATATTCTAATCAATATTACTTTATTAGATTCAAAAAAAAAAACATTAAGTTATATTGTTTCTGTCAAAATACAAAATTTCCTTTCTCCCTCTTACATTTTAATTTTAGTGATATTCAAAAATACGTATTCATAAAATAGATCATTTGTTTAAGTAGTCTTCAAAGTAAGATATAATATAAATACAAATTATTCGCTACAACTACAACATAACGAAAACCAGCGCTTTCACACACACATATCTACCCCCAGATTTTAAGAGCTCTATTAAGTATGAAAATATTAAACTTTTGAATATTTTAAACTTTTGAAGATTTTAGCCAAAAAATTGAAAGCTTTGTTTTTATGTATATTCTTGTAGATTACTTAGCTGTTATATTTTTAGTCCAGAAGATGTCACTTGGCTCTAGACGCGCACATTCTTTATTTTAACTGTTAATTTCCGAAAACTGTTCATTTATGTTATTTAGGTGTAATTTCAATTTAACGTCAACTTTAAAAACTGTTATTCACATTGTGTTGTTTTGCGGGCCCGCAATTTACGTTCCGGAACTGTATATGGGTATCACTCGCGCGAGTGTTGAAGTTAGACTGGGGCGAAACAAACGGCACTATTTTGTGTAGTCGCCGTGGTTATATGACCAATTCTTATTGTTCTGAAGTTCGTATCACTACGCCAGTATACGGTTGTTGCGATCACACCCAACATTCCACTGCGGGGATCGTCTCTGACATAACATCAGGTGATGCCGTTACATCACTTGTTTACAGTTTTGTAAGTCATTGGGTGACCTTGGCACAGTTTCGCTGGCTGTTTTTCTACGTCTTTTTGATATTCATGAATAATTTTCACAATCAGTGTTACCGACTTCACTACTAATAAAATTTACCTTTTGTTTACAGTTTGTCCCAATTATCATTTTTACATTGTAAAATGTTGATTGCTTTTATTCAAAATCCAATTACTTTATTTTACCCCAGGTAGGCCAAAACGTCCCGTTACATGTTGCCGATAACGTTGTACACATATATATAAAAATATGCATAAAATTAATGGCTTGTATAAGTTAATGATTGATCTCCATTAAGTAGTGTTCAAGTTTCCAAAGTTTTAATATTATGGTGTCCGTAATTAAAACATCAGAGCAGGTTTAGTGTGTATGAGGGTACACCGTGGACAAAAATTTTCAACATTTCCTATTGAGCGTTGCTTAGAGTAAAGCTGCGAATCTACAGTGTACGTTTCACAGAACAAACACGCGGAAAAGAAGGAGCGCTCCGAAGTCACTCATGAACCCTCAGCATCTTGCAGAGTGTTCATTCCCTAAAGACGAAAAGTCTGTCTATGAATCGTTCCTCTGTAAACACGTGCAGTTACACTGCCCAGCGATCCACAGGAAGCAAATCGCTATCCATGCTGGACACTTTTTCGGCTTGCACGCGTTATGTTGGTATGGGTTTCGGCACTTTCCATTTAAAAAGCATGCAAATGTAAGAAAATAAACATGAATGAGGCCAGAAATAACGCGAATGTTGTGTGTGTGTGTTCCCTGCCTTTTTATTGTGGTAGTCATAATAATAAAATGGAAACATTAACATTACATAATTGAGATATGCTTGCCTGCCACGAACGATATATTTTCTCTCATACATGATTTACATTAAAATGAAAAAATTATAATTTTATTGCCTGGCAACAAAATTATTTTATTTTTAACAATTACCATTGTTTGAAAAAGTTTAAATGAATTTTCAAGTACTTTACTGTTGTTAAAACATAAAAGGTTGCAGGTAAACTACCCCTTCCCCTTAACCGATCTTCACCAAAATCAAAAGTCCTTGAGATCTCTACAATTCAGGGACGTATGCAAAAAATTATTTGATTCTGTTTGAATTTGCGGCTGTTATCGGTTGCCATAGAAAATTACCCTTGATAAAAAAACGTTCCAGGTAAATTACCCCTTCCCCTTAACCGATCTTCACCAAAAACAATAGGTCTTGAGGACTCTACAATTTAGGGCTGTATGCAAATAATCTTTTGATTCTGTTTGAATTTGCGGCTGTTATCGTTTGCCATAGAAAATACCCTTGTTAAAACATAAAATGTTGCAGGTAAACTACCCCTTTCCCTTAACCGATCTTCACCAAAAACAATAGGTCTTGAGAACTCTACAGTTCAGGGCTGTATGCGAAACATTATTTGATTCTGTTTGAATTTGCGGCTGTTATCGTTTGCCAAAAAAAAAATTACCCTTGATAAAAAAAAACCGTTGCAGGTAAACTACCCCTTTCCATCAACCGATCTTCACCAAAAACAATAGGTCGTGAGTACTCTACAAATCAGGGCTGTACACAAAAAATTATTTGATTCTGTTTGAATTTGCGGCAGTTATCGTTTGCCATACAAAAAAAATCTACAGACAGACACACATAGACAGACAGACACACACACACAGACACTTTTCGAAAAACGACTTTTTTTCATGTTTTGAGTGTAGTACAATCAGAGTCTGCTCGAACACGATTTTTTTTGCCATCACCGTACTTCCATTTCCTTAAGGAATATGGAAGTAAAAACGTCACATTAGCGATAGGTTAGGTTGAAGTTAGATCTTTGGAAGATGCAAACATGATGGCAGAAAATTCGTTTTTATTTCGGGGCATGAAACATTTCTACCTATTATAAATTGTATAAGTCTTTGTAATTTTTGGCTGAAAGCATGTTTGAAAGGAAAAATAACATGTACACAGAAAATGTACATGAGATATTTATAGCTATTAGTGAAGTGTGTAAATAGATGTGTGTACATCCAATAACTAGAATGAGCAAGATTCCAACAGTGACACTAATAACTTTCAAGTAAGTTTTACTTTTTTTTATATTCTGAACAAAAGATGTTAACATTTTTTACAAAATTCTTTACTGTGTAGTTTATGTTGTTACACATTTGCTGGAACATTTAAAGTATGAAAAGAATTAGTGGTATTACTAAAAGTATATTACTCAGACTTTCATAAAAATATTGAGGAAAAGGAGACCATCAGGGTTGAAGAACAAAGAAGGGCCCCGGAAGAATATGGGGAAACACTATTAGACTTATTGGGTAGAAAGAAAATGTATTTTTATTTATTCTTCATTCGTATTGTTCTAGGTGGTTTGAAGATATGGGAGTGCACCTATGACTTGGCTCTTCATCTAGTGGATACAACAAATCGAGGTTTGGACTTCAAAAACAAAGCAGTGCTGGATCTGGGATGCGGAGCTGGAATTCTGGGTATATTAGCATTGAAACTGGGAGCAGAGTGTGTTGATTTTCAAGACTATGTGAGTTGGAAACACTTCTTATTAGTGTTCTCATTGTAGTGAAACACTGAAATCCAAGTAAACAGGTTTATTCTCAAAATGAGCTGAGAGCATTGCTGTGCAAATGGGGGGGGGGGGGGGGCAGCACAGTTGAAGGTGCCTGCTTTAAAGGCTAGATACATGTTTTTATTATAATTCAATTTAAAAAATCACATTATGCAGACTTACACTACATACATATTGCCTACGTATTTCACCTGTTTAAGATCACCAGTAAGGTCCAGAAAGATTAATAAGTTTATGTTTAAGATACATAAAAGTTTATTTTGCCTGTCTAAAAGAAAAAAGAATATATTAAAATAGGTATGCAGATGCACTGTGACGTAAGCTGCTACTTATTTTCTATTTTTTCTTACACTGAAGTTCAACTGGTGTTACAAGCAATATTTCAACTGATTTTGTTGATATTACGTACTAGCTGGATACCCGTGCTTCGCTACGGTGATTATCAGAAAAAAAAAAACCGAAAATATAAAATCAGAAAATAGAAATAGCCTAGGTTATTTGTGAAGCTTAGATACCAATATTCTGAAACTAAGAGAAACTGTTTAAGCTCGATCAATTTGAAGATGATCAATTTGATAAAACTTGATCCATCAGCTATTAAAGCTTGAAAATTAATGAGTTGTTAAAAATGACGCTGTATTATTTAGTTAGAGAGGGTAAGCTAAGTTTCTGTTAGAGATTAAGACAGTAACTTATTGTAAGTCTAACAACAATAAAATAGATGGGCTTAAGCCCTTTGATCCCACCACCACCCGTGGTTTTTAGGTCAACGTAGCCAGGCTAATAATTTGCTTAGCATATACTTTCAGTTGCTACCTCAGATTAAATGCTTAGAACCTCCCTGTAAACAACATTCCTGGTTTTGCTCGTAGGCTGGAGGATGACAAGGCTGTCAGGTGAACTGACTGTGGAGAACGTACAACTGGCCATGGGAGAAACAGTCACTCCTCAGATCCACACCAGCCACTATCAAACTCCGCCCCTGTGCCGTATAGATGGTCATGATGTCCTGCAGGAAGGATACAACTAAAAAAGCGGCATTATCAGTGTTGCGGTTTTTGCGGATAGGCGTTAAAGCTTTCAAAACCTATTCTTAGCGAGCACCTAGAACCCAAGAGGAACATACGTGCCGAATTTCAAGTTTGTAGGCTTTATAGTTATGGAGATTTTGCGATGAGTGAGTGAGTGGTATTTGACTTTTATATGTATAGACGGTTTTTATCTTCTTCCTCTTCTGGCTCCACAAACCAGTGTGGGTCTAGCCTGCTTAATGATTTTCTCCCATTCCGTCCTCTCATCACACAACCTTCTCCTACTATTATGGCCAACAGCGATATTACCTTTTATACTAGTCAGGTCAAGTTGTTGCTCAATTGCCTTTCAACCGCTGTTATTTCTTACTGGATGATAAGCTGTGCATCGTACATTTTGTTCCTTAAGACTTTGAATACCATGATGTTTATACATAGACCATCCCCTGTGACCATTGATATTTTTTTAAATACAGTAGAGGTCTTGATAGTTTGAGATTCTGTATAGTTCGAGATACCCTGCTAGAAAAATAATATGTTGTGATATTATTAACACTTTTAAATATATAAAAGCATAAATATTACTTCCACCTACCTGCAAAGTTTCTTTTATCTGGGTCCAGGGTTGCGTCATACGAACGTTAGGATACAAGCGTAATTTTTAAAGTTGTGAAATAAGTGACTCGACTCATTTTTTGCATGAAGAGAATTGATAATTTAATTCTTTAGAATCATTTAAAATTTTGTCCAGAATTGTTGTTCATGGTTTTACAGATTCAATTACATTTTTTTCTTTGTTCGCTTTATCATCTGCTACATATTAACTTAACCTATTTTCTTACCTTACTTGTTACACATCAATATATATACAGACAGAGCCCAGCCTGCAATTTTTCACACTCACAAGCACACAGAAAATTACCCAGCCCTTAACATTTTAAAAGAATACCCATTCCGGCCGGCACGCGGTGACCATTCGAGCTCGTTTCATTTATGTTGATGATTACGTCGCTGTCGAATACAACTGCTTTGGTTACTCTCGCATGTTCACTGCTACCACTGACACGTTTTGGTTACTTTGAATTCACTTTTGAGATTAAAAACTGATAAAATTTAACAGAGCGCACTTAGCTCTGTGTCTGCGCAGACACGATCAGTGACGAACTGGGAGAACGAATGTAGCAGGTGCCGCTAACGTGATCTCATACTTTTGGTGGAAACCACGGCCTTGTAGTTGTTCGTCATCTTCCCGTCCCATTTAATTCATGCAAGTTTTAGTGTGCAGATCGTCTAGGAAATTGGTGCAGCACTGGCTGACGTCACGAGATGGGCGGACCTTAAGGTTTGCATCCACCAGCAAGTGAGACTAAGTTGAATAAAAATCGTCTCCTGACCATCTTGGTTTTTGGACGGTAGCGTCACTCGCGTGTATGCCTATATCGTGCATACGAGCGCAAGCACACACACAAACAAAGTTCTTGGAAATGAGGCTTGCTGCATACCTCTGTACTGATTGCACAATGCATACGGCGTATTTCTCCTTTGTTATAAACTGTTCCATTCACCACGTGTTCTGGTCACCGTTGAGAAATGAATTTACAAATATTTTTTATAAAACCCAAAAAATGCAATAAATAAAAATACCCATAAATTTGACACGTTACAATACCCCCTCAATGAGAAGTCTTCTGTCGAAACAGAAGAAATCTCATTGATAAAACCCCTAAGAGGACCGGTGAGGAACTGGTGCCAACAACCCCCTTCTGTTCTTACACTTCATGGGTAAACGACCCCCCTGGCTCGGCGACTATGGGCGCATCTGAACGAGATCACTGGACTTCTCTGTAAGAGATCCCAACACCGAAAAATCGAACAGACACGCACCACAGCGCACCTCACCTTCTATCATGCTACCCCAAAAATCCTCAATCCCTGGCTTAGATCATGCCAGATCCTCCACCGATATGTTCCCCCTTATATGCAAGCTGGGCTGCCTTTAGCAGATACTGGGCTCACACACACACTTATACTACATATTATGAACATTGAAACATTTCTGCAAAATTTCTCTAAGTTAAAGTCAACAATTGCCTCCTTTAAAACCAAACTACAAATCCGTTACCTAAATTGAATAATTCTCTCCATTAATTTTTCTGTTATTTAAAATAAATTAATTGAACATTTCTAAAAAATAAGAACATCCTTAGCCTAACATGTGATTACCTATATTCTAACAATACATTTCAATACAAGACTTCAATAATAATAAACGTGGTTAGTACACAAACAATAAAATAATCAAGGTTTAAAAATATCACTTAGCTGGCAGGCGCAAAATCAAGAATTTTTTTTTTCAAAAAAAATTTCCAAAGAAAAATTTTAAATTCAAAAAATTTAAATTTCTTAAAATATTTTCTTTCCATATTGACATCATTTAAAGCTTGTTCGAATTGATAAAAAAACAAAAGTTGAATTAACTTCCATACTAAACATGCCTAGTATGTGCCCTCACTATCAGCTGATCAAAACTAGGTCAAGTCAAGAACCTTGACCTACATAGGTTATATACAAGCTCTCTGAAATTACATTTAACATCTGTAAAATTCTGTCTTTCAACACAAAACATAAGAAAATACAATATTTAAAATTAACAAAATATTATTATAATTAATCCAATTGATATGTAGATTATTCAAAATAAACACTTTGTAACTTTACATTTCCAAATTCCATCAAAAATTGTCACTGGTTTCAATTAAAATTTTATATTCTTGTTATAAATCTCTTTCTTTATTTGACAATTTATTCTCCATTACTGTGGGTGATTTAAATACTTATAACAATTTAATTTACCACTTGGTAGGCCTACATTTATAATCTCTACCCCTCTGACTCTAATACTCATCAACTTTAACTAACATGACACCCATCTCTATCACAACATCCACCCAGCAATCTCTAAACCCAACTTATCATTAAACTCAATTCGCCACCTTCTCTCAATATATAAAAAAAAATGCTCTCTAACCCTTTGTACCTAGGATACGTGTGTTTCCCTCCCAAAAGCTCATCCCATTATGTTGGTTCCTGGATTCTACCTAAGGTAACCCTTTCTGGCGCCAAACGGTCCCATCCCGTCCCAACCCTTTTGTTGCGGACTCCCACATTACACTACCCCCTTTTACAAAATTGCCATCCCCAAAATCTCAATCTAATTACCTCACTTCGACTACAACAAAATAACATCATCAATTATAAACATCAATATATCCCTCAAAACTCTACATATATATTCCCCATAACTACCGTGTCAACATCAGTACTTCTCAATTCTATAACATTAACTCACAACAACATTACATTAACTCAAAACAATATTTTTCTCTCCACTACCCCTTTAACTTTGAATTTAACTTGGACTGTTCTATATGCCCCAAAACTATTAATCACCCAACATCTTTTATTATTTCTCCCAAATCTATTACTTTATTTCTCACTTTATCAAATTACTTTTCTCATTATTTTAAATAGCATCTGTAATACATTGAAACATTACATTTAACATTGATTACCTTGAACATTTACAACCAATATAACAGTGACATTTTACTACTGATCAGCTGACATTCCTAGCTAATTGTAAACACATTTCCAAATTATACACATTACATTAAATACATATGATTATCAATTCTTACTTCCAACATCCTTGTTTCCCCTTTATCTGACTCTGGTAATTTATGTTAACCGCCTGCCAGTCGGTTTAGTTATTTACTTAGTTTCAAAATACACAAATTATATAAAACATATACCTTTTATCAATTCTTATATCTAACCTACTACAATAAAATTATATATTTAAAAAATATAGAATGAACACATTATACTGAATGTATGAGCACATATATATTTGAGCGGAATACAAGCGTTTTTATTAGAGCAAAATGGATTTATCAGTTTTTTAATTTACAAAATTTTAGTACGTTGCTCATCTGAGCAACCCCCTGTTCCACACACACTATTGTAATTTATGTAAGACTGTAGCGCCTTTTTGCTTCCACAAAGACTGCATATTTGGAGGGATTGGACACCTCCGTGTCTTTGCTTCGGCTTTTACATTTTAGCGTTTGCGGATATCAACATATCCTTGGTATATATTGAAACGCCCTTAAAACGGGTCTACCACCTGGCTATGCTGTCCCGACGCGGACAGAGTGGCAGCCGCTGTTCCATAGTTCCTGGATTTCCCCTAATGTCACCCCCCATTTAATTTCTACTATAAACCAATTTCAAGTCAGCTATGGTCAAGGGACTTGATATGACCATGGCTAACCACTAGCCAAATCCACGATTAGTGCTGGTAAGGCAGTAATCGCCCGAAAAGTCGGGGAAATCTAACTTTCATTTCAATGCCTGTTCTACATTATCACTATTATGTGCGGCATGAACGTCTATCAGGGTACAAATTAAATTTGTACAAAAGGTGTGTCGCACATTTTCCCCATGTTGGCCTCCAATGGAGGTAACACTCTCTGTTACCCCCAACCCATTTCACTATCGACTAAGGCACAGGCCACCCCAGCCATAGCACCTTACTAACTAAATAATTACAATTTTTTATCTACATTCTAATATAACATTCTCACCAATCATTAATCATTTAACTCATTCATCACCTTGAAATTTTTAAATTCATTGTTAATAATTATTATATATCATCTTTCAGTTGTTATTAAAAAAATTTTTAATTATCATTTGTATTTAACACAATTATTTCAAATCATTTCATTATTAAATTAAAATCTTTTCATCTAAGTTACACCTGTAAACATTTTTATTACACTTGATTCATACCATAAAATTTTTATACTTACAGTCCATTTAAAATGACACACAAAACATATTCACCATACTTCCACCTCACCTCTGAAACATTTAATAAAAACGTTAGTTGAAATTAAACAATTGAACAATTAACTACCAGATTCACAAATCTCGTAAAAATAATTTAAATTCCTTAGAAAAGTTAATTATACAACATTTAAATCAATCAGATTATTTAAAACATCTCAATTGTTTTAATTAAGTTAGTTATTGAAAATACAAATTACATAGCTATCAACACAATTACAACTCATCAGTTACTGTCTTCAAAATTTATTTAAATTGTAAAATATTAATATTATTATTGTAACAACCATACATATTGTTTACCTGATTTTCTACAATACACATAAATAAACTCACTACATATTTATTTACAAATCATCCTCATTATTTGTTCAGTTATACTACACTTCAATGTCCAAAGTTGCGAGGTCAAAAACCATAAAACAAAATATTTATAACTGTCCATTCATTGTTTATAGTTTAGCCTCCATCGTCAAAGGTTAATCTTTGTGTCATATAGCATTTTTCAATTTTATTAACACACAAATTACTGTCTTGTGTGTCATAACCAAACAATTTCAATTCATCCGTTATACCATAATAATCATTCACCAAGTCCACGTTAAGTATTTTTGTTAAGTCTCCATCAGTAAATATATTCATTATCGGGTTAGTTACTTTTGTATTATCAATCAAATCATTATTATTTAAATATACTTCTAACCTTACTTTCCATTCATCATACTCTCTATTCAATTCATACAATTCTGTCTCTTTATCGACATACAACTCTCTATTTAAATCTCTCTCATCATAATACCATATTGCACTCTCAAAATTACTCCAGACAGAGGGTACAAAATTATACAACACAAATAAACAACTCCAATCTTCTACTAACACGGGTCTCTTGCCCTTCTTAAACAATACTCGTGAACACTCTGGTTCAGAAAAAATAAGGGGAAAATTTACCCTCTGCCCCCATTCTACCACAATATTATTTTTCCACACTCTCTCTAACTCATAAACGCACATTAACATTTCATTATCACATTCTACAAACTCATCGGTACTCTCCTTATCACTCTCAGATACTACATTTTCGATTACATTATTATTCTCAATATTACATTCATTATTTTCGACATTATCATTATCATTTGTTGACTCTTTGTCATTATAATTTTCATTTGTATTATCTTTATTTGGATTTATTACAACTACTCCCATTCGCTCACTACTCTGCTCTAATTTACTCAAACTAGTTCTTATTGTTTCCTTATTATTTTCAAAACATTTATGCATTTCTTGGATCTCATATTTCAACTCATTATTCTGATTTTTTAACTCATCAAATTTACTATTCTGTACATTGAATTTCATATCTAACATTGTTTGTATCATTTTGAACATTTCGTAATTATCGTCAGACTTTTTATCTTGGACCGGTGTCGACTGACTTTCTGTCTTATTTTCAGTGAAGCTGACTTCGTTATTATTTTTACTTTCTCTACTCAATTTTGGGGTTGTTTGGATCCCCGAATCATCTGTACTATTTGATTCATTCGTGTTGCTTATATTTGTAGTTTTGTCGTCTTGACCCACGTTCGGTGTTGAATGTACCTCAAGACTACTCATAACAGCTGATTCATCAAATTCAGCTATTTCGCTTATAACAGTTAAGTCGGACAAAACGACTTCATTCTCTGTATTTTCCATTTTTATAAATTTACTAGTCTCTTTTTTATAGCTTTATTATTGGCTGTTATATACTTATTTACTGTTATATACTTATTTATTATCTGAACCAAATCTCATATCTTAACTCTTTGACTATATTTTACGTTACGTATTTTCACTTAACCTCTAAATCACGCTTGTATCTTATTTGTAGGTATGGAATTTCATTAATTTATTAAATTCGTTCCTGTCGAGGCGCCATTGTGATATTATTAACACTTTTAAATATATAAAAGCATAAATATTACTTCCACCTACCTGCAAAGTTTCTTTTATCTGGGTCCAGGGATGCGTCATACGAACGTTAGGATACAAGCGTAATTTTTAAGGTTGTGAAATAAGTGACTCGACTCATTTTTTGCATGAAGAGAATTGATAATTTAATTCTTTAGAATCATTTAAAATTTTGTCAAAAATTGTTGTTCATGGTTTTACAGATTCAATTACATTTTTTTCTTTGTTCGCTTTATCATCTGCTACATATTAACTTAACCTATTTTCTTACCTTACTTGTTACACATCAATATATATACAGACAGAGCCCAGCCTGCAATTTTTCACACTCACAAGCACACAGAAAATTACCCAGCCCTTAACATTTTAAAAGAATACCCATTCCGGCCGGCACGCGGTGACCATTCGAGCTCGTTTCATTTATGTTGATAATTACGTCGCTGTCGAATACAACTGCTTTGGTTACTCTCCCATGTTCACTGCTACCACTGACACGTTTTGGTTACTTTGAATTCACTTTTGAGATTAAAAACTGATAAAATTTAACAGAGCGCACTTAGCTCTGTGTCTGCGCAGACACGATCAGTGACGAACTGGGAGAACGAATGTAGCAGGTGCCGCTAATGTGATCTCATACTTTTGGTGGAAACCACGGCCTTGTAGTTGTTCGTCGTCTTCCCGTCCCATTTAATTCATGCAAGTTTTAGTGTGCAGATCGTCTAGGAAATTGGTGCAGCACTGGCTGACGTCACGAGATGGGCGGACCTTAAGGTTTGCATCCGCCAGCAAGTGAGACTAAGTTGAATAAAAATCGTCTCCTGACCATCTTGGTTTTTGGACGGTAGCGTCACTCGCGCGTATGCCTATATCGTGCATACGAGCGCAAGCACACACGCAAACAAAGTTCTTGGAAATGAGGCTTGCTGCATACCTCTGTACTGATTACACAATGCATACGGCGTATTTCTCCTTTGTTATAAACTGTTCCATTCACCACGTGTTCTGGTCACCATTGAGAAATGAATTTACAAATATTTTTTATAAAACCCAAAAAATGCAATAAATAAAAATACCCATCAATTTGACACGTTACAATGTACAACAATTTAACACATTAACGCATGTGTTAATAAAGTGGTTTGCTATTTGATGGGTGCCGTTCCAGTGCCACGATGTACTCTGCCGGTGCTGGTGTTGCGCGTGCACCCGAGCTGTTTCTGTTGAAAGTCACGCGACCTGTTCTCCCAATCACCAGTGAATCATTCATTCTGGGCCTTTAGCTTGTAGCTTGTTTGTGTATGTATGTACTGGATAGACCAAATTTTGTGCATAGACCAAACTGAAGTAAAATGAGTGAACCCAAGAAGAAGAGAAAATGTGTCTACGTTCCATTAGAAAAAAATTAAAAGCTTTGAAGTGGTTAGATCAGGGAGACACGGTACGAAAGGTGGGACTTAATCTCAGCGTAGGTGAAGTGACAGTCACCTACTGGCTAGAGGTGGGCTGATATACCTGTAACATGTATTTTGGAACGATATTTTTATGGAACGGATGTAACAGTGACTGAAAAGTTGAAATACCTGTTATTCGTGGCCTCGCTGTTCCGAGTTGAGGCACTCCCCTACGCAACTAATGAATATACAAGTAACAAGTAAACGAATACGCCAAGGCCAAATACTTGGCATATCACTGGTACACAAGGAACAACATTACAAATACTAGGCGTATCACGAGGAACGCTAGTATTTTAGGAACAACTAGTATCAGGAGTATTTCAAGTACGAACTAGTACGAAGCCACTTTTTGGTCCTGAATACTTCATTCTGCGCAAAGAGACGAAGCTGTTTTTAATAAATGAACAAAATTCATATACTGATGTTACAGTCACCAACTTGGTAAATTTTGAAAAACAAATTACATTGTGTTATAACCTACAGAGTGGCTGATAATAGTTGATAGGCCGCTAAGAGCAGATATCTAATGAAATTTTACTGCAAACTGTTTAGGTTATGTTTTTATAGGGGTAATCGGTTTAAATCAAGTTTATTTTTATTCACTCTTGTAGCTTACTGTTATATTGTTGTTATGTTTTTTTTTCACATTATTTGTTGTGCTATACATTATACTTTTGTTAGTCCAAAGAAAATTTTAATAAAGAAGTTGATATTATAAAAACCATAGCAGAAAATAACGGTTATGATCAAAGAATAATAGACTCCTTAATTAAAAAAATATATATAAGAAAATTATTTTAAAAGAATTTTTTGTTCCATAGAGCCGATCAGGGTAACAAAAAATTTCTTTTATCAAATTGCATTCCGTTTATAACAGATGGGATTAATAATAGGTTAAAAAAGCATGGTCTTAACATGGTACAGTAAACAAACATAATCTTTTTTCATTACTAGTAAACAATAAAGAAAAATCAAACACACTAGAGAAAAATGGAGTTTATAAAATACACTGTGCAGAATGTGATGCTATTTATATCGGACAATGTGGTCGTGCTCTGAAACATCGCATTTCTGAACATAAAGTGATTTTAACTAATACAGCCAATACAGATTTTTGCAGATCATTGCTTACAACACAATCACTTCATAGATACAAAAAAACATAACACTACTGCACAACATACAAAAAGTTAAGAAAATGGATTTATTAGAAATTCTAGAAATTAGAAAAGCAATCACAAGTAACAGAAATTTAACAAACTGAATTCTGTGTATCCCCTTTATTAAAAGTTGTTACTTAGTGTAGTTAATTTTTATATTTGTCTTTCGATTATACTTAATTTTTACAGGTGCTTGACCTTCCCACTAGCCTCTCCACCCCTCCATCATACCCACACATGTCCGGATACACGCCATAAACACATGTTCACCACCCTTACAATCTTTGTTTAGTTTAGTTGTTCACTGATCTCTTTGACAATAGCTTGATAAGCTGAAAAGCTGTCAGAGTTAAATAAAAACTGTGAAACGTACCAAGTGTTTATATATATATAAATCAGTTCATAACGTTATCCTATCTCTTCTGATCTCTAGTCTCCATTGGTCTCGATCTAACCAAGATTCTTCTTCCAATTCCCGGTCTCTCATTACCCGGTTGATGCCTTCTCTCCAACTCAACCTAGGTCTTCCTCTTCGCCTACGACCTGTCACCGGACAAATGGCTTGCCGCATGACAAATGGCGCCAATCATACACTCTAGTTATTTTGGTGGCCCTAAAAAGGACCTGGTGGCAAGAAAGCTGATGTTGGTTGTGCCGCGCTGAGATGTTCGTGGCGCACTGCAGTCATCCTCTTCTTTTGGCATTGGTTGTAGAGTCGGCTGCTGGCCCAGCGATGTCCCTCGCTGGCGCGGAACGGGAGTGCGAAGACGCAAGAACGGCGGCGGTTCTGTTCTTCGGCTGTTCCTTCCAGCTGACCCCGCCTTGATGTCATCCGAGAGAGGAGAGGAGATGAAGTGCGTCCGATGGCGTGGTGATGAAGTGTGCCCAAAATTTTCTGCCGGCCCGGGTTTTACGCACTAACCGGGATCGCTGATTGGCTCGCTCCGAACACGTAGTTGGTCACGTCTCGGCAGCTGCTGATCCCAGATTGGCTCGCCTCGTATTCTTCAGGTGTTACGCGCCGTGTCGCTGGTACCGGAGAGCAAACGTAATGAATTGCTGTTGCCACAGACCGTATGGTGCCCATCTCAAAATTTGCTTGGGGAGTTGATTATCCGGCATTCTTTGCACATGCCCAAACCATCTTAGTTGTTTTGTTTTTATGTCGTCGACAATAGAGTACTGTACCCCCATTATCTCCCGGATTCTGACGTTTCTTACTTTTTCCAGTTTTGACCTCCCTGCCACTCTTCGCCAATAATCCATTCCAGTAGCTTCCAACAACTTTTCTGTTCTTTGTATTATTGGCCATATTTCACACCCGTATGACATAATTGGTTTCACAATTGTATTGTATATACGATGTTTATTTTGTTTTGATATTTGTTGGTCCCACAATATATTGTTCAGCAATGCTACTGATTTTCTTCCCAGGTTATTTCTTTCTCTTATTGCTTTATCTAGACTACCATCTTGTGTAACTGTTGTTCCTAGATATTTATAGCTACTGCAATTTATTATTTGTGGTTCGTCTTCTAAAATTAAGTTCTTCTGTTTCCCACACCAGTGCACATATACTCCATTTTCTTTGTGTTTACCTCAAGGCCCCATAACTTATATTCCTCTATAAGTTTTTGTGTCATGTATTCCATGTCGTGATAGTCCTGCGCTACCACGACTTGGTCGCCAGTGTACACACTGTGTTGTCAGCTAGAGGTATCCCCATTTTGTGGCATTTCTTTTTCCAGGTTTTGAGGGCTTGTTGCAGGTATATTTTAAACAGCGTCGGTGAGAGACAACATCCCTGCTTCAGGCCCTTACTAACATTAAATCCTTTTGAGATTTTACTTCCAATTTTTACGTGCGCTTTCAATCCGTTGTATAAAGTCTTAACCGCTTCGATTAAAGTGGAGGCGATGTTTGTTCGTTGAAGTGCCAGCCAAAGTTTGGTGTGCGGAATACTGTCATACGCTTTCTTAAGGTCAACATATAGGCAGTGCACTTCTTGGTTTACAGCAGTTTTCTTTTCTATGATTTGCGTCAAGCAAAATAAGTGATCTATGGTTGATCTCCCCGCCCAAATACCAGCTTGGTCCTCTGCTTCCATGTCCGAGTATTAATGTTCAATTTTTTCTTCAGAAGTTTTCCTATACTCTACTGATTGAACTAGTCACCGCAATATATATTAACACTCGCCAAGTGTTTATATATTTTTAATAAACCTTGGTATAATACAGTAGACTCCCTCTCGTCTGGCCACCTCGGGACCAGACCCTAGGCCGGATTTCAAAATGGCCGGACGAACCGAAAATACGCTATAATGATGAAATAACGCTCTTTAATGAATGATCCATACAATTAATGACCCAATACAGTATATATAAATTACTAATAATTATAATTACTCACCCTTACTCCATGGTAGCAAGTAAAAAAACAAACAAGGAAAATTACTACAACTCACACAGATATTACTGTACGTATTTGCCAAAAATAATACAACTCTTTATAGAAAATGAAAAACACATGAACATTAAAAGTGTCACTACAGAACGTAAAACTCGGAAATCAAAATTAAAAGAAATCAGTTATCTTCTGCTTTTTTTGTTCAACTGTTTTGTTGAATGCGAAATCACGCCATTTCTTGATGAACATAACATCAACTGCAGTTGCCTCTGTTTGTTGCTCGATGTACGTCGTTGCTAATTCCAGGGCTGCTCTTCCCTAAGCATGGCTCATTTTCTCCTCGATATTTCCCTCTTCGTCATTGACTTCTTCTTCGTCTTCTTGGAAAATGACAGCTTGCACAATTTCATCATCATTTAAGATCTCATTTTGAAGCTCCTCATCTTGACCAGCAATCCATTCTACAACGTCTTGTTGTACAAGATCATCAGAGTGAGGCAATCGTTGTAGATCTTTTAACAGAGATTCGTTGTCATCTGGTTCAAAACCCTGAAGATTTGATTCATCTGCTTTAGGGTTGTCCTCTTTATTATTTTCAATGAGAAGAAAACAATTTGGCCATGCTTTTCTCCAAGACTTTGTAAATGTAGATGATGGCATTTCATCGTATGCCTTAGCTACCATATAGATCATATCTTTCATGTTGATTGTCTTTAAGGCTGGAATGAGACCTGTGCTGCCTTCATTGTCCAGTTTACCTAGAATTTCCGAAAGAAGCTTTCTGCGGTATTCTTAAAAGACTTGATGACCCTTTGGTCCATTGGTTGTGTAAGACTTGTGACGTTAGATGGTAGGATTAATAATTTTATATCAATGTAACCTTCACATTCAAGTTCTTGCGGATGGGTAGGTGCATTGCCTAGCACTAAAAGTGCTTTAACTGGTAACTTCAAACTCGTCAAATGATGTTTCACTTTTGGAACAAATTCGCTTTCGAACCACTCCTTAAACAGATACGAATCCATCCAGGCTGATTTTTGTGCTCTGTAGTACATGGAAGGGATGACATGTTTAAATTCGTAAAAGCTCTGGGTTTTGCTGATTTTCATATTACAAACAAAGGCAGCCTGTGGGACCCTGAGGCATTTGAACAGAAAGCCACCGTGATTCTCTCTTTACTGGCTTTAAATCCTGGGGCTGAAGTTTCCTTAGCCGTAGCAAACGTTTTCTTGGGCAAGAGTTTAAAATTCAACCCCGTCTCATCAATATTATAGACTTGTTCTGGACTAAGATTTTCACTAGCAATGATGTCAGGCAGTTTTTTTGAAAAATCACTAGTGCTGATAGGTTCGCCGACAATTTTTAACCACAAACGCCAATGAAATGAACTCCATGACGCTTTTTCCAGCATGTTAGCCATCCTTCACTTGCCGAGAATGTACTGGCATCTTGAAGTTTTGAGTGTAGGATAACTGCTTTTTCTTTTAAAATTGGTCCACTTATCGGAGTGCCTCTTCAGCGTTCCTGCATAAACCATAACCACAAAGCATCGTCTACTAATTCGTTATTTGGTTTTTTTAAAGTGCATCGTGTCAAAAGCACTTTTTCAGTTTGAATTTGAGTGTAGAAAGTCTCAATCGATTTTCTGTTTCGGCACCAGTCATTAACAGTACTCTTGCCTACATTAAACTCTTGGCAAATACGCTGGACCAATTCCCCCTTATCGAGACGCTGAAGGACTTGTAATTTTTGGTCCATAGTCACGAACGTGTGTTTTCGTTTCGCACTCATATCGGAAAACTTTTTTATTTACACAGATACATAAGTATTACTATGTACACAGATATATTTATACAGACTATATACACAGAACTCACAACATAAGACATACATCCGCACATGAACAAAACCGTGAGTCAACTGAGCTACTGTACATATATTTTCCGTTTAACAAGTTGGGGCCTGTCACTGGAGGCTCATCTAGACTGTGTGACTCACCATATGGCTGGCCAAACCATCCAACAGCCGATCCAACCGAGGCCGGATGAGAGGGAGTCTACTGTTTATTATAAATGTCACAATAATAACTGATTTCTCCTTGAAATGTTTTTACTTTGTCTTGTGCACAGATTGATTTTGTATCACCGGAGACTATAAAATAATATTAAGAAACTTGAAAAATAAAAGACACAAGTTGTTGTAACACCACTAGTTTATATGAATAATGCAGCAGTGCTCACCATCTGACTGTTCTGAATGTTAACACAACACTTGAAAACAGTCGGACTGAGGACGGTAGTGAGTGCTCCACTGTTGTTTCTTTTATTTTAAATTCAATCACTTTCTGCTACAGTTCGAATCTTGATAAATATAAATAATCACTTGGAATAATAAATACAATAACATAGAAAATAAAATAAGATTTGGGAAAAACAAAAAGACTATTACAATCAACAAAAAACTCAACACATTAAAACAACAAAACGAAAATCAAGAACAAAACTAAACGCACATTTTACCCTCGAACCATTAACCTTAGCAATACAGAATTTAACAAAAAAGAAACAGAATATTTAAACAATATGTCAAAAACTAACCTAACTCAAAACGCAAACAAAAATCTAGAAAATTTGATAGTAGAAATAGAATTTGCCATTAACCTAATAAAAGACAATATACAAGAAGAAAAAAGAACAGAAGCAACACATATAATTAAAAAAATAATCACTAGTGAAATGAAAAACAAATATAAACAAAAGAAAGACAATAAAACAATAAAAGAAAAGAAATTAAAAATAAAGTAAAGAACAATAATTTAATATTAACTAAAGCAGACAAAAGTCAAGCAACAGTAATCACAGAAAAAGCAGACTACATAAAAAAACCCGAAGACTTCATCAACAATAATAAATGCATACAACTAAATAAAGACCCAACAGAAAAATATGTTAAACAAACAATAAAACTAATAAAAACAACTAAAAACATTTTCAACAATAAAAACAGACATATATATATATATATATATTTCAATCACTTTCTGCTTGAAGTATTATAAGTATTATATAATACTTAATAAACCTATAAAACAATACATTAAATTAAACAAATAATATTAATAATAATAATAATACTTATATAATAAGTATTACTATAAGTATTATAGTAATATATATATTTCATTCACTTTCTGCTACAGTCCATTTCTTGATGTATATAATACTATAATACTTATAACTATTTTACCTCAAGATGTATTTTTTCTTTAGGGACATGTTTCGGGAGATCCTGTTCTCCCATCTTCAACCTTCGCCATCTTGCTTGATGGCGAAGGTTGAAGATGGGAGAACAGGATCTCCCGAAACATGTCCCTAAAGAAAAAATACATCTTGAGGTAAAATAGTTATAAGTATTATAGTATAATATATATATATATATATATATATATAATAAACCAGAACCACCTAAAATGAATAGCCTAATAAAAATACACAAATTAAACAGCCCAATACGTCCATTAATCAACTTCAAAAAAGCTCCTACATACAAAATAGCAAAAATAATAGCACAAAAACTAAAAAGTAACCATCTAACAAATAACCATCATAACATAAAAAATACATACGAATTAATAGACAAACTAAAAATAATAAATATAAATGAAAATACATTTTTCACATCATATGATATCACAAACATGTACACCAACATCCCAGTAGAAGAAACAATAGATATAATAATAAACAAAGAACAAAATGAAGACAAATAATATATAACCGAAATAAAAAATAGCCTCTAACTAATACTAAAACAAAATTACTTTGATTTTAATAGCAAAATTTATCAACAGCTAGAAGATTTAGCAATGGGATCACCATTATCAAGCATAATAGCAGAAATATTCCTACAACACATAGACACCAAAATACAAAATATTATAAAATCATTTGATCCAAATGGCATATGGATAAGATATATAGATGATGGGCTATATGTATCAAATAACAAAAACACAAATGCAGAGAACATACTAAAACAAATCAATAACATACATCCAAAAATACAATTCACAGAAGAAAAAGAAAAACATAACAAAATCAACTATTTAGACATAACCATCACAAGAAACAACAACCACATACAACATGCAATATACAGAAAACCAACTTCTACCAACATCATTATACCTAACCATTCTGACCACCCACCACAACATAAAATGGCAGCATTCTATTCGCTATTTAACAGAATGTACAAAATTCCCCTAAACAAACAAGAAACTGACAAAGAAAGAAATATAATATACCAAATTGGTTATGAAAATGGATACAGTAAAAACACTGTAAACAAAATAGAAAATAAAATCAAATAAAAAATTAAAACTGAACAATTAAGAATTAATCAAAATGAACAACACATAAATAATAACAACAACAAAAAATGGGCCACATTCACATACATAAATAATAAAATGAAAAAGCTAACAAAACTATTTAAAAACACAGATATAAAAATGGCATACAAAACTAATAAAAATAATTTACAAAAACTAAATAGCCCACACAACAAAGATAATACAACAACTAACGGTATATACAAAATTGAATGCCAAGATTGCAATAAATGTTACATAGGACAAACAAAAATACAGCTGAAAAAACGTTATTTTGAACACCTCAATGCATACAAAAAACCAGAAATATATAAATCCAATTTAGCCACACATGCAATAAACACAGGACATGAATTCTCAGACAAAACAAATGTGACACTAATAAAACATATACCACACAAAGGCCTGTGAGAGACTCAGTCACACACGCACCACGGGTATATGCGGGGAGGGTACTAACCAGTCGAAAGACTGAAGGACTACGAACTGAACTGAACTGAACACAAAGGCACCATAATGAACATTTGGGAAAATTTACTAATATACAAACATAAAACACAAAACAAACTAGTTCCTGAATAAATACAAATCAATACAAAACATGACACAATATTCAAAGCACTCAACATTAAAAATACACAAAATACAAATACATATACCACAATCAAACACAATAATACAACTTTAAAATACCAGAGACCAACAAGAAACCTTAATAGCATCCAGCCAACACACAAATACTTCACCAGACGCAAGATCGCGAAGGCTGAGGATGAGAGCATGGGAGTTCTCGAAACATGTTCCAAATAAGGAAAAATAACATCTTGAGGTAATATAAATATAAATTTTAAATATTTTATTTTAAACATGAAAACATCATGTTTAAAATAACAACACATCTGTGCTGTCAATAGCGTTAACACTTTTGACATCCTTTGAAAACTTCCGAGAATGCTGATGGACGACAATTGACATCCTGAAGTTTCAATGTGTTTTGCATAATTAAATAAAGACGTCCTTGGAGCTGTTTTGAAATGATGTCAGGCCTTATAGTACCCAAATTATCCACTAGATCGCATATGCATTCGCTTTCGTAGGTACAGTTGACATGAAACAGCGAGCGGCAAACTGTTATGTTAGTTGGCTAAACACCACTTACGTGTCAAAATGTCAGACAAGTGTTCCTTGTAAAAGTACACGTTTATAAACCAATATATATTCTTGGATTTCGTTGTCCATGACGTGTCCGTTACTTAACTAAATATCACTATTGTTTGACGACTCGGAACACTAAGTTTTTATAAGTAAAATCGTAAAGATTTACCTTACAGCCTAAACCGGCTTTCACCTTTAGAAGGCTTCATCAGAGGCTGCCGTAGGTTGCGCTGTCCATCTTGTTGTTGGCGATGGGATAGTTTTTTGAAAGATCAATGCTGTGTGTGTGTGGTGAGATGTGTTCGAATAATGCAAAAACTACTAACAAAACAGAACACACTATCAAAATGCACGCACAAAACACAAAACAAATTCGATCTACCCGGTGTATACTAGCTAAATTGCTCAAATTGCAATAAATTCTACATAGGCCAGACAGGACGTAGCTTAAAACAGAGATACATTGAACACACAAAGGCACTCCACACCACTACAGAATCCATCTTTGCAAACCACCTCACTGAAGCAAACCACACATATAAAAACATCGACAATAACATGAACATTCTACACGTACACACAAAAGGCCGAAAACTAGACACTCTAGAACAATTAGAAATATACAAACACACAAAAACAAATAAAAACGACATCCTAAACGAACAGACACAATTCAAATCGCACACATTATTCGAACACATCTCACCACACACACACAGCATTGATCTTTCGAAAAACTATCCCGTCGCCAACAACAAGACGGACAGCGCAACCTACGGCAGCCTCTGATGAAGCCTTCTAAAGGTGAAAGCCGGTTTAGGCTGTAAGGTAAATCTTTACGATTTTACTTATAAAAAACTTAGTGTTCCGAGTCGTCAAACAATAGTGATATTTAGTCAATATATATTATAAACATTATGAATGTACTGTTTAATCCAATTCTAACAAGTAAAAATAAAATTGCGAGTTTCTAGTAACATGTTTTTGGCCAATTTTTTGTCTTCTAAAATCACTTTTTTGAAAAGAAGTTTCAGGGAAAATAACCAACACAATGACATACAGTATACAACATTTTAAAGAAGACACTTAGATCTTCTTAAAAACATAGGTAGCATATTTTTTTACCATATAGTTTAGAAGATATAACATTTTAAATATATACAAAAATGGCCTGGCATGGGCGAAGGACCACTATGTTAAGGGCCCGGCATCAAAGTGTTAATAAATAGCCAGTTCGAATACATTTTATAATCAAATTTTTTTATTGAATTTAAGTTGTACAATCTACCCAGCAACAGTAGCATTTACGCTACCCAGTAGCATTAACAATTGAAACATGATATGCAGAATGTGGTTCCAGTGAAGCACCCCCATTACAAACAAGTGCTATAGCAAGTACATTTTATAAATTATGTATTGTTTTGAAGTAGTCACCACAACTTAATAAAATATCTGTTCACTAAATGTCTGGATGTGAAACATTTCAGTCTACAGGCACTTCAGTACCACTAAACTGAAGCTCCTTCGGAAGGACATTACGATGGTTTTTCAGCCTGTCGCTGTAATTGGTACTTCGTCGCTTTATCTCTTCTATGACTGAAGGCACTTTTAGATCTCTCTGAATTATATGGTTGGACACATACTATGGGGTGTTTGTGATGGCCTCTGAGTACTTTGTTCTGGAAGCGCTGGAGTATCCAAGGTTGGACTTACCGATTGTTCCTCACAGCTGTACGCCATAAACCCAGATAGGTTTTAGAATAGCTTGGTAAATGAACAGCTTTTTTCTCTTAGTCATCTGGGACTCTGTGCCAGTCAACTGGTACAGTTTTTGAAATAGTATACCAAACTGTTTCCACCTCATAAAAATGTATACTGTTTCCGTTCTTAGCTAAATCCTGATGTAAACAAAGAGGCGCAGCACATCTGAAATGCTATTTGCTACTTGAATTAGAGACATGTCACTCTGACAGGAGTACAGACATGGTACATATAATATTGATACTGTATAAAAACACTCGTAAATTGTAATTTGTCCTAACCAAAATAAAATTTGTGTGACACTATCAGACCAACAGTCAAACATTTTATAACACCAGGTAATGGCTTTTTTTATTAACTGTTTAAATATCGCAACAAACAAAAAGTTTATTTAAAATGAAAATAGAAGCCCTGATTAGAAATAGAAAATAGAAATAGAAAACCAGTGTACTGAATACTATTACTTGCTGTCAGAAAGTAATTCAGTATCTGAACTTGTATCATCACTTTGAATCAGTGTTATTATTGATAAGCTTGTTCATTGTCCACGACATCGGTAATGTGGGCCAGTTGCCATAGCTTATCATCTTCCTTGATTATATGCTGCATACAATGACTCCACTTGTCCGCCGTTGTTTCATTTACCGCCTTCTCAATAAATTGTTTTATGTCAAGCAACTAATGTTGTGTTGTGATGGGCAACATGTCCTTTCAACTGGCTCCATATTAATTCAGTAGGGTTCAGAATACAGTGATAAGGAGGAAGTCTTAAAACGACGTGCCCCGGTTCAAGTGGCAAGATAACTCTCATATGACTATACAGATATTCTGCACATGCACGTAATACATTACTGTGTGAACAGTGTCAATGCTACTGACCAATAGCGTTTCAGATTTGCCACGTGGGTTTGTTTATATCAGGATTGAACTAAGAACGGAAACAGAATATTTTTGTATTTTTGACTGCAGTCAACATGCAGACCCAGTTACTTCACCTCGTTTACTTGCATCAGCCACCAAAACAGGTGGATAGTCATCGCTTTTCATCGTAAATGTCACATTAGCTGATTTGGCTTTTTTTTACCAGAGACCTGTTGTATCCAAATGTTGCAGACTGACTTACACCGCCTTTGTTATAATAAATTAAAGTAATGAATAATAAATTTTATAGAACTTGAAAGAGAAATCCACCATGACATCACGCCATGCATTAGGACCAAGGGTTCTGGAGAGTCCCAACAACTGCAATCAAAGGTTTAAGTCGGAGCAACCTTGGAATCCCTCTAAACTTAAATTTTAAAAGAAATTCTTTTTAGGCACTTTAAATGTAAATATTTTGGACATTTATATAGAATGGACGACAATTGATTAACAAAGCAGATCTTCAAATATCTATGGGGGAAGAAGTCAACATCAAGTTGGATTAAAGAAGTCCAAAAGGATTTAGAAAAAAATAATGTAAACACAGAAGAAGCAACTGAAAGAGAAGTTTTTCAGGCAAAAGTGTTAAAAATGGAAGGAGTCCAGGGTAGGAGAGAGAGAAATGCAGGTTCAAAGTGGACTTAAGACACAGTGGAAGAAGAGACACAGTGAAAAGATTAAAGAATATTGGAGAAAAAGAAAAGAATAAAGAATTGAAATTGGCATGTGGTCCTCAGATGGCCGATACAAAACAAAAATACATTTTATAGTCTCTGTGATGCAGAATCAATCTGAGAAATGTTATAAGGTGGAATGAAACACTTGCAGAAGAAATCAGTGAATACTTTGGCATTTATGATACCCTATACACATTGTCACAGGACAAATGGCGCCAATCGTACACCTCTTCGTTTTTTTTACCCTTAGAAGGGCTGTGTGGCGAGAATGCTACCTGTGATGTATGTTCCGCCTGAGCCACACTGTGATGTTTGGCTGCTGCGCCCACTGTTCGTGGAGTACTGCAGTCCTCCATCGGCATGTAGAGCCTGCTGCTGTCCCAGTCGATCTCCATCGCTGGTTCTTCACAGGGCAAGAAAGCGAAGAAAGTCCATTCTTCTCTTCTTCCTGTTCCTTCCGGCTGGGTCCTCAGCGTCAGATAGAGTGCCCAGATTTCAAGATTAATGTCTGCCGCTGAAAGGTTTTTTGCCATCAGAAATCTTATCACAGCACGCACTTCACATTTGGAAGGGTATTCTATTGCAGCACACATTTTGAAAGGCTATAACGAGTAAAAGAAAGAACGGCAGCGTGACCCTCCTACTGTACAGTTCGACGCGTACTGAGCTACTGTACAAGTCGGCACAGGAACATGCCACTTCCCCCACTACTTCTCTCGCTATGAGGCAACGGAGGTTACTTTCTGAATAGCCCTCATATAAGACCATACTAGATACTAACAATTTACACAATGGGAGGGTTGTAAAATTGAACCCCCCCCTCCTCCAGTAATATGTCTCAGGTCACATACAAACCATATAGATAGAGAGCCAGCAACGTGATCATTTAACCGGAAGATGTAAAGCTAGAAACCCTCTAGATCGAATGTACTTACTGCCATGAAACGTGAAATGACTGTCAGCTACTCCTCACCGGTTGCTTTACTTTCGAAAATTTGAATTGAAATTGCCAAAATTTTGCAGTTAATTTAACAGAGAGATAAATGGGCAATTTTTTTGTCAAAATGTTGGGCTTTGATCACTGGTTGAGGATTCAGAACGACTGACGGTCTAGCTCGTTGCAATTTTAAAACTGACGGGTTCAAATTTGGTTAAATTTTGCATCTAATTTAACCAAGAGATAAATGGTTGGAATTTTTATTAAAATTACCAGCACACTACCCCAAACGCTATTCTAGACGACTGACAGTGTAAGCAGTTGCAAATTCTCAACTGACGACAATTTAAATTTAGGTTGAAGGAAATTTATGGAGCGATAAACGCCTGGAAATTCCGATATTTTTGCACGTTTTGGTCAGTGAGTTAGAATAAAACCAACTGACGTTCAAATCACGTTGCTATTACAAAACTGACGAGTGTAAATTTAATTAATTTGTTCACTTATTTTGATTAGAATACAAATAATGGTCTTCGAAATTTCTGTAGGGGAAAATTACTAAGTCGACTTGGAAAATTGGTTTCAAAGAAGAGTTTTGATTTAATACTACTTGAAAATTCTACAAGTAATATTTTCAAAATTGGTCAGAACATAATAATTATTATTTCTTCAACAGAAGTATTTGAATTTTCTTCATTCTTCATCCGACGATGAATAATCTGAAACATACAAACAAGACAGTATTATTGTTTTTTTTATTTAGTCATTTTTATTATTTATTCATCATCATTATTCAAAGAGAAAGCTTCAATGTAATATTAATTACATTCATGGCTGAACGACAATGCTACATGAATAAATGCGTCAAATAATAAACGTACATAATAACCAACGTTTTCATACTTGTAAAATAAATTATCTATTTTAAAATTGCCTGTACTATGACAAGAAATACTTTTTTCTGTACATCTTACCTGACTCAGAAATCGTCTTTTCGTCATAATCGTCGTCCGCATTTGCATCATGGTCGTCAGCGTTTCCCAAAATTTCATCAATGCTCGATGGCCCCATCTCTCCAGCGAACCAAACAGCCTCAATGTGATCCTCTGTGACTTTCCAACCATTGTTATCTGCGTTGCTTATTGGGCCAAACAGGCAGTGAGCATTGCTCCACAACCCTCCGAGAAAGTGGGCCCTTTTGATTTGCTCGTATAGTTCTGTTTTGCTTGGAGGGATGTTGGTGGAGCTAAATGACCTAGCGAATTTTAGTACTAGTTCATTGCTTTTTTTGGGCTTATATGCTTTACAGAAAAGTTCGTACCTTGCTTCACTGACGGTTTTGCATCCCCGTAGCCCATACATCCTGCATGTGAATTCCTCAGTCACCGTGAATGTTTCGTCATTCACAACATTATCGGCAAGATTGATGAACGCCTTCATGAAACGAGAATCACTTGACAATACCTTGAAAGGTTGTATTTTACCCCTCCTGAAAAAGGCAGGGGTGTGGTCGCTTCCAGTGAACATGTGAAAGGTTGTCAAGGCCCTTGATAAGTCATTGCCGAGGGTATTATACAACGCAGTGTAACTTTATAATTCTATTTGCTATAATAAATGAATTAATTATACACTTCCACCTACCTTTAATTCTTATATGTGTTGGCCTGATTTCTAGTGGTGAACTAACCCTGCTCGTACGACGAACTGATGAGTGCAGCAAATGAAATGAGGTGTTTGTAAATAACTTGTTTAACAAATTATTTAATATAGTAAATAACATTTTATTTACTATTAAAGAGACATTTATATTCCAACTTCTTTCTGTTCATGAAATATCAAAAAAAATATTAACCCTTTCACATTATTATCTTTAACATATGAAATACATCATTAACATATGAAATACATCAAAACTTGTTAACTATCTAACATCTATTATTCTAAAAGAACCAATACCTTTATTTTTTATTTATGTACGCACACAACTCACATACAAAACTATTCAAGATCTCATTTATTTTATTTTTAGTCTATGCCCATTTATAAAAAAAATTGTTGTGTATTCAAACTTACGTGGTCCAACACCGTTGCATCACGAGTGTTCACACACTTTCACTAAATATCGTTAAATTTTGTTCATGTTCAACATTAACTCCAAATTTACTCTTCGATCACATTTGACGAAGTTTATGACATTTTATTAAAAATTGTAGCATAACAGAATTATCACCTTAAAATTTAACTTAATACAACATGAATAAAGAAGAAAATGTCAATAGTGAGTGAGAAAAAATAAATGGTTAAAAAATAAACTAAAGAAACTGTTCATTAAGTCGATAAAATGTTAATAAAATCAAACTAAATAACAAAGAAAACTCTTGGTCCATATATAAATAACCAATTATATAAAACCCCAATAAAACAGCAGTATACCCAGTAGGTTGAGGAGCAGTAAAAGAAAAGACAAAGGTAAAAAGGTAAACAAAATATTAATAAGGGGAAATTTATTAAAGTAAGAAGCAGAGAAACCCCAAGACACAAAACCAATAACAAATTAAAGGAGCTGTAAATGAGTAAAGGACATGAAACCACAAGATAAGGAAATACTATATAATGAGAAGGAAGAGACAAAATATATCAAGGTTCATAAAAAGAATATATCAACAAGAAAGGATATCCACTAAAACCTTATGAGGAATGAATATACCCAATTCTTATACATTTAAAACCAATGATAAATGTCAGACCAAATAACAAGTTACAGGATACAATACAGTGAAAATAAAACTGTAAACTAAATTGTAAGCCTAGTTTAAGAATAGAGTGAAAACAATTAAAAAGACTACCAATAGTGTAGAAGCCAACCAAAACTTACCATAGTGTAAAAAATTGTTTAAAAGACTACCATTAGAGTAGACAATAATAAGTGACACACTATAATAAAGAATAGTGTAAGAAATAGAAATCCATTAAAAAGACTACCATCAGTGTAGAGAAATACTATATAAAAAAATAAAAGACAGTCTATCGACTAAGATTAGTTTTAATAATAAAAGTGTTTTAAAAATTAAGTAATATAAGCTTTTAATAGGTATAAGACGTTTTTATTTTATTGTATTAACAAATCAGATATAGTGAACACAAGAGACAGTTCATAACTGAAAGTGTCATTAGTTATAAGATGTTTTGATTAGGATAAGGTTTGTTATAAAAAGGAAACATAAAAACAAAGGACAGCCAATGACTGATAATATTACTAATAATAAAATCTTTTTTTTGGATTTCGTTGTCCATGACGTGTCCGTTACTTAACTAAATATCACTATAATATTGACGACTCGGAACACTAAGTTTTTTATAAGTAAAAACGTAAAGTTTTACCTTACAGCCTAAACCGGCTTTCACCTATAGAAGGCTTCATCAGAGGCTGTTGTAGGTAGCGTTGTTCGTCTTGTTGTTGGCGACGAGATAGTTTTTCGAAAGATCGAAGCTGTGTGTGTGTGGTGAGATGTGTTCGAATAATGCGTGCGATTTGAATTGTGTCTGTTCGTTTAGGATGTCGTTTTTATTTGTTTTTGTGTGTTTGTATATTTCTAATTGTTCTAGAGTGTCTAGTTTTCGGCCTTTTGTGTGTACGTGTAGTATGTTCATTGAAGCAAACCACACATATAAAAACATCGACAATAACATGAACATACTACACGTACACACAAAAGGCCAAAAACTACACACTCTAGAACAATTAGAAATATACAAACATACAAAAACAAATAAAAACGACATCCTAAACGAACAGACACAATTCAAATCGCACGCATTATTCGAACACATCTCACCACACACACACAGCTTCGATCTTTTGAAAAACTATCTCGTCGCCAACAACAAGACGAACAACGCTACCTACGACAGCCTCTGATGAAGCCTTCTATAGGTGAAAGCCGGTTTAGGCTGTAAGGTAAAACTTTACGTTTTTACTTATAAAAAACTTAGTGTTCCAAGTCGTCAATATTATAGTGATATTTAATAATAAAATGTTTCCATTATAGTTCTATATATAAAAAAATAATAGGCATAAGATGTTTTTGTTATGTTTAAATGATATAAAAAATTTAGTAGGTATAAGATATTCAGTTCTATTTGAATTAATGTTCAATACTTTCCAAGTTTGTTAAGGCAGAGAAGGCAAGTAGGTAATAGGAATATTGTATTTTTTATTAAACTGTAAACCATATAAAAAGTAATAAGGCAAATTAACTAACACACCACAATAGAAAAACAAACCAACATTGTAAACCAAAATCACCTATCATAGAGTCAAACTCAAATAAATAAATTCAATCAAACTGTATATAATGAATAGAAACTAGTCCATACAACACAAAGATACGAAAATGTAATCAGTACAGATACAAATAATAGCAAATGTAATGACAAAAGAATAAAATTAACTTTATTTGGAAATAAGTAATATTAGGCCTAAGTGGTACTCAACTCAGATAAAAAGTAAATTAATCAATACTGGAGTATTCTAACAACAAATTATTAACAACAAGCAATAATCATGGAGTGAGTAATATTATTTAATAGAAATATTAACATAAAAACACTTGTAAACCATTTAATTACTAAATTTGTAAAAAATACAAGGCCTATAATAACAAAAATAGTAAATTTTGGGCTTATCTGAACATAAAACAGACCCAGTTATATATCAAATTATGTAAAATTAGCTTAAGAATATTGCTGAATAGTTAGATTTTTGTAAAATTCATAAATAATTAAGTTACAGCAATAAATAGGAAAACTTGTCATGTATGTTTATGAGTTGAAATCAAATCCAAGACATGTAAATTTGTAAAAAACAATGGGAAGAGGAAAAAGACATTTTATAAATTACCACAAAACGACGACTTTAAGTCATCAGTCTATTGTTAATCGTGAATGTGAACAGATCAGAATTTACTGACGGAAGATCTAAAAAACAGAAATAGTATAGAATTGCTTTTATAAGCAATGACGAACAACCTCAAAAAGTGTTACTGAGGTTACCAAATGGAAAACAACACATCTACTTTATAAATAACACCAATAACTATCACAGAACAACAGTAATAGTAATACCCATTACTAGAACGAGAAATCAACTGCCATTTTGAGCAAAATTCAACATATATTATCTGGACACGAACTCAACAATTTGAACACAGAACACTGCACCAATAAATTATCACAGAACGTCATCGCCGAGGAGGGAAGAACACTTCACGCAATTTTCCAGGGATACTACAACCTCGCAGAGGAAGGAATTTGCATTTATTTCTGAGGGAGAAGAACCCAGCGTCAGCGTTGTATAGCAGAAAGTCACGAGTCGAGCGGCGGCCATTTGCATTTACTAGCAACCAGCACGGAGCACTGCCTCCACGAGCCAGTGACGTCATTCTACGAATGGTTCGATCTTTATTTAATAATTGACAATTTTCATAATCCTGTTATTTTTTTCAGCAAATAATAATTTATTTTAAGATAATTGTAAGTATTGTATCTTGTTCCTTGCCCTCTCTGACCATTTCGACAGTTAAAAGAATCCGAAATAATTAATTTTGTAAACATTATATTTTGTCATTTTTGTTCACAATCGACCTGAGCAAATCTCAATCAATGCCTGGTCCATGCGCATAAGCGTGGCGCACAATTTCAAATGTTAAGAAATAAACACAATTACTCAATTACATGTGTTCATAATTATTTGTACAGTAAATACTAGTTTCTTCTTTCTTCTAAAAATAATTTAGAGTTATTAGAGAAGTATACCAAGAAGAAGAAGAAGGGGAGCGAAGTTAGAAGAGAGAATACTAGATCCAACTACATAAATAGATTATCTATAGAAAACAAATATTTTCAAAAACACAATATCTCATTTATTTAATTGAAAGTAATTAAAATTTTATACAATTAATTAATTATTCAATTAATTAATTAAACAAAAAATTATTAAATCTATAATAACAACAAATTTTTTTATTATCAACATAATACACATAATACATTATTACATCTATCTAATTTTATTTTTTTATAACAAATTGACGAATCCAACAGTGGGGCATCATCCTCTATTTATTTGTAATATATATTGGCGCATACCCACGTGGCGCTTATTTAAAACCCCAAATAAATAAAAGGGTTATATAACAAAATAGACTCAGTTTTTTATAAGTCGAGTCTAACGGGAAGGCACTGCCTTCAAACTGCAACTTTTTCGTCGCCGTACATGAAAGTATGGACTGTCCTGTACACGAAAGTTATGTTACCGTTCATTGTTTGAATCCAACACTATTTCACATGGGACTTACAATGATGATATTAAATAAATTTAATAAAAAAAGAAATGCCCCCATTTTGACACATTACAGCAGTGACATTTAAAAGTCTTTTGGAACCGGAAGTGATGTTGCCGAGTTAAAGGTAAACGTTCTTGACGTTCACCAGCAGTTTACACATATTGGAAAGGAGGACAACCATAACGTCCATGTCTGAGGATCGGACCAGCACATTTTCATGCTGATGCATTCATGCTAGATGGAAAATTATGTGTGCATCAGCCTCCTCGTGGTCGCATTCGAGTTCACGTCTTTCCACGTTATCGTCTCGTCCACATTTTGGAACGAGAAACACTGTGTCCTGCATGTTATATACAACGAGCGAGTTTCCTCCAAGAATGGTGCCATTTCTTTGGACTCCAAGTAATTGACCAAAAACTTGACGAACGATTCTTTTAAAAAAGGATTAGATAGGGCCTTCATAAAATCAGCTGCCCTTCGTTGGTCAGACCCCAATATTTGGTAAGCAACTGGAACACTACCTCGGCGCTGTCTCTCCGCATCCTTCAATGATAGGTTTACATATCTGTCAAAAATGAGATGCACCACCTTAGCAGGCTGGTGACTTAACGTAGTCATCAACTTCCGTGCAATCTGTCCAAACGTTTATGGTAAGTCAACAAGTAAGCAGATAAAAAAAATCCATCCAAGAATACCGCATCAAAATTTTGTGGTTCAGGTTATTTGGAATCTAATTTACATTCAAGATGCCTGCTAAGGGTAGACTTTTGAGTTTTTATGAAACTACCATCCGGGTGACATAATGTTGATGGAACAGGCATCAATGAGAAGGTCAACACGTATGCAAGGTCAATCTTTTTTGAGAGAGAGAGCGCCAACATTCTCGCAAACAGGTATTTATCCATTTTCAAAGAAATACACTTTCCATCTGTTTTCTTAACGATTTGTTTGTTTTCATTGGCAAAAGTACAGACCTTGTTTTGCTTTATTCTCTCTAAAAACCTCTCAGGTCTGTTACTTGTCTCCAAAATGAATGTTTCTCTTTGATCATCCCTGATTTTCTCCACATTGAGCAGAAATTCACAAGTTTCTTGACTGGCTGCCCTTCCTGTCACAACATTGAATAATTTATTTTTGTCTATTTCAGGTGAAAACGTGTTCATGTAGCCTGCAAAAGACTCTTTGATTTTTTTCACAGCATTAATGTTCTTGACAATTGTGCTTGGTTGGAAGTCAGCGACTGAATTGTCTGCTTTCTTGATACCGGTTTCCTGCATCACAAACGAAATAACCTCAGTTCTGGTGCCGTGGTTTCTGGCCCATCTTTCACGACATGTCAACGAATTGGTAAAGTGTAGATTTCCTCTAAGAGTACGCGATGCGTCAGCATTGATCGATTGTTTGAGCGCCAAATGCGCCAGCGGCCTTGAAAAATTATTATGAGTTCGTCTTACTGCAAAAGACCCTTCCTCTAAGAACACATTCTTCACACCAAGGTGCGTCAGTCAATATTGACCATTTGGAATTCGTGGAGAACGATCCAGTGTGCATAGTTTGGTAAGTTAAAGGCAAAGAATAGATTGGCGAGTTTGGGGAAAATGTAAGTGTAGAGTTCATAATCAGCTGTCCGAATGCTACGTTGGAGGATGAAGTAATAACCCACCAACTGTCGTGCAAAGTATCTGCACCGGATAATGATTCTACATATCGATCGAAGTTATCCCATATCGTTTGAACCCGTCAGTTTTGAAATAGCAACATGATTTGAACGTCAGTTGGTTTTATTTTAACTCCTTGACTGAAATATGAAAAATTGTCGGAATTTCCAGGCGTTTATCACTCAGTTAAATTTCCTTCAACCTAAATTTAAATTGTCAGTTTTGAAATTGGAACTACTGACACCATCAGTCGTCCTAGAATAACGTTTAGGGCAGTGTGCTGGACATTTTGATGAACATCCCGACCATTTATCTCTCAGTTAAATTAGATGCAAAATTTAACCAAATTTGAAACCCGTCAGTTTTGAAATAGCAACGTGATTTGAACGTCAGTTGGTGATATTCTAACTCCTTGACCGAAATGTGAAACATTGTTGGAATTTCCAGGCATTTATCGCTCAGTTAAATTTCCTTCAACTGAAATTATAATTGTCGTCAGTTAAGAATTTGCAACTGCTTACACCGTCAGTCGTCCTAGAATAGCGTTTGGGGCAGTGTCCTGGTAATTTTAATGATAATTCCGACCATTTCGGTTAAATTAGATGCAAAATTTAACCAAATTTGAACCCGTCAGTTTTAAAATTGCAACGAGCTAGACCATCAGTCGTCCTGAATCCTCAACCAGTGATCAAAGCCCAACATTTTGACAAACAAATTGCCCATTTATCTCTCAGTTAAATTAACTGCAAAATTTTGGCAATTTCAATTCAAATTTTCGAAAGTAAAGCAACCGGTGAGGAGTAGCTGACGGTCATTTCAAGTTTCATGGCAGTAAGTACATTCAATCTAGAGGGTTTCTAGCTTTACATCTTCCGGTTAAATGATCACGTTCCTTTCTCCAATTACCACATATGCGTGTATGTGTGGTATCAATCCATCCATAACCCTGATCACATATAGGCTATATATAATATACTTGAGAAGACTGTCACAATGTTAGTAAGAAGTAATATTATAGTTTTAAAGAAGTCAGTTGATGAATGTACTTTTGGTAAATGGCATTCACAAATGTTCAGTTCTCAACACATCACACAAACGCATCATCATCAGTTTGTATTTTTATCTCACTCATCTGTGTGTTAAATGTTGTTTGTAAACATGTTTCAGAATGAAGCTGTACTCAGACATGTCACAAGTCAGAATGTCAATTTAAACAAGGATTGCGATCGCTACAGCCGCAGTAAATACTTCTGTGGCGACTGGGAGTCGTTTAGCCATTTGAATGATGTTCAGTACGATGTTGTACTGAGCTCAGAAACAATTTACAATCCTGACAATCATCTTAAACTGTTAAACACACTGAAGAGAAAGCTAAAAAAGACTGGTGTTGCGTATCCTTTTGTGTTTATGTACATTTAGTAATTTACCAAGTTTTCAAGTTACATAATTTCCATTACATAACTTATTACATAAGTCAAGGTTCGAAGATTACACAGTTTCCAGTATAGAAACCAGATAATATGTGAATTAGTATGATGCAATCATATGTTGTGTATTAATTAATGTTGTGTAAATGTAGAGAATAGTGTAATATTTCTCCTTCTTCTTCTTCTTATATGGCGTCACAGTTCAAAGTCGAACCTTAGCCTCCATAATCATCCGCCTCCATTTTTCCCTGTCCTTGGTGATCAATGTCCATCGTTTGGAAATTGTTAGTGTACTATTTATGAACAGGGAACTCATGTACAAGCGATTCATTGTGAAAACAATATCGTCCAAATGGTTCCCATCCCAAGTTGCACACATACTTGTAAAGCTCTCACTGTTAAAAGGTTTACAATTCGAAGGTTTTGATGTAATAATATATTCTTTCAGTGGTAGGATGGAATGTGTACGACAATCAGAATTGTTGTATTAGCAAAATTATATGAATACTTTTTAAGTTCGTGGATTTCGTTGTCCTTGACGTTGATTAACTAAATATAATTAAATCACTACCGACTCGGAACACAAAGTTTTTTATGGGTCAAAATGTAAAAGTTTTATCTTATAGCCTGAACCAGTTTTCGCTTAATATTTACAAACACACTGTCACCGGACAAAAGGCTTGCCGCATGACAAATGGCCCCAGTCGTACACTCTAGTGTTTTTGGTGGCCCTAAAAAGGATCGTGTGGCAAGAAGGCTGATGTTGGTTGTGCCGCACTGAGATGTTCGGCGGCTGCGCCGCTGTTCATGGCATACTGCAGTCCTCCTCTTCTTTTGGCATCGGTTGTAGAGTCAGCTGCCGGCCCAGCAAAATCCATCGCTGGCGCGGAACTGGAGGGCGAAGACGCAAAAACGCCAGTTCTGTTCTTCGGCCGTTCCTTCCGGGTGACTCCGCGCCGATGTCGTCCGAGAGAGGAGAGGAGATAAAGTGCGCCCGATGGCGTGGCGATGAAGAGTGCGCAAAATTTTCTAGCGGCCCTGCTTTTATGCACTAACCGGGATTACTGTTTGGTTCGCCCCGAGCACGTTAGTTGGTCATGTCTTGGCTGCTGACCCCTGATTGGCTCGCTGTGTCCGCCACTGGTACCGGAGAGCAGATGTTCGCATACTGCTGCCGTCACAATTCCCCCGGGTCTTGAATGCTCTCCAGTAGCCAGCCTACTGCTCTTCTCCGGATCTTGTAGAGGTGTTTGTTGGGTACCATGTTGATTGGTGTGCCGGCTGGTAGCTCGCTGGCGTGGGTGGATCTTGCATCCACAAGATGATCGTCGCCCCACGTTGGGCGCCACTTGTCACCGGACAAAAGGCTTGCCCATGACAAATGGCACCAATCGTACACTCTAGTGTTTTTGGTGGCCCTAAAAAGGACCGTGTGGCAAGAAGGCTGATGTTGGTTGTGCCGCGCTGAAATGTTCGGCAGCTGCGCCGCTGTTCATGGTGTACTGCAGTCTTCCTCTTCTTTTGGCATCGGTTATAGAGTCGGCTGCCGGCCCAGTGAAATCCATCGCTGGCGCGAACTGGAGGGCGAAGACACAAGAACACTGGTTCTATTCTTCGGCCGTTCCTTCCGGCTGACTCCATGCCGATGTCGTCCGAGAGGAGAGGAGATGAAGTGCGTCCGATGACATGGCGATGAAGAGTGCGCAAAATTTTGCATTGCATTATGGATGCGGGGTGTCTTTGCACCCGTGGCTTGATTGCAGCATCTGGATCGTGTCCAATGGCTGCCAGAAGTAAACATAGTGCTGGTACAATGTCGACTGGTTACCTAAGACTGGAAAAGGAAACCGCCAACCAGTTAACTGAGAAGGCGGGGGAGTATAACTTTTATTTGTTTAATGCACTGCCGCTGGTACCGATTCGAGCAACAGATGTTGCCCGTTTCAAGTCCAGTCAGCAGACGCCCTGAGGGCGTCGGTCGCTCCCCGCGAGGCGGAGAGCCTCCGTGCCAGTGATTGATGACAGCGACAAGCAGCCGGCTCAGCATGCTAGGAGGTGGATAGGAAGGAGAGAAGGACAGTTTGGTGAAATACTCTGGTCTAGGACTGATGATTACTTGTTTTTGTTTAATTTAAAGAGGATGGCGTTATGGCGGGTCATCAAGAAGCGCCCAAGGGCACTTGACCCGAATGGGCGGTGGTGGTTCTGATGCACTGATGGTTCGGAGGTACGGGAAGGTGGAGGTCGAGGCTTTAGCAAAGAGAGTTAGAGCCAGCGACCGGACAAAGGAAGTCAAGGTAGGAACACGGAGACCCCTTCGAATCACGTCGTTCCTTACAAACCAAGGGGACCCCGTCAAGGATCGGAGTGTTCGGGACTGGAAAGCTTCCAGCCTACATCTGTTGGTGGTGGATAAAAGAGACCACCAGGCGGGAGCCGCATAGGTCAATACAGACCTGAGAAATAGTAGATAGATGGTAAGTTTTGTGCGCATGGCCAGGCGGCTGCGACACTAGAGGAAAGGAGATAATTTGGCTCGGACGCCGCGAGCCTTGGCAAGGGTTTCCGTCACGTGGTCGTTGAAGCAAAGGCGACGATCTAGCCGAACGCCTAAATACTTCACCGATTCTTTGTAGGCGATGGGTCTCCCTGCTAGGGAGAGGGGCTGGCATCGAGAGATGGACTTACGGGTGAAGCAGATCGCCTCAGATTTCTCCGTGTTGATCGTCACCCGCCATTTCCGTAGCCAGTCCGGAAGCTGGTTCAACTGACGCTGCAGCAGCTTTGTACTCGCAAATCGCGGGGACAGGGAGCTGCAGTGATACATAGCATCGTCAGCGAACAAAGACAACGTGACTCCGGGCAAGACAGGCAGGTCGTTCGTGTACACAAGGTACAGAACGGGGCCGAGGACAGATCCCTGAGGTACGCCGGCGGCGACAGGTCGAACTGTAGAACAGGACCCGTCGACGCTCACCCTGAAGGTTCGGTCGCTGAGATACGACCGGAGGAAAAACACTATGGTTGATGGTAGAGGGGAATTGGCAAGTTTGAAGAGAAGACCTTTGTGCCAGACTTTATCGAAGGCCTTGCTCACGTCCAACAGTACGGCGGCCGTAGCCGCTCGCCTGTTGGTGGCGTCTGACAAGTGCGTAACAACGCGGACCAATTGAAGCGTGGTCAAGTGCTCTCTGCGAAACCCGAACTGTTCGCTGCGGATGAAACCATCTAGCAGCGGCGAGATGCGAGCCAGCAGGAGACGCTCGAACACCTTCGAGATGACTGGCAAGAGAGAGATTGGACGATAGCTTTCGGGAAGCATGCGAGGCTTCGGAATCATTACGATGTTGGCAGATTTCCACAGGTGGGGAAAGTACTGTAGCCGGAGACAGGAGTTAAACAGTTCAAGAACGAGGTCAACGCCTGAGGCCGGGAGATTTTGTAGAGCAGCGGCCCCGATCCGGTCAGGACCGGGGGCGCGACGGCGATTTAGTCGGCAGATAGATGAAACTAGTTCATCCCTGTCGAACGGGAGGGCTGGGATTTCGGGAGGGCATGAAAAATGTCCAGATAGGAAGTCACGGACTTCTGCCGAGTGGGCAGGGTCTGAGACACCTTGGTGAACAGTAAATTGCACCTCCATGCAGTCGGCGAAGACCTCGGCCTTGCCTTCTGATGAAGATACAACCCCGTTCGGAGTTTCAAGTGGGTTGCGAGTTCTCTTCTCGCGGGTCAGTCTACTCGCCGCTCTCCAGACGGAGGCGTGGTCGACTTCAAGAGACTCAAGGTATGAGTCCCATCGATCAGAGTTTACGTCCCGCAGTAGCTGCTGGACGTAAAAAGACTGGGCCTGAAAGCGCCTTTTGACGCCGGGATCACGGGTTCTTTGCCATCTGCGGCGGAGATTGTGCCGTAGCCAGATGGCGTGGAGTACTTCCGCAGGTAAGGCCGATTTACGATGATTCACCTCGAGAGTATATGTGTGTCGATCCATGACACCTTGGACCAACTCCTGAAGATGAGTGGCTCGGAGATCCAAATCATCACAAGTGACGATCGGGTCCGCGGGGAGTGATGGTAACCGCCGTGAGAGCTCATCATGGTAGGATCGCCAGTTGACTCTCCTAACAATCTGAGCGGGAGGTCGGGGTGAGGCCGACAGCTCACGGGCAGTTATAAAAAGGGGATTGTGATCGGATGAGAGATCCGACACTGACGAGACCTGGATGTGATGGGTCACGTCCTTGGCTATGACAATGTCAAGGACGTCCGGTCGATGACCGGAAAAGGGGAAGTGAGTAGGGTCTTCTGGGCCGATGACTTGAAGTACCGGGTCATCGGAGACGAACCGATACAGAGATTTTCCGTAGGCGTTGGCTACTCTGCTGTTCCAGGAGGGATGCTTGGCATTTAAGTCGCCGGCTACAATGGTTGCGCAAAATTTTCTAGCGGCCCTGGTTTTATGCACTAACCGGGATCGCTGATTGGCCCGCCCCGAGCACTTTAGTTGGTCACGTCTTGGCTGCTGATCCCTGATTGGCTCGCTGTGTCCGCCGCTGGTACCGGAGAGCAGATGTTCACATACCACTGCTGTCACAACACAAAAACATAAAAACGACAATATACAAACACATAAAAACGACATCCCAAATGAACAGACACAATTCAAATCACTTGTATTATTCAAACATATCACACCCTATGACAGTACAAAAAGGGGACATAATTATTTCATATGGTGTAATAATCAGATCTGGGTAAAATTAAATAAAAAAATAGGACTTTCAAGAGTGGAAGGGAATGAATCAGACCGTGTGATATAGTCATTGACGTCACAGAATATATAAACCTAACCATGTATGGGCACGAATTTTCAGCGATTCGATTGACGTCAGAAGAATATCATAAGATGAACACGTGTTTTTAATAGGGAAACGAAATCCTAGCTTCGAAGATGTTCTAGAACGTTTTGATATATCTCGATCAGCAAGGAGGGGGTACCACGTGACCCGCGTTTATAGAGTACGAACCGCAGTCGCCATCTTGCTGTTCGACAAAACCGTCAACCCGTACGGGTGTGTATTATCCCCAGTCCGCGGACCAAGTTGATTTAGGCCTTAACCCAGTGAAAATGAATATAAAACAATGCAAAATAAGTTCTTCAAGTATCAAAAGTAACCGTCAAAATTAACTAACAGTTAACACTTTAGTGAAAGTGGAAATAAAAGTGAACTACAAGATCAATGACGCCATGTGGAGAATAATTCCTTCAGATAAGTAAACTTGAATTAAATCGGCCAGACAGCAATCAACAAAAATGTATACCGTATTAAACGATAAATTCAGATCATAATGAGAGCTCAGATGTAAGGGGGGTTTTGTAATCGAATGAATGAGAGCGTGAAAGCGAAGTATTGGTTAGCCTTCAATTAGTTAAGTAGTTTTAAGATAATAATTATATGTATTCAGAGGTGTGATGTGTCAATCACTGAATAAATAGGGAACACCCTTGCATTTCACAGAAAAAATTAAAAGAAGTAATTTATATTGCACAATGACCATATGTTGACTTAAATTATTGCGCTACAACCCTAGTCTGCTTCCATCGTCAAATTCTTGCCTAACGAGCTTAGAATCTTCTGAGACCAGGGACACAAAGTGTTTAAATTAGTCAAGCGTTATTTCAGGGGGAAAAGTAGAATAGTTGCATATTAGCTACAAATATGCTGGTGGCCCTACGAAGTACTGTGGAATTATAAGGTAGGTGAGATGGGATCGCCAAGGTAGGTGAAAAATTGTTAAATTCTTTTACAACCCAACACACACAACATTGATCCTTCAATAGTCGACGCGTCACCGAGAACAAGACAGACAGCGCTCCCAGTGGCAGCCTCTGACGAAGCTTATAATAAGCAAAAACTGGTTCAGGCTTTAAGGTAAAACTTTTACGTTTTTATGCATAAAAAACTTTGTGTTCAAAGTCGGTAGTGATTTAATTATATTTAATACTTTTTACAAACAGAATTATCACTGTTGCACACCACTATAGAAAAATTATTCCGGTTAGCACTTTCAAGCTTATAACAATAGAAAATGATTGTGTGTTGTTGTTTGTGTTGTAATCTGTCGGGCGTTACCTCCGCGCACTTTTGTTACTTACTCTGTTGACTGGATCCTCTGCAGCAATGTAGTCCTGTAACACAACTTAATACTATGCTTTTTGTGGGCGCCACTTGGAAACGTTTGTTCCAAGAAAAAAATATGTGATTGATAAAAAATTTTTAAATCTACGAAAAAATTTAAACAAGTCAGTTTAGCTTTGAAAAATCAGTTAAGTTTAATAATTCTTTAAAAACAAACAAATCGTCTGAAGGACTATCATTCATAAAAAATTATAAAATTGCAGAGAAAAAATTTTACAAGTTATTATTATTGACAATTTTTTTATGTGTCCAATCAAGTATCGGCTAGTATTTCAGATTCTGACTCAGTTGAAAAGCATGAGTTTAATATGTGAAAAAACTTTACTCTCAGGACGTGACTCCTTTGAACTACCAAGACATATCAATTAGATGCCTTACAAGAAAAAACTAAGTGATTTGAAGGTGTATGTGTGGCGTGTAAAGTACAACTGTGTGATAAATGTAACCAGGTAACAAATGACTTTAATTTTGGTAACTCACGTTCCAATGGTCGTTTATTCTCTCACCGGACACTTCCTTCGGGTAGTTTCTCAATCTCGCCTCTTCGGGTGTACACTGAATCTATTTAAAGTCAAATTTTGCGATCATTACTTTTTCCGCACTTTATGTCAAAACGTTTGGCAGTAGAATCTCGTTCAAACGCCGCCGCTACGAATCATCTGTTTAGCGTTGATTCAGAAATCTGCCACCGCAGCGCTGATTCCCATGCAGTGTTGAGGAAGGCTTAGTGTATTGTTTGTTTACGTTCGGGGGAATTATTTGTCACGTTAGTCAGTCAATGCGAACACAGCAGAATTCGTTCTCTATTTAAATGTTTGGTCCCTCCTGGGCCGTCGACGTTCTGGCTGCGTGATTTCTATTAAAATTTGCCGTATCGCTGCTCTATTTCAGCGATACTTTTTGGCGTAGACTCTCGTTGAGGTTAAGTCAGTCGGTTATGTCTATGTACGGGAAAAGCCTTCCTGCCGTGTCTTGTCGATTTCTCGCCTCTTTGGTTTCGCCTTAGCTGCGTTGATCAGTGTTGTGTGAGATGCATCAGTTCTGGAGTTCAATCTTCAAGTGTTTTCGGGTCGAATTTGGTCTCGCTTTTATACTAAATCAGGTAGACTGTTTTCATCGACTTCCGGTATATTTGTGTAAAAATTCTTTCTAGATTGTTCGAGAATAAACGAAATGGAATGTCATAGAACAATTTTCACTTCCGTAGAAGCTTTTAGAACGAATTTCTTATTCTTCATACAAAGGATATTTCAAAATTTACACTGGTATTTATCAAACAGTTTCACATTAGTACTCACAATTTGTATGCCATTAATGCATTTAGATTCCTTGTTTTTAACTGAATCTAGCGATACTAAATATGATTGGTATCTAATTAACTTAAGTCTAATAAACAATACAATATACAACCCTCACCTTGAGTTGTTGTCATTGAAAACTCAATTTTTATAACAAAAATTGTTGTGGAGTTACAAAGTTCCTTCCACAAGCTGAACATCTACTACTACTACTTTCCTACAACAAAATAAACAAATTTTAACATAAATAAAACACAAATAAATACAATTTTATATGGCCTCTGCTCATGGCCTAGATTCTTGTCAGTTTTCTAATACAATGATTAGTCTTTTTCTTTAATATATGTATTATTTCACTACTATACACACAGAGTTTATTATTTTGTCTATCTTTTGTGATACCTGGTTACTTTGTACATATATTATATTTATCACAAGATGACATAGCATCATTGATTGGTCTTGAGATGTCATTTTTTATGGTGTGACAAATCTCACTCTAATTAGTTAAATTCTTTTAGAATTGACTTTACTTTCAACTGAGTTTGTTTCTTATTAAGGTATTCTGATGTATTGTACCTTTCTATCTTATTTTTGTTAGTATTATGTAAGTATTTAGCCAGATATGATTATTTTTGTACTGGATAATGGGTTTCAGCCATACATGGTATAAGTAAATATTTTGCTGACTTGACTATTACAATGTTAAAGTTGGTCAGGTATATTAGTATAGTTGCTTTATATCATATTACAGCTTTCTAATACAGTTTGGTTGCATTTTGGCAACATTAAATTCATAAATTATACAATATTAGATGCCTATTACATGTTTTTAGTTAACACTGTTTTTGGCTATTTTGGCTGCTTTTTATTCATTTGACAGCTTCCTTTATTTAAGATAAATTGTTCACTATTGTCTGCTTGACAATTACATATAGTTTTTATTTAAATCTGATAATAATTAATTTTTTCATGAAATCTTGGTGTATGGTCTCAAATCCAACACATTAATATTTTTTTGTCATTGCACATATACAATTTTTATTTTAACTTAAACTCTTTCTAATAATGTATTTAAGTCATTTAATACATTTATTTTATTTACATCACAATATAATAATGGATCATGTCCATTTATTCACAAAAAATAGTTTTTAATACCCTATTCATAGTTATAAAACTTAATAATTATTGACTTTATTCTGGTGGATTCTGACCTTATTTCTCTCTCTTATAGTGTCTTATGGTTTTTTCACTCTTATTCACTTTAATAATATATATGGGGTTTTGTCTTAGTCATAGTTTGGTCGTTTTTTCATGTTGATAGAAATAATTATTATACAAAATTACACAATTTTTTGGGACTACTTGGGTTCGATACTGTTCACTTCACTTTCCTCTTATGCTAACTTACTATATAAATGATTTCTTTTATGGAACGTTCTGTGACGTTACATATGCCTCTTCGTTAAAGTTGATAATTTTGGAAAAACATATCTTTGGTTTTGATGAAATTATCATCTCTATAATAACCCTTTATTATTAGCTTCTTTATATTTCATTCTTTTATCTTATAATTAAATTCCTGTACTACTCCTTTAATATATTAATCCAACTCAATATTCCTAGTTCGTTCTTTGTCATATCACCTATTCCTTTCCTTTTTACCTTGATGTTTTATAATTAATCTTTGATATAATTCCCTATCAATTCCCTAACTTACATAGAGGGTTGGGAGTCAGAGTGGCTCGCTATGGCATACATTCTCTGTCCCTTCCTGTCTATAACTACTGAAATCAGAGGCAACACATCCCTGTTCAGAAAATAATAATTGCACCTTTGCAACAAATAATAATAATAATAATAAAAAAAATACAATATTCAAAGATCATAGGCTCCTACACATAAATTCCCTTTCTTAAACTCTTCTGATTAATTCACAATTATATTAATATATCGTTCTCCGCTGGTTAAAATTATCGTTTAAAATCATTCAATGTTAATAGCTATATTCATATTCATCATTACCTCCTTATGTAACACACTGTTTTCCTCTCCTTTTTTTTTTCCATTTATCATTTCCATTTAGTATCAAATATATGACAGTATTTCTCCCTCTTTTCTCCTTTACTAAGTGTCCATCTTGTAGTATTTATTAATAATAATCTCTCTCCTTCTCTAAGTACGGGTAAGCTGGTAAATATACGTTGACATGGCTATTGGAAATAAATCTATATTTTATATATATCTTTATGCCTTTGGTGTAAGGTGTCCTTCTCGTAATATTTATTAATAATAATCTCTCTCCTTCTCTAAGTACGGGTAAGCTGGTAAATATACGTTGACATGGCTATTGGAAATAAATCTATATTTTATATATATCATTATGCCTTTGGTGTAAGGTGTCCTCGTAATATTTATTAATAACAATCTCTCTCCTTCTCTAAGTACGGGTAAGCTGGTAAATATACGTTGACATGGCTATTGGAAATAAATCTATATTTTATATATATCTTTATGCCTTTGGTGTAAGGTGTCCTTCTCGTAATATTTATTAATAACAATCTCTCTCCTTCTCTAAGTACGGGTAAGCTGGTAAATATACGTTGACTTGGCTATTGGAAATAAATCTTGCCTATGATGGAATGTGTCCATCTCGTAATATTTATTTATAATAATCTCTCTCCTTCTCTAAGTACGGGTAAGCTGGTAAATATACGTTGACTTGGCTATTGGAAATAAATCTTGCCTATGGTGGAATGTGTCCTTCTCGTAATGTTTATTAATAATAATCATTATACAATAATATTTATATTTATTTAAAAATCTCTACCTCCTTTCTAATTATGGTTAAGTTAAAAAAATTCACGTTGACATGTTTAGTCAAGGTACCTTCTCTATGATGCTGTATTTGACTTGGGTCTTTGGTCATGGTACTTGGTCACTGATTGCGTATTCGACTTGTAATTTTTTTTTTTTTTTTTTTAATCATGGTACTTTTTTAATGAAGTCTGGTTATACGTTCCTTTTACCTTGTTCCTAATTGTGTCAGTTACCTCGTAGGTATTGTTTTTATTGTCTCTGGTTATCGTGAAAGGCCCTGTATATAAGAGTAGCAATTTCCTCGTTATGCCTTGTATAGCACTGGGCAATTCTTTATTTTTAACTAACACCTTTTCACCTACCTCATATTTAATTGCCTTAGGCTGTGATTTGATATATTTTTTCCGCTGCTGTTCCGTTTTTTCTAACACCTTATTATAAAATTTTGCCCTTTCAAATTGGTATGCGGGTTCATCGGGAAAATTAATAATTTCTTTTATCTCTCATGGTGGGGGTCTTTCGAACATGACCGTGTATGGCGACATCTCGATGGTATTGTGATGCGAGAAGTTGAGAAAATCCTCGGTAGAGGCTACATATTCATGCCATCTTTTCTGCTCGTTATGGCAGTATGTTCTTAGTAACCGTCCTACCTCCCTTAACACTTTCTCGGCTGGGTTACTATTCGGGTGATATACGGACGTCTTGTACGTTTTTATTCCGTGTTCTCCCAAGCTTTCCTTCCAAAGTTTTCCCCTAAACTGAGTACCGTGGTCCGTAATTATAGAATACGGTCGGCCCACTTCCATTATATAATGTTTGATTATTATGTCTATTATTTTCCTGGTCGTTGCCCTAGTTATTGGGTATAGCTTTGTATACTTGCTAAAGTGGTCGAAAATGATTACGATAAATTTATATCGGTGTCTCCCACCGCTGCGTGGAAAGGGTCCGCAGATATCGAGAAATACCTTTTCCAATTTTTCGGTAGATAATATGGGTATCATGACCCCTTCCTTCCTCTCGTTATCACACTTTACTTTTTGGCAAATATCGCACGACCGTATCGCCAGTTGCACCTTCTTATTCATCCCCTTGATGTATGTTTGCTCTTCCAATGCCTTCCTTACTTTAAGGGCACCCATATGTCCGTACCTATCGTGATAGTCGATTATTAGCGGTCTCTCTATCGCTGGTGGAATCACTAATGTCCAATTCTCTTGTTGCGGGGTATTCCTAATAAACAAAGTGTCATCGTGTATACAATAAAATCTGTTTATGACCTCATCGCCTTCCTGTACCCTTTTTCTAATATCTCCTAATTTCGGATCGGCCTCTTGTTGTGACTTTATTTCGTGCAAAATATTTTTTAAATCCTCCCTGCTCTTAATAATGTGGTAAACCTTGGCTAATTGTTCCTTTTCGCCGTCAAAGGTTTGGTCTGGTATATTGACGCGAGATAAGACGTCGGCGGCTACGTTCTGTTTGCCGGGTATATATTCCCATGTGATATTGTACTCTTGCAAGGCCAAAACCCATCTAGTCAGCCTTCCGTGGTTCAGTTTACAATGCTTTAAAAATGATATAGATTTGTGGTCGCTTCTAACTGTTATGGGGTACCCTAATATATATGTCCTAAATTTACCGCATGCGAAAACTACACTCAACAGTTCTTTTTCGGTAGTATTGTAGTTTCGTTCGCAACTGTTCAGCACGCGGCTAGCAAAGCTAATTACTAAATGGTTACCGTCCTGATCTTCCTGATAGAGGGCTGCACCTAAACTCACGTTACTGGCATCGCAGTTTAGAAAAAATGGTTTTGTAAAGTCGGGATGATGCAACATTACGGTTTCTAAAAACTTTTCCTTTATGATATTGAGCACTCCATCTTGCTCTGGTCCCCAAGTCCATTTGTCTTTAGCTGATAACTGCTTTTGGAACCTGGCAGTTAATTCTGAGTAATTGGACCGAAACTTTCTGTAATAGTTGCAGATTCATAAAAATGACTGCAGCTGTTTCCTATTCTTTGGGGTGGGGAACTTCTGTATGGCCTCTACCTTTTCCTTGGATGGAGTAATCCCTTGTTCTGTTAAATTAAATCCTAAAAATTTCACCTCATTTGCAATGAATTGGGACTTGTCTAATTTGAGGGTGATATTATTCTCTGATAATTTCTCTAGCACCTGTTCAACCCTATTACAATGGTCGTCCCAATTCGCTGAAGTCACCAGTAGGTCATCGACGTACACTGTCGTAAACTTCAGTACTTCCTGCCCCAATATTCTGTCCATTATCTTTACAAACACCGACACAGAATTTATTAAGCCAAAAGGTAACCGCTTAAACTGATAGTTTCTGCCCTCGAATATGAATGCCATATATTTCCTACTATCAGGGTGGAGTTCTATCTGCCAGTATCCGCATACCGTATCCCATGAGCTTATATATCTGATTCCGTGGAACTTTTTTAAAATCTCCTCTATTTCCCCAGGTGATGTGCGGTCGTTAACAATCATTTTGTTAATCTCCCTAGCATCGAGACAAATACGTACCTTTCCGTTCTTTTTTGGCACCGCTATGATTGGGCTGGTAAAGGGCGAATGACTATACTCGATTATGTCGTCCTCTATCATCCTGTTCAATTCTTCCCTGACTTCGTTCTTTAGCGAGTATGCGATCGGGTACGATTTCCTGTTAAATTCCACCGGAGTTTTGAATTTTATGGTGCACTGATAATCTCTGGCTTTGCCTGGAGCGTTCGAGAATATGTGTTTATAATGGTTGTATACCTCGATCAATTGTTCCGCCTGTTTTTCGCTGATCAGACCCCTTGCTTTCGTCCTTTGGAAATCCCGTATTTCTTCTAACTTTTCTAACCACAACTCTGGGTTTTCCTCCTGATATAATGGCATATTGATTGGACGATCGGTACAATAATAATGGTTCACTATCGCTTGATAAGGTGTATTGTCTGTACCACTTCCTTGGACATCGATTAAATTACTGGTCCAAATCCCCTTGTTAGTCTTAAAAGTTATCACCTTACTTTCCAAATCTATTACAGCATTGTATGGCCTAAGTATATCGCAGCCTATTAGTATACTCATGGGTAAATTACTCGCCACTAATAACCCTATTGGTATTGTTACCCCATTACTAGTCATCTCTAATGACACCTGTTTCTTTATTGATTTATTTTGCCTCCCCGTTGCTCCGACTAAAACAATGTTATTTATCGGTAGAGTGGGTATTGGTAAATTACTATTTTGTTTAATCCGCTCTAACTCAATGCTATCGATAAGTGACACATTTGACCCCGTGTCAATGAGTAGTATCGCTTCTATGCCATTGATATATGCTTTAATCTGCACGATACTATTATTCCCTTGGTTACTATTTTTAATGATATCGTCACCTTCTTCTAATAACTCCTCTCTAATATCCTTAAGGTAATTATTTATTCTTAATATAGTTCCGTCTTTGTCCTGTCTATGTTCGTCGTTTGTCACCCCATAATATTGGTTCAGTGAAGGGCGGTTTTCCTTTTTCACTGCCGCGTTTAGTTTAAATGAGTCACTGTCTCATTGGCCCGGTCTCCCGGAACATTGGGTTGCTGACCCGTCTGTGTTTCCTGCCTGACCTCGGGATTACCGTTAATAGGTTGGCTATTCGCCGTGTTACCCTGGCTAGCTGGCGCCTGTTGTGGGTAAAACATGTAAGTGGGTACATTAGGTGGATATGGCCGTCGGTTATTGGCCATTGTATAATTTACCTGGGGCCTATATTCATTTTGGTTTCTCCTATCGCCTCCTCCTTGGTTTCCCCCGTTGCGATAACCATTACGTTGGCCATAATTACTTCCTCTATAATTATTCCCGCGATAACCGTTTCCCTGGTGGAAGTTCCTACCGTAGTTATTCCCGGTGTAATTACCTCTGTTTGGTCCCGGATAGTTGCGGTTAATTGGGCCCTGAGTGTTATCATTTCGGCCGTTTGGTGGGATATTATTATTCTGATTATTGGTGTTTAGATTATTACCGTTCCCACCTCCATTCCGGTTTGGTCCGTTATTATTGTTGTTGTACTCTACCTTACGATTGGGGGGTTGGTAATCCTGGAACCTTCCTGTGGATTCGCAATTTTCCAATAATTTGGCCAGATCGGCTATTTTGCTAATTTGTTGGTATAATTGGGCATCCTTGATCCCATAGCTGTAATGTCCAGCTAACTGCCTTACCAAACATTCTTCTGGGATCGGCGGTATCAACTTCCGTGCTAAACATACCTTTCCCAGGAAATAAGACGTCGGGGACTGTCCATAGGACGCATCGTATTTGCCATAGAAAATGTCCATTCTTACCCTGTTTTGTGCGGTCTCTGACCAATACTTTTCCTTAAACTGCTAAATTCGTTATTTCTGGTCGTACCGCTATCCACCAGTTATCCTTAGTATTTTTAAACGTCTCGTCAAGCATCTCTCTTATCCTGTCCCACCTTGTTTCTCTACTTCTCCCAATAAATTCCTCCATTCTTTCCAAAAATTCCATTGGGTTTCGTCGATAGTCCTGGAAGTTGATTACTTCCCTGTTTTCACCATGACACGTATGAGTGTTTAGTATTGGTGTGTCTCTCAGCGCCTCTAATCTTTCCTGCAGGTTTTTCTCTCTCTGGTCTATTTCCAGTATGCTATTTTTGTTAGTTTTTATTTGTTCATCCAGCCTGTTAGCGATGTCATATGTTTCCTGCATTCTCTCGCTAACGTCTTTCTGGACTTCCTGCATGATGGCGTCTTGGTTCTGCCTTACCTTGTTTTCGAGATTTCTAACATCTTGTTTGGTCTCTACTGTTTGTTCCTCTGTCTTTTCGAAACGTGTATTGTTTCCCTCCCGTAACCTTTCCAATTGTTTCTCCATGTTTTCGACCTTCCTGTCACTATCGATCTTATTATCATCGATCCTTTTGTTTACTATTTCGTATTTTATGCTAATTTCTTTTTTCAGGGACTCTATGCTTCCTTTTATTTCCTCCTTATCTTCCTGTCTGTTTTTATTCAGGGATTCTATATTTTTGTTCATACCCTCCTTTAAGGATTCTGTGTTTTTGTTCATTTTTTCTTCCATCCTTTGGAACATTTTCTCATTATTATTTTTATTTGTTTCTTCCATTTTTTGGAACATTTGCTCATTATTTTTCTTAGTATTTTCGTTCATATCCTCCTTCATTTCATGGAGCATCATCATTAATATATTCACGTCAACACTCCCTGTTATTTTTTCTGGTTCGGGTTTCTCTGTCTGTTCTACCATTTGTATGGGTTCTTCTCCCGTTTGTTCTTCTAATTCCTCTGCCGTTTGTACCGGTCTTTCCATTTCTAGTGTGGGCGGTTCTATTTCCGTTTCCTCCATTTGTACTGCCTCTCCGTCTTCCACACTTAACTCGGGTTCCACAGTCTTCTTCACCTTTTTTCCCTTTGGTTGCGGCATTTTGATCTGTTGGTAGTTGGCGGGCTTGTTCCGTCTTTTTCAAGCCTCACTAGTTGGGCTGCCAATTTATAATAATAGAAAATGATTGTGTGTTGTTGTTTGTGTTGTAATCTGTCGGGCGTTACCTCCGCGCACTTTTGTTACTTACTCTGTTGACTGGATCCTCTGCAGCGATGTAGTCCTGTAACACAACTTAATACTATGCTTTTTGTGGGCGCCACTTGGAAACGTTTGTTCCAAGAAAAAAATATGTGATTGATAAAAAATTTTTAAATCTACGAAAAAATTTAAACAAGTCAGTTTAGCTTTGAAAAATCAGTTAAGTTTAATAATTCTTTAAAAACAAACAAATCGTCTGAAGGACTATCATTCATAAAAAATTATAAAATTGCAGAGAAAAAATTTTACAAGTTATTATTATTGACAATTTTTTTATGTGTCCAATCAAGTATCGGCTAGTATTTCAGATTCTGACTCAGTTGAAAAGCATGAGTTTAATATGTGAAAAACTTTACTCTCAGGACGTGACTCCTTTGAACTACCAAGACATATCAATTAGATGCCTTACAAGAAAAAACTAAGTGATTTGAAGGTGTATGTGTGGCGTGTAAAGTACAACTGTGTGATAAATGTAACCAGGTAACAAATGACTTTAATTTTGGTAACTCACGTTCCAATGGTCGTTTATTCTCTCACTGGACACTTCCTTCGGGTAGTTTCTCAATCTCGCCTCTTCGGGTGTACACTGAATCTATTTAAAGTCAAATTTTGCGATCATTACTTTTTCCGCACTTTATGTCAAAACGTTTGGCAGTAGAATCTCGTTCAAATGCAGCCGCTACGAATCATCTGTTTAGCGTTGATTCAGAAATCTGCCACCGCAGCGCTGATTCCCATGCAGTGTTGAGGAAGGCTTAGTGTATTGTTTGTTTACGTTCGGGGGAATTATTTGTCACGTTAGTCAGTCAATGCGAACACAGCAGAATTCGTTCTCTATTTAAATGTTTGGTCCCTCCTGGGCCGTCGACGTTCTGGCTGCGTGAATTCTATTAAAATTTGCCGTATCGCTGCTCTATTTCAGCGATACTTTTTGGCGTAGACTCTCGTTGAGGTTAAGTCAGTCGGTTATGTCTATGTACGGGAAAAGCCTTCCTGCCGTGTCTTGTCGATTTCTCGCCTCTTTGGTTTCGCCTTAGCTGCGTTGATCAGTGTTGTGTGAGATGCATCAGTTCTGGAGTTCAATCTTCAAGTGTTTTCGGGTCGAATTTGGTCTCGCTTTTATACTAAATCAGGTAGACTGTTTTCATCGACTTCCGGTATATTTGTGTAAAAATTCTTTCTAGATTGTTCGAGAATAAACGAAATGGAATGTCATAGAACAATTTTCACTTCCGTAGAAGCTTTTAGAACGAATTTCTTATTCTTCATACAAAGGATATTTCAAAATTTACACTGGTATTTATCAAACAGTTTCACATTAGTACTCACAATTTGTATGCCATTAATGCATTTAGATTCCTTGTTTTTAACTGAATCTAGCGATACTAAATATGATTGGTATCTAATTAACTTAAGTCTAATAAACAATACAATATACAACCCTCACCTTGAGTTGTTGTCATTGAAAACTCAATTTTTATAACAAAAATTGTTGTGGAGTTACAAAGTTCCTTCCACAAGCTGAACATCTACTACTACTACTTTCCTACAACAAAATAAACAAATTTTAACATAAATAAAACACAAATAAATACAATTTTATATGGCCTCTGCTCATGGCCTAGATTCTTGTCAGTTTTCTAATACAATGATTAGTCTTTTTCTTTAATATATGTATTATTTCACTACTATACACACAGAGTTTATTATTTTGTCTATCTTTTGTGATACCTGGTTACTTTGTACATATATTATATTTATCACAAGATGACATAGCATCATTGATTGGTCTTGAGATGTCATTTTTTATGGTGTGACAAATCTCACTCTAATTAGTTAAATTCTTTTAGAATTGACTTTACTTTCAACTGAGTTTGTTTCTTATTAAGGTATTCTGATGTATTGTACCTTTCTATCTTATTTTTGTTAGTATTATGTAAGTATTTAGCCAGATATGATTATTTTTGTACTGGATAATGGGTTTCAGCCATACATGGTATAAGTAAATATTTTGCTGACTTGACTATTACAATGTTAAAGTTGGTCAGGTATATTAGTATAGTTGCTTTATATCATATTACAGCTTTCTAATACAGTTTGGTTGCATTTTGGCAACATTAAATTCATAAATTATACAATATTAGATGCCTATTACATGTTTTTAGTTAACACTGTTTTTGGCTATTTTGGCTGCTTTTTATTCATTTGACAGCTTCCTTTATTTAAGATAAATTGTTCACTATTGTCTGCTTGACAATTACATATAGTTTTTATTTAAATCTGATAATAATTAATTTTTTCATGAAATCTTGGTGTATGGTCTCAAATCCAACACATTAATATTTTTTTGTCATTGCACATATACAATTTTTATTTTAACTTAAACTCTTTCTAATAATGTATTTAAGTCATTTAATACATTTATTTTATTTACATCACATAATATAATAATGGATCATGTCCATTTATTCACAAAAAATAGTTTTTAATACCCTATTCATAGTTATAAAACTTAATAATTATTGACTTTATTCTGGTGGATTCTGACCTTATTTCTCTCTCTTATAGTGTCTTATGGTTTTTTCACTCTTATTCACTTTAATAATATATATGGGGTTTTGTCTTAGTCATAGTTTGGTCGTTTTTTCATGTTGATAGAAATAATTATTATACAAAATTACACAATTTTTTGGGACTACTTGGGTTCGATACTGTTCACTTCACTTTCCTCTTATGCTAACTTACTATATAAATGATTTCTTTTATGGAACGTTCTGTGACGTTACAAGCTTCTCAGCTCATCGTTCAAATCAGGAATTCCCATCTGACGATGAGCTGAGAACCTTGAAAGCGCTAATCGGAATAATTTTTTGTATAGTGGTGTGCAACAGTGATAATTCTGTTTGTGATTTTAACCTCTAACACAACTTTCTTCATTAAACTTCTAATACTTTTTAGTCTTTATGGATGTGGAGTTGCCACAATTAGTTATCACCAACTGTGGTTTATCACCTTCAGTGAAGCAGAATTGTCATCTTATGTCATTGTCATTCTGCTGTTATTGTTGGCTTTCGTTTAAGTGTTTCACAGAAATGTCTCAGAAAGCTAAAAATTATTTATGATAACAGTTGTTTTGATAGCCAACAATAATGGTTGAGGTGATACAGTTGTTGCAGGATATTCTGCATGATGTCACACTGTTTTGAGGTAGTGTCAGAATTTTGTGATGTGTAATAGCTTTGAGTTCATCTGGCCACGTGAATATTTAGTGACAAGTGATTTCCCTTTGAGGTTATCATAAAAAAAAACATTTGTTCAGTCCTGGAAAAAGAAAGTACACAACAGCAATCAGTATTCACTGTTGCTGCTCGTCCATTCTTTTAAATAAATATAGGCCTATCACACCAAAATTGTATACACTATTACCACACTGTAAAGCTTGTTCACTAGGGTGGAACGAAAAAATCAAGTTTGGATTTTTAATTTGTAATAGTGCGGAAAAGTTGCCTTTTGGTGTAGATAAGATAAAAAAAATATATGAAAAATATTGGAGCACGTCTTGAGGTGCCGCAAGGACGATAAATTTTCATAAAATTGCAATTTTCGCTACATTTTTAAGTTTTTTTAAGAAGTTGTCAAAAAATTTTTTTTAATTTCAAATACTGTCAAAAAATCAGTTTTTATATCAAAAAAGACATACAATTTTTTTTTAACTTTTTGGATTATGTCTTGAGGTGCCGCAAGAGCGGTAAAGTTTTATAAAAACACACTTTTTGTAACTTTTTCAAAGAATTTTACGTGTCTCGATTATGCAATAAAAAGTTTCAAATAGGCGTTTTAATATGAATAGAGGATTATTTTATAGAGGATTGTTTTTTGATGGAAGAAGAGACAAAACAATTGTTCAAGAAAAGAAAGGAATTAAGTTGTACAAAAAAGTTATTTCAGAAGAGCACGTTTCACTAATAGAGGAACCAAACTCAAAGTTTTTAGGCCACGTAACACCTAAATCTAGCACTGGAAAAGACATAGCAGACAGTATACTGGAGTTTCTTGAAGATAGAGAACACAACGAACAACTTTTGAACTTTACTGCTATTGGGTGTGATGGAACCGTTGTAAACACTGGACATAATAATTGTGTGATTTCTTTGATGGAAAATGAAATAGGAAGACCTTTACAATGGTTAGTTTGTTTGTTCCATGGAAATGAGCTACCTTTGCGACATCTTTTTTGTCATTTAGATGGTAAAACGAAGGGACCCAATGAGTTTAAAGGCGAAATAGGTCAGCAGCTGGAAAACTGTGCTAATCTTCCTGTGGTTACTTTTTTGCCAATTGAAAATAACCTTCCTCTTTTGGAGAACATAAATGATTTAAGTACAGATCAGAAGTATTTATTGGATATGTGTATCGCTGTATCAAGTGGAAATTGCTCACTAGATTTATCTTTAAGAAACCCTGGAAGACTTGCTCACTCCAGGTGGCTTACATTAGCAAACCGTATACTTAGATTGTATGTGGCAACTGAAAATCCAACTGAAAACCTTAAGACTCTGGCTGAATACATTGTGAAAGTGTATGCACCTGTGTGATTTAACATTAAGTTAAAACCTTCATGTACTTATGGTTCCAAACATCTGTTTAAGCTTATCTCGTATTCACGCTATCTCTCTGATGATTTCAAGAACGTTCTAGACCCGGTTATTCAAAGAAATGGGTACTTTGCTGCTGCAGAAAATCTCCTTTTGTCCATGCTATGTGATGAGCGCAAAAATGTAAGAGAACTTGGCTTACGACGTGTTTTAAAAGCAAGAACAGAAAGTAGAGGCGGAGTCAGGAAGTTTAAAGTTCCAAAGATAAACTTTGACGCAAAGGATTACATTGACATGATCTCATGGGCTAAAAATGACGTAACTGAACCCCCCTTGGTAAAACATGTTTCCATTGACTCTCTTAAAGACTTTATACAGAAGACATCTGAAGCTCAACCAAATAGTAAAGTGGACCCGCTTATCGACTTTCCCCGGCTTCCTTGTCACACGCAAGCTGTAGAAAGAGCTGTGAAACTGGTGACCGAATCGGCTCAAAATGTCTGTGGTTCAATCGCAAGAGAAGGATATATAAGAGCAAAAATTGACTCACGTGAGAACATGCCAAAATTTGATACAAAAAAACAGTTTAATGTGTCAGTGAAGTAGAAACAAACATTTTGCAGCTGTAACATTTGTAATTATTAAGGGTTTTTTAAATCATAAAAAATGAACTTTCAATGTCTTTAAAAGTGTATTATGATATTTTTTTACGTGTGCTCTAATAAAAAAAATATATAATTGATTTGACGAGCTTTTATTTCAACCTTATTTACTACTATTTGTAACAACCAAAATGTTCGCAAAAGTTTCAAAATTAGCAAAAATACAAACTTTTTGACATTAAAAAATAATTTTTATTATTATTATATTTTGTAATTAATAATTTTTTCTAATTCTAATGCTTATATATGTATTTACAACTATCTTTTATAACATTATATGTACGAGGAAACCATAAAAAATAATTTATCAAAGTTTATAATTTTTCAATTTTTTTACAAACTTTAAGCTCTTTGCGGCACCTCAAGATGTTGTAGTATAGCAACCAAATTTTTTTTTCTTCTTTTTGAACCTAAAAGGCAACTTTTCCCCACTATTACAAAACTAAAAAAAAAAAAAATTAAAAAAAGGCCATTTTCATTCCACCCTATTGTTCACCATGAAGGGAATACTCGTGGTCTTGTACTGAATTGCTTTCCAACCATAATGAAAGTTTTATATATTTACAAAACCAGCACACGACTTCACACACCTCCGGCTGGTTTATTTTTCTGTGATGAGCATAACTGACCTTTTCATAATAATAATATTATTATTTTTATATTATTTATTATTATTTTCATAATAATAATATTTTCCAACTATGCACTTTTCTGTGATAACCTACCTTAAAAAGTAAACCAAATTTTCACTACATTAAAGTGCCTGAATTGCTCTTTTTAAAAACCTTCTAGTTTACAAAACATTATATTTGGATATACCAACTGCTAAAATGCTTGGATTTTGTTGTCCATGATATGTCCGTTGATTAACTAAATATAAATATATCATTACCGACTCAGAACACAAAGCTTTTTAATTGGTAAAAATGTAAAAATTTTACCTTATAACCTGAACCAGTTTTGCTTATTATAACCTTCATCAGAGGCTGCCACTGGGAGCACTGTCCGTCTTGTTCTTGGCGACGGCGCCGTCTTTTGAATGATCAATGTTATGTGTGTGGGGTGTGATATGTTCGAATAATATGTGTGATTTGAATTGTGTCTGTTCATTTAGGATGTCGTTTTTATGTGTTTGTATGTTTCCTATTGGACAGAAGAACACAAGTTCATGATCTTCTCACCACTGTCAGCCAAACTATAATAATTTTTAAGGGTCATGTTCCCCTGTTGCACCCTGTAGAATCTTACAATAATAGCTATTAAACATTGTGTTCATTTCTGATACTCCTCTCTATTCTTAACAAGAATTCTTCGTTATCTTCCCTATTCTTAATTCTGTTTCTGCTTTATACTTGCTTCTTCTAACAGCTTTTCCCTTCCTCATCTGCCATAGCATTACAACTTCTTCAGTAGTTCTGAGTATTAGTATTAGATCTGGTTCTCCTCTTATTTGTGTTTTTAATTTTTTTTTATGTACTCTTGTTATTCGTACAAAAGCTTTTATTTCATTTGGCTTTTGTGTTTTACCAGTAGATTCCAGCTCCATATGGTATGGTCATCAAATGCACACATTTGTGTCTTGGCTTTGTGATTATTTCTGTTTTGGCTATTATAGTTTGTGTATTAATCTTTATTTATTCTGCTTATAAATGGTTATAAATTTCTTGGTTTATTTTTGTATCTTTAGTTATGGTGTTTCATAAATATTTATATAATTGCTAATTGTAAAGATAATTAGACTACCCTATATAAAAAAATATTTTGTATATTAATATCATAATACTCAGTAAAATTCATCCATCTATCCAATAAAGCTCATTTCATGTCAACATACATTTCATCACATATACATTATGCCAGTATAGAATTAATAGTTTATCTCAGCTATTAATAGTAATTAGTAAATATAATTAAATCACTACCAACTCAGAGCACAAAGATTTTTATGAGTAAAAACATAAAAGTTTTACCTTATAGCCTGAACCAGTTTTTGCTTTTAAAAAGCTTCTTCAGAGGCTGCTGCTGGGAGCACTGTCCGTCTTGTTCTTGGTGACGGTATCGACTTTTGAAGGATCGATGTTGTGTGTGTGGGGTGTGATATGTTTGAATAATGCGTGTGATTTGAATTGTATCTGTTTGTTTAGGATGTCCTTTTTATGTGTTTTCGTGTGTTTGTATATTCCCAATTGTATGAACAATTGAAATTATACAAACACATAAAAACGACATCCTAAATGAATGTTTAGGATGATATGTGATATGTTTGAATAATGCGTGTGATTTGAATTGTATCTGTTTGTTTAGGATGTCCTTTTTATGTGTTTTCGTGTGTTTGTATATTCCCAATTGTATGAACAATTGAAATTATACAAACACATAAAAACGACATCCTAAATGAACAGACACACTTCAAATCACATGCATTATTCAAACATATCACACCCCACACACACAACATCAATCCTTCGAAAGTCGATACCATCGCTAAGAACAAGACTGACAGTGCTCCCAGCGGCAGCCTCTGAAGAAGCTTTTTAAAAGTGAAAACTGGTTCAGGCTTTAACATAAAACTTTTACATTTTTACCCATAAAAAACTTTGTGTTCTGAGTCGGTAGTGGTTTAATTATATTTAGTTAATTACGGACACGTCATGGACAACTAAATCCAAGGAAGTAATTAATAGTTTATGTTAAGGTTTTTAATAGTATTGATTTTAAATTTTATTTTATTTAAGGCATTTACTTAAATATTTTTAATTCATTTTCAAGTTTAATTGGTTTTCTTTTTCTCTGTTTACTTTTTACTTATTTTACTGATTAATTTATTTAAATTATATTTAACATTCTTATTAATTATAAGTATCTGCGTGTCAGTTTTATATGTAACTCTTGTAAATTTAATATAATTTATTTAGCGTGTGTTTGGGCATTCAGACTATCCAAGTTTCAGTGTTTGTAAATGCTGTGTAATCGTTTCTTAATGTGATAAGACTGATTGCTGCAAAAAGTTATTACTTTGGAGTTGGGGGTAGTGTTCATGAGTTTGAAACTTGTGTAGAGAAACAAGGTGTATTTAATTCATCTGTGAAATGGAAAAACTCAGCAGGTAAGATGTACAGATAAAAAAACGTTTACTTAAAATATCACTTATTTAAGGTTACACCCAGTTTACTTTTCTTTCACCAAACAGTCTCCAAATTCTCCAATGAGACATCTTAGAACACTGAGGATGTCTTATCATAAGAAATAAAAATGTAATGGTTTGTTCAAATAAAATTAGAAGGCATTAAACTTAAAAACCAGTGTACAGTATAGAACACCAGTTATCCAGGGTGCTCAAATTTGCAGTAGGCAATTGAAAGAAAAGTAAGAAACATACTAGAAAAAAATCTGGAATATTCCGGTAATATTGCTTTCCTTTAACAACAAACCTGTTTTTAAATCACAAAAAATAAATAACAGTACAAATTACTGATAATTAATATATTGCCGTTAACAAAAAAATGTATTTAAATAAATGTAATTTTTGTTATTTTTCATCATTTTTATGAATTGAATTTTTTTTATATATATAGTCAGTTTCAGTTTCTTTTAATGAATTGTTATACTTTTTTCACAATTCTGAGACTTTCATTGATAAAAATTTGTTTCTTTGGATTTTTCATAATGTTCTGTAATTATTTTATACTATAATACTTATAACTATTTTACCTCAAGATATATTTTTTCCTTTAGGAACATGTTTCGGGAGATCCTGTTCTCCCGAAACATGTTCCTAAAGGAAAAAATATATCTTGAGGTAAAATAGTTATAAGTATTATAGTATTATATACATCAAGAAACGGACTGTAGCAGAAAGTAATTGAAATTATTTTATAGTATTTTTTTTTACATTGTACCTACTTACTTTTTTTTAAGTTTTCTGAAATAAGTACATTTTTTCAACTTTCTTTTTTTTTGTAATACAGAATGTACCCATTGAACATAAAATAATGATTTCAAGTATATAAGTTAAGTTTATGAGAAAATATGAGCACTAATTGGGATGAGTTTTGGTTTCCATCACAATTTTCTTCCAGTTCCCCACTCCCATCACTTTCAAGTCATCTTCAGTCTAACCTTTTCCTTGTCTTCTCTTTTTAAATGGTTTCCAATTTAAACCGTCTTTATCATGTGTGCTGGGTCCATTCTTTTGCTGCGATCTGACATGCAATTCTTTGTTCTTTAGTGAATTGTATGATGTCTCTATTCCCTATGATCTGGCTCAACTCGTGGTCATCATTAGCCAAGAAGCATCTATCTCTTGAACTGGACACTATATGTTTTCCCTAAAATTTTCTTTTCGTATGTCCTCAACAGACATTCATCAGCATTTATCAAGGTGCAGGCTCCACTATCACATTTTACCACAAGCCAAATTATTTCTCTTGTATACTTCAAGTTCAATATTTTTACTTAACAGGCACGATATCATTAAGAATTTGTTTGAATACAACATCTATTTCCATACTGAAATCAAGTGTTTACTTCATTTATCATGCTGTTTATTTTATTCATTTGTGACCGCAAGTAATGAAACTTATACGCACATGTTCGAAAGTACAGTTTCCTGATATAAAATTATCATTGTTATTGTTGTTTCTTTTGAGCTCTATGCACTTAGTATTTGTTTCATGTAATCTTTAATGCAGATTTCTTCATCCCACATTTCATTATATCAAGCCATTGGTGGAAGAGATGTGAGTCATGGTGCAAGGATGACATGGGTGCCAAAACAGGTTTATGTAATCTAGTCCTTGTAGTGAAAAAGAAGACCCACCGTTCTGCACTTTTTCATCAATTTTTGGAATGTCACTTTTGAGGTAATTTGATTTTGTCAGATTAGAACCAGAGCAATCATTGTGAACTCAATTTGTATTGATTTTACACCAATCTCTAGGCCCGACACCAATTCCTGAACAGTAAGCTGCGTTGTCCCAATGTGTGAAGTACCCCCACTTACAAGTGTAGCTAAGTTATCTAGAGAGAAGAGATGGGAGACAACGCGATAACAGTTCACTGTCTCACTTCCAAATTATCTCACTCTCTGTCACACACAGATGTTCTCGCCAGTATTGTTGCAGCCGATGTTCACACTATGAAGCACCGTACAAGACTGTTAAGGTTTGTTTGTAAATGTGTCACCATGAATCTCTACCTCTGTGTGTGTGTGTGTGTGTGCGTGTGTGTGTGTGTGTGTGTGTGTGTGTGTGTGTGTGTGTGTGTGTGTGTGTGTGTGTGTGTGTGTGTGTGTGTGTGTGTGTGTGTGTGTGTGTGTGTGTGTGTGTGTGTGTGTGTGTGTGTGTGTGTGTGTGTGTGTGTACAGTCACAGCTGGGTTTAAAAAAAAGAATTATACGTTTATTGTTTCCAACGTAAATCAAATAATAATAATATTGTAACTGTATTATATACAAATCAAGCAAAAGATATGTACTGTTCACACGTACTGGAATTTGTTGCTGTTACATATCAGAAAGTTTTATAAACACATCTGATTGTTATTTGGTTGTGTCATTGCGTACTGCTGAGAAGTAAAAAACTACAGCCTTTCTGACCGTTCTTATCGCAATGGAATTTGCAAACTCTACACTTCCAATCCTTAGTTACACTCAACTATCTCTACAGTTTATCATTACATAAAGGAACACGTTCTTCGTAATTGTAAGAATCTTTTTAATCCTTGACAACAAAACAAAACTGTTTATTATTACTTCCCGTGCTTGACTGTGAATAACTTTCCTGTCTTTGCTAGTTGAAGGAGAAGTATCCATTTTAACAAATCTTGTTACTGGATGATAACACAAATAATTACGGTAATACGTAATTACAGAATAAAAACAATCAATAGAAATTAACTGAAAAATTATATAGCTAATAAAAACGAGTGATTGTAAAACGATACAATTAGTAATAAATTGAAATAATTATAACAAATGCAAGACTGAGATAGTATGTCACACAGTAACTAACAATGTACGGGTAACTAAAACATCACACGCAAAGTTGGCAACACCTTCACTTGCATACCAGCTGATTCTACGTTACCCTACCGCCATTCACAATTTCAAAGTGGACTCGTCCATCCATAAATTGATTTCTGCGCATATGCCCTTAACTTTCATTTTACTGTACACTGTTCATCTCTAAGCCAGTGTTAAATTTCTATAGTCAGGTTTCTACCTATTTATTTCAGCTTTTCTACTGTTAAGTAATGTGAAAAAGATTGCATCTGATTCAAATATAGTTATCCAGTCTAATTACTTTAGTTCTGCTGGTAAAGGTATACAATGAAGCTTATTGTTTGTAAAGCGATTGTGTTTCCAGAAATGAATGAAACATAAAATTTTCTTCACAGGTGTGCAACGGGAAATACTTCACTTGACGTTTAAAAACAATTCATGATTGGTAACCCACTGCTATGGTATTCTGTGGTAAAAAAGTATTGAGGCTGACAGAAAGTAAGATTGGATTCAATTTGTGATTAATACATGAGAAATAAATGTAATAATAATATATACATATATGTACATTTGTATCTGCATTCATTACATATTCCTTATACAACTAAAATTTTATCTTTCACTGTTTCCCACACATACAATGTTGTGAAAAATGAATAGTATTATTAGTGTTACAATTGCACGATTTACTAGAAACGGTGTGTTTTATCAGAATATTTTGTAAAAATAAAGTGGACATATGGACGAATAAGTCCAATGCACTATCACCTCAACAACGTAACTCGAGTCTTCCAATTATTCTCACTCCTTTAACGTGCGGGAGCGCGTAGGCACATAAACTCTCCACACACACACACACTCTCTCTCTCTCTCTCTCTCTCTTTCACACACACACACACACACACACACACACACACACACACAAAACGGCCATGTTTCTTTTTACCCTGAAAACACTTGTTTGAGAGAAACAACATTTAACATGAACCTGAATAATTCTGTGTGCAAATTCAGCTAGTAGAGCTGGCCATAGTTCGAACATTTTTGTAAATGATGTAATCCACAATATGATTGTAATTAATGCAAAATTTATATATACAGTGAAACCCTGAGATAACGTTCTTCTGTGGACCAGCCAAAAAGTGCTTTATATTGTTACAGCGGTCTGCTTGATCATCATAGGTACAGTGGAAAACAAAATACAAGACACCAATTAAGTCACTAATCACCAGCTTTAATTTTCACAGTTAAACAGTTTGTAATTAACAACACAGTCTCTTACAACAAATCAAATAAGAATTGTTCACATGCAATAAAATGTCTAATATTAAAACACAATTGTATTACAATATACCGCCCGATTATAAAACACAGCACTTCACTAGAGATGTACCGACTAGTCGGGTAAGCCGACTAGTCGGCCATTTTTGTAGTCAGCAAAAAAGCCGATTAGTCGGCCTCAAATTTTTATGTCATTACATTAATAAAATTAGTAACTTTAAATTAACATAATAAGGCACAGACAAAAATACGTGTTTTATACCATCATGATCATTTTAATCAGTCACATTTCTTGTTTACAGTTATTACTTACTAATAAAAAACTAAAACTTATAAGTTTAATAAAACAACGTAAGCGTTTAGTTACCATAAACTCAGCATTAATATAAACTCAAAAACATAAACTTCTGTTAAATCAACATTGTTAATAGTTTTTTTCCTTTGAATTAACAATTATAAATATGAACAATAATTATACTTAATTAAGTCTCAATAAGTATTAAAGTTTGTAACCACCTAATTTTAGTCTTTCTTCACTTTTCTGTCATAATTAGGGATTAGTTGAATATGTCGTAATATTGGTTATTAAACTAAAGTGTAATATACGTAATAACAATAACATCATCAGTAATAACTAATTTGAAATATTCAAATACTTATATAATTTAAATTTCTGTATTTATTAAAGGTAAATTGTGATGAATAAATGTCAGATTTTTGGCTCGTTCAGGAAGAAGCCGACTTCTTTTTGTCTCGTAAATGTTTCCAGCCTCAGAGAAAAGCCTCTCACTATATACTGTGCTGGCTGGACAACACAAGTATACTTTAGCAATACGTGCCATCTCAGGGTACCGCGTACAATTTTGTTGCCACCACATGAACGGATCGTCATTTCGGTTTATTACCGGCGATGCACAGTATGCCTCAAGTTCGTAAGCTGAAGATTTTTTGTCGCCCTCAACCTTCTTTGATACTATTTCTTGGTAACATTCCCAAAAATTACGGTGAACTCTAACTTCTGATTGATAGATTGAAGAGTTTAGTGAATCATTATCTGCATTTACTTTTTCAGAATCATTTCTTTCATTTGAACAATTTTTAGCGCTTCTAGTAAGAACTGGGATTTCACTTGATGCACATTTTCTGCTTCGAAAAATTGTAGTTTGTACCTTGGATTAAAAGTGTTGCCAGTATAAAAATTTAATTATCTTCTAACTTGAACCTTCTTTTCAAGCCATTTTCCAATTCAGTTTTTAATTGTATTATTTCCTCATTTTCATCAATATAACTTTCAAGGTACCTTAACAGAACTTTAAGATGAGGAATGACTTAGGAAATTGACTGATGATTTGGTAAATTTAGTTCTTTTTGTATATTGTGGAGTTTCTCTAGTGCTGGTCCTGAATGGTTAAAATGAGTAACAATTCGTCTCGAATTTGTTATAACTTGTGCAATAGTTTTTTCAACTTTGAGGGCATCGTTGATCACCAATTGCAATGTATGTGTGAAACACGGAACTGCCTGGAAACTGGAATCATCAATCGCTTTGACCATATTTCTGCCGTTATCTCGTACTATAGCATGTATTTTGGTTGGATTGATATCCCATAAAGTAGGTATTTCTTCTAGATGTTGTTTTATATTATCAGCCGTGTGTAAACCGGAAAATGTTTCATTTGTAATACTGCGTGTTGAAGTTGGAAGTTGTCGTTTAACCAATGAGCAGTGCAATTTAAAAAGCTTTGTAAATTGTTAGTGTTTGTCCATAAATATGTAGGGACAGAAATTGCGATGGTACTGACAATTCCTTTTTTTATTTCAGCTTTCGTCACCGAGTAAATATAGGGTATAATATTGTCGGAAAAATATACTCTACTAGGCAAATTATACTTTGGTTTTAATTTCTTCATCAAACTAGTGAAACCCGTATTTTCGAGTATAGGGATTAGTTAGTTGTCAAGCGTATTCACCTTACCAATAGAAATATGTATTTCCCTTGATCTCGAATCGTCAATTGACCACTTCACAGCTATGGATTCCTGTATCGTTTGTTGAGATAGTGTAACCCCTCCTTATTTTTTATTTAGTTTTTTATATATATATATTTTTTTTATAAGGAGAGGCTACTAGATATTTAAAACTAGCCAGAAGGCCTAGACAAAGCATAAAATGTGCTGGGTCCAGTGAGACGGGACTTGCAATTAATACTCTCGATTAACAAACAATAACAGCTTTTATTATATCTTAAATTTTTTTTTTTACATTATTAGAGGAAAATTTCTTAATCATATTTTGTATGCGTACGTATATCAATTGCAATTCAAATATTTGCCATCACAATTCAACATTCAGTATATAATACTCATAAGTCATAAATTCATCTATTGTTTAACTCCCACCCCCAATTCTTTCAAATATCTTTTCCTTTACATGATTCAACATAGAGACATATAGACATATAGATCACAGACAATTCACCAATATCACAAATATAAATCACAAACAACATTATAACATGCAAGCCTTTTTTTTTATATCTTCCCATCATATAGAAATGTCAAAACTACAATATATAGATCCATATATATATATACATATAGTGCACCAAAAGAATCTGGGTTGGCCAGAATAACCATGCAATACAGATTGCCAAATGTGAATTGCCTGAAGGCAGACTGTATAGTTTAGTCAAGTTACAATTTTAAAGTGACATGAACAGCCTGTATAAATATTGTGAAATTATAATTTATGAACTTTTAATAAAATCTGGATTGACTATAATAATTAAAAAAGTACAAGTTACAATTTTAAAGTGACATGAACAGCCTGTATAAATATTGTGAAATTATAATTTATGAACTTTTATTAATAAAATCTGGATTGACCCGGCAGCCGACATGTTCCAGAGCGTGACCTGACATAACGTAACATGTGCATGGGCCTGCATAGATCTGCACCCAAGAGCCGCCTACCCAAGGTTATAATGAGGAGACCGGACTGAAGCAGAATAAAAAACTTCTAACCCTTCTACGACATAAGAACATAATTAGGTGTCAAAACCGTCATTACAATAGATAACAGATCAGCAATTATAATTGAACCAGACCAGCTGGTCAGGCTCACCCTGTCACAAAACAGCACCCACCTGCATAGCTGAATTTCCGGTCCCCCAATACTTAAACAACCCCCCTTACAGTATCCAGGTAAGAAAATGTGGAGCATGAAATTTAATGAGCCCCGGACACGTGCCAGCCCCCAGGTGTACAATTAATACCGAATCTAAGTACATTCTATACATGAATTCCCAAAAATCCGCGTACAAATTATGTCCCGTTGGACTGGAGCCCAATCAAAAAGTCATGGAGATGTAAAATGTCATAGTGTGTCACAAAAGTCCAACTCGAGTTTTATGGATTGTTAAATGCACGAATAGGTGTTTTCTATGTAGGCCAAGTGTAAATAAAACTGGTTGAATATCACCTTATTTTAATCCAGCGGATTTCCAGGAGTTCGGTGCGCAGTGAATCAGACGTCCAGCTGATGGGGTTTTGCGAAGGCATGGTCATCTTGCCCTTCCTTCCGACAGGTGAAGTCGAGAGCTTTTGGTATGTTCAGGAGCAGATGGAGAGTCGAATTTCCATCCTTGGGTCAGATCCTCGACTGGCGCGGGGGCCCTAAGCATAAATGATAATTAAATAGCTGACCTAACACTTATTTCCAAGCATAACCCACACACGCACCATTGACTGAACCAGTCTAGACGAAATCAAACAGACACCCCTGACCATTTAAACCTTGCTCATTTTAATTAAAATATAACACTTCTCTTTTGTATCACACCAGAAATTCTCACAGACCCCCTAAAATCAATTTATAAGTTTCAATTTATTAATTATGCCTACGTGAGCAAGAAAGTTCGACACACTATAACCTGTTCGGTGTTGTACACTGCCACATGGTAGTGCATTTAAAACTTTGAAGTTCCCCGAAATTACACAATTTTTACTCCACTAACGCGATGGGCAATTGCTCTATATTAATTACAATTTACAAGGCTGTATCAGAGTTTAAATAAATTAAAATTACATGACACTAAATACTTGAAGTTCGCGCCACGTGGTGTGCATATTTAAAAGCTATCCATTTTCATCCACTCACATAACGTTCAAATTCACATTTTATTTCACGCAATCCATAATATACATTCTAAATTTACTTACCGCAGATCTGTGCGAGTTTATCTAGCCATAAGAAATAGAAATATACGACAATTAATGGAACTTCAGCTCTGTCGGAAAGGTATGCTGTACGCCAGGCGGTTGACCAGACTCGACTAACGAGTTCTCCGCATGCCAGCCCCGAGACCGTACTCACTTTCTCTACAACAGAATGCGCTCGCATGTACAATGGCCCAACGGTATAACAGATTTATGCCGTTGAATTAAGATACAGCTAACAATTTAATTATTGACGCCGTAACAATTTCGTGTCTGACATAAATAAATTATTTTCATATATATCGAATTTTATTATACAAGCGCCGGTTCGCAGGCAAACCGGCACAATAGTTGACATTTAACAGCAGAAGTTGACACAACCGATCCCTGTGATGATGAAAACTGAGACGGAGATGGTGAATGCTCCGTGGAAGAACTCTTTACCACGGCAGTTAGCTGCACCATCAACTCACTATGTTTGTATTTAATATGATTAGTCATACTAGTGTTATTGGCCGATTTACCAACACCACCATGCGAAATCACTGCTTGACATTGATTACATTTCACTTTACCTACTATATGATCAAAAAATGTCCAAATACGTGACTTTCGTCGCGACATTATGTTTAAAAAGCTATGTTTTTATTTTCTACATGGAGACAAATAATTTTACGCACTATGCAAACAAAGCAAACTCGTGCACTGACCGGCAGCAACTTGTGAAAGAGGCCTCATGTAGGGGAGCGCTTGCTGCGTCTGCACGCCACACGAATACAACGAAGACGCATGAAGTGTTTTCGCACGCTTTTATGAGCAGATTCAAAATAGATTCAAAATTCTCAGCCGACTAGTTGGTAGTCGGCTAGTCGGTCCATCTCTACTAATAACCATTTGAATGAACACAGTAATATCACCTGATAATAACTGACCTGACCGTCCCTGAGTAATTGTATTTATAGCCCGCCGAAAATCTAGATTATTCCACATACTACATATTACCTCTAAACTAAGGCGTAATTGATTGCGGCCGCGCGAATTCTGGCACACAGTCTAGCAAATGCGTCGAGAATCATGTACACCACACGCATTACATTCTGGATCCCTCTGGAACATTCGATAAACACGTAGACTGTTCTGTGATGTCGTAACAATATCAAGGGTCGCTTTATATAAAAGTCAAAAGTTTAACTATTTAATTTGCCGGGACCATGAAAAATGACCGTTACATCAAGGGTCATCTTTTGTCACAGGGATGTTATATCGAGGTTCCACTGTATTTGTAATTTATTTTCTAAAACACTGTCTAGGTGTACGAAACTCATATAGTCATATGTACAGTACTAATTTTTTCTTTGTATCTTGGTTATAAAAATAGTTGAAACTTCACTAGATTGATACAAAATATAGTTTCACTACCACACCACTATTATACTTTCATTGAACCACTGTTCGTTCACTAACATTCTCTTTAGACAAAATAAACTCAACTTTATTTTTACAATTTTTCTTTAAAATTGTATCATCAAAAGAATACGACTACAAAACCATGTGGAACATACAAAAATATATATTCAATTTTAAAAAGTCAACCCGAGACTATTAGCTGATTTACACTAAAATAATTTTTCTTTTTATTGTGCACAATGTAAAGTGTAAATAAGCAATTTTTAATATACAAGCAAGCATTCCCAAATGAACTTGCACAGTTGTTTCACTTACAGCATACATCACATTTGTGGTCCATTTAGTATCACAGCTGATTTCAAAATGCTCACGCTTTCATTTCTGGAACTTTTTATGTTGTGCTGATTTCATGAAGTTTACAGTAAGCTAACAAACAGCTGAAGTACATAATTAAACTGGTTATTATACAGGAGCAACTATTTATATAAAATGGTAATAGTTTAGAGGGCGTTGAGTCTAATTATACTTGAAAATGATTATATAGTGTATTGACGGTATGAAAGAGGATCTTATTATTATCATATTATCTAGATTTGTACACTGACATTAGGTAAGCAAAAAATATAAGCAGCAGCATGAAGCTCTTCATTACAGTTCTTTACCATTCTGTTTTCGTGAAGAAAACAGGGAATACGAGTAAGGAATGGACTTCTGGAGGTCCTGAATGCATTTGAAATGAAGACTTCAGGATGCAAATTCACACTGACAGAACAATATTAAAACACCGTAGATATGAAGAGCGTAATCTGGTACAGCCACGTGAAACAAATTCCTGATGATCATTGGTCCAAAAAATTGTTAACTGGGTTCCAAAAATAGGAAAAGGTAGACCCAGGATATAGTGGAAAGGCAACACTTTGACAAGATGGAAAAAGATGTTTACAGTGCAAAGAATAAGATGACAGAAACCTGTGAGAAGCAGGATGCAAGAGCTGATATTAGTGTGAAGAAGAATAAGCCCAACCATAGTAAAACCACTGTAAGTGCTTACCTTAAAAATCAAGGACATACGCCAAGCAAGTCACTACAAATACTTGGTGAACATATACAGTAAAGTTTGCACATTTTTGGAGAGAATCCTGATGTAAACAAAGAGAAATATACAATACAGGCCAGTTTAAAGTTAAAACTTTCTTAAAACAAACAAACATGACCCAAAGAAGTATAAAATCGCTTATCTTATTTTTAGTTGTATTAATTCGTTATATAAAAAAAAAAATAAATAAAATTGGAAGAGGAGTAAGGCAAGGCTGCTGTATGTTACCAAATTTATTTAACATATGTCTTGATTAGGAAGTGCTGCTTTGACAAAACAAGAGCTGTGAATGTCGATGGAAGAAGAATTAAATGTATAAGGTTTGCTGATGACATGGCTGTTTCAGCAGAAAAGGAAGTGACAGTGAATGAAATGATAAGAGATTTGAATTTAGTATGCGAGGAATATGGAATGAGGATTAATAAGGAAAAAACTAAATGTATGATTAGCAGAGGAGGAAAAAAGGCAAACATAAAGGTAGGGCAAGACAAAATACAAAAGGTGGAGTTGTTTAAATATCTTGGAAGCTTGCTAAATGAAGATATGTCCTGCACTCATAAAATTAGAGCAAGAATTGCTATAGCAAAAGAGGCATTTAATGAGAAGAAAAGACTGGTGTGTGGCAAAATTAATAAGAATTTTAAAGAAAAAGGTTGGCCAATTATTATGTGTGGAGCGTTGCTTTATATGGTGCAGAGACATGGACACTGAGGAAGGAGGATGAGAAAAGATTAGAAGCATTTGAGATGTGGGTTTGGCGAGCCATCGAAAAGGTGAGATGGGTTGATAAAGTAAGGAATGATGAAGTTTTAAGAAGAATAGGGGAAGAGAGAAGAATCCTGAAGGTAATGTAAAATAGGAAAAGGAATTGGTTAGGTCATTGTTTTAGAAGAAACTGCTTGCTTACAACTGCCATGGAGGGTGTCATAGAAGGAGAAAAAAGAAGAGGGGTAGAAGAATGAAGTTAATAGATAGTATTAAAATCAGAGGGTGTTACGAAGAAACGAAAAGACTGGCATGCGATTGGAGAGCTTTTACCATCTGAAGACCTGCCTTGGGGCAGAACACCAAATAATATTAAAAAAAATTGCTAACACATTTGTAATCAATTAACACTAATCAGTTGCAAAATACTTTATTTCTAGCAGAGGCTTTAGTGGCGTGGCCACTTGGCTAACCAATCTGGTTCAAATACAAACACATGTTTTGGTTACATCAGGATTCAGTCTAAGAATGAACAAACTTTAGTGGAGCTGCCTACGTGATTACTGCCTCAGCCAAAAGGTTAACAGTTGGAAGCTTTTGATGTATATGTTCTTAAAAATGTGAGACCTTCTTTGTTCAGCAATTGGATTGTCGTGTTAGTATAATCACTTATTTATGTTCAGTCATTGTGGACTCCGCATTACCAAACTTAGTATCCTTCTGCTGCTGCTTATCACCTTCAATGAAGCCAATCCACTGTGTCGTCATTCTGCTGTTGGTGTAGGCCTTTATTTAAGTGATGTGCACAAGCAAGTCATTAGTGTAATTCGAGGTCTTCGAGTTCCTAATCTCTCTGCCTTTGTCTGGTCGTTAGCTGCAACTCTCTTTCCTGCAGCTGAGACCTCTTCCTTCCCTTACCTAAGGACCATCAGCACCACGCAACCGCCTCCCCCTGTCCGGGTCAAATGCCCTCGGGCGATTCTCGATGACCCGCCATAAATGTAAAAATATATCTCTTTAACATCTGACCCTCCCCCAGAGTTTACCTGCTAAGCTGTTTCCTTCTTCCCATCCTTGAACGCCGACCATGTTGTTTGCCGCTGCTACACGCTATCACTGGCACGGAGGCTCTCTGCCTCGCGGGGAGCGACCGACGCCTCATGGCGTCTGCACGCTGGACTGGGGATGGTTGACATCTGTCACCTGAATCCGTTCATGCAGCAGTGGCCCAACGATAAGCACAAATTTTAAAATAAAATAAATAAAGAAACCTTTCTCCCCCGCATTCTCAGTTAACTGGTTGGCGGTTGTCCATTCCAGATTTAGGCACCAGTCGAATGTACCAGAACTATGTCTATCAACAGGCAGCCATTGGGCTCAACCCAGATGCTGCAATCATGCACCGGGTGCGAAGACGTCCCGCTACCACGATGCTACATGCTACAGCAAGTCATCAACACAACTACATGCGTGATGATAAAAATTTAATTATGACTGCAAATGCTCACTTTGATTGCTGACATTGATAATTAAAATGAGGCAATAATACATGTTGTGAAAATACTAATATAGGTACAAAATATAGTGTGTTGCAAACAAGTGTGTAAGTGTGCCAAAAAAAAAAACAAAGAAAAAAGCTGGGCAAAAGTGTTTGTTATGTAGATTTAAATGAAACAAAATAATATGAATTTATAAACTGAATTACACAGACTCATCACAGTTATAAATTGTAGTACATAATGGGTTATACAAAATGTACATTGTCTAACAAACAAAACGTTTTGTCTATCATACTTGAAAAACATTATTTTATAATATTTATAAAATGTGTTATACTTAAAATATACAATGGTTTTTGGCGGGGGGGGGGTTATTGGTTTTGGTTTTTATTACCAAGTGTGATAACTGACAACCAGCTGTGGGCCTTTGGTTGTCACAAGCTTCTGTTTATGGTGGAGGAGTGGTCAAAACATACTGCTTAGTCTTCAGCTATAACTGTAATGTCCTTGCTATGAAGGGCTGGATGTCCAATCTGCTTAGTTGTCCTGGCAACCCCAAGGTTGGTTGATTCCTGGCAACTTTCATGTTAACTTTAGATTAATAATTCACTGCAGATCATAATTAACTTTCTAAGGCAAAAATGTCTAAGGCAAAAGTAATATTTTCTTTTTTAATTTTAATAAATAAACTTAAAAAAATAATAATAAGGTGTATAAGAAAGTATCTATTTAAAATAAAAAAGAGTTTCCTTCAAAATTACTGGTATATATGTACAATGTATTTTGTTGATCATTAGATTTGCGTTTCAAATTTTTGAAATGTTATAATTCCCCTCCAATAACATCAATTGTATTACACTGTCTGCATCTTGTAAAAGTGTAAAACTCTCTGAACACGAATCGGTTTAATTGTGGTAACTAAATTCTCAACTAAAAGGTTGGGAATTAGCCGTACAAGTGTAAAACTCTCTGAACAAGAATCGGTTTAATTGTGGTAACTAAATTCTCAACTAAAAGGTTGGAAATTAGCCTATCAGTGAATGACTAAATCCAGAGGGCCACCCAACCTCAACATAAAATAATATTCTCCCTAAACAGTCAATAAACAAACTATTCAGGTAAACATAATCCCTTATAAGCACACACCTGTCACTAGTTCCCCACATATTATCCCTCTATAACCAGCAAACAATTGAACAGGTTAGTTTATAATTTTGTGAACAAGATAAGCATAGAGTTGTCAAAGAGTTATACACTTCTTTAAGTTAGTAAACTACCCTATTTCTTCGTAAGCAATGAACTTGTGACAGTGAAACATTTCAGACCAGTGTTGTTTTTCTTTTGTGTGTGTGCATGTTTATTTTAAAATAGTGAAATTGATAAATCTATCAACTGGCTTCCCTTTAATAATTTTTAAGTGTAGGCTACCTCATAACTACACATTTCCTTTAATAACAACTTCTTTTTCTTCTTAATTGTGTTTATACATCTAGTGTGGCAACTGACAACCTGCTGTGGGCCTTGGTTGTCACATAATTTTTTTATGGTGAAGGGGTGGTCAAAGCAATACTGCTTAATCTTCAGCTGTAACTAATTAATTATATATACAACATTACTGACTCGGATCACAAATGTCTTATTGGTAAAATGATAAACTTTTACTTGATAGCCTAAACTAGTTTTCGCTCCACTAGAGCTTCATCAGAGGCTGCCACTAGGAGCGCTGTCCATCCTGCTTTCGGTGACAGCGCCATCATCCAAAAGATCGATGTTGTGTGTGTGTGTGTGTGTGGTATGTTCAAATAGTATGTGTGATTTAAATTGCATGTGTTTGTTTACAATATTGTTTCATTGCGTTTGTATATTTCTAGTTGTTCAAGAGTGTATAGCTGTCGGCCTTTTGTGTGTACATGTAGAATTTTCATATTGTTGTTTATGTTTGTGTATGTGTGGTCTGACTCAATGAGGTGGTTTGCAAAGGTGGATTCAGTGGTGGAGTGTAATGTGTTCAATGTATCTGTTTGAAGCTGGGTCCTGTCTGGCCTATGCAGAATTTGTTTTATCCTGAGAAGATTAATTTGTATATACCAGGTAAACCAAATTTGTTTTGTCCTTTGTGTGTTTTTTTTACAGTGAACTAGTGGCAGCATTTGGTGAAGCTCTAACGGTGCGAAAACTATCTTGGCTATCAGGTAAAAGTTTATCAGTTTTACTAATAAGAAATTTGTGATCCAAGTCGGTAAAGTTATATATATATATATATATATATATATATATATTATAACAGCACCAAATATTAATTATTTGGGGTTATATGTTGCCTGCATACTGAAAGCATATTTAAATAAATCATAACAGTCAAAACTCCAATTGTATGTAGAGCGTTGAAAATAATGCTTTGTAAAGCGACGCACACGTGGTCATTATGTAATCAGTTCGCTGTACAAGGAAGCGGCCACACCCAAACTGTTAATTATTAATATCTCGGAGACTATTGAATAAAGGCGAAATCCAACATAGCCAAAATGTTTGCCGAAATATTAATAATGACGTGTGCAAATTTTACGCAATATAATTAACAAATGAAAGAGTTAATTAAATATAATTGAATAACTTCTGTAAAAATAGAGTTACATTAATGAGATTTTAGTATGTTATGAAGATAATAATTTCTGACAGATTGTATATTTTAGATTTCACACAACTTGGTTTGCAACCAAGTTATTGCAAAATCAAATAAACACAGGAAATCCGGACCGACAATTTGGTTCCGCTGGATAGTAATATTAAAAATAGTATTAATTCTCCGTCTGTGGGAATCTGACTTCATTCTCACGGACCAAGGGAATTCAAATTTTATGTAGTAGGGAGAGTGTGTCAGCCAATCAAATCATTTGACCCAAGCCCCGACCAGCGAGGTGTTTTCAGGCTGAAACATCACTCTTCTGCAAGTACTCACGAAGTTAAGACGTAATTCTTCGATCATCTAGTAACCATAGTGGTGAAGATCAACAAGAAGACTCTACGTGGTCAACACACACGCAATTACGAACACACTAAATACAGATCGACTGTATAGCTCGTAATTGTGGCGTAAAGGCGAGATACTCTTCAGTACATCAACCAAGCTTATTGTGTACTACCAGTTAGTCATAAGCACGCAAGAGATCCACCAGACTTCAAGACCAGACTTCAAGAATACAGCAGAGAGGCCGTCTAAATCATTGGTGAACAGCTGATGAGCAGACCTACCTCTCGAACGAAGCACACACACACACGCTGACGTGCGACGTGCGAATCGACGAGGGACAGGAAGCAGTTCCAGCAGAGAGCCGCAGACGTTAAAATATTCACAAACAGCAAGGAAGCAGAGTGTTGCCGAATTTTGAACTCCACGACCGAATCCAGCAGCTCTAAGCAGATTACTTTCTCTAGCGAAGGACTCGAATCGACGAGGGAAAATCGGAACGACATCCTCTTCAATAACAGGAAAGCAAAATCCACTTATTTATTTTTCAACATTAAATTTTCTATTTTTCATTTAAAAACATTGTAAATTCAAATAATTCAGGTGCCATACAAAAATCAAAGACTCTAGTAATTAAGAATAAATTCATTGTGATAATCTGTATTGCAGTTTAAGTCATTAGTATGCTATAGTTAAGAAATAGAAGTAGTATAAAAGCGCTATACAAATCTTAACTAACAATCTAATTATTAGTTCATACTGCAGTATAACAGAACTCGAATCGCTAGAAATGAAATAACGTGAACTAGACTGTCACGTCTAATTTATTTTAGTTAATTATTCTAATTAACTTCAGAGTTTTATATTTTGGTTCGTGAACATTTAAATTCAATTTAGTAAAAGAAATTTAATCAAATCAATTAATTAATTAAAATTTAAATTGCAATTAATTCGCCAAAGAATGAGTTTAGTTTCTTTTCAATTATTAACCAATCGAAAAACATTGATTCATTGTTTAGACTGTAAGAAATTGATAATATAATAACCATTTATTTCTTGTGTGCTGTTGGAGTAATAAACAACGTTTTATTACCCCATATAACAGTGTTTTATTGTTGTACGATAAAGCCTACCAGTCTCACAAAACTCTCCCCCTTTAAAGTAACCTATTTTGTGTGTTGTTGCAATAAATTTGAGATTACTAGCTTGCGAACTTCAAATCCAAAATCCACACGCCCTAGCCGGAAGAATCCGCAAGATCGGACAGCAGGTAGGTACTCACACACAACACGACACAACAATAACGCATATAAGTAGAGTTATAAATGGCTTGCCCGGAACGTGGGGCCCGAGAAAATTAAATTAATTAAAACCAATTTAAATTTAATTTTCATGTTAAAACTAACTTTGCTGTTTTAACTCATAAAACAGCTGGCGTCCAACTAAACAATCCCCAAAGAGTTTTGTGACTGGTGTTCGTACAGCAGTGAAATTATTTTGTGTATTTGAAACTATTCTGTGTATTTGAAATTGTTTATATTTGAGATTGTTGTGTATTTAAAATGGATATGGATAAAATACTTAAACAAATACAGCAAATGAACGCGGATTTGACCGCTAATATGAACGCGAAATTTGAACAGAGTGCAGCCAAAGCTGAGCTCAGTATAGCAGAACTAACTTCTAAAATCGAAGCACAAAAAGTTAGTCTAACAGAGGCATTAGAAATTAGCAATGCCGACATGCATATGGAAATTAAACAATGCAATAAAGCAACCACCGCGAAAATAGACGAAATCGCGGAAAGCAATAAAAAAATCGAAGAGAGTAATAGGGAGCTAACTGCGAAGGTCGCGGAGATCGGTGAAAAAGTAAATACGGTCGATACTAAAATCAGTGAACGGTTTAAGGTTTTTGAGACCACTATGCAAAAATCGTTTATTGAACAAGTAACACGTATGGAGGGCCGGTTCAAGGACCATATAAGCCGCTGCGAGAAGCAAACCCAAGACGTCTCAAAAAAGATCGAATCTCTCGAGATAAAGATACAGGCTGACGTGACCGAAACGCAACGACGAGTAGATAGATTAGACGCTTCAATTGTAGAGACGCGATCTAACATTGACTCTAATAAAGAGAGTGTCTTACACACGTTAAATGACGAGATTTTGAAAGTACGACAGGAGGTACGGAGGAGATCTGCTCCTAATATTTTGGTACAAGGTCCTGTTGACGAGAAAAATCGCGTGTATTTTACGGGGGAAAATAACGAAAACCCTATTGAATTTTTGTTAGCGTGTGAGAGTGAAATGGCTAGAGTAGGTTCCCGACTGGAAGATCAAGACAAAATACAGTGGGTAGTTAACGCGATGCGCGATTCGGCGCGTAAGTGGTATAACATTGTACGCGATAGAGTGTCCACATACGCGGAGTTCAAACAAAAATTTGAAAGCCGGTACTGGAACTCGCATACCCAAAGACTTCTGCGCAATGAACTGGAGTATGGCAGATTTGATAGGAAATTGGGTATTACCGCGGAAAATTATATAATCCAGCAGGTCGAACGCGCGAAGCATTTAACCCCAGCATTTTCGGAGATTGACATAGTCACGAAACTTGCCTATCACTTTAATCATAACATTAGAGTAGCCGTGTTTACGCAGGGTATTCGCACGGTCGATGAACTCCTCATTCTAGTGTCCCAAAGTGAGACGGTTTTTGATTTGGGCGGGTGGCGTTATAATCCCGATTTTCGCCGAAATAACGAAGAGCAGAATACACGGGTACAGTACCATCAGCAACCTGATCAGAGACCGAGTACTAGTTCTACTCCACCCCAGACATCGTCAAAACCCCCAGATAAGACCTTTGAATACAAAGGCAAACAAAATATTGGTAGACCGAAAGGCCAATATAAGGGTAACGACGGGGCCCCGATTAGAACTATGCAAACGGTTGAGATAGCTAGAACTGATACAATAGAGCAAGACAGCGATACTCCAAGTAATAAAGACCCCAATGAGAGGAAAAAGAATCGTAAGTTTCCAAAAAACTTGGAAACGGGTGCCTCCAGGGAGGAAGCGCCATAAATCATGCTAAAATATATCGAAATAAAGTAGGTAAAAATACAAAAAATGCTAGATTTATGAAAAGTGATTTTTCTACTGAAATTTGTACGCCAGTTGACAAAGTATTTCAACCGGAAGGTACGGAACCGTGGTTGGCCGTCAACACAATACAACAATGGGCTCCGACAATTGTACGTCCGGTGCAACAGGAAAGTGACGACGACGTTCTCACACAGTCAGCGTGGGAAGACATGGACGACGAATCTGGTGACGAAAACGACCGATGGTTAACGAAATACTGTAGAACTGTTCGTAAAAATGGTTATGAAATATTACAGTTAAAAGATAATGTAATTGTATTATAATAATTAAAATTAAAAATTTGTGTTTATAATATTATTAATAATAATTGTAGATAGCTTGTGTATTGATAATAACGCATTTATAACGCGATGAATAACGGGCGTGTACAATGAAACAAACGCACCGCCAGGAAATAGTTAAGACACATGCGGTAACTACCTCCCCACGTTTGAAAGTAGGTCAAGCAATTAGTGCTACGCGGCAGGCGATAATGGTTGTAAACAAGACAGAGTCAGCAAATTCCTTTGCACGCGTGCCACTGTGTACAAACAAACCTTTTAAACGCCGCAGTTAGCTATTACCCGTTATAAAACCATTAATACACAATAAATTGCAAATATAATATTATTAATAAATGTATTTAGAGTTAAGTTGTATGTAATGGAATAACATTAACACACATGTATGTTTTTCTTTTGAATAAGTAATACAATGTATAAGTAATAAGTATAGTATACGTGTGTAATGATTAAAAAAAAAAAAATAACTGTAATTATTATATTCATTTTTTTTTTTTAAAACGGGTGTGGGAATATATAACAGCACCAAATATTAATTATTTGGGGTTATATGTTGCCTGCATACTGAAAGCATATTTAAATAAATCATAACAGTCAAAACTCCAATTGTATGTAGAGCGTTGAAAATAATGCTTTGTAAAGCGACGCACACGTGGTCATTATGTAATCAGTTCGCTGTACAAGGAAGCTGCCACACCCAAACTGTTAATTATTAATATCTCGGAGACTATTGAATAAAGGCGAAATCCAACATAGCCAAAATGTTTGCCGAAATATTAATAATGACGTGTGCAAATTTTACGCAATATAATTAACAAATGAAAGAGTTAATTAAATATAATTGAATAACTTCTGTAAAAATAGAGTTACATTAATGAGATTTTAGTATGTTATGAAGATAATAATTTCTGACAGATTGTATATTTTAGATTTCACACAACTTGGTTTGCAACCAAGTTATTGCAAAATCAAATAAACACAGGAAATCCGGACCGACAATTTGGTTCCGCTGGATAGTAATATTAAAAATAGTATTAATTCTCCGTCTGTGGGAATCTGACTTCATTCTCACGGACCAAGGGAATTCAAATTTTATGTAGTAGGGAGAGTGTGTCAGCCAATCAAATCATTTGACCCAAGCCCCGACCAGCGAGGTGTTTTCAGGCTGAAACATCACTCTTCTGCCAGTACTCACGAAGTTAAGACGTAATTCTTTGATCGTCTAGTAACCATAGTGGTGAAGATCAACAAGAAGACTCTACGTGGTCAACACACACGCAATTACGAACACACTAAATACAGATCGACTGTATAGCTCGTAATTGTGGCGTAAAGGCGAGATACTCTTCAGTACATCAACCAAGCTTATTGTGTACTACCAGTTAGTCATAAGCACGCAAGAGATCCACCAGACTTCAAGAATACAGCAGAGGGGCCGTCTAAATCATTGGTGAACAGCTGACGAGCAGACCTACCTCTCGAACGAAGCACACACACACACGCTGATGTGCGACGTGCGAATCGACGAGGGACAGGAAGCAGTTCCAGCAGAGAGCCGCAGACGTTAAAATATTCACAAACAGCAAGGAAGCAGAGTGTTGCCGAATTTTGAACTCCACGACCGAATCCAGCAGCTCTAAGCAGATTACTTTCTCTAGCGAAGGACTTGAATCGACGAGGGAAAATCGGAACGACATCCTCTTCAATAACAGGAAAGCAAAATCCACTTATTTATTTTTCAACATTAAATTTTCTATTTTTTATTTAAAAACATTGTAAATTCAAATAATTCAGGTGCCATACAAAAATCAAAGACTCTACTAATTAAGAATAAATTCATTGTGATAATCTGTATTGCAGTTTAAGTCATTAGTATGCTATAGTTAAGAAATAGAAGTAGTATAAAAGCGCTATACAAATCTTAACTAACAATCTAATTATTAGTTCATACTGCAGTATAACAGAACTCGAATCGCTAGAAATGAAATAACGTGAATTAGACTGTCACGTCTAATTTATTTTAGTTAATTATTCTAATTAACTTCAGAGTTTTATATTTTGGTTCATGAACATTTAAATTCAATTTAGTAAAAGAAATTTAATCAAATCAAATCAATTAATTAATTAAAATTTAAATTGCAATTAACTCGCCAAAGAACGAGTTTAGTTTCTTTTCAATTATTAACCAATCGAAAAACATTGATTCATTGTTTAGACTGTAAGAAATTGATAATATAATAACCATTTATTTCTTGTGTGTTGTTGGAGTAATAAACGTTTTATTACCCCATATAACAGTGTTTTATTGTTGTACGATAAAGCCTACCAGTCTCACAAAACTCTCCCCCTTTAAAGTAACCTATTTTGTGTGTTGTTGCAATAAATTTGAGATTACTAGCTTGCGAACTTCAAATCCAAAATCCACACGCCCTAGCCGGAAGAATCCGCAAGATCGGACAGCAGGTAGGTACTCACACACAACACGACACAACAATAACGCATATAAGTAGAGTTATAATATATATATATATATATATATAATGACAACAGACACGTCATCATGTCATGGACACCAAAAATCCAGGAATATAACTATAATGTCCTTGCTAGGAAGCGCTGAATGTCCAATCTACTTGGTTGTCCAACCATTGTGCTATTGATTCCTGACAACCTTAAGAATTGCCTAAAATACTACAGCATCCTGAATGTTATTAGTCTCTGAACATTATAATTCACCTTCTGAACATTATAATTCACCTGTAAAGTTAAAAGATACAATCAGAAGCGGCGTAAGGCGTGGGCGACGTGGGCCACCGCCTACGGCCTCACGCCTCGAAGGTTTATGCAGCTTTCTTTAACTCATGAAAAATATTTAGCTAGGACCATTAAAAGCCGTGACCGCGAGTAAAGATTTTACTCATCATAAAACGATAAATCTCACCGGCTAGCAAGCATCTGGCAAAACTAACCTACCACATTAGTTTTTTAAAAATCTAGTCTAGCAACCAGTGTTGCCAAATTACGGGTAATTACCCGAACTGGGGGTAAATTTACCTTATGTGGGTAAGGTAGTGGGTATTTTCTATCTTTGGCGCGTCAGATTTCTTACATTCAGGTTTAGAGTGTATTTATGCAAAGAAGTAAAAATGTTATTATTGTTTACAGGTTACAGATACAATATACGACCTTCTTATCTTAACATGTCAGGCCCAGGCCCCAGGAGAGATAGAGATATCGGGAGAAAATGGGAATCTGGTTCAGCAAAAAGAAAAAGAAAAGCTGAAAGAGCTGTATCAAATCAGGTTTTAAGTTCAGGTATGATGAAGTTTCTCAGAAAAACTGCATCTGGTAGTACAGAATCATCTAAATCGATTGCTTCGACTTCCAAAAAAGATATAGCCACGTCCGGGACTCCGTTGAATTTGGGAAGTACTCCAGACGCACTGAGTACCGAACCACAGTCGGCAATAGAGATAGGATCAAACTCTAGCCAATCAGAATCTGAAACTCCTGTGTTGAGCAGTAGAATTCAAGAAGAACAAATAGGTTCTCCGCCAGTTAGCAGCGATGCCAGTGATGTAGTTAAACAAGCATTTGTTAGTTCGGATCCGGGAGTGTGGACGTTTCCCATAACGGATTCTCAGCGTCATGATATAGGCTAGTTCAAAGCGGCCCTACACACCAGTTAAATAACAGTGATGAAGATTATCCCAAAGACGATGATCATAGGCACTTTTCTAATTTTCATTTCTCAAGAAAACTAATTAATGGTGAAACTCAACATCGTCGCTGGTTGGTTTATTCAAATTCTCAAAATAAAATTTTCTGTTTTCCATGCAGACTATTTGGCACTTCACAAACTCAGATGGTACAGGGAGGGTGCTGTGACTGGAAATACTTAAGTAGTATTTTACAAAGACATGAGAATACCAAAGAACATATGGCATTTGTGTTCCAATGGATGACATTAGAGAAAGGAATAAAGCATGGAAAAACAATAGACCAAGAAAACGAAAGGCTAATTCGTGAATCTCAAAAACATTGGCACAATTTGTTTGAGAGATTAATTGATATCATTAATTTCTTAGCCTCTCATAATCTGGCATTTAGAGGTCACAGAGAATCTTCCAAGATAGGCGACGACATAGTGGGAATTCTGGTAACTTCATAGACTTGTTTAAATTGATATCTAAATATGATCCTACATTACGGGAACACATGAAACGCATTAATGACAAACAACTTGCACACCATTATCTAAGCCACGATATTCAAAATGAATTGATCACATTGATGTCAAAAACAATTACCGATCTAGTGATTCGTAGGGTAAAAGAGGCAAAATATTATTCTATTTTGCTCGACTGCACTATAGACTATAGTCGAGTTGAACAAATGTCAGTTATCTTAAGATTTTGTAATACATCAACCGGTACAATAGAAGAAAATTTTATCGGATTTCTTGCTGTCGCTGAGACGACTGGAGAATATCTAACTAATGCAATACTGGAAGAGCTAGAAAAAAATGGATTAGATATTCAAAACTGTCGTGGCCAAGGATATGACAATGGTGCAAATATGGTAGGCATAAATAGTGGATTAAAACTCAAATATTAAATATTAATCCCAGGGCATTTTTTACACCTTGCGGGTGTCATAGTTGGAATCTGCTGTTGGTAGATGCAGCTAATTCTTCTGCGGCAGCAAAAACATTTTTTGGTTTTATTCAGAAAATTTATTTGCTATTTTCAAGATCCAGCAAACGCTGGGAATTAATCAAAGGCAAATAAAAGCTTACTATAAAGCCTTTATCAGACACAAGGTGGGAAAGCAGAATCGAGGCAGTGAAGGCCATATTATTGCAATTTGATGATGTTGAATGCATTGAAAGCTTAAAAAATCACACGGAACAATCAGACACACTCAGTGATTGTGATTCGGTTTTGAACGAAATGCTCAGCTTAGAATTTATCATATCATTACATTTATGGTATGAGATATTATCGCGTGTTAATATCATAAGCAAATTATGGCAATCTGTACAAGTCCATTTAAGCATTGCTCTTGAACATTTGCGTACATTTTGTGACTGGATCAAAGAATATCGACAAACTGGGTTCGAACAATGCTTGTCTGATGCTCGTCAATTTATTGAGAAAAGCAGTTATTATCTGCCAAAAGACTTTAAAAATAAAAGGGTAGCCAAAAAGAAAACAATGTTCGATTATGAAAGCAGCGATGAACCTATACGGTCTCCCAAAAGCCGGTACGAAACAGATTTTTTTAACACCATGATTGATTCCATAGTGAGCAATATGGATTCAAGATTTATATCTTTAAATCAACATTTTGAAAATTTTAGTTTCCTCTATAATCTAAGCAAGTTAAAAAATATTCCAAAAGAGCATATATTAAAAAAATGTCAAGATTTATATACAGTTCTGCGAGTGGGTGAGACCAGTGAAATCCAACCTTAGAATTATATGAAGAATTATAATATAAAGAAAACAATGATCCCAAATTTACCCGACTTCATTAAAGATGTGAAACAGCTGCTCCAATACGTAACAGAAAATAACTTAAAAGAAATTTACACAAATATTTATATTGTCATTCGAATTTTGTTAACAGTACCAGTAAGTACAGCCTCCATTGAAAGGAGCTTTTCAAAATTAAAACTAATAAAAAATTATTTAAGAAGTACAATGGGTCAGCAATGACTTTCAGCTTTGGGAGTTTTATCTATTGAAGCAGATACAGCATCTAAGCTGGATTACGATACGGTTATTAAGGAGTTCAGTAAGGCTAAAAGCAGGAAATTTCTGTTTCTTTAATTCTTTACTGTTAGTTATTACTTAATAATGTTAGTTAAAGTGAAGATGTTTGCATTTTTATGAATAAAAATTTGAGTTTCAAAAAAATTTTAAATCCGTCCTCTTGCGCCACCAGAGGGCCTCGCAAAATTTATCTTGCCCACATCAAATTTAGGTATTGCCCCGCCACTGGATACAATTATAGTGTACACCAGTCTCTCAGTTTATTGTGTTTTGTTTAATAGTCTACTACGTGAGGCGTGACAAAGGCCCTATCTGCCGATATTGAGTTAGTGTCCATGTAATTTTTTGACTCCTTTTGCTATCGCTTCCTAAAAGGTTCTAGAACAAAGTTAATGAAAAATTTTTGCCCGCTCTCACCCCTAAAGGGTTGAAAATTTGAAACGAAACGAGAATGCATTTTGAAGCCCTGAAATTAGGTACTTACAGGTTTTGGGGGGGTGCTGATTACGATTCTGACGTCTAAAATTATATTTGACGCAAAGGGTAGTTTCTAAAGGGTTGAAGCAGACTATAATCAGGGGTATAAATGGGTATTAAACTTCGCTAGAATGCCGGTCAAAGCCTCGAAAGTGAGTACCTGTAGGTTTTTTGGGGTACTGATTACGATTTTGACATCAAGGGATACATCCGACACGAGGGTTGAAAACCACCCCTAGTGTTGAAAACATTAAACAATGCGAGGATGTATTTTGAAGTCCTTATATTGGTTACCTACAGGTTTTGGGGGGATGTTTAACCTACATTTACTTAAACATCACAACATTAATAATATTTAAGAAAATATTACAACCCTTGCACAATAACAAACAACTCCGACGCTCAGCTGATGCTACAAAAAACACGTGCCAGCTGTAAGCAGAGAGCATCAGGTAGCGCATCAAGCCTCTTCTGGTCTCCGCTAGAAGGTCCGTGTTTTTAGTGGTCACAATTCAAAATTCAGTAAAAAATATATATATTTAATTCATGATTATAAAATTTAATCAAAGAAAAGTTTAACCATAAACATTATATTATTTTATTAAATTAAATATTCGATTGATATATAAAGAACCAGCAATACAGACAGTGACAGATTGCAACACATATCCTTTTGTTTACAATAGACGTCAAAAAAATAATATTAATACTTAATTTTATTGTCAATTTGAAAAAAAAAATTAGTATAAATTAATAGGCTCTCAGGACCGCACCCGAACATATAACGTACGATAACAAAATCTAACTGTTGGGGCACGTTTACATTTTGGTCATAACTCGGTCATTTTTAAGAAAAAATGTTTAAACAAAATGCATTTTGTAGGACATTTAAAGAACTACAACTTTTTTCCTATACACTATAGTCAAAAATCCTACTGTACACTAGATATTTTGCCTAGAATTCAAAATGTTTTACACGATGTCGACAAAATACACCTTTAAACTGCTGTAACTCATCAAATTTTAGTCACAAAGGAATAAAACAAAATTCAAAATTTTTGGTGTTTTATAAGCTTAATTTGTGGTCCATATCAATTTTTTTGATAAAACGCATCGTTACTGAGATATTTAATAAAAAAGGTGAAAATCCAAAACCTTGAATTTTCTTAAAACGTTACGCGTTACTGTACAGCAATACATATATGCTTCAAAAAATTTGAGAACATTGCTAATATAATAGACAACCGAAAAGTATAGTATCTGAGCTAAATATACATATTTGACAAAATGGCGGACATTCCATTTTAAATTTCTTGAAAAAATTTGCAGAAACTATGATATTTTCCCTACAGAAGGTCGTTATTTTTTAAGATAGACAAATGATTAACCCACCATTGTTGAGAAAATTAACAGAGCTTTCATTTGATACTAATTTAATTACGATCTAACCATTTTTAGCCTAGTTATGTAAGTTTTAATTATGTAATTTGATCAATAAACGGTGAATCGACATCTTGTTTTGGCTGTATCTCAAGAATCATTTGACATAATGAAACCAAAAAGTGGAAAATGTTCGTCTGTTAATAAGCTTTAATTTTGATTTATACAAATTGTTTGCAAAATTGTGTTGTTTTTTAGTTATTTGCAGATTAATGTTAAAAAACGCGTTTTTTGGGCAAAACTTAGAACCCTCGAAACTCGCAAACAACACATTTTTTCGAAAAAGTGTATACATTCTTTTTGCTTAGAATGTAATTCTCTATCGGTTACCGAGGTTAATTAAATTTTGTTTTTTTAACCCCCGAAAAAGGGGTGAAAACAACCCTTAAATTTAGAAGCGGGCCAAAAAATTTCCTTAACTTTATTCTATAACCTTTTATGAAGATATTACAACAAAAATCAGAAGGATCCATGGATACTAACTCAAAATCGGCAGAAAATTCCTTACGTAATAGACTATCGTTTTTCAGTCCAGTGAGGTTGGTATTTTTTATCATACCCTATTATAATCCAGGCCCAGATCCTATTTAGTGTGATTCTACACCTTTTTTTGTTGTTATTAACCTTTTTCCGTACTACTGAAATGTTTACAAGTTTTGCATGCTTTGAGTGTTAGAAAATAATGTTCATCACAAAATTCGCAGAACTCTGTACATGTGTTTCGACGCCCGTATGCAACCCAGCCGGGCGGGGCTCGGCAATGACGCCGTGAGAGACACCACAGTTGAGGCAAACATGGCGCTGGGACGAAAATTTAGTAGCTCCAAGTGATCGGCTACCGGAAAACAGAGTTAAACTCCGCCTACTGTTGGTGACGTCATCAGAGCCAAGTCCAATATTAAGCTCTGGTCACACACATATACCAGCTATAATCCATGCATAAACTGAATATGCCTCAGCAAATCAACAGTATACGACGACTAAAACTTGGCATTGAATTGCCGCTTCCGCCAGTTCAACCAAGCACATTGGCAGTTCCACTATAATTGCCGGCCGGCAAGGAGCTGAATAAGCTCTCTTCAAAGTTTTTTCCAGTTTTCCCCGTAAAGAGTGTAATAACAGTAGAAAAAGTTAGTGACCGACATCAATCCAAAATGAAGTAATAAGTGAAGTAATTTTCAGACAGTGAAAAGCCAAACATTTACTAAAAACGATGAGTGCGCGCGCGAGCACGTGGCCGGGGTTTCAAGTTAAGGGCTAAAAAATTATTATAAAATGTTTAAGGGGGAATAAATTGTGTGTGTGTTTGAGTGGGTGTTTATATATGCAGGCTGGGCTCTGTCTGTATGTGTATATGAATATAAGGTAAGCTAGTAGAATAAGATAGTATATGTAACGAATCACCAGACAAAGAAAAATTATGAAGCTATTTTATATACAAAAACATGGTAAAAATTTGTTGAAATTTGAATGATTTAAAAAATAAAATTAAAAGGTAAATTCTCTTCATTCAAAATGTGTCAGAATAATTATTTCGTAACCTCACACTGTTTCTGATCTCGCTTATAGAACTCTGGGGGGACCCTTAGGAACAACGGTAAGTACGAAAAAATGAAATAAATGTATAAATAAATGAGTTTTTGTACAAATGGCGCCCGAACAGGGACATTATATAAAATAATTATATAAATAAGCCAGAAGTCAGAAACAGAGTGGGTAGCGAAAGAATACAAAATACGTAAAATAAGGTTATGTTGTAACTACACGTGGTAGAAAATTTTACAATAAGTTTAGATATAATATGAATATGTAATATTTATTATACGAAAACATTTTTGAAAGAAATAGAAATATTTAAACAAAAATTAAAATGGCAGATAATAACAAAATAATAAGAATGATGCAAGCGCTTTTTAATGCACAAAATAGTAAGTTCGATGAGAAACTTAGTAACCTAGATGAGAAATTTAGTAACCTTGATGAAAAATTTAGCGAACAGAAAAATGAAATTAGAAATGTCCAAAATAATCTTAACGTGCAATTTGATGAAGTGAAAAAAGAAATTCAGGAACAAAGCTGTATTTATGATAAGAAATTGAGTGAGTTAGAGACGCGGTTAGGCGAAATAGCATTAGAAAATGAGAAAGTCATAGACAAATTAAAATCAAACAAAGATAACGGGGTAAGTAGTAGTGGAAATGATAATTTAAATAATGAGTTGACAAGTAATAACAATGATAAGACAAATAAAAATGTGGTGTTAGAAAATGATGGTGTAGATGTTGAGAGTGATAACGTAATTGTAGATAGAGTAGAAGTTGATAATGAAATGTTAATGTGTGTGTATGAGTTAGAGAGAGAGAGGAGAAATAATGTTGTAGTAGAGTGGGGACAGAGGGGAAATTTTCCTTTTATTATTTACGATGATTTAATGTGGTCACAAGAGTTTTTGAAGGGCAAGGTTCCCGTGTTAGTAGAAGATTTGAGTTTATTTTATTTGTATAAGTTTATACCCTCTGTCGGGAGTAATATTGAAGGTATGAGATGGTGTTATGATGAGAGAGATTTAAATAGAGAATTGTGTGTTGAGAGAGAGATAGAATTATATGATTTAAAGAGAGATTATGGTGAGTTGAAAGAAATATTAGAAGTGTATTTAAACAAGAATAATTTAATTGATGAAAAAGTAACTAACCCGATATTGGAAATATTTACTGACGGAGATTTAACAGAAATACTTAACTTAGACTTGGTGAATGATTATTATGGTATAACGGATAAATTGAAATTGTTTGGTTATGACACACCAGACAACAATATGTATGTCAATATAATTGAACAATGCTATACGAAACCAAGATTAATCTTTGACGATGGAGGGTAGACTGTAAAACAATAAAAGACAATTAAACATTATGTTTTATGGTTTGTTGACATGGCAGAATGGGACAATGAAGTGCGGAAAACTGAACAATAAATAAGAGTGTGTAAATAAAATATAGTGAATTTATAGGTGTGTATGCAAGATGAATGTTGTGATAATAATATTGAAATATTTGCAATTTAAATAAACAAATAGAATTAATTTTGAAAACAAGTAATCAGAGAATTATAATTGTTTGGATGGTAATGAATTCTATATTGTTAATAATTAATTTAATTGAAACAATTTGATATATTTTAAATATTTTAATTGATTATGTAAATGTTGAATAATTAATTTTGTTGTAAATTCAGTTTGTTTTACGAGATAGAAATTTGGTAATGAATGCTAAATTATTTAATTTAAATTAATAATTTTGTGTGAATGTTTCAGAGATGGTGGTGATTATGTTTTGTGCACATATCATGTTAAATGGATTGTAAGTAGAAAAAATTCTATAATCATGTATAATAAAAAATGTTTACAGGTGTGATTGAGGTGTTAATGTAATAGTGAGATTTTAATGCAATCATTGTGTTTAAGAAATATGATAATTAAAAAATTTTAATAATAAATGAAAAATGATAAATAATGATTATCAATAATAAATTTTGAAAATTTCAAGAAAGTTAAACGGTAAAAGGTTATGAATGGGTTAAATGAGTGTGGATGCAAATATTATATGATAATGTATATACAAATTTTAATTAGTGGTCAATTGTAATTAGTTAGTTATTAAGTGGCTATTTTGGGGGTGGCCTGTGCTCTCACAAGTAGCGAAAAGGGTTGGGGGTAGCAGTGAGTGTTACCTCCATCGGAGGCCAAACTGGCGACAAATGTGCGGCACACCTTATCCGTGTAAAATAAAAATTTTACACACAATACTAAATAACGTGTCGCACATAATGAGATTGATGTGAAACAGGCAGTGAAATGAAAGTTTAGATTTCCTCGACTTTTCGGGCGGTTACTGTCTTACCAGCACTAACCGTGGTTTTGGCTAGCGGCCAGCTATGGTCATACCAAGTCCCTTGACCATAGCTGACTTGAAATTGGTACAGATTTGAAATTCATTGGGGGGTGACATTAGAGGAAATCTCCGGTACTATGGAACAGCGGCTGCCACTCTGCCCACGTGGGGGTAGCAAGACCGGTGGCAGAACCGTTTTAAGGGTGTATGATTATAGAACAAGAACATGTTGATGTTCACAACTTTAAAACTTAACAGCGGAAGCAGAGACACGGAGAGGTAAAACCTGCTCCAAAATATACAGTCTCTGTGGAAGCGAATGGGCGCCACAGTCCAACATAATCTGAAATAGTGTGTGTGGCTGGGAGGTGACGCAAAGGAGTCACGAATTTAAAGTTTATGACATAAAAGTTGTTGCTTATTCAAAGTTTAATTCAATCAAAAATGCTTGTGCTCTGTCCACATAATTATATGCTCGGACTCGTAATATAAGATTCATACTATAATTTTAAAGGTATCATTTTATTGTTGTGTGTTAGATATAGTTGTTGATAAGATGTATTTTATTATGTGTGTATTTTTTTTCTAAGCCAATAATTAGACGCCTGGCAGGCAATCAACATAATAGAAGTTAAGTGTTGATAATGTATTACATGTAATTGTACAATTTTGAAAGGTATTTATGGTGTTTTTATTATGTTAGGATATCAGCTGATCAGCAATACCATGTCGCTGGTATATTGGTTTGTAAATGTTACAAGTAATTAATGTTTAATGTATTACAGATATTTTGAAGTAAAGACAAAAAGGATATGAGAAATAAAATAACAATAATTTATGCAAATTAATAAAAGATAATTCATGGGTGATAAATGTTTTGTGGGACATGTAGACCTGTCCAAATTGAATTAAAAGTTGAGGTGAAATGATAGAGATGAATATGAGGTAATGTTGTTTCTGAGTTAATGTAATGTAACAGAGTTGGAGAAGTATTGATGTTGACACAGTAGTAGTGAGTATATGTAGAGATGAGTAATGTGAATGAGATTTAAACATATTTGTTGATGATATTTTGTAGTAAGGGTGAGGTGGTAAGGTATGAGCAACGTGTGGCGTTGTGGCGAGAATAGAGTAGTTCGCGTGAGTGTTTGCCGATATTTTGGAGGGGCATTGGCTCGTATGGTTATAGCCAGGTAGGGAACACACATCCTAGTACAAAGATGAGCGGTGCCAGAGGTAAATTGAATTTAGAGTGTTTTGATAGAGATGGGTGTCAGGTAGTAAAAGTTAATAGTAGAGTCAGAGGGAGAAAGTTTATATATGCATACAGATCAAATACAGAAAAATGAGAATAAATAATTTACATCACCCACAGTAGATTAAAGTAAGTTTGTCAAATAGAAAGAGAGATTCCTGATAAAGAATATACAATCGTTTATTTTTTTCAAACCAGTGACAGAATTTTGATGAGATTTGAAAATAATGTAAAGTCAAGAATTGTTTATTTTAAATAATTTAAATGTCAACTTGATTATTATATTAATATTTTGTTTGTTTTAAATATTTTGTTTTGTTATATTTTGTATTTCAAGGTAGGATTATTACAGATGTTCAATGTGTTTTCAGAACTTATATATAACATATGTAGGTCAAGGATCTTGGACTTGACCTAGTTTCGATCAGCTGATGAGGTTATACACCTACTAAGCTTGTATAGTAGGAAGCCAATTTTAATTTGTTTGATTAATTAATTCAAACCAATATTTAAATAATTTTAAATATGAGGAAAACATTTAAATAAATTTAATAAATATTTAATGAATAAATTTTTTTTTTTGAATTTTAAAATTTTGGAAAATTTTAAATTTTTTTTGAAAAGAAAAAAAAAAAACTTGATTTTTCGCCTGCCAGCGAATGAATATTTTAGATAATGATTATTTTATTATGTGTGTATTAACCATGTTTCTTTTATTGTATTGCATTATATTGGTAGACTATAAGTGGTTCTCATGTTAGAGTAAGGATGTGTTTAGCTTAGTAGAAATGTCTAGGTTAAGTCATGTGAAACAAAAATTTAGAAAAACAAGGAAGAGAATTTTTGATAAAATATTATTTTTTTTGAATTTTGAATTTTTTGTTAAATTTTTAATAAATCTTAAAAGCAATTTTTTACTTTTAAAGTGTTATGATAACCTGTAACGTGAGTGTGTGTGAGCCCAGTATCTGCTAAAGGCAGCCCAGCTTGCATAAAAGAGGGAACACATCGGTAGAGGATCTGGGATAATTTTAGCCAGGGATTGAGGATTTTTGGGGGTAGCATGTTAGAAGGCAAGGCGCGCTGTGGTGCGAGTCTGTTCGATTTCTCGGTGTTGGGATCTCTTACGGAGAAGTCCAGTGATCTCGTTCAGATGAGTCCATGGTCGCTGAGCCAGGGGGGTCGTGTACCCATGAGATTAAGAACCAGGGGGTTGTTGGCACCAGTTCCTCACCGGTCCTCTTCGGGGTTTGTCGATGAGATTTCTTCTGTTGTGAACAGCAGAATTCTCATCGAGGGGGTATTGTAGCGGGTCAATTTTTGGGTATTTCTTATTTTAACCGTATGGGGCATGTACATTTTTATTTCTTTCATTTTGGGCGGACTTGTAAAAAAGAAGTTGTGAAAATTATGATGTAACGAAATTCATTCCATGGTGTAATAGACCTGTGTTAAGAAACAGTTCGAAACAAAGAAGTAAGGCGCAGTTGTTGTTAAGCAATGCGGTGAGGAATTTGCACCTCCACAAAATTCGCAGAACTCTGTACATGTGTTTCGACGCCCGTATGCAACCCAGCCGGGCGGGGCTCGGCAATGACGCCGTGAGAGACACCACAGTTGAGGCAAACATGGCGCTGGGACGAAAAGTTAGTAGCTCCAAGTGATCGGCTACCGGAAAACAGAGTTAAACTCCGCCTACTGTTGGTGACGTCATCAGAGCCAAGTCCAATATTAAGCTCTGGTCACACACATATACCAGCTATAATCCATGCATAAACTGAATATGCCTCAGCAAATCAACAGTATACGACGACTAAAACTTGGTGGCATTGAATTGCCGCTTCCGCCAGTTCAACCAAGCACATTGGCAGTTCCACTATAATTGCCGGCCGGCAAGGAGCTGAATAAGCTCTCTTCAAAGTTTTTTTCAGTTTTCCCCGTAAAGAGTGTAATAACAGTAGAAAAAGTTAGTGACCGACATCAATCCAAAATGAAGTAATAAGTGAAGTAATTTTCAGACAGTGAAAAGCCAAACATTTACTAAAAACTATGAGTGCGCGCGCGAGCACGTGGCCGGGGTTTCAAGTTAAGGGCTAAAAAATTATTATAAAATGTTTAAGGGGGAATAAATTGTGTGTGTGTTTGAGTGGGTGTTTAAATATGCAGGCTGGGCTCTGTCTGTATGTGTATATGAATATAAGGTAAGCTAGTAGAATAAGATAGTATATGTAACGAATCACCAGACAAAGAAAAATTATGAAGCTATTTTATATACAAAAACATGGTAAAAATTTGTTGAAATTTGAATGATTTAAAAAATAAAATTAAAAGGTAAATTCTCTTCATTCAAAATGTGTCCGAATAATTATTTCGTAACCTCACACTGTTTCTGATCTCGCTTATAGAACTCTGGGGGGACCCTTAGGAACAACGGTAAGTACGAAAAAATGAAATAAATGTATAAATAAATGAGTTTTTGTACACCCCCCCCGCCTTGTGGCCATCTGTTCATGTTTCTCTACTCATGCATGTGATGTTTGACTTTGCAGTGGAGCCACCAGTACCAGTAACCAGTAGCATACTGCCAGCAATACAATAACATAATTCCTCAGAACGAAGCACACTGGGAATTCCTGCACTACATCACAGAAAATATGTTTGTCTCCTAATTATGTGACGTTTGTAATTATTACAATATGAAAAAGAGAAAAAACACTGAATATTAAATAATATAATTTTATTACTAACATATAACATAAGAAAAATAAAACTATGACGTGTGTGGTAATTATACACAGACTATCACACACAGGAATGGAATTCCACTGTTTACTACAGGTAAGTGGTTATACGTGAGCGTTAAATCATACAAACCTAGCAACAATAACAAACTTAAATTAGTTGTTTTGCTCACACTGCCCATCACAACATATCATGTCAATTATATGATCACATACAGTAATATGGTATGAGAAAAATTAAAAACAGTAAATAGCAACTAGAACAAATAATAATGTAAGTGGTTTTATCTACTTCACCGTACAGATAATACTTCATACTTGTTGCAGCTGAATATAAAGTAGCAATACAAAGTTTGCTGATTCTTACAAGTCATGAGCTTTGATAATTAATGTATTCAACACAGCATCAGTTTGCCTAAATGATTCATTTACAATCCACAGTGATTACAGTAAAAAACATGGAAACATCAACCAAAAGCCGGTTCTGGCTGAAAAGACCATTTAGTTGCAGAGTAGGCAAAGTCTACGTTAAGTCTATCTACTGCATGGTGCGAAGACAAGGAATTCAAAGATAGAAGTGTATATTTTTTACTAATTCTCCTTGAGTTGACCAAGCAACTAGTTCTTTTGTCTTGGTTTATCTCAAATTTTAAAACATAAATAAGTGTACTGTGATGAGAAAATGCATACTAAACGATTTGCTTCATTAAAACTATGGAACAAAGTTTATAAGTATTATCTGGCTAGAACAGGAACTAGATAAGTTTCAAACACCTATCCCTTTGTTGTTATACAGAATAACTGCATATTGTAACTATAAAGATATATAAATCCTGAAAAATCTTTGTTAGAACCAAACCAATCCCTACAATTGCACATCTCAAATAGTGTTGCTCAAGTTATCTGTAACCATTTTTTTTATACTTCATGTACTATACAACACATCTGGAAAATGAATCAATTGCTGAATCAGGTGTGGGTCAGTGCATCACCGGACACAAGAAAATACAAAAATATAAACAATATTTTGTTTCACACACAAAGTTCTTTACATTTAAAGCTCAAAAAAGTGTAAAATACTACTATGACAGTGGTTGTTTATCGCTAAAGGAGAGCCAACCCTGAAAAAATTCTTTCCTTCCCAATTTTTTCCTTTTCTAAAAACTATAAAGTGTTCTGTAAAAGTTGAAGTTACTCAGTTATGTATATTTTGTAAAAAAAAGTTTCAACAGATTAAATTAACACTTTCAACCCGATGCCCATAAAATTTACAGGCGCATGATTTTTTTTAAAACCCGACACCCGTAAATTTTACTTTTGTCACTTCACATGCATTTAACGGCATTTGTAGGAAATATTTACGGGCTTCGGTTGTTTGTGTTTGTAGACTAGACTTTGTACTTTGCTGACTGAATAGCAGACAGATAGCAGCACAAGTCAGTTTTTTGCTCCATGATTTTTGATGAGAAACTTGTAACGTCAGTTTATGTTACCCTGACTGTTTCATTTTGTACCATACAAAAGCAGATTATTGCAAATAAACTGATTTTTACTATATTTTGTGTCTTAATATTGTAAGAAAAGTAATTTTTATACAGTAGTTACAAATTAAAAAAAAAAAACATTTATTATGTGAAAATACCTTGTAAAACTTTTTTTATTTTTCAAAAACATGCTTCTGATCTAGATATTAAAAATTATTTTCATATACAGAAGAAATAAATAGTGTATTATTTTATGAAAATAGAAGGTCCAATCTTTAATATGACATGTAATATATGTTGTTTTTAACAAATATTACTATTAAAAAAAGAAAAAATAGGGAAAAATTTGGAAAACAGCCAGGCTTCTGGGACATGACTATGCTGAAATGGCCAGGGTTGAAAGTGTTAAAACAATCTGTATACAAATGTAATTTACACTTGCACATAACAATTAGTGACCTATCCATATTATTTTTAATTAATTTGAAAAAAAACATAACAGGGTTGATAAACAACATACAAGCACAGAAAAGAATGAAGTACAAAAGAATTCAACATTTGGAGCAGACAATTTTAGTAATTTGCTAGTGTTTACTGTATTAATTTACAATAACATTTTCTGTTTTATGAAAAATTAATGCATTTTAAAAATGTATTAAAAATAAATCTTAAAAAAAATGTAAAATGTAGTAAAAATAAATTACTACAAAAGGCATAAGACAACGATGCTGCTTGTCCCCTACCCTCTTTAAAATATACTTAGCAGATCTCTAGTAAGATGGAGAAAGAAGTGTAAAAACATGGGCTGAGAGTAGGAGATGACAATCTGTTCACTCTATATTTTGCTGATGACCAGACTGTGGTAGCGGAGGATGACAAAGACCTCGAGTATATGGTCAGAAAGTTAAAAGAAGAATATGAGGCAGCTGGTTTGACGATAAACATGGCAAAACGTGAGTACCTGATAGTGGGCAACGAAGAAGTTTAAAATTCGATGTGGATAGGATAAGGTGTGTTGAAAAAAGTAAATACTTAGGCGTTATTTTCAACAAACAGGGAAGCAGCAAAGATGAAATTCAAGAACGTGTTAACAAGGGGCGAACTGTTATAAGAATGCTGAATTCTCTTCTATGGGAAAGAAGTATAACAAGAAACACAAAGAAACATATATATAAGAGCACGGTGCAAAGTGTAATCCTTTATGGAGCAGAAGTTTGGAATGTTTCAAATGTAAATAAGAAAAAATGATGGTAGCGGAAATGGACTTCTTCAGGAGGAGTTGTAGAAGGTCAAAATTAGACAGGGATAGAAATGAGACTATTGGAGCCGAGATGAATATTGACAGGACAATAATAGATGAAATAGAAAGAAGACAATTGACTTGGTTTGGGCATGTGAAGAGAATGGAAGATGACAGATGGCCCCGCAAAATACTGGAATGGATACCACCGGTGAGGAGGAAAAGAGGACGTCACGGAGGAGTTGGCGAGATGACGTAGCGGAAGCAATGGTTGCGAGATATTTAGAAGAACTTACATGCTACGATAGGTTACAATGGATGTTGGGGATGGAGAAACGGTGACAGCTGTAAAGATCCGTTATATATATAATACATTTTAATTTTCAAAACATAACTCACACAACAGCTAGACAGACAATTCTTTTTTGAAACTACTCTGAAAACTGTCCTTTAGAAACTAGCAAGAATTTCTAAGGGAAGTAATTTTATAACTTTTTCAAAACAAAAAATTAAGTTAACAAAACACATTTCTTAATGTGTCTTGAAAACTAACTGTTAACGTTTATTGAAAGAAATAAAAAACTATACCCATGTTACAGCTTTTAGTTAATAATTTTTTATTTAATTTAAAATTCATAAAGTAAAGGAGATATTTATAATTTCATAAAGCATAGTGTTTTGGAAAACATGCTATATTTTCTATATGATACCACTTTTCCACCCAAAGTAGTATGTGCACATACTACAAATTTTGTTTTTACTACTGTTATTTTAGAAGTCAATAAAGAAGGTTAACAAAAATTAGATTTGTAATGTGTAACGAAAAAGAATTTTTTAGAGGAGACACTTCTCCCTCAACAAAATGAAGTACGCAAAATTAATTTCATGAAAATAATTTTCTAACATTTGTTTAAGTCACTTCAGATTAAAAAAAAACTATGGTTTATTTCAACATAGTCAGTCCAGATTGTTTAAGCACACAAAAACTGGAGTGCTTCAAACCCAAAAACTATCAAACAGGATAAAAATGATTACATGTCATTAACGCCGTTCCACTCCCTTATAATATATTAACATTACATAATAATCTTACCATTACAGGTATGCCATACTGTCTAATACAACACATAATTTTCAATTAAGCAACATGACATTCAGAGTGTTTTAATTACTGGTATTAGGACTATAATTTTTTAAGTAAAATAGATATAACTTTTCCTTTATTTAAACTGTAATGGAAGACATTTAATGGATTTTGCCATTATGTGTTGTTTGTTGTTTTGCCTATGGCTGAAGACGTTCATATACCCAGCCATCTTCTCCCAGCTTTGTCAGAACATTATCCACTACTTCTCCCGGGTTTAGCCGGCGAAATCTTATACGATCGTGTATTCTGTTGCTTTGCCCTTGCCAGAATTCAATACTAGATGGGTTGACAATGTAGCCTCCCCTGTAAGAAATAACAGAACTGTATGTAATACACAAAACACATACAGGGTGAGTTGCATAGTTTTACTCCCACTTCCGTGCATATTCTATACGCTATTCTACATGCTAAAATTAAAAAAAAATGTTATATAAATTCTGGAAATGCTTCCAAGTTACAGCTGGTTGAAGATTTTACAACTTGTTTGGTCTCGAAGTTAAAAAAAAATATACTGACACTTTGACGTCGGGCCCTTAACATAGTGGTCCTTTGTTCATGCCGGGCCATTTTTGCATATATTTAAAATGTTGTATTTTCTAAACTATACAGCAAAAAGTATGCTACCTATGTTTTTATGAATATCTAAGTGTCTTCTTTAAAATGGTGTATACTGTATGTCATTGTGTTGGTTATTTTCCCTGAAATTGCTTTTCAAAAAAGTGATGTTTTTGGAAGAAAAAAGAATTGGCCAAAACACATGTTGTTACTAGAAACTCGAAATTTTATTTTTACTTGTTATAAATGGATTAAACAATACATTTCATAATGTTTATAAAGGTGTACTTTTGTAATTTTTTTACAAGAAAGTCTGACATTTTGACACGTTAAGTGGTGTTTAGCCAACTAACAACAATTTGCCGCATGCTGTTTCATGTCAACTGTACCTACAAAAGTGAATGCATATGCGATCTAGCGGATTTGGGTACTACAAGGCCTGACATCATTTCAAAACAGCTCCAAGGACGTCTTTATACGTATGGAATCACGCAAAACACATTGAAGCTTCAGGGACGTCCATCGGCGTCAAAGTGTTCAAATTTTTGGGACATTAATTATAGGGAAAAATGATAAGACTTTTTTTACCCAAAAAATTTTAAAAAGGGGGCCAGATATTTATTTCCAATAGTTACCAAGAAAATGGTTGCAAAGCCTGAAAGTATGAGTCAAAAAAACACTTTTTTGGTTTGCTGTAAACGTACTTTATTGAAATGCCACTAAACATATAAAATTCAAAACAACATTGTAGAATAGTTAATTCTATGAAAATTTATGTAAATAAAGTAAACAGAATATACACTAAATTTGGAATAAACAAATTTAAAGTAGTCAACAAAGCGAATAACGAGAAGTGAACATGTTTTCCATAGTATGTGGGATGTCCCACTAATTTGTTTTCTATATGGAATTCTGCAATTACAAAAACATCCATATTCTACAGCAACTTTTGCATTGCTATCACACATACACACACAAAATAAACACCAATTTGAATATTCCTCAGCTGAAAGTACGCCAAGCATTGTAACAAACAAATTATGATCAGATCCACCATCATTCAAAAACCATATCTCCAAGTGGAATATCTTCCAAGAGTTTCATCAAATGCGTTTGAAAATAAAGTATTGTCTTCCATTAAGCCTTGGTGGTAAGAAAAAAGGGCCTAAGAGATTATCACCAAGAAGACCGCACCACACAAAAAGTATGTTGGTCATGCCTTGGGGTCGGTTTTCGTCTGCCCAAGTGTAGGTGTTTCGAAAGTTTACAGTGCCATTCTTGTAAATTGTAACACTTTTCTAGCGCATTTTGGCCTGTTTTGTTTTTAATTAAAGTCAAATTTCTCAAATTTGTACTTACTTTTAATAGACATTATACACTTCAGTTTTCTCATAATTAAGTTCTCTACAAAGTTAGTTAGAAAATTTTATTTTGCCAAACATTATGCCACCATCATTATTGATGGCAGTGGAAAGTTCAAAATGAAGTACAGTGAGAGGTAGTAGACACAGTTAATAACATCATAACAGGAACATTACAGTATACGAACTGAGGATGAAATTTTAATATTTCGAAAAGGCCTTATTCGTTGATTTGAGAATGGAATTTTACTGATTTTGGTGGTGTGTACATAATAATATTAGAAAATTTTATTTGTTTATTAGCAAATTAACGAAGTTATTTTATCCCAAATCTAAAAATGTGTGTTTTTCGACTCCAATTTTTTTTGTTTTACCAAGGTTTTCTTAAAAACTAATTAAGATAGAGGTATGGGACCTCTTCTATTCAATTTTTCATCTTGTTGGTACATCCTCTTCATTCACTTATTAATATTTATAATAAGCATTGTAACGAGCAGAAAATTTTTAAATTTCACCTCGGCAGAGTACGTTCACACGAGGCAAGTGTCAACGACTTATGGTGGAGCAATAAATAAGGAGTAATGAGAAGGTGTCAGTGAAGCGTTGCTGACTTGACAATAGAAATGCATTAAGTTCAATCCAACTATAGAATTTGGTGGCGTAAGATGACAGGGAAAGTTTCGTCCAGAATTATTGCTCTCCGCAGCTGTAACAAAGTAAGTGAGGACATTCACACCCGTACCAAGAATTGTAGCAGATGTGGCCGTGTTACATCAGTAGACGATAAGCGACAAAAACAAGTGATGCTCCATACTACAATGAAACGGATACGCTGCACCTTAAGTAACAATACTGGAAGATAGGCTGACAAAAACTAAAGTCATGTTACACAGCTGGAGGTATCGTCTAATTGACAGACAAGAATTTACGAAGGGAAAGTTGGGGTGACTTCAACGACCAGCAGATGTTCGAAATTAGTAATAGCCAGAAAAAAGGGGTAAGAGCATAGAACAATACGCCAGGAAGACTGTAAGTAGAGATAATGGGAATCTATAGAAACGCAGAGTTTACTCAGACAATAGGCTGATAGACAAGATGTTTATAGCCGTAGTTTCTTCGAAGCGGGTCAACGATCGTCAAGCCAGAGAGCAGGGACACCTAAGGACCTATCAGAGACCTTCAGCCAGCGAGAAATTCGATGGTGAGGGATGTTTCCATAGCAACTGAGACGAAGAACCTATCGGAAGAACTATGACGTAGGATTTTGACAGAGTGGGACAGTATTTTCCGAGAAAATCAAAAACTGACCAATCTCGAAAAGAAGTGGGCGTGAAGCGCGCCAGAGACAAAATTTTGAGTAGGGACGAATTAATAAAACTAGCTGTCCAGGAAGACGGAGAGACAGTCATACTCAATTTTTAGACAGTCAACACTTAAATTTTGAATAGTTATACTAAAGTTTTCACAGTTAGAATTTTCAGACAGTTTACATTTCAATTATCAAGTAATTTAACTACAAGTGCGAGAGACGGTATATCATAAACTTTCCATTGTTTACTCAAATCATTCGGAAGTTAGATAAATAACAAGGAACTTAAAACTTAATAATACATTCATATCGCGGTAGTGAACGTTACCAGAGTGCGCAGTAACGGACTTAGTGAAATTTACACCAAGTGAACAATCAGACCGTTACACTAACAGACAGCATCACTAAACGATATACAAATTATTGGAACTTAATATTGTGTATCAACAACATAATGAACACGAAACATTAAACAAACTAATCAATTATAGGATCGTTTGTGGAAGCAGCGACAAATGAAACTAGACATGTATATTGACTTTAAAACGAACACACAGCAAACACAGTAAGATAGAACATTGACTGAACACTGAACTTCAATTACCCACACATATACGAACACCTACGCGAGCGGTCGGAAGAATAAAGTGATAAGTGGCAGTGATAAAACAACTTACTACGGAATGTATCTACGAGCCATCTCCATCACCAGAACGAGACTTCATCAACAACTAATGGATATTCACTAACCAAGTAACCACTATTATAATTACTTCTAATTTGTAACTTCTACTGACCTGGTTTCTTTCAAAGAATTCACACCTGAGAAAATTATTAAGAAAAGTAATGAGTAAATCTGAATAAAGTAGTTAATGAACGTATAAACAAAAGCTTATTTGGGATTTAATGAACGCATTAAATAAGTAGAATATTGAATTGTAACATCATTTGATTTATATATGTATGTATGTTTTCTTTGTTTCAGCATATATTAAGATATATCTTTGTTTATTATAAATATGTATGTATTTCAGGTACAGCGACGTAACCTATGTACTCTTATAATATGTCATAAATGATAATTAAACTAGTATTTTAGTTAATCAGAAACATGCGTTCATTATTACTAATGCAACCCAAATATTAACCTAAAGTTTGAAAGAATGCAAATAGATTTTAAGAGTTTCTTATGTTCAATTAAATAAATGATATCACGTATGTGTTGATGAGTATAGATAGTTAGAATCATCATTAAGGTTAAATTATACACATACATGTCAGAAATTGATAATTTTATATATTTAATAAATAATTTATTGTGCTATCAATACGCATATAAAATTATTGTTATAAATGGCGTCCAACTTAAGGGCTAGATCCATTTGAGAAATTATTAAATTTACATATATAATAAATAACCCATTCATTCATGTTATAAATGGTTGCCCAACGCGTGGCATAAGAGATTTATAATTCATTTAATGTTATAAATGGCGCCCAACGTGGGGCATGATACGTATTAACACAGATTGTTAACACGTACGGCTTAGGTAAAGAACAGGCAGTAGAAGTAGTAGAAAAAGTAGTGTCATAGAAGTAGAAGTAAGATAAGTGTTATTAGTGTAAGTCAGTTTGAATGATTACGCGCAGTAGGGCTAAAATGGCGAGCAATTCTGACAGTGTAGAATTTGACATTAATAACCAATTAGGCGTAGTAAATACAGAGGACAATACTACACCTAGTGAACCAAGTAGCGTGGTAGAGAGTCCAGAAGATAGGGCGCGAGGACAGACATTGAAACCAGAAGATGGGACTCTACAAATGTTAATGGAGTTCATGCGTCAACAAGACAAGAAACAAGAAGAACGAGACAAGAAACAAGAAGAACGAAGCAAGAAACTAGAAGAAAATATTAAATTAATTAGAGAAGAAAGTATTCAATTAATAAGTGAAAAATTCGACCAGCAGAAGGAAGAACAAAAGGAAGGTAATAGATTAATTAATGAAAAATTAGAAAAACAAGAAGAAAACAGTAGATTAATTAATGAAAAACTCGACCAGCATAAGGAAGAGATTACACAAATAAGGTCGGAGATACGTGAAAGCCAGCAGACTTGGGAAAGAAAGGTCGATGAATTACAGAAAAAGCAAGATGATCTCGTGAGGGACTTGAGAGAAGAAGCCGACAAGAAGTACGTAGAAATACAAGAAAAACAAGATAATGATCATCAAGAATGGATGGCGGCGGTACACTCTACCCAGACGACCGTTAAAAAGATTAATCACAAGTTCGATGTTCACGTTAAGGATTACAATAAGAAGCACGAAGAACTCAAGGCCGAGATGCACAATACCATACTGCAGAGACAACAAGAGCAAGAAGGAACAAATAGTAATATTATACAAAAATTAGAAGACGTAGACGGTAGACAACGTTCAACAGAACAGAAGTTGGACGAGACTACGAAAGAAAAGACAACTAGGATCGAAGAATTAAAAGGACATTTAAATAAGGTAAGAGAAAACCAAGAGAGGTTACAGCGACAACTGATGGAAGGTGATTGTGGAATATTAAATCGATTTAACGGACCTAACCACAATGATCTCAAATATAATGGCACAGACAGATTCCCTATGGAATTCCTCAAAGAATTGTCCGAAGTTCAAGAGTTATATTATCCCGCTGACAATATCAAGTGGATTGGCAAACATCTGGAGTTAGACGCAGGAATTTGGTGGCGAGTGATACGTGACCAGATATCAAACTTCGCAGAATTCAAGGAAGCGTTCTCTCTAAAATATTGGGGCCAGGAACGACAGGACAGTATCCGGGACCATTTGGAGTTTGGCAGATTTGATTGGCGCGGACCAGTTACTGCTATTCAATATATTGAACGGATTTTATTGGAAAGTAAGCAGTTAACACCTACTTTGTCTGATTATCAGTTAATACGTAAGATATCTCGTCACTTTGGGCGGGACATCCAGCTTGCGGTGGTCACAAGAGGAATTGTGACGATACCAAACTTCGAATCTCTGATCATCGAGTATTCACAGATTCAACCAAGAATTAATAGAGAAGCGAACTATGCAGCAAACGAGGGCAGAAATGCGTATAAGGAAAGTGAAAGCGGCTTGAACAAAGGGGGAGGTATACAGAAGAAAACATGGGGTGACAGACCCGCCATAAATAACCAGCCCCGTAACGCAGACCGGCGCGCTGTCAACACAATAGAGTTTACGAACACGACAGCTGGTGCATCGGGCACTCAACCTAAAAGAATCGTCGAGATAAGAAGAGAGGATAACGAAGCGACATACACGGTGCCTATGATGCATATAGAAGTGGTGGACGTAGAAGAAGAAGAAGAGATCATCAGAAACATTAACAAGAAGATAGAAAGTATAGAATGCGGAGATAGAGGAACGTTGGAAAGGTTAAGGGAGATTCTAATAAGAAATTGTAGTTTATTCAGAGAATGCCCCGGAAGAATCGATGGGTATGTCCACGAGTTCCGAGTCACCGACCAGACACCGTACTTCCAGAGAGGATGGCCTGTCCCATTAGCCTATAAAGGGAAGGTAGATGAGGAGATTCGGAAAATGTTACGGTATGGGGTCATTGAGAGATGCAACAGCGCATATATCAACCCACTGGTTACGGTAATCAAGAAGGACGGTAGCGTACGATTGTGTTTGGATGCGAGGAAGGTGAACAGTATCCCGGACTACGAGGGTGCCCCTCCAATAAACGACATTTTGGCGAGATGTGGAGAGATGAAGTACTTATCTACCGTAGATCTAACTAGCAGTTTCTGGCAAGTACCACTGAAGTCGGAATGCCGGAACTTCACCGCTTTTATGTACGACGGCAAGTGTTATCGTTTTACAGTTACACCATTCGGTCTGAGTACCAGTTCTGCTGCACTGACCAGGGGATTGGACACAGTACTGGACGAAGAAGTAAAAGAGAATACCATTATTTATGTCGACGATTGCCTGTGTTATTCAGAAGATTTAGAAACGCACTTGTTACATTTAGACTTATTATTATCTAATTTAAGAAGGGCAAATTTAACCATCAATTTGGAGAAGTCGCAGTTCTTCAGACAAGAAATCGCGTACCTCGGTTATCAACTAACAACGCAAGGCATACGAGCAACGGACGAGAAGATAGATGCCATTATGAAGTTCCCTGCACCTCGGAACCAAAAACAATTAAAAGGTTTCCTGGGGTTGACAAATTTCTATAATCGTTTTACAGACAAATACGCTGAAACTACTAAACCATTACTGGAGTTGCTACGGAAAGGACAGAAATTCACCTGGACACAGGAATTAAATGAGTGCTTTCAGCAGGTTAAAAGGTTATTCGTAGAAACAGTCATCTTAAAGTTTCCCCGAATAAACCAAAGATATTATATGCAATGTGACGCCAGCAACTTTGCATATGGCGGACAACTATATCAATTGGATGAAGAAGGAAGAATTGGAGTAATAGCTTTTACCAGCAGGACATTCAAGGGTGCGGAAATAAATTATTACACTACGGAGAAGGAGCTTTTGTGTATTGTAAGATGTCTTGAGCGGTTCCGTATATACATACTAGGACAACCGTTAACCATCATTACTGATAATAAAGCACTGACTTTTATGAATAAATGTCATTTAAACAACCCGCGTATTACACGCTGGATCTTAAGTATTCAGGAGTACAAATTTGACATTGTCCATTGTAGAGGTAAGGACAATATTATTGCCGATCTTCTGAGCAGAAATCCAGAAGATGCCACACCAGAAGTAATTAGTGACAATATTTCCGAATATTTAATTAACCACCTGACAATCAAAATGGATAAGAAGGTAAGCAAGATCCTAATGGATATTGGAAGGCACCAAATTCAAGATCATAAGCTTAAGTATATTATTGATAAGATTAGGGAAAATTGTATAGATAAGAAATTAAATAAATTTTATAGATTCGTCGATGAGAAATTGTACAGACTACGCAAAGGAGAGTGGAAACTATACGTACCGAACAGTGTGTCTGGCGAAATAATTGCTGAAATACACCGTATGTATGGGCATCCCGGTGCGAAGAGATGTATCAAATTATTGCAGGAGTACTTTACCATGGACGGAATGTTAAAGAGGGTGAAAAATTACGTACGGACTTGCGACACATGTCAGAAAAAAAGGGATTCCGGCAACAGAAGCTCGTTTGGAGGAACAAAAGCCATAATACCGTTACGCAAGGGTGACCTTGTGAGCGCGGACTATTACGGACCGTTACCTGCTTCGTCTTGCGGGGTAAGGTATCTATTTATTATGGTTGACAACTTTACCAAATAAGTACGACTTTTCACACTTCGAAGGGCAACGACCGTCGCTACACTGAGGAGAGTACACCAATATCGTGAAGAACTAGGGTCTCCTAGAATGATTATCACAGACAATGGAACGCAATTTTCATCTAAAAAATGGTTAGATGGATTAACTGAACTAAATATCCAACCACGATTTACCGCAATAAGGAACCCTTGTGCGAATCTGGCTGAAAGAATCAACAGACAGCTTGGGAACTTATTTAGGATCTTTGTTGGTGATCAACATACAAAGTGGTCGCGTTACGTACCAATCGTCGAGAGTTGTATTAACGAAACGTACCACGAGACGATAGAAGTAACACCGTACGAAGCTCAGCTCGGAAGAAAACCTCCCAGAGCGTGGGAAAAATACATCAACAAGGATATGCTCCTAGTTAAAGGGGTAGATCAAAACCAAATATTTATCAAAATGAAGGAGAAGAGAGAAAAACAAGCAAAATTATGTAATGAGACTAAAACCATTACAAGATTCAACATTGGTGAGAAAGTGTTAATCAGAACATATCATCAATCGGACGCGGTCCAGAAAAGAATTGAAAAATTTTGCGAACTGTACTGCGGACCATATAAAGTGCATCAAATTCTCGGAGAAGCTACTTATCTACTCGTTGATTGCGATGATGACAAGAAACTCCGTGGAAAATTTAATGCCAGACAATTGAAAAAATACTATGAATCAGAGAATTGAAGATGAAGGAAGAGGAAGAAATAGAAGAAGATGTCTTAAGAAGCTAGCTGATGCTGATGAATCAACTGCGTTAGGGTAATTGACGCGGTGATATCATTCAAGCTGGCTTATCCAAGAAAGTTATGTACTTTAATTGTTGAAACATAACATCAAAATGTATTTAGTCAATTAAGCACTAAGTAAATGTTAGATAATAAGATAAATTAACATTTAGTGTGACATTTTATAAAAATATTGCAGTGAATGCAAAGGACATTTAATTGCTATTATTTGATTTATATGGTAATAAGTTAAAAGGACAAAGTGGAAAAAAATGGACACTTAAAATCAGATAAGTGATAATATTCAACGAACTAGATAGTGAATGGACTTTATTAATATGAGTGTATGTAATTAGTAGGTTAGGATTATAAACGATGTTATCATGAAGTAGGTAAATCATTGAAACTAAATGTAATACGTGTATGTAAATTATTAAGATAATTACAGTTAACGTAGCGATTGTGTCAATTAACAATCTAATTTTAAAATAACAGTTTAAAAGATTTTATTGGTAAGATCATTAGTAATGCACAAAGGTGTATATGTATAGGAGATTTTCTTTGATACCATGTAAAGGTTACATTGAACCGCTTAACTATTTGATAATATATTGTGAATATGATATTTTAGAAGGTAAAATTTTATTCAATTGATGAAATTATTTAATTGCGTATGGAATTTATGATTTATCTTATAATTATAAAGATAAGGTATTTATATGTCAATTCGACAATGTGAAATGCGTTCAGCTATCCCAAATAGCTGGCAATAAATTCAGAGAACCAATTAAAACCAAAAGGGGGTGTACCACTGGTCATATAAGCTTTTGAAAGTAGGTTATTGTGTATACCTTCTCCTGAAGAAGATGGACACGGCGAGGCGACGTACAGGGCGCAGAATTTAGATTTGAGTTGTTCCCAGAGGTCACATCGTCAAATCGAAATTGAGGACACTGTAACGAGCAGAAAATTTTAAAATTTTTAAATTTCACCTCGGCAGAGTACGTTCACACGAGGCAAGTGTCAACGACTTATGGTGGAGCAATAAATAAGGAGTAATGAGAAGGTGTCAGTGAAGCGTTGCTGACTTGACAATAGAAATGCATTAAGTTCAATCCAACTATAGAATTTGGTGGCGTAAGATGACAGGGAAAGTTTCGTCCAGAATTATTGCTCTCCGCAGCTGTAACAAAGTAAGTGAGGACATTCACACCCGTACCAAGAATTGTAGCAGATGTGGCCGTGTTACGTCAGTAGACGATAAGCGACAAAAACAAGTGATGCTCCATACTACAATGAAACGGATACGCTGCACCTTAAGTAACAATACTGGAAGATAGGCTGACAAAAACTAAAGTCATGTTACACAGCTGGAGGTATTGTCTAATTGACAGACAAGAATTTACGAAGGGAAAGTTGGGGTGACTTCAACGACCAGCAGATGTTCGAAATTAGTAATAGCCAGAAAAAAGGGGTAAGAGCATAGAACAATACGCCAGGAAGACTGTAAGTAGAGATAATGGGAATCTATAGAAACGCAGAGTTTACTCAGACAATAGGCTGATAGACAAGATGTTTATAGCCGTAGTTTCTTCGAAGCGGGTCAACGATCGTCAAGCCAGAGAGCAGGGACACCTAAGGACCTATCAGAGACCTTCAGCCAGCGAGAAATTCGATGGTGAGGGATGTTTCCATAGCAACTGAGACGAAGAACCTATCGGAAGAACTATGACGTAGGATTTTGACAGAGTGGGACAGTATTTTCCGAGAAAATCAAAAACTGACCAATCTCGAAAAGAAGTGGGCGTGAAGCGCGCCAGAGACAAAATTTTGAGTAGGGACGAATTAATAAAACTAGCTGTCCAGGAAGACGGAGAGACAGTCATACTCAATTTTTAGACAGTCAACACTTAAATTTTGAATAGTTATACTAAAGTTTTCACAGTTAGAATTTTCAGACAGTTTACATTTCAATTATCAAGTAATTTAACTACAAGTGCGAGAGACGGTATATCATAAACTTTCCATTGTTTACTCAAATCATTCGGAAGTTAGATAAATAACAAGGAACTTAAAACTTAATAATACATTCATATCGCGGTAGTGAACGTTACCAGAGTGCGCAGTAACGGACTTAGTGAAATTTACACCAAGTGAACAATCAGACCGTTACACTAACAGACAGCATCACTAAACGATATACAAATTATTGGAACTTAATATTGTGTATCAACAACATAATGAACACGAAACATTAAACAAACTAATCAATTATAGGATCGTTTGTGGAAGCAGCGACAAATGAAACTAGACATGTATATTGACTTTAAAACGAACACACAGCAAACACAGTAAGATAGAACATTGACTGAACACTGAACTTCAATTACCCACACATATACGAACACCTACGTGAGCGGTCGGAAGAATAAAGTGATAAGTGGCAGTGATAAAACAACTTACTACGGAATGTATCTACGAGCCATCTCCATCACCAGAACGAGACTTCATCAACAACTAATGGATATTCACTAACCAAGTAACCACTATTATAATTACTTCTAATTTGTAACTTCTACTGACCTGGTTTCTTTCAAAGAATTCACACCTGAGAAAATTATTAAGAAAAGTAATGAGTAAATCTGAATAAAGTAGTTAATGAACGTATAAACAAAAGCTTATTTGGGATTTAATGAACGCATTAAATAAGTAGAATATTGAATTGTAACATCATTTGATTTATATATGTATGTATGTTTTCTTTGTTTCAGCATATATTAAGATATATCTTTGTTTATTATAAATATGTATGTATTTCAGGTACAGCGACGTAACCTATGTACTCTTATAATATGTCATAAATGATAATTAAACTAGTATTTTAGTTAATCAGAAACATGCGTTCATTATTAATAATGCAACCCAAATATTAACCTAAAGTTTGAAAGAATGCAAATAGATTTTAAGAGTTTCTTATGTTCAATTAAATAAATGATATCACGTATGTGTTGATGAGTATAGATAGTTAGAATCATCATTAAGGTTAAATTATACACATACATGTCAGAAATTGATAATTTTATATATTTAATAAATAATTTATTGTGCTATCAATACGCATATAAAATTATTGTTATAAATGGCGTCCAACTTAAGGGCTAGATCCATTTGAGAAATTATTAAATTTACATATATAATAAATAACCCATTCATTCATGTTATAAATGGTTGCCCAACGCGTGGCATAAGAGATTTATAATTCATTTAATGTTATAGCGTACTACATCCACAAATACAGAAATGTCAGAATACAGGTAACAAAAACTTCCTTGAACATCGCGTACAACAAAACTTGCCGCAAACACAACATTATACCCACACATGCACAAATTACAATAAAAAATAACACACACGCCGCAATACAAACTAAACGTAAAGCCGAAATAATACACTTGGACAACATACTCAAGGATTTATACTATAAAAAAGATACATTAAACAAAACAGCATACAACCTACACGTAAAACTTACACAAATATTACACCACATAGAACTCGAAAACGTAATACAACATACACAAAATAACATAGAGAAACTCCAATTTAAAATAAAAGAAAGACAAAACAGGAAAATCAATAACATCTTAACATGCAGAAACGAAACAGTACCTACACCGACACATAAATTTCACACACGTACAGTAAATATAACAAAGACCAATTTCACTAAAGCAGAAATAACCCTATTAGATAAAGGTCTAAAACACAATTTAGGAAACAATCCTACCATTAACAATAATAAAAGTTATATACGAGACATCGTCATAGATGCCGAAACGGCCATACAACACACGCATAACAAAGACCATGACACTATACGTCATGATATAAAACGTAAATTACAACACACACAACAATATGAACAAAAACACCATAACAACGAAATCGAAACATTAAAAAATATAAAACGCAAATTACAAGAACACAACCTAACCATACTCAAAGCTGACAAAGGTAACATAAATGTCATAATAGAAAAACAAGATTTAAATAATAAAATCGAAACATTTTTTACTGAAAACAACATAACTAAATCAAACAAAGACCCCACCCCAAAATATCACAAACAAATAAATAAAATCCTAAATAACACAAAACACATAATCTCAACTGACAACATCAAATATCTGAAACAAATTAAACCAAACCCCCCTACACTGAATGCACTACCAAAATTACACAAACCTAATATTCCTATCAGGCCACTTATAAACAACACACAAGCACCTGCACACAGAATAGCTAGACACTTAGGTAAATTAATCAGAAATAACATAAAATTAACAAACAACACCACCGTCAAAAATAATACAGATCTGGTGAATAAAACTCAACATGTCCACATTCCACACAACTCAACACTAGCTTCATTTGACATAACAAACCTATACACCAATGTACCCATAAAAGAAACCTTAACTATATTAGAACAGTTACTAAAACTAAATAACACACCTGAAACACACATTAAAGAGATCATCCATCTCACTAAAATTATCAATGAACAAAACTATTTCTCACACAATAACATGGTTTACACACAAACAGATGGACTACCCATGGGTTCCCCTATATCAGGTATACTAGCCGAAATATTCGTACATACCATAGAACAAGAACACATATTAAACAAAAAAACAAATACACCAACAAAATAATATATTGGCACAGATATGCTGATGACATTTTACTCCTATACAACGGTAACAAAAGACAAATTGAAAATTTCCACAAATACATTAACACTATACACAAAAAATTTAAATTCACACTTGAAATAGAACAAAACAATAGCATAAACTTCTTGGACCTTACAATCACCAAAACAAACAACACACACACATACAAAATATACAGAAAACCTACCACATCAGACATGGTCATACATAACTCATCCAACCACCCAACTCAACACAAACACGCAGCTTTCAACTACATGCTCCATAGGCTCACTTCAATACCCCTAAACACACATGACTACCAAGAAGAACTCAACACCATCAAATATATAGCAATCAAAAATGGATACAATCCCAATTTAATAAGCAAACTACACAAACGCATCCTAAACACAAAAAGTAAAACACATAACACCAACAGCACACAACCCAGTAAATACATCACACTCACATACTACAATTCCAACACACACAAAATTGCTAACACATTTAGGAAACACAATTATAAAGTAGCCTACAGAACTAACAACACCATCAGGAAACATAAATAATACCAACAAAGACACTGACACATACAGCAAAACAGGAGTTTATAAATTAAACTGCAATGATTGTCACCAATTCTACATCGGCCAGACGGGAAGATCTTTTTCCTCTAGATATTCTGAACATTTAAAAGCCCTCACCACGAACTACATACATTCCACATTTGCCACACATTTACAAAACGAAAACCACAGTTACACAAACATAGAGCACAACATGGAAATACTACACTACTTACCTAAAAGTAGAAAACTAAACACAGCAGAACAATTTGAAATTTACAGATATTACACACTACAACCAAACAACATATTAAATGAACAATTACATTACAGATCACACATACTTTTCGATACATTGATTCATACACACGCTTTGAATCCCAGCGCCCTCCCACCAGTAACCCCCACCACACATACCCACAACCCATAACCGTTACTATGTATAGACTTTCAGTATTTTAAATCCCACTGAGGAAGACGAACACTACGTCGAAACGTCTGGGAAATCAAAACCTAAAAGTGAGTTCACAGTGAAAGTGTTAAATATATATATATATTAATTTAGTCACTTTCTGCTACAGTCCATTTCTTGATGTATATAATACATTTATTATTTATGTTTAAATTTACCTCAAGATGTTATTTTTTTCCTTTATTATAGTAAAAAATAAAACCATAAAATAGTTTTTGTGATTTCCACTCGTCAATTTATTAAAATTATAAAAACCATGACAGCTGTTTCAGCTGACACCATCTGATGAAGGCACTGTGCTGCCGAAACAGCTGTCATGGTTTTTATAATTTTAATAAATTGACGAGTGGAAATCACAAAAACTATTTTATGGTTTTATTTTTTACTATAATTTACAATGGATTTTCACCAAGTAAAGGTATCAAGCATTAATTATTTTTTTCCTTTATTGGAACATGTTTCGGGTACTATCTTGTACCCATCCTCAGCCTTCCGGTTTTTTTTTTCCAAAACCTCTGCCTCTATTAAAACTTACACAAGTGAAAATTACCTTCCACGTGAAAACATTTTGTATTTTTATTGTGAACGTACCATGAGAAAAGTGCACAACATATCTTTATGCATTGTATTAAAAACATTTACACAGTATAAAAAACTCACCAATAACGTAATATGAAGGTCAGGAAATAAGTGATGGTCAACAAATTATATACCTGGAACAAGTTAGCAATTTTGAATACCTGGGCTACAGTGTGTCTTATAAAGCAAGCAACGACATTGTTTACTCGTTGCATAAGTTCAACCTTATGTGCGGGACCATTAGTCAGCAAGTAAAAGAACACGCCTAAAATTCTAGAAGGTGATGGCTCTTCCCATACTTCTTTATGGGTGTGAGAATTGGACTTTAACAAAAGGCCAGGCCAGTCGCATCCAAGCGGCCGAAATGAGATTTCTCAGGCATGTGGCAGGGTATACTCTCCATGATCATAGAAGAAACACAGATATATGGCACGAACTGAATATTATGAGTATAATTTGACAGGATCGCCCAGTATTGGCTGCACTGGTGGGAACGTCTTTGCCGAATGGATGACCGCCGCATCCCCAAACAACTATGGAACTATAAGCCGAGGGACAGAGAGGTGTGGACATCTGAGGTAGCGCTGGAGTGATCAGCTCTAATCTTTGTCTGTTTGAGACCGGAACAAATCATCCTTGGTTTAATCCTTGAAGATGATGATGATAAAAAAATTATATAAAATTTAACAGTTAAAGCAAACAGTGAGTTCTGTTACATAATGGGAATCCTATATTCATAACCTACAAGGGCCACTCTGCCTTGGAGTTAGTTTCTTGAATTGTAAAGCAAAAAGGATGTGTCATTTTCAAGTGTACTGGTTTTTGTAATCCTTCAACTTGCGTGTTAACCTAACAACATGTTTTGCTGATAGTGTAACACGGGTTCAACCTATAATAGTTGTTATTATAACAATTGTTATTAATAATAATTGTTAGAAAGCTTTGCATAGTAATTACATGACAATAAAAAGTGACTGCAATCAAAAACAAATTATTTAATTGAATAAAATAAAGCATTAACACACTCTGTATTATTTCATCAAATGTATAAGGGATATTCACCACATAGCATAACAACTATTGTGTAATCAAAATGCTGAAAATTAGTGTAGGTACAGTTATTGTGAAAGCACCTGGCAATGTAACAAACTAAATGTATGGCAAACCTAAAAGACTGTGTTTAACATGATAATGTTTTTAGGCTGGTGGTCATCGAAAAATGTAACGCTTCCACACTTTCGATTCCCCACAGTCTAGAAATCTTTGTTCTCTGTCGTTTTAACATGATAATGTTTGTTATATAGTAAATATATTTGTTATATAGTAAATATTTGTATTATATAGTAAATATTAAAAACATTATCATGCTTCGATGTTTCGGTTTCGTCTAAATTCTTTCTTTTTTACTCATATATTTAGGCCTTCAATTTTTTTTAACTATTAGAAATAAAGTTTTAGGTACATTTTTAAATATTTCAGGGAGAAAACATATTATACCATCCAATTTATCTTCTTCTTCTTCTTGTGCACTACAAGGATTAGGCATTTGCCTGTTCCGTCCTCACAAACTTACGACCACCGTTCCAATTTATCCCATAATTAATTAGTGTCCCAAGCATTATAAGATCGATTTTTTTTATGTTTGGGACCAAAAAAAGTGGGAATTCTGACTAGCCATAACTTGAAAAAGTGGTTCTTAACACACATTAATGTGACATTTTTTTCTTTATTTTTATCTGCAGAATACACTCTGAAAATGGGAGTAAAACTTTATGAATAACCTGTATATACAGTTTTAAATTCTCAATGGGACGAATCTCAATTTCAGAACAATCTTAACATATTATTTAATAAACAAGAATTAAATATAAGTATATCACTACCAACTCGGAACACAACTTGTATTGTGTTGTTCCGAGTCGGTAGTGGTATACTTATATTTACTTAATCAACGGACACGTCATGGATAACAAAATCCAAGAATTAAACAAGAATTTTTAGGAATATATTTTCTTTTTTTCATGTTATTCTAAACCTGGCATTTTACAAGTATTAGAAACTCCAATGATCTGTATATGAATCTGTAAAATCCTTAGAAGTTCTTTCAAGTAGTATTAATGAGAGTCAATAATTATTATCCACAGTGCAGCTAAAGTTTTTATTTCACTGAAAATAGAGAACTAGAAATAACGGTATGTTTTGAATTGGTCCTTTTGTTTTTCAATGCAAATGCCATTTTTGATCAATTCTTTCCATGTGCCACAACCAACCAATTCTTCTAGGTTAAATAATTCTTATTATGCCTTCTGCAATTATGGCAACCAACTTGTATATTAAGTTTCATTGTAAAATACTATGTATTGTTATATTAATAATTAATCGTCTTTTTTATTTAAATTTATTATTACACTTTGTAAAACTTTTATACTTTAGGCTGGAGTAGCAGCCATATTGTTGAGTACCAACTTAAACTCATCATGTCCAGGATCTCGTTAGACGTGTTGGAAACCACATGGTTGTCTGAAATAACTATTACTTCACATTGAATGTTATAATCACTATTACTTTATTAATTTCAAAAAAGAAAAGAAAACATCATCAAGTTATATTGTTGATACAAAACACCAAATTTCCTCTCTCCCTCATACTTTTTTACTTTCGCAATTTTAGTATGTTTAAGTATTAGTAAAAATGATCATTTTGCTTAAGCAATTTCAAACTAGAATATACAATAAACCTAAGATTAATTTTCGAACGGAAACCAGCACTTCATGATATATATATATAATTAAACAAAACCCCTCACACACTCTCACATTCAATCCATTTTAAAATTTTCCCCTTAGACTCCCATTTTGTTTTAATCTTCCCCATGTGTTTTGAATTCCTGACAAAGATAATAAATTTTGGTAATGTTGTGTAAGACTTATCTGCCTCGAGTCCGAATTTTAGTCCCGACGACGTCACATCGTTTTCAGTGTGCACTTTCACTTTATTACATGATTTCCGAATTGTTATATTATGGATAAAACTGTTAATCACATTTTAATAAGAATTTTGAATGTTTAGCCACATTTTGAAATATATTATTCACATTCTATTGGTTTTGCGGGCGCGTCGGCGAACACAATAACTTCGCCCGAAAACCGGCGAACCGGCGACGCACAGTGGTTAGCGTCTGTATCACTCAGATGTTGTTTTGCGACTGTTTGTTCGGTGCCTCACACAGTTGCTGGCGTGACACACATTGTTATATAATTTGCTGACGCAACACATCGCCTGACACGATTATGTCATTTGTTGTTACATAACGTGTTTACGTTTTCCGGGTTCGTCATTGTCCTTGAACTGATTTTGGGTACAGTTATTAAACTGTCCACACAATATCATTAAATAATTGTCACAGTCAATGCTGCCACGTTGCGATCGCTTCCACAATAACAAATTTACCTCTCGGTCACAAAATTTTCCTATCACTCAACAAGTTATTTATTATTTATAAAAAAAAATACAAATTCTGTTATTACCCCCGGTATGCCCAAAAATGCCCTGCTACAATACCCCCTCAATGAGATATTTTATGCCGAAGCATAAAAAATCTCATTGACACATTCATACTTGCTAGAGGGATCAGCCAGGATATGCCGCCACAACCCCCTGTATGGTTTACACAAAAGAATAATCAACTCACCCTTGGTCCGGTGACTGTGACCGCATCTGCATGACAATACTGGACTTCTCTCTCGAGATCCCAACACCGTAGAGTCAGACAGATACTCAACGCCCCTGCCCTGACGCGCAGGCCAGCTCAGGTCCGCCGCCACAGCATCACCAAACACTGAAACAACAAATCAAAATATCAAATAGTGGCCTTATACAACACCATATCCCCAACTGATCTGTTTCCCCCTAGCGGTGCTGGTTTGCGCTAAGAAGCACTGGTTTTGTTTTTCATTTATCGCTAACATGTATATATCATAACATATTTACCAACAATATATATATACCCCTCTTAAAATTCCATCTACTTACCCTTATCAACTTTACCCCAAAATTCAAAATCATTGCCCTGATTCCCATCAGAATTTAAGCAAACAGACGACTGACTTATTAACATTTCCCATTACCATATTACATTTCTCTCATCCCCAATTTAAAAATGCATTTAAAATAGTTAACTTCATAAAATTCTCTTAAACTAACAAACACAATATAACATAAGAAAATATAATACACTTCTAATTCACATTAAAATAAACAATTGGTATTTAAAATGTTACACACATTAAGTTGGCATATAAAATCAGAAAATTACTTTTAAACTTGATTCACTCTTATTAATGCGTTTCTCAAAATTACAAAAATTATTTTTTTATTTATTTTTTTTTTTTTTCAATTCTGGCCATCATTATTCCATTTCATTACTTTGGGTGATTCTACGTTATTCCTTATAATTTACTTTATCAACTTGGCATTTACTCACAAACTTCCCCTTTCATTCCATTTCATTACGCTCCCTTACAAAATCTTTAACTAGTATGACACCCCTCTATCAAAATTTTACTAACCCTTCTCTACCTCTAACTACTTACTATTTTAACTCCAATCGCCACCTTCTACTCTTATAAAAAAAAAATACTCTCTAACCCTTTGTACATAGGATACGTGTTTCCTTCCCAAAACTCATTCCCTTATGTTGGTCCCTGGACTCCCCCTAGGTAACCCTTTCCGGCGCCAATCGGTCCCTATCCCGTCCCAACCCTTATGTTGCGGACTCCCACATTACACTACCACTACTACAAAATTGCCATCCCCAAAAAATCTCACTCTCATAACTTCACTACAACTACAACAAATTAACATCAACAAAATAAACAATATATCGCTCAAAACTCTACATAAATTCTCCATAACTACTGTGTCTCCACTTATACTTCTCAAAATTCTATAACATACATTAACTCAAAACAACATTGCATTATTTTCATTTCCACTATTACTTTAACTCTTACTTCGATTTGGACAAATCTATATGTCCCACAAAATTCAACTTGAATTGACTCAAACATTTTATTCAACTAATTACTATCACCCATTTCTATCTTTTACAACCCATTGAAAATTTTACCTATCACAACTATTTTTCATTTTATTTTTAAATCTATAAACACATTGAAAACATATTATTATATTTTTATAATACTTATTCCTAACATACTAATGCAATCAACACAATAAGACATAATAACACAATATAAGAAGTATTTAGTGCATCTATTTTTTTAAATTCAAACGAAATTTATTATTGAGTAGCAAATCATCATTATTAATTAAAATATATCAAATTTTTAATACGTTATCCCCTTGGATAACCTCCCAGCCACACACACTATTTCAATACATTACATAACATAATACACAAATATACATTGAACAAACAATTCTCTTTTAACTAATTTATATAAAAATTTATAAACATTATTATTTAAAATTTTTCATTAACTGTTTTTATTTATCATCATTATTTATTTATCCTGTGTTGCAATCAGATTTTCAAAATTGCTTAAAATTTATTATTAACATATATTTTTAACCATTAAGTTCCACAAAATAGACCAGTTAACATTTATTTACTTATTAATTATTATTAAATCAACATCTCACCACACAATTTAAATTCATTATAAAATTCAAACACATAACATTCAATCACAATATCTAAACATCTCAACTTATTTAATTCATTTGATTATTAAAATAACATATTTCAATTATTATCAACATTCTATAAATCATTAACTATTGTCTTCATAATTATTTTCTTATTTAATTGGAATGCCAAAATATTAATAATATTATTATTATTAACACAACATTTTCTAAAACATACACATTACTTATCTAACATTTCACAATACACAAATGAATTCAATATTATTTACAAAATATGCGTCAAAACTGTTCAAGTGTATCTCACTTCAGATGTCCAAATCAGCAAGGTCATTACCAAAAATTTACAATATTTAAAAATGTCCCAACACTGATCTTTTAGCTCATCCTCCATCGTCATATATATATCTAGTGTATTTGTAACATTCATCATTTTTATCAACATACAAATTATTATAATTGTTACTATCATAATAATCCATCCATTCTATTTCATCCATTATACCACTAGAAATCTTGTTACCATAAGTTAGGATTGTCCCGTCTATATCAGTGTTATTTGTTAATGTCAGGTAAATCGTTTTCTCGGTTTTGTATTCCTCAACTACTACGTCAGGTAAATCATTATAGTCAGGTAAGATATTATCAAAATTATTCTCTGTCTCTCTTTCAACAGGTACGTATTTCACATGATTCATCATCACCCCTTCTAGTAATTTCCTCACTTCATCATACTTTCTTTCTAACTTATATATTTCTATTTCATTCTCAACATATAACTCTCTTTCTTCATAGCACCACATCACACTCTCACAATTATTACGGACAGAGGGTACAACATTATACAACATTACTTCATTTAACAATAAGGGTCTCTTGCCCTGAAAAAACAACATTAAATCATCATCATCATTATAAACAATAAGGGGAAAATTTGCCCTCTGTCCCCATTCAATTACTACATTATCCTTCCACTCTCTCTCTACTTCATAAACACTCATTAACATTTCATTATCGCATTCTAAAACTTCATCAATACTATTTGTTATTATATTTTCATCATTTGCTTCTACATTATTCTTCACCCCCACTATACTCTCAAAATTGTCTACTATTTCGTCATTTTTACATTTTGTCATATTTAAAACATTGTTACCTAATTTCTCGAACTTCTGTTCTAACTTATTTAAACTGTTTTTTATTATGTCATCAATCTGGTTCAAATTCTTAGTAATCTCTTTAATCTCATATTTCAACTCCTCAAAACTATTCTTTTGAATATCGAACTTTTCATTGATACTACTTTTGAACTCTTGCATATCGTTTTTCTGTTCATTAAAAAGCAATTTCATCATCTTAATCATATCATTATCTTCAGCCGTTTTATTCGCGACTGGTGTTGAGTGAACACCTTCATGCATGATTTGAGATTCAGTTATGCTTATCTGGCTTTCATCTACACTGTCAGTGACGCTGACAGTTTCCTGATTGTCTGCCATTTTTCTTAAAAAATTTTTATATATATATCTTCATATAATCTTATTGTACATAACATATACTTATTGAAAAATATTCTACTCACCCATATTGAACCTAACCTCTTACGTTTAATTTACGTACATACGTAAATACACATTCCAAACAACCATATCATTTCTTCAACAGGTCCACATTTGCATAATTTAATTTATGCAAACGGTCCAGCTGTAAGGGCGCCACTGTTATATTAATAATTAATCGTCTTTTTTATTTAAATTTATTATTACACTTTGTAAAACTTTTATACTTTAGGCTGGAGTAGCAGCCATATTGTTGAGTACCAACTTAAACTCATCATGTCCAGGATCTCGTTAGACGTGTTGGAAACCACATGGTTGTCTGAAATAACTATTACTTCACATTGAATGTTATAATCACTATTACTTTATTAATTTCAAAAAAGAAAAGAAAACATCATCAAGTTATATTGTTGATACAAAACACCAAATTTCCTCTCTCCCTCATACTTTTTTACTTTCGCAATTTTAGTATGTTTAAGTATTAGTAAAAATGATCATTTTGCTTAAGCAATTTCAAACTAGAATATACAATAAACCTAAGATTAATTTTCGAACGGAAACCAGCACTTCATGATATATATATATATAATTAAACAAAACCCCTCACACACTCTCACATTCAATCCATTTTAAAATTTTCCCCTTAGACTCCCATTTTGTTTTAATCTTCCCCATGTGTTTTGAATTCCTGACAAAGATAATAAATTTTGGTAATGTTGTGTAAGACTTATCTGCCTCGAGTCCGAATTTTAGTCCCGACGACGTCACATCGTTTTCAGTGTGCACTTTCACTTTATTACATGATTTCCGAATTGTTATATTATGGATAAAACTGTTAATCACATTTTAATAAGAATTTTGAATGTTTAGCCACATTTTGAAATATATTATTCACATTCTATTGGTTTTGCGGGCGCGTCGGCGAACACAATAACTTCGCCCGAAAACCGGGGAACCGGCGACGCACAGTGGTTAGCGTCTGTATCACTCAGATGTTGTTTTGCGACTGTTTGTTCGGTGCCTCACACAGTTGCTGGCGTGACACACATCGTTATATAATTTGCTGACGCAACACATCGCCTGACACGATTATGTCATTTGTTGTTACATAACGTGTTTACGTTTTCCGGGTTCGTCATTGTCCTTGAACTGATTTTGGGTACAGTTATTAAACTGTCCACACAATATCATTAAATAATTGTCACAGTCAATGCTGCCACGTTGCGATCGCTTCCACAATAACAAATTTACCTCTCGGTCACAAAATTTTCCTATCACTCAACAAGTTATTTATTATTTATAAAAAAAAATACAAATTCTGTTATTACCCCCGGTATGCCCAAAAATGCCCCGCTACAATATGTCTCTTTCCGCATGTCTTTAAGTGTATACTTAACTGTTACACACACACACACACACACACACACACATGATAAAGTGAGCTTATTTTGTTCTCGATGCTTTTGATGTTTATAATGTATTAGATTAAAACCACAATCAGAATTACCACTGTTGCACACCATTATATAAAAATATTCCGATTAGCACTTTCAAGCCTCACAGCTCATCGTCAGATCGGAAATGAACGAATAACTTAAAAATAAACCCTTCACCCCCACCCCACCACACCCTGCTCACACAAGCTAACAAGCTATAATTCAATGTCCCTTCCTCCCCTCTGAGCCCTGTTCCTCCATCTGGACAGTTACATATTTTTCTAGCAAATTCCTTGTGTTTCAGTGGTGTGTGTGTGTGTGTGTGTGTGTGTGTGTGTGTGTGTGTGTGTGTGTGTGTGTGTGTGTGTGTGTGTGTGTGTGTGTGCATTCCTTTTAAACCTACCGTCTTTCTCGCCCACATCTGGGCCAGTCACACACCCTTATTTAAAAATATCCAATTAGTCCTCTGCAATGTAATTCTTAATCTTATCTATCTGTCCTCTATCATTTACTTCTTAATTATGTTATAAATTATTTCTTCATTATCAAATTTAATTTTATTATTAATTAAATTGTCTAACCCTTTTTCTCTTTCTTTCAATATTTCTAACTCCTCCCTAAGTTTCCTTTCAACTGTGTTAATTACTACTTTTACAATTTCGTAGTCTTCCAAAGGATTAACAAACTTATGGTTGTCTTCTATGAAATGTCTTGCATATAACGAATTCGTTGTTCTATTACCTTCTCCACGTTTGTGGTCAGACAACCTGCATACGAATTTTCGTTCCGTCTCCCCTAGGTACACTTTGTTGCAGTCATAAATTTTAATTTATAAATTCCGCTTTTCTGTAAAACTGGGATTTTTTCTATATTTTTATTCCTTATCTTATTAAATACCGTTTCACATTTTTTAATAGCTATATCTACTCCGTATTTATTAAAACATTTTATAATTTTTCTAGTATGTGAACCTATGTATGTCAATGAGCCTGCATAATTCTTTTGTTCTGGTTCTATTTTAGCTTTTTGTATGTTAACCCTTTTCATAACTTTATCGTTGGTATTATAGTTATTATTCCTTACAATTCCCTTTATCGTTTTTAACTCCCTATCTTTTGATTCGGTCTCTTTTAAACACTTCTGAGCTCTATAACAAAATGAATTGATTGCCACCATTTTATATCTATAAGGGTGGTAGGACTCTTTTGGTATAATTATATCAGAATACGATTCTTTCCTAAATATCCCAAACTGTAGTTTCTCATTATCTTTAATTTCTATGTTTAAATCTAAGTAATTTATTTTCTTACCTCCTATCTCTTCTTTAAATTGTAAGTTTTTATCCTTATTATTTACCTCATTTATAAACTCATGCACTTCTTCTATGCTTCCTTCCCAAATTACTAATACATCGTCAACGTATCTAGTCCATACTTTTATATTGTCTTTATACTTAGTGGAACTTATTAATTGCTTTTCAAAATCATTCATATATATTTCCCCTATGAATAGGGGATAATGAAGACCCCATAGGTAATCCTTTTTTCTGTATATAAAACTTGTTATTAAATCTAAAATAGTTCTGATTTACACATTCTTTAATTACTTTAATCAATTGCTTTTTATCCCTGTATTCTCCCATATTATTATCGTTTATTAACTTGATAACTTTATTTACTGTCATAGTAAACATGTCCTTAACATCCAGTGATATCAATTTTGTATTTTCATTAATTCTAATATTTTCTAATTTTTCTAACAATTTTACATTATTCTCTATATTGTATTTTGTCCCAAATTCATATTTCTCTTTCAGTACTCTGCTAATTTCCTTTGATAATTTATAAATAGGTGCATTAATAAAAGAAACAATCGGTCTAATTGGTTTTCCTTCTTTATGTATCTTAACAATAAAAGATAATAATACTTTATTGGTGCTGTTGGATTACTTTCCAATAAATACTTTTCATATTTTCTTCTATAAATGTTATCTGTTTCACCATTTGTTTTATCCTGTAATCTATTACATTTTATCGTTTAATTATTTTATCGTAAAAAATGTATTTTCGTATGTACTAGTAAATAATCTCGGGTGCCATGTTTGTACAAGGTAACATGATCTAAATTTACTTTTCGGGCCAGAATTCGTGTAACACGAACCAGTCTTGTGAAACAAATTACCTGAAATAAAAACATACACCAAATAACATATATAAAATACTTTATTAATATTGAAACTGGTAGTTACTACATAGTGAAATATATACGATCCACATATTGCGCCAGAGGCGTTTCAAAAATCAAATTACCCTCCAAAATCCTTACATATACTAAAAATGTGTTGTATTAGATAATTATAATAGATATATGATAAATATAGATATACATCTTTAACTATAGTTTTGCATAACCCAACACTTAGAAATTCTACAACACACTCGCAATCTCTCTCTCTTTCACTCTCATGGTACAAATTTTATTAATTTTGGAGCTCCTTTTATGTCATTTAAGTTTTAAATATTTGAATTTATATGATTTCTAAAATACAATTTTATACTTGGATACAAAATAAGGATTTTAAGGTACAGAAGGAACGTTCTCACCCATTTCGTGTAGGCCTCCTTGCACTTCTAGTATCATCGTCATCGGCACAATCGGTAATATTTTACGGCGTTTGATGGTGCACCGTCGTGTCGACCTATGTAACCCACCGTCATGGGACCGATTCTATACGCCGATCTTCAGGGACGATTCATCGGCCGATGACGCCTACACAAAGCCGAACTGTTTAACGTTCCTTAGCACATTTTGACGATATTTATACTGTTTATTAACCACCTACGGTGGTCTAAAAAGTTAAAATTCACTAGTGAGTGAACGGGTTGCCGGCCGGCGTTGATCACTGCTGCAGATGAAATGACCAAGAGTCTTTGTTAGATTTTGCGGAGGTGGGGTGAACCTACGTCACATTTCCTTTGTTACAACTGTTGACAGCATCGTTGTTGATGTAAACACATTCTCAGCCTCTGACGTAATTAAGGTTCGGCTCTCTTATCGCCACAAACTGCATACTGTTTTTTGTGATGTTTCACAGTTTTTTCTATGAATTGGTTCAAATCCTGACAAATATTATTATACACTCCACTCACTGTATATTCGTATCGGGTGTTTAAGGTTGGGTTGAGTATGACCAAAATAGAAAAATACAATAGTTATGTTCTATTTACCATATTTAAAGTAATCACAAAATGTACCATGATTGTACCATCACAAAACCCCCTCAATGAAAGATTGTGTGTCGAAGCACAAAAACTTTCATTGACCCTTTCATACTTCCTAAAGGGATCAGCCAGGACAAGTCGCCACAACCCCCTTACAATTTTATATAAAAAAAAATAACAACTCACCCTTGGTCTGATGATGATGACCGTACCTAGATGACCTTACTGGACTTCTCCTGCGAGATCCCAACACCATAAGGCCACTTAGGCTCTTAACGCCCCTGTTCTGACGCGCTGGCCAGCTCAGGACCGCTGTCATATCACCAAACACTGAAACAATAAATGAAAAATATTAAAATAGTGGCTTAGTAAATCACTCCATCCTCAACTGATCTGGTTCCCCTTAGCTAAGTGCTGGTTTGTGCCAATAAGCACTGGGTTGGCTTAATATAGCTATAAAAGAATTAGAAATATATATTTCTCAAGAATTATAAAGAATTTCCCTTCTTCTTATTACAAACCCTGAATCAATAAATGGTTTCGATTACTATCGATAATATTTATCTCCTTTCTTTTACAATTACTGTAATTGTAACATAAACATTGATATAATAAAATTTAAAATCTAATTGAAAATAGGAAAATTACACATTATATATCTCCCAAACCTGGAGAAAAACAAATTATAAGAGAATTGATACATCGGTATATTCATTTATTTATAACTCTTATTGAATGATAAAACTAAAAAATTATTAAAATTATTATTATTATTATTATTATTATTATTATTATTTCGCCACCCACTGAGGGATCGTGAGGAGTATTCAGGCCCATTGGAAGACGTCCCGATCTTCAGCGAGGACGAGCTATCACTAGCTGTTAGCTCCCTGCGCAACAAGAAGGCACCAGGGCCGGATGGTATACCTGCGGAAGTGCTGAGGGTGGTCGCTAGATCGTGCCCCCAGGTGCTACTCAATATGTATAACCATTGCCTCAAAGACGGAGTCTTCCCGAAGAGGTGGAAGATCCAGAGACTAGTCTTAGTCGGCAAAGGGAAGGGCGACCCGAATTCCCCGTCGGCATACAGACCTCTTTGTATGCTGGACACGGCGGGGAAACTACTGGAACGTCTACTCAGGCCTCGCCTAGTAGCGGCAATTCGGGATGCAGGAGATCTGTCAGCGAGGCAGTACGGGTTCAGAACGGCCAGATCCACCATTGGAGCCATACAGGAGATCTTGGATGCCGTCCAGGTGGCCCAGCGGGGTAATCACTTCTCCAGAAGGATGGTGCTACTCGCTACACTGGACGTACGCAACGCCTTTAATTCGGCCAGGTGGACAGACTTGCTAGCTGCTCTGGAGGACGTCTTTCAAGCGCCGGACTACCTGCTCCGGATAATACGAAGTTACTTGAGGGACAGGGAGCTCCGGTACGACACAGCAGATGGGCCACGCAGCAGAGAGATAACAGGAGGCGTAGCTCAAGGCTCTATCTTGGGCCCCGACCTGTGGAATGCCTTCTATGATGGAATCCTCCGGATGGAGATGCCAGATGATACCTTTCTGGTAGCATATGCTGATGACGTGGCTGCCGTGATCACCGCGAGAGACGCAGAGGAGGCGCAGCGCATGCTGAACCAGGTCATGCGCAGGGTCCGCAGCTGGATGGACGAACACGATCTAAGCCTTGCGACGGAGAAGACAGAGATTGTGCTGCTCACTCGTCGACGTATACCCACAATCACACAGTTCGTGGTGGGGGAAAAGGCGATAATATCAAAGCCAGCGGTGAAGTATCTAGGGGTGCACCTGGATACTAAGCTTTCCTACTGGGAGCAAATTCGATGTTCCTCGGAGAAAGCCGCTAAGGTCGTTGCTGTGCTAAGCAGACTAATGGCAAATGTCGGAGGCCCAGCTGCAGGAAGACGGCGACTGCTGATGTCGGTGACAAACTCGATTCTCCTCTACGGATGCGAGGTCTGGGCCGACGCACTGAAGCAAGAAAAATACCGCAAGCAGATGGCCGCGGTACAACGAAGAGGAGCACTTCGGATTGCAAGCTCCTACAGAACGGTGTCGGAACCAGCAGTGTTGGTCGTCGCTGGAGTAATGCCAATAGATCTGATGGCTGAGGAGAGAAGGAGGGTCTACACAACCAAGGAAGACTTGGGGTTTGTAGAAGCAAGAGCAGTGGCCAGGGCACACTCCATGCGGAGCTGGCAACTACGATGGGAGCAGGAGAGTCGAGCTAGGTGGACGGCGAGGCTGATTGGGAACCTCCCTGAATGGGTGGACAGAACGCACGGCGAGGTAGATTATTACCTTACTCAATTCCTGACAGGGCATGGTTATTTCTGTGCATACCTGCGAAGGATGGGTAAGATGGAGGATCCGTCGTGCGTGTATGGCGACTCAGACTCTGATGACGCTCATCATACTTTTTTCGAGTGTCAACGGTGGGTGCTGGAGAGGCGAGGGCTCGAATCGGAGATTGGCCCCATGACGCCTGATAACATCATAGACGTCATGCTCAACAGCAAAGAGAACTGGGACATGGTTGTGACCTTCGTGAGGATGGTCCTGCGGCAAAAGAAGCCTGAACTGGACCGTCTCACAGGTCGATGATATAGATAAAGCTGTAGAAGCCTTGTAGGCACAATACGAGGTGCCACCCTGAAGCCATACGAATAGTTGTTCCAGGGGGGGTTCCCTGCCTGTAAAGTGGAGGTTTTTTAGTGGGTGCGAGTCCCACACACCGGGAGACCAGTCGGGTGTCTCCTGATGGTGCATAATGCATTTTTCCTCCCCCGTAAAAAAAAAAAAAAAAAAAAAAAAATTATTATTAGCAGGTAATAATCTGGCGCTGTTAACAATATTTATCCCCTATTCTCCTCCACACACACTATTGCCCCCCCTGAACTGTTGCGTTCAGTTGCCTCCACAAGGACTGAGGCAGAAGGAGTGAGCACTTTTTTCTTTTCTCTCTCTCCCATCCTTGCTTTAGCATTACAAAATCTTCAAGGCCAGTACCTTTACTATTATATTTATAATACACCCCTAAGGTCTACCACCCCAACCGAGGTGAAGTAGCCTATTCAAAAGAATAATAGATTCCCCTAAACCTCCCAATAAATTTCCAAATTTCAACCAATTTTGCAGGCAACCAACCATGGTCAGGGTTACAATTTCTGGCCACAGCTGGTTGTCGTCCAGATCCACGATTAGTGTTGGTAAGACAGTAATCGCCCGAAATATGGGGAATCGAAAATATATGTGACACATTGTGTCTTATGTAGTCCCAATCGGGAACTACCCTACAATTAACAAGTTATACATAAATCCATTATAAGACTGTTATTAAACAAACATAATGATAATGTTCAAAATAAAGTCTCAAAAATTCACCATAGTAGCACTACGTCCTTTTAAACCCCGTAAGGTTATTACTTCACAAAATCAAAATCAAAATTAAAAGATATCATTTAAAAAATGTTATTTCTTTCTTTAGTTACATTAATAAATTGGTAGACACTTTCCAAGTCCAACACATCACTTTTCTAACACTACAGGAAAACAATGGATCTTCTGATATTCTTAGTTATACACACACACAAAAAAAATATAACTCCTTACTGAGTTAAATATTAAGTTACACAATTTTCAAATGCTATTCTATGATATTTAGAATAAAACAAAATTCATGGGATAAATGCCAAACTATTTTTTTTTTTTTTTTTTTTTTTTTTTTTTTATATCCCAAGAATTAGGGGTCCCCCTCCCCGTTCAATAAGAAGATTAAATTTTCTATTTGCTACCAATTTTGTGTGGAGGAAGACCATCGTTGCTTTCACTTCCTTACGTCCGTTCCACCAACCATGGTCCGCCCCCAGAATTCCAAAATCCACGATCAGAGGTGGTGAGTCTGTGATCGCCCGAAAATGGGGGAGAGTCCCTTCTGTAAAACCAATAGCTAAGTTAATACTCAAACACTCAAAAAATAAAACATCAATATAAAAATAACTAAGACGACCAGTACAACTTTAAATTTGTAGCATTGTGTGTTCCTACTATCTCTCCAGTTATGTTGTTCTGTAATACATAAGAATTTTGCATCTTAACTTCTATGACCTCATACGGTCCTTCATATAAGAGAAAGAATTTCTTAATTTCTTTGTCTTGTGCACTCGATAAGTCATGTCTTTTAACTAATACCATTTGTCCTACATTATACTTAATCCACTTACATCTTGCGTCGTGTCTACGTTTTCTCTGTTCACCCTTACTAATTAAGTGTTCATTCGCCAACCGGATTTTAATGTTTATATCAGTTGTTCTGCTCTCAGGTGGATAGTCGAATAATTGTTCCAAGATTCTAGGGGACGTTTTCCTCTTACCAGTTCATGAGGTGTATAGCCAGTAGACTCGTGGGTGGTACTGTTCAGCCAAGTTTCCACCTTTCGTACATACAATGGCCATTCGCTGTGTTTAGCGTGACAATAGGCTCTGAAGATCCTGCCTATTTCTCTCATTACACGCTCAGCCTGGTTGGACTGGGGATGATACACAGCCGTATGCTTCGTAAGGATGCCTTCCCATCCTAAGGTCTGACGCCATCTTCCGCTGATGAACTGCGGCCCATGGTCTGATAAAATTACTTTTGGCTTACCCACGTTAATCATATAGTCTTTAGTCACTTTTTCACTCAATACCTTACTGGTAGCTCTTTTTACACTATACAATTTTACATATTTTGAGAAAGTGTCAAGTAATACAAATATATATACTACTCCGCCTCTACCCTTCGGCAATGGTCCAAATAAATCCACAGCAACTAAATCAAAAGGTCGTTCTACCTTAATATAATTTAACTCACCTTCTATTCTGTAGTTAACCACCTTCGACTTTTGACACAAATCACAACTCCTCAGCAACTGTCTCACTCGCCTCTCCATATTTCTGAAAATACATGACTCTTTTAAAACATTGACACACTTTTTAGCCCCAAAATGACCATATCGTATATGACAATCCCAAATAATTTTCTCTTCCAACACTGCTGGTACCACTAATTTCCAGTCACGCTCACCCCCTACTACCTTCTTAAACAATAACCCTTTATAAATTTTAAAATATTGATTGTACTCAGATTCATCCGGCTCCATCTCTAAACTGTGTATTATTTTTCCAGACTTACCATCTGCTCTCTGCATGGTGTTAATATCCTTCAGCTCCTCGCCAAAGATTCTGTCTTCTCTGCTAATCTGAAAAATTTCAATTTCTTTTAAGTCCCTACCTGTTTTGTTATTTTCACAATCTACTCTGGATAGAGTGTCGGGTACCTTATTTTCTGTTCCTTTAATGTACTCCCACTCGAAGTTGTACTCCTGCAAAACAAGTACCCACCTGGTTAATCGACTATGAGCAAGTTTACAAGTGTTGAGGAATGACAAAGCTTTATGATCAGTTCTAATGATCGTTTTGTTGCCTAAGATGTACGTTCTGAATTTACCAACTGCAAACACAATACTGAGCAATTCTTTCTCTGTGGTAGTGTAATTCTTTTCAGCCGGTAGTAAGGATCGACTAGCGAACGCAATTGTCTTATGTTCCTTCTCATCATCCTTCTGATACAGCTCTGCTCCCACAGCTACATTGCTGGCGTCTGTCTGTAAATAAAACATCTTATCAAAATCCGGGTGGTTCATCATAATCATGTTGCTGAATTTGCGTTTTATTTCTTCAAAGGCTCCACGCTCCACGTCTCCCCATTTCCATTGTCGGTTCTTCTGCAATACCGCACTTAACTTTGCGGTTAGGTAGGCGTAGTTCCTTTGAAATTTCCTATAAAAGTTGCACAGCCCAAGAAAACTCTGAAGTTGTTTGATGTTTCGCGGTTCAGGGAAGCGCATAATAGATTCGACCTTGTCCGGGTTTGCGGAAATTCCTTCCGATGTAATAATGAATCCTAAAAAATTAATCTTCGTTTGTAAAAATTTAGACTTGTCCCAATTTACGGTTAATCCTCCCGCTTCTAATTTTCCTAACACATACTTTAAATGTTCTAAATGGTCTTCAAATGTACGTGAAGCTATTAAAATGTCGTCCACATATACTGTGAGAAAATCTAAATCTTTTGGTCTAAGAATTCTATCCAAACATTTAATGAAACTAGCTACGCTGGTATTTAGCCCAAATGGTAGTCGCTTAAACTGATAATTTTTTCCATTAAATAAAAATGCTGTGTATTGCCTACTTACCTCTGCTAATGGTACCTGCCAGTATCCAGCAGTCACATCCAATGATGTCATAAATCGTACGCCACTAAACTTTTGAAAGATCTCATTTATAGATTCTGGTGATTCTCGGTCTGGTATAATAATTTGGTTAATTTTCCTTGCGTCTAGACACAATCTTACTCCTCCTTCCTTCTTAATTACTACCACTAACGGATTTGAGTAGTGAGACACTGACCTCTCGATGATCCCATTTTCTAACATCTTATCCAACTCCTCTTGCACCGCTCGTCTTTTAGAGTAAGGCACTGGATAGCTCCGCTGCATGAATGGTGTGTGTTCCTTTATCTGTAACATACATTCATAATTTTTTGCCCTTCCTGGAATATCGGCAAACACTCCCTTAAACTGCTCTATTACCTGCCATAACGCTATACGTTGGCCACCCCTTATCACCTCACCCCCACTACAGAATTCATCCGCCCTTATCTCACATACTTCATTATTAATATTGCTCATTTCATTATCAACATCTTCTAAATACTCACCTTCTATACAAAAATTTATTTTATTCTCTAAGTTATTCTCAACTATTCGTTTCTGTAACAATTTCACACCAGTTGTTCTGACTTTATTTAGCACATTTTCAAAATTAATTTTCACAGACCGATCACCCCCATCTAACTCCAACACCTTTTCTTTAAAATTTATTACAGCTTTATTTCTTTGTAAAAAATCATTTCCCAAAATGATATCTAAACTTAATCCCTTGACTACCAAAAATGTATTATCAAAATTCATATCTCCAATTGAGAAACTTAAATGTATCTGTTTTGTCACCCTTTTACTACGTACCCCCGTGACTCCTATTACTGTAACCCCTGCTACAGGTAAAACTGGAATATTCCTATTAAATTCTTTCAATTCACTTAAAATGTTTTCGGCTATTACTGAAATTTCACTCCCTGTATCAACAAGTGTTTTAAATTTTCTATTCTGTAATGGGTCAAATTAGAAGGTTTTTATTTTTTATTAATCTTGGTTTTGATTTTGTTAAAAGTGTACAATTCATTTCATATATGGGGGCCACCACAGTTTAATTTTATATTAACATAGATCACCCATTCAATTACTTTTAAATTGACAGACTTCACCTGTAAGGAGCCTCCAGTACAGCAATGCAACATACACACAGTCAGTCAAAACAATTGCCAGACGCATTGCACAATCACATAGCAGCAGCCTTGTGACACAGTCTACAGTGTGTCATCAGAGTGTGCAGTTTGGTATCAGAGAGTAAGCAGCAGCAGACAATAGAATTGTGAATTTAAAACAGGGGCCTCGGGTTTACAAGATAGGCCGTTAAAACAAATTTGGCCTATCTTAGAAAGGGTGAAAACAGTCATTAAAAGTATTAACAGTGTACAAACAAAAGTTTGCACCAGTCCACAAGCAGCAGTCCCTGGTACGGCTGGCCCAAGTAGGCTCGTCACAAATATTTTAATTTTTCAGTAAAGGGTGTAAAACAGTATAAATCCATGTGACCGCGGTCGGTTTTAAAAAGAAACTGTATCAGTTACAACTTTTGAAGAATATAGAACAAGCAATTTTTTCGTGAGAAGAGGCGTGTGCGCGGCTACCGCGTGGCAAGCGTTTGGGGGTCTAGGGGCTTAATATGAAATGATAAAGGGTTTTATAAATTCGAATGGATGAGAGAGTGAGCAAGCTGGGCTATTTTTTGTGTGTATTTGTGTTTTATGAAATAATAAGGTAAGCTGTAGTCTTTAAGTGTTATGTTGGTATTGCACCACTTTGCAGCAATGTACCTCAATGAATTTTAATGAGTTTAAAAGCTATCAAGATTGAATAATAATAAATATAAATTCTCTTCTAAAATGAGTTGTGTCAGTACTTCGCATAACCCATAGACCATGTTTGTATCTAGGTACATGTGAACGAATTCTGGGACCCTGTAAGTTTTCGTAACGGTAAGTAACAATTTAATTTGACATTTAATTATAATAATAAATGTGATTGATAGGCAAGTCACATAATGTAAATTTGACTGGCGAGATGGATGTACAAACACCTCAAACTAGTCAGATTGACGAGGCAAATACGCCTGTATCTGTAGAGATAACGAAAGTCAATACATCCATTTCAACTATGTCAGATAGTAATCAGGATGAAACTAATGGAATGATGCAATTACTATTAAAATTAGACAAAAAACTAGATGAACAGAAAATCGATTCTGATATTAAATTCAGTGAATTTAAGAATGAAATAAAAGGTCAAAATTTTCACTTAGAAGAGCGAATTAACACAGTAGAAACACGTTGTGACAACATACAGAAAACCACACTAGCAATTGTTGATGATAAGTTTAGTAGTACAATTAATGATTTAGACACTAAAATTGATCTAGTTTATGACACAGTAAATAAAACGATTAAAAGCCAAATAGAGTCACAAAGTACAGAAATACAGCAGAAGTGTTTAAATTTGGTAGAAAGTCAATTAGAAGTTAAAACCAATATTGAAGTAAACAAACAAGTAGCAGTGAAAACTAATGTTTTACAAAATCAGTTAGAGAAAATTGAAGTTAATGTGATAGATATCACCAAGAACTTAGAAACTATAGATAATACCATAACTGAACATGAGAAAAGTACCAAGAGTAGATTTAATTTGTTACAAAGTAAGATTAAAGAAATTGATGATTTAACTGTACAAAATAATATGGATGTGCATGAGAAATATGATATAATTGCAAATAATTTGACCAGTGTAAAAAACGAATTACGGGGAGAAATAAATAAGAATATTTCAAGCATAAATGATAGGGTAATCGTAACTAGGGATTTCTATAATGAAATAGAACTAGAGAATTTTAGCCATGAAAACAGAGTAATACATCCCATGCGTTTTCTAAATCAAACCAGGGATTATAATTATTTTAGTAGTAGTAGCTGGGAAGTGAAATTGAACAAAATTATTAAATGTTTTAAGGGTAACTCAGTCATATGGGCTGAAGCTCATAGGTTAGAATGGGATTGTTATAATACTTTTGAGAAAGCTTTTAAGGGTAAATATTGGACAGAAGAAGAGCAGGAGACTTTAAGAAGCCGTATTATGGGAACGGGTAATTTCATGGGGCGTAACTTTAGTAATAATAACATTACTATCTATGTAACTAAATTGTACAACGAAGCCAAATATTTAGAGCCGCCCATACCCTTTAAGTCATTTGTTAGGTATGTTAGTAAGCACTTACCCAGGGAAGTGCAGATCACTCTGATGACTAAAGAAATAGAAAATCTTGATGAACTGGAAAGGGTATTAGATGTATTACAAAGCATAAATGATCGTGAAATGGGTAGACGCCCCATTCAACCAAATATATCTAACCATAACAATCATAACAATGAGTTTAATCGGCCAAGGCCTTATTATAATAATAATGGTAATAAATATAATTTTCGCAATGATTTACAGCAATCAGGCGGTTGGAGTTGTTCTAGTTGCAGGAAGGAAAATCGTGCTCACATGCAGCACTGTTATTTCTGCAAAACGCCAAGGAGTAACCAAACAAAGCAATTCGTACCTGCGAACAGAGGAGCACCTAGTAACCGAGGAGCACCATATCGCCATCAGGGACCAACACGAGGACACCCTGTACCATCCACGAGTCATAACAGGACACAGCCGGAAAACTGAAGTCGACAGTGGTAAATAGGACCCGACCACTGTTCAGGGAAGTTCATGAGGTCCGACCCATCGAGAACATACAGTCAAATGTAATAAAAGCAGATATCGTTGCAGATTTATTGGAGGAGGAGAGTAACACGACATTGGAGGTGAGAGCTGGACTCACGGAAATAGAGGTAACAATAGAGAATTGTGACTTGCCTATCAATCACATTTATTATTATAATTAAATGTCAAATTAAATTGTTACTTACCGTTACGAAAACTTACAGGGTCCCAGAATTCGTTCACATGTACCTAGATACAAACATGGTCTATGGGTTATGCGAAGTACTGACACAACTCATTTTAGAAGAGAATTTATATTTATTATTATTCAATCTTGATAGCTTTTAAACTCATTAAAATTCATTGAGGTACATTGCTGCAAAGTGGTGCAATACCAACATAACACTTAAAGACTACAGCTTACCTTATTATTTCATAAAACACAAATACACACAAAAAATAGCCCAGCTTGCTCACTCTCTCATCCATTCGAATTTATAAAACCCTTTATCATTTCATATTAAGCCCCTAGACCCCCAAACGCTTGCCACGCGGTAGCCGCGCACACGCCTCTTCTCACGAAAAAATTGCTTGTTCTATATTCTTCAAAAGTTGTAACTGATACAGTTTCTTTTTAAAACCGACCGCGGTCACATGGATTTATACTGTTTTACACCCTTTACTGAAAAAATTAAAATATTTGTGACGAGCCTACTTGGGCCAGCCGTACCGGGGACTGCTGCTTGTGGACTGGTGCAAACTTTTGTTTGTACACTGTTAATACTTTTAATGACTGTTTTCACCCTTTCTAAGATAGGCCAAATTTGTTTTAACGGCCTATCTTGTAAACCCGAGGCCCCTGTTTTAAATTCACAATTCTATTGTCTGCTGCTGCTTACTCTCTGATACCAAACTGCACACTCTGATGACACACTGTAGACTGTGTCACAAGGCTGCTGCTATGTGATTGTGCAATGCGTCTGGCAATTGTTTTGACTGACTGTGTGTATGTTGCATTGCTGTACTGGAGGCTCCTTACAGGTGAAGTCTGTCAATTTAAAAGTAATTGAATGGGTGATCTATGTTAATATAAAATTAAACTGTGGTGGCCCCCATATATGAAATGAATTGTACACTTTTAACAAAATCAAAACCAAGATTAATAAAAAATAAAAACCTTCTAATTTGACCCATTACAATTAGTTGTACTAATTTCTAATGTAATATTGTCATTAGTACTCATATTGTATTATTTTAGGTTACTAAAACATATTTGTTTATAACCTAAAATTTTAACCTTACCTTGCGCACGCTTTGCGAACTATTACGCTATTACTTCAAGTAACTGTTTCACATACCAGTAGGTGTACTCTACATAAAATTTTATTTTATGTCGAGTCCATGTTCGGCACGCGCCAATTGTAATCTATTACATTTTATCGTTTAATTATTTTTTCGTAAAAAATGTATTTTCGTATGTACTAGTAAATAACCTCGGGTGCCATGTTTGTACAAGGTAACATGATCTAAATTTACTTTTCGGGCCAGAATTCGTGTAACACGAACCAGTCTTGTGAAACAAATTACCTGAAATAAAAACATACACCAAATAACATATATAAAATACTTTATTAATATTGAAACTGGTAGTTACTACATAGTGAAATATATACGATCCACATATTGCGCCAGAGGCGTTTCAAAAATCAAATTACCCTCCAAAATCCTTACATATACTAAAAATGTGTTGCATTAGATAATTATAATAGATATATGATAAATATAGATATACATCTTTAACTATAGTTTTGCACAACCCAACACTTAGAAATTCTACAACACACTCGCAATCTCTCTCTCTTTCACTCTCATGGTACAAATTTTATTAATTTTGGAGCTCCTTTTATGTCATTTAAGTTTTAAATATTTGAATTTATATGATTTCTTAAATACAATTTTATACTTGGATACAAAATAAGGATTTTAAGGTACAGAAGGAACGTTCTCACCCATTTCGTGTAGGCCTCCTCGCACTTCTAGTATCATCGTCATCGGCACAATCGGTAATATTTTACGGCGTTTGATGGTGCACCATCGTGTCGACCTACGTAACCCACCATCATGGGACCGATTCTATACGCCGATCTTCAGGGACGATTCATCGGCCGATGACGCCTACACAAAGCCGAACTGTTTAACGTTCCTTAGCACATTTTGACGATATTTATACTGTTTATTAACCACCTATGGTGGTCTAACAAGTTAAAATTCACTAGTGAGTGAACGGGTTGCCGGCCGGCATTGATCACTGCTGCAGATGAAATGACCAAGAGTCTTTGTTAGATTTTGCGGAGGTGGGGTGAACCTACGTCACATTTCCTTTGTTACAACTGTTGACAGCATCGTTGTTGATGTAAACACATTCTCAGCCTCTGACGTAATTAAGGTTCGGCTCTCTTATCGCCACAAACTGCATACTGTTTTTTGTGATGTTTCACAGTTTTTTCTATGAATTGGTTCAAATCCTGACAAATATTATTATACACTCCACTCACTGTATATTCGTATCGGGTGTTTAAGGTTGGGTTGAGTATGACCAAAATAGAAAAATACAATAGTTATGTTCTATTTACCATATTTAAAGTAATCACAAAATGTACCATGATTGTACCATCACAATCCTTGACTGGTACTTACTTGTATAATCATACTTTATTTCTTCATATGGTCCTTCCCTTAATAAAAAACCAATTAGACCGATTGTTTCTTTTATTAATGCACCTATTTATAAATTATCAAAGGAAATTAGCAGAGTACTGAAAGAGAAATATGAATTTGGGACAAAATACATAGTAGCAGACAGGACATAGTAGTAGACATAGTAGGACAAAATCCAAATAAATACGGAGTAGATATAGCTATTAAAAAATGTGAAACGGTATTTGATAAGATAAGGAATAAAAATATAGAAAAAATCCCAGTTTTACAGAAAAGCGGAATTTATAAATTAAAATGTGAAGACTGCAACAAAGTGTACGTAGGGGAGACAGGACGAAAATTCATATGCAGGTTGTCTGACCACAAACGTGGAGAAGGTAATAGAACAACGAATTCGTTATACGCAAGACATTTCATAGAAGACAACCATAAGTTTGTTAATCCTTTGGAAGACTATGAAATTGTAAAAGTAGTAAATAACAGTTGAAAGGAAACTTAGGGAGGAGTTAGAAATATTGAAAGAAAGAGAAAAAGGGTTAGACAATTTAATTAATAATAAAATTAAATTTGATAATGAAGAAATAATTTATAACATAATTAAGAAGTAAATGATAGAGGACAGATAGATAAGATTAAGAATTAAATTGCAGAGGACTAATTGGATATTTTTAAATAAGGGTGTGTGACTGGCCCAGATGTGGGCGAGAAAGACGGTAGGTTTAAAAGGAATGCACACACACACACACACACACACACACACACACACACACACACACACACACACACACACCACTGAAACACAAGGAATTTGCTAGAAAAATATGTAACTGTCCAGATGGAGGAACAGGGCTCAGAGGGGAGGAAGGGACATTGAATAATAGCTTGTTGTGTGTGAGCAGGGTGTGGTGGGGTAGGGGTGAAGGGTTTATTTTTAAGTTATTCGTTCATTTCCGATCTGACGATGAGCTGTGAGGCTTGAAAGTGCTAATCGGAATATTTTGATATAGTGGTGTGCAACAGTGATAATTCTGCTTGTGATTTTACCACTAACACAACTTTCTTCATTAATCTAAAACCACAATGTCTGAAGCATCAAACTCGATCTATAATTTAATTATTAAGTAAATCCTTAAATTCGTAGTGACCATCAATCAATGAATTTTTTTGGTGAAGATCGGTCAAAAAATATAACACAACTTATTTGTGTCGACGGCAATGTTTACTGTCATCATCAGGAACTATCTCAACTCCTTATCATATACAAGGATACGTACATGCGCGTGCACACACTCACATACACAAGCACGTTCACTCAAATAATTGTTCTTTTGTGTTTGACATGTATTTTGTATTCATACACAGGTCCTCAGAAACCCTTCACCAGGAAAAAATTAATTATTAATCATAATTTTGGCCTGAATCACACAAGTTCTATAAAAAGCTATAGCTTTGATCTTGACTGTACACAACTAACATACTATATTTGTTTGAAATGTTCCTCAGCAAATCACAGCCAACTATAAGTTATCTTCAGTCAGTGATAACTATGATGATTGCTTATAAAGTTCTTGGCCTGAATATAGTTCAGGCGTTTCAAGGAATGATCAATGAGACTGCTGACATTGCAACATCTTAACAGACGTATGAACAGCATCTTATATGAATATTTGCACATGGGCATGCTTGTCATATACCACTGTTAATGGTTTCTACTTTAGGATCTTTAGTTGCATTCAATGATACGATTATTACTTTATTAAAGGTTACAGAATTATTTTAGTCAACAGGATTTGTATGGACCTAATCAATCAATGATGAACCCCTCTTATTTCAGAATACTGGCACACGTGATACAAGTTCAATTAGAAATTAAAACGCATATAAAAAATTAATTGACGACTTGTTTTGTTGGGCACTTGGTGAAACATATTAATACAAAGGTTTTTTAAAAACATATAAACACTTGGTACGTTTCAGTTTTTTTTTTTTACTCTGACAGCTGTTTAGACTTACTTAAGCCACTGTCAAAGAGCTGAGTGAACACTAAACAGAGGATGTAGGCTAAGGGTGGTTGACATCTGTTCAGGGTGTGTATCTGTAAACATGTGTGAGATGTGAAGATGGGGAGGGGGGTTGCAGGGGCTAACGAAGGTCAAGTGTTTGTAAAAACTAAATATAATCTGAATGCAAAATATAAAATTAACTAAACTAAATAACAGCTTTTAATAAAGGGGATACACAGATTTCAGTTTGTTCATTTGTTACATTTTTGTTATTTTTTATTGCTTTTTTAATTTCTAGAATTTCTAACAAATCAATTTTTTTACCTTTTTGTATGTTGTGGAGTAGTGTTATGTTTTTTGTATCTATGAAAAGTGATTGTGTTGTAAGCAATGATCTGCAAAACATGTATTAGCTGTATTGGTTAAAATTGCCTTCTTATGGACGTGCTCTGAAACATCGCATTTCTGAACATAAGAAAGCGATTTTAACCAATACAGACAATACATGTTTTGCAGATCATTGCTTACAACACAATCACTTCATAGATACAAAAAACATAACACTACTCCACAACATACAAAAAGGTAAAAAAAATGGATTTGTTTAGAAATTCTAGAAATTAAAAAAGCAATAAGAAATAACAAAAATTTAACAAATGAACAAACTGTATTCTGTGTATCCCCTTTATTAAAAGCTGTTATTTAGTTTAGTTAATTTTATATTTTGCATTCAGATTATATTTAGTTTTTACAAACACTTGACCTTCCTTAGCTCCTGCAACCCCCTCCCCATCTTCACATCTCACATGTTTTCTGATACACACCCTAAACAGATGTCAACCACCCTTAGCCTGCAACCTCTGTTTATTATCAGTTATTTTCTCTATGTTAGCAGTCTTCATAACAACTTTGTCAAATTTTGTTGCTTCCCTGCTATATACACTTTTTCCTCGAACGAGGCCTTTCGGTTTCACAACGATAATGGTTGCGAAACCGAAAGGCCTTGTTCGAGGAAAAAGTGTATATAGCAGGGATCCTCTGTTTAGTTTTCACTCAGCTCTTTGACAATGGCTTAAGTAAGTCGAAACAGCTGTCAGAGTTAAATTTAAAAAAAACTGTGAAACGTACCAAGTGTTTATATATTTTTAAAAAAACCTTTGCATACAAAAAAGTTCATATGTTCAGTTTACCAGTTTGTAGGCCGAGGTACAGGCTTTCCTGCAAATTTTTCCTCCAGTGCTTCTTCTTTATCGAGAAGGACTTTCCTGCTCTCCACCAGGCGACTCTGATTACTCACACATGCACCTATCTGACTGGCTCGAGGCCTTGTATGAAAATAATCATCTGATTCCTTGGCTGAGATCTTCTTTGCAGTTCCCTCAATTCGCACCTGCAATGGAATAATGTAATTGATAATTAACATGCTGTCAGTCCAGTATCAACAAACTGCTTTCACATTGTGTGTGGGCTGCAACATCCTTGAAACACGCCATCTTATCAAAAAAACATGATGAAACTATGAAATCTGTTAATTATGGAAATAATTAATGAGTCATTAGTCTCTCTCTCTCTCTCTCTCTCTCTCTCTCTCTCTCTCTCTCTCTCTCTCTCTCTCACACACACACACACACACACACACACACACACACACACACACACACACACACACACATGATGACACTCTCACTCTCCTTGCTATGACATGATGAGGCTCAGCTTTCAACACAGAGAATGCACTACTAAAAACTAACAGGACACCTTCAAAAAACTCTTTTATGTTTTATTCAAGACATCATTGCCAATTTATACATCCATGATGTGAATGTTTTTACGATGTAACTATTAGAAACTATACAACAATATTTCTTACGATCTGTGTCGAAGGCACCACTCGTCTGCTCGTCTGTATAATACAAAACATACTTATGGTAAAGGCAGTGTAGTACATTAGTGGTGACCAATCTGGATTCAGAACCGAGAGAGGAACAATTGATTTTATATTAGTCATGAGTATAATTATGAAAAGTTGCTTAGGATCAGCATTATATTCTTAATGTGGTTAACTGGAAATTAACAGTGTAATCATAAAATGTAGTCATAAAATTAGTGAAGCGAAGTGTCACAGTACAAATGGCGCCAACCATACACCTCTTCGTTTTTGTGGCCCTTAGAAGGATGTGTCGCGAGGATGCTAACTGGGATGTATGTTCCACCCGAGCCGCGCTGTGATGTTCAGCGGCTGCGCCCGCTGTTCGTGGCATACTGCAGTCTTCTTCTTCTTTCGGCAGTGGTATGTAGAGCCCACTGCCGTCCCAGTCGAAGTCCATTGCTGGTTCTTCTTTTTTCTCCAGGACAATAAACTGAAGAAAGTCCATTCTTCTTTTCTTCCAGGTGGCTTCGCGTCGTCCCATGGCAATTTTTTTCCCAGCCGCGCTCTTTCTTATTCTTAATTTTTGCTGGTTGCAGTGAACCTCTCAGATGGCTGTTATCTTCCGGTCTCTTCTGATTGGTGCGCTGTAAACTCATCCACGTGCCCGCCAGGTGTTAGCAGCAACCTCTCAGCTGGTACCGGGACCAGATGTTTGCCTCGCTGCCATTACAGAAGGTAATAAAAAGAGTAGAGCAAAGATATCCTCTTTACCTTATTTATTTAACATGTTTATTGGACGAAGTGTAGGGGGCCATGAAGGAAGAAATGGAAAAAAATAAAAACCAACAGAATTAGAAAATAGAGTACACTGCATCAGGTTTGCAGATAGATAATATTATAACAAGAAGTGATTTAGAAAAAAGAAGTATGGATCATGCTGCGTATCTAATGCACTAAAGCAAAGGGACCAGAAATAAATGTTAATAAAACAAAATCAACATAATGTGTAAAGATTAAAAATGGAATTGGATAATTAACAAATTGCACAAATGAAACAACCTTACTACTTGGCGAATATTATAATGGAAGATAACAGGCCTATGACAGAAACAAATAGAAGAATATAGTTTGTTAAGCAAGTTTTTTTCAGAATAAGAGGAATCTGCTCATGATCGGTGTTACTTATACCACTGTACATGGCAAATTCATAAACATATGGATTTAGAAGTTGTTTTAAGATCATGTCTGATGTAAGACAGTTATCGATTATTGTTGTAAACAACTTAATTATTTTAATTGTCTTGAGAACAATATTACATATTTATGATTATGACAGAGAGGTTGACAGCAAGATCAGCAAATTTCACAAAAAACGCAGCACTATCTACAGACCATTAAACCTGGGAAAGCTACAAAGCTGAAATTGTATAATATCACACACAAATCGGTTCTACTGTATGGGATTGAAATCTGTGTGATAACAGGAAAGGAAAACAGAGAAGAAGAGACCGAGGCATCAGAAGAGATTTTTTTTTTTTTGAAGAAAGTTAAAAGGTATTGGATACCCTAAGTGTGAATACATGAGGAGATAAAGTGTCCATGAGAATCGAGTGTATCATGGACGACATAGCAACATATGAAAGTAAATGAAAACACCAAAGGAGAAAATGTCTATAGCACGAATTTCAAAAGCAGTATTTGAGTACCAGCCTATAGGGTGACACCTTGGGGAAGTGTTGGAACACCTTGGGAGAGATGAAAAGGTGGCCTTTGAAGTTAGGACAGAGAAGATACCTATTGCTTGAAATTGTATTGTTTTATTTAATTATTATTATTTAGCACTATATTTGTTTAACTAAGATTTTGAATATTGACGATATCTATTTGTTAGTGATAGACTTATCTTTATATTAATTTTTTGTTCACCTGAAGATGACCTCTGATTCTATAAAGGTCAAAACGCCGTGTTTCTTAATTTTAACTCACGATGGGCAATGTCCGAAACCTTACAATTTGTAATGAATAATAGGGTAAATAATATGCTGCTTTCTCATACAGAAATGCTGTCTTCAAATGCCTTTTGAAGAACATCTTGATGAAATCCAGCATTTACAGTAAACTTTTGTGTGACCTTTTAAAGTATACATTTTTGTGTAATTTGTTTATTGATAATTAACAACCTATCTATGTACATAATTTATAGCACATATCTCTCTCTCTCTCTCTCTCTCTCTCTCTCTCTCGATCTGATTAGATCGTTTTTTCTTACACACACACAACATTACAATATTTTTCTACAAATTATTTTCATGTATAAACACAACCGCTTCTATGACTTTAACAGCCAAACCATTAACACAAAACAATTAAGGAGGACCATTTCCACTAGCTGTACTGTCTCCCACTTGTCACTTACAGAACATGGTATGTCTTGTGCTTGCTAACCTGGTGGCTGTAGGTAAACTGTCTGACATCATCTATCCACCTTGTTGACAACTGTTATCCCAGTTTTTCTTTCCATATTAATTTTAAGAGGTTGTTAGCCGTTAGCCTTACTCACCATATTGATCACACAAGTTGGCAAGTTTTATTTCAGCCAGTCATTCTGAGGCTGATACTAACAACGCCCCTGTTTATCAACGGTATATCATTATTTTACATGGACCATCAACTATAGCAGCACTCCCCAACTCACCACCTGGAGAGACAACTGCAGAAGCAGCAGATGGAATCATTGTCTAGAGTGAAATTATTATTTAGTGATCATAATTACCTGACAATTGTAATGAAAGGAACTATAAATTATCTGAAATCTCTAGTGGATTTTACAATGATGATATGCGAGAATATCTGCATATTAGTGCAGAAATTTTGTGTACAAATGCAAGACACATTATTTGCTACACATACTTACACATCTGTGTATTTCACCCCAGTAAAACATGAGTGCACAATGAGGGTTCTGATCCTGAAACAAAAACATTCATGTTAGAGCCATTACATAATATATTTTTGTATACACTGTAAGCAATATCAGTACATTTCAGGAGCTCGGAGGAGAAAGGGTGAATAAAAAATTATAATTTTTTTTTATGGAATCCTATTTTCTGACATGTTAAGAACACGGTAAACCATTATCACGTGTATATTTGCCCTTAGTATTTTGTAAATAGCACTGAAATGTACGGACTACATAAAACCAGCTGAAAGCTTAGTGCTGTAATATTGGAGGAGTACGGGCGAATAGACTGCACAGTGCCACACGTCAGTATGATCGTTTGCTTAGGTTCACCCTTTCTCCACCGCGCTTAGTCATAGTTATACTTGACTTGATATGTCTATGAAAAGTTTAGTCAGTATGAGTCGATCAGATCGTTCTTTCTTACACGGTATACACTATTTCTTGGTTATTCTAATAGTGCCATTACAATAATGAGTGAGTGTTTTTTTTTTTTTTTTTTTGTAAAATGGCAAGTAATAATAGGTCAAGAAAAAGGCAGAATCATACAGAAAATTGGATTGTTAATAAATGCAAGAAACTATGAAATTTAAAAAGTATAAATAATTTACTCTGATTTCAAATTTGTTAATGCTAACATTCATAATTAAATTCTTGGATTTCATTATCCAAGACGTGTCTGTTGATTAACTAAATATAACTAAATCACTACCGACTCAGAACACAAAGTTTTTTATGGTTAAAAACTTTGTGTTCTGAGTCGGTAGTGATTGAATTATATTTAATTCATAATTAAATGTTTAATTATTAAGACTACATTTTTACACAGTAGAATATAATTTGCTAAAAATTTGATATTAATACTTAGTGTTAAGTTATCAACATTACAAATTTTCATTCAAGTAATTCAAATTTTAGAATAAGCTTAACATTTGTTATGTTTTTTATATTATTATTTTCTATTTTACTTATCGTTACTTATTTATAAATAAGTATAAAAACACTCAGAGTCTATTATTTAATACTGAGATACATATTTATTCGCCCTTTCTATCCTGAGAGTATTCACAAACTTTAAATGCGATTTTCCAACACCATGATTTTCATATTTGCCCTTTCTACTCTCCCAGCTCCTGATTTGTAAAGTGTGCTATAAACTGACAATGGTTTCAATTATAGGATAAAATGTATCTATATTTATTTCTTCATTTAGGTTGATTTTTTTTATCATATGATAGACGAAATGATATGCTATACAAATTACTTGAATGTGGAATGGACAGAAGTCTACTGCCATTGAAATGAATTAGAATTACAGCAATTTTCAAAAAAAAGGGACAGAATAATATGTAAAAGTTACAGAACAATATGCTTCTGCTGCCCACTATTACCCAAGTATGTTATCCTAGGTATTCATTTCAACAGACTGAGTCAGTAAGTTGTGGAAACTAAACAAAAACCACCTTGATTTTGTGGGGCACCCCAGGAAACTTGTTTCAGTCCCCAGGACCTGAAGCAGCACCTATTCTTGATCTAGGTTAATGATCAAGTATAGGTGGTTATTTTATATTTTTTTTTAATTTTATTTAGGTTTCCAAAATTTTTATTTTATAAATTGTCATTTAAAAAAATTCTACATCAGAAGAAGAGGTCACGAACAGATTTAGAAATACTTGGATCTTCATAAATGGCTATGTTCTACTGATTATGTCATATCACAAAACCTATTGAGCTAAGAATATACAATACTATGGCATGTAATATTACAAAAAAGGCAAAACTTTGAGTATTAAATCAAAATATAAGAAATATAAAAAAAGTATAAAAACATCTTCCAGAGCATTTTATGATTGGTCACTCTACAATTGACACTTTGTTGTTTGCGGACAATCATTCTATTTAGTCAGACTCGGAAAACAGATTGCAGATTGGGATACATTTGTTAAATCGAATCTGCAAAGACTCTGGATTGCAGATATCCACACGTAAGACCAAGGTAATGGCTTTTCGTGGAACTGATCCCGTATGGGCAAAAAATAGTTTGTATTGTCCTGGAACAAGTTAGCTATTTTGAATACCTGGACTACAGTGTGTCTTTTAATGCATGCAACGATGTTGTGAATAAGTTGCATAAGTTCAACCTTATGTGCGGGACCATTAGGCGAACCCTTAAGTTGGTAAGTAAAGGAACACGCCTAAAATTCTACAAGGTGATGGCGCTTCCCACACTTCTTTACGGGTCTGAGAATTGGACTTTAATGAAAGGCCACGCCAGTCACATCCAAGCGGCTGAAATGAGATTTCTCATGCACATGGCAGGGTATACTCTCCATGATCATAGAAGAAACACAGATATACAGCATGAACTGAATATGAGTATACTCGACACGATCACCCAGTATCAGTTGGTGGGTACATCTTTGCCGAATGGATAACTGCCGCATCCCCAAACAACTCTGGAACTATAAGCCGAGGGGACGGAGAGGTGTGGGACGTCCGAGGAAGTGCTAGAGTGACCAGCTCTAATCTTTGCCTATTTGAGACCAGAACAAACCATCCTTGGTTTAATCTGTGAAGATGATGATGAAGTAAAAAAAGAAACAACAGTAATGGACATTCCTGAGAAGGAATTGTAGAGTCTGACAGACAAACAGAATTGTATTATGAAATCAAAAGACGTGTAGATTGTATTCGCCACAGATGTATAAAAGGAGCAGATTGTGGCCAGTGGATAGTACTGAAATAACAGATCAGAGGTGTGAGGGGAGAAAAATACCTGGAAGATCTTGCAGAAACAAAGTTAAAGAATCTCAACATATTGTTTGATACAGTGAGATGCCTGATAAACAGCTTCACATCCTGGAAACATGTAATATTGTAATAAAATAATAAAATAGTGATGTGTGTTGATGATAATAAAGCTATTACGGAGTATGTGACTCCGATGTAATCAAGTCCAATGTAATATGTTTAATTGGTGTGGCTCTCGACGTCTTACTGGCCTGAAACACTTCCTTAAGTTTCCCAGCTGGTCGAGTCCCAATGGTAGCAAGACCGGTCGAGTAGCGTAAAGTTGATGAAGAAATATATATGCTCAGCTTCACCGAAAGTTTCGAAACAAAAATTATTGTTTTGAAGAAAATTAAAAAAAAATTATGTTTATAAAAAAAAATAATAAAAAAAAAAATTTTAATTTTATTAATTAATTAATTAGGATCAATTAATTAATATAGGGCTGTGAAGTTTTAAACAGTATAATGCTCTTCTGAAAATTTTTATTAAAGTTTTAGTATAATTTTCATATATATAATTTTCCATCACTTCATATAATCTATCACCACTCATAAGACTGTCTGTAAACCAATCGATATTTGTTTACCTTTCTATTTTTTAGGTTATCTTCACTTACGGGTGGTAAAGTCCTTGTAGATTATCAATTAGAATTATATTATTGGTAATTAGTATTATTGAAGAAATAAAGAACTATTAAGTATTGAAAAGTATTAATGTTTTATTAAGTAACAGCAATATTGACTCTTATCGATTAGTATCGATTCTCAGGATATCGAAAAAAGTTACAAGTATATGTTATAAAAATTATATAGGGTTCTTTAAACAGCCAGTTATTACCAAAGTCAGAGAAATCGGGCTAATATTTAAAAAGTATAACGTTACAATCAAATTAATAGTTATTAATAAACACAGACATTGAATAATAAATTGTAAATATAATAATTGTTTTCACCAAACAGCTGTTCTGAACCAAGAAGAGGCACTGGAATTGTCAAAGCAAATGGCTGCCGTCAAGTCGATGAAAATGTTGCTCGTTGCTGCTGCATTCCAAATAATGTATTTTGACGCAATATTTCTGTTCTCGTGTCCGCAAATCTCTTGTTATATGTTGTGTAGTGACTGGTGTAGTGATTCTTGGTTGTATTTAGTGTATCTGTATAATTATTAGTTCAAACACTTTCTCCGATTCCGTCACTAATTTGGTTTAATGTATTATACAGTTTTCTAGTGTTTTATGGTGTTTTTCGGAGTAGATTTATATTGTTCTGTGTTATGGAGTGTTACTTGATCGTTTCTGTTATAATATGATAGTTTCAGAAGTACTTTACAAGTCACTCGCGATTTCACAATAACTCACTATACACTCGCTTTGTATGACGATTATAGGTTAGGTTATTCACGTTATCAAAGGTATGTCATGTTAACCGTTCAACTACCAATAATTAACTAACTGTTTCCTTCAGTTTCAATTAAACTCTTAGCCCATATAATATTATCCTTAACATTGTTCAAAAATATTTTCACATCCTGTGAATACTTTATATTTTCACTATATGAATGCCTAAACTTTGGTTATTTGTCAATTTTATTCACTAGATTTGATTTAAATTAATCTTTCAGTTCATTCTGGTTATTTTCAGATTAAATAATGCCATTTTATAGCGTTTTCTGTCCAAAAAAATAGTAATTTTACTTTCAGTTTGGGTATACTCTGAAGAGTCCAAAACATCAAAATTTACTTCCTGTCATTATATAAATTCAGCCATTTTATCAGTTATATTTAATATTAATAATCCTATATTGTATTAAAAGGTTCCTATTCCCTTATTTTCTGGTAATTAATTGAATTAGTTGTATTCTGAAACATTATTCTGAAATATATGACTCCCATGTCTAAATTTCTGAGTTTAGTCATTTTCGTTTTTATTCATAATTCTGAATATAATTTATTAAAATCTCTCTAAATGGTATGTGCAATTATATGGCATGATCTCAAGTTTATTTTGTCTAAACCCCTTTTGTTTATTTGCTTTTAAATGAGTAATTTCTCTGTTTTGATGAAGTTTGGTTTCCATTCTTTTGGCCTATGATTTTTTTTAACAATTTTTCTTACAAAATAATTTACAAACAATATATGATGTGTGATACCCTCTCTGACTTTTTACAAATAGTATTATAAATTAAACATGTTTTCAAATTACACAAAAACAATTAGTATTGGTTACAATACAAACAATAGTTAACACAAAATAAAGAACTTTTTTTTTTTAAATAAATGGTTGTCTTCAAATCAGACATTTTGCAACAAAATTCCCATTTCCAACATGGAAATATGGTTTACAACAAAGGTTTTGTACTAACTAACATCTTAATTACTCTCTACTATTTACAAGTGGTAATTATTTTTATAGTTCTGATGTTAGTTGTTTCAGACCCAAACAAATGGCCTTATATCTAAAACATTTTTAAACATTCTTGTACTATATACATTAAAACCTTATATTTATATTCTTATTTCTAACTATTATTATAAGTAGGATTCTACAGTTTTTATACAGTCTTTTATACCTTGTCTTTGGGGAATTGTACCCTGTCATTAACAAATAAATAGTATGAACCGTTCACAAAGCACTATGAAATCTGTTTTTCTTTTTTCATGTAAAACAAAAATGTTATTTTAAACAGATTCATGTCTTATGAACAACATATTGTCACCGTACACATTTTAAGTCATTGAAAAATGCATATTTCATTGCATCCAATGTTTGTGATTGCCAAGAATGAAACACAAGGTTCATTTTTTATAATACCCAAAACTATCACTGGTTCACTTTCACTTATATATTATGTTAATGCTAAATGGTCGTATAGTCTTATTAACATAATAAATTGGTTAGCGTTTTTTCAATGGAGATTTGTTCCATGGGTACTATATTATTGTTTCATCTTAGTTCACAGGAAACTTTTACTTTGTTCACTTCTCTTTCTTAAATTTATATACATGTGGTTTTTATTTCGTTATACTTTTGTTTTTAGATATTTATTTTGGGGATATAGGGATTTGGGTGTCTTTTATAAGAGCATGACATCTTCTTCAGGATGCTGCCCTCTTCTTCTTTCTTCAGTCTTCTTTTCTCCTGCCTTCTGGGACTGGTATCTTCTCCATCTTCTTCTTGAATTCAGAAATACACAACCTGTATTGGTTGATCTTGGCTTATTTTAGGGTTTCTATTCTATTTATTCTCCCTCGTTGTGGGTTTGGTCATATTGTGTACTGCTTTGTTATTTACTATTTTACCTTCCTGGGTTATACCTTGAAAACCTTTGGTTATGAGACTGGTCTTGGATGACTCATCACTAGTAACTCCTTTTACTTGAACTTGGATTTTCTTTATAATAATGATTTCTTTCCACAGTTGCTATGAATTAATCTATTTATATTAAACTTAATGCTTTCTTCCAAATTCTAATGAAGAACTTCATTATTCTAATGATCAATTGCCATTCAATATTATGCATACATCTGTCACGCTACAGATTGCTCTCCTCCAGAAGTAATTATTTCAGACATGTTTATGGATGAAATAATTTCTTATGATAATTTCATCATTTCTTATAATTCATTTTCTTCTCCATTTGTATATCGACATTTTATAATTAGAGTTTAATTAATTTTATATATATAATTATTTGTTTTACTACTGATCCTTTTCGGATAGTTAGTGTCTTCTGAGATATATTATAATTGTAATACATTTTCTTTCTATATCAACTTCGTGTTGTATCCTTGGGATATTAATTCCCTAACATTCCCTATCACGTGGGCTGGGGCAGATCAGAGGGGCACTGTACGCTACTTCTCTGCTGGCCATACACCACTTCTATAAATTGAGTACAGGGGCATATCCATCCCTGCTCAAAAAACATAATGCTGCTGGAATTATCTTCAGTCAGTCATCGAATAAATAAATAAAAAGTAGTCTCATTTTCGACTAATAAAAATATCTTTGGATTCTCCACTTCGTAGTCTCTCAGATTATCTCACATTTTCTATCTTAATAAATCTTCATAATCATTATTATACTCATTACATATATATTTTTCCAAAACTCTTAACTTGTCTGATATATTTAATTTAATTATGGTTGAAAACCTTTCTTTTAATAATTCTGGTTACTGTTTACAGTGTAACTCTCTTTCTTCTTCATCTGAATTCTCTTTATACTTTCTTCTGGTTATTCATAGTATTAGCATGGTCTCTATATATAGTCTTTCTTATTCATTATTTGAATGGTCTTATTATATTATATTTAATTTTTAAACATTGTATCTTTACATTAGATATACAGGTTGTTATATTGATCATTTTATTTAAACATTTTGGTTGTTTCCTTTCTCTTAGAAAGTTATTAATCCACCTTCGCATTCATTAACATTAATTCATTTATATCATATTTCATGTGGTATTTCTTCTCTTTGCATTTCATATAGGTCTTATTATTATCATTGGTTCAAAATCATCTTCTCCATCTGTTTGGTATGAGTTGTTCTTCTTTGCTCTTAATTAACTGTTTTCATTATCGTTTCATAGGTAATTAGTCTCTTTGCTTCCAAATTTTTTCCTTCTCTGGCATATTACACTCTTTTTTGTTAGTCTTCTCTACTCCTTCAAATGCTATTGTGAATGTCTAGCATTTATTCTGGATTAACGTTAACTCTCTTTTCTGAATTAATCACTTTATTTTCTTCTCAATTCAATCATAATTGACACATAATTATTTTTTGGAACTTGGTTAGTTTTAATGTAAAATTCAAACTATTCTTTTTATTTAATTGAAAAATATTTCTCATAAATCCTTGTAATATGTTGATCTTATCTTGTTTCAAAGTTCTGAAGTTCTATCAACATTCAAATTCTGTTTAATTCATTTATTCCCAGAATTGTTTCATTCAGAAATGTTTATAGTACTGTTATCTTACTATTATTTCTGAATGTTTTGGCATTTTTCCAAAATCAAATTCTTCTTAATTATTTACCATAAAGTTTTCTCACAAACTTAGTTATAGTAAGTTGGTCTTACTTCATTTTTAAATTTTTCGTATAATTAAGTTCAAAATTCTCTCTCTTTCTCTTTCTTCCATAAAGTTTTGTTCTAAATTATCAGGTTGTAGTAAGATGTACTTACTCAATTTTAAATTTTTATAATTATATTTCAATTCAAAAGTCTTTCTTTTTCTTTCTTCCATAAAGTTTGTTCCAAAATTATTAGGTTGTAGTAAGTTGTTCTTACATATTTAGAATAAGTTATATTCAAAATTCTTTCTTTTTCTTTCCTCCATAAAGTTTGTTCCAAAATTATTAGGTTGTAGTAAGATGTACTTACATTATTTTTGAATTTTTTTAATAATATAAATTCTAAATTCCTTCTTCTTATAATTCTCCAAAATGTTCTTTTCAAAATATAAGGTTGTAAGATGTACTTACACTATTTTTGAATTTTTAAAATAAAAATTCAAAATTCTAAAACTCACAACTCATTCTTCATAATATTTCTTCATAGAAGCTTGATTGTACACTCCTTTGATTCTTCCTGAAACGATTTCCCTCAACTCATATGTATTGTTATGCTTATCATTTACCACAACATATGGTCCAGTGTATAATAATAGTAGTTTTTTGGTTATGCCTTCTAAGGTGCTAGGCAGCTCTCTATTTTTTAAGAGTACTTTCTCACCCTCTTTATATGTTACAATTCGCCCTATTGCCTTCTGGTATTTGGCTTGCCGTTTTTCCTGATCTTCTGCTACCTTATTGTAAAACTTCAACTGGTTGAATTTCCTATTGTTGTTCGTTGGAAATTCAATGATTTGTTCAATGTCTCGGGGAGTCGGCTTCTCATACATGGCTGAGTACGGTGGAATTCCTATAGCTGGATGGTGGGCATAATTTAGGAATGTTTCTGTCGCTGCTAGGTACTCTTGCCACTTTTTCTGTTGATTGTGACAGTACGTGCGCAATATCCTACCCACTTCTCTTAGTACTCTCTCAGCCGGATTGCTACTTGGGTGGTAGACTGATGTCTTATACGTTTTGACCCCAAGTGCTAATAACGTGTCTCGCCATCTTCTCCCCTTAAACTGTGTACCATGGTCGGTAATAATAGAAAATGGTCTACCGATCTCTGGGATATACAAATTAATAATCACCGCCAAAACCTTTGCTGTCGTTGCCCGATTAACCGGATATAGCTTTATATACTTGGTGTAGTGATCCATTATAATTACCAAGTATTTATATCTGTGCCGACCACCGCTACGGGGAAATGGCCCGCATATATCCAAAAACACTTTTTCCAGTTTTGCGTTGGAAGTTATCGGTATCATGATACCCTCTGTCTTTTCATTGTTTACTTTTGCACATTGGCAGATCTTACAGGACTTGATGTATGTTCTCACCTTGCGGTTGATATTCTTGATCTTACAATTTTCCTCTAGAGCTTGTATCACTTTTAACGCTCCCATGTGACCATACCTGACATGGTAATCGATGATGACCTCCTTTTCGATTTGGTGTGGGATTATCACCTTCCATGTCTCATCGTCTAAGGCGGTTTTTATGAATAAAATTCCCTTGTTAAGGTGGTAGTATTTAGAAATGGTTTCATCATTGGCTTCCAAACGACTCACAATGTTTTTCAGCTTAGGATCAGATTGCTGATGGATTCGGATATTTATTAACAAAGCTTGTAAATCGGCTCTGGTCGTGAATATGTTATAAATTTTTACTAAGCTCTCCTTCTCTCCCTCGAATGTCTGATCTTCCAGATTTATACGTGACAACACATCCGCTACCACGTTCTTCTTTCCTGGAATGTATTCCCATTTCAGGTCATATTCTTGTAGGGCGAGTACCCACCTAGCCAATCGGCCGTGACTCAATTTGCACCGACGAAGGAACGAGATGGATTTATGATCAGTTCGTACCGTGACTTGATATCCGAGAATGTACGTCCGGAACTTGCTGCATGCGAACACCACGCTCAACAATTCCTTTTCTGTCACACTGTAGTTCTTTTCGCACTGGTTCAGTGTGCGACTAGCGAAGCTTATTACCAGATGTTGTCCCTCCTCATCTTCCTGGTATAATGTCGTTCCTAAGCTTAGATCGCTAGCGTCACAGTTTAGAAAGAACGGTTTATTAAAATCTGGGTGACGAAGTATCACACTCTCCAAAAACTTCTCTTTTATCAATCGAAAAGTAATATCTTGATCTTCACCCCAAGTCCATTTGTTTTTGGCAGATAACTGTGGTTGAAACTTGACGGTCAACTCGGAATATCGGCTCTGAAACTTCCTGTAATAGTTACAGAGTCCGAGGAAAGATTGCAATTGTTTCCTGTTTCTTGGTTGCGGGAACCTCTGAATTGCCTCCACTTTCTCTGCTGATGGGGTAATACCTCTGTCGTCTAGGTTGAAGCCTAAGAATTGTACCTCGCGCGCTATGAATTTGGATTTCTCCAACTTCAGTGTTATGTTGTTCTGCGCTAGTTTGTTTAGTACAAATTCCACTCTGTAACAATGCTCCTCCCAGGTTCCGGATGTGATTAGTAAATCGTCGACATAGACGGTGGTAAATTGGAGCGCTTCTGGTCCCAAAATCTGGTCCATGCATGCCACAAATATGGCGACAGAATTGACAAGTCCGAAGGGCAGTCTCTTGAACTGGTAATTGCGCCCTTCGAAAATGAACGCTACATACTGGCGGCTTTGTGGATGCAGCTCTACCTGCCAATAACCACAGACCGTATCCCAGGTGCTAATAAAGTTAGTACCATGAAAACGCTTTAAGATTTCTTCTATTTCACCGGGAGAAGTTCTGTCATTCACAATTGTCTTATTCAACTCACGTGCATCTAAACAGAGCCGGACTTGTCCGTCTTTCTTCGGAACAGCAATAATTGGACTAGTGTAAGGTGATTGACTAATCTCAATTATGTCATTATCTAACATCTTGTTTATCTCTGTTCTCACGGCTTCTTTGAGCGACTGCGCTATTGGATATGACCTCCGGTTAAACTCTACGTTTTCTTTAAAACGAAGTTGGCACTGGTAGTTTTTTACCTTCCCTGGTTCATCAGAAAACACCGCTTTGTATCTCTCATATATTGCAATTAGACGATCAGCCAGATGTGTTGGTATTTTCTCGTTATCGCTTCCGCACTGGAAATTCCGTATTTCTTGGATCTTAACTGACCATAAATCCTCTCCTCCATTATTGTATATTATGGGTTTAGAAAGAGGGCTGTTTCTAAGAACATTTATTTTACGAAGTTGTTGATGTATAGGGCTGGGAAGTATAGTTGTGCCTCCTACCAGATCTGCGGTCCATGTTACTCCGACTGGGAAAAGTGATACTTTATTTAAATTGAGATCGATTACCGCCGAATATCTACGAAGAATATCGCAACCGACTAAGATGTCAAATGGTAATCCGGTGGCGATTAAAAATTCCATGTCTAAAGCTATATCACGGCTAACGACACTTAAGGAAACTTGCTTCCTAATGGTTTTATTCTGGCGACCAGTTGCACCTACCAATACAATGTTGTTGACTGGTAACATTGGCAAAGTTTTACCACATGTACTCTGTATTCTCTCCAACTCATTGGAGTTTATTATTGAAATATTAGCTCCTGTGTCTATCATTATTTTAGCGGGAACTCCTTCCACCTCCGCTGTTATATAAATTATCTCATTATTACTGTTGCTGAGACTCTTCTCGTTCTCTTCCAAAAGTTCAGTTCGTATGTCTTTCAAATAATGGTTACTGATAATAGTGAAGTTTTTATCATTGTTTGCTTGTTGCAAATCATCCTTTTCTAACCCAGGAAGTATAAGCAGTAACGGGTCATCGTTGTTGATTACTGCCTCCTCTCGTTTAAAGCATTTTGGTCATTGTTTAAGTTATTGTTGACCGAGGCATCGTTCGGGAAACTCTGGTTTGTTTCCTGACGTTCTGTACCCTGGTTGATGTTTAACGCCCTGTTCGGTTGTCTGCCAAGATCTTCCAGGCTGGTACTTCGTCTTTCCTGTTCGTATCTTGGGCCGTCTCGTTCCACACTCCGCCATCTTCGGTCAGCGCCGTGGAAGCTGCTCCTCCTCGGTTGATAATATCTCCTGGGTCCGCGATCTTCTGCTCTTATAAAATTTACCCTAGGGCGCGACACTCGGTTATTACTATTGCTATTATTATTATTATTAATATTATCATTATAGTAATTTCGGTTAGGTGGGTAAGGCCTGTTACCATTATTGTTGGGATATGGATTTCTCTGACTGTATGGAACATTATTATTTTGTTGATAAAAGTGGTTTCGATTATTTGGGTAGGGGTTGTTATTTCTCACGCCGTTAAAATTTCCGTTAAACTGGTTATTACGCGGCTGGTTGTTAGGGCCGTCGTAATTACTGGGCTGGTTCCGGTTATTTGTATGGTTATTGCCGTTATTGGGGTAAGTAGTCGGCCTTGCTTCTGGTCTCTCATTTCTCTTCCTGCTCTGCCAATAATACTCTTCATTCTCGTATCCCTCCAATAACTCAGTCATTCCCTGGATCGTCTTGATCTGACTACCTCTCCGGGCCCTGATAATGTCCTCATCATAGTGATAAGATATCTTATTCACTAAACATTCTTCTGGGATTGCTGGCTCAAGGTGCTTTGCCATACACACCTTCCCCAAGAAATATGCCGTCATACTGCTACCTAATTGTGACCTGTATCTTCCGTTACAAATATTGTCACGTATCAAGTTCTGGGTGGTCTCAGACCAGTATTTTGTCTTAAACATTTTCCGGAACTGTTGGTAGTCGGAAATTTCACTCCGGTTGGCCATCCACCAATTATCTGTAATGTCTCGGAAGGACTCGTCGAATATCTCCCTGCTATGGCTCCATTGGGTAATTTTATGCTTGGTCAAATATTCTTCTACCCTTGCCAGGAACTCCATCGGCTTGCGTTTGTATTGCCGGAAGTTGAGCCACTCTCGGCTTTCGTTGACAGGCAATCCGGTGAAATCAGTCGGTCTGTTTCTAATCGCTTCCATCTCCTCTCGGCTTTGTCGCACCTGACCGGTGATACTGGCCACGGTCTCTTGTATATCATTACATCGTTCTGTGACCTGGTTGCGTACTTTTCCGAATTCTTCTTGATTTTCCTTCCTCTGTTCTTCTACCTTCCTACGACTATGTTCTTCGATATTTGTGAACTTGATGTTCACCACTTCTTTAAACTCATTCACCTCCTTTTCGGTCTGGTTGCACTTTCCATCAATCTCCCTAATCTGTCGATTGACCATTATATTTTCTTCTTCCATCTTCTTATTCATCGCTTTTTTGTTAACAGTGATTTCTTTATTCAGTTCTTCTCGCAACAATTCCATCCTTTCGTCCAATTTGTCCAAATTCTCCTGATTTACCTCCCTTAATTCTTCTCTCAAAATTTGATTGTCCTCTCTCAATTCTTCCAATTTCTCCCCCATCTTCTCTTCCAACTTCTTGTTATCTTCTTTCAACTCTTCCTTCAATTGTCAGTTGTTCTTCTCTATCTTCTTCCTGGTTTCATCTATTTTCTGATTGGTATTTTCAATTTTATTAATCAATTCTTCTTTAGTTAACTTGAATTCTTCCTTAAACGCTTGGTTGTCTTCCTTCAATTTTTCTAACTTCTTCCCCATCTCTTCTTCCATCTTCTTGTTATTTTCCTTCAAATTTTCCATGTTCTTGTTCATCCCAGTCAACTCTTCTTTTGTGGATTGGTTATCCTTCTTCAATTCTTCTTTTGTTTTTTCTATTTTATTTCCCAAATCTTCTTTTAAAGACTGGTTATCACTTCCCATTTTCTTACTCAAGTCTTCCTTCCATTCTTCCATCTTCTTATTGGTTCCTCCAATGTCCTCTCTCATTTGCAGGAACATTTCCATGATTCTGTCCATTTTACTATCCTCCGTTGTCCTGGACTTTTCCACCTGCCTCTCCTGGACATTGACTTCCCCTGTCTGTGTGGGTATCTCCGGTTGTTCCTCTGGTTGCTCTGTTTGTTTGGACAACACCGATTGTAATACCTCTTCCAACTCTACTGGCGTTGCCTCTTTGTTGTCCATATCGACTTCTTTTTCGGCCTCCGCCGCCCGTTTCTTAGATGTCGCACGTCGTTGCATTTTCCCTTGAAATTCTCTGGCTTTGTGGCTGTTGCCTAGCTCCAACTAGTGATTGGGCAGAATGTATTGGCCTTCCAATCGCTAATTAAAGCCCCTAAAGTTGTGCGCCAATTTGTAATAAAATAATAAAATAGTGATGTGTGTTGATGATAATAAAGCTATTATGGAGTATGTGACTCCGATGTAATCAAGTCCAATGTAATATGTTTAATTGGTGTGGCTCTCGACGTCTTACTGGCCTGAAACACTTCCTTAAGTTTCCCAGCTGGTCGAGTCCCAATGGTAGCAAGACCGGTCGAGTAGCGTAAAGTTGATGAAGAAATATATATGCTCAGCTTCACCGAAAGTTTCGAAACAAAAATTATTGTTTTGAAGAAAATTAAAAAAAAATTATGTTTATAAAAAAAAATAATAAAAAAAAAAATTTTAATTTTATTAATTAATTAATTAGGATCAATTAATTAATATAGGGCTGTGAAGTTTTAAACAGTATAATGCTCTTCTGAAAATTTTTATTAAAGTTTTAGTATAATTTAAATAATCTATCACCACTCATAAGACTGTCTGTAAACCAATCGATATTTGTTTACCTTTCTATTTTTTAGGTTATCTTCACTTACGGGTGGTAAAGTCCTTGTAGATTATCAATTAGAATTATATTATTGGTAATTAGTATTATTGAAGAAATAAAGAACTATTAAGTATTGAAAAGTATTAATGTTTTATTAAGTAACAGCAATATTGACTCTTATCGATTAGTATCGATTCTCAGGATATCGAAAAAAGTTACAAGTATATGTTATAAAAATTATATAGGGTTCTTTAAACAGCCAGTTATTACCAAAGTCAGAGAAATCGGGCTAATATTTAAAAAGTATAACGTTACAATCAAATTAATAGTTATTAATAAACACAGACATTGAATAATAAATTGTAAATATAATAATTGTTTTCACCAAACAGCTGTTCTGAACCAAGAAGAGGCACTGGAATTGTCAAAGCAAATGGCTGCCGTCAAGTCGATGAAAATGTTGCTCGTTGCTGCTGCATTCCAAATAATGTATTTTGACGCAATATTTCTGTTCTCGTGTCCGCAAATCTCTTGTTATATGTTGTGTAGTGACTGGTGTAGTGATTCTGGGTTGTATTTAGTGTATCTGTATAATTATTAGTTCAAACACTTTCTCCGATTCCGTCACTAATTTGGTTTAATGTATTATACAGTTTTCTAGTGTTTTATGGTGTTTTTCGGAGTAGATTTATATTGTTCTGTGTTATGGAGTGTTACTTGATCGTTTCTGTTATAATATGATAGTTTCAGAAGTATTTTACAAGTCACTCGCGATTTCACAATAACTCACTATACACTCGCTTTGTATGACGATTATAGGTTAGGTTATTCACGTTATCAAAGGTATGTCATGTTAACCGTTCAACTACCAATAATTAACTAACTGTTTCCTTCAGTTTCAATTAAACTCTTAGCCCATATAATATTATCCTTAACATTGTTCAAAAATATTTTCACATCCTGTGAATACTTTATATTTTCACTATATGAATGCCTAAACTTTGGTTATTTGTCAATTTTATTCACTAGATTTGATTTAAATTAATCTTTCAGTTCATTCTGGTTATTTTCAGATTAAATAATGCCATTTTATAGTGTTTTCTGTCCAAAAAAATAGTAATTTTACTTTCAGTTTGGGTATACTCTGAAGAGTCCAAAACATCAAAATTTACTTCCTGTCATTATATAAATTCAGCCATTTTATCAGTTATATTTAATATTAATAATCCTATATTGTATTAAAAGGTTCCTATTCCCTTATTTTCTGGTAATTAATTGAATTAGTTGTATTCTGAAACATTATTCTGAAATATATGACTCCCATGTCTAAATTTCTGAGTTTAGTCATTTTCGTTTTTATTCATAATTCTGAATATAATTTGTTAAAATCTCTCTAAATGGTATGTGCAATTATATGGCATGATCTCAAGTTTATTTTGTCTAAACCCCTTTTGTTTATTTGCTTTTAAATGAGTAATTTCTCTGTTTTGATGAAGTTTGGTTTCCATTCTTTTGGCCTATGATTTTTTTTAACAATTTTTCTTACAAAATAATTTACAAACAATATATGATGTGTGATACCCTCTCTGACTTTTTACAAATAGTATTATAAATTAAACATGTTTTCAAATTACACAAAAACAATTAGTATTGGTTACAATACAAACAATAGTTAACACAAAATAAAGAACTTTTTTTTTTTAAATAAATGGTTGTCTTCAAATCAGACATTTTGCAACAAAATTCCCATTTCCAACATGGAAATATGGTTTACAACAAATGTTTTGTACTAACTAACATCTTAATTACTCTCTACTATTTACAAGTGGTAATTATTTTTATAGTTCTGATGTTAGTTGTTTCAGACCCAAACAAATGGCCTTATATCTAAAACATTTTTAAACATTCTTGTACTATATACATTAAAACCTTATATTTATATTCTTATTTCTAACTATTATTATAAGTAGGATTCTACAGTTTTTATACAGTCTTTTATACCTTGTCTTTGGGGAATTGTACCCTGTCATTAACAAATAAATAGTATGAACCGTTCACAAAGCACTATGAAATCTGTTTTTCTTTTTTCATGTAAAACAAAAACGTTATTTTAAACAGATTCATGTCTTATGAACAACATATTGTCACCGTACACATTTTAAGTCATTGAAAAATGCATATTTCATTGCATCCAATGTTTGTGATTGCCAAGAATGAAACACAAGGTTCATTTTTTATAATACCCAAAACTATCACTGGTTCACTTTCACTTATATATTATGTTAATGCTAAATGGTCGTATAGTCTTATTAACATAATAAATTGGTTAGCGTTTTTTCAATGGAGATTTGTTCCATGGGTACTATATTATTGTTTCATCTTAGTTCACAGGAAACTTTTACTTTGTTCACTTCTCTTTCTTAAATTTATATACATGTGGTTTTTATTTCGTTATACTTTTGTTTTTAGATATTTATTTTGGGGATATAGGGATTTGGGTGTCTTTTATAAGAGCATGACATCTTCTTCAGGATGCTGCCCTCTTCTTCTTTCTTCAGTCTTCTTTTCTCCTGCCTTCTGGGACTGGTATCTTCTCCATCTTCTTCTTGAATTCAGAAATACACAACCTGTATTGGTTGATCTTGGCTTATTTTAGGGTTTCTATTCTATTTATTCTCCCTCGTTGTGGGTTTGGTCATATTGTGTACTGCTTTGTTATTTACTATTTTACCTTCCTGGGTTATACCTTGAAAACCTTTGGTTATGAGACTGGTCTTGGATGACTCATCACTAGTAACTCCTTTTACTTGAACTTGGATTTTCTTTATAATAATGATTTCTTTCCACAGTTGCTATGAATTAATCTATTTATATTAAACTTAATGCTTTCTTCCAAATTCTAATGAAGAACTTCATTATTCTAATGATCAATTGCCATTCAATATTATGCATACATCTGTCACGCTACAATATATACATGATGATACCAGCAATGAGACTTTCTGTGTTTATGTACGTTATTACAAGTACTGAAAGTCGCCACTGTATTGTTGATATGTACTGTTAATTGATATGAAGTAACAGTGTTAATTGGTTCACTTTATCAGCACACAATTGTAAACTATCTCCTTACAACCATCATAAATTATTGTACATTAATGATGTAATGATAATTTGTTATTGCAGCTAAATTTATCTAATCTTGAGTATATATAATAAGACATATCTACATACTTGTGTATACAGACAGTGTGTGTGTGTGTGTGTGTGTGTGTGTGTGTGTGTGTGTGTGTGTGTGTGTGTGTGTGTGTGTGTGTGTGTGTGTGTGTGTGTGTGTGCGATTAGTAGCATGGTTTTGGGTACATCTGTGTATGAAAAACACGTTTGACATCATGTCTGATCGATAAACCGTGTGAACTGCTCAGTTTAGGCAGGTATTTACGCAGTTTGCAGGCCTGTGCTACTGGACCCTCTTTCGCAGCGATAAACTGCACAGTTCACTCAGTTTAATGTACCGATCGCTCAGTTGACCTCATCAAAAAAATAAGCCCTCTTCACATTCATTGAAACCTATCGGTCACTTCCCAAGCTGTGGGATATCAAAATCCCTTCATATTCTAACCGTGTCAAACAAAATTGCTGCATACGATGTATTGATTGAAAAATTGAACGTTATTGAGCCTGACACTACGCGTGACAGTGTTGTGAAAGTAATTAATATCCTCCAATACGCTTTTCGAAAAGACCTAAAAAAAAGTTAGAAAAGAAAGGGCGTTCAACTGAAGATGTACGTATATGTCCCGACCCGACGGAATTGACGAAACTGAGGAAAAAACTGATGTGCCCCTACACTTTCAGTTCAGTTCATTGTACAGTTTTTTACCCAGATATTTAGGCCAGTTAACTGCGCAGTAAAACTGAGAGTATGTGGGCCACTTCAGGTTGTGTTCTCCTGGTGTTTTCTTCTCTAACAGTTTTGTAAATACTGCCATGACATACAGCTGGCACTATGAAAATTTCATACACGGAATGTACCCAAAAACCTCTTACAATAGATATATACCTTCACACAATCATATATACACAATTAAAAATGATGTAATTACACGTTTTAACAGCACTATCTGAACATCTAATATATCTAATCAGACGTGCATTTAATCAGTACTAAAGCAGTGTCATCAGTTTATGACTATAATATATCAATGTTTGAATTTTGACTTAACATTTTTTTAACCGCATTTTAAACTTTGTATTATTTATATGAATAGAAAGAAAATCATGGCATGAGGAGATTGAGATGGAGAATTTCAAGTTCAATGAAGTTGCAAATACCCCTGAAATTCTTGACAACAATGGCCAACAGAAACCAAGTAGTAACAAATACTGAGATGGTGCAGTATGGTGCACACAGGGTGGCCAGAACGTGATACAGACATTAAACTTTAACGCAAGACAATACCAGTGAAAGCACTTACACGAGAGTACACTGGCAATGAATAATGAAAATTGCAAACAGTAATGGAGGAAGTTTTAAAATGTTAAAGAGAAAGGAAAGTTAATGGAGAATATAGGCCTGAAACTTATATATTATTAAGAAAAGACAGTTACCCACATTTTGTGATAAAATCAGAGATTACATATTTTAAGGGGGCAGAAAACTTCACACATCTGGGAACAGATTTGAATAATGGGAGCTAGACATCACAAGAAGTCAAGACAGACTAACTGCCAGAAACATAAATAGTATGCAAGTATGATGGTTCTCTTCAAATCCAAAGTATTCGTATGAATGACTAAACTAAGCTGGGATTCTTACAGAATACATGAACTTGTATGTATCCCCCTTGAAGTGTTTGTGCACAATATAATAAGAAACTAAATGAGAAAACTGGAGGATGAGAAACACCTGTGCAACAGATGTTACAATACAAGAAGATATGGTAAAATTTATTAAATCTAGAAAAACTGGTCGGTGGGGACCATGAACAGAATATATTGAGACAAAAGACAAGCAATGAATATCTTGGACAAAGAAATGGGATGAGTGAAGAGGCTAGAAAAGACCAAGAAATGATGGCTGAAGAAAGAGGAAGTGGATTTGGATAGGATGAGAGTATGGAATTAGGCGTTAGGAATACCTGATGGGAAGAAACTGTCCACACAGGACTGTAGTACTTCACCACACAAAAAAATCATTTTACAGATTTTCTTACCAGTTCTGCGGCTTTACGACTGTCGTAATTTGTGTAAAACTTGAATCCATCCTTTCCAAATCCTTTTAAAAGAACACACCTTGCAGACGGAACACCTTCCCTGGATAACAACTTAACATTAATCCTATATAAAATGATTGCAATGGTTCTGACATCTTTTATTGACACACAACTATGATCACACAAACTAATGGAAATTAAACCATTGTGAATAGTTTTTGAAACCTATTTTGTTACATATTTTGATTGTAGTTATATAATATTGAAGTGGGAAAGTTACTCGTGTCTGAAGCACCCCTTAAACTACTAGTCCTAGGTGATACTAAGTAACAGTATGGCAATGTCCAGTGGTGGCCAGTGTGTCCCGAGTAAGGGGAGGCTGTGAGTCACCTGAGCCTGTTATTTCACTCTTAAGTATGGTTGTGCTATCTGATTTTTACAGCGTTTGAAAGCTGTGATGAATTTACTTGTAAGCCTTCAGCAGACCATATAGGCTTGTTTGTGCTTAACAGTAAGCAGAGCCAGCAGAATAACTTCGAATTTACTCCACTACCGCATAGCCATTTATGTTGGTTGTACAATGACAACTGGAAAGTTCTAGATTTGTTTTTGTGCCTTTTAAGAAATAAAAATTGTGAGGTAGGTCGACCAATTTTCAGTATTTCATTTCTCTCAAACTCACTCAACCGGGAAAATGGTTTATTCAGTAGTGTACGGTAATAATGCATTTGTTCGGTACTGCAATATGACTTTCATTTTCTTCTGCTAAATCCATTTTATCCTCGTAGTTGAGATCGCAAACACACGCCAAGAAGAGATATAGAATAAACATACACGCACAAGGAGCATGAGAACGTAAAGACTGCGTTAAACTAACACAAACCACATTAAACCGTGCCGAGAGGTTAATTCACCCGTTGCCTCCCAAGTACGGTTACAGATGCACTAGCGTCGTCCCCCCCATCACCCGTCAGACTAAGTTCTCATCAAAGGTGTACGAGTACTACGGCAGCTACTCAGATCCCTGCCTCTGCTGCATTCTGCACTATGGATAACGCGGGATTAAACAGTTTTTTGTACATAATCAGATAATTTGAAGCCAAATCGTGATTACAGATTGATTACAGGTTCAGTTACAATAAAAAATACAGGCTATTACTAGTTCTTTGTTTTTAATATTTTTTCTAAATTTCACTGGGGAGGCTTAGCCTCCCTTGTCTCCCCTGATGAGCCGCCGCTGGCAATGTCATGCCACAGAAGGCGCCAAAAGAAGCAAATCAAACTGTCTTTTTAAGTACAAAGACATACCCCATTTGGGATGAAGGAATTTAGCAAGTGATTCTACAACAGAATGTAGGTGGTTTGTTAAGCCCAAAAATTTGAACTTATAAAAGTATTGTTGAAACATAATATCAATGTCCTGATTGTGAACACTGCCAACAGAAGAAAATGTCAAATACTACAGAATGAAGAGGTGAAAGATCTACACCCTAAACAAACGTCATCAGTTTTCCAGTACAGTATTACCTGCTGTTAAAAGAAACACCATGGCCACCTTCCAAATAACTAAATACATGAACAAATCAGACACTTATGAAGTCACAGAAATAACTGGGTAGAAAAGAAATTATTTCAAATTTTCGGTCTATACAGTCCACCCAACACCATAACCTTAATCTGGATAGACACAATAACACCAGAAACAAAACAGTTGGGATTGTAATCCAGCATTCCCAATATGGTGATATAGCTATGAAAACGTGGTTAGAAAAATCATAAAAGACTAACTAAACAATACCAACCTAATTACCCAAGTTACCCACAATCATTCATACAATCACTACTTATATAGCTGAACTAATCCACACTTGACATTCACTTCAGCGAATACTGCAGGTCATTGTAAAAGAGAATTGACTGGCGACCCAGGAAGTGGTCATTGAAAAACATTGCATGACAATAAATATGGTACTGCTAGAAACTTAAGAAAATAAGCTCCAAAAAAAGAGAGTAATGGGGAATTTTAAGTAAGCTGATTGGGTAGCATACAAAGAAAAAGTGAACATATTAATGTAGAGGATAAAGGGAATGATTTCTTGGATTTTGTTGTCCCTGACGTGTCCGTTAACTAAATATAAGTATATCACTACCGACTCGGAACACAAAGTTTTTTATTGGTAAAAAATTTTGTGTTCCGAGTCAGTAGTGATGTACTCATATTTAGGAAATGATTCTCCACACTAAGCAGTTACCAAACCCTATGTTATACTTAGAAACAGCACCAAGGAAACTATCCCAAGAGGGAAGATGCACATATATAAATATATTTCCATATTCCAGCAATGCTCAAATATACTAATATAATAGGATTTGTATGAAAATTATTTTTTTAGGTAGAGTCATTTGACACAGAACAGCTTTTATAAAAGAAATATTGGAAGATTTTTTGTAAAAAAGAACTGACTGGATAAAGAATTAAAAGAGATGAAACCAGAGAACAGGAAAAAAAAGTAAGATGATGAAGAAAAGTTACAACACATGGAGATAAGAAAATGTTCTACCCCTGTTCTATAACCCCATGACTTCGTGGCTATTAGTTACATGTATATGCCAGGCTATTGATTCCATATAAAAATATACCAATTACAAAAATTAACCAAGCCATCATATGAAAATGTATCCTCTGTCTTTACTCATACCCCCAAAATTATTCCTGTTCTCCCCCATCCATCCCCCATCACTACCCCCCACCCAATTTAGTTTCAGTCACCCCATGACTCTCCTTTAGTTTCACACTTACATAATCATTCGTGTTAAGGTAAAATTTTAATTAACTTATTCATATTATAACTTCCAAATAAATGTAAGAATATAACATACATACTTATACAATCATTTATACATACGAAAAGAATTTCTTATAAACATTTTATAAATAATTAGTGACTATTTCCCCAAATTTGTCAAAATTACTTTTTGGTCTGTGTGAATAAACACAGTACTCATCTGGCACACAATTTTACCCAAATGTTTGTGCAAGATACTGTGCACTCATTCTGCCAACAATCTGTGCTATCTCGCTCACTTTCACTCAACAGTTGTCATGCCAAAATGCATAATGTCATCATTTCTACATGAGGCCTAGAAATTTTCACCCTATCCTAGTATTACAGTACTGGGATATAACAGGACATAACAGAAATAAAAAATGATAAAGTTTAATTTTTAATGATCTTACAAAAATTCGAATGGTTTTTCTCAAAAATTATCTTTTTTTGTCTACTCTATACATACTTTATATATTATACATTATTATTAATAATTAATTTTTCCAGTGAAGGGTTTGTGAGGGTCAGTCACAAAATATAACACAAATTTTAACTTATTTCTGTCGACGTTTCGACAATGTTTATTGTCATCATCATCATCAGGACCTGTGTATGAATACAAAAGAAATGTCAAACACAACAGAACAATTATTTGAATGAACGTGTTTGTGTATGTGTGCGTGTGTGCATGTGTATGTGTGTATCCTTGTATATGTGAAGGAGTTGAGATAGTTTGTTTTACATCACCAATTGTTTTCTTTAAAGACAATGAGAAAATCATAATATCACAGAACTTAATTTATACAATATTACAATTTAAATTATTCATAATGTAATACTATATGACATTATGCATAATGTAATGTAATGTCGACAGAAATAAGTTATATTTTTTGACTGATCCTCACAAACCCTTCACCAGAAAAATTCATTGACTGACAGTCACTACAAATTACAGAGTTTCAATAGCATTCAGCTATCATGATGATGATGATGATGATATAACTTACTTACATGATAAAAATGATAGCTGAATGCTATTGAAACACTAATTTACAAAATAATAAAAATATATTCTTGTAAAAAGTTTTTTTATTAATAATAATATAAAATATATATACAAGAAAAATATAAGTATTTATGAATATATACTTTATATAGAACATTTTATTCTGTAGAATGCAGTTTTTTGGGAGTATATAGGATTTAGTTTAAGGTTTCTTTTCAACTAAATCAATAAATTTTGTTCTGCAAGAAAACTGTTTGTCTAATATGATTTACATAAACTATACTTTATAGATTACACAACATATTTAAATTATCTCTCTATACATACATATTCTAAAATACGTAATTATCATATTCTGTGTGTGTGTGTGTGTGTGTGTGTGTGTATGTGTGTGTGTGTGTGTGTGTGTGTGTGTGTGTGCACGCGCGCATGTGTACAATGAGTCACTTGATGCTAAAAGCACATCCAATTATAAATAATGCCAACACTTTTTATCAGAATATATTGTGGTGTATGACCTGACCAGTCGTTTACAACAATATTCAAGAGATTAAACTTTCACATAACAAGCTTGTCATCTCTTTATCAGACTGGTGATATAAACACATAATAACATGTCTTATCAAAAGTAAAAATTTTTTACATACTGCTCCACACACACCATATGTTCTTGGATTTCGTTGTCCATGACGTGTCCGTTACTTAACTAAATATCACTATTGTTTGACGACTCGGAACACTAAGTTTTTTATAAGTAAAATCGTAAAGATTTACCTTACAGCCTAAACCGGCTTTCACCTTTAGAAGGCTTCAATGATGAAGGATGAAGCCTTCTAAAGGTGAAAGCCGGTTTAGGCTGTAAGGTAAATCTTTAAGATTTTACTTATAAAAAACTTAGTGTTCCGAGTCGTCAAACAATAGTGGTATGTACACCATATGTATTTCAAATTTCTTTAATCCAACACTGTGTTTGCTATCAGTTTAATTTCCAAGCAATCATGTATCACTTACATGTGTGTACACTATAGTTTGGTAAATTTTGGGAAAAAAGAATTGGGAGTCTTTTTTTTTAATTGTAGATCCATTTAGATGTAAAAATATAATGTGGACTATCAATGAAAGAACCCGCAAGTCACGTTCATTTTACTTCCACGTTCTGTAAGGAATGGAAGTATGGTGATGGCAGAATGGGCTGTGTTCGGGATAAGGGCTGATTCTGATTGTACTACCCTCAAAACATAAAGAAAAGTAATTTTCCAAAAAATGTCTGTGTGTCTATGTGTTGAATTTTTTCTATGGCGAACGATAACAGAATTTGATGCCGCAAATTCAAACAGAATCAAATAATTTTTAGCAAATGTGCCCGAGTTGTTGTAGAGGACTCAAGGCCTATTGATTTTGATGAAGATAGGTTAAGCGGAAGGGGTAGTTTACCTGCAACGTTTTATGTTTTAACAAGAGTAAAGTACTTATTCTGATAAATAAAGTATCCTGAAAAGAAGGTCATAATAATCCACTGTAGAAAGGTAGATTAAATATCTACAACTGAAAAGGGTAGTTGAAAGGGTAGGGGTAATTTTCTATAAATGAAAATAATAGTTGAAGGGGAGGGGATAATTTTTTATATGTGTACTACGTTATCAGCAACAAAGAAGTAGTTTGCTGTTAAAACAGACCATGAGATGTTTGGCTGTGGTCCAAGGTTTTCTCCAAACCAGATGTTTCAGCAGTGCCATCGACTGCCATCATCAGTGAAAATCGAAAATCCGCTAACGTGAGGTGGTATACGTTTGTGTCCACAGTACTGTGGTTAAGGCTGAAGAAAGAAGTAGTTTCTATGGAAATATTTCATTTCAAAAATGATTTTAAATATAAATCTTAGAACATGGAAGTCTTGTATGGTTTTCCATACCGATATTTTTAATTGCAGATGCATTTAGATGTGAAAATATAATGTGGACTATTAATGAAAGAATCCGCATTCATTTTTTGTTACAAAAAAAAAACCACAAACCACATACAGTTTGTTTATATCTTAATGTAAAATGTGTGACATTGGGCAACACAATCTGTCTGTAGTATGACATTTAGTGTATATGTCAGAGTAGAGTGCATCTCCTCTATTTATAGAAAACGCAAGTCAGAACACGTGTTCCCAAAGTAAATAAGTTTTGCACAAGCCAAAGTTCACAGTGAAATTTAATTTTGTTTTTGATTATTAAATATCAGTTAATAATGACATACATGAACATCACTCTAATTTTATATGAATATTATATTATTCAATACATGGATTTCTATCTGTAACAGTTTACACAACGCTGATAAACTGATGTTACACTTTGTTTTATATCAGGAACTCGGCGAATAAAAAAAAATCCTTTTTTTTCACTGGAATCCTATTTTCTGACATGTTAAGAACACGGTAATACCACTATCATGTATATATTCGCCCTTAGTGTTTTGTAAATAGCAATGAAATCTATGGACTGCATAAAACCAGCTGAGAGCTTAGTGCTTTAATATTGGAGGAGTAAGAGGGAATATATTTTATATTATTTATTTTATTTTATTTATCATTAATTATTTAAAAATAAAAGTTTAAACTAATCAGAAACTATGTTTTTTAATACAGAAATACATATTCGCCCTTCCTATCCTGAGAGTATTCACAAACTTTAAACGCGATTTCCCAACACCATGATTTTCATATTCGCCCTTTCTACTCCCAGCTCCTGATATGTAAATTAATATTTCTTTTATAAAAGCTGTTCTGTGTCAAATGACTCTACCTAGAAAAAAATAATTTTCATACAAATCCTATTATATTATTATATTCGAAGCATTGGTGGACACATGGAAATGTATTTGTATTCGCTTTAATTTTAATTACATTTTTACATCTTTTGAGAAAACTAATAAAAAAAATTGTAATTTCCTTACCAATATACTACAATATAATATTGTTACGTAATGCGGAAAAAGCGTTACATAATACGGAACATTCTACAAGTCTATCGAATGTTCCAGTGGAATCCGGCTGCAATGTGTGTCCATATGTGACTCTCAGCGCATCAGCTAGACTGTGCCAGAAGCCGCGCACACTGTATCAAGGCCGCAGTGAATTATGCTCTAATGTTTTCCTTTATTGTTAAGGCATAGTGTGGGGATGTTTCTGGATTTTTGGTGGGGTATAAATACAAATACTCAGCAACATTCAGTTCAGTTATGTGAGCAATTTTCACTAGTGTGGATTGAGTGTTTGTTGAAGTGAAGTAGTATTGTGTTAATAATTGTGTGACACTCTATTAATAGACATTGTTATTGTGTGTGAACAAATCTAACTGGAAATATTGTACGAGTTCATTATAACTGTTTAATTGTGATACATAATACAAGACACCATTCAAGTCACTAGAAACCAGCTTTATTTATCACTATTAAACAGTTTATAATTAACTCGTACAATATTTCCAGTTAGATTTGTCCACACACAATAACAATGTCTATTAATAGAATGTCACACAATTATTAACACAATACTACTTCACTTTGACAAACACTCAATCCGCACTAGCGAAAATCACTCATGTAACTGAACTGAACGTTGCTGAGTACTTGTATTTATACCCCGCCAAAAATCCAGAAACATCCACACTATGCATTAACAATAAAGGAAAACATTAGAGCGTAATTCATTGCGGCCTTGACACAGTGCCCGCAGCTTCAGGCACAGTCTAGCTAATGTGTTGAGAATCACGTACGCACACACATTGTAGCCAGATTCCACTGGAACATTCGATAGACTTGTAGAACGTTCCGTATTACATAACACTTTTTCCGCATTATGTAACAATATAATACAAACTGACCCTTTTAACATCACATCAACGAACAACACTCAAATTTCTTATTACCGACTAACAATAAATTCCAGTCTATACACAATTACTTCATTCGATGAAAACTGGGAAAATAAATGTGGCCACAAAATTGATATTCCAATTGACTGCTAAGCAAGTTTTGTAAGAATGAATAAATCTGTACACAGATGTCATTAATAATAACATAGATTATATATACAAACCATGGGGAGAGGAGACCATGTTTTATTCAAATGCATCATAAAAAACAATAATGAAAAATCAAAGTGAGTTCCCTTTTGGTAAAAATAAGTTTTATATTTGTTGGATTCTATATCCAGCCCTTATATAACTGTGATTAATACAAATGTAAATACTTAAGACTTCATAATTTCAGAAAAAAAGCGACAACAGAAGAAATCATAAACAGACTACAACAAAGCTGAAGTTCAATTGGGCAACTAAATGCTGTTCTGTGAAACAAATGAATCAACAAAGCAACAAAGATGAGAATTTCAACTACTACTGAAATCAATTCAGTTACTACTGAATTCAGAAGAGATTGTAGTAACATTTGTTGATTTCAAAAAGGCCTTTGATTCTGCCAATAGAGAAACCTATGGCTAAAACAGTCCGAGAATTTGGTGTTAAATCTAAATTGGCAAATCTAATCCACCAAACCCTTACAGACACAATCTCAAAAATAAAATTCATGGGAGAAATATCTCAACTGTTCAAAATAAATACAGGTATAAGACAGGATGATGGTTTATCCCCAATTCTTTTCAACTGTGTCCTGGAGAAAGTAGTGAGAAATTGGAATGAAAATTTAAAGGAATCCAAAATATCACCAGTCATGTTGGGAAGAACGAACAAACATATTGAAATAAACTGTTTGGTATTCGCAGATGACTTTGCTATACTTTCTGAACATCTGACATCTGCAGTAAAACAAGTTAATTTTTTAGAGGAAATAGCCAGTAGAACAGGTTTAAGAACTTCTGCAGAAAAAACGAATTTCTCATGAACATTAAAAATGTGCCAAAATTCTTGCTAACAGATATTGGTCGAATTGAGAGGGTTAGAAAATTTAAGTATCTAGGGGAATAATTCAAGAGAATGGTTTAGAACAATCTGCTGTAGAAGAAAGGATTCATAAAGTGGAAAAGCATATGGTATAACTAAAGATATATATAATCAAAAATGCATATCTAAAAATGCGAAAATAAGGCATCACAGTACAGTAGTGAATGTCTACTCACTACCGGAATGCCTATATGCAAGAGAATGTCTAGCATTAAATTATAATTTAGACCACTAGAAATATTGGAAAGATGAATTATTAGGAAAATATTAGGTCCACGAAAAACTTCAGAAGGTTGGAAATTAAGAAGTAATGATGAAATATACCACAGCATAGAAAATATAACAGAAACAATGAGAAAAAGAAAACTATTATTTTTTGGACATTTATATAGAATGGACGACAATAGGTTAACAAAGCAGATCTTCAAATATCTGTGGGGGAAGAAGTCAACATCGAGTAGGATTAAAGAAGTCCAAAAGGATTTGGAAAAAAATAATATAAACAGAAGAAGCAATTGAAAGAGAAGTTTTTCGGGCAAAAGTGTTAAAAATGGAAGGAGTCCAGGGTAAGAGAGAGAGAAACACAGGTTCAAAGTGGACCGAAGGACAGGAAGAAGAGATATAGTGAAAAGATGAAAGAATATTGGAGAAAAAGAAATGAACAAGGAATAAAGAATTGAAATTAGTATGTGGGCCTCAGATGGCCGATACAAAAAAAAGATGAGAATTTATGATCTGCAATTTATGGTTTATAAAGAGAAGCTATAGAGTCATAAACTAGCATGACTGTGACTAAGGATACCATTGTAGCAATAGATATAGATATAGCTGATTACATGGAAAAAAATTTTTTTAATGATATTGTGCCCCTTGTCATTGGTATTGTGATTATAATTTCCTACAGCTTAAAACATTCACTGAATGTTTCATCTATATTATTGGCTTTTATAAAAGCATATAAACCATCAGCTCTGACCACATTTCTAAATTCTTCTACACTGTACACAGTTGTCAATTCATTCTAAGTTAATGGGGATACACCACAAAGCCCGTTAATAATTCTTTTTCAAGAAAGTTTGATGCAAAATTCTGGAAATGTTTTGGCAGAAAATCGCATTACATTGCCAGTAAAAGCAAACATTTCTTTTTTATACAAAATAATTACATCAATTACCTCTCTAACAACTTCTTTCTTTCAGTTTTGCTTCTCTGTCTTCCTATGTTTCAAGGATGACATTTCTGCACTTCCTTTTGATTTAGTAACTAAACTGTTTCTAATTTTTCTTACATTACCTTCAAAATCTAAAAGAATGTACTGGGTCGAGACATCCAAATATTCACTCTGTAACTGAATGAACAATACTTCTATAAAAAGCATAATTTCACTGAAAAGTTTAACCGAATACGAAACTGGCAGATGAAAGAGGTTTTTAATGCACAGAAGCCTGTGTCAATGTCATTACATTCTGAATGTCATTGCTTTCTTGAATAGCTTTCAAACATTTTATAATATACTACTCGACAAATTTAACAAAGGATCCGGAAAAAATGTGTACTATGGGAGTTTAGAGGCAAACATGCAAGTGTGTCTCCTACTACCGAGTAGTCTACACTCATACTCAAATTTTGCCATTTGAATAAATGTTTCCCAGCTGTGAATATCATCAGCATTGATTTGTATTACAAGTATAGGCTAATATTTGTGCGTGTTCATGTTACAAAGTATAGCATTTGATATGATGTAGAATAACAAAGTATAAATATTCCAACGCTCTTACAGTAATTTTTGGACGGGTAAATTTTCAAGTGGCATATGAATTTTACTTTGACTGTACAAACATCAAGCGGCATAGGGGAACATACTGTATCCCTATGCAACTGGCAGTGCCATTCCTGCTATGCTTCCCCTCTCCAAATCCTATGTTAACACAGCCATGTAGTAGGTCCAGTGAGGGTGGATTTCTTGATTGAAAATTCCGTCTAATGGGCGCAGATAGTAGTAATCACTTTTTTATAATTTTATCTAGGACTTGCAGACGTGCTGTCCTTTGTGGACTTGTTGACAAAAAAGTACAGGCCCCCTTAATGTTTGCACACAGTATCTTTATGTTTGCATTTATTTATGCCACTTTCATCATTATGGTGACCATCAGGAGAGTTCTCCTTAATTAAAGCTTGAAAGTCTCACAGAGCCTGAAACTACAGCTCCCCCACTGTACATCTGAGAAATTAGTTTTGATGTATTATTATTGAGTTTTCGTAAGAATGTAAAAGCCATCGATTGACAGTCATGAGATTAAAAACTTCCAAAACCTTTCAAGAGATTTATCTCCAACCACATTATAGTCAATTTAGGCCATCTGAAATGAATTCCGATATGTCACTGGTTTTATCTGCAATTATTGACAAATAATTTGCTCCTTTTATTTTTTCTGATATTTTATCATGGCATACATAAAGCATAACTTGTAGGATTTCATTCTGTATCATTTTGGAAATGCCTTTAATAAAAAATACGTGGCTACTTTTTTTTACTAATGTCTACTTCAGCTCTAAAATTTATTAATATCTGAATTATTTTATATTTAACTGTCTTGTCATGCCGTCTTAGAGCAAGTTCAAAAGAACCACAAAATACAGAGTGGGCCAAAAGTCACTACCCATTGTGAGTTACTGAGTTACCCATTGTAAACATTAAGATAACTTTGGTTGTGATCTTCCCATCGATTTTAAATTGCACTCCAGTGTTTACATAAGAAACTATCCGACACAAACCAAAGGCGCGTAATTTAAAATCGATGGAAAGATCACAACCAAAGTTATCTTAATGTTTACAATGGGTAACTCAGTAACTCACAATGGGTAGTGACTTTTGGCCCACTCTGTATAATACAATTTATAATAATGTTGAAAATATATATCTATTTTAACCATTTAATTATGAATAGCAACATTTAGTTTATCTAATTTTTCTCTTTTACATGCTCAGCTAAATGATTTATATCATTGGATTCCAATAATTGTACCCAAGTATTTTCACCAATGCCACCAAACAAAAACATGGAATGGAAAACAAAATAAAATGTTCTGATGGTCACATTCATTGTGGATACACGTTTTCATTACATGTTTTAGTAAATGACATAATTTCCTGATTGTGTAGTCTAGTGATAGTAAGGTCTGATGTAGAACTACACCTGTTTTTAATTTTAAAAAATTCAGCAGTACAAAGATAAAAAAGAGATCAATAATAAATTATTGACTGGATCCGCTGACACTTAAAATGAACTAAAAATTAAGAAAATGGTAATTTTACTTTTGTAGTATACACTCACCTAGTGTAGTGGTTCACTTAGAAACATTGTACATTTTATAAGAAATATCTTTTCAATTACTGAATGCGAAACTTAGCAGCATCACATACATGAATAAAAATGAAAACATTAATGACACAGCCATTAGAAGTTAACATTTTAAAATTTGTAGCAGGAGACCAACTAGACTGGTACACTGTTTCCGTTCTTAGCTTAATCCTGATGTAAACAAACAGGCGTGGCACATCTGAAACGCTATTTGTTACTTGAGTTAGAGGCGTGTCACTCTGACAGGAGTAGACAGGGTACATATAATATTGATACTGTATAGACACAGGTAAAGCGAAATTTGTCCTGACCAAAGTAAAATTTGTGTGACAGTGTCAGACCGACAGTGAAATATTTTATATCGCCAGTTAATGGTTTTTTTTATTAACCGTTTAAATATCACAACAAACAAAAAAGTAAAGTGCTACAATTTTTTGTTCAGACAAAGCTTTTCGTCATCTCTGACATCATCAGGTCTTGAACAACAACCAAGACGTTGTCAGAGATGACGAAAAGCTTTGTCTGAACAAAAAATTGTAGCAGTTTAGCAATTTCATAAAAGAAATAGTAAGGATGGCTGCTAATTCAAATAATACGAAGAAAAAAAGTAAAGTTTGTTTAAAACGAAAATAGAAGCTGTAATAATAACCAGTGTACTGAATACTACCCGTTGCTGTCAGAGAGTAATTCAATGCCTTCCATATCTGTATCATCACTTCAGTCAGCGTTATTATTGATAAGATTGTTCATTGTCCACAAGGACTTCGGTAATGTGGGCCAGTTGCCACAGCTTATCATATTCGTTGATTATATGCTGCATACAGTGACTCCACTTGTGCCTTCACAATAAACGTTTTATATCAAGCAGCTAATGTTATGTTGTGACGAACAACATATCCTTTCAACTGGCTCCATATTAATTCAATACGATTCAGAATACAGTGGATAAGGAGGAAGTTTTAAATCAATGTGCCCCAGTTTAAGTGGCAAATAACTCTCACATGACTATACAGACATTCTGCACTTGCGCATAACACATTATTGTGTGAACAGTGTCAATGCCCCTGACCAATAGTGTCACGTGGGTTTGTTTACATCAGGATTGAACTAAGAACAGAAAGAGTGTACAATGCAATGAGTTGCTCAAAGCACCACTTTCATTGGTGGTTTGCAGTATTCAAATGCTCAGTAGCCTTTGTATTCAGCTGTCATTCATTTTATCACTACCACCGTTTGTGTTTTCAGCCTGTCACTTAGTGGTTGCAGAACACAACCTCCAGTTTTCAAATTGACTATCTACACATACGCAATTGAACTTTGTTTAGCCACCTGTAAACAAGGTAACAGTTCACTGCCAAAAAAACTTGGACACTTTGACGCCGATGGACGTCCTTTGAAAACTTCCGAGAATGCCGATGGACGTCAATTGATGTCCTGAAGTTTCAATGTGTTTTGCATGATTCCGTATCTATAAAGACGTCCTTGGAGTCATTTTGAAATGATGTAAGGCCTTGTAGTACCCAAATCATCCGCTAGACCACATATGCGTTCACTTTCGTAGGTACAGTTGACATGAAAAAGCGAGCGGCAAACTGTTATGTTAGTTGGCTGAACACCACTTACATGTCAAAATGTCAGACAAGTGTTTCTTGTTTTATGTAATGTATTGTTTAATCCATTTCTAACAAGTAAAAATAAAATTGTGAGGTTCTAGTAACAACATGTGTTTTGGCCAATTTTTTTTTCTTCCAAAAACATCACTTTTTTGAAAAGCAATTTCAGGGAAAATAACCAACACAATGACATACAGTATACACCAATTTAAAGAAGACACATAGATCTTCATAAAAACATAGGTAACATATTTTTGTACCATATAGTTTACAAGATGCATTTTAAATATATGCCTAAATATAGGCATGGGTGAAGGACCACTATGTTAAGGGCCCGGTGTCAAAGTGTTAAATGTTTCCAGCATACGTCTTCTATATCTTCACATTTTTCTAGTGGTGGAAAAAATATTTACTGTATAAGCAAATAGGTAGCCCAAATGTATAGTATACATACTGATTATTAAAAAAAAGTGATGTATCATGAACATATTATATTTCAAAATCGGTGGTTGTGCAACTATGCAACCCAAACACTGGATACTGAGAACAAGTTGGGCGATACCATACTCACTTAGTTGCTGTAGCGAGAGTCATGGCATTCACTTCAACAATATCTTCACATCTGCACGCATCTTCAAACCATTCACGAAACTGACCTATAGGCTCTTTACTAGTCAAGTCTTGTTCTAAAAATGTTTCCTCGTCTTCATTGTATTTCACTCTCATTCCTAAAAAAAATACAATACATAAATATCTAGTGTAATAACTGATATGATCCTAGAGGATGTGAAAGTGCTTGGAGTGAAAAATTGGTGGACATTGGCTAAGGACAGGGAAGTCTCGAGGAAAATCCTGAGGGTAGCTGAGGCCCACAGTGGGCTATGGAGGTACTGATGATGATGATGAATAACTGATATGAAAAATCCAAATATAATATAAAGTCACCTGAATAGTAATACTATTTTTTTTTAATTACAATATCAAACATGAAGTTTCATAAAAAACTATGTAGAGTAAAAATTGAGAAATTTAATAGAAATATAGAACACAGTAACAAAATAAATTCAAACGAATTTACACTAGTTCTTAAATACAATGTTATTTGTTTATAATCCAATATAAAGAAGAACAAAATGACATCAGAGGTCTATAGCTTAAACTTAGTTAAACTAAAAAATCTTAATAGAGAAATAAACCAACAACTTATTTAAGCGAAAAGTTCCAGTACAAAAAAAGAACTGTCACTGATAATCAGAGTGTCCAATATCTGATTCATAGGTACCAAAAGAGTTTTCAAACAAATGGAACCATTGGAGATCAAATTTCTTAGAGTGGTAAAAGACTGTACATGATTACTGTAGAATAGGTGTGGCATAAGACAAAACTCTGAGTAACCACCTACAACAGAAATAGCAATATTGAGCAAAGAAAGTTGGAGTGAATGTGTATATGTCTATAAAGAACACTGCAGAAAGCTGTAATAGATGTAGTGGTCACTGGTAAGAAGTGATGGATACTGAGGACAAGATGGTGCCTAACATTCAAATCTACTAAACACTGAAAAGTACTGTAATGACAAATGAAGAAGATGAAGATAAAATAATTTAAACGTTTCTATATAACAGGTTATATAGGTTAATTAACACAAGTAAAAATATTTATGTTCACTTTTTGACAAAATTTGTTATCTTCAGGATTTGTGCAGATACAGTAGAGCATTGATTGTCCGAACCTCTCAGAACGAGGGCCCATTCGGATAATCGATATTTCGGATAATAGATCGTAAATTGAAAACATTGTCTCTTTAGAAAAACAAAAGGTTTTTATTACAAAATAATTTCTAACATACTGTTACATAATTACAGCAATCTGTATACTGTACTGTAATGTATTACTAAGGCTAAAAATCAATGGATTAAAATTGAGTGTAATTAATAAAAACTGAAAGTTAATTTAAACAAAATTAGAGTTTAATGACAAACACTGTACAGTGCTATAAAATTAATTAAAAATTAAAAAACAGAAAACATACAGTACCATGGACTTATACTTTTTGAAGAATTGTTCTATCACTGTCTGCTTCAAACCGATACCCCGTTTTCTCGCTGCTAGAGACTGAAGTCATTTAAGATTCATAAGCTGAATACAATCTATCTTGTCTTCTGTTTCGGCCTACTTTAGAACAGTCTCAGTCTTGATTCTTTGTTTATTGATTCTATGGCTGTATAACTACAGTGATTATTTATTACTGTACAGTACTGTAATAATTTATAGTATACAATTTTGTATGTTCAATAAATATCCAATATACCTACAGGTGTCCAATACATTACTGTACAGTACATAATTGTACTTTTTATTGAGTTCGGATAATAGATCGTTCGGTTAATGGATGTTCGGATAATCCACTACTGTAACTACTGTACCCTCTACTGTAACTAATGAACACATACATCACTCACCGGCAATAGTGGCACGACAAAAAAATTGAAATTTTCAGGTTATGTTCTCCCTACAGCCTCATACATAGAGCAGTGTAAGTCTGCACTAGTGGCACAATGATAGTACCAGAGAAAGCTGAGACAGTGCACTAGTGTCACTGTTATACTGCGCCATATAGCGTGGTGCACAATAGTACACATTTCGAGTTAAGCCAGTATTGCTGCTTAAAATCAGTGACTTTGAAATAAAAAGATCAGCAAATAAAAAATGATATTAAGGACCATGCTTCACAAATTTGAATTATAGAGAGCCACTTCATAAGGTGAAAAAAATATACATAGAAGATGGTTAATCTATTACTGGTCCGTATAGGGATTACTAGGAAGAGCGATAAACGAGGTAAGCCATATAGAACACTCCATATCTTGGATACGAATCATCCAAATCCAAATATTTTTGCAAAAATGTAAAAAATTAAGTTTAGTAAATGTACTAATTTTCAGAATTTTCTGACAATAAATAAAAATTCGTGACTGAAAGGGTTAAGTTAATGGAAATGTTCTACAATCATTTCTATGATTTAAAATTGTTAGCGGACTGTAGAGATTTAAATTTTAATCGAAACACTGATGGTGACTCATTTAAGCTCGCTGGCATTTCTATCATTACATCTGGAAAACAGAGAGGATCATTTCTTGAATGAAGTCTCCTATAAAGATCCATTCAAAACAGTTACGGTAACATCAAAGAACAAAAAACCAATTCCCATTTATCATCACTTAAAAAACAGAACCAAAAAAATGCTTATAACCAGCCAGTGCCTATATCATAAAAAAATATGATAGATAGATTAAAATCTAATTTAATTCCATTTGTATGTTTCTAGAATACACTGAAGCTTATGAAATTAATAGCCAAACTGCAGCAACAGCGGCATAACCCAAAAAAGGTTTGTATAATTTAAAAAATTTCCAAGTTAAAAATCTATTTTTTAATATAATTAACATTATATTAAATGCCTGACAATACTTTTAACAAAAATAATACAAATATATTCTTAACTGAACCAGTTTGGTGGGGAGAAAAAACACAAAACTTTCTTTTGTTGTTTCCAAAAAACTACACTTTTGGACTTGTGCCACTATCACTCCCACTGGGTATGTTAATGTGTGTGTGGCTGCAATCATACTACAGTATTAATTACTAGTATGTTACAGTTTCTACTGTATGGAATATAATTGAATTTGTGGTTAATGTATTATGTAATATGTGAATAATGGATTTTAGTACAATACTGATATCGACAGATGAATGAAAACACAATTAAAAATATTCAAACCGAGTACAGGAACATATTGGTATTGATTTACTAGCACAGTGGAACATGAGAGAAAATGAAGAATATCTATTCGTTCTGTTTGTATGAAATGCAGTTTGTATTAGACTCTTGTAAACATTTGTACCACAGAAGTCATTTTTAACTATTTTTATTATAATAATAATACTGTAGCCTAATTTAAAAAAAAAAATACATTACAAATTTTCTTTAATAAGAAAAAAAAATAAAATATCACTATAATATTGACGACTCGGAACACTTAAGTTTTTTATAAGTAAAAACGTAAAGTTTTACCTTACAGCCTAAACCGGCTTTCACCTATAGAAGGCTTCATCAGAGGCTGTCGTTAGTAGCGCTGTTCGTCTTGTTGTTGGTGACGAGATAGTTTTTCGAAAGATCGAAGCTGTGTGTGTGTGGTGAGATGTGTTCGAATAATGCGTGCGATTTGAATTGTGTCTGTTCGTTTAGGATGTCGTTTTTATTTGTTTTTGTGTGTTTGTATATTTCTAATTGTTCTAGAGTGTCTAGTTTTCGGCCTTTTGTGTGTACGTGTAGTATGTTCATGTTATTGTCGATGTTTTTATATGTGTGGTTTGCTTCAATGAGGTGGTTTGCGAAGGTAGATTCTGTAGTGGTGTGGAGCGCTTTTGTGTGTTCAATGTATCTCTGTTTGAAGCTACGTCCTGTCTGGCCTATGTAGAATTTATTGCAATTTGAACAATTTAGCTTATATACACCGGGTAGATCGAATTTGTTTTGTGCTTTGGGCATGCGTTTTGATAGTGTGTGTTCTGTTTTGTTAGTAGTTTTGAAAGCGATTCTGTATCCTGCTTTTTTGAATTTGTGGGCGATTTTTTCTGTTTGTTTGTTGATGTATGTTAGTGTTATGATTTGTTGTTTTCTGTCTTTGTCTGTTGTTTGTTTTGTGTAGGAGTTTACTGACTATTGTTCTGTCATAACCGTTAGATTCTGCTAGATATTTTATCGTGTTTAGTTCGTCTTTGTAGTCTATTTCATCTAAGGGGATGTTGTTAAGTCTATGTATCATGGTTCTAAAAGCAGCTAGTTTGTGTTGTATTGGGTGATTGGAGGTGTTGTGTATTAGTGTGTCAGTTGTAGTTGGTTTTCTGTATATACTGAATTTGTGCCTGTGTTCTAGTTTGGTGATGGAGAGGTCTAAGAAGTTTATGGTATTGTTGTGTTCGTATTCGGCAGTGAAGGTTATGTTTTTATGTATTTTGTTTATGTGCGTTAGTAACGGTTCACATTGTCTTTTGTTTCCCCTGTATAGTATTAGAATGTCATCAACGTATCTGTGCCAATATAGTATTTTATGTGAGTGTCTGTCATTGTTTGTGAGTATTTTTGTTTTTTCTAAGTGTTGGAGGAAGACTTCTGCTAGAATGCTGGATATGGGGGAGCCCATGGGTAGGCCTTCGTTCTGTGTGTAGTATTTATTGTTATAAGTAAAGTAGTTTTGTTTTGTGATAATGTTCAGAGTTTCTGTTATTTCATTGATAAGTTCGTCTGGTGTGTTGTTCTGTTTGAGTTTGTTTTGTAGGATGGTGATTGTTTCAGAGATGGGGATGTTTGTGTACAGGTTTTTAATGTCAAAGGAGGCTAATGTGGCGTTATGGGGGATGTGTATGTCTTTTATTTTTGTTACTAGGTCAGTGTTGTTTTTTACTGCAATGTTGTTGTCTATTTGTGTGTGTTGTCTAATAATTTTGTCTAGATATTTTGCCAGTTTGTGTGCAGGGGCATTACGGTAGTTGATAATGGGGCGGATCGGAATGTCTTCTTTATGGATTTTGGGAAGTGCTTGGAGTGTAGGTGCTGATGGTCGGATTTGTTTCATGTAGGGCTTTTGTTTATGTGTCATAATGTGTTTGGCTTCAAAAAAAAATAATCATATGAAGCTTTCTTTTATCTTCATTTGAAGGAAGATTTGCAACAGGTAATGTCAAACTGTTGATGACAATGTCAACGACGATGATGATGATGACGACAAACAGGGTAGGCTGCCTTATGTAAGCCATTCAGCTCATTAGGATGGTTGTGAGGTCAGTACTATACCGGACCCTCCCATTATTACCCCATGTATTCATTGTTACAGGCTCAACAGCCATCTCGGGACTGTAAACTCATCTCGACTTTATGGTGCAGCCAGGAGTGGTCTACTAAGGCCCACTAACGCCAATATTGTTCAAAATTATATTGTAGTACAGCATGATTTTTAATACAAACAACAGTGACATTTTCACTCTAGTCCACTATATTTTTATTTTTGAAACAATGGAAGTACAATAAGGGTAATGAAGCACTTTTTACTACAATTAATGTCAAAAATAAGTGTCTGTAATAATAATAATAATACAACCATTATTATACATTCACTACTCTGTATAAGTTCTGATGTTTCAATATTTTTAGGTGATTTTATTATGTCATTTTTTTGTACTATCTTCAGAAATGCTATTAATTTGTCCCTTATCACAATACAGATTTTATATTAAATGCACAAGCAAATTTGCTGTTTAACGCTCACTTTCATTTTGCTCACATGAGGTACTTTCATTCTAGTAAAAGAAAACAGGTGAAAACTCAGCTGGATCCCATCAGGCAGCAGGCAATATCGTTGTGTTTAGATTTCTTTGATGGTATGTCTGTCCGGATTTGGAGTTATCAATTTTGTTTGTTTCTAGTATCTAGAATGAGTTCACACAAGTGCCTACGTAACCCAGATATTTTTGGTTACATTTGTTAAAACTGTTTATTACACAAATCTTGGCGTTAGGCTTAGTGATCAAGACTGGGCTCTATATAAAGTCTGCCATACTTGTGTAGAGGGATTGGGACTGTGTAAGAATGGCACGAAACTCCCTATATTTTTTTTGCAATTCGTATGGTTTAGAGAAACACAAAGAATCATATTGTTACGACATCACAGAACAATCTACATGTTTATCAAATGTTCCAGATGAATCCAGCGGAATCTGTGTGGCGTACGTTAGATGCATTTGCTACTGTGCCAGAATTCACGCAGCCGCACGCACTGTGTCAAGGCCGCAATCAATTACGTCGTAGTTAAGAGCTAATATGTAGTATGTGGAATAATCTAGTATTTCGGGGGGGGGTATAAATACCAGTACTCAACGACGTTCAGTTCAGTTATAGTTTATATATTATGTGCGGTTCGAGTTTATTGTCGGTGATTACAAGTGATTACTGTGTGCGTTCAAGTGGTTATTAGTGAAGTAATGTGTTTTATAATCAGCCGGTATAAATGTTATAAAATTGTTTTATATTAGTTGACATTTTATTGCGTGTGAAAAATTTTTATTTGATTTGTTGTAAGAGACTGCACGTTGTTAATTACGAACTGTTTAACTGTGAAAATTAAAGCTGGTGATTAGTGACTTAATTGGTGTCTTGTATTTTGTTTTCCACTGTACCATAGACCGTCGTAACAATATGAATGATTGTTACTTCTGTATGGTGCATGTTGAAAGTTACAGTGCAAAAAGCAAGAAATGCTTGTATATCCAAACACATCTTCTGTGATTTGGTCAGCTGCCCACATCGAATCATTTCCATTCCCTGTTCTGTCTGTTAATCTTGAAGATGTGTCAAGGAACAGTGAGAGTAGCTCTAAAATGAGTGTGAAACCAACATGGACGAATACAAACTAGAGAACAAAATTTTCTTGATGTAATGCCATTCTTCAAAGAGGAACGTTCTTTATTTTCTTGTAGATAGTCTAATGAACTGTTTTGGTTATGGATCAAAGTATGATCCAAGTGAATGAACACTGACACTGACTCGGTGACACACTGACACTAAGTTTGGTACGTATACTTTTGCATCATGGAAACCTATTTTGAACCATCTTTAAGCAGAAGCAAAACTGAAATTTAAAAACTAAAAAATTTTGATTTTTTTTTTTTTCTTTAATTTTTTGTCCTTTTTATAAGTTTTACTTTTTTGTACTTTTATTTTTTATCACTATATGTACTACATTTATGTTAATTAATATATTAATACGAGGAAAGATTAGAAGCATTTGAGATGTGGGTTTGGCGAGCGATGGAAAAAGTGAGGTGGGTTTATAAAGTAAGGAACGATGAAGTTTTAAGAAGAATAGGGGAAGAGAGAAGAATCCGGAAGGTAATAGGAAATAGGAAAAGAAATTGGTTAGGTGATCGTTTAAGAAGAGACTGCTTGTTTACAACTGCCATGGAGGGTGTCATAGAAGGAGAAAAAAGAAGAGGGCGTAGAAGATTGAAGTTAATAGATAGCATTAAAATCGGAGGATGTTACGAAGAAACAAAAAGACTGGCATGCGATAGGACAGCTTAGAGAGCTTTTACCATTTGAAGACCTGCCTTAGGGCAGAACACCAAATAAATAAAATATTAATTAATGCACATTATTTACAATCAAATTCTGCAATGCTGGATACCATAGTTTTTACTATTAACTACCGTACTTGTATACTGCAAAAACTTACAAGCATTTACAACAATTCTGTCAATAATTTTTCTATCCATGTACCAAATTCAGAAACAAAAATTTATAAATGTGTTAAGTAAAATTATGCAAAGAAACTTTAAAGTTTGAAATTTAGATTGTCAATGTGAAAACATGAAATGGCAATGTTTTTATTTGACAGTGGAATGAAAAGGAGGTGCCCAAAAAAACCATCTTGCCCGAGTGAAAATTTTATATTAAGGCTAGCAAAATAAAAAGGTTTGTTGCTATACGTTATTTTTTTCTTATATAAAACTTAATATGTGAATTTTGCTTTTCTTTATACTTCTATTTTACAAAGAGCATTTGGCTTTTAATACTGGGCACAAGCCTATATAACTGACTGAAGTACAGTATCAGTGTAAATTCATTTCCTTAAATAGACTTAATTGGTTTATTCATTATCCGGAATGCACCATAACTGAAAATTTCTTGGATTTTGTTGTCCATGACGTGTCTGTTGATTAACTAATTATAAGTATAATAATACTACTGACTTGGAACACTAAGTTTTTTATTGGTAAAATATATAATTTTTACCTTATAGCATGAACCAGTTTTCGCTTATTATAAGCTTCATCAAAGCTTTACATTTTTACCAATAAAAAACTTAATAGTTCCGAGTCAGTAGTATTATACTTTTTAATTAGCTACATAAAAGCATTATTAAATTACATTACCAAATTATTAATGTACCTTATGTATGTCAATGGATATATACTAACATTACCCATTAGTTTGTACGCTAATAGTGTCTTTTTTGTGTGTTACAAAGAAAAGGAATGTGCACACAAAAATAGTTAAGTATGGTTACAGTGGCTAGTTAACTCAATTTTTTAGCTCAATAAAAAAAATTAAGTTTATAAAAATATGTGTGGATACAAATCATGCAAAAAAAATTCTAGACTCGTTCCGTTCTTAGTGCAATCCTGATGTAAACAAACCCACATGGCTCATCTGAAACGCTATTGGTCAGGGGCATTGACATTGCCCACACAGTAATCTGATACGCGCATGTGCAGAATGTCTGTATAGTCATGTGAGAGTTGTCATTACTGCAACAAGTGGTTTTGATTACGTTTAATCATCTTTATGAATACACAGTAGAACTTTATCGCCGCTAACAAAACGAACATAAATTTAAAACGTTTTTAGTAGATGATACTGACGAAAAATCGGCGCACGCCGTTTTAAAACTTTTTCCTTATCACAGTATTCTGAATCTCATTGAATAAATATGAAGCCAGTTGAAAGGACATGTTGCCTGTCACAACACAACATACAAGCTGCATGATGTAAAACAACTGATAGAGAAGACGGTAAATGAAATAACGACGGAATTTGAAGTCGCTGTGTTGAGCATATATTCAAGGAAGAAGATAAAGGAATTGGGCCAAATTACAGAGGACGTAGTGGACAATCTTATCATTCACACTGCTGACTCAAATTCCGACAGACATGACATGAAAGGCATTGAATTACTCTGACAGCAGCTTATAATGTACAGTACAGTACACTGGCAATTATCACAGCTTCTATTTTTGCTTATTTTGCTCTAAGTATAGGCCTACTTTATTTTTTTTCTTGCGATATTCAAACAGTGAATAAAAAAAAGCCATTCTTATTCACTCCATCTTATAAAATATGTCATTGTCGCTCTGACACAGGCACACAAATATTACTTTGGTCAAAAAAAATTATGACAATTTACTTGTGTTTATACAGTATCAACATTATATGAACCCTGTCTGTACTCCTGTCAGAGTGACACGCCTCTAATTCAAGTAGCAAATAGCGTTTCAGATGTGCCACACGTTTGTTTACATCAGGATTAAGCTAAGAACGGAAACAGTATACACACAATTTGTTTGGCAAGTTATTCTGATTTCTGGGTTGATTTAAAGAAAGACAAATCTTTTGGTTTAACTTTGCAAAAGACAGATGTGTACAGAGAAGGGATGCATTACGTGGTTAACAAAAGGAACTAATAGTCCTCCTACAACAGATAAGTATGTTTTTCTTTTACAAAAGCTCAAAACATACCATTCATTAATTGGTCATAGTTGATTGTACAATTTGTTAGTTAAATACGGACACCACACAAATTTTTGTATTTGGGTATTTTTGCAGTTAAAGGCAAATTTGTAAAATATTCAAAATATGACAACTGACCTGGGCTGAATTATGATAATTGTAATCAGTTTGTTCGTTAACTTATACTGTGCTTGGTGATTTCAACAAGATTTGTTTTCTACATTCATACATTTGTATAATTAATATAACTTAGGTTTGGTTAAGTTTTCCTACTTATACACGCTCTTATCAATTTGTCAGTATGTTTTATGAAATGACAGTACTGTTACAATGACAGGACAAGAGAGGAATGTGGTGGGGATAGAATTTCTACTAGATAACTGCAAATTATGAAGCGGCACAACATGTTTTATAGAATGAAATATTTATTAATTTAAAAAAAACGTAGGCGAATCCATATTGTAAATAAGGAAAGAAGAAACCTTTTTTGTTTTTTAATATGAAATATAGTTTCTTACTATCCATAAAAAGAATTTTTGGATATTCAAAAATTTTTTACTTATGTTATAAGCAGTCAGCAAATATAAGTACATTCTATAAGTACAAACATGTAGTATATTATGATAAGGAAATGATCGGTAATAAAACCTGAATATTTTTTTTGTCATGTCAGAAAGTCATAGCTTGTTGTCTCCAGACTGTAGTCTCTCCAAAAGTGACTGTCATAATTGCTTTCATGGACTCCTAATTCAGCATGACGTTTAAAATTTAACATGAAAAAAGTTCACTAAGAAGGATTTGTAGATAATTTATTTCAATATTTTTTAGGTATTTTGGTGCTGTGCATTTCCCTCTCTGTGGATTCAGACCTGATTGTCACATCTTTTGGGAATTTAAATTAGAAATTGGAATTTTCTGTCACTGTAACTCAATCAGTAAATTGATCTTGAGGACAATCACCACTCACTGGGCGTGCTTTTGGTGTTGTCTGCACCAACAGTTTTCTCTTAAGAGTTAACATTACATCAGAATCATTTTTACTGACAGTTTCATTTAAATGATATTAAGGCCTGATCGATTGAGTGGTTTTACCTTCTCTCCCCACAAAAAAAGTTTGTATGTTTGTAAATAAACACGAATTGAATGTTTTAGAAATTGAAGGTATCTCTATTTTAAACAGTGTAGATGAACTTACTATCTTTTCTACCATGATGTATAAAACAAAAAATCATAAAAAATTGCTTTTCTTAATAAGTGACTGACACAAAGGATAGTCCAAAGCCACAGAATGAAAGGATGCCAAGAGGAAATACTGTACAGCAAATGGCATCAAGACTTGAAAGGTGATATCTTTGAATGGTTGCATTGGAACTTTCATAATGTAGGATTTGTTGGTGTATTTAATAAAAAGTAAATACTCAACAGATGGTTAGTAACAGAAAAAGAAAATAAGAAATTGAAGATGAGGAAGACAGCAAGTTTTTAAATCATAAATAAAAGTTTTAACTTGCAACTTAAAGCACTGACAGTTTTCTGGAAGTGACAAATATGAATTTATGACTAGTTAAGTTCTTCTATGCAGATGGCAATTTCAGATTGAACAAAGATGTTTGGCTACAGTGGATCAAAAATAAATAATCAATTAAAGAGAATTATTAGCATAAGTTCCTTTGGTGTTTAGATTTTTTTAGTGAATGTGGAACACAAAGATAAAGCTTTCATTTATACCATTTTGAAAATAGTAAGTTCTCACGTCGGTAGTTCACCCAGTGCTTGTTCTAAAGTTGCATCTAAATATTCTGGGACTCTGTAGACAGTAAAGCAATGTGTGCTACTAGTGCAGTCACTGAAGGAAAAAAATTCAAATTAAGTGGCTTCTACGAGATTTGTTGCATAAGGCTAGATAAAAGGGTGAGAAACAATTTAAAGAAAAGTTTACTTAAATTCCGTCACGGTTTTTCAAAAAAGGGGAGGGGAAGGTGCAAAAAATTAGTTTTTTTTTCAATTATCTTGAAAAATAAATTTACAAAAAAAAGACAAATTACAAAAATTAAATACATTTAATATTTATACATAAATTTACCTCAAGATGTTATTTTTCTATTTGGAACATGTTTCGGGTACTATCTTGTACCCATCCTCAGCCTTCCGGTTTTTTTGTCTGGTGAAGTACATATGTGTTGTTGGTTGACTATTATTATTGTGGCTTCCAGTTGGCTTCTGGTATTTCAAGCCACAATAATAATAGTCAACCAACAACACATATGTACTTCACCAGACAAAAAAACCGGAAGGCTGAGGATGGGTACAAGATAGTACCCGAAACATGTTCCAAATAGAAAAATAACATCTTGAGGTAAATTTATGTATAAATATTAAATGTATTATATACATCAAGAAACGGACTGTAGCAGAAAGTGATTGAAAAAATTAAATAGTATTAAATTCTCTACAAAAAAGCTATTTATCATGTTTTTTGTCAGGCTAATACTTTGTGAGAAAAATGAAATTGAAATATTAGAAAAAATTGATTGTCGGAGTCTGCCCCGATGAGCGGGAAGGCTAATTTTTTCTGACATTGCAACATACAAATTTTAATAAATTCCGTTATAATAGTCGTAGAGACAAAATCAAAAACCATTTTAAAGCTAAATGTTTGCACTTTTACATAAAATGAAAAGAAAATAATTAAATTATTAATAAATACTTTAAATAAAGTAATAACTTTTTTGTTTTTTATTTTTTTCAACTAATGCATAAACATATTAACAATTTATTACAAATGTATTTACATTAAAAAAAAAACTTCACAATATGAACTTTACATATATAGGTTTTTGTAAAAATAATAAAAATTAATATTGATTTATTGGCTTAAAATGAGCAAGTTTTAAAATTCATCATTTTTTTGAGTTTGCAAGTATTTTCGTAACTTAAAATTTCTACAGAAATTTAAAAAAAAAATATTTTTTAACAAAATTATGAACACGTATTGGTCATAGTGTCTTCTATAAGACTGCGGTGTAAAGAACTGTTAAAATTTAGTTAAATTTAAATAAATGTAACTTTTATTAATAAATGTAAAAATATGTCCATTGCGCGTATTAATATTGTAACGATACATATCACCACCATATTTTGAACCTAATTTTAGAAACAATAACATAACAATTAAATGACACAAAACCTACCAAGGATCAAGAACTGTGCACCAAGTATTAAAATCAATCAAAAAATTAATAACTAAGGAACGAATTTACCAACAGTGAAGAAATAGTAATGAGAACAGGATAAAGAAGAAAATATATTAAATGTGATTAACCCAATGACCCAATAGATTAGGTCAGTGAGTAAACAAAAACATAGATAATAAATATGAATAGAAGCGAATAACATTATGCTATAACTCAGGTAAAAAGAAACAAAAGGAAGAGACAAGACATCTCCCACAATATACAACAAAAGAAGTACAACAGTGAGATAAATAAAATAAGCCAAGTAAATTACACAGTAGAGAACTATTAATGACATCAAAACACTGACAGACTATTTTAGGTGACTTAACTATGACCATAACTCTAATGTAAAATTATGATCCAATCAATGATTAGGAGAGTGAGATTAAAAAACTTGTAGTAGTATGATTGTAATGTATAAAGTTATAACAACAAATTTTTATCTTAGCTATTATTTATATAAGTAAAATGGATAAAAGGATATCAGAAAAACTGATACCGGTAATCAACGATAATGTAATAAAATTAATATAATAGAAAATAGAAAATAAATACCAACCAATGGATAATAATTAATATAGTACTAGCACATTTAAATAATGTAGTAAAAATGTATTGAACAAACCACAAAAAACCAACCCATTGTTATGAACCAAAGTAAGGACACATAACCTAAATCAACAAGCTTTTGTACTTATAATGACAAGAACTAATAATAAAAATGCTGATAAACCATATTCTATTATACTGAAATGAAACGAGATGTTATAAGGATAATACCAGTAACAAGATTAGTTACCAAAGGAAGATTTAGATTGTAATTAGAGTAAATTAAAATACTGAAATGGACAGCATAGAATTTACCAAATAACCAATCTGAAAACCCCTTTAGAAATAATAGTAAAAGAGAAGATGGTTGATCTCAGTATAGTTAATGATGTGTAATACTACTAATGTAATGTAAACCAATAAGTATTGTCATAGAATTGAGTCATAATAATGTAAACATTTTATTTGCCTCCAGAAACGGTTGAGACTATAAAACAGGTTAATTACCTTCTGTCACGTTTCTTTGAATCCAATTGCGGGATTACTCGAGTTTCGATCACAACTGTGTCATCATCAGATCTTATATACAAATATGGTTAAAACTCCATTTTTCGATGTTTGTACATCACGTCAGATAATAAAAACAACACGTACACGGTATAAAACATTACATAAAATAACACACAATAAATATAAATATAAAACAAAACGTAATAACACACAAACATGCGGCCGTCACAAACCTGTACAGGAACGCCTTCACGGTAAAACTAATCGATACCGGCTTGACCTTTGTTCAATTTTATCAATCTGATATAGCCGATTTCTCATTCTATATGATTGATTCTATTAAACAAAATATTATTTGTATGTACTGATTTTTCGTTTAGGACGCGATTGTAATCCTCCTTTATAGCCTTATATATCTCAAACCGTTCGAGAGTGTCTAGCTTTAATGATTTCTTACATTTATATAAGATGTCTAAATTCTCACCAATACTCTTTATGTTATGGTCATGTAAGCTTATATGCTCAGCAAATGTAGGTCTTCCTACATTTGACTTGGAGCTTGGGATGTGTTCTTTATAACGTAATTTGAACGAACGACCCGTTTGTCCTATGTAGAATTGTGTGCAATCCGAACAATTAAGCTATATACACCAGTACCGTCAAATACATCGGAAGGTTTATTTTTGTTTCTAACCATAAGTTTTTTCTCGAGCTTATTATTTGCCTTTGAAGCCAAAATAATATTTTGATTTTTTAATTGGTTTTTTAACGAATGATGTAATATTTCACCATATTCTATTGCAATATATTTTTTTACTTTTTCTTTAGACACATAAATATTTATTGGTCTATTTTGTTTTTTATTAATTATTCTATCTACTATGTGACTTTTATACCCATTGGCTGTCGCTATGTGTTTAATAATGTCTAGTTCGTTTTTATAATCTTCCGTAGATAGGGGCAATGCCAGCAATCTATGAATCATACAATTAAAAAATGCCATTTTATGTGAAAAAGGGTGATAAGACGAGGCATGAATAGCATGGTTGTTGGTTTTCTGTAAATATTAAAGTTACTTTTGTTATCTATTTCTGTTAAAGTTAAATCTAAAAAATTAATTTTATTATTCATTTCCGTTTCTAATGTGAATTGTAAACTATTTGTAATAGTGTTCATATATTTATTAAGCATCTCTAATTGCCTCCAATTGCCATTATAAATCATTATTGTGTCATCCACATATCGTCGATAAAATAAAATTTTTTTATAATGTTTGTTTTTAGTTGATAATATTTCGTTTGTTTCAATGTGGTTTAAGTAAATTTCTGCCAGGATGCCTGATAATAGGATGTTTAGTTTACATAATAATGTAAACTAAACATACTTGTCATATAGAACTAGATGCAAGAAATATTGATGAAATAATAACAATTGAGAGTGTCCTGGTGCAAACCAAAGCATTGTAAACTTTATAATCATTATAAGGATCATTTATGTGAGAAACAATAAATTAAAAAACCACTATGTAATTTAGAATGAAGGTAATTCATGCAACACCCTATAGTACAAACCACGGGTGATCTTAAAGACTAGAATTAACAAAATAAAGGTATAATAATTGAAGACATGAGTGGATGAAGGTGATATGTAACATTTTCTTTAATTTTGATTTTTTTATATGAATGAAGGTGTTATGTCCATATATGCATTCTGTCCCATTAAATCTTCGCAAAACTAGCTTATCTAGAGAAATTTAAAACGGATGAAGGTGTTATGTTCCAAACTAAGTTGCATTAGAAATGAATGAAAGTGTTATGGGCACATAACTTTATCATTCAATTTAAGAATAGCAAAAATAAACTATTCTTGTAGTGAATGAAGGCGATAAGTGCGAACATAACTCCTTCATTCACGAACACGTAGCTCTCTGTGTTACATTACGTAGCGAACGAATGAATGAATGAGCTATATCGCGTACATATCCCCTTCATCCGCGATACATCGTGTGTTGTTTCGTCGATGCTATCGTAACGCGAACGTTGCTTTTTTGTTTTTATTAATAAATATTTAATTTGTTTGCACATCAAAAATGTCAAGAGCAAAAAGAATGGTAGAAGAAGCATTAAAGCAAGCAAAAAGAATGGTAGAAAAAGCATTAAAGCAAGCAAAAAGAAAGGACAACATGCTAAATTGTAGTGAAATAGATGTGTTTAATACCGACGAGAATCCTAACCTCAAAAACCAAAATCAAGGTACGTGTTTGTCAATGTTTTTTCATAATACTTACCGCACTTAATTATTTTAATATCAATTATTGTAACTGTGTATTACAATAAAACATTTTTTTAATAATATCATATTATTGCTACAGATTTACATTTTGGATACGTAAAATAAAAGTGTACGTATGTAATAGGTACAGTCAGGAGCACGCTAAGCTTTACACTTTGACCTTTGTACCGTTTTTATACCGCACTCAATAAGAGTTAATATTGGACTGCTCATGTAAAGCTTGACGTGCATTTGACTGTACGTGTATAATGGGTACGTTATACATACACAAATATAATATTTATGTTCCACATACTCACGAAACATGCGCTGGGATTTTTTATGCATTTTGGAATGGCTACAACTGTTACATGTTTGTTTTGTTTTTACACGACTGCCCAAAAAAAGGAGTGTAATGTTTTCAGGGTTCATGTATGTTTGTTTGTCCGTTTCTTTATTCCACCATAACTTCTAAATGCTTGAACCGATTTATAAGTGTGTGGTATTGTTAGAATCCTTATATCATCCTGGGTAACATAGGGTACCTAAACTGTCAAAACATACGATCATAAGATGACATTTTAAACTTTTTACTTCACTTTTTGTAACGACAGTCGTGTTTTTTAATTTTTTAAATTATACTAGTGTATTTACTAACTACCTACTTTACTAATAAGTTGCATCTTTTGTTACGTTATGCCATGGATAGATACATTTTAGTTAATTTGTGAGGCTTATAACATTAAAAGTGGCGGTTTGATGGTGATGGTTGTGATGGTGTTATTATTTTGCATATTTTTCTTTTTCCCTTACAGATTCCACCAAGGTGGCAACAGATTCACGTGTCAGTGGGTTTACTTTGGATCAGGATAACCAGTCCGGTTCCTTGTTTTCTCAAACAGAAATATCAGTCTCACACACAACCCGTTCCGTAACCCCAACAGGTCAAGATAACATTTTGTCCGAAAATTTCAGTCCAGATATAATAGAACCTTCCGACGATGAATTATCAAATTGTTCCTTTCGTGTAAAACCTAATAGAAGACATTTGACAGCTCTCAGAAATGTAGATTTTTCGGATCCCCGCCTAAGTAATGAAGTAAGAACAGATTACTCTTCAGGTAGTGATGATGTTTACATCCCGGAAACACCGTTTTCAGATACAAGTTCGGAAATTACAGATTTGCATAATATAGAGTCACTAATTTTTGATGTACAAGCGTCAACTAGCATCCAGGATCAAAACCAAGAAAGTTTGAGTAGAGTGACAGATGTTGCGGAAAGTTCTCTACCAAAACGTAAAATATTTCCTCCCAAAGACAACAAATCAAAGAAACGACCTAAAAAGCCTGAAGCATGGGAAAAGTCAGCTGCCATAGCTCGAGAAAAAGGAGAAGAATATAAGTCGTACAACAACACTATAGTACCTAAGAAAAGCATTATTGAAGGAATACTGTGCCATGAAAAATGTAGGCTTGGCTGCTCTAGTAAATTTAGTACAGAAGATAGAAAAAATATTCTACAAGACTTTTATTCTCTTGACGTCAATAGCAAAAATGCTTTGCTTTTTAAAAGCATTGTAAGCAAACAGGTGGCAAGACAGCGTAAGAATGCTACAAAACATAAGTTAGCAACGTACAAATATTTAGTTATGTATAACAGCGTAACAACTGAAGTTTGTAAATTAGGTCTATGTGGGTTGTATAGGATTGGTAGAAAAAAGGTTGATGTCATCATAAGTAGGATAAGAACAGGTGTTTCTGCTCCACCACCAGATCGCAGAGGTAAACATGACAACAGACCTCATAAAATGGGCAACGACATTTTAAATCGAATTAAGCAACATATTTCAAGTTTTCCTGCCAAACAATCTCATTATTCTCGCTGCAATATATGTATAAACTTTATTTATCACCACTCTTAAACATTACAAAAATGCACCAACTATATCTGGAAACATGCGAAGATGAACAGCTGCCTGATCAATACAAAATAAAGAAAAGCACATACAATAAAATATTTGTTACTAAATTCAATTTGTCCTTTGGATATCGTAGAAGTGATACGTGTTCTACTTGCGATGCTGGAGATTCAACTGAAAAGCACATATCAAATTATCATGATGCAGTTCAAGCAATGGCTACAGATAGAAAAAAAACCAGACAAGGCTAATAATTTGCTGTATAATACTGTAGATTTGCAACAAACGATGCCATTACCAAAAATCCCTACATCCAAGGCATTTTATTTGCGACAAATATGGTTTTATAACCTAGGCATACATGTTGTAGATGGGGATAAGGAAAAGGCTTTTTGTTGCACTTGGACAGAAGATGTGGCCGATAGAGGTAGCTGCGAAGTCACAAGTGCATTATTAAGGTTTGTAGAAGTGGACAGTGCCTGTAGCCGCAAAGACCATTTACTCATATGGTCAGATTCATGCGCTGGCCAAAACAAAAATTTTACTATGATAGCTCTGTACCAGTACATGATCTTAAAGGGTTATTTTAAAGTTATAGATCATAAGTTTCCAGAGGTTGGTCATTCTTACCTTGATTCGGATAGAGATTTTGGTAGAATTGAAAAAGTGCTGCGGAAACATGAAACAGTGTATGTACCCGAGCAGTACAGAGAGATTATTTGCAAAGCATCACGAAACAATACCGTTCTAGGTATGTCGGATCATTTTCGAAAAATAAACGAACTAACAAATAAACTTAAATTAACCAATAGAAAAAAAGATTTTAACAAGGAAAAGGTTAGTTTCAGAGATTGAATCCGGTGGATACGTTTAGAAGAGTACGGATATTATCTATTCAAAGAGAGTTATGATGAAATGACACCGTTCAAAAGAGTTGATATTATGAAAAAGAATGCCAGACCGGACATATTTGAAGTAGAACGTGTAGGAAGGAAGTATGGAAAGATTTCTGACGAAAAGAAGGATAATATAAAGGAACAAATTTAATTCGTGAAGCCCGAGCATCGTTATTTCTATGAATCTATCCTTAGTTCAACTTAACTCGTATTAGATATATTAAAAGTATTACTAGACTTTTCTTTATTGTGCTTTATATTTCATTCTTTCATCCAGATTATTTGTTATGTGTCAAGATTTTTTATGGAAAAAGGTGTTAAGTACACTTTTTTTAAAATAAAATAATAAATTTATGATTTTTTTTTATTTTTTAACCAAAATATAAAAATATACACGATAACCTCTCAAATTACTTTATTGTTTAGATCTCATAACTAAACTAAGAACTAAATATTTTAAAAAGAATCATATAAACTTTTGAGCTCGTTTCTGTAAAATTATGAATTACCGACATACCACCTTCATCCACTCATGTCTTCAATTAAAAACTGAGGTGATCAGTAGTTGTAATAGTCATCTCGGATTAATTGTGACATAATGGAAGTCGTTAAAAAACCACTATTAAGATGTAACATGTGAACCTAGTTTGTAGTGTCATAGGCCTACTAATGCCTATACCTAGCTTGTGCATTTTCATGAATAATTATAAACAAACACTGTGTAAAAAGTACACAAAAGGACTTGGAAAGCATCATCTCGATGAGATATGATAGCCATTTGTTAATTTAAGTTAAATAAGGTATAAATTTATTAAAAAATGTGTTAATTGTAATTTCAAGAAACTATATTTGTTATTAATGAATGAAGATATTCCATGTGAGGACTCTAAATAAAGAGGCTGACAATTGCAACAGCATGGTAATGTCAGATCAGCAATTAAAAGTAATGTCAGAACATTATATCAATTATAAGATATTTGCATGATTTTTGCCAAATGTTTGGTGTCACTTTGGTGTAATCTCAAAACCAATAACCCAAGCGTTCGAATAATTTAGAAAGGGGGGTAGCGACTCTAAAAGGAATGTCATCAATTTTTTTTAACCAATCAGAAGAGTTGAATCGAGATTTGGACAGGTAACACCGAAGGGAACAGCGAAAACCGATGCCAGATTTTAACTCATTATTGTATTGTCACCGAAGTGAGACAGACGACAGCTCCGTATGCCATTAAAGTAGTGTACTAACCTATAACCAGTGCGGTATCTAAAGTAAACATTGGTCGACATAACCTAATTTTTTGTAAAGTGTTGTCAAACGTTAACTAACGAAGTATCATGAAAATGTAATAGGGCAAGAACAATCGCAAAGTGTATAATAAATTACGATTACGCAAATAAAGGGAGTATGGTGTTAATTAATCGTAATTAAGGAAATTTTGAACTTATATGATAAAAACTTATCAAATTTAATTAATGAGCTGATGACAGTTGAACACTATGAGTGTATTGGACACCATTATGCTAATTAATTTCTGTGAATTTTAAAGGATTTAATGACCGTTAACGTTATTTTAAAAAAAGAGTTAACCTATTTTGTAAATGCATCAAATGTGATTGAGACATTTTAACATGAACACTATGAGTGTATTGGACATTATTATGCCAATTAATTTATTTGAATTTTAAAAAGATTTAACGACAATTAACTATTTTTTTGAGTTATCAATTTATCTAACGAACTTGACCAGTGATCATGAATAAGTCAATTTATAACAAACATTAAGAAAGCTTTGGGCAGTATTGCCATAAGTCATTTGTTGCTAGTTAACAGTAATCGATAAGGAGATAAACATGCTCACAAACATGATCAATTTACCTGATTAAAGTTATCCAATAGGACAAATCAGATGAATTTTTATGAACATTAAGGGAACTTATAATCCTGTTATCTTTATATTTTATATGTTGTTAAAGCGTTATTATTGTTAATTTCAAGTTAACCGTTTTCTATTCACATACGTAAGGTTAACCTACAATGTTGACACCAGACGTCTTTTGAATTTTATGTTAGTAATTAATATTTATTTTCTATGTAATCACTCTCCTAGTACACAAGTATTATGGTAGTACTATTCTTCCAGTACTTTGTATTTTGCAGTCTCAAGAACCTATATAATAGATAGAAATTGTAACCAACAAATAACGTGCAATGTTACGGACTAGAATCAGAATAAGAACCCTGAGAAAGAGATTTCACGAAACCATTATTAATGTACAATGAACAATAATTAATTTGATTATTCTATAGCTTTATTAAAATGAACATTATTGATGAATAAACCACAAATTTTACCAGACAAAGAGTTTAACCAAATTATTTCATTTAGAATAGACGATTCCAGGTTAGGTGAACTGCTCCAGACAGTTGGCACCACTTACAGCAGCGTTTGAGATAATTTAATAATTTCAAATTGTCATCTCAATTCTGCCTTGTTAACAGAACGGTTAACAGGTGAGATCTTCACACAAAGTAAGTAGCCTACTGAAATCATAAATAAAAATCTAATTTCAGTGAGAAGTCCAATTGTAAACTATTAACCTGAAATTATGACGGCTGACAGTTTCGACAGGTGTCAATGGTGGAGTCACCTTCGCCGATTTGTCTCAACAACAACTAAAGAAAATCGAATTATAAATTATCACTGAAATTAAACCACGAATAAAGCATGCAAGAGAAAATAAAGGAAACCGTTTCAAGATTTTTTTTAAACAATATAACAAAATAATAATAATTAATCGAACTTTTGAATTTTAATTAAAACAAAGAAAAAATAATTTCTATAAACAATTAAATTAAGAGAGAGCGACCTCGTTCACCTACAAAGTGACACAACCAACGTGTGGTTTTAACCCATACGTACTCGTTATCTAACAAATTGACGCTACCAAAGTGGGGCTTAACAAACACACGTAGAGAGAACTTATCTAACAATATTAATAGTTAAAAACTAAAAAAAAAAATATATTAATATGTAACTATTGTACGTAAAACTACAATATTTGAGGTTTCTCTTCTACATAGTGAGAATTTATATCTGTGCATGGGCATAAAAAGAACAGACCCTGAAAGTTGAAGAATTTTAGGGAGAGTGAGGACAGCTAGTACATGCGCCATACAGATATTGAATTAATGCAGTTCGATATTGAATGTTCCGTGAGTTCGATACTATTTTTTATATTGTATTTGCTGGAAGTTCAATTTTATGTTTTAAGATTTGTGTTAGTAATTTCGATATTTTATAATTTGGTGTGGTTCTAGCGTTTACTTAAGAGGTCTGATAGGTTTATTGATTTTGTGTAATTTTATTAAAGAATTTAATTTTGGTGTACAAGGATTGTCCATTTTATATTTAAAGGAGTCTTTAGGATTTATGATTTGGCTACTACTTTTTAGTATATTTGTTGTTTGTGTTTGATATTTATTTGTGGGATCTTTAGCCTATTTAATGTTATGCAATTATTATTAACTATAAATTCTTCTGTTTTATCTGTGTTTTAAAAGTTATTTTATTGTCAAAATCTTCAATGATTGGAAGAAAAACTATTTTTGAATATATTTATAAAGTGCATTTTTTAATAACATTTTTATTATAATGCGTAATAAACAAGTAAAAATTATACATAATATATACATAAATGAATAATAATGAGTTTTTAAACTTATATTCCTGAAAAAATTGCATGTCTATTAAACAAACATGTATTTTATGTGAAAATCCACCTTGTGAAAAATTTAGCCAATTTTGAATTAATTTTTCTACTAAAAGTATCGCCTTGATAAAAAAATGTTAATAACCTTTTTTATGTAAAATTTTATGCTCTTTCTTTTTGGTATTTTGTATTTTTCTCATAAATTTAATATTTTTTAAGATAATCACGAAAAATGAATTTTTTTGTACCTCCCCCACCCTTTTTTCGAAAACCCGCGGCTGAATTTTTGTAAACTTTTTTAAAATTCTTTCTTACCTTTTTATCTAGCACTATGCAAAAAATCTCGTAGAAGCCACTTAATTTGCAATTTCTATTTTTTTTTTCGGCTTCAGTAACTGTACTATACATAGTGAATACTATATCAGCTTAAAAGGCTTTTTCTCTTCAACTTTCTAATTAGATTCCAGCTGTCAAAGAGCAAGGGCCTTGATAGATTCCAGTTATCAAGATCCTGGATCTAAACAAGCTCGTGTTTATCTAAACAATTATTTTAAAATTTGCATGCATTTTTTACTTGCCATGCAGTGGTATAAAACTGCAATAACACTTTACAGATGCCATGATTATGCAAAAAAAGCTATCAAAATTTTTAATAGCTCTGTCTAGTTTCAACAATATGTTTTAATTTATATCTTTAAAATTAGTCCTTTATTATTTTTAAATTATGCCCTCTTCCCTGTATTATTTATTCAACTAACAACTAAATTTGTTTACATCACAACAGCTTGCTACGAGGTATATTCACATAAAATTGATTAACTGCTGGAATTAATCATTTAATCTTGACCAAAATGGGTAAAAACATTTGTTTTTGTTCATCATTTCTAACTTATTTAAATAACTATAGGTGTGCAAAGAAATGGAACTCAAAGGGTTATTATGACTTTTTTTTTAATTAAATGTGTAAATATTAGTTTATTATACAAACTATTAAACTATCACTTTTGAATGTATTTGAAGAAAGTGAGAATTAACATTTTTCACCTTGAATAATTAACATTTCTAATAAACAAGCTGTTTAAAAAATATTATATTTTCAACTGAACTTCATGACTTGTAAATGACATTTAAATTTTTTTAAATTCACAAATTTTAAGTCAACAGTTTCACAGGCTGATGCAATATTATGACCTAAAATATAAAAACAGCAATTATTATTAACAAAGTCATATATTTAGATTTATCCTTAAAATTTAGTACACAGTAATATTCTGAACATATTGCAACTCAATATGTTAAATCAATAAATTTACATTTTAATTCACACGGTTTTTAAGTAATGACTGTTCATATGTGAAAAATAACCTTTAATATCCACATCCATATCGATTTTATCCCCTATTTGACTAGTATAACTTCGACGAAACACACTCGGCCACAGCACACTGAAAACTGAACATAATCGCATTCTTGTCTCGCTAGTCTACATTGTTATAGCCTTGAAAGTAATAGTTTCGAGGAGACTGGAGCATTTTCAAAATCTGGAACGAACCGGGAACGTACGTTCGCCACTTTATGACGTAATAGCAATGCAGGATTGCCAAATGCGCTAGTTATACATATGACCAATAATTATCACTAATTATAAGAACGTTTTTGTCAGTACTCAGTTTAAACTAACCGCCTCTAGCATACCTATTATTAAACACAAACTCTTTTAATACAAAATATGTATGGACATGTTTTTGAAGCACAATATACTGAATTATATGCGATTTCGTTACGAAATACCGAAGTTCGTTTGCGTTTGTTTCTCTGAAATCGCTGTCATTGCTCCGAGCTCCGAGTTCGAGTCCTTTCCCAATTCAAGTGACCTATATAACAGTGGGATTTTATTTGTGCCGGTTTTGGTCAAATACAGTAATTTGGGCAATTATTCTCATTCTTTTAATCTCACTCAATGCGAATTAAACTGCGTCAACAATACTGCTAATTCAGTCTCATTGCTGAACCAAAATGCATTTTGAAGAATGCATAATTCTACTTTCGTTGTTACAAAAACTGTATCATATTTATGTATCTTACATAATAGCCTACAATTACAGCATTTTTTCCCTATAGGGATATGTTATTTCTCTTCGTTTTAAATACACGCTGATTAATTTTGATTAATATGTAAAAAGTGGAGACAAATCGTGTTTTAATCTTCCCTTGACTACACTATGTAAAATAAATATTACATTACTATTGTTCAATTAAAGTTTGAATATAAACTAAAGGTTTGTAAGTGAGTATAGAAAGTCAACTTCTAACATCGCCAGCATTGCAATTTTTTAATAGCCTATATTATGGGAAAATGATCAACAGAAGAATAATAACTAATAACTGTAATGTAAAAACGGCCAAGAGTATAAATTATTCTACTTTTCATTGTCAAAGGGGTTGAATTAGAAATCTCATATTAGATTAATGCTGATTGAGGAAATGAATAGTACCAATGTCCCGTTTCACCGACCTCCGTTAAGAATTTAACGGCCGTTAAATCACCCGTCGCCGCCGCGTTGTCGTCCCTTTCGTCGAGTCACTTTGTGGTATAATAATGAGGGTAATTATTTACTTGGCTCTGAGCATTTGTCTGTACATACTCAAAAGTTGAAAATAAAATGTAAAATGAATTATTTAATTAAAAACAAAATAAAGTTTCTGAGGCCAAATAGTAATTTTAAGGCTTCGTCCATTAACGTTAATTTTGAAGTTAGCAGTTAGTTTAAACGGTGGTTTGAATGAAGTAGTAATTTTAATGGCCCGCTAATTACCTTCTACGCCAAATTAACCGACGATTTTAACGACCGTTATCTTTAATTCAGCTCTGTTAAAAGTGTTCTGCAGATATGGTGCAGAAATTTAACAAAAGCTATACTTACGTAATATTATATTAACCTGGTTGTAATAATTATAGATTAGGTACTCATTTATTAATACACATTATTTATTTATAATGGGAAGTAATGTATGTAATGGAAACGAAAGTATGATGATGGCGGAAAAAATCGTGTTCGAGATAAGGGCTGATTCTGATTGTACTAGGCCCTACCCTCAAAACATGAAGAAAAATCATTTTCCGAAAAGTGTCTATATGTAGATTTTTTCTATGGCGAACAATAATTGCCGCAAATTCAAACGGAATCAAAATAATTTTTTGCATAAATATGTGCCTGAGTTGTAGTGGACTCAAGGCATACTGATTTTTGTGAATATCAGTTAAAGGGGAGGGGTAGTTAACCTAAAATTTTCATTTTAAAGGATAACATACCTTAGTAATTACAAACAATGAAACTATTACTCAATAAAAGTGTAAATATAAAAAATGGGGTTTGGTGAAGATCGGTTAAGGGGGAGGGTAGTTTATCTGCACATTGTTTTGTGTTTTAAGAAGAGTAAAGTACTTAATTTTGATAAATAAAGGCTCCGAAAGTAGTCATATTAATCCACTGTAAAATGGTAAATGAGATATCTATAAATGGAGAGGATAGTTAAAGGGGGGGTGTTTTTTTTAATTACTTTACTGATTTCAAGTATCAAGTGCGAGTATTTAATTTTGATGGATAAGATACCTTAGCAATTACATATTATAAAACTCTTACTCTATGAAAATGTAAATATCATTAATGGTGAAGATCGGTTGAGGAGGAAGGATAATTATCTGCGTAGTTCAGTTTCTTTATAAGAATTAAGTACCTGCTTTTTATAGATAAAATTATTCGAAAATAACATTATATTAAACGACTACCCCATAGTAACAAAAATATCTACAAATAATTTGAGGGTGGGTGATAAATTTTTAGAAATTATGGAACCGAATTCAAGTAAATGATTTTATATATAAATCTTAGAACATGCAAGTCATGTATGGTTCTCCATACCGATATTTATTTATTTTTCTTTGTTTATTTGTCATTTGTGTCCCGTTGAGGAAAAGATATTTCATATAATGCTGAAACTTTGCTAATTTTGTTGCCCCCTTTCTTGTATTTTCCTGCTTTGTATCACTTACAAAATTTTCTGAGACATTTTGCAGATGCATGAGGATGTGAGCGAAGAGTTTGATGCCTGCTAATGTGATTATTTACCTTGCATACTTTGTATTAATATCAGATGTATAACAGTTGGACATAAACCACTGAGAAAAATGTTTACACACACACACACACAGCACACATTTATAAATACAATGAATACCTCATCCAAAGACACAGATAAGAGTCAAAAGTATATTTTGTTGTACTAAATATTTACATTCTTATCTCTTCTAGACTAAGTGTCCTTGGCTTGCCTTTCTTTTCATTCATACTTTAATTTTTATACAAACCTCAAGCTACTGACCTTAAGACAAAACACCGAAGGTCATTGTTTTCTGTACTGCTTGAAAAAATTGTACAATTTTGTTTCAAAAAATTATATTCTATCTATCCAGGGTCATTAATTATCAAAACAGTTACAGTAAAATTTTTGTGAAAGCTTATATTTGAACAATTAACACAAATGCAGTTTAAACAGTTGAAATTGGAATTAACTTTTTTAAATAAATAAAGCGCATATAAAAAAACCTTTGACTAATGTTTTGAAATTTTCTAGTATAAATCTCTAATCCATTTATCATCTGTTTTGGCTGCATCTGTGGCAGTTTTTTCTGTGAATGTCTTTATCATTCCAGATACAATAGAAAAACCTATGTTATGACCGCGCTTAATTCTCATAAATGATCAATGATATATGCAAACTTGGGAAAGTTAATAAAAAATTTTAAATATCAAATACACATTCCGACACACTAAGATTGTCTACAAATAAATCTGACAATGACAGTAACATTTACAGATTTTTAGATAAATTTGTCAAACGTGAAGGTGGTAGTGATGGAAGCAGCTAAAATGGCGGAGGCTGAGCTTGTCAGATATTTTCATGAAGCAAAAGAAGTTAGACATCTGAGCCCTCTGCTGAAGAAATTATTTGTAAAGTACAACACAAGTGTGCCTGCTGTGAAAGGCTGTTCAGTGCTGGTGAACTCATTTTAGGGGACAGGCGAGGAAAATTACAAATGCAGCTTTTGTTAAAATTGAGTACATTTTACAGTAATAACTATAAAGTTTAAAATAAGTAGCTAAAGTTGTCTATAAACTCGTTAATTACATATTTTAACCTGATTGTAATTATTTCAATAAACGTGAATGATGAGCATTAGTCCCTAATGCAATTTTACTAAAAGTAAAAGCCATTTATTACCTCAAACTGGGAATGGAATGTGATAATGGAAATGAGAAGAAAAGTGGAAAATATGACACTGTGGAGATAACTTTAAGAGTAGAACAAGGAAGAACATAGAACATGGCTATTCTGTTGTTATTACAGATGATTATTACAAGCAACACAATGTTATAATAAAATTTTTTATAGAGTTCTTTTTTTTTCATACCAAAAAGTTGTCAACAACTAAGCAGGGAGGTTTAAATATATTTTTGGTAGAATGAAAATTGTTAATGCATACATATGCACGCACACGCACACGCACACACACACACACACACACAAACACACATACTTTCATATGAATACTTGCCATGAAACTGGCAGACGTTTCAGCAAACAACTTGTTAATTCTCAAATTTGGCTTGGTTGATAGCGGAAGTGATGTTGGAAATGTTCCAAAATTTACAATTTTTAACCTACAAAATATAATTAGAATCATTTACATCAGTTTGTGTCAGAGGTTACGTAAGTTTGAAGTGCATGATTGTAAATTTATTTTTACTTTCTCTTTTTTTTACTCTGCTCACTTCAGTTCAAATGCTGTTGGTTAATTGCTGTTGATTCTACTATAAGAAGAGACAAGCTGAAATAGAAACTTGGAAAAAGGTTATAATGTTATTTATGCGTACTAATTACATAAATTGAGTAATTATTAATTATATAAATTTATCGATCTCTAATCATGAACTTGTTGTCGGTACAAACTTTGTCATACTCTCATGTATCTAGCCCCGAAGTTGGACGCCATTTAATATAATGAATATTATATTAATATTTACTTATAATGGATAATATGCAAATTACTTGCATTAATATATTACTTTCGTGCCACGTGTTGTGCAGCCATTTAATACAATGTAATTATTTTGATTAGTTATAAACAAAATACTTGATATCATCTAATAAATTAATATTGTCAATTCATTTAGATTACTGAACAAAAGAAACTCTTAAAACTCTACTTAATATTTTATTCAAAATTTAAGTTAACATCTGGGTTATCTGTGGTAATAATAAACGCATATATAGGATCAACTTAAATAACTAGTTTATTTATCATTCACAAGAAATTATAATCATACATATGAAACGTCGATGTACCTGTAATACATACATATTTTATAAGAACAAATTCATGTTTTAATATATGCTGAAACAAAGAAGACATACATACATATATAAATCAAATAAGATAACAATTCATATTCTAATTATTAATGCGTTCATTAATCCCAGATAGTTTTTTGTTAATATACTCATTAATTACGTTTTAATTCTGATTTATACTCATTGCGTTTACTAATAATTTCCCAGGGATGAATTCTTTGAAAGAATCAGGTCAGTAGAAGTAGCTAACTAGTAATGATTAAAATAATGGTTACTTGATTTATGAAATATCCATTAGTATTTGGTGATGTCCAGTCTCAGTGATGAGGATGACATGAAGACACATCTCGTTGAATGCTGCTGATATCACAAACACTTGCACACACTTCCGATCACTCGCGTTGACGTAGGTTTATGTGAATAATTAATGTTTAGTGTTCAATTAAATACTTCATCTTACGATGTGTGTTGTGTGTTCATTTTAACGCTACTGTACATGTCTAGTTCCACTTATATCACTGTTTATCAAATATACGTGTGATTGATTAATTAGTTTAATGTTTCATGTTCTTCAAGTTTTTAATGAGATGTAGTAACACTGAATAAAATTAAGTTCAACTGTTTTGTATAGTACATATGTGGTGATATTTGTTCGTGTAACGATCTGATTGTTCGCTTTGAATAATTATTACCTAAGTCCGTTACATCGCACTTCGAATTTCACTATTAAAAGTTTACTAAGTCTGACTATCGTGACATGATGATTTCACTAAGTCTGCTAAATTACGAGTTGATGTACTAACTCCCGAACTTGAGTTATCTCTCCGAAAATTAAATATACTCTTGAGAACTTAGAGTAAAACTGACTCCGAACAATATTGAAATGAACTGTTTGAAAATTTGAGTAAAACTGGCTTCGTACTTAAAGTAAACTCTAGAAAAATTGAAATAATACTGGCCTCGTCCCCGTCTTGGACATAGAGTTTTATTAAATCGTCCCTACTCAAAATTTTGTCCCTGGCGCTGTTTACGCCTTCTTTACTCGTGATTGGTCAGTTTTGAGTTTTCTTGGAATAGTTTGTCCCACTATGTTAAGATCCTCCGTCATCGTTCTTCTGATAGGTTCTTTGTTTTTGTTGCTATGGAAACAGTCCTCTCTACAAGTGTTTTCCGTGGCTCTGGGCTTCTGATAGGTTCTCAGACATCCCCCGATTTCGCTCTGTCGAACGTTGACCCTTTTCGTAGAAACTTTAGCTATTATACGCTTGTCTATCAACCCATTGTCTGAAGTAAACTCAGTGTTTTTCTGGATTGCCTTTTATCTGTACTTTCGGTTCTCCCGAAGTATTGTTCTGTGTCATACCCCTTTTTTGTAGCTATTAATAATTTTGGACATCTGCTGGCTGGTGAAGTCACCCCAACTTTCCACTCGTAAATTCTGTCTGACACTTAGACGATATCTCCAGCTGCGTAACATGACTTGAGTTTTTGTCTGATCTCTGCTTTAGTATTGTTTCTTAAAGTGCAGTGCATCCGTTCCTTTGTAACTTACAGTTTTTCCCTTTCTGTAGTCCATCGTATATTGACGTAACTTGGTCGAACATCTGCCACATTTCTCAGTACAAGTGTGAATGTCCTCTCCTACATTGTTACAGCTGTAGTGAGCAATAATTCTGAACTAAACTTTCCCTGTCATCTTGTACAACCAATTTCTATAGCCGAGTCGAACTTAACGTCTTTCTATTGTCTAGTTAGCGACGCTGCTCTGACATCTTCTCATTACGTTTTATTTATTGCGTCAACTATAAGTCGTTGACACAGCTTCGTGTGAACGCACTCCGTCGAGGAGAAAATTTAAAAAATTTTAAATTTTTGCTCGTTACAAGGTTTAATAAACAAAGAAGGAGTTACCTTTCTAGTGCTTTATTCAACTACAATAAATTTTTCACCTGACTTCATGAAGTGCTTAAATCGACTGTACTCCCTACAGTTAAACATTAAACCGATGTTTTAACTTAATATTAAGCGGTGTTCTCTTACAGTGGTCCTGAAACAATGTATGAATCTGATATCTAGGTCCAAGTGTCTGTTATCAACATGTATGCATTTTAAGAACGTTGTTTGTTTTCATATATGCTCTTTTTCATTTTTGTATGTTTTTAAACAATATTACAAAAATATATTTAATAATTAAATAATAAACAAGCAAAATGAATTTAATGTTAACTTAGCTTAAGAGTATTACCTAAAACGTTTCAGGCCATGTTTTATCTTGATATCACGTGTAGCCTATATATATTTATGCTACTGTGTACACTATTTTTAAAGTGAAATTTTACTGTTTATTTATAATATAATTTAAACAGAATAAGTTCTAAAATTTGTAAAAAGTGAATGAAGTTCCCGAGTAATCTTACATATATTTATGTTTATACATAAATTAAAAAATATTTATATTTTTTTAAGAAAAGGGTTCAGCATTAGCTACTACATACAGTAATTAAAAAAAATTTCCATCATGTAAAATAATTTTAATTTTTAACCATCCATTCTGCTTTTCATAGAAATATGGAAAGATAAAAAGAGTTAAAGGAAACTACTATAATTTTTGTCAGTCTTTTGAAATGTACAAGTCATTATATTTGATTGTGAAGAATAGTGTCATGTCATTACAGAACGTTCTACATGTTTCTTGGCTATCCCAGCAGAACCAGCTGTAATGTTGTGTGCGTACGTGATTCTTAACGTACATCAATGAGGCTATTCCAGACCATACCGGTCGCCGCACTGTGTTCAAGCTCGCAATCAATTACGTTCTAGTGTAGTGTTGACACATATTATGGATTATTCTGGAACACTTGTGCTATCTATTTAAATAATGACAGCTGCCGCTTAGAATCAGTCTTATGTCGGTGATTACTAAGTTGGGTTTAAGTGGCGATTTATTCCAGTGCGGTTCAAAGTATTGTGGCGAAGTGTTGTGTGTTTTATAATTGTGTGGGACTCTATTAGTTGACATTTTTATTGTGTGTGAACAAATTTTTATATGATTTGTTGTAAGAGAATATCTTGTTGATTACAAACTGTTTAATTGTGATAATTAAAGGTGCTGATTAGTGACTTGGTGTCTTGTTGTATTAAAGCTGGTGATTGGTGTCTTGAATTTTGTTTTCCACTGTACCATATGACGATCAAGGAGACCATTGTAACAGTATAGTAAGTACTAATCCCAGCTACATTAAAGTTAGTACAGAAGATTAAATTCATCAGCATTCTACATACCTCTTTTTTCATCTTGATGTGGTTGAATAAATATAACACAACTTCAATAAGTTGGAGACTATTAATTTGGACTTCTTGCTATTTTAGACTAAAATTTAATTAAATATCACTATATAATATAGTGATATTTAGTTAAGTAACGGACACGTCATGGATATTTGTGGATACTTTTGTTACAACGTAGGCAGCCCATCTAATTAACGGAGCTTAGTTAAGATGGGTTCCCTGGATTTGTAACGTGGCAAAACGTTACATCGCATCCAAGCAGCTGAAATGAGATTTCTCAGGCACATGGCAGAGTATACTCTACATGATCATAGAAGAAACACAGATATACAGCAGGAACTGAATATTATGAGTATACTCGACAGGATCACCCAGTATCAGCTGAATGGATGACTGCTGCATTCCCAAACAACTCTGGAGCTATAAGCCGAGGGGACGGAGAGGTGTGGGACGTCCGAAGAAGCGACCAGCTGTAATATTTGCCTATTTGAGACTGGAACAAACCAACCTTGGTTTAATCGTTGAAGATGATGATAATAATGAAATTATTTTTTTTATTAAATTACTATTCTTTTCTTTTTCCCATGATAATATTAACTCTTTAGGCCTAAGTGAAATGATGCTTCCACTTATGATAAATATAAACACTATTCATAGGCATAAAACTATCACATGGTTAAGAGATGACTGTTCGATTGTTAAGCTTAAAACACATTGCTATCACGTCATGTGAGCTCATGTGATAGTAAAAAATGTGAGAGTGGGTTTTCAGCTTGAGTTAAATTGCTTGGAGACACACTGTCTTCACGTCATGTATATCACGTGACATAGCCGGCCATTTCACGTCTTACATTTTCTGTTCAACCACACTTTTGTGAGGTGTGAGGTAACAAGCAGGGGTGACCATCCCCCCCAATGGCTATGGGGCATGCCCCCCCAAATTCAGTTATCCCCTCAGGCCACCTGAACGGCGCCCGGCGGTCCATGTGCTCACACATTTGATATTTAAATGGTGGTATAAAGGTAACCAAAAAAAAGTATAAGTGTTTTGAGTTACAAGAAAAACTATATTTTTACAATTTATTCAGAAAGTGAAAATATAAATAAAAAGAATATTGCAATTTTTACATGTCTGTAGAGATTTTTTCGTTGTTCTCACTTGATGTTGTCACTTTGATGCTCTGAACGATTGATATAATAAAAGTTGTTTTCTCCGAGAAGTTGTCAATGCAAATTTGTTTAGTATTTCTTCAATTGGAATCGCTTTGAAAATGTCTTTTTCAGAAGCTAACATTAAAAGATTAGAAAGCAACAAATCACCCATACTACTGTGTAGCCAATTTTTCACAATCTTCAATCTACTCATAGTTCGCTCTGCAGAACAACTTGTAACTGCCAGCGAAAGGAGGATTCTGTACATAACAGTTATATTTGGAAAACCTGAAATATGCATAATGCAACGATAAGGTCGAATGAAGCCTCTTTTAATCCTCTGGTCTGTCATTCTCTCACTTTCATTTTTCTTTTCTTTTTCACCTCCTTCATTTTCATCCGTTTCTTCTTCCTGATTTGACGTCTCATCTTCCAATTTATCTTTAGGTTTATGAAGAATGTCTGATATATCTCTTTCATGGTGAGTGACTTTGTACAGTCTGCTAAATGTTTCCATTTCTGAGATGACAAGTTCGCTATCCAGGTTGTAATAGGAACACAGATCTTCTACTGTTGAGGGTTTTGGGGTTTTTCCTTTTTCAAACTTATTTGCTACTTCTATGATTCCCTCATGAGAAAAGTACGACATTTGCCGAATCATGTCAAGTGATTTTTCTGGGCATCTCTCTTCAATTTGTAAACACAATGAATCCAAAACCATGAGAAAAACTTCAACCTTCATTTTCTTGGATGGTTGTCTTATGGTCTCGTCAATAGCAAGCTCATCCATGAAGCGCTTTTGTTTTGTTGGTCTCTGTTTCGAGATTAGCTCCACATCATTGTTGTGAGCAAACTGTGATACATCATGAGCTATTTTGTCCCATTCTTCATCACTCCTTAAGCTTTGTAGGGTTTCTTTTGTCTCTGCAACAACTTTGGGAATAAGTCCACAGTCTATCATCTTGGATTGCAGGCACACTATGACAGGAGACAATACTTTGAACAAAGTTGATGCAATGTGCATTGTAGCAATTGTTTCAAAGTCTTTCATCTTTTTAATGAGTCCTTTAGCAGTAGCTCTCATGTCATTTTCAGACTGTTGATCTTGATGAACATCTTCAAGTGTCTTTATAATCGTGTTATAACACGTCAAAACAGTTTTCGAGGCTCATTCTTGCTGGACCACCTTGTTGTCAGTACTCTCTTCAAACGTTTTTTCCTGTGTTTTGGGATACCTTTTTCTTGATTTTCAATAAAAATATGATGTTGTCGGTGGCCTGATAGAAACACATAAATCTCTTGAAGTAGGGAAAACATATTCCTCATTTGAGGACATACGTCCATAGACTTTTCCACTACTAATGCAAACCTGTGCGAGCAGCACCACACATAAAAAGCTCTAGGGCACTCTTTAAGCACAAAATATTTTAGTCCGTTACAGCAACTTTTCATGTTTCTTGCTCTGTCAAGGCTTTGACCTACCATTCTACTGAGGTTGATGCCTAAAGATTTTAGCGTGTCTAACAGCTCAGAGGATAAGTTAGCTCCTGTAGTATCTCCACTTGTGAATACTTTGATTAAACGTTCTTCAGGCTTAACGTTATTTTTGGGAGTTCCTTGTACATCTGTATGCTCCACATATCTCAATAAAACTGCTGTACATTCTTTCTTGCTAACATCTTGGGTAGAATCAAGTATTATGGAATAACTGTAAGAGTGGTTAACATTTTCAACAATTCTTGAAACTACCATGTCGCTCATTGTGTTGATTAAGTCAAAAATATTTCTATAGCTGAGGAAGTTAGATCCTAGTTTAGTTTTCTTTTCATTTGCTTTGTCAATTTTCTCTAAATAAACGCTGGGATCAGGGCTATATTCATGCACGGATTTAAGGGGGGGCGGTCGCCCCCCCTACCATACAAATAAAAAGTAAACGGTGTATTTTAAACATTTAAAACTTTTTTTATGAGTAAAATGTATTACTTTTTATTAAACATATATGAAAACTCATCATCGTAACTTTACTCCAAATTTTAATTTATTATAAATCAAAAATGTTTATTCAAGCTGCGAAGAAAAGCAACTCTGGGTAGGGGTTGGTAGGTTTTGAGTTTAAATGCTGGGAACAGCGAGGGTTGGTATCACTGCTCTCTGACAGTGACTCAGTGAGTGGAGTGCCATTGCAGCCGCCTAAGAGTGCTTTCACATGTGCGGTTCCTCTAATGTTGTTACAAGTGCGGATCTAATGTGATTGTTTTGAAACATTTAAATGTATTAATGTTCTTGGATTTCGTTGTCCATGACGTGTCCGTTACTTAACTAAATATCACTATAATATTGACGACTCGGAACACAAATGTATTGTGTTCCGAGTCGTCAATATTATAGTGATATTTAGTATTAATGTTTGTTCTACGAATCGTCAATCATGGTAAGTAACAAATGATTTATGGAAATTTAGAGAAGTAGTAATTGAATGAGTTGTTATGTCAAAAAAGATTTTTGTTTATTTTCTAACCTCAACATTTACTGTATTAGTATTGTAAATATGGCTCTTTGTTGTTGTATGTACTCCATTCATGAGATATAATTTCTTGTAAAAAAACAAAAACAGACAGGCGGACTGATAACAAAGCGTAATAACAGAAGAGACAATAACAGAAATAGGCTAAATTTTCATACTGTTATTTTTTCTCTTCTTAGATACTTATAGGCCTATATCTACAGTCCCTGGCCAAATTATTAGGCCACCCATTGAAAAAATTAAAATTTACAGTTTTGTCACCTATATTGTGTTTTCAGTGTATTTTAATGTGAACAATCAATGTTAATTTTAATATTTCATGTTATTAGACAAAATATTTATGCCTATCATTAATGTTGGCAACACTGTAAGCTTGTTATATTGTGTTTAGGTATTACACAACAATGCAGTCAGCTGTGTGGTTCAATGAATCTGTTCTGAAGTTGTTTTAATTGCCAGTTTATGCATTCAGTTGTTATTTTCTTGGTGTTGTATTGTTATTATTTTGTTTTATATTGTTATTTTATTTTATTTAAAGTGTTAATTCTTTTAAAGTTTAAATCTGTTTAATTTTTTTTGTCAGATTAACATTGTAACCTCAAATATTGGAAAATTCTGCCATGGGCAAAGTAAAAGATATCAGTGACGATCAAAAAGCTGTTGTAAAACATTTACTTGAAGTAGAAAAGTGTAATATCAGTGAAATTGCTAGGAAGTACAACATTTCTAGACAATCAGTGAGAAGAATAAAGGAAAATATAGCGAACAATGTTTCACTTCGTAGTAAGAGGAAGGGAGCATGTGGCCGTAAAAAAATTATTTCTCCTAGAACTGAAAGGAAATTAATAAAAATAATTAAAGGAAGTAGGGCTGCCACAAATGCAACCATCACACAAGAGGTGCAAGATTCTGGAGTAGCAGTATCTGAAAGAACTGTTCGCCGAAGTCTGTATGCGCTGGGATTCAAAAGTCGACGACCTGTCAAGAAGCCCAAGCTGACTACAGCAATGAAACGGAAAAGACTACTATGGGCTAGAAAGTACAGAACATTCCCAATAATGAAGAGAAAATATTTATGCAAGATTCAGCTCCTTGCCACACAGCAAAAAGTGTTAAGACATTTCTTGCTCAGAGCTCAATACCACTTCTTGAATGGCCAGGAAATTCACCAGATCTCAACCCAATTGAGAATGTGTGGGAGCTTTTAAAACGGGAAATAGGAAAGGAAAATATCACCACTAAGCACCAACTAATTGCAAGAATAATTTGGCACTGGAATCATAATGACAAGTTAAAGGAAAAGGCATTACATTGCGTTACAAGCATGCCGAGAAGAATTGAAAGCGTCATCAAAGCTAAAGGAGGGATAACAAAATATTAAAATAATTTTAAAACTACTGTAATTTTGTCTGTAATTAATTATTAAAATATATGTAACAGTAATTGTTTGTAAAATAAATGTTTTACAACAGCTTTTTGGTCGTCACTGATATCTTTTACTTTGCCCATGGCAGAATTTTCCAATATTTGAGGTTACAATGTTAATCTGAAAAAAAAATTAAACAGACTTAAACTTTAAAAGTAATTAACACGTTAAATAAAATAAAATAACAATATAAAACAAAATAATAACAATACAACACCAAGAAAATAACAACTGAATGCATAAACTGGCAATTAAAACAACTTCAGAACAGATTCATTGAACCACACAGCTGACTGCATTGTTGTGTAATACCTAAACACAATATAACAAGCTTACAGTGTTGCCAACATTAATGATAGGCATAAATATTTTGTCTAATAACATGAAATATTAAAATTAACATTGATTGTTCACATTAAAATACACTGAAAACACAATATCAGTGACAAAACTGTAAATTTTAATTTTTTCAATGGGTGGCCTAATAATTTGGCCAGGGACTGTATGTCGTAGCTAATTGGACTAAATGGTAAACAATAAATTAAAAAATAATTGATATTTGTTTATGTTTAATCGAATTACTGAGGTCATTTTGGAGTACTTTCTACTTTTAAAGAAGAATGTTCAACAATTTTAACAAGTAACAAAATCATGTTGGATGAAGCTCATTTTTGAATACAAGAACATTTTTTTGTAGAAAAATTAAATATTCCGCTTCATTATTATCGAATCAATTGTATGATTCATATAAAAAATTGAACCTGTCTATGTCAAAATCTTCTGCAATGTGTAAGAAACGCCACTGGTATTATGAAAGAAACGGTCTCGTTCTTTACGGCTTCTGCCAAAAGAAATTCTGTTCTGAAGAGTGTTCTTGGAACTCAAGTTTCAGGTGTTTGTGAAACTAGATGGGTAGAAAGACACACGACGATACTACAATTTCATGCCAACCTCTCAAAAATAGTCGATGCTTTACATATGATTTCGGAATGGCGGGAAATCGAATCGGCTTCAAAGGCTAAATCATTGATTGCTGCTCTTTGCAGTAGCGATTTCATAGTTACAATTGTGTGCATAAGTGAAGTTTTATCACTTACTCTTCCCTTGAGCCGATATTTGCAAAAGGAAAGCGTTACAGTTGACAAGGCTGGCTCACTGGTCCAAGACACTTTGAAGACCTTGAAGGAGAAAAGGGGAAATTCTGAAGAAGAATTCTGCACACTTTTTGAAAAGTGCAATTCTATTGCCAGTTCTCTAGATATCGAAGTCACAGTACCACACTTGGCAAAGCGACAACAGCACAGATCTAACCACCCTACGTCTAATCAATCTAATCTAGAAGAATATTACAGAATATCATTATATATACCACTTTTGGAATATATAATCCGTCACCGAGGATTTGAGAACTAGATTCTCTGAAGAAACTCTATGGCTGTACGGTTTAACAATGTTCATTCCAGCACAAATGATGAAAGAAGACTTCCAAGACATTGAAACAAAAAATAGAATCATGTTGACATTGAAGAAAGTTGCTAAGAAATTTCATCCTCTTTTAAATGTAGATGAAAGCATAGTTGAATAGATAGTTTCAAGTGAATATCATCTTTGGAGGAGGAAGTGGGAACGAGACAGGGAAGGTATCTTGCCGAAGAATGCTCTGGCGACTCTTGATGTTTGTGATGCAGATATTTTTCCACTAATAAAAAGTATGTTGCATATTTTAGCGACACTGCTGGCAAGTGTCGCCAGTGCAGAAAGATCGTTCTCCACTTTAAGAAGATTAAAAACATGGATACAATCCCGAATGGGAGAAGAAAGGTTAGTCGGACTTGCTCTACTGAACATTCACAGGGACATAAAAGTTGAAATCGACAAAGTTATTGATTGTTTTCAAAAAAATTCAAAAGAAGGTTAGAGTTTATTGTGTAAAAAATAGTTGTGTAATACTAACAAATAATGTATTTGATGTGAACTACTGTACATTTTGTTCTCAAACGTAAAAAAGTTTTGTACTCAAACTTTAAACGTTTCTTAAAGTAACGTTTAACGTCATTGGCTGCATAACGTTTATGTACAATTCAAGATAAGAAAAAAAGATAAACAGCAAAACTAAAAGTACTTTTCCCCTTTTTTGTGTTTGTATAACCTACTGTAATAAAACTAAAATTAATTTAGATATAGTAAGTATAAATTTATAGCCCTAAGGCCATATCAACAATTTTACTTCTGTTAATTTTTTCCCCTGAAAAAACCCCCCCCCCCCCAAATCAAGGCTCTGGATCCGTGCTTGGCTATATTTAGCTAGCATTCAGAATAGATTCATCAGTTTGCCTTGTAAAGTATCTTTTTTCCTGAAAGCCAACATTTCCTCACTTAAGTAGCGGCAGCAGTCAATTATGACTTTTAAGACCTCTCTGTTATGTTGCACAAACTGGTCACTTTGTTCTGAGAGCTTAATATCTATCCTTTTTTTCGACATCCATTGTATTTTAGTTATTTGCATAGACAAGTGATTTGTACATTTTTCATGTAACTCCACGTCACGTTCACCATGATGATCAACCCAACTTCTATAACCAGTTGTGCTCCAGATTGTCCGCTCTGTTGGAAGAGCGAACAGTGTACAGTGGAGGCAGAAGACTGCATCAATTTTTTGGCTGTACACTAGCCAATTTCTCTACCTAACACTATCATCAGGCAAAGAGCAGGTTTTCCAAGAAGAATTGCATTTTCTTCCTCTAGTAACTGGGAAATTGATTGATGAAAAGTCTTGGTTTTCTAATTTGAGCCCTATATTAATATTCTCTAGAGAGAGGTTAATGTTGACAAAGCAAGCTGGGTCTGTTACATTTTCAATACAAGGAAGCAAATTTTCAGTGGTGGCTTTTTCATTTTCATCATGTTTTACAGTTGCAACTGGATTGCTTATTTCTAACTCTGATTGAAGAGTCAATGGCACTTCTACATGGTCGAAATCAGTAGGTATTGTTAGTGTTGAAACTATTGCTACTTCAGTCTCAGAGCACAAATTGTCATTTTTTGAAAATTGAGATGAATTTGAGGTTCTGGTATTAGGATTTTGGCTTGATGAAGGATCTTCATACTGTTCTTCCATTGCACATCTGTCTTGGCTCCTGAGGCCAACCTAAAAAGACATTAATCTATACTACTAATCTAGTTATTTAATATGGTGCTGATTTCTGTGGAGGGTGGATCGGGCGCGATCGAGTATTTCCGCTGTCGTTCGTCGCTACCGCCATGTCACAAGTCTTTCTTTCAACCAGTGTTGCCACTTCTACGATAATTACACTTTTAATGGTATTTTTGGTCGTCTGGGGTAAAATCTAAGGTAAAAGAATTTTTCTAGGGTACCTAATTATAGGGTAAATCAATATATATCAAAACAGCAGTATCAAAGACATCAATGTCGTGTAATAAAACTTTAACTGTGTTTAATTAATCAGTTACATTTAATTTGATGTGTATTAAAATATCGGGCGCCATGTTGCATACTGCACAACAGATACAAAACTTACCTTGAAAAGGCCAGAATTCGGGTTACACGAACCAGGTTCATGGAATGTATTACCTGAAATAATTGTACTCAAAATAAAATGTACCATTGACCTTTAATTTTGTGAAAATGACTACACATTGAAAATCGACTACAGGTTACGCCATGTGGCGTTTATCAAATATTACACCCTTACAATACTTTATCCCTCCAGAAACAAACATGTATTATAATATTAAGAAATATGATAAACATATATATATATATATCTATATATATAGTGGCACAACCCAGCACTTATTAATATTGAATAGTATCCACTCTCTCACTCTCTCCCATTCATACTCTAGTACATTTTCTTTAAAAATGAGCTCATGTTATTAAATTTGGATAATTTTGAATATTTGATTTTTTTATATTGAATATTTGATTGGTTTTACAGCCAATTGTACTTAGCTGTCACTTCCTGTACTTTTGAGTTACGGACATCGAAAACGTCTCATCTTTGATCACACACTCTCGTTTTTGTAGCGTCCCATCGCAGATCACACGCTCTCGTTTTCGTAGCGTCCCATCGTAGATCACACGCTCTCGTTTTCGTAGCGTCCCATCGTGGATTACACGCTTCCGATGTTTTAACTCAAAAATGTTAATATATAACTGTTATTAATAAACTTTTGGTAGTGTAAAATTTAAATAATCACAATTCGTGAATCCGCCGGCCGGCACGCTTCACTGTCTGGACGAAAATGACCACGTTTCACCACTGAGCATTGCAGAGGTGGGGCAAAAACTACGTCACCAGTCTTTTGTTTGTATGGCCAAGCCCCGGTTGTTTACAAAAGTATAATAATGCGCCTTGCATTCTTTCGTCTGACGTAATCATGGGCTAGGCTTGTTTACCCATTATTATGACGAACTGTTTTTTGCTACTTTTATAATTTTCTGCTGACTTCGACACAAATCCTGTTCACTCAGTATTGCGTTATTGAAAATTCTCAATAAAACTTTACCAATACTACAGGATTTTAAAATGAAATACAATAATTATGCTTTGGAACAATGATTTCCCAAAATTATTATGGTACCAGAATTGTACCGTTACAGTCGATGCAAATTCGAGACACCGACACAAAGACAGTACCAGCAGAACTCGCATCGATCTTAATAAATTTAAAAAAGAACAACTACAGTTGTAGTGAAGATGGCTTTAAAGCGCAATCGACATAAAAAATTATGATCGTCATTCGTACGAAATCGCGACGAGTCATGAGCACAGAAGAAGAGGAGAGGATAAGCTTAGCCGTGCTAAGCAGCGCGGCTTTCCCTCTCCTCTTCTTCTTTTCTGCTCATGAATCCCCGCGATTTCGCACTCGTGACGATAATAACTATTGCCATTAAACAAAATATGTTGGATGTTTATGACGTTCTTACCTCAATTCTTCGCCTGAAATTTCCTCGCTAAGTTGATGACTTGCAGCGTCCCCAGTGTTTGTGGATTCTTCGTACTTTTTCCATGGTCCATCGCCTGTCTTAATTTCAATTACTTTGTAGTTCATTTTCAAATTGTTTTTAAACTTGTAAGCATGTTTCTTCTTGCAATGGTCTATCCATTTGTCCTTTCTATGCACAGTATTACAGAGTACTTCCAAGCACTTATACTTGTACAAATTTTTACCTCTCTTCAGCATGATTAGTTAGTTTGTAAAACAGTGAAACGTACTACTAACTACATCAACACTCGCTCAACACACTACACAGTACGAGACCAGACGATGAATGTTCAGTTCAACTTAAATGTTCGGTGCTTAAACATGCTAAAAAACAAAATCAAAACAGTTATTGACCGAAACCAACTTCTCCCCATGCACACATAAAATGAAAATGAAACATTGAGGTTAGGGCGCCATGAAGGGGCTACTGCTGGACATGGCGAGGACTTCATGCGCTTCAGTCAGATCAGTTGAGTTGACAGCTGATTGTCGTGCAGAACGGGGGGGGGGGGCTACGCCGAATCAGGCTGCCATGCAGTGCTACACTGAACCCTTTGCGAATAAATTTACCATTTTATGAATAATTAAAATAAGGAGTGTTATTACAAGTTTTTTTTTCAAATAGTCTTTTATTTATTTGCACCCCCCCTTTATCATCAAAAACATGTCCATGTGCTGTAAAAACATGCCCCCCCCCAAAAAATTTTAATGGCACAACTTGCGCCATGCACCCCCCTTCTGGGCACCACTGGTAACAAGTACGTGAAAATGGAGGAGTTGTTAATAGAAAAAGTGAGATTGCATGAAGATTAATGATATGTAAATTACAGTGTTTCTTTTTTGAATTAAAAAATTTGTTTTTTATAACCACTGATCAGTAATTTCATGTTTCAAGATGTTAAACAAATTTTATGCTTTTAAAAATACTAAATTTTAACAATTATATGTTGTTTTAAAATATAATCAATTAAGATGCCAAGCCTTTGTTTTCGTTTATTTCATGCTTACCTTCAACAAACGGCTAATAATCTCTCTTGATAGCTTATAGCATTTCGGACATGGGTGTTCTTTTTTTGTATATCATATTTAACAAGATTATGTAAATAATCAAATTCTTCCTTATTCAGTCTGAAATACATTTGAAATTTAGCTGGATCTTCTTGAATTTTGTACTTTGAATCTTGTACTAGATTCTGAAAGTCACCTTTTTCTTGTCTTTCTAAGTTTATATTGTGTATCCAGCTCCTTCTTATGTTAACTGATTTTTTGATTAAGTAGAATCTTATTTGCCTTCATGAGTGTTTACACGACTTCACGCGTGTTCACATGAGTTCACGTTAACATGAAGTGATGTGACGTGACATAAGTGTGTCTCTGCACTACGATTTCACAGATTAAGGCAAGTCCTGATCTCATGTGAGTTCACGTGACATGATAGCAATGTGTTTCCAGCTTTAGTATAATTAAATAGTTACAATCATATGAAACTGTGACAATTGTTAAGTTTTATTAAAAAATTTATATAATCCAGAACACATACCTCACTTAACTTATCAAGGCCATCGAGTTACATCTATTTGTAAGCCATTACAACATTTGTAACTTTATCTCCTTCTTTCCTCCCAAAATCTCCAGTACATAACGTGCTCATTTCACCTGATGCTATGTTGCTTCAAGTTGTGATTTGTGTCCCACTACAGACTAGTAATTGTAATGTCTTTTATCTTTGTAAATACCTGATTCACTTAATTCTTTCCCCGTTTGTTAGTCATCAACACCTGTTTTTCCATTGCTTTTTGTGTGTTTTGAGATTCTGTTCACTTTCATAATTCTCAAATGACAAACTTCTTCCAATATCAAACAACATAATAACAGAGTATAAATCACAATCATCATCATCTTCTTTTAAGCACTGAGCTCACACTACACCACTGCCAGAGAGAAACCATGTCCAGTGATAAGCTGAACAGTGGAGAGGTGTGTTGGTAGTGGTAGTAGATATCACATTGTCTCGACAATGTGTAGACTGGGTTTGACTGACATGACCTTCCGCTGTACTCACAGCATAACATGCTCAATGAGCACCATGCAAAAAAAATTCCACTGAGCTAACCCACTGACACAAAATACACTGTAGATTGAACAGTGTTCCAGTACTTGAAAACACTAAAAATAAATAAATCAGTAGGCCTACTACTCAAGAGACTTTAATATGTTGCCTCAAATGTGTTTGCTTATAGGACAAACCCAATTCCACATTACAGAAAAATCTGAATTTAATTAAGAAAGCTGTGTTAGTGGTTATAATCACAAACAGAATTATCACTGTTGCACACCACTATAGAAAAATTATTCTGATTAATGCTTTCAAGATTCACAGCTCATTGTCAGATAGGAAATAACAAAAATAGGACAAATAACTTCTTCATACCCCCACTTGTCCTACTGCCCGTACACATTTTGGTAAATACGCTATATATTAAATGTCCTTCCTGGCTATTATTATCGTTAATAAGCTATAAGTTAAATGTTCTTCCTGGCTATTAAATAGTCAGCAAGGACAGTTAACTAATAGCTTATTTATGAAAATGTGTATGGGCGGTAGGGCAAGTGGTGGTATGAAGTTGTTTGTCCTACAACAGTTCTGTAGTGGTGTGCAACAGTTCTGTTAAAAATTCTGTTAAAAAAATCTGAAGTATAGAATGATGAATGGTGGAAAGGTTTAGCGAGGATTGGTCAATAAGTATAGACGCAACTTTTACATCATTTGTGTTGACATTTTGACAATATTTATTGTCATCATCACAACCTATGTATGGGCAATAGAGAAATAATCAAACACAGATCAAGTAATTGAATGAATGATGTAAAAATTGTGTCTATACTTACTGACTGATTCTCACTAAGCCTTTCATTTATTGATTGACAGTCACCGCTAATTTAAGGAATTAGAATGTTAGTTTATAGAGATTTGTACTATATGTTAAAAGTCATAAAAATTGTATGTAATTTTTACCCTACTAAAAAAGCCACTCACTAAATATTAAAACTACATAATGATTAATGAAAATTTAAGTTTATTGTGCTTACAAAATATTTCCACAGGCGAATGTTTCCGCGAATAATCCACAAATGTTTAATTTTATTTTATATCTTAGGGTATCCAAACTACCATAAATACATGTTAGAGAAATTTTTATTGTATACTAGGAATGTCAAATTAATACAATCAAAATTATTATTAAGTTATGTCTCGTGACTGCAAAGATGTTGCAAGTAAATACATTTTAACACTTTGAGTGCGGGTGCAGTAATATTATGAAGGCAGTGGACTTGGGATTTGTGCAGGCTTAGTAATATTAGGAGAGCCTGTTCATCTGTGTTTAAACGCGATCTGTACTAATATTACTACGATCTGACAAGACTGTTGGCAGCTGTTAGTATTGTAGAACACATTTTTTTCACTAGATGTCAGCATGGTACAGGTACAAGTCGCTAAAACATCGTAATCAAGGTTGCTGTACACAGCCACTAGTACTTGTTTGTTTACAACTCGTGTGGTGTTTGGTTAGCTTCGTTGGGTCATTTACGTTTATTTAGGCTACAGAGTTTTGTAGATATTCTTTATTAGAAATAATACTTCTCTTAAATGTTAATTGTATTTTTTATATTTTGAATCATTATTATGGAATATTTATCAGAAAAAATCGCATAATAAGCAGAGCAAAGTGACAGCAGTGTAATGGTACATTTCTGTCCACATAGTGGTTTGGGGAAAAAACAAATATAAATTTTATTGTAATCCAAAATATAAATAATAATGGTAGAATTTTGTAACGATGCAGGCAAGTGCAGGAAATTGTATCAAGGTCAACATTGTATACGCAAAAACAACAACTATATTTAGCCAAACGAACTTTGACCTATTAAGTCACCAAGCCAAGCCTGCAAATACGTCATAAGGAATGCAGTGCGTAATTTGCCTCGCCTTAAAAACTTGTTCGTCATATCCAAAAGACAATGAGACTTGGTCACGTGACACCACTACCACCTCAGAAAAGAACGTAATACATTCGTTCCCAGTCTGCAGTCATCTTTAATGCAAATAGCACGTAAAAGTTCCGGAACGTAAATCGCGGGCGCCCGCAACTAAAAATGTGAATACCGCAAAGCAACTACAATATGTGAAAATTTGATATATTTTAATCGAAAACAGTATTTTACCAAACTAGTAGAGACAGTGAAGAAATTCAAGTAATATAACAGTTCGGCGATGAGTTAGTGTGTGGTATAAGAGGAATCGTCTGCAGGATGATCAGATAAGTAACAGACAAATAAATAAAAATCAAAATTCTACAAATAATAAATGACATTTAAATTACATAGACTTAAAAAAGCAAAATATGAGCTCAATAAGGGAAATCAAAAAATAAAAGAATGTACTGTATGAAACTGCGTGAGTGTGTGTGTGTGGAGGTACCTAATTAATATCACAAAAGCACTGGTTTACGTTAAAAGAAGGTAGTTTAGTAATTTTCAGCATCTGTTAAATGTTTAACAAGTTCATTTGAAATAATATCTTGAAGAAAAGTTGATGTTGAAGAAAAAGTATTGTATTCATGTTTTAATCATAAGAGATGGAGGGAGTAATTTTGTCATTGTCATCAATATATAATAACAAAAATAATGAATAAACACAAGTTTGCAAAATACAAGTAAATTTGAGGTAAATCATTTCAAAGCTTGAGGTAAATCTTGTTATTTCAGCTCGTCTAAGTAGGATCCTGGACCCGGTAAGTATATTTTATGTTGGTACTACACAACATGGCGGCTGCACCAGCCGAAAGTGTAAACGTAAATAAAGTTCTATTAATAAATTTGTAAAAGTAAAACATAACAGCAGCTAGGAATACACAGATTCTGATCCTGACTTTGCAGTCAGTGTATCTTACATTTTACATTGTTAATTATAGAAAGTATAAGGAAAATAAGTAGCCTATGCAATTTTTTTTTTTTAATCGGCCATCTAAGGACCACATGCCAATTTCAATTCTTTACTCTTTGTTCTTTCCATTTTTTCCAATATTCCTTCATATTCTCACTGTGTCTCTTCTTCCTGTCTTCAATCCACTTTGAACCTGCGTTTTTCTCTCTCCTACACTGGACTCCCTCCATTTTCAACACTTTTGCCCGAAAAACTTCTCCTTCCATTGCTTCTTCTGCATGTATATTATTTTTTTCTAAATCCTTTTGGACTTCTTTAATCCAACTTGATTTTGACTTCTTCCCCCACAGATATTTGAAGATCTGCTTTGTCAACCGACAGTTCATTCTATATAAATGTCCAAAAAATAATAGTCTTCTTTTTCTCATTGTTTCTGTTATATTTTCTATACTATGATATATTTCGTCATTACTTTCCAACCTTCCAACCTCCTACTTTCATCTTAATTTCCAACCTTTTGAAGTTTTTCGTGGGCCTAATATTTTCCTAATAATTCGTCTATCCAATATTTCTAGTTTGTCTAAATTATAATTCAATGCTAGACATTCACTTGCATATAGGCATTCTGGCTTCACTACTGTATTGTAATGCCTTATTTTCGCATTTTTAGATATGCACTTTTTATTGTAAATGTCTTTAGTTATACCATAGGCCCTTTCCATCTTATGAATCCTTTCTTCTATAGCAGATTTTTCTAAGCCATTCTCTTGAATTATCTCTCCTAGATACTTACATTTTCGAACCCTCTCTATTCGACCAATAAGTATGTAATTTATTTTAGAATAACATTAAAATTAAGTTTTATACACTTTTAAAAACAAGCAGTTTTATGAAAAAGTAGCCCGTTTCACGGTATGGAACTGTTCCTAAGGTGACTGCACTCACAGTGACACCAAATACTGAATACTGTATCCTAAGGCTGGCAGTGTATTGTCGTTAAGGAGCATAAAATTTGTTTAATACATATGTCACACACACGCACACGCACAAAGGTAACAAATAAATGACAATTTTCTTGAAACAGCATACCTTGAATTTTACTTCTTTACATGAAACCACAATTGGCATAATCTATACCTAGAACTTACTAACACAGCATACGAATACCCTTTATGTAATTATTTTCTCTTATATTAGATTTGCACAACATTCAGAAAATTTTAAGTCACTGTTAAATAAAAAATTGTAATAAATTAAACTTTGTTACAAATATAGTCTTGGTTTTTTAAAGTCACAGGCATATCTTAACACTTTTTACTCTCGTTAATTATTCTTGTATATTTATAAAAAACATAAAAAGTAAGATTCAAAATGTTCTTTTACTCTTCAGAGTATATTTTAACTACACTTTTCTTGAATCAAGCGAGACTGTTCATCCATTTTCTGATTCCATCCAATGCAGCTGGTTCGACACATGATGATTCGGAAAAAACAATATTTATTGGTGCACACTGTGAAAATTCAAAATCTTTTCCAATATGACCAAGGTATATATTGTTGTTGGCACTGCCTCCTGTGCTGGAAAGCTGGCTTGATTTGGTCACTCGCAACATATTCCTGAAATAAGAGAACATAGTAATACAATATAAACACTTCCATATTTTCTTGTGGATTTTCTAAAACACAACTACTTTTTTTTCTAAAAACACTGAAACACAATTTTATCTACTGATTTGTACATATGAGAAATACTGATTAACTTAAAATACTAGTTAATCACATCAAAAGAGTTTCTCATTAGCATCTTCTAGCTTTGTTTATACATTTTAAATACACCTTTTTCTTGTCAATATACAATACTATTCTACTTTAACACTTTACACCTCCTGGTAGTTAACATTTTAACTTAAACAGTTTTCTTTTTTCAATCTGTATCTTTCTTTGCAGCACATTTGGTTAGGGTGCCCACAGGGGAAGACCATGGTGCAAGCGGCAGCATAACATTTCCCAGACCCACCTCATACACACTTAATCGTGTATTAGTGGACCACTCTTTAAGACCTTGTGCTGAGCGAACGACTGTGCTGCACCATATGAAACTGGCATTCATCAGGCTCTAGCCTGAACACACACACACACACACACACACACACACACACACACACACACACACACACACACACACACACACACACACACACACACACACACAAAGTGGCAAGACACCCCTTGTATCTTCTGTCTGTCTGTCTGTCTCTATAAAATTTGGGGGGGGATTTGGGTATATCATGGTGTTTTCTTTGGGGGGGATTTTAGATGCAGCATTGTTCTAACACACTTGTTCATTTATGCACTTGTATTTACAAATGGATTGTGCTCATTTACAATAAATTTTCAAAAATGTATCCCTCTACTTCAATACAGTTGCCTGTGTGCCTGTGGACCACTCATGTTGCTATTTGTAGTTCTGCAGCAGGTGTCCTTAACCAGCAAAATGGCATCCTTCGTGCAAACATGTAATGCATCACAGGTATGAACTTTTGTTTTGTTCACAAAATTAAAACTGAAAACAAGGTGATCAAAAAGCACCAGTAGCAAAAAATAAAGTTGAAAAATGCAGGAAAATACATCTGCTTCATGAACCATCAATTAAAGATACCCACCAAAGAAAGGGTTGCTCAGTATCTGATGGAATACCTACAAAACACAAAAACTGATAAAAGACTGGTGTAATACTAAGAAAGTGGTTGAAAAAGTGACTAAGGAATACTGGGCACTAGAATGAAGGCCATCAGAGGAAATGCCTCTAAATACGGAATGGTGAGCTGCAGGAAGTTATTCGGAGGAAAAAAGAAGTCTACCTAAACTTTTACCATAGCTTAAATAAGAATGAGTTCAGGGTTTATTTTAGTTAAGCGTGAGCTTTCTTTATCTGAGTAATGGTACCCAAACAATGTATTTTTCTTTGATTCAAAAGATACCTATGAAAAGTAATCATAAACAGAACTTGTATATTCACGAGAATTTGTATTCTAAAACATAAATGACACTATCTCAAAAATGCGGGTTAGTAGAGCATTTTATCAAAGACTTTATAATATTGGTCCTGTGGGGATTTTGGTGGTCATTCACAAAACGAGCGTTAAATGCTGGATAACGTTATATCGGGGAATGCTACATAGGGGTTTCACAGTAATCATCAGCAGTTACATGTCTTAGCCACATATCACTCAATGGCACACTATATTGGTGTTGAAAATCACTTTCCACCGTGATATGAGGATTGATTTCTGCCCATTCTGACGGGCTCTAAAAACAGATTGCAGATGGGGATACATTTGTTAAACTGAATCTGCAAAGACTCTGGATTGCAAATATCCACACTTAAAACCAAGGTGATGCTTTTCGTGGAACTGATCCTGTATGGGCAAAAATTGTTATAGATGGTAGTGTCCTGGAACAAGTTAGCAATTTTGAATACCTGGGCTACAGTGTGTTTTAAAATGCCAGCAACGATGTTGTGAATAAGTTGCATAAGTTCAACCTTATGTGTGGGACCATTAAGCGAACCCTTAACTCAGCAAGTAAAAGAACACGCCTAAAATTCTACAAGGTGATGGCACTTCCCACACTTCTCAGCCAGTCGCATCCAAGCGGCTTAAATGAGATTTCTCAGCCACGTGGCAGGGTATACTCTTCATCATCATAGAAGAACCACAGATATACGGCAGAAACTGAATATTATGAGTATACTCAACAGGATTGCCCAGTATCGGCTGAATTGGTGGGAACATCTTTGCCGAATGGATGAGAGCTGCATCCCCAAACAACTATGGAACTATAACCCAAGGGAAAGGAAAGGTGCGGGATGTCCGAGGAAGCGCTGGAGTAACCAGCTCCAAAATTTGCCTATTTGAGACTGGAACAAACCGTTGCAGATGATGATGATGATTTCTGCCCATGTTTATTGTATATGTTGTTGATGCTGTCTCAAGTGAACTGTACCTCATCAGTAAATAAAATAAACCTGTGCAACTGCTGATCCCCATTAAACCAGTTGCAGAACTCCTAGCGAAGGAAAGGGGTCTCTGATTGTAGATTTCATACTGGTTGTTCATGGTACGAAAGAAATTTGTTAGAACAAAGTGTCTTCCACACCACGTACTGTAAAACTCCAAACTACAGAGATCGATGTTGTGTGTACTGAAAATCAGAATGCATTGAACAGTGTTGATTTTTTACTTCCATGTTCCATGACAGCGAAAAAAATCATGTTCAAAATAAGGACTGACTCTGATTGTACTACCCTCAAAACATGAAGAAAAGTCATTTTCCGAAAAGTGTCTGTGTGTACAATTTTTTCTATGGCAAACAATAACTGCCGCAAATTCAAACAGAATCAAATAATTTTTTGCATATGTGCCTGAATTGTAGAGGACTCAAGGCTTATCGATTTGGTGAGTATCGGTTAAAGGGAAGGGGTAGTTTACCTGCACCACTTTTTGTTTTAACAAGAGTAATTTTTCTATGGCGAATGATAACTGCCGCAAATTCAAACAGAATGAAATAATTTTTTGCATATGTGCATGAGTTGTAGAGAACTCAAGGTCTATTAATTTTGGTTAAGGGGAAGGGGTAGTTTACCTGTAATGTTTTATATTTTAATAAGAGTAAAGTACTTAATTTTGGTAAATAAAATATCCTGAAAAGAAGGTCATAATAATCCACTGTAGAAAGGTAGATGAAATATCTATAAATTAAAAAAATAGTTGAAGGGGGAGGGGGTAATTTTCTATAAATGAAAATGATAGTTAAAGGGGGAGGGGATAATTTTTTATGTGTTTACTACGTTATCGGCAACAAAGAAGTAGTTTGTTGTTAAAATTCCTTCCCGGGCTGTTTGATCCAATGTTTCTGCAAAACCAGATGTTTCGGCAGTGCCATCATCGACTGCCCATCATCAGTGAAAATCGAGTGCGCTACGTGAGGTGGTATACGTTAGTGACCACAGTACTGTGGTTAAGGATGAAGAAACAATTAGTTTCTATCGAAATATTTCATTTTGAAAATGATTTAAATATAAATCTTAGAACATGGAAGTCATGTATGGTTCTCCATACCGATATTTTGTTTCAATCATCAAGTACTGTTGTGGATATCATTAGATGTAATCCTAGATTTTTTTAATTAAGAGCACTGGGAAAATGATTTACTGAGTATGAATACTGGGAAGTGAACCTGTTCCTGTAGCATATGAAATGTCCCATGAATTTTTTTTGGTTTCGGAATACTGCAGTTAGGAAAAATTTCTACAGCAGTATCTTTACAATGATACTTAAAGAACCAAAAATAAACACCATTGACTGTTGACAGTAGTGGCATAATTAGGAGCTGCGCCTTGGGGGTTGAGATGGACTTCTGGGGGAGGGGGATGAAAATAGCTTGAAGGTTGGACACCCCATTTTCCTCAGGACACATGAAAAATTTAGAATTCTTGTGATAAAATTTTAGAAATACATTTTATACAATATATTAAAAATGTATATTTACTTTACCTCAATATGTTATTTTTTCCTTATTTGGTACATGTTCCGGGATCCTTAGTGTTCCCATCATCAGCTTTCCTAATTTTGAATCTTGTGGAGTACCTGCGTGCTGGTTGGCTGTTGTTATGGCTTACTATTGGTTTTTTTTTAATTGTTCTTTTGTGTGTATTAAAATATTTTTAAGCCATAACAACAGCCAACCAGCACACAGGTACTCCACAAGATTCAAAATTAGGAAAGCTGAAGATGGGAACACTAAGGGTCTCGAAACATGTTCCAAATAAGGGAAAAATAACATCTTGAGGTAAAGTAAATATAAATTTTAAATATATTATATACATCAAGAAATTGACTGTAGCAAAGTGTTTGAATTTTATAAAATATATGTGTGGTGCTACAAATACATTTGTTGTTTATAATGTCGAATGACTGTCATTATTAAGAAAACTCTAACTTTATTTTTTATTAATTTACAAATATTGTAATTCCGTAAAATTTTTAGTTAATTAGAAAACTTATTTTAACACATACAATTGGCTTAAAAATGGATCTATGTAAAGTGATTATGGAACTAAGTTTAATGTTTTAATAGCTCTGGGGGGTGACTGTGTAATGGGACAATTAAGCCCGCCTAGGAATGTTTTTGGGGAACGTAGGCATAAATAAGTTGTAATGGTAAATTTTATTTCTAAATTATAACGACGCATGCAAGTGAACGAATTAGTGTCAAGGTCAACATCAGGATGGAAGAAAAGCAGCTATTTTTAGCAGCACGAACTTTGACCTATGTAATCAGCAGTCACCCTATATGATGTCAGAGCCAAACCCAGCTATACGTCACTGTTGGAATGTCGATTCAAATTAACAATCCCGTCAAAATTGACTTCAAAACACGAAAGAACAATAAATTGACATCACTACTTCAGAAATTGAGACAGTAAATTTCGCCCCAGTCTACAATAATCCGTCGTGGTGTACAGCCGCAAAAAGTTCCGGAATAAATTACGGGTGCGCGCCCAACACCACACGTATAAAATGTGAATTAACAAAATTTTAACATAAATGTGGATTAACAGTATTTTGTTTTGAAATAGGATGTTAAAAGTAAAAGTGAAAAAAAAAGAAATGTGAGGAGAAATCGGGAGTGTGTGGAACAGTTGGAATAATGCGCAGATAAGTAACCCGCAACCAGAAGTTTATTTTAAATTATATAATCATTCAATTGGTCATCAGAATCACAACAATGCATATAGGTTTTAAAGAAAATCATGAGCTCAAAAGGGGGTTATAAAAAAAAATCAAATATGTAAAGTACGAAAGAGTGTGTGTCTGTGTGAATGTACAGAATATAATTAAGAAGTGCTGGGTTGCGATATATATATAAAATTAAAATTCATGATTTTGTTTTACTATGAATTGTATTTTGGTAAAGCGTAAAAATAAGGGCAGTACTTAATGCTAACTTGATTTTCATGAGTTGCGCCTCATGGCTGAATAAATAAAATGTGATTTTTCATTCTTTTAAGAAGGTTTTAATATGTAAATGTTATGAATAAGAATAAAGGGTAAAAATTTTTTTTTTTCTTTCGAAGAAAGTAATTAAAGAAAAAGAAATAAAAATTAGTGGTGAAATGGAAAGAAATAATGTTATACCAAAATAATAAATAATTTATGGGAAACAAATAAATTATTGAGTTATTTCAGACAACCATTTTGCTTTTCAGCTCGTCCAACCTCGAAACCTGGATCCGATAAGTAAAATTTTCAAGGTTGGTAGTTACAAGATGGCGGCTACAATAGTCGAAAGTTAATATGTGTAAACAAAATAAACTTATAAAGTTTTAATTAAATTGTTTCAACTGATCCCCTGCTCTTCCCCTAGTTATACCACCGATTGACAGAAGGTACGGCATTGAAACACATCCAACATAATGACAACACACTACATACAGTAACTAATACACTTCTGTAAGCTTACAAAATTATTCAGATACAATTCTCAAAATTTTATTGTTAATAAGCTGATAATAGTGTTACATAATTCAGAACGTTTTACAAGTATCTCGGCTATTCCAGCAGAGCTAGCTGTAATGTATGTGTTCGTACATATTACTGTTACTTTGAGATGAAAGACAATTATGTATGTGACACTTATCATGCGTCAACAATTGACGGTATTCCAGACCGTACCGCTTGGTGCACTGTGTTTATGGCCAGGCAGTCTGGACGGTTACTAGTGGATTCTAGAGCACCTGTAATACGCAGTTTGCTTGACACATCATCCAGAAAGTGATCGATTATTCTGGCATTTCAGCGGGGTATAAATACAAGCATCCAGTGACGGACAGTCAGTTTTACTTCGGATGATTACTCAGTGTGTTTCAATTGGCTATTAGTGAAAAGTGATTATTGGGCGGGACTCTATTAGTTGACATTATTTTGAATTGTGTCAAAATAATGTCACATGTAGTTTCAATTATTCTACGTGTATAATCTTGTTGATTACAAACTGTTATTTGTGATTAATTAAAGCTAGTGGTTAGTGACTTCATTGGTGTCCGTATTTAGTTTTCCACTGTACCATACAAAGATCAGTGAGACCGATGGTAACAATAGTACATTGCCAACTTATGATTTTCAAATTTCCCAAATAATTTTACTGTCTCATTTTTATTTATTTTCTATTAGTATTTCACTGTTACATTACTATTAACCTCAAGTTTTAATTTGATTTATTTTTATGTTATTTATACAAATTTTCTCAGAATTAAATACACTAAAAATTTTGTTTTGGAAATTTTATTTGTTTATTGCCAATTTAACAAAGTAAATTTACACCAAACCCCCAAAACTGTGATTTCAGCTTACTTTTTAGGCTTTTCAAACATTTGCTACGTGGTTATTGGAAACAAAGTTCTTGGACCCACTTTTCAAAATTTTATGGATACATAAATTGTTTTATGTATAAATGTTTGTTATTTTGACCTGCAGAATATGCTCTGAAGGTGGGGTTAAAGTTTGTGAATCGTCCTGTAGATTTAAATAAATCTTTGTGGCTCACTTAAAACGTAGTTTAGCTTTTTTTAGATCCTGTTAATTATATATAAACAATGATACTTTCTTAAGTGGGCGAAAAATGCACACCTCTATCAAATTATCCAGAATCCTCTATACTTACTAATTCATAGAACACAGAAAATACTGCCCATGTTCAGGTATTGTTCAGCCAGAAACCAGTACTGTACGTGTTGTGGTTTAAAATAGAAGGGATATTGGAATCTGTGAACTGGCACCCTATCTTTTATTCAAACAATAAACTTTACTCTAAGTTGTAGTATTGGGTACTCAGAACAGGAACACAAATGAAGACCACAGGGGAAGAAGTTGATAAGTCAATTTTATTCGATTATGAGTTTATGCTACTATCTGGTAACTAATCCCAGATATTTTTAGCTGGTAATATTATACAGGGGAAATAGTGGATAAGTCATGAGATATAAGCTATTTTTTATAACATGTACAGGGGAAGAACTTGACAAGTCCATGCAAAACTGGGGAAGAAGTTGATAAGTACGGGTATTTTTACATTGTTCGATTGGCTAACCTGTACACAGGTTGTGTTTTGTTGATGTTTTAGGTTATGTTGCTTATTGTGGTTGTGCATTACATGTTGTAGCTGTGTAATTATCGCTTTTTCTTATTAGTTACTGAAAAATATGAGTGAAGACAGTGGTAGTGAGTGTAATAATCATGAAAATAAAACCAAGAAAAAGAGATGTTTTGGACGGGTTCGAGATGTAGCAAAGAAATTAAAACTACAATCTCATGAGACGGGTAAGGCTTGTAGCTGCCCTAAAAAATGTTTTGATCTAATTAGTGAAGATAAAAAGAAGCAAATTATTAAAATCATGAACACCATGAAGAGTAACGATGAAATAAATTTATACTTAGGGGGTCTAATATCATTGGGGTCTGTAGAACGAAGAAGCCCTAGGAAAGATGACGAGAACACAAGATTTCGTGACTGTACAGTGTTCTATCGGGTGAGAGTGAAACGTGATGATAGTGTTGTGGAGATTCAGATATGCAAAAAAGCCTTCACATCAGTGTATGGGATAACTCGAGGTAAGATAGATATACTTGTTAATAAAATGAAACATGATGGTCAAGTACCAAGAGATGTGAGGGGTATACACGACAATCGCCCTCACAAAATGAGCGAAGACGCTATTAAATCAGTTCATGAACATATTAGTTCGTTCCAAAGTCGGAACCGTCACTACAGCCTAAAATAGAGTGAACGAATATACTTAAATGAAAGTCTGAACATTAAAAAAATGTACAATTTATATGAAGGTAAATTTCCGGACACAGCAGTGTCATATGAAAGCTACTGAGCCATTTTCAATATAAGTTTCGGCTACCCACAGTCACGCACGTGTAGCACCTGTGACAAATTCAATGTAAATAAGAAAGCTCTTGAGCTAGAAATGGCCAAGAAAACAAGTGACGAAGAAAAAGGTAGGCGCTGTACAGAGATTAACAAACTTTAAATAAAACAAAAACTACATTTAAAGAAACAGCAGGCATTTTATGACAAAAAATGAAAAACAAAGGAAGAATCTAGAAAATGTGAAACGAAGGAAGGAATAATAATGGACTACACTAGAAATTTTCCATGTCCAAATATTGAGACGAACGATGCATACTACAAAAGACAGTTGTATGTCTTTATGTTTAACATACACATTTTATCAACTAGTGCAAGTATCTTCTATATTTATCCTGAAACTGTAGGACACAAAGGAGCAAATGAAGTTTGTTCTTTTCTCTTTCACTTTATCTTTAATTATCTTGACCCAAATGTCAATGATCTGGAGGTATTTTGTGACTCAGTGCGGGTCAGAATAAGAATAAATAGCACATTGATCAGATTTTCTCATTACCTTGTGCACACTCTAAAGAAGCTGAATTCTGTTAAGTTCCCTTATCCTATTAGAGGGCATTCCCATTTGGAATGTGACAAAAACACTGCTCTCATAAATAAAAAAGCTAGATGTGAGATTCCTGCTGATTGGTGCCAACAAATTGAAAACACACGGGTTAAACCGACCCCTTTTGTTATAATCAGAGTGGAGGATGAGCCTAACATAATAAAAGACTGGACAGAGCTTTTGGAGCTACTATACCAAAAGCAACTTTCTTCCCAAACAAGACCAGTACGAGAGCTTCTCTTTGAAAAGTCAGAACCTGTACTAATTAAACAGCGATCGAACTACAATGGTCCATGGGAACAAGTTCCATTGAAAACCCCTGTTACGAAAAAGAAAGCGAAACTTATCGATCCCTTAATGGAGAAGCAGAGGAAACAAGAAGAACTTAAAAGGAAAAGAGAAGAGATAAAGGAAGAAATAAAGAACCTAAGAAAAGGAGAGATGCTCTTACCATTATATAGTTTAACGTGAACAATGAAGCTGGCTTTGAACAATTAGCTCTGTAATATTGTGTTTAATGTCTGATAATTTCAATATAAAGTCTTTAAGTTCCGGTTGCGTAACCAGCGTTGCTCTATCTTTCCAGCCACATGTGTCGAAATACAGTTACTTAGGCTTAAAATCAGCTACACAGTAAAACGTTTTGCTTAGATACAGTGCATATACGTGGATTAAAACAGCGTGATCAGTTCTACATTGATGCAGCGCTCTAGTCAGTTCGGATGGCAAACAGATCTGCTACACAGCATGATTTAAAGACATTATTAAAGCCATTAGTTTTAAATTACTTTTACAATTACTAATAGTTTGAACCAAAAAAAAAAGAAATACTGGAATCTTCTATTAACTGTTTTAAGATTCTAAAATTTATATTTTATAGAGTACAAAATCGGAGAAAATTACAGTATATTCTATTTTTTCTTAAAAGTATCCGCGGACCCAACTTTGGGAACCACTGCCCTAAACTATTATTGCAGATGTACCCCTCCCTCATCATTGTCTCACATAATTTCTAACCACTCAGGGGTAGGGCTTAAGCACAACTTACAATTCTTTTTCAAGTTGTGACTTTATGACTTTTGATCCTTTAGCCATTGTCATGTCCTGTTTGTTACACAAAATCAAGAGTTGAGGGTAAATGGATGCCATAACAGGATCCGTCAATATCGTGTACAGCAACCTGGAATACAAACCAACAAGGGTAAGTAATTTTGTATGTACGATAACAAAAAGGCAGCGGTAAAGATAATAACTATGAATAACATTATTTTTTTAGTTTTCCAGAGTTTACTTTCCACTTTTGTTTTAGTTTTAAAGTTGTTCACATGGTTGGTCTATTCTAGGATGTTTATGTAGTCAGCTGTTTAGGCTATACACTTTCTCAAGAGGGTGTCTTAACAGTAAATGGTAAACTTACCATGTACAGATTGTTATTATGGTTATTCACTGTACTACCGTTTAGTAATCTTTTTTTAATGAGTGTTTTAGAAAATCATGTGACAGATGTACTGTGTGTGTGTACAGAGAAGATATCTGCTACAGAAATTGTGAAAATTATTTCACAGGCCACAATGAGTGTGATTATCACTAGTACTTTTTACAATTGTTTAATGTTCTAGTATGCTTACACACATATTAATACTTTCTTCCTTCCTAATTAATGCCATATAGTACTCATGAAAAATATAACTTTATATTTTTATAATAGTCGCCAAAGCTTTAACAACCTGGATAAAGAAATGTAGTGGAATGGGCATCCAAATCGATGATGACACCTGTCTATATACACTTCAGTTTGCAGGTGATCAAGTAATATGTGCAAATGACAAAGATGACTTAGAATACATGGCACGCAAACTGAAGGAAGAATACGGAAAATGGGGACTGCAGATGAATGTGGAAAAAACACAATATTTGTGTATAGGAGAGGACACGACTGACATAGTATTGGAAAGCGGTGAAATTGTAGCAAAATGTGAGAATTACAAATATCTGGAGCACCGAAATAGGAAAACAAAGGAAAATGAGAATATACAACTCAATGATTAAGAGCACAATAGTATATGGGTCTGAGACATGGAGAATGAAAGAACATCTGAAAAGAAAGATATAAGCCACAGAAATGGACGCCTTAAGAAGAATATGTAGAACATCAAAATTAGACCGGGTCAGAAACGAAACAATTAAGGAACAAATGAATATAAAAGAAACTGTTTTAGAACAAAGAGGAAAAACAATTAATTTGGTATGGGCATGTGCGGAGAATGGGGGAGGAGAGGTTGCCAAAGAGAGTGATGAAATGGATACCACAGGAAAACAGAAAAAGGGGAAGGCCAAAAGTAACATGGATACAGGGTGTAAGGAGATCGATGAGTGTACGAGGTCTAACTGAAGAAAACTGCAACGACAGGAGATATTGGCAATTTAGGCATCAGACAATGTCGCAGGAAGTTTTAACCCGAATATATATAGTACTAATGTCATTTGCTATAATTTTCTTATTGTTAATGAAGAAAACAGCAATAAAGAACTTGTCAGTCACTGCCAACTATTTAAAAGTGTAGAAACATTGGATGTAACTCAGGAATTCATGGTGTCTGAAATTAAATGAAAAATGCAAATCCAAAAATGAAAATGTTTTCTAATTTAACAACATTAGTCGAAGCTGTAGTTGAATTGGCATCAGCTGAAAGAACATTTTCAACTGCAACAATGAGTAAGAATAAAATAAAAAATCAATTACAAACTCCCTTGATGAACAGACTCAGTTACAGATTTTACTGGTTTGAAGAGCTGATGGTGGTGTGATAGAGGGAGGAGAAATTGCTGCTCACACCCCGTGGAATGCAAACATTGGGGAGATGGAATTTGACCCGCCATCAATTCAGGAAATAGGAGAAGCTATTAGTGCCCTCAAGAACAACAAGGCACCAGGTACAGACTTAATTCCTGCAGAATTGCTTAAAGCTGGAGGTACTGATGTGGCAGTCGCACTGTACTCCTTAACTGTGGCAAAAGGAACAAATGCCCATGGAATGAAATAAATGCATTATATGCCCTATTTATAAAAAAGGTGACAAACTTCAATGTAAAAATTACAGAGGCATTTCGTTGCTGTGCACCTCCTACAAGGTTTTTACATATATCTTGAACCAAAGGCTGAGACCCCTCACAGAAAATATAATACAGGAATATATCAAGCTGGATTCCGACCTGGAAGGTCTACAATTGACCAACTCTTCTTGGTAAAGCAGATACTAAGATGCGGATGGGAACGTGATATTGATGTGTACCAAATTTTTGTGGACTTTAGACAAGCGTATGATTCTATTAATAGAGACAAACTCTACACCATAATGAATGAGTTTGGAATACCAGGCAAGGTGGTAAGATTAACGCAAATGACAATGCAGCAGACTAAAGCCCAAACAAAAGTGGATAGCCAACTAACTGAACTCATAAATATCACACGAGGACTAAAGCAAGGAGATGGGTTAGCCCCAACACTATTTAATATTGCATTGGAATATGTAATTAGAGGCTTAACAATAAATAGCTCCAATCTGTTAACAAATAAAACTATACAGATAGCCGCATATGCAGATGACATTAACATCATGTCAAGACAGATCGCGTCAGCTAAAAAAATATTTCTGGAGGTTAAAAAAAAAACAAGGAAATTGGGCTAGCCATAAACATAGATAAAACAAAAATGCTTATCCAAACATTAAGGGACCAGGTTCATAACAACAATGAGATAGAGGAGGACACAATTGAAGTGGTGGACAATTTCACGTATCTCGGAGTGAACCTAGCAAAGACTGGATCAGAGGAGCCAGAGATCCAAAGACGGACCACCATGGCTAACAAGGCATACTTCGCATTGCTGCCATCATTTAGGTCTGGGGATGTGCACAAGGAAACAAAAATGAAAATATATAGGACTGTCACCAGACCGGTATTATGCTACGGGTATGAGGCTTGGACAATCACACAGAAAACAGCTGACATAGTAGACACCTTTGAAAGGAAAACCCTCAGACGCATTATAGGCCCAATACAAGAAAATGGCTCATGGAGACTGAGATACAACAATGAACTGTATCAAATATATAAAGAGATACCAGTCTCAAAATTTATAAGAATGCAAAGACTGCATTGGAACAGACATGTTATGAGAATGGAGGATGGCAGGAACCCCAAAAGGGCTCTGCTGGGTACATGGGAGGGAACGAGACCTAGAGGCGAAGAAGAGGTGGGAAGATGGAGTTGCAGAGGACGCGAGGGACATGGGGATAAGAAACTAGAGGAGGGCTGCAATGGATAGAGTAGATTGGAGGCAGATATTGGTGGAGGCCAGGGCCTGACTTGGACTGTAACGCCATAGGAAGAGGAGGAGGAGGAGGAAGAGCTGATAGATTTAGCAAAATTCTGCTAAAAAATTATTAATAAATATTTTCAGTGTTTTTTTTTCTTGCAAGTTAAAACCCCCTTTATACACGTAACCGATAATTTAATAACATGCTCAGTAGCTTGATTGAGACTGACAACAATGTCTAACCCATTCCTATTTGTACAGTAAATGAGGACCAGGGTTTAGTCTCTGTTAAGCCCACGATGATGCCTCATCATAAAGTGGGCAAAATGTTGATGATGACAAAGATAAAAAAGTTATGTTAAACCAAGAATCAAAGTATGAAATTCACAAACACTGTTTTACTCATTTTACAATATATCATTGTAACATAATACAGAAAATGTTAAAATAAAATGAACTGACATAAACTGTATATATAAAAATAAAACGTGTTAAGAACAGTAGTGAGTGAAACATGACAAAAAATAACTTTGAATAATTACACAATTGAACAGCCCTATAATCTGTATTTAGCTATATTTTACTATGCTATATGTTGACAGGTATATGTATATTTCTGTACCAATTCTAATATTTAATTGTTGATTACTGGTTTTATAATTAATTACAAATACCATTACATTATGAGTACGGTAATTTAAATTGTAATATTGTATAAATTAAGGTCTGTGATATTATGATTTTCTCGTTGTCTTTAAAGAAAACATTTGATGATGTAAAACAAACTATCTAAACTCCTTCATATATACAAGGATACACATATACACACTCACATACACAAACACGTTCACTCAAATAATTGTTCTATTGTGTTTGACATTTCTTTTGTATTCATACACAGGTCCTGATGATGACAATAAACACTGTCAAAATGTCGACACAAATAAGTTAAAATTTGTGTCATATTTTTTGACTGATCCTCACAAACCCTTCACTGGAAAAATTCACTGATTGACGGTCACTACGAATTTAAGGATTTAGTTAAGAACAGTGTTACTCTTAAGAATGCACAGATACAGGATTTCCACAGCACAGTTCTTACAACATAACAAAGTATAAATCTGTTTAATCCACAGGACAAGCAAACATTAACTTAGACATCCACACTCAAGGTTTTGATAAGTTAATTTCAATGCATGAAAAAGTGGTCTGAAATATACCAATAACTGAAGCTTTTTAAATCAAAGCAATATTCTGGCTGCTAAAATCTGCAACCATCATCAGATTACAAATTTCTTACATTTGTTAATACGCTGCAAACAAACAATACTCTGTCACTGTACAATAATTACAAATGACAAACTGCTGTAGAGCTGTGCATTACACATACATAAAATTAAAGTCTGAAACAACAAAAAACAATACATCTGTTAAGTATAACAAACAAAGTAACATCTACTCTGTCAAAGAGTTCAACTTGCAAAGAATATATAATAAATTGAAACACAGTGGGAAGTGAGCTCATTAATAGTTGAACACACTCATTAACAAGTCATAAATTGACTATAGGTGAATTCTGAAACGCTTTCATGCATTGATCCCATTACTGTCTACTTTTAAAGAACCTTATTTCAGAATTTGTTACGCTACACTAGAACATACGCAAAATAGTCAACTGCAAAAAATAAACAGTAAAAGAAATAGTGTGACTAAACATAAATTTAACAATGCCGCTAACTTGAAAGAACTTATGCTGACACTTCATCATGTTTCTAATAAAACGGTTTTTGTTAATTTGTAAACAGCAAATACCAGCTAATGATAAAAACAATGAATAAAATGCTTACTCTGCAACGTCTCGGATTTCCTTTTGAAAGGTAACAGAATCGACAACACAAACAATTCCTTTTGTCAAAGACTTGTATTTTTCAAAGAACTTGCCACGCACACGTTCATGTCCTGGTATATCGACCACTCGCAGGTGTTTCTGAAAAATTTATAAAATCTAGTTACACAAAAATTTCAACTTACTACATGACTTATATACATCTAAATGAATGAAGTAAATATTGGCTGGACACAATATATAGATTAATTTATAAATACATTAATCCACACATCTGATGTTTTCGGGCATCCTGTAACATTGTTCAATGCCCAATCACAACTCAATAAAATAATTTGTTTAAAGTTCCTGGGATTCAAAGCCTTTCAAACCTCCTTATATTAAATTAAGGAGGTATGTAAATTAAGTAATGAGACTAATTCAGTAACACCGTTTATTTACAATCAAACTATATATAGACTCTATCACCTTCAAAATAGGTTCCCTTGGGAAGCCACACAGTGCTTTAGACGGGTTTTAAGCTCTTCATAGCAGTGCTGCAACTCAGAAACTGGAAACTCCTTCAACTGGTCGGTTACAGTTTTTTTAATGTTATCTATCGTCCCAAATAGTGTCCTTTGAAATGTTTTTTTCAATCTCGGGAAGAGAAAGTAGTCGCAGGGTCTCAAGTCAGGTGAATAGGGGGGCTGAGGAACAACAGGGATATTTTTCTTTGCCAAAAACTCATTAACCAAGAGTGCAGTGTCATGATGCAGCATCCAGGTGTTCACAATGGCTGGTCTCACCCGGGCTACTCTTTTCCGCAGCCTTTTGAGAATTTTTCGGTAAAAATTTTGATTGGCAATCTGTCCTGTAGGCAAAAACTCCTTATGGGTAATCCCATTAGTGCCAAAGAAACAAAAGAACATGGTTTTGATTTTGGATTTGCTCAGTTTTGCTTTTTTTGGGACGTGGTGAGTTTGATGTGGTTCAAATTTAATTGTTCTACTCCTCGCTCTAGTGTTTTGTTTCTGGATCATACTAAAAGATGCATGATTCATCACCAGTAATAACATTTTTCAGAAAATCAGGATCATTTTCAATTTGTCCTAGAAGATCATGGCATACTTCCATCTTATTGTCTTCCTGTTCAAGAGTGCGGTTTTTTGGGACCAATTTTGCACAAAATTTTCTCATTCCTAATTCATTTGTCAAAATTTGTAGTGTGGTTCAAATTTAATTGTTCTGCGATGATTCTGACAGTTAACTGATGGTCAGACTGCACCAAGTCCCTGATTCGATCAACATTGTCGTCAGTTCTTGACGTTGACAGCCTTCCAGAGCATGGTTCACCCTTAATTAATTCCTGGCCATCCGAAATGCTTTAAACCATCGGAAAACCTATGCTCTTGTGAAAGGTTCATCTCCATATGTTTTGTCAATTTTGTAAAAGTCTCAGTAGCACTGTTGTGCCAGAGTTTAACACAAAACCTGATTGCACAAGGTTGCTCAGAATTGACGTCACTCATTTTTATAACACACAACAAAAACTCACTTCATAAAAAACTTGTTTACGTTTCACATGGCAACAATAGACAATAAATATTAGTACTCAATATCAATCATCTGTTTATCTAACCATCTGTGTTAATAGAAATCTTACAATATTACCATATTTGACTGCTACATGATTAGTCTCGTTACTTTATTTACAGACTTCATAAATGAATTTACAACAATGGGGAAGCATCCATATACGGTATGTAAGATTGCTAATAATTTAAAAATTGAGTGTAACACTTTTTTTCATTTCTGTTAAATCTGCTATTTTATGTCAGTGAATTAGTGCTAAATTCTAAAAGCTTTCTGTATAAACATAACATGATAATATTAATGAAGGGATGACAAAGAGTGTATATAAGTTACTATAGTACGGGACTTAGCATAATAAGCTTCAAGGTTATGCAATAGTAACAGCTCTTCCCTGCCCCTCGCCCAACAGCATTGTCGCACGTTACACTTGGTTATGCGTAGGCAAAGGCGGGAAGTGAAGCGACATGGCAATACTGCACTTGCCTCGAAGCTTATTTTGATATGTCTCACATAATAGTGATGTACGTGACCATATATATTGCCTGACTGTGCATGTAGTGAGTGCCTACAGAGTTTGTTGCTCCCTGCCACTGTACAGCATAGTGCTGACTGTCTTAGTGGAGATGGAAGACCATATCCCTATAATTTTATTTCCATGTTCCATAAGGAAATGGAAGTATGGTGATGGGGAAAAAATCGTGTTCAAGATAAGGGCTGCTTCTGATTGTACCACCCTCAAAAGATGAAGAAAAGTCATTTTTTGAAAAGTGTGTGTGTAGAATTTTTTCTATGGTGAACGATAACTGCTGCAAATTCATCAGAATCACATAATGTTTTGCATACTTGCCTGAATTGTAGAGGACTCAAGGCCTATTGATTCTGGTGACAATCGGTTAAGGGGAAGGGGTAGTTTACTTGCAATGTTTTATGTTTTAACAAGAGTAATTTTTTATGATGAATGATAACTAATGTAAATTCACACAGAATCAAATAATTTTGTGTATATGTGCCTGAGTTGTAGAGGACTCAAGGTTTATTGATTTTGGTGAAAATCGGTTAAATGGAAGGGGTAGTTTACTTGCAAAATTTTATGTTTTAACAAGAGTAATTTTTCCTATGACGAACGAAAACTGTCATAAATTCAAATAGAATCAAATAATTTTGTGCATTTGAGCCTGAGTTGTAGAGGACTATTGATTTTGGTGAAGACCGGTTAAGGGGAAGGGGTAGCTTACCTGCAACATTTTATGTTTTAAGAAGAGTAAAGTACTTAATTTTGGTAAATAAAGTATCCTGAAAAGGTCATAATAATCCACTGTAGAAAGGTAGATGAAATATCTATAAATGAAGAGGCTACCTGAAGGGGGTAGGGGTGATTTTTCTATAAATTAAAATGATAGTTGAAGGGGTAGGGGATCATTGTTATTTATATGTCACGTGTATTACGTTATCGGCAACAAAGAAGTAGTTCGTTGTTAAAATTCCTCCCCGGGCTATTTGGCTGTGGTCCAATGTTTTCTGCAAAACCAGACATTTCGGCAGTGCTATCGACTGCTATCATCAGTGAAAATCGAGTGCGCTAACATGAGATGGTATATGTTAGTGACCACAGTACTGTGGTTAAGGCTGTAGAAAGAAGTAGTTTCTATGGAAATATCTCATTTCAAAAATGATTTTAAATATAAATCTTAGAACATGAAAGTCATGTATGATTCTCCGTACCGATATTTTGATATGCTGTAGTTGGTGTAATGAGTTCACTGCACTATACTATTGTGTTAATTACCAACCATTGTCTATTCTTGTGACATAGCTTCTACCACTCAGTGTCATTCTGTTAAAGCATACTTACTCATAATATTTACTGTACAGTACCCAATTTTTTTATTTACTTATGATGATACATCATTTATGTAAGCTACACCATTTACCTTATTTAGTAATTTAAAACCATAAAGTAACTATTCTTGTTTCCACAGTCTTGGGTGAGATAGGGAAATACACTATGCTTATGGTTTTTACGCTCACTACTATTACACGACTTGAAATCTTCAACCAAAAAAAGTGAAGTACTAGATAAACCTACAAAATGTACACAGCAGTAACACTATTTTAATTCATCATATTTTTGTATATTTTAAATAAATTTAGGTCTAAAACTAAATCGGTAAAAATAAAAAAAAAACATAATGAAAACATCGTGCACTCAATTTAATATGTATTAAAATATATACAGTACTATCATTATGGAAGATGCTCCTTAAAAATAATTTTTTTGTAATGTATGTAGTCAGATCATGTACACGATGTACATGCTATTTAAATTTAATAACATCCTTGTAATAAAAAAATAAAAAAAAAGAATTTTCATAAAGTAGCCTGCAAGAAATCCCCCCCCCCCCCTATTCAAGTTAGATAAATACATTAAGCAAGTGAATTGAATTGTATAAAAAGATAAAAATTTAATTTTGATCTAACTCCCAAAATTCTGTCTTTATTGGTTTGCAAATTATTGAGCGACTCATACAAATATACTTCTTCAGCAGTCGCGCTGCTTACTACTGCACAACCTTTTCCCAAGCTTATCATACTATGTTAATCATGATGCCTTTCAATTAACGTATTGTACTATTACAAAAAATCGTTAGAAATACAACTGTTGTAATTTAAGACTTAAAAGAGTAAATCTCATCTGCAGCATTTAGGAAATTATAAATTGAAACAGATTATTTAATAAATATAAATAATTATTACATGAAGGAAAGTATATAGCGTGTATAGCTTTGAAAATGAAATAAACCTAATAATAAAATAAAGTAATAAAAACAAAGTAATAATAATAACAAAATAATGAGAAACATACAAAATAGAATAAAAAACCACATATATTATAAAATATTTTGTAGCGTTATCTAGTACTTCATTTTTATTGGTCGAGGTTTTCAAGTCGTGTAATAGTAGCGGACATAAAACACATAAGCTCAATGTATTTCCCTGTCTCGCCCATTGTCTCATCCGGCTGTGGAACCAAAAATGGTGTATTTTATCATTTAATGGAGTTACTAATTTGCAGTTACGTGATTTTAAATATACTGCAATGGAAAACAGTTCATCCAACAGGATTAAAACAGCGTATATTCAAATATACTGTTGTAAAAATGCACGTCCAGGCATTAAGATATGACCATTGTGCCTGCAGTTGGAAGGGCATTGTGGCTAACAATGAAATGGTGGATGGCAGGGTAACTTGCTTTATAGCTGCTGCTTACAAATCGCAAAAGTGATGGTTTGCCTAAGATTTACCACAATATACAGTAAAACCTCCGTTTTACAAAAACCTTAAAACTACATTATCTGAAATATCATTTTATCTAGAACGGCCATCTCTTTAACTAAGAGTATGATATTTGTCAAGTTTTCAGAGGAAACATTTTCTCTACCCTAACACTGAGTGCTGTAATAACACAAATAATATAATAAAAAAATAATATACAGAGTGGACCATATCTTAACAAAAATAAATATTTCTTTTATGAATTTGCTAACTGCTATAATTTTTTATTGTTCGACTAAGCTTTTCGTCATTACTGACATCTTCAGGTCTTAAACAACCTCAGGTTGTTTAAGACCTGAAGATGTCAGTAATGACAAAAAGTTTAGTCGAACAATAAAAAATAAAAAATTATAGCAGTTAGCAAATTCATAAAAGAAATAGTAAGGATGGCTGCTAATTTAAACAATACGAAGAAAAATAAATATATTCATAAACTGTGTCAAGCAACTTATGGCCCACTCTTTATAATAAGTTATGTGTAGTATGAAAAAGATAATACAAATAACAGTAGCATTATACTTAAAGAACTGTTTTGCGTATGTACAGTATTGATTTTTACTACTCTATATGTTGATTTTGTAAAGTAGTGTCATAATCCTAATAAACTCAATAATCTTAATGTAAAATACTGTTTGAGCCATTTTTTAACACCAAAAATTACCATTTAAGAATTTCTGGTTACCCGAAACTATCAACTTTATAGCAGTGAATGCTCATTGAAGGACACACACACAAGAAAATATATTTCTTGTTTTAGTTTTATTGGTCTGAAGTAAGCTACTGATTTCTAGAGTATACAAAACATAATTTTGGGCATATGCACTTAATAAATTTAATAAATATGATTAAAAGCTGTACAGAAAATATAAAAATAAATGATGGTTAATGCATATTTTTCAAAGTTAGACACAACTATTCAATTGCTGTTAATGTTTAAAGCTGTTTTCTATATGTTTTTTTGTTTTGTTTTGAAGAGACAGCCTGCTTTCTTCATTCTTCATTAACACTGTATACACTGTTATACTTACTCTTGTGTAATACCCCCACCTTTCTTTCTGGCTTTACATTTCTTTTTCCTCTACTCCTATCCTTGTTATGACAATTGTAATTGGTTATTCCATCTTACCTTTGGTCTACCTCTGCACCCCATAATTCTTCTGTTTTCACTCTATAATTTAATTAATCTCTTCCCATCTCTTTCTTGTATACATGCCCACAAGCCCAAACCAACTTGACCTGTGTGTCTTAATGAATTTTACTATGTTCTCCCATGAGCCATGAGACTTCGGTTATTGTTGGGATCAAAAGCAGAATTCAGGCGCTTGAGACAAAACTTGTGTTGAGTGAAAGGAATGGCCAAGATGAACAGTACACTAATAAGAAAAGAGCTCAAAACTGAACTAAAAATGTATTTACCGACACATTAAAAGAATGCAGCTGAGATGGTGGGGCAATATAAAATGCAGAAAAGAGCTGAAGAGAGAAGTAAAAAGGACTGGAATAGAGAAATTGGATAAACACAGATAATAGATGACAGTAAAACAAGGTTAAACAGCAACAGAAATATGTGTACTACCCAAGGCTAGAAAAAGAAGCGGTCAAAGAGAAAAAAAGATAGTTGACCCAACACAAAACGAATATCCCTCTCTCTCTCTCACACACACACACACACACACACACACACACACACACACACACACACACACACACACAATCTTATACTTACAAATATGAATAAATCTGTACACGCTCAACTAGAAAATATAAAATGAAAGAATATAACATACACTGTTAACATTGTAATTGCCAATATTTTCTTTCATAGATGTCAATGTGGTGGACTGCTGATTGTATAGTAACTGTGAGAACAGTAAAGTTTTTCCAGACTCGCACAGTCCCATAAAGAGTATACCTCGTCGGCTGCTTCTACGATACCGCCATAGACTGAACACTATAACTGATGAAGAAAACAGCTACATTTATTAAACTGTCCGTTACAGATAATACAACTTGGTTATACAGATAATACATGACATTTTCTTCTGTACTTACAAGTATAGGATGACATATTCTAAACATTATCTAAAAAGCAAAAAATAATAAATACTAACTTGGGTATCCTTTCACGGCCAAGTTCAATTCAATTAAAATTTTCCAGGCTGCAAGGACTATGTGGCTAGGTCTTGAGTGAAAACAGAAATTGGATATGGCTGGGCTAATAAGATTTGAGTTGACTAGACGAGCAGTCTCGTTGTTCTTAGCCATGTCCAATCACCAGACAAATTCTGCTTTACCATTTCAATGGTATGCACTACAAATAATAAGAAACATCCAGGATGAGGTTAACAGGTACAAGGCATCCAATCCTATCTGAGAAGGAGAAGGGCGATGGCAATTCTCTGGGACGAAAAACCAGGGTCAGAACGTGGTAACCACTACAGAGTGTACTTAGCTCTCTCCAAGTTGGGGAGTTTTGCAGTGGGGTAGTAACCTAACCTGTCAGTGTAAAATAATACTCACTGTAAATTTCACCAGTGGCCTTGGAGTGGATAGTTAAATGGAAACAACATGCTAAATCTAAAATGATGCTCGACTACAGTAAACGGCAGTTCAGAATCAATTATCATTAATTATGAGAGTTAATGAATTTACGGACACGTACAATTCTAATGGGTAAGCTTGTCACATATACAAATTTAGTATTTGCCCCTATTTCTTATCTTAGACAAAAGATATATATATATATATATATATATGTTTCACAAGTATGTGTCAATAAACACGTAATAGAAGTGAACATTCTATAGCTTTTCTAATGGTCCAGCAGATATTATTTTGGAAGAATCTTAAACCCTTTAAATTCTTTCTAATTAAAAAAAAAAAACCACTTGTTACACTGGTATCACACGGACACTGGAAAGCAAGCATTACAATAAGTTTTGACAAACCTAACCTAACAAAAATTAAGTTTGCCCACTACACTTCAAAATTTTACCACACCATTAAGTCAAATTGACAGAACTGTCCGTGGAATTAATACAGATATATTCTTGCATTTTGTTGACTATGAAAAAATTCTTGAGTTTGAGAGTGTCTGTGTATCAAATATTACATCTCTGATAAAGTTTATACAGGCGAAAGCCAGGTCAGGCAAGTAAAATTTAATTAGAAATGAAATCTTCATTAAAAATTGAATAGTACAGAAGTTAAGTGTTCCAAAATAGTGACAGTGCATTACGTAGTACTTTAATTTGAATGAGATTAATTGAATAAAGGGAACTAACATAATCTGTTAGTTTTTACAAAAATCTGTTAACACGGTCAATATCTAACGTGTTATAACTCACGTTATTTTGACAAATAATTTTCCAAATAACAGCCTGTATAATTAAAATTAAAGTACTAGAAGAACAAGTTAATATGCCTTAATTTTCCACAGGTATGATCTCTACAGGAAATTCAATTAAACCGTGATTAATAATTTATATCACACACTATTTTGCATTACACTTGTAATACTAACATATGGGTAATACGGGATAACCTCAAAATTATGTGTAATAGACCGATTTCTTACCTAACGTGACTAAACCAACAATTACTGCACATATTACACCAAGTAGTTCTGAATTTTCCATGAAACTGTGCATTTTCTTTTTAGTGACAACAACGTCATCATCATTTTCCATTGCAACTTAAACGACTAGTAAAATGTGTTAACCTACACACAGACCAAACTTCCAACAAAACACAAAACACTTCTCGCTGAACATCAGGGATATCGATACAATATCGATATACAGTGCTAATAGTCGTTTTTGTGTAGAAGAGACATATATAAATATAAATAAAAAGCAATTCAATTTTGTTTGAATGGTTTAGGCTACAAAAACGCAGTATTGTAAGTCATTGCCACTTATTACATTATTGTAAATTAGTGTTGTGTAATTGAAAGATAATTAGTTGTTCAGTTCTGAGACTCCCACCCGTCCGAATTATATACGTCACTTTTTACAACTTGGACATTGTTGTAATATTTTGTCACACGTCACACAATGCGCACTAAATTTAACAATGGCTTTTATGTTGTAAACAATCCAATTAATTGATTGTTATATTTCTATGTTAAGCTGGCCACACACGCTGCAATTTGTAGCAGCACATGTTCCACTTGAGTCTGTAGACTGACAGCGTGAAGCCACTCGGGCAACTTCGCTTCGGCTACCTTCGTTCTCATTTATGCCCGCCTTATTCTGTTGTCAGATGTGAGTTTGGTAAACGTTTGGTTAAAGTTTGTGTATTTATTTTAGCACAATAATTTTATTAAGTTCGCGGCTTCAAATACGTAAACTCAAGAGTAAATTTTTCGTGTATTGAAGTGTCTGTGTGTATTCATGTCTAACCTACCTATACATGTCCTGTAAGCATTTCGATGTTTCATTTTAAAGTTTTGTCATTTTATTTTTAGTATAACAGTTTTTATTAGGTACACGCACTGTAAGTGTTCGATGTGAAGTTCGTGTAACATTTCAAAGGAGTCTTGTCAATTTAAGGGGGTGGGGGTGGGAACCATAAATGTTAAAATGCCATTTTCTCAGAATCTATTTTGTGCTACAGACTTGAAATTTGTACAGGTTAATCACCACACTTTCAGATTGTTATGACACTAGAATAATAAATTTACAAAATTTATAATTATTTTTTAAATAAAAACCTTTTTTATTTCGGTCAGTTTTTAAAACATTTTTATAATTCTAGTAGACAAATGTTATTAGTAGAATAACTAAAAATTGTAACTTCCTATGTTATAAAGGTAATTATATAATTCTCGAAGATAAATAATAAACACAATTGAGAATAAATTCATATCATACCATTTCTTACATACCATTTATTACCCTGAATTGTATATTTTGTTTCAGCGTTTATCACTCCAGAAACAAAAATAATTGATTAAATTGATTCCAGATAAATACGAAACCAACCTGCGAAGTTAGTGCACAGGTAAAGAGGAGTTTTGCCGCAACTGATTACAGCAATATATATCAAAACCAACATTGTGAGTACAAAAAACTAACTTAAAAACCAGCCAAACAGTATAAAATAAGTTTTCTTAATAAACGTATATTTCATATACTAATGCGACGATGTAGTCAAAAGGTTCATATTTATCTGGGGAGCCAGTGAAATTGTGTTTGTTTCTGGAGGAAACAAAGGTTAAAACAAAAACTACAATTTCAGGGTAATAATTGGAGTACAATGATATGGTTAAATTACAGTAATTCTATATTATGTTTTAATATTTAACTGTGACCACAATCAATGTTCATTTTAATATTCAATTCATCCGCTATGCACACAGGAAAACCCCGATTTGGATAAAAATACGTGGATTTCATTATACACGTAAGCGTGGAGTGTGAGTTGACGAGAGAGTAGACTAGACAATAGCGGGGGACGAACAGTAACGAAGTTGCCTGAGTGGCTTCACGCTGTCAGTCTGCAGACTCAAGTCGTTGATACCGTTTCAAAAACAGCAGTTCAGTACTAGTAACGATGATGGATGTACCTCCAGAAGTTCTCATTTCTTTAGGCGTGTCTTTATATTTGCTCGGTAAAAAACACAGAAACCTCAAAAAAAGAAAGTGGACTAATTCGATTTTCCACTTCTTGGTGTTCCAGAATCTATTACAAAACTTAAAATGTCGTAGTACCATAGGTTTGGCTCATATAATTCTTCGGCTGAGCTTCCCGTTTTCTTAGAATCAACAACTTTCTTATGTTCCCATCTAAAACTGCTTTTTAATGCATTAATTTTTTTAACAACAAAATCTTTGTTAGCGTCCGGGTACCTTTCACGGCATTTCTCTATCAAATCGTTATATGCGTCACTTCTCAAATGTTTATCTGAGTATTCCTTGCATTTGGAGTTCCACAAACAGGGATACAACTGATACATGTTAATGAACTCTTCAGTAAATTTTTTATCAGAATTCATTTTTAACGTATTCACGATATTAAAAAATACAGTAAATAAATATAACACTTTTTAGTAAATTATTTTCGTACAGTTTAGCAGATGCTGCCTGGAATTATACTGTGAAACAATGAAGTGGTTTTGCGCCACACCATTCACGTTGCAACATGCAGCTGTATACATTTCGCTGTTGCACAGTTACCCGTCCGAGACGGGGCACTGCAACACATCGTGCAACCACTGCAGTGCAACCAGCCCACACACGCTATCACTTGTGCCGGCACAATTTACAGTGCAACATGTGCCACTGCAAATTGCAGCGTGAGTGGCCAGCTTTAAACTGATGTAAGTTGTAAAACAACACTGGTTTAGATTAGTATAAGAATATTTAAATATAAATATTTAAGTAAATTTATATTAAGTAATGGACACATCATGGACAACGAAATCCAAGAATTTAAGGAATATTTTTTTAAATATGCTGTTCAACTTACATTCATTAAATTTGATCTGGAATTTTAAAAACCATATGCTTTACATTTTGACCTTGTTTACCTCAGAAAATAATTAACTAACTTAACACTGTAGATTAGTATAAGAAAGAAATACGAAAATTAAATTACTGATTTTATGAAACTCGGTAATAAAGTGTACATGATTTTTAGTGAAGTATAAAAACTGGCAGAATTAACACTGATATTGCCATCTACAACTGCAAAAAGAAGTTACTCCGCTCCAAAGAGTATTAAGATTTACCTCAGAACCACGGATGGAGAAGTCTGGTTGAGCACTTGGCTATTATATCTACTGAGAAAAACATTCTTCTAGATATGAAAAAGTGGCCAGAAGAAACATTTTATGAAAATTTAATCCTGAAATTCATTAAAAAAAGAGAGAAGAATGCAGTGGCATATCTAGAATTTGGTCTTGGGTGGATTCTTATCAAGTTGGCCTGAAAAAACAACAACTTAAGACCAATCAATATGCCTATTACTATTTTTAAAGTGGCTGAAAAATGTGCGAAAACAGCGTGAAAATAATCCTATGAACATAATTGGTAATGACACAATAGAATTACCCTTTATTGAAACTTGTTTGCAAGATACCTATTGAGTGCATTAATTTTCCTATATTGCACATTTCAAACTATATGTAGGCCTAATATATGTTTTTTAAGTCTTCTTCTGGTATGGACTGCATCAAAAATGTCTTGTATGACAACGTATCACTCATATTACAGTGAGTATACTCAGGTCTATGAGACTTGACCAGGTTCGTGACCTGCCTACATGAGAATATATATATATGTAATATAGTAAACAGTATAGTATATATGATATGTAATAAACCTATTTGCATATTTAAATAAGTTACTACTATATTAATAAAATAATAAATTAACTTGAAAACTAAGAGGTTAACAAAATCAAGGTACTAAGTTAATCAAGTACTAAAACAATGATAAAATATAATTATTTTACATTTGTGTGTAGGTCTACCTGGATATTGAATACCTTAGACCTTTTGTGTTTAAATAAATAAGTCTATAATGCTTGAAGTTATTTGCCTTTCCGATTATGTAATTCAAGTTATTGTTGATGTATTAGCCACTATATAAACCAGAATGTTCTGTGATGTTGTCAAAACAACACCTCAGTTCAAAAAGCATGGAACTTTAATTGTATTAAAATTATTTGCAGTGTACAAGTCAATATGTAAGACAATATCAACAAGGATACACACCACCACCACCACCAACAACAAATTAAAGGCTGTTAAATTATTAGAAACCACTTACGCTGAAGGTACCCAAATTATCATGAAACATCATCTCAAACAACTCCACTTGTATGTAATGATTGAATTACCGGATTTTTCATGAATGAGACAAAAAAAATTAAACTTAGTAGAATTTTAATACTTTGCCGGAAAAACTGTACAACAGTAAAGAAAACACTCAAATAATAAAAATAATATCTACCAAAATCTAAGGGCAATACGAAACTGGTAAATTTAATTTACATGGTAATTAGTCATAATTCCACATGGTGATAACTACTGTACATATCAGGAGTTGGGAGTAGAAAGGGCGAATATCAAAATCATGGTGTTGGGAAATCGCGTTTAAAATTTTGTGAATACTCTCAGGATAGAAAGGGCGAATATGTATTTCAGCATTAAAAAACATAGATTCTAATTAGTTTACACTTTTATTTTTAAATAATTAATTATAAGTAAAATAAAAAAATAATAATATAAAAACAAAATATTTTAAGATTATTCTAAAATTTAAATGAATTGAATGTAAATTTGAAATGTTGATGACTGCTGTACTTAACACTAGATATTAATATCAAATTCTTATTACATTACATACTACTGTGTAAAAAATGTAGTATTGAGCATTGCATGTCAGTTTAGGTATTGATAACTTGCTGAAGAGCCAAATTTTTTCTTTCCATTTTATAAAAAAAAACCACACCTCACACTCACTGTTGTAATGACACTATTAGAATAACAAAGAAATAATGTATGCAGTATAAGAAAGAACAAACTAATCACATCAAAATAACAATCACACTTACCAAACTTTTCATAGACATGTCAGGTCAAGTAGAGGTGGGCCGATATACCTGTAACAGGTATTTTGGAATGATATTTTTGTGGAACGGATGTAACAGTGACTGAAAAGTTGAAATACATGTTATTTGTGGTGACGCTGTTCCGAGTCGAGACACGCCGCCCTCGCTGTTCCGAGTCGAGGCACACCCCCTACGCACTTACACAGACACACACACACAAAAAGTACGCAAGATCACGTAAACGAATACGCCAAGGCCAAATACTAGGCGTACAAAAATATCGCTGGAACCAAGGAACAGCCAGTAACGCGTATTTAAAATACTAGGTATTTCAAATACTAGTGGTATCACCGATACACAAGGGACAACGCGTTCCAGAGGAACAGTAGTATTTTAGGAACAGGTAGTACCAAGCATATTTTGAGTAGGAACTAGTACGAGCCACTTTTTCGTCCTGTATACTTCATTCTGCGCAAAGAGACGGAGCTGTTTTTAATAAAGGAAAAAATTCATCCTGCTGTTACATTTATTCTCGTGTGATATGCAGATATATAATACAGATTATATGCTAATAAATTATATATTATACTAGTCACCAACTTGTAACTAAAATCGGTTGGTAAAACTTTATGTTTTTACTCAAAAAAACTTTGTGTTCCGAGTCGTTAGTGAAATAGTTGTATTTAATTATACTGAGTTATAACCTATAGAGTGGCTGATGTTGATAAGCTATATTATACTTTTTATTAATGTGATTTTAACTTCACTACACATCTCACGTAAATGATGAGATTGTTGTAATGGACATTTATGCACTTTATCTAGTCCTGTTCCTTAAATATCTGTAATGCATTTAATTTACTTTTGTTGTTGCTTATTATTTATAAGTTTTTATTTATGTATTTATATTTATTTTATTACAATTTGTTTTTTATTTTTATTTGTAAAATTTTGTTTATTCTCATTCACTCTTGTGGCTTACTGTTATGTTTTTATTATACGTTTCTGATGTTTTTTCACATTATTTTTTGTGGTATTACGTGTAGGCCTACTCTAAATTATTTAATTGCCCCGAGTTTTGCAACTGATTTGTCTAAATGAAAATTTAAACAGTAATAGTTTAATAAAGTCACAGTGTAAAGTAACACTGTTAATACTTTTAGTTTCAATTTATTTCTTATAACAAATTATATAGTATAGGTTATATAATATCTTCAAATAAATACACAGCAAGTAGGTTTATTAATATATTAATAGGTTTATCTAGGTGAAAATAAACCTACTTGCAGTGTATTTATTTGAATATATTACATAGGAGACCTGCAGGAAACTCAACGAGTTACTTACAAAGGATAATATAGGTTATGTATATATAGTATATAATAACAGGTATTTGTACTTGTTATTTTTTTGGAACGGTATTTTCATACCTAGTATTTTAAAATAACAGTTTAGCCCACCTCTAAGGTCAAGTATAACTATGACTAAGCATGGTGGAGAAAGGGCAAACCTAAGCAAAAATCATGCAGACGTGTGGCACCGTGCAGTATATTTGCCCTTACTCCTCCAGTATTACAGCACTAAACTCTCAGCTGGTTTTATGCAGTCCATACATTTCAATGCTATTTACAAAATACTAAGGGTGAATATATATGTGATAGTGGTATTACCATGTTCTTAACATATCAGAAAGTAGGATCCTGTAAAAAAAAATCAATTTTTTTTATTTGCCCTTTCTCCTCCGAGCTGATATGCAATATTAATTGTCATATTGATAGTCCAAAAAGTTTAGAAACAAATATTGGAGTAACGGCCACAAGAAAACTACATGACTCTGTTCTCCTGTGAATAGCTTTTTGTCGAAAACAGTTCAAAAAGCTCAGCGAAAATAGTATCAAACTCAACGTATAAAATCTATTCATTTCGTTGAAACTTCTTGTTCAAATATGTTACTGCTTTCATTAGATAACGGACCTGTTCATAGTTTACAGGCAGTCCGTAGCCTCACATGATGGCATCTGTAGAAAATCTTAAGTTAAAGCTTTCTGTTAGATTTTCCTTTTCCTAAAAAATACAATATGGATTTACCTGATGGAAAGGACCCATAACCCAAACTCACTGGATGTTTCATCATAGAATGGGTGTGAAGCATTTGGTGTTAAGTAAAACAATGCAAGAGAATGTTCCTAATAGTGCTTACTACAGATGTTTATAATTATGACTTTTAATTACAATTATATATGGGTTCATCATCCCAAAAGCCAAAAGTTGTGTATATATTTTCACAGCTTATATGGCTGGAGAAATACTCATACTCATCATCATCATCATCATCATCACCACCACCACCATCATCATCATCATCATCATCTAAAGGCCATGCCTTGTTGAGTTAGCCATCTCTCTCTCTCTCTCTCTCTCTCTCTCTCTCTCTCTCTCTCTCTCTCTCTCTCTCTCTCTCTCTCTCTCTCTCTCTCTCTCTCTCTCTCTATCATTGTCCTCTTTAAATCACAGTATGATAAGAAGTTCAGCTCCTTTCCTATGTCTTTGAAGAACTGCTCTTGGTTGTCCTCTTTGTTTTTCCCGTAACACCTTTCCTTCAAAAATGGTGCTTAAGAATTGATTATGTCATAATATGTGCCCAATCAATTTTGCCCTTCTTCTCCAATCATTTTTAAAAGTAATCTACATTCTTCATTCACTTCTGCGAGGACTTGTTCATTACTTTTCTTATCCACTCAACTTGTCCTCATCATTCTCCTCCAGACCCACGTTTCCACTGCTTCCAGCTTCCTCCTTTCTATTTTGCCGAGTGTCCATGCCTCACTTCTATAAGTTAAGACACTTCACACAAATGTTTTTGCAAACATTTTCCTTACCTCCATACTTAAATGATTATTTATAAGTAAATTCCTTTTTTGCATGCTTTGCTAGAGCTATTCTTCTCTTAATCTCTGTCCCATATCTATTTTCAGAAGTGATGGCACTCCTCAGGTAGAAACAATTTTCAACATGTTCTAAAATTGTATTACCCAATTTAATATCAAGTTTTATATTGGAGAAACTCTAGTGTTGGAGTCACTCGTGAGATCCGTAGCGATGCGCATCGTGAGGTAATGCGGGTTGGGAGTCTCTTAAATAACGTGATGTGTGTGACTTTTATTAATTGACATACTCCATGTGAGTGAACATATTTTATCACCTGATTGTGGGACTGTAATTCTCAAAACGCGTTGTGAATATTAAAAAAAGAAGCTGCAAGGAAGGGAACCTGGATACACAAGGTAATTTTAACAATTCAACACTAGTGTATCTAAATTCTGAGATTTTACAGTTAGTATGTAACAGTTAAACAAGATTTTTATATTATATACAAATGTCAGTTTTCTTTGGCAAGTACAACAATGTAAAAACAGTGGTGTAGTGTCAATGAAAGCATTGGAAGCACAGCTTCATTTTCTAAAAAAGTCTCTACTAAAAATAATTTAAGATACTTGGATTTCGTTGTCCATGATGTGTCTGTTACTTAACTAAATATAATTAACTCACTGCCGACTCGGAACATAAAGCTTTTTATCGGAACACAAACTTTTACGTTTTTAACTTTGTGTTCCGAGTCGGTAGTGAATTAATTATATTTAATTTAAAATAATTAAACAGTTGTTTATCAAAGCATTCAGTAATATGACGAAAAAGTAGAGAAGACAAATTGAAATATAAGGGATGTAAAAGTTTGGCTGGCTGAGTGCAAAGCTGCACCCAGCCCAGTGTATGTGTAAATTGTCCCAAGGAAATGAGTGATGCACTAGCATTCTGTTTATGCACTCTTGAATACTGTTACAATCTATTCTTGTTTGCACTTTAAAAACTTTTTAATTTATAAAATTACAGTTTGAAAATTTGTGAGCATTATGCACTTTTAGTGTTTTAAATTAATATTGTTTTGTATGTTTATCATTACTTTGTTTACAGCAGTTATAATTTTATTAGTTTTAATAGAACTTTCACTTGTAAACTAAACTTACTTTGTTTTTCATTCAGACAGCTGTTTCAGAGTGGTGTCCTCCTTCATCAGTGAGTCGTGGATACAGAATGTGCAATCTGTCGGTAATTTCTAATGGTTTTTGTAAACAGGTTGTGTGTGGTTGGAGGTGGAGGGGATTGGCACAGGAGTTTTGAATCGTTGTTATGTGTTGTTTATTACTGTGTCAAATAGTGTGTTTGATTTAAATTGTAATTGGTCATTGAGTATGTTGTTGGGTTGTGTTTTGTTGTGTTTGTATATTTCAAATTGTTCTGTGGTGTTAAGTTTGCGACTTTTGGGTAGGAAGTGTAAAATTTTTAGGTTGTTTTGTATATTGGTGTAACTGTGGTTTTCTGTCTGGATATGTGTGGCAAATGTGGATTGTATGTTAATATTGGTGAGTGCTTTGGTGTATTCATAAAATCTGGATGAAAAAAATCTTCCTGTCTGGCCTATGTAGAACTTGCTACAATCATTGCATGTTAATTTATAAACTCCTGTTTTGTTGTATATGTCAGTGTTTTTGTTTGTGTCACTGAGGTACCTTTTGATGGTGTTGTTGGTTCTGTATGCTATTTTGTAGTTGTATTTCCTGAATGTGTTGGCAATTCTGTGTGTGTTAGAGTTATAGTATGTGAGTGTGATGTGTTTGTGTTGTTGTGTGTTGTTTTTATTTTGTGGTTTGTTTTTGTTTTGGATTTGCCTATGTAATTTGTTTATTAGATTCTGGTTGTAGCCATTTTTTAGGGCTATGTATTTTATGGTGTTAAGTTCTTCTTTATAGTCTTGTTTATTCATTGGTATTTTGGTGAGTCTTTGTAGCATGTGGTTGAAGGCTGCATGTTTATGTTGTGTTGGATGATTTGATGTATTGTGGATGGTCATGTCAGTTGTGGTTGGTTTTCTGTAGATTTTATATGTGTGTGTATTGTTTGTTTTGGTGATAGTTAGGTCTAGAAAGTTTATGCAGTTTTTATGCAGTTGTCTTTTTCTATTTCTAAGGTAAATTTGAGTTTGGGGTGTATCGTGTTGATGTATTTGTGGAATGTTTCTACTTGTCTTTTATTACCTCTGAATAATAATATAATGTCATCTACATATCTGTGCCAATATATGATTTTGTTGGTATATTTGTTGTTATGTATGAGATGTTCTTGTTCTTTTATATGGTGTTAGAGCTCCCGCACACTGAGACGAAACAGTTCCGCAACTGTTTCTTATGTCTTAAAATCTCATGTATTTATATAGGGGGTGCGCACACTACAGCAACAGAAACAAAACTGTCTCCTACGGTAGAAACAGCACGGAGACAGAATAGTCACGAAAATGTGCTAGTCCTACTGTTTCTTATGGAAGTCCGCACACTGCAACTAAACAGTCTCGAAACTGTATCGTGGTGGGGGTAGGTGCCACTCCATCACCACGGTACTCAACAGTCATTCTGCCAGCGCTTTGAGTGTGTTTGTTAATAGTTGGTTCAACTCGATTATTCTTAAATTTTTTATACAAATAAATTACAATGAACGAGGAGAAAGTTGAACAGTTAATTGCTGAAGTGGAAAAACGACCTGCTTTGTTTTTAAAAAATTTGAATGACTATATGGACATAAATTTAAAATGAAACTGTGGGAAGAAGTTTGTGCTGCTATTTTTGAAAACTGGAATGGAATGTCATCAAAGGAACGCTCAGATGCAGGTTAGTTTATTAAATAAAGTACTAGCCTATAGGCCTACTTAATACTGTTTATTTATATAAAGTAACTTAAACAAAGTTTATTTATGTTATTTTATTTGTACCGTTTGTTTATTTTATACACATCATTTACTTAAAACTACTTACTTTCCATACTTCATTCATGAACTATGAATCAAAATGAAAGCTCTGCAGTATTAAAACATTGAGTGATTCGTTGTTTTACGTTAGGCCTAAATATACATGTTAAAAATATCAGTTTACATGTAAAATACATATTTAAAAAAAATACATTTTATGTTTCATATTTTTAAATAATTCAAAATATCCGTAATTATTCGTATAGAAAATATTGAAACACTTGAAAAAAAGTTAATTCTTTCTTTACACTTGGTCATATTGCCAAGGGACACATCCTTGAACCGTTGTAAAATATGAAGAAAAGTAATCCCTGATAGCCGTGCGTGAAGCTGTTCCTCGCATGTAACTTGATGGAATATTTTGAAGGGGACATTCGTAACATGTATCAGTGAAACGAATTCCATCTTTTATTCTCACATAATTGTGCAACATACAACAGGCTTTGACAATGCTGTCACAGAATTCAATGTTGACATCGAGAGGTCTGTGAAAAATACGCCATTTATTAGCTAAGATTCCGAATGTACGTTCCACGAGTCTACGGACTCTTGTATGTCTGTAATTATAAATTATTTTCTGTAAATTCAAGTTTCTTTTACCATACGGGCATAAAATGCGATTAGACAGACCAAATGTGTCATCGCATACGATAACAAATGGCATTGCTTTTCCATTTTCATCATTGGGTAAGAGTCTATCGCCAGGGATGTTAAAATTATTCTGTTCTAACCGTCTTCCCATATTTGATTGTTTGAAAATACTGGAATCGCTTGAAGAACCATAAGAACCGATGTCCACGCAAACAAATTTGTACTCCACATCCACCCAGGCCATTAATACTATTGAAAAATACTTTTTATAATTAAAAAATGAAGAACCAGAATCATGTGGCTTAACTATTCTTATGTGTTTCCCATCCACTGCTCCGATAACGTTAGGAAAATTAGTTCGCTGAAAAAACTGATCCGCTATAGTAATCCAGTCCTCTGTAGATTTCTCAGGCATGTACATCAGTTTCAGCACTTTCCATATTTCATCACATGTGGTTCTTACAACTTTCCTAGCTGTTGCAGCTCCGATTAAGAATTAAAATGATATAGCATTGAAACTTGATCCAGTGGCCAAATGCCTGTAAAATAAAAATATAGGTCTAACTATATTTGTACAAATATCTTAAAATTTACAAAGCTTATATCTACAGTCAGGATATACGTTAAATTTCTGAACAGATTAGTGAGAAGATAGGGCTACATGAAGGAATAACTGATAAGTCATTTTAACAAACTTATTATAAGTTCCTGTAAAAAAAACTGTACTTGAGATTTGGTTTTGAAACTTATTATAAGTTCCTGTAAAAATAACTGTATTTGAGATTTGGTTTTGAAGGAAATGGAAATGGTTTTATAAACAATAGCCTATCAGAGGATCGTATTACACGTACCTACTATCTATATCGACTGCCGGCTGTGCGGCAGTGAGAAGAGGCATTAATATTAATACCCATATAATATTAATATTAGAATTAATATTAATATTTAATATAGCAACAGCTGTAACCACTAGAACATAACATAATTAAAGCTGTAAAGCCCTGGCACTTCCTTCAAAACAACGGAAACCCACGTAGTACAGCCGAAGTTTTGCTTTTTTTATTGTACTACCACTACCACACCACTACAGAATCTACCTTTGCAAACCACCTCATTGAAGCAAACCACACATATAAAAACATCGACAATAACATGAACATTCTACACGTACACACAAAAGGCCGAAAACTAGACACTCTAGAACAATTAGAAATATACAAACACACAAAAACAAATAAAAACGACATCCTAAACGAACAGACACAATTCAAATCGCACGCATTATTCGAACACATCTGACCACACACACACACACACACACACACACAGCTTCAATCTTTCGAATAACTATCCCGTCGCCAACAACAAGACGGACAACGCTACCTATGGCAGCCTCTGATGAAGCCTTCTAAAGGTGAAAGCCGGTTTAGGCTGTAAGGTAAAACTTTACGTTTTTACTTATAAAAAACTTAGTGTTCCGAGTCGTCAATACTTTAGTGATATTTTTTTGATTGCTTACTATTTAAGTTTTATTTACCTATTTCTGTTGTAAACAAGTTTCTGTATTTTTTAACAGCATCAACATTTTGTAATAGTTGTTCATATACAATAAATTGAAACATTCACCAAAATATCTTTCTTACAAACTAAACTAAACATAAATTTTCAATTAGTAACTAACTCAATTAGACAACTTGTTTGCTGTTTTCTCCAATAAATGTATTTAAGGAATACTAAACAAGTACCATTTCATTCCTAAAATAAAATTTAATTGCTTATAGTTTAGGTTTTAGTTACCTAAATTTTAGGAGGTACCCATGACTTGAAGTAACAATTACATGAGTAAATAAGTTAATACTAATGCAATCATGACTGTAGGCATACTTTACAATTCAAAAAGCTATTGGTAAAACCCTATTTTCCGATATTCCCGCCCATCTACGTACAATAGACTGAGACTACTGTAGTACTACATTCGTAATTGTTTATACCAATTTACGGTTTATAAATCCGTATAAAGATATTGATTTTCCTTGGCGCATTCTTTTGTTTCAGCGAAAGAATTGCAGACCCGCTGGAAAAGTTTGAAAACCTGCTTCAACAGAGAACTGCGAGCGCAGAGTCAAAGTAAGTCAGGGCAGGCTTCGGAAAAACGCAGAAAATACGTTTATTTTGATAAATTGTTATTTCTGCTCCCGACGACTCGACCCCGTAATGTTAGCGATGTGCGTAGCCAGATCGATTCTGAAGAGGAACTGGCGGACGAACAGAACGTCGCACCACAGTACATTAAAACAAAAAAAAAGAGAGTTTTGAAGAATCGTTGGTGTGGATTCTGAAAGAAAGAAAAGAAGAAGACGAGGACACTCATTTTTTCGTTCTCTCTTGTCCCTTCACTAAGAATGCTGTCCGATGTTGACAAAATGGACGCAAAAATTCAAATTTTAAACATACTGAAAAATATTAAACAGAATCGGAATTATCCTGCATCTCACACAATTCCGTCTGCGCAAAATCAAAATCCGCCCTACAACCTACAGTATAATCCCCATACCCCATCCACCAATTTTCGATATTCTAAATTAAGTAATAGTTAATATAATGTAGTTAAAATAATAAAAAACATTTAATTTATTTGCTTAATTTTTGTTTTATATTTCATTGTTTTTGTATTTATCAATCATGTAAACTTATATCTGAATTTTTTAGTTCTGACATTAAATCTTTATTTCATAAAAATTGCTTTATTTTCGTACCTACATTCGACATACACCAGCATTGAAACGTGGTCATAACGTATATACTGTATAGTATAAATATTTCGTACATTTTCTTTTTAATATCGAGTAAAAAAATTGAGTTACAGCTTAAATATTACTATTTTGTTTTCGCTAATTGTCACTTCTACAGTGTAAAAAAAGTGTAAATTTGAAAAATTTTAAATATATTATTGTTAATTTTAATAAATTTTAATATTATTGTTATTAAAGTCTTAATTAAAGTTTAAAGTTCCATTATTGTATACTTCCGATCTGATGATGAGCTCTGAGGCTTGAAAGCGCTAATCGGAATAATGTTTCTATAGTGGTGTGCAACAGTTATTTCTGTTTGTGATTATAACAACTGACACAACTTTATTAATGTAATATTTATAGATATTGCTTAACTAATTAATCACTACTCAACTAATAACAATTAATACTCAATTAATTAATAACGTACTTACCTCAGAGTTATAGTCAGCCTTTCTTCTGGTGATATCGAATTCCTAAAAGTCGTATTCTGATGAGTGATGCTAGGTTTCAGAAGACTTAATAGTAATAACTGCTTTATTCTTTCATTAACTGCTTTATTCTACTTTCTTTAACTGCTGATATTCATTCTCATATATGAAAAAAATTTAGAAGGAAATTCACGCAACTGGCTATACAATGTAACAAATTTTTCCTTTTATTGGCCTTTCACAATGAAGCGGAAGAACCCAACAATTTTTGCTTCGTTTTCTTTTCCTATAGCGAATAACTAAAGCACAAACAGCGACAGCGTCTTCGAAAGACATCTTGAGCGAACGAAAAAACTAAAGAAGTAAGGAACGAATTACTAAGTAAGTGGACGAGCAACTGTTTCGTCTCAGTGTGCGCAGGTATGGAGACAAAACAGTTTTGTTGGGTGGGCGAGAAACAGAGACGAAACAGTTCCGGAACAGTTTTGTCGCAGTGTGCGGCCTCTTAGAACCACCATATATATATTCTCTCCAGTGATGATTTTTACTCTGCTGCCTTGAGAGTTGTGAAAGAGGGTGTTGGTTTTTTTTTGGGGGGGGGAGGTTAAAAATACTGTGCTTGGCTATTAAGAGAATTTCTTTTAATTATTAATTTGATCTAAACTTAATAATAACAACAACAACAACAAAATTATTATTATTATTATTATTCATAATTGTTTTTGTTAGAAAGAGAAACAGAATATTATGAATAACAAAATTCATTATTTAGAAGTTCCACTGTAGTTTAAAAAAGTAATATGTCTTGTAATTCCTTTTTTGTTCTTAGAATAATAATAAATTGTTCTTATAAAAACACTTTCGAAATTGTTTTTTTTTCATGGCTGAGTTATTTTAAGTATATTTTTCATTGTTATTATTACCGTTATTATTATTACTATATTATGTTTATAATGACAATGAGAAAACGTTACTTAATATAATTCAAAAACGTACTAAGCAGAAGAAGACAATTTCAAGGATTGCAGGCTACTTAACAGTGCCAATGAAATATTTATGAATTCACCATTCAATAATTGCTTTTCGTTCACAACGTATAATTAATAAGAGAGAACGATTAATTTACATACTTACGGGCACAGTAAGTAGGCTATATATATGAAAAAGTAAACGTATACCGGTACTTTCTAATTAATGTCACATTTTATAAAGAAAGAATTTACGGCGCCACGCCATGTCTAGTTGTAGTTGTCAGAATTTCCAACAGATGGCAGGGTCTTGCAGAAAGCGAACACATACCGTGAGAATACTGTATACAAATGATGAACATTTCATCTATAATAAATAAAGACGCACACGCGTGTGTGGGTACAAGATAGATAGATAGGCAGAGAGAGAGAGAGAGAGAGCGCTGTAGTAAAAGTTATCTGCTTAAATCTATATTTCGATCAGAGCAATAAACTAGGCGCCACTAGTGGCAGGTATTAGTGCCAGTGCCGAAAAGTAAGAAAAAAGGGGAGAAATCAGGAAATCACTAAGGCTCGTTTACACTGTTCAAGTTTACTAGCTTCAAGTACTTGAAGTCAAATAAACTTGACATCTGAATTCTGTCTACACGGGGAAAGTGGAAGCGTCAAGTACTTGACGCCACTACATTCATTTTTGTTTGAAATGTCGAGTAGAAAGGTGCGTCGTATTGCAGTTAAAAGACCTATAAAGGTCTCCACTTGCAAGATATCGTAGTGTTATTTCCAGCTTTGTTCTTGAGAGAATTGCATTCTCATGGTAGTATTTGTTCCACTTAGTTCTACTTATTTTTGCTTCAACGTTTCCTAATAGCTCCTCAAATTTCTGTACTCTCTTCCTTAGATGAGTTTTGTAAGACGACGTATCTTCATCTGCCAACTCGCGTAACAGTGTTGAAGAGGCACCATACATTTCCCTTCTAGCTATCCATGTTCTCACCCACCTCCGAGTTCGCTTTCTCTGTCTGTTGACATTTTCCGTTTTATCATCGCGTAGGTTTTTGCACAATGAGTTCACTATAGTCACTTTGCTTAATATTAAAAAAAAAGTCAAATTTTCTGTATATAACAAGAAACTCGTGTATATCATTTGCATTCCACTTACTCGTGTTAATATTTAAATTAATGACTTTAAAATATTTTAACGAGAACTGCAGAATCACCTCACAGAGAAAACAATACACTAAAAGCCGACTGCGGATTGAAGACGTAAGACCGATTCCCTTGACTGCTTGAAGGCAAGTAGTCAAGGAGCCGTCTGGACGGAGACAATAGGGCGGGAAAGTGAGTCACGTGACTTTCAAGTGGCAACAAAACTTGACGCTAGGCCAACTCTACTTTCCACTGTCCGGACAGTGGACAGTGGAAAGTTACTTTCCACCAGGGCCGGCGCTACCATAAAGGCAGACTGGGCGACCGCCTAGAGCGCCGGAAGCTGAGGGGCGCCCAAAGCAAAAAGTTTTTTTTTAAGAATAAATTGTTAAAATTTTTATTTATCTGCACCGACATCTTATCTTTTCCAAGAACGTCAAAGTGTAGTTTTAATTGTAAAAGAAACATAAAAAGAGACCCGACAGAACGTCACAAAAAATAAAATTTTACGAAGTGTTTTCTACTAACTTTTTGGCTTTTAAAAAATTAAGGAAATTAAAAAAAATTGGCAATATTATTTTTGCATATAAATGTCATACAAAATAATAAAATTACGAGACATATATATTGTATATCATATGTATCGTTATATATTACATATTATGTTTATTATTATATCTAAAATTGCCTCCTGCTACTTCTTGTTAGATTTTGTAAAATCTCACTTTTTACATGTTTCGGTCTAAATATTATAAAATATGCAATAAGTTTGTCTATCATTTATATTGTCAATGAATAAATATAATAAGAAGTAACTCAAACTGTAGTTGTAATTTTCACAGTTAGCTGAAACTATTTTACTTGCATTATATTTTGTAATTCGTATAAAATACATAAACATTCCATCAATCGTAGTGGTATTTCGGGGGGGGGGGCGCTTTTAGATATTTCGCCTACGGAGGCAAAATACCTTGCACCGGCCCTGCTTTCCGCAGCCGTTTACACAGGGATAGTATAAAGGAAAGTGGCTTGACTTCAAGTGCTTGAAGCCAGTAAACGTGAACCGTGTAAACGACCCTTAAAGGCGCGTTTGCATTTGCGTATATTAGCTTTCAGCATTGTCTGTACAGTGTGCGAATTGGGCGCTTATTTTTAGGATTCTGTTGAATCATTTGCTGATGACGTGATTGCCTTACATGCGTCAGGGTAGCTTCCTTCACCGTTAGATATGAAAACCCCGTCTGCTATATTGTACCACTTCTTAAAAGTGCCAGAGCTTGGTTCGGGGTTTTCAAAGCTCGTACAAACATACACGTGTTTGACACCACATAGCTCTGGGCCTGAAGGAGCGGTGTCCGTCCACACTACGCTTAAAACAAACAAACAATCATCTTGGGTACTGCATTTTTTGACCCAATGCCAGCAGTGTCAATGTTCTTACAAGCTAAAGAACGAAGGCGAAAACTTCCTGATGAAGAACTACGCAAACAGCATGATTACATCAAGAAGTTTCTTTCAAAAGACTCTATTTTTTTTTTTTTTAAGTTTGTACCTTTGATGTGAATTAAGAAAATATTTTGTTACTAGCATACTTTTTTACTTTTTCTTCCTTAACTAACTTATTTAGTTGTAAAGCAATTTAATATGCAATGTTTATGCACTTTTCATTAAAAAAAAATTACTAAAAATTAAACAAACTTATAGTGTTTAAGCTTTTGCCAATCTCAGTCTGTATACATATGTGTAATTACAGTACTTTATAGATTTTTAAGTAGATCAGTGATAAAGGCTTTGAATTTGTAACACGCCTCCATGTCTAATTTTCCTAATGTCTAAAGCATTTGTGTCTATTTTTACAGTTAATTTCACGAGTAAAGAATGAACATGATCATGGTCAAGTTAAATTCAAATTACATAATTTTAATTTTTATATAAAAATAACACACACACACACACACACACACACACACACACACACACACACACACACACATTGGTTGGTTTAGTGCCGCCTAGTGTAAATTCCTTAAAATATGCTTTGATTTCGATAGACAATAAAACTATTAGTTACCATGTCTACACATCTTAAGCGCCTTTGCTACATTTAGTTACATACATGTAGTCGTCATGAATGCATAAGCGATCGCAGATCACACGAGTGTAACAGAGATAAATTGTGAGTAACAGTGGCAGTAGTTAGTGCAATTGCTGCTGGGTGGAAGGCTCAACGGGACGAAAATCTTCTTCTTGTGCACCTCACGGAGTAGGCAGTCTGCCTGTTCCGTCTTCACAGAGTATCTCTCCATCTCACTCTCGATATTCCTACATCTCTTGTACCAAAGAGTCTATATCGAAACGCAACCATAGGTAGTCGTCCATCCTCCATTCTGTCCAGATGCTGTAAGCATTCCCGCGATATGTCTGGATTTTATCATTTATGGAGAGAATACCTGTAGCCATAGGCGTGTCCAACGAAGGTGCCACCGGTGCCGTGGCACCACCACTAGATTGAGAATTTTTGTTTTTTGTTTTTTTTTTACGTGCAGAATATTTTTTTACGTATAAACTGCATAATTTCCGTGACAGCACTCCTATTAAACCGATAAATATATGAATCTAATCAACTTTAATTTCGTATAGCTTTTGACACATAATCTGGCGTCGGGAAGCGGCTGCATGAATAGTGTAGTTGCCGTCGTTGCCGTGTTTTTAGGCCTTACTCAGCGCCAGGGTGGCGGCGCCAGCTAATCGCGGTAGAAATATGTATTGCTTTGGTAGAAATGAGAAATAGTGAAGAAGAGTTTGAGGATATTTTTATCAAAACAAAGGAAATGTGTAGTACATTAGATGTTCAAATCCCTAATGTTCGGAAAAGGAAAGTATCAGTCCTCTTAGAAGACACTAGTTGCCCTTCTTCTGCTTTCTACGCAGACACAAAAAAAGAGGAATTGAAACTGTTCACTTAGAATCCTGTTTTGGACCGCCTTGTGGAAAATCTAAATTCTCGATTTGCTCAAGAAACAACAAACGTAATCTCTGCCACATGGAAACTGATGGGATTGAATCTTAATGATTGTTACAAGTGTGAAAATAAGGACTTCGAAATTCTCACAAAACAATTCAATGTCAATGCTGCAGAACTAGAGGCAGAATTTAAGCTGTTGAAATCAAAGAAGCGTGGAGAAACTGATTCAAACTTTCCGCCTAAAAGTGTTCCGGACTGGATTAACTGGTTATCGAAGTTCCAGCTAAGGTCAACCTTTGAAAACTTTAGTGCTGTTATTAATAAATTTTCCACGATGCCTGTAACTAGCTGTACAAGTGAAAGAACCTTCTCAAAGCTGAGTATCATAAAATCCAAGCTTAGATTTACGATGTGTCAAGATCGTTTGGAAAACTTGAACATTCCGTTTGTGGAACAAGAACTGGCTGCTAACGCAAGAACATGTGATGTAATTGACAACTTCAAAAACAGTGTTGCAATCGACCGTCGGATGACCCTGTAATGTAAAGTAAAATATTTCCTTACTTTTATATTTTGTTCTGGACACTACTAACTATTAAATACTAAACTTGAACCTGTTGCAGCTTTATTTTTCTACAGTACAAATTAATCAACTTTTCAATTCTGTGTTTTTTTTTCACTAATATTGTACATTGGATATAAATAAATATTCTAAAAATCAAAGTTGTTTCCGTTTTGTTATACAAATTAACCAGATAGGCTAACTGGATCATTCATTAAAAGACAAAATTCGTCAAAATTTATATTTCTAAAGCTACTTTGTTAAACATGTGTGTGTTGTCAACTTTTGATCGGTCCGGTAAGTGCAAAGAGTTGAGTCCCTTAAAAAAGTAAAAATTTATTTGAAGGCCCTCAAAAAACCTCGCTTTTCAAAATGTTTTTTATGGCCTCCAGATTGCAATAAAACACGTTTTTAAGCAATAAATTTTCAAAAATCTTCCGGGGGAGGACCCCAGACCCCCCCCCCGGAAGCCATTCTTGGCACCACCACTACTGAAGTCCTGCACACGCCTATGCCTGTAGCTCTACTCTAATATCCTCATTGCGCAAAGGATCCTGTCTCGTGCAACCCTTTGTTCTCATCAGAAACTTAATTACCGAAGTTTGAGTCTGGTTTTTATTCTTCTTCTTTGTGGGAACCCATGTTTCACATCCATATAGTAAACCAGGCACTGGCATGGACGCAAAATTTTGAAAACTATTTCAACTGACAAGGCGATATATTTCAACACCGCCTCATTATGACGTGGGGGTGAACCTGTATTTCGGCTAGATTGAGGTTCAAAAATATAATAATAATGATGATGATGATGATAATTGTTACCAAAATAAGCAATCTGCGTAATATATGAAGTATGGAAGAAGAAGAAGAACAACAACAACAAGAGAGGGGGGAGGAGATGAAGATGATGGTGAAGAAATAACAATAGACAACGACAACCATCACCGCCGCCAACACCCCCCATAATAATAATAATAATAAGAAGAAGAACAACAACAACAACAAAATTGATATAGAAGCAAATCTGTAAGAATTTACAATTCCAAGTCATCTTTTAGTTAATCCCTGTCGGTTGAGGGCAAATTGCTGAAATATTGGATGACTTCAGGAGTGATACCATCTTAAACGCGATTATTATGTTAATGTTATAAGGTCTTATTAACTTAGTTTTATATTAAACCCATAAAAATGTCACATCAGTCAAAGGAAATTGTTTTCAGGGATATAACGTGTTACGAGAGCTCATTATTTTTAATCGTCATACAAGCCGTAGTGACTGACTATAGTCTACACGAATACGCATAATTCGGTTTTATGAAAGTCGCGATTTCGAGCCAAGCGGAACGATTTTATTATCGGAACGGTGTAAACTATGTTTTGGGTACAAATGACATTCTAAGTGAACGTAATCCGGTATTTTTTAAATCGAAAAGAAGAACTGGTTTCTAAAAATACAATGCATCCCGCAGAAAAAGGAGAAACTTTGAAAAAATTATTTTAAGAAGTTCGGGAAACCGAACCCTTTCTTTTTTCTTCTTCTTCTCCGTCTTAACGAACACATCTGTCTGGTGAACTTGAGTTGTTCATTGTTACTTTGCATTGTTAGAGGCTTTCGCTTGTTTACCTTTCTTACTAACGACACAAAACCTCAGAGCGTATTGTGTTTTGGTTTGCGATCTGACAACCCCTTTCTCTACTGCTTCTTTTCATTTTTCTCCCCATGTGTGTCCTTTAAACAGTGTTCTCGAATAACAAACATTGCCTATTGTGTGTGTGTATGTGTGTGTGTTTTGGTGATGGACATTTTGTTTGTTGTTTGATTATCGTTAAACAGAGAGAACTCAATGCCGGATAAATTGGGCAAAAATGTATTTCTCATGAATAAAGCTTTTAGAGAACAATGAACGGACCACGCCATTGTCGTATGGCTCGATAGGACTTTAACCCCCTCCCCACATACACAGTTGCACGCGCGTGCAAACGGGATTAATGTCCGTCAGCTTGTTTTCAGCTTTCTTAATTAAAGTTTAACAAACGTTGAAGCTTAAAAAACGAACAACATTATCAACATCATTATCATTACTATAATAATAATAATAATAATAATGTAGCAGCAGCAGCAGCAGCAGCAGCAGCAGCAGTACTCGTTCGTAGTAGTAGTAGTAGTAGTAGTAGTAGTAGTAGTAGTAGTAGTAGTAGTAGTAATAGCAGTAGTAGTAGTAGCAGTAGTAGTAGTAGCAGAATAGCAGTAAACAGGTAACGTGGATCCGCTGAAGGTTTAAAACAGATGAACGTCCACAGGACGAAGTACAAATGGCACCGCCTTGAAGCATTGCGAAAGCTGAGTCCCAAGGTAGATCCATGCCGTGGACAACAGGGTTTCTGGTTTTGGTGGGTGCGAGTCCCACACACGAATCCGTGCCCGCTTAGTGCATAGTGTTAACTGTATGTACCTAAATAATGTTCGGTCCTAGTTACATTACTGTAATTTCAGTTCAAAAGTCTTTTACTAATCCGGATTATTCGTGGAAAAAGACTTGAAAAAAAAACTTGTCGATCAGAGTTATGGAATCCCGATTACGGCTCTCTTCATGGAGGAATCTGCAAAGACCAAGGCCGTCTTACATAATAAAATGTTGGAACAATTAATGCTTTAATAGCAAATTATTGTCAGTTGATTATTTAAAGGGACAATATCGGAATTCATATCGAGAGAAAGTTAAATAAATTTAGTTATACCTGTGGAACAATAAGACAGCTATCGAAGAATGAAACGCAGAGAGAGACAGAGCTAATGTTCTATAGGGTCGTGGCTGTGCCGACTTTAATGAACGGATGTGAAACATGGACTCTCCTGCAAAAAAAAAAAAAATTAAAAAATACAAGCCTCGGAAATGAAATTTTTACGAGCAGTTAAGGGATGTAGTTTGAGGGATCGTCTACGAAACGACGACGTAAGGAACGACCTAAAGTTACAGTCGGTTCTGGATGGAATAAAGGAATACAGGCAGAATAATTGGAAGTCCCCTGTGAAACGCATAGTAGACGCGCGTATTCCTAAACAAGCGTTTGAATATCCTGGGAAGACCTAGAAGATCTAGATTCCTAAACAACATCGTGGAAGACCCTGGGGAAAAACGGTCAGAGACTCTGTGAAGTCTGAACGGGCTAGGTGAAGAAGAAGAGGAAGAAGAAGAATATCAGAATTCTACAAGACTTTTGCGGTACCCAAGCTTGTGGATGGTAACGAAATTGGTGGTTACCTTAATACTGTAGTACAGGAAAGTAGAAGCCAAGCCATGGTCAGTTTTAGTAGACTCTGTGTCCAAGTAGGCTGCTCTATATGATATGAAACTAAGCGACTAGATATGATTTTCAGTGTTCAATGAGAATGAGAAAAAAATACGTCAAACAGTAATCACGGAACGGTCGTCTACAGGGATCCAAGAAAGTAATTTCCCACTAAGGCAAAATATGTAAAGCGGGAGGGAGAAGCTTGGTTACACAGAAGAAAAGATCTTAGAGGGTAAGTAACAGTTCATTTTATAGCCTATAGTTTTTCTGTAGTTGTATTCAACTTTGTAGAAGATGGAGGCTTTTTCTTTTTTTTTTGAGGTCCACGCTTGTTAGTGAACGAATCGAGATGCCTGAATGCCTGTGTGTCCATCTAAAATACACAAAATACTAATACACACCACAATCACACACAATAATACCAATTTAAAGTACCAGAAGCCAACAGGAAACCACAATTGCAACCAACCAACACACAATTACTTCACCAGACTCAAAATCACGAAGACTGAGGATGGAAACACAATGGTTTCCGAAATATGTTCCTAATAAGGAAAAAAATATCTTGAGGTAAATTCGTTATAAATATTAAATATAAATATTGGACCGGTGAAGGAAGGGAATACGTATAGGATCAGAAATAACGGTGAAATAAATGAGTTGATTGGTGGACACGACCTGGTGAGACACATAAAATCAGCTAGAATTAGATGGCTGGGACACGTATTCCGTATGAATGTTACGAGGATGCCCAAAACTATATTAAGTGGAACGATACTGGGCAAAAGAAGAAGAGGAAGGCCTCGAAGAAGATGGCAGCAGGATGTGGAAGTAGACCTAAGAAAGATGGGCATTAGGAACTGGAGACTGAAGGCAGTGGATAGAGATGAGTGGAGACGGGTCGTAGCGGAGGCCAAGGCTCACCATGGGCTGTAGTGCTGGAGAGTAGTAGTAGTATATATATATATATATATATATATATATAGATAAATTAGTAGTAGTATTTAATGTATTTCATTACTTTTTTGTTGCATCATCAGAAATACGTATAAACATAAATTTTATAATCGTTTAAGACAATTACAAAATGTATAGACGTATCTGCATTTTCAAATTATGTCAACACAAGTACCCGTTAACTCAAAAACGTTAGGTTCTTTATTTTAAGTTTTGCTGTGTTATAAGCATAATAGACTTATATACAGATTAAACAGTATGTTTTCCTCAACCATGGCTTTTATTTATTTCTGCAGTAAACTAAAAACCAAAAAACCGTTGTCACTTAACCTCGTAAATGAAAACAACACGTATTTTTGCTTTGCATTAAAAAATAGGACAATTTACAATTAGTACACTTATTCTTTTCCACATCGTAATATATCGATACATCGCATATTAAAAACATCGAAAATGTACTGCAGGAACGGATAAAGGTACAGTCCGATACCGCTAAATAGCATTTGTTTATTTACTTGTTACTATGATAATTAATTCTGGTCTCCATGGTGTTGTTGAGACGTTTATAGCGTCAACAGAAGGACATAATTAAAAGGGCCTAAATCATGCGAACGGGGCAAAATATCAAATTCCAGGCTAGACAGTGTTTTTTGCCTTTCGTCAAAGGGTACCTTTGCAAAATTTGGTGGCAATCGGTGCAACGGTGTGGACTTGTATTCAGTACAAAGAAATCCTCAGACTTTGAGTTATATATATATATATATATATATATATATATATATATATATTTATATAGTTGATGGCTCTATGTACGTATACATTCCTTCTCAAGTGCATGTACGTTTGTCTAGCCCTCTCAGCAATACTCAGTACCTGCATTCTTCTGTACGTACAACCAATCTTATTTCGGTTATGAATTAAAATAAGCCATGCACCGTTTCAGCATACCATTTTTCGTTACCCTCATTATAAATCTAACTTTTATTTAAAAATAAAACTAATTTTAAATACTTCAGCAGTTTGTTGTCGTCGTTTCCCAGCCGTCATCAATCGCGTGTTGTCAGCCCGAAGACATTTAAAGACTCGATCTTCGCCGCCGTCTCTTTTTCTATTGTCGAGTGATCGTGAGCTTCTGCATACATTATCGCTAGAAAAGAACAAGTCTCGAAAACCTCGAGACATACGCCACAGGTACATAGGTAAAAAAAAAAAAAATAGAGACAACCCCTAAATTATTACTATTCACCCCGCTGACGACGGCACGCACGCATTCACCTGTATTCAAATTAATTTCGCCAAGGGATCAATATTATCATTATTGTTGTTATTATTATTCAAAGTATTTAGCATAAACGTCAGCGCGTTACAAAAATGCGTGTTTTCAACCCTTCAATCCATCACACACACAGAGTCACAACTCTACCTTTGTTATTACACCGGTATTATCGTACCGCGACTGATAAATTACACCCCTATCAACGACGACAAACTAGACACACACACGCGCGCGCTACCCCGATAAATATTCCGTATGCAGACTAGACGAAAACCACCATGTAATTACCTCCATTATGATGATTATGATGAAGAATTAACGATCGGGTAATGATCGAGTATTTGCTTAAAAAAGAAAAACTGTTTTGACGTGGGATAATTTATTTACCCGTGTGAATTATGATGGATTGATAGGACGGACCATGTGGTGGTTTAACCGCTGCACTTTGCGTCATTAATAATAATCATTTTGGAAAGGGTCGATTTTAAAGCACATTATCAAATCATCTCGACTACTAGTGTAACCACTACCAGTCTTGCTTCTATTATTTCAGTTATTCCTATAATAATAATAATAATAATAATAATAATAATAATAATAATAATAATAATAATAATTCTTTAAATTCGTAGTGAACGTCAATCAATGAATTTTTCGGTGAAGGATTTGTGAGGATCAGTCAAAAATATAACACAAATTTTAACTTATTTGTGTTGACGTTTCGACAGTGTTTATTGTCATCATAAGGACCTGTGTATGAACACAAAAGAAATGTCAAACACATCAGAAGAGTTATTTGAGTGAACTTGTTTATGTATGTGAGTGTGCGCGCTCGCGTGTGCGCTCACGCGTTTGCGTGCGTATGTATGTATCATTGTATATGTGAAGGAGTTGAGATAGTTTGTTTTACATCTTCAAATGTTTTCTTTAAGAATTTAAGTTCTGTGATATTATAATTTTCTCGTTGTCTTAACTCAAATAATTGTTCTGTTTTGTTTGAAATTTCTTTTGTATTCATACACAGGTCCTGATGATGACAATAAACATTGCCGAAACGTCGACGCAAATAAGTTAAAATTTGTGTTATATTTTTGACCGATCCTCACAAACCCTTCACCGAAAAAAATAATAATAATAGCAGTAATATTAATAATTTAATAAATTATTTACCTTAAATTATCCGCCGTGTGATTTCTTGTGCTTCGTCTATGACGCGTTTCAGAGCTTATGCTCCATCATCAGATATTAAAAAGTTAAAACTATCACTCTTGCGAGATCGTTAAGAAGTTAAAATGTCAAAATTTGCATATGAACCGTACGCGGATTTGGGTGAGCACTCGTTCAAGTTCATTCTGCCACTGAGCGGTTGCTACCTTATCGTAGCCCCAGCAAGCAGACTCAAGGCAGTATCGTACAATCGGTTGGATACAAAGTTCAGGTGGTTATTTAACACGATATCGCGACTCCTTGGGTTTGCATATGCACTGTAAATTTCAAATTCCTCCAAGGCATTCATGAAACGGCCCTTCTTACACACATATAACGGTATTAAATTGGAACTAAAATCTGTGTAATTATGATTGTGTGAAGTCAGGTGTCGGGCGTAATTTGATTTGATGTTGTCAATGTTTCTTATTTTCTTAGGTAAATGTTCTCGAAATCGTTTAAGGAAACCTCTCCCAGTCTGTCCAATGTAGAAGCACTCGCAATCATTGCATGTTAACTTATATATGCCAGTTTTTTCTTCTGGAGGCGTGTGTTTTTTCGGTTTGAGAATATCCAGTAACTTATTATTAGTCCTGAATGAAATAGTGAAACTATTATTATTCAATATGGAAGACAAAACCTTAGGCATAAAGCTAGTGTAATTAGTAGATATTGATATTGTCTTCTATATTGAATAATAATAGTTTCACTATTTCATTCAGGACTAATAATAAGTTACTGGATATTCTCAAACCGAAAAAACACACGCCTCCAGAAGAAAAAACTGGCATATATAAGTTAACATACAATGATTGCGAGTGCTTCTACATTGGACAGACTGGGAGAGGTTTCCTTAAACGATTTCGAGAACATTTACCTAATAAAATAAGAAACATTGACAACATCAAATCAAATTACGCCCGACACCTGACTTCACACAATCATAATTACACAGATTTTAGTTCTAATTTAATACCGTTACATGTGTGTAAGAAGGGCCGTTTCATGAGTGCCTTGGAGGAATTTGAAATTTACAGTGCATATGCAAACCCAAGGAGTCGCGATATCGTGTTAAATGACCACCTGAACTTTGTATCCAACCGATTGTACGATACCGCCTTGAGTCTGCTTGCTGGGGCTACGATAAGGTAGCAACCGCTCAGTGGCAGAATGAACTTGAACGGGTGGGCACCCAAATCCGCGTACGGTTCATATGAAAATTTTGACATTTTAACTTCTTAACGATCTCGCAAGAGTGATAGTTTTAACTTTTTAATATCTGATGATGGAGCATAAGCTCTGAAACGCGTCATAGACGAAGCACAAGAAATCACACGGCGGATAATTTAAGGTAAATAATTTATTAATTCGTACAAGTGATTTGGTTACCATATTAAACATGAATATTAATAATTTATTTTTATTTATTTATTTTTTTTTATAGAGAGGGAAAATGCTTTATGCACCGTCAGAGGAGGCCGTGCTTCCTCTGGTGTGTAGGACTCTCACCCACTAAGAAAAACCCACCTCTAATTCAGGCATTCATATCCATCCTGGAACCACTTAGCGTATTACTTCAGGATGGAGCCTATTGCGCCCTTATCGGGTTCCTTCTAGTTGTTCCGCAAGTTCTACTGGCCGTTGGGTCCAAGTTGGGTATGTCTTTTTTTCTAGTAGGACACACTGTATAAATGCAAATAATAATAACAATAATATAATAATAATAATAATTATTATTATTAGTATATTATTATTATTATTATTAAATAAGTGATGCAAGTACTCAGTTTTAACTAGACCATTTAACGATTGTATGTCCGTTTGCATATTTATCTATTTGTGTGTATATTTAGGAGAGGGGGGTTATGTCTCGCGATAAATTTTGAATGCATCAACCGATTTTAGTAAAACGTAGCGTGTATTTACCCTACAGACCCCTACTGTTTTCGGGATTGATCCTCTAAAATTTTGAAAAATAGAATCGAAAGTATCCATGTGGGACATAAAATGAAATAGGATGTTAACTATAATCTGAATGTAGTATATATTTTTGAAAGATTCAAAATATTTGCACCAGAACCAAAAAAAGGTTGAAAAATTATAAAAGTTCATGCGCGGAATCCAAATTACGATAATTATAACCAAACTCTGGATATAATGTTCAGTTTTGGAAATTTCAATTTTTTGCGGCATCAGGACCCAAAACGTTCGACATTTTGAAGGTTGTTTGTGGCAAGGAGGAATGGGACCGCGTTTCTACATCCGTTCAATCGGTTTTGCAAAAAAAAAAAAAAAAAAAAAAAAAAAAAAAAAAAAAAAAAAAAAAAAAAAAATACAGGCCCAACTTGCAGTAGTTTGGAGTGCGACAGGCACGATATTAATACCTTGGAGTGAAAGTAACAAAAAATGGCGGTAGTCATGAAGAAATGTGCAGTTGACTTGGATAAACTAGAGCTGCAATCAGACAAATAAATGGGTTATTACGGTGTATAAAGATTACGAATAAGCTAAAAAAACGGCTTGATAAAACTGTAGTCGGAAGTACGGCTTAATATAGACAACCAGAGGCAGAGGCATGCAGAAGAAGAAGAAGAAGAAGAAGAAGAAGAAGAAGAAGAAGAAGAAGAAGAAGAAGAAGAAGAAGGAGCAGCAGCAGAAGAAGAACAACAACGACGACGACGACGAAAACAACGACAATAATAATAATATATTTAAAATAAATATCATCTGTACTCGTTTGCTTTATAATACATACAAAAATGCTTGTAATTGTGATTCTGAATCTCTGAAGATTTAGGAATCAGAAACATTAAAATTATAATTTCCATTCAGGAAGGGAATTTTTATTACTCCCATGTTTATTTTTAATTACAATAATGATAGCTACGTATTATCGAATACCGTGAACGAGCAAAAAGTGCAAGGACAGACGTTAAACTTGGTAACGCTGTTTATGCTCGCGTGCTATCGGATTGGACGTGAGGCCCAATTCTTAGATGAATAAAGAAGAAGAAGAAGAAACATGTTTTGTAATAATTTACTAACGATATATACGTTGCTAAGAGAGGCCCAGTTATTGTTATTCGTAAAGATTTTTTCTTCAAATTAATTTTATTTTATTTTTAACGCGGCCTTGTTAGTAAGAAGCGCGCATTGTTTTACATGCAAACAGAACTGTTTGATTTAATAGTCGGACGTCATAATGTCTTTCACTGTAGCTCGCAGCAAGCGTTAAAGCCGTTACCGCTAAAACAGCCACGCCGGAGACCTCCTTAAATTTTATGTTATAGTATTTGTAACAGCTATTTTTTTACGGCCTACATCCTTCATCGATTTGATTACAAATTGAAGCCCATCATTCAGAGATCGTTCCGCTAATGAGAGGAGTTCGTGATGGGAAAGCTGGGTACGCGAACGCGTCATAAAACGGCTATAAAATTTTATTAAGGACTGATAAATGTCGCGCGTCTGGACCACCAACGGATATCTCGAACCTCGGATCGCAGATTAACCCGAAAGTTACGAGTTTCGCGTCCTTCCAACCGAGCGCTTGTTGACTGCAAGATTCGGTCGCAAGTGATCTGATAAACGACTCTCCGTCCGTCAGGCGTAATGTGTTCGATACCACCTTCGATGCGTAACACCGTTTTGACTAGTTTATGTTATATGAATCAGACCAGCGGTTTCCACAGTGTGCATCGAAAACCATTGACAAGTATTTAGGGTCACAAATAATAATACCCTGCAGTGTCAAATGTAGGCATGAAACAAGTATTCCACATAAATTGAATGTAAGAACTCTTAAGAAATGTAAAAAGGAATTAGGAATACGACAATATAGGAAAATATTTCGATAAAAATTCGTCATACAGACAGTGGAAACGAAGCACTGGAATAACTGACCTTGTGTAGTCACTTCTTATTTTATCGATTCTTATGCATCCTTGCACTCATGGTATTCGTATTTTAGAAATTTTTATGTTTAACTTTTATGTTTTTGAAGTATTTTTCTACAAACGGCTACCGATTTCTTTAGCCCAAAATGCCACTTTTTTAAAAAGTAAATCTATAACGGCTAAGCTCCGGTGTTCAGTATTTATTCCGCTCTTTTTTTATTTCTAGTTAACAACATACTGAGAAGGTTTGAAAGAAAGATAATAAAACGTGTTTATGGCCCGGTTCAAGAAGATGGCGCGTGGAGAATAAGAAATAATCAGGAGATAGATGAACTATTGAATCGTGAGGACATTTGCAAGATTCATAAAGGGTCAACGAATACAATGGCTAGGTCACCTACATGGGATGGATGATCAGCGTATCCTAAAGAAAATCCTGAGGGCGCAAATCTATAAAAGCAGAAATAGGGGGCGACCTAGGACAAGATGGTTGGATGATGTGCTGCTAGATCTCAGAAGAATGGATGTGAGGGGTTACACTGAAATGACAATGGACAGGAGACTTTGGAGAAGATTGGTGTTGGAAGCCAGGGCTCATGTCAGGCTGTAGTGCTAAAGAAGATGAAAAAACAGTGTATTATACGAAACACATATATTAAGATGTAAGATCAAGAAGGGGAACGAGAACCAAAGCATGATCATTTAATATTCGATTCAGTGGCGTTACTAGGAGCTGCTCCTGGGGGGGGGGGGGGCATAAGACTAGCTTGAAGGTTGATTAATTGTTAATCAAAATCTCGATTAATTGTTACTCAAATTAAAGGTAATAAATCTCATGTTATTATGAATCACTTAAATTCTAAATTTCTGTTCTTACTAAATCGTGTTAAAACATTTTTAAAATCCCGGCAATTTATTACCCCTTAGTACTTTAAATTAAGGGTGTTATCACAAGAATGTTATAAACAACTTATATTTTATGTTATAGGTTACGTTATATTTTTCTTTTAAATCCAGCAATAAAATCTAGTCCTTTTTCCGAATTAATGTCAAGAAACTGATAGTTTACGCGTTCAAAGACAATGGGTCAGACTACAGAGATATTAGACTAGATGATTCATGAGAAAGCCAACTCCGTAAGGGGATGTATGTCTGGGCGAAAAGGCAAAGTTAGATTAATAGGCTCTGCTTTCGTTTTCTCACGCGTGCATAATTGCTTTTTAAGGTAGGAATACGTTCGTTATTTACCAAATGTTGAGTGACTGTCATTATTAATAACACTCTGTTTCATTAATTTCCAAATAATGTAATTCTTTTTATTATGGTGGAGGACGAGGAGGAGAGGGAAGAGAAGAGGAAGAAGAAGAAGAATGTAAGAACTTAGACCAGCCTTTCATGACAGTAGCACCATGAGCAAAGTCGCACCCTTACCTCCCCTCATATAAACATAGCCATATTTGACTCAGAAACGATCCTCCCTTCAGTTCCCCCAGGACCGTTACTGAATGTAACCGAAAACAAAAGATGTAAAAGAAACGATAGAATTAGAAACAAAGTAATGAAGGAAGTAGTTAGAAATGAACCAATGAATTACAGACATGTTCTGTGAAAATGCAAAGACTGAAGAAAGTAGACGGAACGGATTGAAAGTATAGGTACAATGAACGGACACATACTATCACAACTCCGAAATACAAACCGAAGGAGAAAATGTAGACAGTTAGACAGATGGTGATCGGGGTGTCTTTACACCCAGGATTGGGACGCTGTCCGGGTAGTGAAAGATGAACACAAGTTTCACCCGGCTCTCTTGGGTCAGCCGTCTGTAGCACGAGGAATTTAGGGCACAAAATAGCTGTGGTTGCACCCTCACATATGGGGCGACGCCGACGGCTCGCTTGGCGTAGCGATGGGTTGGGGCCGCCTTAAGGGCAAGGTGTTTAGTGCACTCCCTGGAGAAAGGCTGTTTGGGTAACAGCGGGGCTTCGTCTGACAATTTTCGAATCTGTACTGGCCAAGCGTGTGATAGCAGAGGTCATTATTTGGTTCATTATTTTCCATGTTGCGGTTTACTCAGTAGCGGCTCGTACAGGGACGGCAAAAGGGCGCAGCCCTCCCACTAAATTTGCAAATTAAACTTGTCAATAATATAACTATAATTTGATAATGTGTAGTATCCTTATTGAAAGATATTTTTGGGGCGACTAATAGCGATCACCCGATGTTTTCGGCATGGTCCCGCAGGCAGGACGGTTTCGCTATCGTCCTCCCTGCATAGGCCAGTCTTTCGGGGAGCGGGGCAAGAGACGTGTACACATGTCTATGCATTTACATGAGCATCCGCCATTACAGGTAGGGCTTTGCCCGCTTTCTGATTTCGCAGCTAAATTCATAGAGGGAGCGTTGTTCAAAACTTCTCTGTTGCTGTTATAGCATATATTTTCATATAGCGTATATAAGTGCATATATTTTCTCTTGTGTTTTATGTAGTTTTGATTGTGTTCTTGTTGTACTTTGGTGTAAACGTAATGTTCTAATAATTTATTCTTTATTAAGCAGTGTATTCTGTGTACGATAGTGTTTTTGTCGAACCTTGCGTAGGTCTACATAAACGTGTAACTTATTCTGTGTAGGCTTGAGCCTGTGTCTTCTGTGCGTATTTGTTAGAAACGATTAAAATGTCTACGAATTCGGTAAGTAATATTAAACGATTGATTATTTCAAATTCACTTACTTACGAAAAGAAAATAGAACTAAAAAAATTAGGGCCACCAAAACCGAATTTAGATATTACACAACAAAATTATAAAACGGGGTTATAAATAATTTTAGTTTCAAACACTGTTTAAATATTGGTAGTTTGCAAGGTAGGTTTTTGATATTAACAATAATTTTAGTAGTGAAGCAAAAGATTCAATTTTACAATTATTTGATGATAATAGCAATAATTTAGTTTCTACTGTTTTTTTTTACATAATATATGGGTACAACTAAATTTTGCCCCCCCAGTCAAAAACATTACCAGCCGCCACTGGGTTTACTGGATAAGATACGCAGGATATAGGATTACGTAGAACGAGTGAGGAAGGCGACGGTCTCATGTAAAAGCGAGATGCAAAAACCGTACGGTTTGGAAAAAAAGAGAACTGAACAAAGTTCGTCGCCTAATGGACGTCAACAACGAACCTAATTTTTATCACAAAACGCTCACAAATATTTCACGACCAGTCGAAGCTACCTCGCGGAATCCTTAGTGTAACAACAGTTCACAGAATGATGTACAAAGGTTTGAAGTAAACCTGTGCCCTATTGTCCGGCGGAATACTTGAATAAGTGTGTGCGTACTTCGTTCTGGTCCGTTGGACTTTACTGTCTACGCGGCGGACCCCTCGTTCTAGTAACGCGTCTTTCTCGTAGTTTAACGCATTTCTCCCAAGCGCGCTTTATCGCCCGTTAACGCTTTGCTGTGCATCAAATTTTCTTTTAATGTTTGCCCCGATTGACCGTAGCTTCTAGACCGTGAACCTTTACTGACATCAGGCGACGAACATGAATCGGTGTTGTCAAAACGAAAGCTGGTTTATATAACCGTACATTGCTTGTCTCTTTTCCCGTGATTATAGCAAACAGTTTCTGCGTATTTGTTGTTCAAGGGTGACAACGTCCAAGTCTTGTTTACTAATGAAATAACTCTGTGTAAGACGTTTGAAACCATTTTCTTTGTACGCTATTTTAAACGATTTTTTTTTCTATTTGTAACGGTCATCTGAGGACCAGATGCCAATTTCAATTCTTTATTCCTTGTTCTTTTCCTTTTCTCCAATATGCTTTCATCTTTTCACTAAGTCTCTTCTTCTTGTCTTCAGTCTACTTTGAACCTGAGTTTTTCTCTCTCCTACCCTGGACTCCTTCTATTTTTAACATTTTTCCCTAAAAACTTCTCTTTCAATTGCTTCTTCTGCGTTTATATTATTTTTTTCTAAATCCTTTTTGGACTTCTTTAATCCAACGTGATGTTGATTTTCTTCCCCACAGATATTTGAAGATCTGTTTTGTTAACCTATCGTCGTCCATTCTATATAAATGTCCAAAAAATACTAGTCTTCTTTTTCTCACTGTTTCTGTTAAAGTTTCTATACTGTACTTTGATATATTTAATCATTACTTCCTAATTTCCATCCTTCCGAATTTTTTTTTGGGCTTTATATTTTCCTAATAATTCATCTTTCCAATATTTCTAGTTTGTCTAAATTATAATTCAATGCTAGACATTCACTTGCATATAGGCATTCTAGCCTCACTACTGTAGTGCAATGCCTTATTTTCGCATTTTTAGATATCCACTTTTATTGTAAATATCTTTAGTTATACCATATGTCCTTTCCATCTTATGATCTTTCTTCTATAGCAGAATTTTTTAAGCCATTCTCTTGAATTATTTCTCCTAGATAGTTAGATTTTCGAACCCTCTCTATTCGACCAATATCTGTTACCAGAATTTTGGCGCATTTTTAATGTTTGTGAGAAATTTGTTTCTTCTGCAGAAATTCTTAAGCCTTTTTCTACTGGCGGTGTCCTCTAAAAAATTAACTTGTGTTACTGCAGATGTAAGATGTTCAGAAAATATAGCAAAGTCATCTGCGAATGCTAAACAGTTTATTTCAATACGTTTGTTCTTTCTTCCCAACATGATTGGCGATATTTTGCATTCCTTTATTTTTTCATTCCAAATTCTCACTACTTTCTCCGGGACACAGTTGAAAAGAATTGGAGACAAACCATCACCCTGTCTTACACCTGTATTTATTTTGAACGGTTGCGATATTTCTCCCATGAATTGTATTTTTGAGACTGTGTCCGTAAGGGTTTCACGGATTAGATTTGCCAACTTAGAATTAACACTAAGTTCTCGGATTATTTTATCTATAGTTTCTCTATCAATAGAGTCAAAGGCCTTTTTGAAATCAACAAATGTTACTACAATCTTCTTTGAATTCAGTACCCTGTGACGGTTATTGACTTCAGAGTGAATATTTGTTCTGGACAGGATCTGCCCTTCCTAAAGCCACCCTGATACTCACCCAAATGGCTATCCAATGTTTTTTTCTACTCTGTTCAATAGAATCTTTGAAAATATTATATACGCAACTGGAAGTAGGCCTAAAGATATTTCTGTGTAGTTGTTAACCTGTTGCTTATCACCCTTCTTATGCAGCGGATGTATTAAACCCATAAACGATTTTTATTATTTTACTTTTTCAGAGCAACACGTTAAAACTAATTAGCCTTTTATTTATTATTACTCAATTTTCTGGTAGTGATTACCTACAGATTTCGCCCATCGAATCACGCGTGTACGTACAGTACATCACGTTCTCATTTAGAACACTTGACTTATCTACATTAATTCGAATTAGATCAGTAGAGTCGGACCTTTGTCGTAGAGAAGCTGCATTGCATCGATAAAATTGTCAGTTAGCGAAATTCTCTTCTCCTTGGTCAGGGGTCGGAAAACTATGACCCGTGGTCCAAGTCCGGCCCCTCAGTTGATTGTATGTCCGTTGAGTGAATCATGTTTTTTTTTTAGGTTAAATGTCGACATCGCAAAAAAGAGTTTTGATACATTTAAATGATAACATATTCAGTTTTTGTGTCTATAAAAAATGTATTGAAATACAGTTCGTCGAGTTCGTCGACGTATTGTTCATATTGTTCTTCTTTCGTCTCTTTTTTCTTTTCATTATCTGCTTACAGATTTATTATTACTTTGGCTCTTGGCCGGTAAGCCTGAAATTATTTACACCTGTATTTATTTTGAACGGTTGCGATATTTCTCCCATGAATTGTATTTTTGAGACTGTGTCCGTAAGGGTTTCACGGATTAGATTTGCCAACTTAGAATTAACACTAAGTTCTCGGATTATTTTATCTATAGTTTCTCTATCAATAGAGTCAAAGGCCTTTTTGAAATCAACAAATGTTACTACAATCTTCTTTGAATTCAGTACCCTGTGACGGTTATTGACTTCAGAGTGAATATTTGTTCTGGACAGGATCTGCCCTTCCTAAAGCCACCCTGATACTCACCCAAATGGCTATCCAATGTTTTTTTCTACTCTGTTCAATAGAATCTTTGAAAATATTATATACGCAACTGGAAGTAGGCCTAAAGATATTTCTGTGTAGTTGTTAACCTGTTGCTTATCACCCTTCTTATGCAGCGGATGTATTAAACCCATAAACGATTTTTATTATTTTACTTTTTCAGAGCAACACGTTAAAACTAATTAGCCTTTTATTTATTATTACTCAATTTTCTGGTAGTGATTACCTACAGATTTCGCCCATCGAATCACGCGTGTACGTACAGTACATCACGTTCTCATTTAGAACACTTGACTTATCTACATTAATTCGAATTAGATCAGTAGAGTCGGACCTTTGTCGTAGAGAAGCTGCATTGCATCGATAAAATTGTCAGTTAGCGAAATTCTCTTCTCCTTGGTCAGGGGTCGGAAAACTATGACCCGTGGTCCAAGTCCGGCCCCTCAGTTGATTGTATGTCCGTTGAGTGAATCATGTTTTTTTTTTAGGTTAAATGTCGACATCGCAAAAAAGAGTTTTGATACATTTAAATGATAACATATTCAGTTTTTGTGTCTATAAAAAATGTATTGAAATACAGTTCGTCGAGTTCGTCGACGTATTGTTCATATTGTTCTTCTTTCGTCTCTTTTTTCTTTTCATTATCTGCTTACAGATTTATTATTACTTTGGCTCTTGGCCGGTAAGCCTGAAATTATCTCATATTTACGGAAACGTTTGTCGATCCTTGTTTATTGAGTTCGTTTCTAATTTTATCAAAATGCTTACAGCGGGTTTGAACACGTGTATTTGAATCCATAAAGCCATAAGATGTGTCAGAAAACTAAGATGTCTGTAATACTGTAAGAAGACTCTCACTTTATTCTTTTACTTTTCTATAAATTTGGATTACAGTATCTCTTTCGATTATAGCAAACACCTAGACCAAAAAATTTTAGATCCTTTAATAATATGCCTGGCACTGTTAGCCGACGTTTAAAATAATAAAACAAAGAACAGATAGTATTAAAAGTCTACAACACATTTCCAGTTCCAGATTCATTTTGTCAGAGAAACGTCCGTTACAAGAAAAGTGCAAGAATGAAGGATCAGAGCACAAGGTATAGGTTTAATTTTAATGGTAAGTAATTATTACAGAATTATCATTAATTAATGATAATATGATGCATTTATAATATACACACAGTTATTGTTTACTAATGGTACCCATAATCTCAATTTTCTATTGAAGTGTATTTATTGTTCATAGCCTAAAAGTACCATACATATGATTTGCAATAAAATTTTAATTACATTCTTAAACACGATCGATTTCGGTCATAGACCATCGTCTGGTCATATATATTGACTTGCGGTCACAATATCGTAAAACAGCCAGTATTTACGAAAACGAATTCGTAGACATTGATTAATGAACGTGAGAATTCGAGAAACTTTGGACACCAACGTACGTATCACGTTCATTAAACAATGTCTACGAATTAGTTTTTGTAAATAGAGGCTGTTTTACGATATTGTGACCGCAAGAGCAGTATAAATGACCTGACGATGGTCTATGACCCGAAATCGTTCGTGTTTAAGAATGTGAGTAATTAAAACTTTATTGCAAATCGTATGTATGTTACCTTTAGGCTATGAAGAATAAATACACTACAATAAAAAATGGATAATTATCATTGTTTTCTCATAAAAGTTAGTCGCCCGTTTGTCACCCAATTGCTACTTTTTCACTAACATTGTTCATCTTTAAATATATGACTTCAGAAATGCATTGATAAACGAAAGGATGTCTTTGTGTGTTTTGTAGGCTTTCTTTTAACGAAATAAAACACACAGAAACTAATAGAAATACTACAGTCCATAAATCATAAATTTTGATGTAGAGATATCCGCATTACTGAGAACCTGTATTGGCGGCAAAAAGCAAAAGTAAGATATGTTGGTTAAACAAACACAGAATGTATTATTCAACGTGGTGGCGCGACGTTGATCTCGCCATTGCTTTTTGACCTTTATTCAGAGAGAGTGTCAAGGAAGCTCTTCATGAACTGCGGTTTGGTGTAAAAGTGAATGGAGAAATGAATAAACAATTAATTATGCCGAGGACACTGTTATCTTGAGCGATAATATGGACGATGTCCAGCATTTATTGAATTCAGTAAACCAAGCAGAAACAGAAATGCGGTTGAACATTAATTCATCCAAAACAAAATTTATAATATTTAGTCGCGTGCAATACCCAGAAGCCATTTTGTTTATTAGCGGCAATCAGGCGGAAAACGTGAACTCAATCAAATAATTGGTCGATACATACCAGCCAACTTGATACTGACAAAGTAATTAAACAAAGAATACAAGCACCAAGAACAACTTTCCTTAAGAAGAATTCTTTGTTTTGAAATAATCTGAATTTGAAGCGAAGAGAAAGGATGCTTAACTGCTACATTGGTCAATGTAGTTGTATGGGTCTGAAGTGTGGACACTAAAAGTAGCAATAGAAGCCGAATAGAAGCATTTGAAATGTGGCTTTACAGAAGAATACTTCGAATTCCACGGAAAGCACGGAAATCCAATGACGAAGTTTTAAGAAGAGCCAAATGTAGACGAGAAATATAACAACGGTTAATTGTAGGAAACTGGCATATCTAAGATACATAATCAGATACAACCAGTACGAATTATTAAAATTAATCTCAGATAATTTCAACACAGACACAACACACTAACTAAATCTAAACACAATGAGGACACAATAAACAACAGCAGTACTTTAGAAAAAGTGAGCAGTTTCAAATATCCCGGATGTGAAGTAAGTTATCAGTCTGAATATTAAGTAAAAGACAAGATAAATACATTTAGTAATATTTGTGGAACAATTCACAAAAATATTAGAAACAAAAAAAAGACACAGCACAATAATTAAGTTTTATAAGACAATTGCAATACCACATTGACATATATGCGAGTGAGGTGTGAGTTACAACGAAAAAGGAATGCGACAAGATTCAGAAAGTTAAAACTTTAAATTCTTCGAAAACTTTAAACTATATTGCAAGATGGAAGAAGGAATGATGATATAAGAGTAGAACTAGAAATAAAAGATATAAATACAATCATTCGACTTATAGAAGACAATGATTTGGTTATTTCCAAAGGATGACGGAGGATCGATGCCAAAAGCGTCGCTGAAATGTAGAGCCATTGGTAGAAGAGACGTAGGTCGAGGATGAGATGGGTGCCGGAACATGTTTATATAATGTAGTCCTTGTATTAAAGAATAAGAATAATAATAAGAATAAGAATACGAAGAAGATCATACATAAAGTTCGAAGAGTTGTTGTTAAAAGGCGAGCATCTGGTTAGGGAAAAGTCAAGACCAGACGGCTAATCACAGCTTCGAAAGATTGTTTCGCATTATAGAAAACAGAAGCGAATAGCCATCGTCAGGCGAAATTTATAAGATGTAAACAAGAGGAGATGCAAGTTCTGAATGTTGTGAACATTAGTATTTTTAATTTCATGAATATATTAATTCCTTTCCTCTTCTGTTTTAGATTTTTCGTCCCTTCTCACTAATTATACTTGTTCTTCTCCTCGTTCATTTTATTATTAATTAATTAACTAATTAATTAAAGTTGTTTTCTCTTAAAAGTATGTGTTTGTTAAATAATTATTTGTTGACGAAGAATTCAAAAACGATTCAACAAATAGGTGCCAAGAGCCCGCTAAAAGGCTAACCCCTAAAACAACCCAAATTACCACGTTTTTTTAAAACGTAATCTACAGTTTTCAATCTATCGAACACGAAACGTCAATCTCGACTAGGCCGCTTTTAATTCCTTTATTACCCCCATTTTACGACCAAGGGAGGCGAGACTTTCATTACCCCATAAACATATCAGCCCTTTTTCTCTTTTCCCTCCCAACAGGGTGACTTAACATTATATGGGTATAAAGTATTCATTTTATAGTCCACCGGAGGTTCGACTCCACCTGTGAGTGAAAACCTTGAAAGCGTTTTTAGTTATGGTTCATTTACCAATATGTGAGCGTCCGTCTCGATACTTTCACACATACACAGATGAGCGAGAACAACTATTATTTATCCGTTGTAGAATTCCATTCATGAAGTTTATTATTATTTCGAAATGTCTTTTTATTTTGTCAACAGATTTCGATTCGGTCGACTGTACACAGCGTGTTGGTGGCCGTTATTAAATACCATTGGATTCGAAATCAGCTGTGAAAATGGTGTACTATTGTTAGGACGATCACGATGGCTTTTGTTCGTTGTTACGGCGCGGCGTCAGACCCGCGTTTACGACGACCACGCACCCAAGCTACAAAAATAAAAATAAATTGTATACCCATGACTTACTGATGTCTTAAGGCGGCTACGCACTAACCATCCCCGCTGGACGTCATAACGGACAGCAAGTCAAAAACGACAGAGGCTTTGACATCCATCCGTACGTCGTGTATTTTTTGAAGGGTGTGCACGACGAAATATGAGTCCAGTAAGACCATCAGCTCAAGTCGTACGTCGTGCGGATGGATCGTGTGTAGTCTTGACGGATGGCAAGGAATCGTGCATTGTGCATGTTTGATCATGCGTACGCTTGCTGTCTATCAAATCGTCATTTTCAAGCAAGTACAGTACATGTTTTTAGAGCACATTCATTTAATAAATGTTTACTGTTTAATTTTACGTTATATTCATTCTTTACTTTATATTTAATAAGTAACGATTCAGATAAAATTCCAGTTTACTATTTAGTTTAGTTTATTCTTCGTTTACATAATACATTCACATATCATTAGCAGTTATTATTTTAAATATTATTATTATTATTAATTTATTTTAATTACAATTCATAATGGACCGTGAAATAACATCAAAATTTATCGAAAAATATAAATTAAATAGATGCAGTAATGAAACAACACCCATTTTTTTATGTCTTGATAAAACAGGTTGCATGATTTCCAACAAATTTAATTATGAGAACAATTTTTAAATTTTAATACAGAAAAAAATCAATAAAATGATTTTTACAAAACACAACGAGAACTAAAGAACGTCTGGTACCCGCTGGACGAGTTGCACGACAGTGTGGTGCGCACATCCATCACCGACGTTGGGCATGCTGGACAGCGGCGATGGATAGTGCGTAGCCGGCTTTACAAGCAACGTAATATATTTTGAGTACTGTCGCGATACATTTCGATATCTCGATTATGCGATTGTGCTGAAATGCAGTTTCTTCAAAATACTTTAAATTATACATTGCAAGATAGAATAAGGAATGAGGATATCAGAGCAGAACTCGAAGTAAAGGGCATAAATGAAATTATTTCAATTTACAGAAGACTGTGTGGGATCATCTGCAAAGGATGACAGAGGATCGATTGCCGAAAGCGGCACTGAACTGTAAAGCTATTGATAGAAGAGACGTGGGTCGTCCGGGGATGAGATGGGTGCCGGATCAGGATTACATATAACCTAATCTTTGATGAGGAGGAGAAGAAGATTTAAAGCTTTTTAACATGATATTGTTTTTAGGCTGGGGGTCACTCCACAAAAATCGTCATCGAAAAACGTAACGCTTCCACACTTTCGATTCCCCACAGTCTAGAAATTTGATATGTAAACGCATCAAGACAGAAATAATCGGTGCTGACATTGAGTTTAGCAAACGTTTTAGTGAGAATAAATTTGGTTTTACATGCTCTGTTTGTGATCGTCTGTGGTTTGTAAAATGATTTACGTAATAATGTTTTTAGGCTGGGGGTCATTCCACAAAAATCGTCATCGAAAAACGTAACGCTTCCACACTTTCGATTCCCCACAGTCTAGAAATTTGATATGTAAACGCATCAAGACAGAAATAATCGCTGCTAACATTGAGTTTAGCAAACGTTTTAGTAATAATAAACTTGGTTTTACATGCTCTGTTTGTGATCGTCTGTAGTATGGAAATGATTTACGTAATCCACCAATCGTAATCCACATTATACGTTTCAAAAGCCTAAAAACATTATCATGCTTCGATGTTTCGGTTTCGTCGAAATTCTTTGAATGCTTAGGTTTAAGGCTATGTTTTTGTAAATAAATAAGTAAATAAATGTATGTAATATGTAATGTAACATATGTAATATACTGTAATGGACATTATAACTGCATATAGAATGTAGCTAACAATATTGCCATGTGATAGCATGTCAAGAAGATATATGAATAAGTAGAGACTGCAGGTTTGAACATTGTACGTAAATTAGTCGATAAGGAACATTGTGAAAAGTGTTGGTTTGTGTATTTGTAGACTTGAAAGGCAACTTTAGGTGCAGTGAGATGGAGCGTAAGGATACTTAGCCACGTGTGTAGTGCACGTGTGGGAGAGTAGGTATGTAATTTTTTTACGGGAAAAACTAATAGCGTCATTAATAAATCCATTTCATTCCAATAGGCTGCATCTCAACTACATAAAATATTCTGTGCGACCCTTATAACCCGCAGTACATGATAATAACTATAATAATAATAATAATACAGTATATAATAATGTGTAACAGTATTATATTATACATTAATTTTTTTAATATTTTTAACTGACGTCACGTCGTTTACTCCAAGTTGGTTGCGTGTCACTCCTTAAGACCGATTCACAATATCCGTGACGTGTCAGTGGCGTGTCGGGTGACAGGGTGACGTATCAGTGACGCCTGCGCGCGCGCACACACACACTAACATCCGTACAGGCCCGTAGCCAGAACTAGCTATCGGGGGGGAGGGATATGGAATATTTTCCAGGAAGGGCAAAACATTTTCCGGGGGAGGGTAATCTGTAGATACACGTAGGATACACGCATTAGTTTGTAATTTTCTCTATCATAGTAGAAATAAATATACAGATTGCATTCATTTATTAAGATATATATTTCATTAAATTATTTATTGCCTTTACAATCCGCACAGAATTGTATAAAGGCCGCAAAAAGAGAACGTTTCTTCTCCATTAAGAATTGATTGAGTCACAAAAGTTCTAATCTTATGATCGCCGTAATCAAACCATCAAGACCAAGTAATTACGTGTACGAGGGTCCAACGTGGACAAAGATTTTCAACATTCACTTTGGAGCGTTGCTCAGAGTGAAGCTGGGAAATCTATACATAGTGTACGTTTCACAGAACAAACACGACCAAAAGAGGAAGCGCTCCAGAGTCCTTCATAAACCCTGCCCATCTTGCAGAGAAAAATAGACATTTTCCTAAAGACTAAATGTCTGTCTACGAACGGTTCCTCTGTAAACGTGAAGTTACACGGGCCAGGGACTGACGGGAAGCAAATGTTTGTCCACACTGGACACCTTTTCCGTTTACACGCGTGTAGCGTTGTGTTTGTGTAGATCACAGAACTTTTCATTCAAAATGCGTGCAAACGTGAGAAAATAAACATGAGTGAGGTCAGATATAACGCGCATTGTGTGTGTGTGTGTGTGTGTGTGTGTGTGTGTGTGTGTGTGTGTGTGTGTGTGTGTGTGTGTGTGTCAGTACTGGAAATGAAAGAAAATAATATTAATTATATTACAGAATAATTAATTTAGTTATTGAATAATTTGAAATCCGAACAATATTAGTAGGGAAACTTGAGGCACTTGCACCGTCTTCTGTTGCCGGCTCAGACATCGGCAATGTATTACTCCGTACGGTCATTGACCTCATAGTAGTTGTCACTGTACAAACTGAGGAAGGAGGGGACACATTCATCCACCCAATGTGTTGCCGCTGTATAAACCGGCAAAACGCTCAGTTAGCAGCTATGTTCGTTTTCGAAACCAACGTGCAGCAGTTACTATACCTACCTATTTTTGTTTTGTTCGTTCAGTTATGCGTTTCTCTCTGTTTGTCTTTATTATTTTTAATTTGATTATGTGTGTCCTGATTTATTCTGTGTAAGTATAATGGAGTCAGATCGCGATGAACCGGGACCGTTTTCTACTGCCAGCGAATGATAGACAATACTCTAAAAAATTTTTTTGCTCTTAAAAGAACACTTGGTACTAGAGAAAAAACGAATTAATTTTTTGGGTAAGTTTTAGGCCTGTCACAACCGGCAACAGCTGTTATGTACCCACGCCACACCATTGATACCGGTAATCATAACAATAAAACTTGGGAAATTTAAACATTACATAATAGAGATTATATACTTGCCAGCCAAGAACGTTACCTCTTCACGCGACGCCCAAACAAACAGCGTACGCAATGAAACTTTGGTGCGGACAGCCGGGCGGCTGTTTCAAGAAAGCGTGGGAAACATTGTTGCGTTTATATCTTTTAATGACTGTTTGCGGACGATCAGGCTATTCTGTCGGACTCTGAAAACAGATAGCAGATGGGTATACATTTGTTAAATGGAATCTGCAAAGACTCTGGATTGCAGATATCCATAATTAAAACCAAGGTGATGGCTTTTTGTGGAACTGATCCTGTACGGGCAAAAATTGTTATAGATGGTACAGTCCTGGAACAAGTTAGCAGTTTTGAATACCTGGGTTACAGTGTGTCTTATAATGCAAGCAACGACGTGGTGAATAAGTTGCATAAGTTCAACCGTATCTGCGGGACCATCAGACGAACCCTTAATCAGCAAGTAAAGGAGCACGCCTGAAATTCTACAAAGTGATGGCTCTTCCCACAGTTCTTTATGGGTCTGAGAATTGGACTTTAACGAAAGGCCAGGCCAATCGTTTCCAAGCGGCTGAAATGAGATTTCTCAGGCACGTGGCAGAGTATACTCTCCATGATCATAGACGAAACACAGATATACGGTAGGAACTGAATATTATGAGCATACTCGACAGGATCCCCCAGTATCGGCTGAGTTGGTGGGAATATCTTTGCCACGGATGGATGACTGTCGCATCCCCAAACAACTATGGAACTATAAGCCGAGGGGACGGAGTGGTGTGGAACGTGCGATGAAGCGCTGGAGTGGCCAGCTGTAATATTTGCCTATTTGAGACCGAAACAAACCATTCTTGGTTTAAACCTCGAGTATGATGATGATGATGATGATGATCTTTTAATGACAAGCAGGTAAATATCTTTTAATACTATGAAGTATCGTAATTGGTATAAACAAACCCTAGAAAGTAAGAACGAAACACAAAAGAGAGACGAATATGTAGATAGACAAATAATCAGAAGAGAGAGAGAGAGAGCGAGTGAGGGAGAGTGAGTGACAACGAGAGGGGGGAGGAGGCTGCGTGTGGGAGTGGGTGGCACGCGAGTCGACGGGCGTCGTCACCGGGAACACGACACCGCGTCAGCCTTGAAACCGAGTAGCGACGACCGCCGTAAACCAATCAAGCAAATAAACGTAACAACCTTTATTGCACCGGACGGTAATAAAATAATTTACTGCAGGTGACTTCGGGGCGTACGAAAAAATGTAGACGTCTTTAAATAATAAACGAAGACACGAAAGTATTTCTAAAAGAATTTTGCTCGTTGTTGTTATGCAAAATAGGGTCCACTGTGTTACTGCAAGAAGCAACGATGAAAAGATCATCCAGCCCTATCAGTATAGGCCTATATGATCCGTACCTTTTACCCTTAACATATTAGTGTGTAAAATATAAATATTTGGATTACAGCATATATTATAAACATATATACATACTTAGATATACATACTTACATTTAACATATTTGTTATTAATTTATTATATTCTAAGAGTATTACCTATTACTTCCATGTTCCATAAGGAAATGGAAGTATGGTGATTGGCAAAAAAAATCGTGGTCGAGATTATTGCAGATTCTGATTGTACTACCCTCAAAACATGAAAAAAGTCATTTTTCGAAAAGTGTCTGTCTGTGTGTCTATCTGTGTGTCTATCTGTCTGTCTGTCTGTCTATCTGTCTGTCGGTCTGTCTGTCTATAGATATTTTTCTATGGCAAACGATAACAACCGCAAATTCAAACAGAATCAAATAATTTTTTGCATACAGCCCTGATTTGTAGAGTTCTCACGACCTATTGTTTTTGTTGAAGATCGGTTTAGGGAAAGGGGTAGTTTACCTGCAACGTTTTATGTTTTAACATGGGTAATTTTTTCTATGACGAATGATAACTGCCGTAAATTCAATCAGAATCAAATAATGTTTTGCATACCTTCCTGAGCTGTAGAGGACTCAATGCATGTTGATTTTGGTGAAGATCGGTTAAGGGAAAGGGGTAGTTTACCTGCCACATTTTATGTTCTAACAAGAGTAATTGTTTCTATGACGAACGATAACTGCCGCACATTTAAACAGAATCAAATAATTTTGTGCATACCTTCCTCAATTATAGATAGCTCAAGGTCTGTTGATTTTGTTGAAGATCGGTTAAGGGAAAGGGGTAGTTTACCTGCAACATTTTATGTTTTAACAAGGGTAATTTTTTCTATGACGAACGATAACTGCCGTAAATTCAAACAGAATCAAATAATTGTTTGCATACATTCCTGAATTGTAAAGATTTGATGGGCTATTGATTTTAGTGAAGATCGGTTAAGAGAAAAGGGTAGTTTACCTGCAACATTTTATGTTTTCAAAGGGTAATTTTATTTTTATGACGAATGATAACTGCCGCATATTCAAAGAGAATCAAATATTTTTTGCATACGTATCTGAAGTTGTAAGTACTCAAGGGCTATTGATTTTGGTGAAGATCGGTTAAGGGAAAGGGGTAGTTTACCTCCCACGTTTTATGTTTTAAAAAGAGTAATTGTTTATGACGAACGATAACTGCCGTAAATTCAAACATAATCAAATAATTTGTTGCATGCATCCCTAAATTGTAGAGAACTCAAGGCCTGTTAATTTTGGTGAAGATCGGTTAAGGGAAAGGGGTTGTTTACCTGAAACATTTTTTGTTGTAACAAGAGAAACGTTTTCATGACGAACGATATCTGCCGTAAATTCAAATAGAATCAAATAATTTTTTACATATGTGCCTGAGTTCTAGAGGACTCAAGGCCTGTTGATTTTGGTGAAGATCGGTTACGGGGAAAGGGTAGTTTACCTGAAACATTTTTTGTTGTAACAAGAGTAAAGTACTTAATTTTAAATATCACTATAGTATTGACGACTCGGAACACTAAGTTTTTTATAAGTAAAAACGTAAAGTTTTACCTTACAGCCTAAACCGGCTTTCACCTTTAGAAGGCTTCATCAGATGAAGTATACTAAGTATAAAAAACTTAGTGTTCCGAGTCGTCAATACTATAGTGATATTTAGTTAAGTAACGGACACGTCATGGACAACGAAATCCAAGTACTTAATTTTGATGAATAAAGTATCCTGATAAAAAGATCTTAATAATCCACTGTAGAAACGTAGATGAAATATCTATAAATGAAGAGGCTAGTTGAACGGGGTCGGGGTAATTTTCTATAAATGAAAATGATAGTTGAAGGGGGAGGGGATACTTTTTATTTATATGTCATGTGTACTACGCTATCGGCAACAAAGAAGTAGTTTGTTGTTAAAATTCCTTCCCGGGGTGTTTGGCCGTAGTCCAATGTTTTCTGCAATACCAGACGTTTCGTCAGTGCCATCGACTGCCACATCAGTGAAAATCGAGTGCGATAACGTGAGGTGGTATACGTTAGTGACTACAGTACTGTGGTTAAGCGTGGAGAAAGAAGTAGTGTCTATGGAAATATTTCATTTCGAAAATGATTTTTAATATAAATCTTAGAACACGGAAGTAATGTATGGTTCTCCATACCGATATTTTTATATGCATTACAAAAAATTTGCACGAGGCTGATGTTTTTGGACAGTATAGTAGCAGGTTGATCCAGTTTGGGGCAGCAGCTTGACGTGCGTCAGTGGTCGCAATGATCGAGCGAGCCTGATTACTGCCTGTCGCTCTGTATTGCCCGAGTAGCGAAAATGCGCTACGCAGGGACGGATCATCGTTTTTTATTTCTTGTGAAGGATTGGAAGGCTCTATTTATGGTATAAATAGAACGGGGAGTCTCTAGCGGTCATTCGGTTGGGAAGGCATGAATAGGTTGACCACAATGCTCAACCCGTGGCCCAGGAAAAGTCGCAAGAGACTGCCGCATGGTAATGCCAGATAATTCTCTTCATGATCATAGAAGGAACACAGATATACGACAGGAACCGAATATTACACATGTTCTCGACAGGATTGCCCAGTATCGGCTGAAATCTTTACTGCATGGATGACTGCAGTATCCCGAAACAACTATGAAACTACAAGCCGAAGGGACGGAGAGGTGTGGGACGTCCGAGGAAGCGCTGGAGTGACCAGCTCTATATTTTGCCTGTTTGAGACCGGAACAAACCATTCTTGTTTTAATCCTGCAGATGATGATGATGATGATGATAAATGAGGCTCTTTTTATGTGACTGTTTCTTGAATAAAGCACATTTTTATATTTTACTAAGAAAGTTTTCAAATGCAAGTATTTTAGTTCCCTATCAATATGTAGGTAATTTCGATGAATAATTTTCTGTCCAACACCGACAGAACATTGTAGAATTTAAAACATTTTCTTTGTGTTTACTCCTTAAAGAATACACGGGACGCGTTGTAAAAAATTACGGAGGACGGGAAAAATTTTATCCGGTTGCAACAACGACAAAGTCTGGTCTGGTCTTTAGATGAAGAAATACTTCATCCAATCATGTGACTGCGGTTGGCAAGAAATTTCTTTCAGTGGTTAGCATGCGTTGACGAAATATATATACATATATTTTTTTTTTAATTTATATGAAAACCGGCTGACATTTCGTTAGACAGGTATGGACAGGTTACCTAAATCTAAGCGGAAACGAGTAATTTGGTTGATTAACGATAAGGCGTGATTAATTATAGCTGCTTCTGTGTCTGCTGCTTGTCAAGAAAGTCACCGGACTGTCTCATTTCTTCGCGGAGTTCCAGACCTTTCGACATTTTTATTTAATTAAACATATTTCTTCTTCTTCTTCATGTTTTATTTTTTTGGTGGCACGAATTATTCTGTATTACTTCTGTTCCGGGATCTACGTCTACTTCGGGTTTTCTGGCCGTAATACTTTCCTCTTTGTTCATATTCAATTTGTCTAATAATCATTTTAAGTACGGTATTCTTTATTGCTTTACGGGGTGAAAAGTTTGAATTAGGATCAATACGAACCGATAGGGAAAGCGTCCTGAGGACAGTGCTGTGGGGTTATATGGCAAAGCATAGAAACTACGCGGTAATTTTGGTAGAAAGTGGAAACGGAGGAATCTATCGGCTAAAAAAGGGATGTCAAAGAACATCAATTTGAAAATCCCGAAGGGAAAACGAAAACCTTACGAAATTCCAAATTCCAAATTGACCGCGATAAGCTACAAAATAAATTTATTTAACAAAATTTATTGTTTTTAATTATTATTTTCAGTGTGATATTTTAATGATATTTGTCGGTATTATAATGATTTCTTCGTGGACGGGCCTGACGGAGAACGGAGTTTGTTGTAGGCGAAAACGTGCTCACATTCAGTATGTAACAGTAGCGTGGCGTCTATGTAACCGCTGTTCCCGGCGGCAACAGCACTGGAAATAGGAGAAAATAATATTAATTTTATCACAGAATAAATACTTTAGTTATTGAATAATTTGAAATCCCAACAAAACTTGAAGAAAAGCATAGTATTGGTTTCGAACTGCTGGGCACTTGTACCGTCTTGTGTTGCCGGCTCAGACATCGTCAGTGTTTTACTGTGTACGGTCATTGACCTCGTACTAATTGTCACTGTACTGTGGAGGGTAGGGAACACACTCGTCCGTCCAATGTGTTGCCGCTGTATAAACCGGCAAAACGCTCAGGTGGCAGCTATGATCGTTTTCGAAACTGACGTGCAGCAGATACTTTTGTGTTTTGTCCGTTCAGATATGCGTTTCTCTGTTTACCTTTATTATTTTTAATTCTATTATTTGTGTTGTGATTTATTCTGTGTAAGTATAATGAGAGTCAGGTCCCGTTGAACCGGGACCCTCTTCCTCTCCCAGCGAATGATAGAAAATGTTCTAAAAAGAACACTTGGTACAAGAAAAAATACGAATTAATTTCTAGGATAAATTTTTGTCCTATCACAACCGGAAACAGGTGTTACGTACCCACGCCACGCCACTGTATGTGACAAGCAATAACGTTCATCCTGGCTGGAATGTTTTTATCCTATGGCGGAACAGATCTTCCAGTAGACGAAGAATATGTGAGAGCCGCACAATTTTTACTTCTATTTTTGGCCCGTGGTGCGCCTAAATGAACTGGAGGAGGGTTGCAGTGGATAGAGTGGATTGGAGGCGGAGATTGGTGGAGGCCAGGGCCCGAATTGGTCTGTAGCGCCACAGGAGGAGGAGGAGGAGGAGGAGGTGCGCCTAAATTTAAAAAATTTGCACGGTATATATAGACTACTAATTTACGATATGGCTTGAAATTCCCTATAAATAAACTGAATCTCGCCATACGTTTTTACATTTTTTTTCACATGTTTGATTAATTTTTTTAGGATCTGGTTCCTAAATTTTTTTAATTTCAAAAGTGAACACTATATTCAGATTTTGGTTAAAATTCTCGTTAATTTGAGTAAACACAATCTCAAAAATCTGAGAATAACTCGTAAAATCTCCAAAGCAGTAGGTGTCTGTGGTGTAAAAGTATGTACAGGGATGCAAAGTTTTACGAAAACCGGTTGATACAATCAAAAGTTATCGTGAGACATGCCCCAAATAGACAGATAGACAGATATGCAGACAGACGGTCAGACAAATGGTAAACGGTCGAGTTAAAACTGAGAATTCGCTTCGCTCGTTCAAAAATTCAGGTAGAAGACGAACGCAGGGAGAGAGAGAGAGAGGAGAGAGAGAGAGAGAGAGAGAGAGAGAGAGAGAGAGAGAGAGAGAGAGAATGTTGCAATGTGACAGGAGGGAGACGGAAAATAATAGATATCTACGAAATAGTTATGGATTCTAAAATCTGAGAAAAGCTTGCTTCAGAAAAATTTCTTGTCACTTTTTTTTTTATCGATATGCGTCCCTGATATAATATATTTGATACAAAATAGTTGAGTGGAGAACGGAATTTGAAGAAGATGAGCATGTTTGGAGGTCCAGTTTATGATAAGTAGAAAATAGTTGAAGTAAAACCAAAATATTTAAAACCATTGTTAGAAGTATCATGACTTACGGCTTAGAAGTTTGGACTACTAATAAACACACAACAAGAAAATTAATGACAGCAGAGATGGAGACGTTTGGCAGGAGTATCCAGACGTGAGAAACTTAGAAATGAAGCCATTAAGGACAGAATGAATGTGAAAAATTCAGTTGTTGATTTTATCCAAACAGAAAAATTACAATGGTATGGACACAGGAAAAGAATGGCACAGGAAATATTGCCAAGGACAGTCATGGAATGGACCTCACCAGAAAGAAAGAAAAGAGGAAGACCACCTATCACCTGGATAGAAGAAATTCAGACTATATTGAGGGAACGAGAAATTGAAGAAGATCTTTGGATGGACAAGCAGCAGTGGAAAATGAGAAACCAACCACTTCTGTAATCTTTGGTTCCGGAAAATGTGTCAACATTGTACAGCCGGAAATAATAATATAATAGACAACAGTTGAAAATTTTTTTGCTTATTTTCAGGAGATAAACGATCAGGGTCAGGAAATAAACAAAAAGGTTTGAGCAGAATAACAAAGTTAGTAACGGAGCAACAGAATTTGTTGAGAAACTGTCAAGGACTGACGTCCTCTTCAAAGTTTTGATCTGACGGAGTCTTATGGTGACACAATTCCAGCTGAGGTGTCTGCAAGAGACCTCTACGTAGAAGAATGTAGTAAAGTGGATCAAAGTAAAGAGAAACGGGGAGAGAGGGGGAGCGAGAGAGAAAGAAGAAGGATGAGGAGGAAGAGTGTGACAGAGAAAAGGATGTAGAAGACGGAGGAGGAAGAAACAAATAATTTTATTGAAACGCAAAATGAGGAGTGTCATTAACAAGCATATATATTGTTATGAGTTTAACATAACTGACATTAAAAGCTAAGAACAAAAAGAAATAATTATACATTTATATAGTGACTTGTCCTAATTCGGATGCCATATTATAAAACGTGTCAAAAAACCAATAATTATTTTGACGATGCAAATAACAATAAAAATAATAGTAATAACATGGAATTAAAAAGAACGGTTAATTAAAAACGCGAGACGAAGAAGAGGACTTCTTCTTAATGGATGACGTACGGAGGCGTAGAGAGAGTACCGGTAGTTACGGTTTGATGTATTTGTGCGCTGGTGACGGCTTCCGCCTCATTATACTTGCAGACACGCGCAGACGCACACACGGGCCCACGTGCCGCCATACGCGTGGGTTGCCTACACGTTACTACGTGGGGGCACGTTTTACCGAAACCGCATAAAATTCCATTTGTTGTTGCCCGCCTTAAATTGCTGCTGCAGCCGTGTCCCAATTATTGCGGCGTTGCCACATCGTCACAGACGTGATTGCGTAGACAAGAAGTATGAAACCGACAGTTGACAGTTGATGATACTTGCATTAAATAGTACAGTTAAATACTTGCATTAGCAACCGTGAAATAATAAATTATGAAAGATTTAGCGAGGTTCGATCTATTAACTAGAGAGGATTTAAACTATTTGTATCGACTTTCCACAAGATTTATTTTCACCACCACCACCACCACCACCACCACCACCACCACCACCACCACCACCATCATCATCATCATCATCATCATCATCACCATCTTCACGGATTAAACCGAAGATGGTTTGTTCCGGACTCAAATAGGCAAAGATTGAGCTGGTCACTCCAGCGCTTCCTCGGACGTCCCACACCTTTCCGTCCCCTCGGCTTATAGTTCAAGAGTTGTTTTCGGATGCGGCAGTCATCCATTCGGCAAAGGAGACTGCGGTTTTACACAAATAATTACAGGAAAACACAGTTAAACACTTCTAAGTTTTTTTCCGACTTCAGGGTAGTAAGTCATTACGGGCAGTCATTACATATAAGCAGAAATCAGCTATATGTAATTGCGAAAACTGTAATTTAAATGAACTGTCAGTTGAAGTTCTGTAAATGAATCTTCTTCTTGTACTGTAAGAGAGAGAGGTCTAGCCTAACAGATCTGCTACAACGCCATGATTTAAAGACATTGTTAAAGCCATTAGTTTGAAATTACAGTACTTTTACAATTACAATTTTAGTTTGAACAAAAAAGTACTGGATTCTTCTACTAATTATTTTAAGATTCTAAAATTTAGATTTAAATTTTAGATCATAAAAAATCGGAGAAAAATACGGTATATTCTATTTTTTCTTAAAAGTGTCTGCGGACCCCCTGAAACGTTGTCGCGGACCCCACTTTGGGAACCACTGAAAGGATTAGCTAATTTTCATCCGTCTGCTACTCAACACACACCCATCGTACGCCAAGCACCCAGCGATCACGGGTTTATAGGACTGGAAGTGCGGTTTTTGACACGCAGATTTCGAACACTCGAACTTCTTAACCTGAAAACAGGGATTTCTCCGAATACCTCCGACTCAGAATTCCTTGTATGGCTCCTGACACTGAGGGATTGATTTATGAGGTGTATCAAGTGGCCGACGAATTTGTTGAGTGGCCCATTTCTTTTTTACAGTACTAAATCGAATGATGTGTTTCACAAAGCTTAATATTATTCGCTGAATAATTAGCGTTAGATGTCGTCGCTGTGGAATTCTGTTGAAACAGAGTCAGCCGAAGCATCCTGTCAGCAATCCATCGAAACCGCATCATGATTTTGCTGCACCAGCCCGTTTTAAGACTTTCAACTTTTGCAACAGTCACGTTGAACTCAAGAGTTTAAGATCCCCAACTATGACTGTATTGGTATCCTGAATCTTTTATATTTTCTTATTCGGTGACTTTGTCAGAGCGGGTTGATATGTTATTGCTGTTTCTATCCTCCTCTCGTTGGAATTGCCCAAGGAAGGTCACTTTAACGCACGAAACACAGAACAGAGTACTCACCAACCTCGTTAACACGTAAAATCTGATTTAATTAATAATCTGTGGGTCGATTAGTGATCCGACGATACTTGTTACTTCTGGGACCGAGGAATGGTTATATTCTGCGTACACACGTATTTTATCTAACCGGAATTTATCTCCTTAAAGGCGCGGATTCAGACTGTTAATTATTGTCATGACAATGATGTGAAAAGTCGAATGAACGAAGCGAGTTCTCAGTTTTAACTCGACCGTTTATTCTGTCTGTCTCTGTCGGTTTGTCTTTGTTTCTGTCTCTGTCTGCCTGCCCCTCTCTCTCTCTCTCTCTCTCTCTCTCTCTCTCTCTCTCTCTCTATCTCTCTCTATTTGGGGTACGTCTCACGATAACTTTTGAATGTACAACTGATTTTCCTAAACTTCTGCATGCATGTCCACACGTATTCCCTACATATATATAAAGAATACCTTATATATGTAGATACCCTACAGAATCCTATTGTTTTTATATTGGTGCCCCAAAAATAAGGAGGGGGGAGGCAAGAATCTGAAGGTGTCAAATTTGTGAAAAGTCGCAAAAATCCACGTGGGCTTATCAAATTAAAGAGAATTTTAATCAAAATTTGTTAGTGCTCATTCAGAAAGACACTAGAGCTAAACAAAATGGGTAAAAATTTTGATAAAATCGCAAAACACGTGTGGGTATCAAATTAAAGAAAATTTTAATCAGAATCGGAGTATGGCATGCAGCTAAGGCAATTAAAAAATTTTATGATGCCTGGTTTCAAAAAAAATTTCAAAAATAAACATTTGAAAGGCGTAGCCTATTCACGGCGTTGAGACAGTAGTTTGTAGAAGCAAGAGGAGCCTAAAATAATTTGAAACGTGGCGGGATATAGTGGATTGACAAGGTCAGCAGTCAGGAAGTTCTGAACAGAGCAAGGGGAAGGAAGAAAATATTAGGAAAAGTATATAAAACGAAGGGACAAAAATTTATTTGCCACATCATTTGGCGTGAGGAAATTACTGAAAAAATAATCAAAAAAATATTTTTTTTTATACGTAAATTGCAATTCCTGTGAAAGAGCGAAGCAGAAGTCTCAAAAGCGACCCGCATAGATGACTAAGAAGCAAATGAGGAAAACTGATGGTTCGTAAGGATGACAAAGTATTGGTCGCGTAATTATTGTACCACGCGTTTAATTGCCTTGACCCCGCATTAATCCTCTTCTCGTAATTTCAGTCTCACTTTCTGATTGCCTCGGCTTAATCTAAATCGCTATTCAGTGACCGATAACCTGCCATACAGAACTATTCACTAATATCAAATCGATACTGTCGTTTTGTTTTACTGCGGGATCGGGGCCGTGTAATTAAAGATTAAACGGATATTTTAAGTCGCCATAAAGTGTACGCAGTAAACCTGGGGACTGTGTGTTGTGTTGCGGTTACTACCACCGAGCGGCAGTAAAACACCGACTTAATCTTTTAAAACGTTGTCACTGAAAGCAACAAAAAAAAAAAATAATAAAAAAATAAATAAAACCAGAAAAGGGAAAAAACCAAGTCAGTCACGGAGCACAAAAGCGGTCGAAACAATTTTTTTGTTCCTTTTCTTTTATTTACCCTTTTTATGTTTTCTAAAGCATTAAAAAATCTCACAGTTTTACTGCCGCTCAGTGGATTCCTACGAAATAAATAAATCAAGAGAGAAAAATATATATGGGAAGCACAACTGGAACTTTGTCGCGACCAGTTAGGCGATAGCGTTTACTCCTCGTTAAACCTGACCGGAAAGAAATAAAATAAAATAAAGAAATTAAAAGTAGAAAAAAAACGCGTTTTAAACTAAGAGGCTTAAACGCATCTGCTACAAGCGGTGTGGCGGCGAATACTTGAGATGATTCTAGAGACTGACCGTTACCAACGTAGTTGGTCATGAACCATTACGTTTTCGTTAATTTTTCGTGAAGATTTTCGTGGGTCCTACCTGTACGACGATTGGCTCACCCTTCCCTTGTGAAAGCGAATCCACGCAGAAGTTTCACGTCAAGTTGTCATAGCAACGTACAGGCTTAGAACTACCTTCTTGTTAAGAGGGAAACGGCCTTTTGAGTTCTTTAATGTTATGAGTATAATTTGTATTCATCAAATCACAGACATTGTGTTGGCTGGGACATGTGGAAAGAGTGTCCGAAGAAAGAATGCCTAAAAGAATGCTGAAGGGAAGATTATATACTACCAGACGTAGAGGCAGGACTAGGATGAGATGGTTGGATGGGGTAACAGAAGATCTTGCTAGCATGGGAATCAGAGGCGGAGAACATGGAAGCATGGAGGTGTATTGCTGAGGAGGCTAAAGCCCACCAAAGGCTGTAACGCCAGACGAGAAGATTATAATTTGCCAAAACATGCTGACTTTATTCATGTTTCGATTCTTTACATTAAAACATTATAATTGATACATTGTCAGTAGTACCTGAGCACTAGTTTTTAGAAGAAAAAATGGAATGGAAGAAAAGAATGGAAAAGTGTCCGTTTCATTTAAATAATCCTTATTGTATTATTTTATCTATATCTCTTTTAGAAAAGCGTTCGATTTTTCAGCACTGATTCTTAAGCCCTTGGGCCAAGAATCAAATAACCGTCAAAACTCTTTTAAATGAATAGTAAGTACTGTGGCCAATAGATTTTGTGAAAAACACTTACTTGCCTTACGATGCTCATTAATTTGACTAAGTGTGTTGGTTTGTATTTTTAACAAGCTTAAAAAAGCTACCTTGCTACAACATGTGTAATTGGGGCTGATAATTAAGCAAAACACTGAACTATAAGTGCATATTTATTATGTCAAAGTATTATTTGGTTTTTGGTTATATTGATACAAATAACACAAGAATTTGTCAGTTAATACTTAACTGCAGACACATCTAGTTGAATCGAAGTTAAATGGAAATAATTTAACGACGTTTTCCAGCCTTTTCCGATTTCTAGACTACATTTCTCTTGATCGTTCCGTATGACGGACTTTGTTCCTCAAATCTCCGTCTATACCTTCTCTTCAGAGTTCCCTTGGGCTCCTTGGTCTCCTTCAACCTTTGGGCTGTCAATTCATCACTTGTTTTGGAAATCTGTATTCCGCCATTCAGCGGTGTGTTCATACTGAATCAACTGCTTATTTTGCTTATCCCTGAAGCATGTATGATTGAAAGCGTCTTCTTCTTCTTCTTCTTCTTCTTCTTCTTCTTCTTCTTCTTCTTCTTCTTCTTCTTCTTCTTCTTCTTCTTCTTCTTCTTCAGGCCTTAGACCTTACAGTCCGTCACGCACTCATTGATCGGACCACTTTTTCTCCTGTCTTCTGATATTGCGATTTCCCCTGGATCGAAAAACATCAGTTGCTTAGGTAGTATGTCCTGATGCATCTTTTTTTTTGCCCACCCGACCCTGTCTATACAGCTTAATCCTGACATTCAGGTTGTAAATTCCGAGGGGGTTCCTTGTGTCATCCGTCATTCCTTAGCTGTCGGCCTCTCCGGGATACTCCAAGTGCAGCTCTTGAAAACCGCACCTCACGAGCCTGTATTCGGCTGCGGGTACTTGCGTAAGGTGTCCACGTCTCACTACCATAAAGGCCGCACGGTACTGCCATCACTGATAAACGTTTTAACAGAAAGTGTCGTCTGACCTTCCCCTTTAATGTTCTTCTGATAGTTCCACAAAGGAGGTTAACCTTCTATATATTTTTTCTGATAGTTCCAAAAATGTGGTTAAACTTCTATATATTTCTTCTGATAGTTCCAAAAATGTGGTTAAACTTCTATATATTTCTTCTGATAGTTCCACAAATTTGGTTAAACGTCTATATATTTCTTCTGATAGTTCCACAAATGTGGTTAAACTTCTATATATTTTTATCGATATCTACTTCTCCTACGTAAGACAAGTCACATTAAAGGAATCTAAATGAATGCAGTTGCTCAACGAGTCGATAATTCACAACCAACTTACACTGACACCAAAGCAACCACCAAAGTGCGTTGTATCCGTAATTGCTCTTATTGCTTTTTCCAGGTTATCTTTAAATGGTCGTAAATCCGAACTCTAGGCCATATTATATTCTTTATAATTATTGTTCTTTGTATTTTTGTTCTTGATTTTCTATTGTAACGTTACAATGCCAAAGAATGGCAAAAAGTGAGCTAACAGCTTTATTGCTTGAAGTTATAACTTCTCAGACTGTCTTTTTTTGATTGAATTATCCAGTGTTTACGTCTGTGAAACTTTCATCCCGCTTCCTCCAGATTCCAGGTTTAAGGCGTGTACTATCTTTCATCATAGACCAACATAATTCAATTCCTGAAGTAAAGAGTCAGTTTTCTCTAACTCCCACTTCCTGGAATCTTCCATGTGTTTTCGTGTCGTGTAGTTCATCATAACCCTGGGCAATTACTAGCCCATCTTGTTATTCGAATTAGCAGTCTCTGTAATTCCAACTTTGTCGTGTTTACTTGCTGAATTGATAGGCCTACTTGTCAGGTTTCCGACGAGGCCTTTCAGTGTTTCCACCATTTTCAAGTCCACCACATTTTCAGTGGTGGAAACACTGACAGACCTCGTCCGGAATATGAGAAGTAGCAGTTTAGTTGGAATTACTAGCCCATTTTGGCTGCAAACCACAGTGTACAGAGTGGCATCGTACGTAATTGGGAGAATCACCGAGGCTTTTCATTTCTTATTCCAGTTTTCGAAAACTTCGGAACTATTTAAAAAAAGAGTTAGTGATATACGATACACTTGTTTTAAGCCCTTTGTCTCTAAAAAATCTGTTGTTAATACGCTTTTTTATTTAATTTTTAATTAGCAAAGTTGTGTTAGTGGCTGTAATCACAAACAAAATTATCACTGTTGCACGCCACTATAGAAAAAATTATTCCGATTAGCGCTTTCAAGCTTCACAGCTCATCGTCAGATCGGAAAAGATGTGATTACAGGGAGCTTTCGAAAGATTTCGTAACACCTACTGTCCCCAAGATGACATTTGCGGCTAATCATGTGATGAAAAATCGCTTTTTTCGTTTGAAGTAATAATCTAAACAGTCCACCGCGTGAACAGACATTATAAGAATCGAATACTTAAATCGAAATAAAAGTCAATTGTTTGTTAATTTAATTACAATCCCCTGATGATGAAAATTGGCTCTGTAGAGCGTGCGGAGCGTAAGGAGACAAAATACGCTTGCAAAAGACTTGCAGAAAATTATTATTGTATTTATATAAGTAAATAAATACGTAAATAAATATAAACACACGGACGCTTGTTCTCTCATAGATTTCCGCAGGCCGTTGTATTTTCGGTTTCTTTGCTTTCCGGATGCAAAGGCAGACTTCTGAGGAAGACATCAGAGCGTTTTTCACGGAGGCGCTGGGAAGAAAGATGAGGATACAAACACGAAAGGAGTGAAATAAACAATTACGAGAGATACATTTCTAAAGGCCTAAGCGCGGACGCGCGTGCGTTTGTATTTTTTTAATTTTACACATCCTCAATAAAAAGGTTGTATAAAAATACTAAATATACTAAGGATGTATGTACTTTGAATGTACTAAATATTCTGTTAAAAATTATAATTGCGTACAATGGAACACCGAAAGGTGTCCAATTATATGGAGACGGGTTGCAAAGAGCAATAAAAACAATCTCTTTTACTATTCAGAAATAATATTTTTATGTTGCCAGATGAAAATGTTTTGTATGGCTGTTAGTCTTTGTATCCTTTGTATGTCGTTCATCCAGTTCTGAATAACCTATATTTTTATATCCCGCTGGCTTAGAGAGAGAAAGAGAAGGAGAGAGAGAGAGAGAGAGAGATCGTGTAAAACAGTGAATTTTTAAAACCGCGGAGTTCGCAATAAAACTGTAATGGCCTACAATATAATATAATCCTTTCCTGAATAGATGACGACTGTGGGTTACTGCAGGCTTATCTTTATACGACTGGTATAAACACCTACTTTTTCACAGGTCGCGGGTTCGGGTGCTACGTTATAAACGTTGTCGGAAACTCTTAACAACGACAAGAGTGGCACGTTTCTTAACTGCCTCGACGGGGCTGTGACTGGTTTGCTTTAATTCTGCAGAAATCGTGAAACGTCGTCCTTTACGTAATCGACAAAGGTCGACACTGGTTGTGCAAAAAAAAAAAAATAATAATAATGGTTCCTTTTTCTACCACCGAATGGGTAAGTATGCCGTCTTATGTAAGCCGTTCGGAATAGAGCAGTGGTTCCCAAACTTTTCAGTCCGCGGACCCCCCCACAAAAAAAAAATTAAAAATTTCACGGATCCCCCGTTTGAGTTATGAAATAAAACAAATAGTAAATATGATACACTTCTGTATTTTAATTAAAATGTATTAAAATAAAAATTCTCTTAACTTGCAAAATTTTAATATTAATTATATCAAACATAGTTTAATGTGAACAATGAAGCTGCTTTTCAACAATTAACTCTGCAATATGAGGTTTAATAATGTCTGATAATTTCAATATTCAAACACTCAAGAAATCTAGTTTATTTCTTAACTTTGCCAACCTCGTCTCTATCTTTACAGCCACATGTGTCGAAATCCAGCTACTTAGGCGTAAAACCAGCTACATGGAAAAATGTTTGCATAGATAACAGTGCTTGTATGCGAGATATAGTGCTCATAAGCAAGATACGGTGTTTATACGTGGACTAAAACAGCGCGATCAGTTCTGCGTTGATGCGGCGCTCTAGTCAGTTTGGCTGACAAACAGATCTGTTACACAACATGATTTAAAGACATTATTAAAACTGTTAGTTTGAAACTACTTTTACAATTACAATTAGTTTGAAAAAAACAAAGTACTGGAATCTTCTACTAATTGTTTTAAGATTCTAAAATTTAGATTTTAGAGCATAAAAAATCTGAGAAAATTACGGTATATTCTATTTTTTCTTAAAAGGGTCCGCGGACCCCCTGGAAATAGCCAATTTTTTGCTATCTATTTAATCCACTTTGATTTTATGAAACGCCCTGGAAATCGAAACCGGGACATCAAGATTAATAACCAGGCAGTATGTCCACAGGTGCTCCCTATATCTACTAGAATAAATTTGTTCTATATTAGTATACATCTACATACATATAAAAATAGTAAGCAAAATATGAAGGCTGAAGATGGGAACACAAGGCTTCCCGAAACATGTTCCAAATAAGTAGAAAACATTTTGAGGTAAAGTCTTTATAAATATTAAATATATTTTATATGTCAAGAAACAGACTGTAGCAAAAAGTGTTTTAATTATTTATTGAAGTACACATACTACATACACGCTCAATAAAAAACAAACACATTTCCAAATATCAGTTTATTAAAACACATTTCCAAAGGTCCATAAAATGATTTCCCTTATGGGAAAATTTACAAATATTTAAACATAAAACAAGTAATAAATTAATACCAGAACAAATTCAGATTAATAGAAAAAATGATAATAGTTTCATAATTACTAATTTAATAAAATAATGAATATCTTTATATATATATTTCGTGTGTGCGTGTGTATGTCACTGAACTCCTCCTAAACGGCTGGACCGATTTTGATGAAATTTTGTGTGTGTGTTTGAGTGGGTCCCTGGATGGTTTAGATTCACAATTGGACCCGGTAGGTGGCGCTGCGATCGGGTTCCAGGAAATTATATATAAAAATGAATGTTTCTTTGTTTGTCCCGTATGCGTTCCTATACCATTCATCGGATTGCAATGAAACTTCGGTGAGTTGTTGTGCGCACGCCCGCGAAGGTTTCTGAATTAGTGGTGTTTTTTCGATGGGGTCCTTTGGGGGGTTCTTTGGGGTTTTCCACATCTCCTCCTAAACCACCGTACCGATTTCAACCAAACTTGGCACAAATATTTTACGCAAAGGGAGAACCAACATAGGATAGGTGTTTTTTCGATGGGGTCCTTTTGGGGGTTCTTTGGGGTCTTCCACATCTTCTCCTAAACCACTGTACCGATTTCAACCAAACTTGGCACAAATATTTTACGCAAAGGGAGAACCAACATAGGATAGGTGTTTTTTCGATGGGGTCCTTTTGGGGGTTCTTTGGGGTCTTCCACATCTTCTCCTAAACCACTGTACCGATTTCAACCAAACTTGGCACAAATATTTTACGCAAAGGGAGAACCAACATAGGATAGGTGTTTTTTCGATGGGGTCCTTTGGGGTCTTCCACAGCTCCTCCTAAACCACTGAACCAACATAGGACAAGTGTTTTTTTCGATACAATCCTTTGGGGGGTCCTTTGGGGTCTTGCACATCTCTTCCTAAACTATTAGACCGATTTCAACCAAACTTGGCACAAATATTTTACGCAACGGGAGAACCAACATAGGACAGGTGTTTTTTCGATACGATCCTCTGGGGGGTCCCCCAAACTATTAGATTTGGTTACTATGGCAACCCAATAGAATAGATTCTGTTATAAATATATTATCGCATTAAACTGAAGACCACGCGAACGAAGTCGTGGGCAACAGCTATTTATTTTTAAGAAACCTACTTTAATTGAACTTTATTAATTAAACTAACATTTTCATTACGTACAACGTGAAACTCCGTAGCGAAGCACGGGTATTCCCCTAGTTTTATTATATTTTACAGTTAATTATACAACATATTTTATATACACATATAAAAACATTAAATTTAGACTACATATAAAACAGCTGTTTTGAATAATTTATTTAAATTTTATTTTAAATTTACTAATTTATATCTGATGATGATAGTTGGATTACTATCGAAACATATGTAATTTACAAAATAAAATATATGCTTGTAAAAAGTTTTATTATTATTATTATTAATAATACAAAATATATAACAAGAAAAATTTGAGCATTTATGAATATATAAAAATAGATATACAGCTATAAACAATATATTTTGTAAAATGTGTCATAAACTGATTATTTATGCTAGAAAACCATTATTATTACAGTCTTACCTTCCATAGACCAGAACCTGATCAAGAAAAAATTGTAATTAATATTCACTCTATCAGCGTTTTCAGCTAGGTTTTAAAATACCTCTTGTATTTTAATTCCAGTAGGGATGTGTATAATACAATTAATTTAATCATATATGTGAAATAATTAAATGAACAGTCAAAGATATTTGGCGGGATACAAAATTGAATTCTATAAATTTCTGGCAGTTCCGCTTAGTGTACGGTCCTGAACATTAAACTTAGCAATAGAGCAATAAAAGAAAATTAACAGCGTAAATGAAGCAATGGAATATGAATACCGTTCTCATTAGACAGGAGAGAGAACAAGAAGATTTAAATGTTTTCATTGTAAACGAGAAAATCTGAGCCTGGTACCTACATGTGATCGGGGTGGATCATAACAGAATTCTCGATCAAGACTGTAACGCAAATTTTAAAGAAATTTTTTTTGTAAGTAAGTGAACATAGTAACAAGGGTCTGCGTCAAATTAACAATGACATACGCAGGAGCTGTACCATATGTAGTTCGGACAACAGCACGTGAAATCCATTAGCAACGGGAAGGCAGAGTATTAGAAAGACAATACCTCTGTAATAGCTGCTGTTCGCTTAAGAGAATTGCGTGTGGCGAGCTGGACTATCAGAAAAACAAGGGGGTAATGTATCACAGATGAATGACAAAGAAAAGCTGACAGGACGACATAACGAGGCGACACGAGAAATAATAAGCCACGTGTGTGGAGCTTCACACCAAAACGCGGCGGTACATTGTTCACAATGAACGGAAGGGCTCGGGCAGAAATTGTCTGAGTAGCGACCATACGGGTGAGCAATTAACAAACTGCGGGACGCACAGTTTACCAGAATGGGTCACAGCTAAGAAAAAGCCTGCAGAACAGATGTGGAAGTTGCAAGGAATACCAAGAAACGACCACACTGGCGTGGGAATGGAAAAGACGATGCTGGAAGACAATACGAGGATAGGTCACGGGTAAGCACAGCGATACACATGTTGAACTAAAAGGCAGCTGCTAGGCCATGCAGGAATTAAGAGAAATTTGTCTGAAAGGACCGGCCGAAAGACAAATTAGTGATGGACAGGCGTAAAATTTGGTCATCCACCTCAGACTATGGGTGGAGCCAACCAGGAGATGTAAGGGTAGGAAATGAAGAGGCCTATCAGAAACCAGAGTTAGGGAAGGCGTTTCTCCAAGAAGAGGTTGCTAGGGAGACGAGGTTGAAGAACGAATGGAAACGATGTCGGAAGACAAGCCATGGTGTTTAGGAGGAGTTTTCGTCAGAAAATAGATGAGAACCAATAGAAACGAAGAAGGTGGGAAGAAGAGTCTTGAGTAGAGAAGTTAGTGGGATTCGAAATATAAAATTAGGTGTTTACCGCGATCGGGGGTCTTAACGGCCTTAACTGTCTTAAGTGCGGAAGTCTTCGTCAGAGGTTGAGTAAACGTTTGAACTTTAGAAGAGTCGGAGTGGTAATAGGCCTATACGTGCGAACGGTCGAGAGTCGTGAGATGGTAATGGAACTTAGTAGTTAATAGACATGTCGGAGTACCACTTTGAAAATAGACTTAGTTTTTTTCTAGACTTGATATACTAGCCAAGTAAGTAAATACGGTCGGAAGTTTTGACGGAGTGTAAATGATAGACACAGTGTTGAAATCGAGATAGTTAAAGAGAGCCGGAAATATGAACTAATTACGGTAATTGTGTGAAAGACGAATATAACTGCTAACGTCCATTAAGCATAATCAAATGGCGTGGTAATAAAGTTAGTCCGCGAAGAAACTGTGCTAACTAAATAGAGCATCCAACAACCTGTATAAATTAATAAATTGTAACGTACTAAGAACATGTAAATGAGACTTAAATATAAACAATTCTGAGTTAAAGTGGCGTTATCAAATAACATGTGTTGAAATCAGATGTTCCAATAACGAGAATTAACAAAAGAGCTATATGTGTCGGAGTGCGAGATAATAGGTTATGTGTAAAAGTGTCATCCACAAGATGATAGTGTCATCAACAAGGGCATCAGCGAGCCTGGAGAGAGAGAAGGAAGAGCATCGCAGATGAGCGCCGCAGAATTAATGGAATACTTACCAACAATAACAAAATTCATGCATTACTAATGTTAATTAAACACACTGTCTGTCTCTCTAAAATAACTCACTAATGATATTTCAAGAAAGTCATATCTAGTATCTATTCATGTTAAATTGGCATGAACAACTTTTAAAAGATAATTTTAGCTGTATCCATGCAATTATGAATCCATTTGTTAAGAATACCTTAGTGTAGCGTAAAAATTTATAATTATGAATTATTAATGTTTAAATAAGTAACCCTGAGAAGGAGATTATAAGAGAGTGGGTAATTTTTGAAGTAAATAATACTGATATTATAATGTGATGTTTCATATTGCAAGATGAATATTGTGTTTTATTTTAGATATCATGAAACTGAGATCCTTGGTAACAGATATAAATAAACTAAGTTAATATCGTAAATTTTGGTGTACGTTGTTACTTATTCGAAATCACCTAAGATAGAATACCAATGATAGTAATTATGAAAGATTAAGTCAGTATGTAGCATAAAAGAAATTAAAACAATGTCATTCAAATCATACATAATCAATTAACACCATATAAGTAATTGTGGTAACACACACAGTAAAATTGTTATATTTGGCACCACACTAAAGGTGGGGTAGTTTATCTTTATATTTGGTGTACCTAACGGGTGGCAATAATATTGTTATATGTCACATTTATATACAAACAATCAGTATAGTTGTACAATATCTTAATTAATTAACTTAATTAATTAATTAACCATTAATTAATAACACACAAACAAAGTTATTGTTGTATGTGACGCCCAAAAGCCGGGCAAAACAGAGTTAAAGTTATAAGACTTTACAGACGCACCGCTTAGGAAAAGGAGAGTTGGACCTCGACAGCGGTGTGTCGGATCAGTTGTATGAGTCCGGAACAGGCTTTTGGTTTATGCTTGATGTTGATGATGATGAATGAGAAACAGCTGTCAGAGTTAATAAAAAATTTGAATCGTACCAAGTTTGTATATATTTTTTAAAAAACCTTTATATTAATATGTTTCACCAAGTTCCCAACGAGTCATCAATTAATATCCTTTCAGTTTGCCTATCAAGCTAACAACACTGTTGCTACAAGCGTAGGTTTAACCCATAATATTGCGATAAACGCTTCGTATAAAAAGTATATGACAATGAAAAATGATTACAACCGACAACTAACAATTTTATTAAACAAACCATTATATTAACACACTTTCTATTTTGTACTAAAATTGCATGCGATATTCACTACATATCGATACCAACTATCGGCAACACTAAGAAGATTTGAAAGAAAAACGTGTTTATGCCCCGGTTAAAGAAGATGACGAATGGAGAATAAGAAATAACCAGGAGATAGATGAGCTATTGAAACATGAGGACATTGTAAGATTCATTAAGGTTCAACGAATACAATGGCTAGGTCGCCTAGACCGGATGGATGATCAGCGTATGACAAAGAAAATCCTGAGGGCGCAAGTCTATAAAAGCAGAAAGAGGAGCCGACTTATGATAAGATGGTTGGATGATGTGTTAGAAGACATCGGAAGAATGGATGTGGGTGGTTACAGTGAGATGACAGTGGAGAGGAGACTTTGGAGAAGATTGGTGTTGGAAGCCAGGTCTCACAATGGTCTGTGGTGCCGAAGAATAAGAAGCCAATTATTACAAAAAAGAAATACAGAAAATTAGTGCAGTTACGGTTGTCGAGAAAGTAGACCTACTGTTATTATTAGTTACTTGTTATAATGTTTGTTTTTATTATGCTACTTAGTAGTAACAATAGGGTATATTTATTTTGAAATAATCCTACATTTGGTTATCAGCTTCTGGCTATCAGGAAAAATTATTACCTGTTGTTACAATTATGAGGGTTTATCTGAATGGAAAAACAAGTTTCACAATATAATGTAAACTTAAAAACGGTAGGTAGTTGCGTATTCGTGAGCGTCGAGCGTCACGTGGTCGTGTCCCCTCAGACAGTTAACAAGTTGGCGTACACTACTAATTGACTGGCCCGGAAAGTCCAGCGCGTGACTGATTTCGCAGCCGCGTGTTAACTGCTGACAAATAGGCCGTGTTTTACAACAAAAAGTTCATTAATATGTTAGCGGACGGTGCTAAACGAAACATAACGAAGGCTTGTGCCAGCACGCGCGTGGCGACGTAATCAATACGGCATCGCTTGTGTCTGTCCACTAACAGGCGCTCGATCGCTCGTGTCATTTTAATGTACACCGACTAAACTAAACAATGCACGTGTAATTTAAATTGAGGAAAACTGGGGATTTGTACATTTGAATGGTGAGAGATAAGGAGACAAGTATATTATTATTATTATTGTTACATTATTAAAAATTGCCTAAACGTCTATACTTTATTCCTAGTATATAAACACCTATATAATACACACAAACACACACACAGGGTATAATATCTCTGTGGCCTAGAGGTAAATGGTGCTAACTCCACTTTTACAAGATTGGAGTTATTATCACCATTACCATTGATAGCTCTACAAGTAGGTAAATATAGTTATCCCCTAGCTGTAATAGTTATGGAGATAGCATTCACAAAAAATCAAGATAAGTCCCAGGCATGCTGTAGTAAAGAATGTTAAGTACAATTTGATACTATTTACCTCTAAAAGAATCTAAATGGAAAAATGTTAAGTCCCACTTAATAGGCTATCACTGACTTCTGACAATGCTACGAAGAAAGCTACCACATAACTTATTTACCTCAAAAATGTTTAAGAAAAAATTTGTGCGTTTTTTTATGTTTTACAAAAACGTCTATACCATTACTTGATAAAGCTAGAAATCGTGAACGTAACAAAATTTACTTTACTGAAACGAAAGGCAGAAGTATATGAAGATCACGATGGCAGTGAACAAGTGAAAGTCATTATTTAAGAGAAAAAACTGATAGAAAGTTTTTAGGCCTACATCTGTCTACTGAAAAAATATATCAGTTATTTGTAGAAAAGTGTAAGAATGAAAATCAAGAAATATGCAAAAGTTGGATCTACTGCCACATTTTTAACATTAGATTTAATTTAAGTTTTTACCAGCTAACCACAGACGCATGTGATGTCTGTGATAAACACTATGGCGGTATCAAAAATTCTGATTCAGAAGAAACAACTGGACTGCTTAAAGCACAATATGAAAAACATATGACTGACGCTAGTAATCCCTATAGGTTAAAAACAAAATGGATAAAGAGGAAGCTAAATTGGACAGTACTTTCAAGGTGTTGACTGGTAACTTGCAGAAATCTCTTCCGGCACCTATTTTGAGAAATTCTCAATCTTTTTTATTTACGAAAGCTGTAGACATTTCATTTTACACTGTCGAATGCAGCAAATGGTAAACCTCACTGTTTCATGTGGGCTGAATCAAAAGGAGGAAAAGAGGGTAATGAAATATCATCTTGCATTTTGAAATGGGCAGACATACATGTAAATGACAACATTAAACACTTAACTATCTACGGACTGACAACTGTCCTGGACAGAATCGTAAAACATAGGGTGATTCAAAATTGTACGTCAATCTCTCGGATACTGATTCTATAGCTAAAAATAAGAAAAAAGTCCATATAAACATCGGTCCGAAAACGGTTAGTTGGTGAGTTACGACTCGCGAACCAGTTCACCCTGATTCCTGCTTTCACGGTAAAATAACGCCGCCTCTCCTGAAAAATTTTCAAAATGTGACATAACACCCTTTGCCTCTAGGCCACAGATCTGTATGTATACATATTTTTTATTAATTTATTTGCAAAAACCATCAGAAATTACAATAATTCCTATTAAGCTATTCTGTTGGCTTAGGAACTGGTTGTTCAGCTCCTCTTCTGGCTCGATGACACTTCTCCAGTAAGAAGACTTCTATTTACCGTACGCCAGGTCTGTTAGTCAATTTCTTTTCAATCTTCTGGTGTGACGCTCTTCGTCCTCGTCTCTTCTATGACTGAAGGCATTTGTAGATCTTTCTGGATTACATGGTTGGGCACGTACTGTGGGTTGTTTCTGATTGGCTCTTGGAGTATTCCAAGATTGCAGTTACTGAATGCTCTCCACAGCTTTATGCCACATACAAGTCCTATACAAGTTTTACGAAAGCTTCATAAATTAATAGTTTGTTTTCCGGTGTCACCTGCGAGTTCCTGCCAGTCAACCGGTACAGTCAAAATAAGAGTAATAAATAACAAGAATTTGAATAAAAATGTCATTATTGTGTGTGACTATACAGTACGTATAACATCGACTAATTTACTTACTGATATTACTTGTGATCTAAAGTACAAATACAGTATCATCATCATCATCTTCAAGGATTAAACCAAGGATGGTTTGTTCCGGTCTCAAATAGGCAAAGATTACAGCTGGTCACTCCAGCGCTTCCTCGGACGTCCCACACCTCTCCGTCCCATCGGCTTATAGTTTCAGAGTTGTTTGGGATGCGGCAGTCATCCATTCGGCAAAGATGTTCCCACCAATTCAGCCGATACTGGGCGATCCTATCGAGTATACTCATAATATTCAGTTCCTGCCGTATTTCTGTGTTTCTTCTATAATCATGGAGAGTATACGCTGCCACGTGCCTGAGAAATTTCATTTCAGCCTCTTGGATGCGACTGGCCTGGCCTTTCGTTAAAGTCCAATTCTCAGACCGATAAAAAAGTGTGGGAAGGGCCGTCACCTTTTAGAATTTTAGACGTGTTCCTTTACTTGCTGACTTAAGGGTTCGCCTAATGGTCCCGCACATAAGGTTGAACTTATGCAACTTATTCACAACGTCGTTGCTTGCATTATAAGACACACTGTAGCCCAGGTATTCAAAATTGCTGACTTGTTCCAGGACAGTACCATCTATAACAATTTTTTCCCGTACGGGATAGTCCACGAAAAGCCATAATCTTGGTTTTAATTGTGGATATTTGCAAACCAGAGTCTTTGCAGATTCGATTTAACAAATGTATACCCATCCCATCTGCAACCTGTTTTCCGAGTCCGAAAGAATAGCCTAATCTTCCGCAAACAACAAAGTGTCAATTGTAGAATGGCCAATCATAAAATGCTCCGGAAGACACATCTGGCAGTTTTGTATGACACCGCCAATACATAAATTAAAAAGAGAAGGTGATAATGGACACCCTTGTCATACTCCACAATTGATCAGGCCAACTCTAGGAGCTGTTCTCGGTCTCCCTGCTTCTATTAAGATTTTATTCTTCATATACAGACTATGTATTGCTCTAGTTAGATGTTGTGGGATCCCTTACAAATATAGTATGAAGAATCAAAATCTTAAAACAATTTCGCAGTTCAAGTTATAAAGTTTTATATCTGTTGTTTTTTAATTGATCTTCTTTATAATAAATCAATTGTAAACCAATAAATAAATCAATTAAATTTAATCAATTAATAACTTTGGTTTAATTTAATATCATATAAGTTAGTTTAATCTGTATCTTGATTTTATTTGTCTGTCAGGGAATTTTCCAACTATTGTAGCGCATGATAGGACTGAGCCGTATGTTGTTAGTACCACGGAACTGGCGTGTGTTTGAAGTAAATTAAAAATTAAAAAGAAACAGTTTTATTTGACAAATCGGCGGACCACAGTTTGAGGAAACACCGGTGTAGACCTTGCAGATCAGTACAACGTGAACGACAGACGAGTGGAAGAGATCCAGATCGATTCGGACACACGACAACAGGTGTTCCAAACCGGTGACACTCTATATCCGCTCAGCTTTTCTTGTTATAATTATCCACAACTCGCGTTACATTTTGGTACGTAATTTTTTCTCGTCAGATCGAAAACAAGTTTTTCGTGTGCGCAAAATATTAAATTCAGTATCTGAACGTTGTTTGATGTTGTAGACGGCACGAACGTTTTTGTAGACTTGTTTGTGTCGTCTTTTGTTTTGGAAACATGCAACGGATATCGAATGTTGGAAACAGTTCCGTGGCGGAAGAAAGTTTTTCTGCAGTCAGTATGCAAATAAATAAGCGACACGTGCATCTGTTAGGTGTCGGGTTATTGTTTCGTGTGGAGATGTTATAGGTCTTATACAATTAACATTTGTCATTTTACAGAAGGATACTTACGATTCTTAGGTAATTTTCGGTCACCATTTTAATACTCAAATAAATGGGGATTGTTTATTATGCTAACCGTGATTGAATTAATTAATGTGTAATTGCCGAGCCCCACGTTCTTTGGGAGCCATTTGTAAAAGTCATTTTATATGCGTATTGATTGCACAATAGATTAGTTATTAAATATATAAATTTATCTATCTCTCACATGTATGTGTATAATTGAATCTTATTTATGACTCTGACTATCTATGCTCACGTGTTGGAACACAGTTTATATACTGAATCTTCTATAACTTCATGTGCAATTAATAATGTGTATTTACTTGTTTTAATTGATTCTTTTCATGCTGTGTGTCAGGCAACCATTTAACATTATGTCTAGCTATTCTGATTCTCATCAACACATACGTGATATCATTTAATAGATTACCGTTATCAATTCATTTAATTTACTTGTACACATGAAACTCTTAAAATCTATTTGTATGCCTTCAAATTTTAGGTTAATATTTGGGTCGCATTGGTAATAATGAACGCATATTTATGATCAACTAAAATACTAGTTTAATTATCATTCATAACATATTATAATAGTACATAGGTCACGTCGCTGTACCTGAAATACATACATATTTTTATATAAACAAATACATGTCTCAATATATGCTGAAAAACAAAGAAAACATACATACATATATAAATCAAATAATATTACAATTCAATATTCTACTTATTTAATGCGTTCATTAAATCCCAAATAAGCTTTGTTAATACGTTCATAAACTACTTTATTCAGATTTATTCATTACTTTTCTTAATGATTTTCTCAGGTGTGAATTCTTTGAAAGAAACCAGGTCAGTAGAAGTTATTAATTAGCAATAATTAATAGTAATGGTTACTTGGTTATTGAATATCCATTAGTTGTTGACGAAGTCTCGTTCTGGTGATGTAGATGGCTCGTAGACACATTCCATCGTAAGCTGTTTTATCACTATCACTTAACACTTTATTCTTCCGATCACTCGTTTGGGCGTTTGCATATGTGAATAATTGAAGTTCAGTGTTCATTCAAATGTTTCATCCTACTGTGTATGCTGTGAGTACGTTTTAATGTTAATATGCAAGTCTAGTCCCATTTGTCGCTGCTTCATTACACGTTCATATAATTTATTAGTTTGTTTAATGTTTCGTGTTCATTATGTTGTTGATAATGTGTCGTACACAATATTAAGTTCAAATATTTTTGTATATCGTTAAGTGATGCTGTCTGTTGGTGTAACGGTCTGATTGTTCACTTGGTGTAATTTTTACTAAGTCCGTTACTTCGCACACCGGTAAAGTATCACTACCGCGATATGAATGTATTATTAAGTCTTTTAAGTTACTTGTTACCGATCTAACTTCCGAACTCGAGTTAGCATTCCGCCGTTTAATGTACTCTTCTGAACTTTGAATAATGACTAACTCCGAATGATTTGAGTAAACAATTGAAAGTTTATGATATACCGTCTCTCGCACTTGAAGTTAAACTACTTGATATTTTGAATGTAAACTGTCTGAAAATTCTGACTGTAAAACTTTAGTATAACTGTTTCAAAAAATTGAGTGTAGACTGTTTAAAAATTGAGTATCACTGCCTCCTTCTGTCTTGGGCAGATAGTTTTTATTAATTCGTCCCTACTCAAAATTTTGTCTCTGGCGCGCTTCACGCCTACTTCTTTTCGAGATTGGTCAGTTTTTGATATTCTTGGAAATTACTGCCCTACCATGTCAAGATTCTACGTCATAGTTCTTCCGATAGGTTCTTCGTTTCAGTTGCTATGGAAACACCCCTCACCATCAAATTTCTCGCTGGCTGAAGGCCTCTGATAGGTCCTTAGGTCTCCCCGATTTCTGCCCTGACGATCGTTGACCCGCTTCGAAGAAACTACGGCTATAAAACACTTGTCTATCAGCCTATTGTCTGAGTAAACTCTGCGTTTCTATAGATTCCCATTATCTGTACTTACAGTCTCCCTGGCGTATTGTTCTATGCTCTAACCCCTTTTTTCTGGCTATTACTAATTTCGAACATCTGCTGGTCGTTGAAGTCACCCCAACTTTCCCTTCGTAAATTCTTGTCTGTCAATTAGACGATACCTCCAGCTGCGTAACATGACTTTAGTCTTTGTCAGCCTATCTTCCAGTATTGTTTCTTAAGGTGCAGCGCATCCGTTTCATTGTAGTATGGAGTCTCACTCGTTTTTGTCGCTTATCGTCTACTGACGTAACATGGTCAACATCTGCTACAATTCTCGGTACGGGTGTGAATGTCCTTACTTACTTTGTTACAGCTGCGGAGAGCAATAATTCTGGACGAAACTTTCCCTGTCATCTTACGCCACCAAATTCTATAGTTGGATTGAACTTAATGTGTTTCTATTGTCAAGTCAGCGACGCTTCACTGACACCTTCTCATTACTCCTTATTTATTGCTCCATCATAAGTCGTTGACACTGCCTCGTGTGAACGTACTCTGCCGAGGTGAAAATTTAAAATTTTTTAAAATTTTGTGCTCGTTACACCATGTTGTCAATTGACACCAGTGTGTTTAGTCGACTACTGCGTGGAAACGAATGCTGTATTCGTTTCGTTATTTTGGTGGCATCTGTAACGACGTGATTCGAAGGGGTCTCCGTGTTAACCTTGTCTGCCTTTGTCCGGTCGCTGGCTCTCTTTGCTAGAGCCTCGACCTCCACCTTCCCATACCTGCGAACCATCAGCGCGTCAGAACCACCACCGCCCATTCGGGTCAAGCGCTCTCGAGCGCTTCTTGACGACCCGCCATAAATCCATCCTCTTTTAAAAAATAAAAATGAAAACATCAGTCCTCAGCCCAGAGTTCACCAAAATAAAACTGTCCTCCTCTCCTTCCTGACCACTTCCTAGTACGCTGAGTCAGCTGCTTGTCGTTGTTACCTCGGTCACCGGCACGCAGGCTCTCAAGGCGTCTGCTGGCTGGACTTGAGACGGGCAACATCTGTTGCTTGAATCGGTACCAGCGGCAGTGTCACTAAAATCAAAAAGTTAATTCTCCCCCGCCTTCTCAGTTAACTGGTTGGCGGTTTCCTTTTCCAGTTTTTAGGATACCAGTCGACATATACCAGCATTATGTTCAACTACTGGCAGCCATTGGAGTCGATCCAGATCCTGCAGTCAAGCCACGTGTGCAAAGACACCCCGCACCCATAATGCAATGCAATGTGGCATCTGACGACATCGTAGTTCTAACTGTTGCCACAAGCTGCTTAAATCGCCAAAATCAAAACTATTTATGTTATGATGTGGTTATGTTTCCCATGCCGTTCAGTGTGTTGCGAGTTACTTTTGAGATACGGTGCTTTTAATAAGGTTGATTTTATTTAAGTCTGACACAAAATAATCAACACAGCTGGTTATAAAAGGTGTGAATAACACACATAAACATGATAGTTTCAAAATATTTTGTGTAGATCGCAAATAAGAATTTTTAAAATTTTATTTGACGCCACCATGACTAATGGGTATTAACTACGCATAAATAAAAAAAAAACAACTATTTTCCGTCATATTGTAAAGTTACAAAGAATTTATTGTAATTGTCACTGAGCTTATGTACTAAACACAATCATAACTATTTAGAAACACGAAAGAAAATATGTACCTACTGAAATTCAGGAACACCACTGCTAAAGCACTGATTCTGCCGAAAAAAGAAAATAGCTCCCCGCTGCCTAGAGAAGAGGGCTTCCGCGGATGGCAGATACGACGTCCATTTTTACTGACCAAGTAACACAGAGGGAAGGGAACAAAGGTGTAAGTTGGAAGGATGCAAGGAGAAGAGAAGACTTCAATGTTCCAAATGTAATGTGTCACTTTGTATCAACAAAAACAATCATTGTTTTGTTAAATTTTATGTTAAGTGAGAGAATCTGTTTATTTGTAAATTGGTATGGTATGGTATAACTAAAGATATTTACAATAAAAAGTGCGAAAATAAGGCATTACAGTACAGTAGTGAAGCTAGAATGTCTATATGCAAGTGAATGTCTAGCATTGAATTATAATTTAAACAAACTAGAAATATTGGAAAGACAAATTTTAGGAAAATATTAGGCTCACGAAAAACTTCAGAAGGTTGGAAATTAGGAAGTAATGATGAAATATATCAAAGTATAGAAAATATAACAGAAACAATGAGAAAAAGAAACTATTATTTTTTTGGACAATTATAAAGGATGGACGACAATAGGTTAACAAAGCAAATCTTCTAATATCTGTGGGGAAAGAAGTCAACATGAAGTTGGATTAAAGAAGTCCAAAAGGATTTATAAAAAAATAATATACACGCAGAAGAAGCAATTGAAAGAGAAATTTTTCGGGCAAAAGTGTTAAAAATGGAAGGAGTCCAGGGCAAGAAAGAGAAAAACGCAGGTTCAAAGTGGACTGAAGACAGGAAGAGGAGATACAGTGAGAAGATGAAAGAATATTGGAGAAAAAGAAAAGAACAAAGATTAAAGAATTGAAATTGGTATGTGGTCCTTAGACGGCCGATACAAAAAAAAAAAATTGTACATAACTGTAGTATGTACTTTTTTCATGCAGTGTACAAATGGAGTCACAACGGTGTCAATTGACAACATTCAATTTTTTAAAAACTATAAATTAAATACAAAAATGTTTAACTAAATCGTTCATATGAATGATTATGATAAGAAAACAACTTTTTTTTTCTTCAAAAAGTAAAAAAAAAGACTGAAAGGGTTATAGCCTACAAAAACAAAAAACTAATGACACACATCTGTACTGCTTTGTTTTGCGACTACACTTTGTTGCGCGTTTTCCATATTAGAATTTGTGTTTTCGTAACGATTTGACGTAAGTCGACGATAAAGTCTTAAACTAATTCGGTGGTGAAACAAGACTGTTATTATTAATTACGTAGTTGAAGCCTTATAGTTAAGGTTGTGCAGTTAAGATATAAAGATGTAAAGCACTAGAGCGACAGAACCATTTTGACGCATCGTGTTGCTCTCTTTTCTTCGGTGGAGAGAGGGTTGAGAAATTGGAACAAAACAATTTCTTGTCAGCTGTTTTTGAGTTGTAAAAGTGTGTGGTTCGTGGGTTCGTGACAGGCATAATTTTGCATCTACTTCAGTTTCAACTACAAATACACTTATTTCATTATATTTAATATTTATAATATCTTTATCTCAAGATGTTTTTTCCTTATAATTTTGAATCTTGTGGAGTACTTGTGTGTGTGTATGTTGATTGGTTGGTTGTTGTTATGGTTTCTTGTTGGTTTTTAGTATTTTTAATTGGTATTATTGTGTGTGATTGTGGTGTATATATTAGTATTTTGTGTATTTTCGATGTTGGTGAGTGCTATGAAAATTGTGTCGTATTTTGTATTGATTTGCATTTAGTTCAGGTATTAGTTTGTTTTGTGTTTGTATATTTGTAAATTTTTCCAAATGTTCATTATGGTTAAAAGATTCAAAATTAAGAAGGCTGAGGATGGGAACACTAAGTGTCCCGAAACATGTTCCAAATAAGGAAAGAACATCTTGAGGTAAAGATATTATAAGGACTGTATTAAATATATTATATACATCAAGAAATAGACTGTAAACAAAAAGTGTTTCAACTTATTTCATTGAATACTCAATAGCAATTAATAATAATAATAATAATAATAATAAATACAGAACAATATGAGAGAATCAGGACGTAAGGAAATTGCACGCACTTTCCACTAAGTGTAATATAAACTCCCAGACTTTTGTGCTTAGAATCCAGCGCATGCTCAGTTCAAAATGTCGCAAGCTGCTGTGCTGCGAGACAAATTGAAGGAGCTTCGTCTTTGGTCGCGAAGGGCCTCACAGCACCTTTAGACAATGTCGCAGCCAGTGTGTGTGGCGCTTTATAGATCCTAGTGACAGTAGAGTCATCTGCGACGCTTTGCGACACAATGCGCCAAAACGGATCGGTCGCTCTAGTGAGCGGTCGCCATAAGCGTTTAATATAATACTAGGCGAAAAGATCATGAATTGAAATACAAAGAAATACAATGTTTTAAAAGTTTTAAAATGGTTCCGGAAAGTATATTAGACCTATATATTCATGTTTACTCACATTATTCTTTTTCTTCTAATTTATACTTTATACATTATACTTTCTTCTAATAATAATACTTTATACTTTAAAACAAGAATATATTGTATTTTTTTGTTTGTTTACAATGTTTCCACATTTTTTTAATTCACTGCCATAATTAAATTTTTTATAATTAAATATAAACTCCAATCATCATATAAATCGTAAATTTGTATAATTTCCATAATTTATATAAACTACGACTTGACTCGTGACTCAGGTGCCGGTTCCACCAGTTTTCTGTCTTCACCAGCGGTCATATTTGAATGTCATATCTTTGCTCATCGTCTTTTGTTGAGAAGTTGGTCTTTTAATGCCGTCTCGTCTTGTCGAATAGTTAACAGTGGGTAGGGCGTAATTAATTTGGAGTTAATAAAAGTCTGACTGCACTATTAAAACACCTGTCTTTCAAATAGCACTCAGACGGCTGTTTTAAACTTGTCCAATTTCTTGTTTTTGAAAGTGCACATTTACAATCTATTATTCTACTGCAAAACAAGGCGTTATGTAAATTTAACGAGGGGAAGGAGAAGATGTAACCATTAACCAATGATGAGATTCCTGGCACGTCTTGTCGACTAACGACGTCCCTTGGCCATTGTCTCTTGAGGCTTCGTCTATGCTAGTCATTTAATGTTGACGCGTCCGAATATGATAATTTGCGGCGAATCTTCGCGTCTCCTGCATAACTGACCCGAATCCAAGTCCGCGTTTGGTTGCCGACAGAGCTATGTGATTTTATAGTTTTAAAGATATTACATCGGGGTTTTGGTATTGTTATGTGGAAAGCGATTTTTCTTGTGAAAACTCAATTGAATACCAACCTCAGTAAATGATTATGAATTATCACTTCTTATCCAGCTTTAACACTTAATTTAACAAAACCTTCTACACAAATACATTAAGCAATAACAATTGATTTCTGTTAAAAATGAGCGATATCAATCACTAAAGTTATTACAGTGGAAAACGTTTAATACAAAAACGGTTAACACGAAATTTGGCTCAGATCCCGACCGTTGTTTCTAATTTGGCTCAGGTCCCCATCGTTGTTTCTAATTTGGCTCAGGTCGCGACCGTTGTTTCTAATTTGGCTCAGGTCCCGATCGTTGTTTCCAATTTGGCTCAGGTCCCGACCGTTGTTTCTAATTTGGCTCAGGTCCCGACCGTTGTTTTTAATTTGGCTCAGGTCCCGATCGTTGTTTCCAATTTGGCTCAGGTCCCGACCGTTGTTTCTAATTTGGCTCAGGTCCCCATCGTTGTTTCTAATTTGGCTCAGGTCCCGACGTTGTTTCTAATTTGGCTCAGGTCCCGATCGTTGTTTCCAATTTGGCTCAGGTCGCGACCGTTGTTTCTAATTTGGCTCAGGTCCCGATCGTTGTTTCCAATTTGGCTCAGGTCCCGACCGTTGTTTCTAATTTGGCTCAGGTCCCGACCGTTGTTTCTAATTTGGCTCAGGTCCCGATCGTTGTTTCTAATTTGCAATTACAGTTTGTACGGTCAACACGACAGTTTTTCCACAAAATATTATAGGAACAAGACAAATTTTTTTATAATAATTTGGCTGCTGGCTTTCAATAGCTGTATAAAAAATAAATCCATACACGCACGCACCAAAACAGTGCAATGCGAAAAGTGTATGTAAAGCGAGGGAGTTTCAGAAATGAACAAGAGGGAGCCCAAGTGAAGCATGGAATGATGTGAGAACACTGGCGTGAAATGAGGTCGGCCTTTGTTGGACGGAAGGCATCAGAATGACGAAAGACAAGAAGAAATGGAGAAGTTGTTTATCCGATAGTTGTGTAATCGTTTACGTTGTTTATTTCGTGCATATTGTTCATATTCTTATTGTAGTGCTTATCACTAAGTTGTGTATATTAGGCGTATTGTTACTGTATATTTGTGTGTGTATATTTATTGTTAGTATTGTTAAGTTTATACTTCACTGTTTAACTGAAGACCTTAATAGCTACGCGGAAACTAGGGGTTTTCTATAATAATAATAATAATAATAACAATCATCATCATCATCATACTATATTAGTAAACAATAATTTTTTGAAATTACAGTCGAAAACGTTTAACGCGAAATGGCGGGGAACAGCTGTTTTTTCGTGTTAAACGGACAAAAAGTGAAAGAAAATTATATAAATGAACAAACACTGTACAGATTATTTACTGTATTGTGTAGTAAAATTAAAAAATAAAGAAAATTCAGAAGGTACTTCTACATAAATCTTTTATTTATCCTCCTGAATAATAAAAAAAAAAATGAAATATAGGAAAATGAATTCAGTCAATAATTATTTTCTAAACAATGTTTCAATACAGCGTACTTTTATTGTGTTTTCTTTGTAAGTAACTCGTTGAGTTTCCTGCAGGTCTCCCATGTAATACCTTAAATAAACCTACTTGAAGATCTTCTTTTGTGTTGTTACTTTAATGGGGTTGTTTTAAAGATGTTATCACTTTGAGGGTAGTAATGTTGATTAGCCTTAATTCGTTTCCTCTTTTGTATGAAGTCAACTCGTCCGGACCCACCAAAATCAAATTCTAGACACGGCTCTGTAACTACGAACAGGGCACCTTTGCTTTTCCAAGACCACAGTGCGACACTGCCACGCCTCACACAATCGAGAGTGGTCTTTATTAATTAATAACTTAAAACAACGTTACTTTCAAAGACCGGTAATTAAAATCACGCACAATCAAAGTCTACTGTGCTTATCAGCAGCAGCGTGGTACTTTCCCGGTGCCAGACTGAGGCCAGCCAATGCTAATTATATAGCTTCATTTGTAAAGAAACTGGCGACGCCTCTTTTCAACAAAACAATTAACCAAAGTGTACGTTTCGACGAATGCCGTTCTCTATTATCGTTTAGCGTGTCAGAGTGTACGTTACGGTGTGTGTGTGTGTGTGTGTGTGTGGACTCATTGCTTATCTGATTCTGTCTGCGCCTTAATGAGTTAGTTTCGGTTCGTGTTGAAATTGAATTTCGACGATCGTAATCGGATCCATCTATCTGTACGTGTTTATCTGGGGCCAGCGTGAAATTTCAGTGAGTCTGTCCGTCCAATCAATTACCAACTCAACGCAGTCTGAGACTTATTTACATTTTGTTTGTAATATTTATGATTTTAACGATTGAGTGGCGTTGTTTGAAACTAATTAGAACTGTTTACATCTTGTTTGATCTCTCTTCTGCCTGTTTTCTTCGATAGAAGAGAACTGTCTACCCCTTTTAGCCTACCGGTGGCGGCCCGTGCTTAGGTTGCACGGTTGCACAACCCACCATTAAATCGCGAATTGTATTTTAAATTATAGACTAATGAATAAAACAATAACTAATAGTAGTGTTTTCATGATAAATCTTCGTAATTAATCATTTGCCGATTGGAAAGCGCAAAGGAATACTAAAAACCGTACACGCTCTTGCCGCGGTGTATGCACCAACTGTGACGCGCTTTGTGTATGGGGAAATACAATGGAGTAGTGCTCTGGCTGGCTAGACTCGGGCGTTTCTATTTATTACAGAGGTATAGGCTTGCTTGGTGTGATTAGGGACTGCAAACCCCGCTTGTATGTCACGGCGCCACCAGTAGGTTTGTTGGTACTTAACACGTGTTGCTCCAGGTTGGAATTTGTAATGCTCCAGACATTTCAAAAAAATAAAATTGTAAAATCAGGTAACAGAATATTTAATCGTAAATTTAAATAGATTTATACAATAAATATTCGTGGTTATGTGGGTGTGACACTAAAGTTGCATTATTTTGCTTTCCTTGTCTTGTGTTTTGTTTGGAGGAGAGGAGACTTGGAGAGTTTCTATTTAGAGAATAAAACAATTTAATACCATCCAACCCAACTGCAAAACAATTTAATACCACGGCCGCCACTGCCTTGTACAGAAACTGCATTGAATTCTGCTGTATTTCTCCGTGATTCCGCTGATACGTTGACAGTATGCGCTTCGAATATAAACAGTCTACTAAATCTGTATGGGAGGGAGTCAGGAAAGAGAATATGAAAATAAGTACAGACACGTTAAACACCATGGTAACAGAGAAAGAGGACTACGTATGAAGACGGAAATGAATAAGATAAGATATAACACATTTGATAATTCCAGTCAACAGGGCTTATCTTGCCCTTATTTCCACCTCAGTGGCTAGCCAAGAATATAACTGCGAGTTACAACCTCCGTTCATTGTCAGTCAGCTGCCACCATGAAAAAAAACCCTGGTCTACAACACGCCATGGACAAATCTTAGTCGATACATCCCCCCCCCCCTGGCAAGGAAAAATCCTAGCTAAGTCACAGTTCCATCTGTTTTCCCCTTCATCTTGTTGGAGCGAAATCAACTTTTGGAGCGATAAATTTTCTTCTAACAATTTTCAATATATACATTCAACAGGAATATATATAGACCCATGTTCTATTATTCGTTAAGAGAGTATTAATTTCTACTTTCCTATTAGAAATATTTGTTAAGTATGTTATTAGTTATTTCATCATTAAAAGCCTTACTTTTTTGTATCGGCCATCTGAGGACCACATGCCAATTTCAGTTATTTATTCATTGTTCTTTTCTTTTTCTCCAATATTCTGTCATCTTTTCACTATGTCTCTTCTTCTTGTCTTCAGTCCTCTTTGAACCTGCGTCTTTCTCTCTCCTACCCTAGACTCCTTCCATTTTTAACACTTTTGCCCGAAAAACTTCTCTTTCAATTGCTTCTTCTGCGTTTATATTATTTTTGTTTTCTAAATGCTTTTGACTTCTTTAATCCAACTTGATGTTGACTTCTTTCCCCACAGATATGTGAAGATCTGTTTTGTTAACCTTATTTTATTATTTGCGAATTTTTGTAACTGGTTTAATAGTTAATATACTTTCAACGAAAGATTTGCTAAAATAATTAATCAATAAAATTTTTATTAACACAATTCCGCTAAAATTTCAATCCCAAATTATAAATTTAAGAAAATGCAATCACCATTTGAGCTGGAGGATAACAAAATCCATCAGTGGCCCCTCAAATAGAAGATAATGTAATAATGAAAAGAATTAATTTGGTATTCGTTTATGACACTGCAATTATTGAAACAATATTCTAATTCAAGAGATATTCATTGGTCGAGGAAAATGCGCAACAACAAAACTATCATACGACCCATCCTATAGTTTAACCTGGATATTAGCGAAAAGAGAACACTGGAATATTCGAAGATATTTGAGAGGAATCTTCTAAGGCGGATCGCAGCCTTCATATATAGAAATGGGGAGTGGATGATACGATACAACCATGAGGTGTGCTGTCATTTCAACAAGCTAATAATAAAAAATGTACATAAAACTAGGGCGACTGCAATGGGCTGGTCACGTCGTAAGACTGGATGTCGGAAGGACACCAGTGTTGTTCCCATGGACGCGAGAGAGATGCTGATGTGCCGGGATGGAAGTCCTTCATTATCAATAGAGAGAGGGAGGAGAAGGGAGAAAATAGAAGAGGTCGAGGTCCAATTTCGGACTGTTGCGCTGTAAGAGGAGGAGGGGAATAGTCAAAGAAACAAGGATGTCAACATAGTGATAAACGAAGGAAAAATATACCAGGTTGAACAGGTTGTAAGAGTATTAACCGAGAGACAGGGAAATAAGAGGGATGATATGACCAAGAGGATAGGCAGTGCTTGACGGCTGTACAGTAGTCTAAACAAAACATTTATACGAAATAAGGAATTAAGTGGTAAGGCAAAAGTGATTTTATACAAAACAGTTTTTAAAGCCAACTTCCGTTTACGAATGAGAATATTACCGAATACCTTGAGAACCAATGAAAAGTAAATTTCAAAGAATAAAGTATTTAAAAGGAGTCAGATCTGTAACTAGAACAGAGAGAAGAAGAAATAGCATAACAACAAGAAATTTATGACTCAATGCAATAGAACAACAGAATAGAAAAAACAGCAACTAAGAAAGGATGCGATTTGCGATAATGCTTGTTAGAACGGCTGATAATTGCTAGTAAATAGTAAGTGAAAAGCAACACTGAAAGGATTTAATAAGCGAGGAAGACCGAAGCTAACGTGGAACCTATAAAGAGAAGTAATAATGTCGCTGTTAAAAAGCTATCGACGACAATAACGCAACAAAACAAAAATGTCGCTGCGTCTAAATGTTTTTCCTTTACACTGTCCCGGTTAAAAATGCCGTTGATTTAAATATCACAATAAAAAATGTCGTCGTATCGACTGTAGGACTCTTCTTCACATTTTCTTCTCTTTATTTAATTCGTTTCATTACAATAATTGTTTTGTTACTTTGATTCCTACAGTCCGACAACGTATAGAAAGAAATTCTCAACGTTCTCACTCCCCCGGCGTGACATTTGAAATCGTGTCGGTCTGAAAACATCTGGTTCACTTACACTGATTTACGGTCAGTGTAATCAGGTCCACACATCCTCAAGAACTGCGTTACTGTCTACTTTGTTAATTTCCATTAGGTTGCCTAGTGACATTTGACAAACGTTCCCCTGTAGATGTTTGTTAGTTGGGTAGTAGCAGATCAACGGATTCCTATTCCCATCTACGCGTTGTTGAACTGTAATTGAACTGTAATTTCGATATTTATATTTTATTTTCAACAATTAGTATCTAATTTTAATATTTAGGCGTTAGGAAGTTAAAGTACTAATTGTACATATTATTTGTCCGATTTTTAAAAATATTATTTTAGAAGCAAACATAATTGTTTGTTTGCAGGCCTAGTCGAACATAACAGAACATTTCAAACTTTATGTAGTCAGAAATTCATTTCCGATTTTACGTAGCGTACACAAAATTGCTTCCATAGTCGTGGGTGTTTGAAACGGACATTTTTAAATAGATTAAATCCCAGGGAAACGGATAGACATTGATAGACATGGAAGCATACTGTGGAAGACGCCAAGCGTGCGGGTTGATCCAAAAGAAGAAAAATGCCTAGTTTTCAAAGCGCTTTCCAGACGTGTCTACAATTCTTTGTCACCTGAGACTATTTCATCCACTGATATTCGACTGAATTTCTTTAGATTTTCTATAACTTGACTTTTTACTTCTCATACCAGTTATACAAACTTTTTAACTTTAAGAAAACTATTTTAATTGTTGTGCCAAAAAATTTTGTTTTTAATTCGATCCACCGCATGTTTTTCTACACTTTAACTGATATTTCATGTTCATTTTGCGCTTTTTGGCTCTGCGTTAGTTTTTTCCCTTCGTAAATCTAGGTTTAATCAATCGCCTTAAATTGAACCTCTCAGTCATTTATTTAGGCAATATATGATCTGCACGATAGATTGAGTTTTTCCTCGTAAATTATTTTTTTTAAAGTCTATTTCAGATCTTTGTTGAAAAAAAAACCAAACCCTACCCACCCCAGGTGAAACACCTATTTCAGGTGTTTGTTTGTTGTCGCCCTTCCATTTTCTCTCGTGACAAGAAAAATGAGACCTTTATAATTATAACGAATATGTTTACAAAAAAATATTGTGTGTGTGTGTGTGTGTGTGTGTGTTTACACTGTAAAATTTGGTCTCACGCGTACAGGAAAACCAATATTGTCACTTTAAAACGAAAGAGTCTATTCACAGGTTGGTGCGAGTAAAGGCAGGCGTTTAACCCCAATTCACACGTCCTGTACTGCGAATTGCACAGTTGGCCAAATTCATTCACACAAAGCTGTGGCTGTTCTCATTCATTCAAATTGAATGACTGGGTTTTCAGTGTTAGGCGAGGGATTTGGGTCAGTCGAGAGATACGGAGGGAGAGGACAAATAAGCTTCATTGTGAAGTCAAAAATGAAGAAATTGAAGAGGAAAAGCTGTATCCTTAACAGCAGATTAGTATCCTACGTAATTTATCCGTTCCATCTCAAAACGTTTGAGAATCTAAGTAACTGTTCAAATTTACCTTTTAATTGAAACTTTTTAAATGAAATGTAAGTTTCCTTTGCTGCAATCTGCATGTGTCTTTACATAACGATTAAATTACATCTGTTTACCCACTACAAGTAAGTAATAATCTATTATAACTTGACAATCACAATTTCAGTAAAGAGTCGTACAGTGATGAATAGGGTACATGAAAATTACATATATAGTATCCGAAAAAACAGAAAAACGGTAACATCATGGAAATAAGCTAGCTCATCAAGCGAACAAAACAATAGAGAGGTACTCTTCTACTAGTAATGCCCACTCTGATCAAACTGACAGCGATAAACACGTAAAGATGTGTGAAATAAATAGACGCAGTGTAAAAACCAGTTCAGGATGTGAACTCACAAGAAAAGAGAAAATGTATTTTTTCTTGATTTTCCCCCATCACAGTAAGCCAGAAAGACATTAAGGCAGTTACGTTGTCTTCTAACTGACCACACCATATACAATAGTTGTTAGTTAATCATCTGGAGTAGTCCAGAGCGACTATTTACACTTACTAATTGTTGTTTGTCCATTGTTGGTACAGCTCTAAAATTACCTGGTACAGGTCGTCATATTTCTCGTGCCTCAGACTCTTTAAGTTCCTCTTTGTTATTCTACTAGTGTATTTAACTCTAAGCAATTTATTTTAAGTTCTGACTTTTGAGGAGTCTAGAATTTCGAGTGGCCGCGTTTCCACCATGAAGTAGCAATCACAGAACTTAGAATTTTTAATGTTCTTAGTAGGACGAAAATCCACAGTTTTAGATTGCAAAGTGTTTGTTAATCATTTCGGTTATTTCTGTTCATGATCTTTTGGTTTACTTCAGTTCGTTTTTTTTTGCGTTCCTTGAAACGATTTTAGTTAATTATTCTTTCTCCGACCTACCATACGATTTTGTGTTAAAGTTCAATATTGTATTGTAATGCACTAGAGGCTTATTCAATTTTCTATAAGCGGATTTTGTTTGTGATATTGACTGAAGGATCCATTACTTTGCTAAGTTCTGTGAGTACTTCCGGCAGCGACTGAAGCTGTTCATCGGTTACTTGCTAGTACTCTCATTGTGCGTAGAGAAGTCGAACATTGAACTTTTGGATACGAACAACCGGAAGAAAAACGGCAACATAATCGGATTAAAGAATTTATGATGATTATGTGTTCGATTTTCGATGACATCAGAGAGAATTAAGAATTAAGAATTTGGCATGGACTTGTATAGAGAATTGCGGACCACTAAATACCAAAACCAGTGTTGAATTTTTGTACCAAAAACATAATGAGAAAAAAGACGAAACATTGTGGAGAAAGCACAAACAGTGACATGGGAGAGAGATCCTGAAGATGACTTATAGAAAGGCCAACAAATTAAACATTCGAAATCGGAAAAGACTGACAACGTTGTAAACCTGTCTCATCATTATCATCTTTCTCCGAGAATTAGTCCCATGGCCTGCTAAGCCGTCTAACCACGGTACTGCTCATACTACACCACGGCCAGAAAATATCATTCTGCAATTAATCACGTGACCAGGGACATAGCCTGGGTGGAGGTCCGAGGAGTCCAGACCTCCACTCCCCCTGAAAAAACACAAAAATGCCGAAAGCTATTATAACACTTAGGGTTAAACCGTCAATATCGTACATAGATAGACATAGTATGTAGATGGGATTCAGTATAATCATATCTACATTTTTTAATGTTATTTCACGATAGTCCTACAGGGTGCCTTTAAGTAAACTTTGTTTTCAATAAACACAATTTACAAACATAAGGTCGTTTTAACTTTTTTGGATTTTAAATAAGGAAAACCAGTGATATCACATTACGACATGCTTTATCAGACTTTTGTAGTAGGAATTACGTCGTAGATTATAGGGACTGAGGTAAGCAAAATTCGAATATTAGTGATAAATTGTAACTTTCCTTGTGAACACTTACGTTTCTTAATGTCCTCGTACGTTTCGGTGTGCTATTCACCTTCTTCAGCGAGGTTTAAATACAGAATGTCTTGAAACAGTTGTAACGGATTTTTTCAGGTTGGTGGAAGGGGGATTCAAAGTGTTTTTTGGTTTCTGTATGATTGTGTCAAATAGTACATGTGATATGAAGTGTAGTTGGTCATTTAGTATGTTGTTTGGTTGTAGTGTGTGGTGTTTATATATTTCATACTGTTCAGCCGTGTATCCAATCTGGGCGACCCCCCCCCCCAAAACAAAATTTCGGCTACGTTCCTGACACACGCAGTGATGTACTGCACTGTTGTAAACCTATCTCTGATGGTAAAAACATTAATTTTATTAGCTAGTTGAATTTCAATCCTTAAGCATGTGAACACACACACACACACACACACACACACAACAGTACATCCAAGCTTAACAGAATATCAATCAATAAAATGTAAACTATTAATAAAATGTCGACAGTTCCGGTCACGGGTTTGTACACGTTACGGTGGGAGGTTCTGGCGATTTAGCCGCGTCGTTGCGTCCATTCACTACCATCTACTTCATCATCGTTACGATCTAGGAGTCTCCTCTCTGTCAATGCGCGGTTAACAAGTTTCATCATTAGGCGCTTTCGGAAGCAACCGACTCGAACAAATCTGTTGAACAAAACCAAACTATCAAATCGCTATGAAAAATGATTTACATTTGTGTAAAATTAAAAAAAAATCTTACCGTACGCGTACGAAGTGTTTACAGGGACGCCTTCTTTGTGTAATTAATTAATGATTCTGTTACTGACAACGAGATGCCTGTAGGCCTACAGTGGCAGTGAGCTACTGTATCTTCACTATCTTAAGAGTATTGACTTCTTCTATTATAATGTGCACCGTGTGTGTTCTGGTGTGAAGTCCGTTGATGACCTCCAGCTCTGTGACTATGCCTTCTGTACTTAACCTGGAGTTCGATTACTACGCTTTCCATTCTCTCTGTGTTTTGACTAACCTTTCACTCGTTGCTCTGTTAATATTTTTCTTCTAATACTTGCTCCCCCGTTTTATAAATTTCACATAGTTCGTCAATCGGTACAGTTCTTTACTTCCCGTCTTTCTTTATAATACTGTAAGTACAAAGGAATGTAGACACGCCAGAGGCTTTTTCTGTCGTTCCAATTGCATAGATGTTCCTCGTTGCATAGATGCCCTCCTTCCATGATTTCCTGGGACTACGTCGTCTACTGGTTGGAACCGAGTTGAGCAACGTTTTGATCTAACGGTCGTCAGTTATTCGTTCCACTATTCGATTAATTTTTTACGAGTTCATGGTGTCTAAAATTGTTTTCACCACGCGAATTTGTCTCCTGATGTCTTCCTTTGTATCACACTGGAGCATGATCCCCTCAAAATACCTTCTCAGCAGTTCACTTTGACTGCTTGGAGCCTCCAAGAGTATATTTGATTTGTCTTCCTAGTTTTAGAGCCATAGGTGACTATGTTTTAAGATGGCAGAATCAATCATTTTCTTGGTTTCGTGGGTTATTTTCCCGCTCCATAGGACGACCTTCCCTCTTGGATTTGACTTTTAATCACGTATGACGTGGAGTCAGAAGCAACTCTCTCCGGTTCTCCGTTCATCTCTTCTGTGACCTTCCTGGATTTCCATGATACTGTACTTTCCAACCGCTGTTTTTTTAAACCTTATAAAATTTGTTACTATTAACTATTATTACTATAAACAATGTTCATTTGTTACTAGCTCACTGCTGCTCGTTCATTCAGTATCAAGGAACGCGTCATACTATTCAGCCCATTATCAAAGTTATGCAGGTCCTGTTACTAACTAAACCACAAAGCTATAGGAGAATCAAGTGTCGGAAAAATTTGGGTTACTCTCGTGCCAGCAATACGAGACCCTAATATTGTCGGGTCGGTAAAATGGGAGGGACGCTAAAAAACAAAGGGAATTCGGAATTAATAGTTTACTTTTCTCTGAATTGTTGTTGTACAAGGAACACAAGAAACAGTAAGTAGTAACTATAGTAAGACAGCGCTTGAAGGAAAAACTATAAAACACCTGAGTGCTGGAAACCCACAAGAAGAAAACAAAGAAGAAGAAGAAGAAGAAGAAGAAGAAGAAGAAGAAGAAGAAGAAGAAGAAGAAGAAGAAGAAGAAGAAGAAGAAGAAGAAGAAGAAGAAGAAGAAGAAGAAGAAGAAGAAATATTCTTACTCATTTCTAAACACCTTTCATATACTTATTTTTACTCCAACACATGGCTCAGACATCAAGCATTCCACGTTTATCTGGTAAATTACTGGTTCAGATTTTCGAATTTCGATGGAACCAACAGTTTCTGAAAATTTTAAATCATAGTATTTTAACATTTATGAAAAATAAAACCACAAATTTCATTATAATACGCCTAAAAACAAAATTAAGCATTCCAGTTAAATATGTACAATTTATTGTCTGCGGGATTAAAATTTAAGAAACGTCGTGGGCGCGATATTACAAATCATCTTTGACGCTGTGTTCCGCATATCTTATCTCGTCTAAAAGAAAATTGCGTTAAATGAGTAAACGTAACAAAAATTTATATATAATATATATAATTGTTATATATGTTGTGATGAGAGAACAGGAACTCTCGTAACATGTTCCAAATAAGGAAAAGAACATCTTGAGGTAATATAAATATAAAAGTTTAAATACTATATATATATATATATATATATATATATATATATATATATATTATATAACGACGATATCAAGTTTAAATAAAGTGATGCACGTATCCAAGATATACAATAATTAACAAAAACTGTAAAATGAGAATTTCAGGTCACGCATAGTAATCGATACCGCGACAACAATTTGCACCGTTTTAAAAAACACGTCATGAATTCGATCGATTTCGACTCCACGCGTTCGGAGTTCGTTATCGCCTACACTCGAATATAATTACGACGGCCGTAATTTAGCCTGTCTTTTCAACTGACATAATTATTGTTTTGTAAAATCAGTTTCACATTGAAACCGTTATATTAATATTCAACACTCGAAAAAGTCTGGTGTTGATCACCGTTTGTAAAAAACATGGAATTTCTTTCGGCAACTTATTTAATTAAGTGTTAGGCCTACACTTAACACTTTTGATAAAACATTTGTTTGATTATCGCTCACCAATGAAGGAAGAGAGAAAACTTAATAATTTGAGGTATGCTGACGACATTTTATCATCGTAGAGGACGAAGTAGAAATAACAGTAACAGTTATAACATTGGACAATCGCCGCAGAGATTAACGGTTAAAAATAAACCGGTTTAAGTCCAAAGTTGTGATATTTTATTTTATATTATTAGAGTTTTCCGGGTTCTTAGGCCGTGGTCTAATTTTTTCATGTTTTTCACCAGACGTTTCTTCCAGTCTCATCATCAGGGGCGCGGGAACACAGATCACAACAACAGCGAACGAATGTAAACAAAGACTGTTGTGTCCTGTTGAGTCACTTATATTTATACACTTTTTTCGAGGTGATGGTTGCTCATTTTTTATGATAGTTATGACAGTTTATCAACTTAGCAATAATTCAACAGTATCAACCACGTGGCAAATTATGAGGATGTAAACAAGTTTATACAGGCACTTAAAATCTAACAAAGTAGGCTACAGGTAGAAAAAATAAAACAAAGATTAGCTATCACCAGAACAACGAGTAAAAAACTAACAGAAATACGTAAATGTAAAAAACGTTTAAAGACAGTAAATGGTGTGAGGTATTGATGTACAACTGCAGCAAATGGTGTGAGGTGTTGACGTACAACTGCAGTAAATGGTGTGAGGTATTGACGTACAACTGCAGTAAATGGTGTGAAGTGTTGACGTACAACTGCAGTAAATGGTGTGAGGTATTGACGTACAACTGCAGTAAATGGTGTGAGGTATTGATGTACAACTGCAGTAAATGGTGTAAGGTGTTGACGTACAACTGCAGTAAATGGTGTGAGGTATTGATGTACAACTGCAGTAAATGGTGTGAGGCTTTGACGTACAACTGCAGTAAATGGTGTGAGGTATTGACGTACAACTGCAGTAAATGGTGTGAGGTATTGACGTACAACTGCAGTAAATGGTGTGAGGTGTTGATGTACAACTGCAGTAAATGGTGTGAGGTATTGACGTACAACTGCCGTAAATGGTGTGAGGTATTGACGTACAACTGCAGTAAATGGTATGAGGTATTGACGTACAACTGCAGTAAATGATGTGAGGTGTTGATGTACAACTGCAGTAAATGGTGTGAGGTATTGACGTACAACTGCAGTAAATGGTGTGAGGTGTTGACGTACAACTGCAGTAAATGGTGTGAGGTATTGATGTACAACTGCAGTAAATGGTGTGAGGTATTGACGTACAACTGCAGTAAATGGTGTGAGTTATTGACGTACAACTGCAGTAAATGGTGTGAGGTATTGATGTACAACTGCAGTAAATGGTGTGAGGTGTTGATGTACAACTGCAGTAAATGGTGTGAGGTATTGACGTACAACTGCAGTAAATGGTGTGAGGTATTGACATACAACTGCAGTAAATGGTGTGAGGTATTGACGTACAACTGCAGTAAATGGAGTGAGGTATTGACGTACAACTGCAGTAAATGGTGTGAGGTATTGACGTACAATTGCAATACCCACATTCATTTATGCGAGTGAGGCGTGGGTCATGACAAAAAAGGAATGCGGCAAGATTCAGAGTGCTGTGAAATGCAGTTTATTCGAAATGTATACATTACAAGATAGAATAAGCAATGAGGATATCAGAGCAGAACTCGAAACAAAGGATATAAATGAAATTATTTCAATTTACAGAAGACAATGGTGGGATCATCTGCAAAGGATGACAGAGCATCGATTGCCGAAAGGGGCACTGAACTATAAACCCATTAGTAGGAGAGACGTGGGTCGTCCGAGGATGAGATAGGTGCGGAAACAGGTTTATATAACCTAATCTTTGAAGACGAGAAGAAGAAGAAGAAGAAGATATTGATGTTCTCAGTAGATTTTTAGGAGCGTGGAATTTGGACGTTGAAGCAAAAGAGCCATCAAATTATGGGTCTCAGAATATCGTAAACGGAATGAGGAACTTTTTTTATAATTGAAACTCAGCTAAGCCCATCAATCAATTTGCATCTCATAACTTAATTTGCAAGGTGTATAACGAGCGCCCTCCTCTAAAATCTACTAATCACTTTGTTCTTGCAATGCCTATCACTTGACACACTGCACTAAATCAAATGGCATCATTCTATCTAGCCTTCGTACGAGTTCAGTATTGTCGAGAAATTGCAGCTTCTCGATGTTCTGCTGTTTATGCAGACGCCTCTCATGCTTCTTGGCGAATCACTGCACTTCATCTTTGACTGAAGAAATCTTGAAATCAATGTGGATGTCCTCATTTCGTATGTACCATGGGGCATTAACGATACACCTCAGTACTTTGTTTTGAAATACCTGGATAAGTTTACTGTTACTTTTCTTCGCGCATTCCCAGAGTTGTACACCAGACAAGTTTAGAGACTTGTTTATATACCAACAGTTTATTATGTAAAGACAACTCAGAATGTCACCCAAGGAGCCAGTACACTTTTCTGAATTTTTGGTCAAGTTCATTACTTTTTTTTTTACGTATTTCTTCCAGCATAACTTGGCATCTAATGTTATGGCTGAGTACTCTGCACTGTTTTCGTACGGTATCACTTGTTGGTTGATAACAACAGGCAGGTAGTTAATTTTCCTACTGGTGAAATTAGCGTGCACTGACTTGCCTTCATTTAGTTTTATCCGCATTCTTTTAGTCCAAGAATTGACTTAGTCAGTGGCAGATTGTAGCTTCTCAGTTGCTTCTTCAATCCTGTTACCGTCTGCAATAATGGCAGTGTCATCAGGTGCTTCTTCTTCTTCTTCTTCTTCTTCTTCTTCTTCTTCTTCTTCTTCTTCTTCTTCTTCTCCAAGTCAAAGTACGGGCTTACAGCCTGTTCCGCCTTCACTGAAGCCATCTCTTCCTTGGCGTACCTACATCTCGTCTTCCTTGAGGTGTGTATCTTATTACTTGGTTAGGTAATCTCATATCTTACATTCTCTCGATATGCTGCCTCCATTTTATTTTTTCTTCCCTTAATCTGCTGGCCATAGAATATACATTTACCTCGGTTCTTATATCTTCATTTCGTATTTGGTCTCTAAGAGTGCAACCTTTGGTTTTTCTCAAGAATTTCATTTCACTTGATTGTATTCTTCGTCCATCATTTCTCGTCATTGTCCAAGTTTCACTTTAATAAATTAAAACAGGTGTTTCCATTATTTTATAGAATTTCATCTTGGTGTCTTTCCTTTTCTTATTTCCAAGTGTTCTGTATACAGTACCACATATCATTTGAACTCCATTTATTTTTATATCGATGTCACTGTCATACTCATAAGTTACATCGCACCCTAGAAAAGTGAAATGAGATACTTGCTCTATAGCCTGATTGTTTATAATTATCTTGGAACGTACCGGATTCTTTTCTCTAAAGGCCGTAACTTTTGTTTTCTGTGTTGATATTCTAAGATTATATCCTTTGCATATTTGGTCCAAGTGGAAAACTGCTACCTAGAGATCTTTGTCTGTTTTCGCATAATAACCTGATCATCCGTGAATAACAATGTGTCACCAGCAAACGTAGCAATTACGGCCTCTTCACAGGTTGGTATATCATTTGTATACAGGTTCGTACAATCAATAGGTTAACTGATTGGGATGGATTCAGAAAAGATCTTGAAGAAAATATCAAGCTTCATGTATCATTAAAAACAACAGAACAGCCTGATAAAGAAGCAGAACAATCATTGTTGGCTTATACAACAGGGACCATGGAATAACACGCCCGTTCTTAAACAAAAAAAAGATACAGTACCGTTTACCAAATGGTAAAAGCTTAAGAGCATGATAATCTCTTTCAGCCGCCAGCTAAACGCAACATTATCATGGTTACTAACTGACTGATTGTTTCTTTTGCGTAAATGTCGCAAATCTCTCTCGAACCGTAAGCGATCGCAGACGGAGCAGGCGTAACCGAACTCGTTGTCGTCGAATCGTTTCGTGAATTCCGCATCTGCTGCTATCTCTTCAGTTTTCAAGAGTTTTGGCGATAACGCAGCGATTGCCTGTTCGAATTCAGCTGCTTCGTTCGCTCGTTTAGTTGCCATCTCAATTTTCTTATTCAATCTACAAATTTTTACTCGTTCGTTGGTTCCCTTCGCTTCTCTGCCAGTTTCATGTTGTAGAATGCATCGATTTTCTCCTGCTCAGTCATCGTCGACGCGAACGGTGTATTTATTAAGTAGTCGTTCAATTCTTCGCGCATCAAGTCATCTTCCTTTCGTCTTTGTTGCGATGGGGCCGCTGGTACCGAAGCTTCACCGCCGACAGCAGCCGCTCGTTGCTGTTCCTTCTCGAACTTCTTTCGTTCCCGACACTTTCTTACTCGCTCGACATTTTGTCGTTTCTTGATCTGAGCCTTCTCGTCGCTGCTAGCCTTGTCGAACGCTGTTTTAGTCTGTCGCCACGTTTGGTTACTATATAGTCTATCAGCAGCAGTGTATTTCACCACAACACAAAACAAACCTTTATTTACATATTGCGACGTATCAAAACAAACCTTTATTTACAACAATCCCAATGACGTCACGCAATGATGACGTCATACAGCGTTACTTGTTACAGAAAGTTTCAAACGATGCAGTATAGACAAAAGAGCATGTAAAACCAAATTTATTCTCACTAAAACGTTTGCTAAACTCAATGTCAGCAGCGATTATTTCTGTCTTGATGCGTTTACATATCAAATTTCTAAGACTGTGGGGAATCGAAAGTGTGGAAGCGTCACGCAATGATGACGTCATAGAGCATTACATGTTACAGAAAGTTTCAAACGATGTCAAGCTAAAAGACATTATCATGTCAAAATACTGGGGCTTAATTACCTCAGAGAATTAAAGAAATGGTTACAGAAAAAAGAAAGGTAAGAAGAAGACGACAAGATCACCAGAGGACAAAAGGCTACTTAATAATTTCTGCGGACAACTGAACTCTGCGGACAAGTAGGTCTAATTCGTGAAATAAAAAAAAAAAAAAAACAACAAGTCTTATTATGAGCAATCTGTATGATGATAAAGAAACAGAGTACTCTTTCTGGAAAGCAACTAAATATTTAAAAACACCAAACAATCGTATTTCACTAAATCGCAAGGATGTCGGGAACTGGGCTCTCTCAAAAAGCACAACTGTTTGCAGAATATTTGGCTAATAGTTTTCAGCCACACCCCAGGCAAACACCAGATGATTACTTAGCTCAAACCAATAGTAGAGTCGAGACAAACTTGAAGCCATTAACTCCAAAAGTAGTAGTAAGCAAGTGAAATTTACAAAAATTTTAAGCTTAAAGAAAGCTCCTGGCTATGACCTGGTAACCGGACAAATAATGAAAGAAATGCGAAACGTATGCTTGCATAATGCAAGAAATGCATATTAAATTTAGGTTGCTAAAGTAGTGGTTCGATAACACTTCGTTAGCGTGCCGTGGGTGTCAAAAAGATACTATTCTTACGACAATCACGGATCGCTGTAGGTACAGTGGAAAACAAAATACAAGACACCAATGAAGTCACTAATTACCAGCTTTAATTACCACACTTAACAGTTTGTAACCAACAAGTTATTCAACAAGATTATACTCGTACATTAATTCAAGTTAATCTGTCCACACACATAATAATGTAAACTATAAAGCATTCCGCTGCGGAAGTGGTACAGTGCAGGAAAGATTTCTAGGTTTTTCTGATGTCAGTTCCGACCGTTCTGCTAGGGCACTTTCAGAGCACGTCATTGAAGTTGTAGAAAGGTTAGGATGCAGTTCGAAAATCGTTTGGCAAACGTACGACGGGGCTTCAGTTATGTCTGGAGCGTTGTCTGGCTCACAGCAACGAGTCAGAACTCATTTTCCCTCTGCAATTTTCGTGCAATCAGTAAGTTTTATCTCAGAATGTCGAATTTTTTTCTCCACTTTGGGTGGTCTTGTTTCATTTTTTCTCCCTCTTCTTCCAGAACGTATTTACTCGATTCAGTTGTCCGTAAAAGGCTTCCGCCCATGGCACCAACTCGGTGGAATTTCAATGATAGACTGGTTGAAACCGTGTGCCATTATAGGCTTGACATCATAAATTGTTTCTGGGAAATAGTAGACAATGAAAGTGAATTGGAAAATGACGCTATTTTTAAAGCTAGGGGTTTCATTAACTTTCTTCAGTCTTTCGAAACTGTATTTCTTGTACAGTTATTCGAAAACATTTACTCAAAAACTGGTCATGTGTATAAAATTCTGCAGACAAAATCACTTGATATTTCTTACTATCTCTCAGAAGTAACTTCTACCAAACAATATTTAAATGACTTGAGATCTTCTTTTTTCGACGACCCCTTACAAGAAACTAGTGTTCTTGTTGGGCAGCCCACCACCACCACCAGGAGACAACTGACGTAGATCCAGTTTTGCGGTTCAGGAGATTGTTTAATGAGATCTTGGATGTTCTGATTGTCAATATTGATTCTAGGTTTTCAAACCTCTCTCAACTTAAGTTTCTCGAAATTTTGGATGCTACTAATTATAGTGATTTTAGAAGAGTATTTCCTACTGAAAGTTTGAACTGCCTGGCTACGACTTATTCGGGGAAATTTGACATACCCATACTTAGGACAAAACTGAACATTATTTATAGCCATGACAACTATCAGAACAAGTCACCAGTGAACATATTAGAAACTATTGTGCAAAACGACCTTCAAGAAGCTCTCCCTGAGTTGTGTAAGCTCTGTAAGCTTGTTCTTACAATCCCAGCTACTTCTGCTAGTGCTGAAAGGTCGTTTTCAGCCCTGAAACGAATTAAATCAATTCAGAGAAATACAATGGGGCAGAACCGTCCGAGTTCCTCAAGTTTCTTGTCATGTGAAAAAGAGTTATTGGAGGCTATAAGAATACCTCGAGAAGGGTTTGATTTTTACGATGAAGTCATTAAACAGTTAATCAAGAAAGAAAGGCGGATGGAATATATTTTCAAGTGATTCTGGTCAGTATCTAGTCGCATTGAAGAAACTACTCTACTGACCAAAAAATGTCTCGGAGTATTTTCTTCTGTTTTCTCTTTTGATCCACATGGTTGGGAATTGGTTGGGGTGGATCGGGCAGGACACATGTGGCATACCTCCCCGCGGCGTGTCCTGGGTACTGGCTGCTGAAATCATAATTTTTGTAAAACTAGGTAGCTTGCTAAATGCCACTTTTATAATCCTCATACTAATTATACTTGATGAATATTTTTCTCACAACGATACAAACAAGTGTGTACCTGAATATTTTTTAATGCTTTTCTAGCACTGGAATTTTATGCATGTGTGCCTATGTTGTGGTTAGAGTCAATGCTTGCCCTACCCATCAGGCCAGGAATCGCCACTGATTCCGCACTATAATCACTTTTCACTAATACACCGCTTGAGACGCACTGTGTAAATCGTCCGACATAAACTGAAAACTAAGCGGCAGGTATGGGCTATTTATAGTCTGCAGGGTTCCATAATATGCGTCTTTAACAAACACTTGAAAATTCTAGAGAACACTTCAGTGCGGCCTAGGCAGAAACACACACCGTTGGGCTAGTCGAGAAGCTTCTAGAACGACACCATCGAACGCACGAGACGTTCCGTATTACGTAAGCGTCACGTACGCATACAAACAGCTGGGATCTGCGGGGATAGCCGACAAACATGTAGATTCTGTAATGGCGTAACACTATGTATAATATTTCGGAGTGGCCCGGTCGACGCGGCATAGCATGGGCCTAGTTTGGCCCCTGGGAATATTACACCGCAGCGAACCCCTCGTTACTAAAGGTCTAGGGCATAGTCTCGCAGAAGCTTGGTCCCAGCAACAACTGAGATGGCTTTAGCAGTATATATGTTTTGGGTGCTGAACGGAGAGATAGGTTGAAGTGCCGCACCGAGCCCGGTAGTAGATGGGCAAAGCACAAGTCCCCGAAACCCGGATCTGAACATCAGCGTAGCAGAGGTAGCGTTATGTTACAGCGTAGCAGAGAGTGCCATTCATGTTACAGCACCTGTTGAAGACTTTTACGCTTACCGTGGTGTACGAGGATTTAAGTAGCAGAAATTCTCAATAATCTGCTACAGCACAATGGAAACAATACAAAGAGGACGATAAAAAGAGAACGACACCAAGGGAAATGTAGCCTACATGTTAAATATAGTAACGCACAGGAGCGGGAAACATCTCTTAATGGATAGAAAACTATCCTTCATAGAGAACCGTCGAAAACTAGACGATGCAGGACAGTAAGTATCAATGGACGAGGTCACAAAGGCCATAAAATCACCCCCCCCCCAAAAAAAAACCAATAAAGAGCCAGGACCTGCAGGGACACCAATAGGTATTGGAGGGATTGTCTCAGAATGTGCCAAATACAGTTTAGAAATCTCGTTCATATGATTCATTACATGCTTCTGAGAGAAAAAATTATATGTTCATTGGGAAGGTTATGTGGAAAATTAATGAACTAAAAAATGGAAGATTATATTACATGCATTCCTGGAGAGACATACTGGGGTTCACTGCGTGTGAGGTTATTTACATACCACGTTTATACACTACAACAAGTAATATGAGATAGGAAGGTGGTGAAGAACCACAAGTACAACTAGAGGCTTCTAGGGTTTATAGACATGATTCGGTATCCAAGACAAATTGTATGGCAGGTCTCATAGTGTTCAGACATACCTAAAGAACTGAGGAAAGCTGTTCGCAAGTTATACCAAAGAGAATACATGTTAAACATAACATGTAACCCTGGGAATAAAGCATTGAGAAGGTCCCACGGGGCTGCTTCACATCACCGGCTCTTTTCAAAATCTTCCTAGGACATACTTTCAGACCTTGGAAAAAAGAATTTGAAGGAATACCAATAAGAGTTACTCCTGCCTTTACACTCTGAGATGAAATAACAAAGAGAATAAAGTAAGAAAAGACGTGCTTAATTATGCTGATAAGAAAAGTGTGACGTGGTATGGGAACGTACGAGGAGTAGGAGATGATGGATGGATACCAATGATTTACGAACTGGAGTCCTTTGATAAGAAGAAGAACAATAACAACAACAACAACAACGACGACGACGACGACGACGACGACGACGACAACGACAACAACGACAACAACAACAACAACAACAACAACAACAACAACAACAACAACAACAACAACAACAACAACAACAACAACAACAACAACAACAACGACAACAACAAGAGGGATGACTCTAGGGTCCTGGAGGGTGAAGTGAACGAGCCGATAGAAAAACAAGGTTTCGGAGACAGGAAATAGGAAAGTCGAGAAGAATGGAATTTGTAGCTCAGAGGAGCGATATCTATGACAATTATAATGTAATGGCTCCTTTTTTACCACCGAAATAAATTAGGAATAAGGTGCCATATGTGTGCCGTTCGGCATACAAGGGAATTAGTGTGACTAGCACTACGCTAAAGCTGCCGATTCTTACCCCGGGATGTTATCCCACGTACTTATATCCACAGGCTGAGTCTACCCGTTAGCTGAAAACGCACTTGATCTACCGAAACTTCAGAAAACTTCAGAGAATTAAAACAATTGAAACTGTTAATTATAGATAATAGTACACCATAAGGAACGATTTATTATTTAGGTACTTTATTCAACACTATAAATTCAAAAATCGCTTATGTATAATTCCTGCTTCATTCATGTAAGGCAAAGGCTTCATACTGTAAGGGAAGCTACTTATTCACTAACGGCGAAGAACATCTTATTTACAGTGGAGTATCTGGGATCTGACCTTGGGGGGGGGGCTCCGGGGACGAGTCTCCTTCATACAAAAGAAAAAACAAGTTAAAATTAATCAACATGACTATCTTTAAAGTAGCTGAAAAACGTGTTATAACATCCTGAAATCAGTCCTATTAAAGCAAACGTATATTACCTCCTATTAAGTATTAATAACACAATAAAAATATGCGTTATTGGAACATTGTTTACAAGATACTCGTTGACTGAATTGATTTTCCTATATCTTATATTTTCAAACGTATACCGTACGCTAATGTTGTGTAACAAACCTGTTTGAGTTACTACCATGTTAGCGTACACAGCTGAAAAAAAAATAAAGCAACCTAAAATAAAGTTCATTAAAATTTGTCAACTGTTTTTCGACCCTGTGGGGGGAGGTCCGTTTCCCCCGTAAATACGCCCCTGCTAATTTATGTAAATGAAACTAATAGTTATATTCTAATTAGAACCCGAGGAAATAGAACTTAATAATGATTGCAAAAAAAAAAGTATAGTTTAAACCACAGAAATTCGTGTCAGTATTTCTATTTTTCATCGAATCTGATATTATCGGTAAATTTTATAGTATGTCTGTGTTGACTGAAGTGCGTGGGCAGAATTTCAAGCCACGATTTCACGTTCCTAATTAGGAATTGAAAGTTACGGAAAGAGATACTGAAGAAGAGAAACCTGATAAATACATTTAAAAAATGATTGTGTTTCTTCAATAATTTAAATTCCGTTCAAATGAAAAGAACGATTGAAGCTTATGTAATACCTATAATAACTTCCTGTTACTCTTTAATAAATTATCATTTCGTGCTGAAACAAAACCTGAGAGAATTTCTCGCTTTTTAGTGACCCACAAAAAAAACACCTTTTCCGCTACAATCTTTCGAAATGCAAACTACCAAAAAAAATACGGAAAGAGTTTTGTTTAATTGCAAAATTGCCGAGTTTAATATGAGATCACGCCAAATTTCCACCGCCGTTTGAATTTCGTACGCGTTCGTGAGAAGCCCGGTTACCACGTGAGAAATTCAAAAACACAAATTAAATCCGTTCACACGTAGTGATATTTCTACCGAGAATAATTATTAAGAGAATAGTAGCGGCACGTCAGTTCGTCGGTCGTGATGTCGATTCTCTATGATTATGACGTATGCGCTAGAAGCAATCACGATGCGGACTACGTCTAATCAAGTTTGCCGTGAATCGTAAGCCTACTCTCCGTATCAGAGCAGCAAATCTTGTAAATTACACACACACACACACACACACACACACACACACACACACACACACATCTCTGCCTGAATTGTAGACTTTAATTTTATAATTGTGTAGTCTTAAGTGTCAGTATAACCTAGCAGTTTAGACAACTACCGGTTCCAGCAACAACGACTATCGCTAACACTGGGCAACACAAATTCCGACTTTCAGTAGTGTATACACATAAATATATCTTATTGTTATTTACGGTGTGGTAAGTGTATATTTAAAACGTGCTTTTTTCGTAAATAAATAAGGAAGGAATAGTAAGCTTTAGGTTGTTTCTTATTCGTCGGGCGTTGGACGAGACGTTAGTCTGGCCTCAGGATTAGTTTGCTTCATAATTTGCTCATTAATGGCGTGGTACCGCGTGTGAGGAATAAGATAAAAATAAGTCATCAGATACTTCGATAAAACAGTCGAACAGGTCAACACCTTGAATTTCTTCGACTGCACAGTCTGATTGAATTGGAATCTAGACTTAGAGAGGAAAATAAAGAGATTCAGTTGCTTTATAAAGCGCGTGTTGAAGACTCTAAAGCTGGTATAGAAACAAAGACGAAATTCTATAAAGTAGCGATCCGTCCTTGTCTTTACTTACGGGAGCGGAAGGTGGACTGAGTAGAACAATGAGTCACAAGCAAGTTGAAAACCTAACTTAAGCTAACAATTACCAGTCGTCCGATAAGGTAAATATTTCTGCTGGGCATGATGCCGTCAACGAGGCCGAGCGATTTTTTTAACAAGTTCGAGGGCTGTGCGGGACAAAGGGTATCCCCGTCGCCCGCTCGTATCATAGTCTCCAGCTTCAAATAGAGCTCCTGCCGCAGGGACGATAGATGGCGCTGGATTAAGAGTGTGGCCTGCTACCGGCCATGGGTGTCAATTAAGTATCAGTTAATTGAGGGTGAGAGTACGCCGAGGCCGGGTCCAAGATTCTCCTGGCACAGATTGGTAGCGACCGAGGGCGCTAATGAGGTGGTTGCCCTGGAATCGGGCGGAGCGGCGATAGAATTTGCGGGACAGTGTCCGTATAGTGGCGTCCAGGGAACGGACACATAGGGCTTCACGGATGGTTCTATTAGATATCAGATAGTGGGCTTTGCACGCCCCGCGCAATCCTCGGTCAAGCAGAGACTGAAGCTTTCGCTTATGGGTCTTGGCCAAGTAGCCCCAAACGGGGATCGCGTAGGTAACCATCGGCACCACATAGGTGGAGACGATAAGTTTCCCTAGGCGGCGGGTCATGGCGTTGCTGCATAGCACGGGACGGAGTTGATATAGGCGATTGGCGGTCTTGCGGGCTACTTGTGCGGAGTGTGTCCGCCAGGTAAGACGACGGTCAAGGCGGACCCCGAGGTACTTGACCTCTCGAGACCAGGGTAGCAGAGTATCGCCTACGTATAGTCTGTCTGGGAACCTTAAGCGTCTGAAGAAGACTACGGCTGTGCTCTTGGCCGGGTTGATGGCAACCCTCCATCTCTCTGCCCACTCAACGTATTCGTCCAATTGTTCCTGGAGCCAGATAACTGCTGTTTCAGCTCGACGATCGACGGCATACACCCCCGTGTCGTCAGCGAACATGGCCAACCTGGTGCCAAGCAACTTAGCCGTTGACTGTTATCAACCAACTGAAATCCGTTAAAATGAATGCACTTCAACATAAGTGACGGACTTTAATAGATAGTCTTTAAATTTAACTACTGAAAACCATTAACAAAATAAGGCATGCAGTCATGAGTGAAAAGTGTCAACGAACATTTCAATGGAACTGAGTAAAAAAAATAAAGAAAACTGGTAATGTGTGCAGTCTCCATGACGCTGTTTGGTCGAATGTGTATTGATCCTCCCCGGCCACGTCTCACAAAATCCTTTTCCAATTTAAATAAAATTACAAACAGAATTGTCACTGTTGCACACCACTATAGAAAAATTATTCCGATTAGCGCTTTCAAGCTTCTCTTCAGCTCATCGTCAGATCGGAAATAACAACAAGAGAATAAAACCAAACTCTTCACACAACCCACCCGCCTCACTGTCCACACACACACACACACACACACACACACACACACACACACACACACACACACACACACACACACACACACACACACACACACACACACACACACACACACAAGCTATAAGTCAAATGTTCCTTCCCAACCTCCGAGCCCTGTCACCTCCGTCAGTACAGTTACATATTTTTCTAGCACATTCCGTATGTATATGTGTGTATGCGTGCGTACGCGCGCGCGCATGTGTGTACATTCTTTTCAAAACCTAACGTTGTAAAGTCTTTCTCATTCACACTTGTGGGCGCGGTCACTCACCCTTATTTAAAAAACATCCATATATGCAATTTAATTCTTAATGTTATCTATCCGTCCTCTAACTTTTACTTCTTATAAATTATATAAAATATATAATATATTAATATATATTAATTATATATATAAAATATAATTATATTATAAAATATTTCTTCATTATCAAATTTTGTTTTAGTATTCATTAAATTGTCTAACCCTTTTTCTCTTTCTTTCAATATTTCTAACTCCTCCCTAAGCTTCCTTTCAACTGTGTTATTTACTACTTTTAAATTTCATAGTCCTCCAAAGGATTAACAAACTTATAGTTCTCTTCTATGAAATGTCTTGCATTTCGTTGTTCTATTACCTTCTCCACGTTTGTGGTCAGATAACCTGCATACGAATTTCTGTCCTGTCTCACCTAGGTACACTTTGTTGCAGTCTTTACACTTTAATTTATAAATTCCGCTTCTCTCCTCCGTACAGACGGGGGCGACAGGGCTCGGAGGTTGGGAAGGGACATTTGACTTATAGCTTGTGTGTGTGTGTGTGTGTGTGTGTGTGTGTGTGTGTGTGTGTGTGTGTGTGTGTGTGTGTGTGTGTGTGTGTGTGTGTGTGTGTGTGTGTGTGTGTGTGTGTGTGTGTGTGTGTGTGTGTGTGTGGACAGTGAGGCGGGTGGGTGTGTGAAGAGTTTGGCTTTGTTCTCTTGTTGTTATTTCCGATCTGACGATGAGCTGAGAAGCTTGAAAGCGCTAATCGGAATAATTTTTCTATAGTGGTGTGCAACAGTGATAATTCTGTTTGTGATTATAACCACTAACACAACTTTCTTAATTAAACTTCAAAAAAATAAGTCGACCAGGCGTGTCGGTAAAGAAAACTGGTGATGTGTGTCAGTTTCCATGACTCTGTTTGGTCGAATGTGTACTGATCCTCCCCGGCCACGTCTCACAAAATCCCTTTCCAATTTAGATCAAACTGTAATTGAAAATACTGGCTTCTAAAGAACTCCGAGGCTTTCCACCGTCCTCAACAAACACACACACAAATTAAACTACGTTAATATCTGGAAACGATATTTTCAGAGCCTGTTGACTAATTTTAAGAGGGTTAATAGAATAGATTGTCGACAATAACAGGCAGTGAATGTATGTATCGATGTGGTATCTTTCCGAAACATTTCGAATGACAGTAGGGGAAGGTCTGAGATCTGAATCCTTAGTTACATATAGATTCATATAATTGAATCCGTTGAATGCTGTCCATATGCTTGTGACGTCAGTACTTAAGGAGATCAATAAGCAAGTAGTCGCAATAGTTGTGTTAGGACGAAGAATCTAGCCCTATATACTGGAATTATGTGACCTCCTTGCTTCGAATAATATTGGATAGTGCTGTCTCTCGTGTAACGAGGTAATCTGGCAGATAACGAGATTCAGGGGGGATGTACAAAGAGACGTGACAAAAACAAATGTCACAAACACGATCTAATTGTAGGTAAACAGATTGTTGAAGAAACGATCCTCGAGAAGACCGAGGATAGACAGATGAAGGAATAAAGACGGAACTGTAACATTGTCAAAAGCGTGAAGAAGAAAAAGAAGAAGAGAAGGAGATGCTTGTCTTTAGCGTACTCTGTAAACATGAACACTTTGTCTACATTTTAACTGTGATTATGAACAAAAGACTTTTGGACCGGCAAGAAGAAAGAAGAAGAAGAAATTGAAACAGGGAGAAGAATTGTTTAGTAATTTATGCTGCGCGGGGCGGACATGAACAGGAAGAGGCCACCGGCGTATCTTCAAGGCGGAGCTGATACGAAATTGGATACGTCCTACAATGCTGAGCTCCGTCCGTCCGAATTATCATAAATACCATTAGGTAGTAGCCTTCAAATTAACTGTTTTTAAACCCACACATAAACAAAATGAAATCATATCAAAAGCTGTTTTTGTTTTTAGCGTCGTGGGCGACAGCTACCAGATGCACTCACTCAAAACACACACACGCACACACACACAGACACACAGACACACACACTTCACACGTAGAAGCATACGACGAAACGGTCTTAAGGGAAGTGTAGCCAGACAAGCAGATCGAACCATAATAAATAAATCCAAAGAGAAATGAAAATATCGGTATGGAGAACCATACATGACTTCCATGTTCTAAGATTTATATTTAAATCATATTCGAAATGAAATATTTCCATAGAAACTACGTCTTTCTACTTATTGCTTCAGCATTAACCACAACCTGGAATATATGACACGCAACCTGAAGGAAGAGTATGAAAAATGGGGAAAACTGATGAACATAGAAAAAAAGCAGTATCTGTGTGTCGGAGAAGAAACGACACATTTAATCTTAGAAAACAACAAACGTATAAAAAAATGCAACAGCTACAAATATTTAGGAATAAACTTTAATGAAGAAGGAACAGATGATATTGAAATAAAATTACGAAACAAATTACGAAAATTAAACAAAGCAAAACAAATAAATAATATACACGCAGAAGAAAAATTGAAAGAGAAGTTTTTCGGGCAAAAGTGTTAAAAATGGAAGGAGTCCAGGATAGGAGAGAGAAAAACGCAGGTTCAAAGTGGACTGAAAACAGGAAGAAGAGACAATGAAAAGATGAAAGAATATTGGAGAAAAAGAAAAGAACAAAGGATAAAGAATTGAAATTGGCATGTGGTCCTTAGATGGCCGAGACAAAAAAAAAGCAAAAGAAATAATTAGATCTTTGAATGGGATTCTATGGAGCACAGAAATTGGAAAAGAAAGGAATTAAAGAATGTACGATAGTATGATTAAAAGCACGTTGATGTACGGATCCGAATAAAGGAATAAGTAAAAAGAAAGGTAGAAGCTACAGAAATGGATGCTTTGAGACGAGCTGCTAGAACTTCAAATGAAACTATCAAAGAAGAAATGGGCGTACAAAAGACAATCAGGAGAGAAGGAGAGATTCTGCTGACCTCGAATTAAAAAAAAAACTTAACGCGCTACGAGAATCATGAAGCTCGAGCGATGTCCTACGAGAAAGAAACAAGGAAATAAAATGTTTATTGTTAAACTAATTTACATCTGGCCCCCATCCCCTTCGATGTAGTTCCGGAATGAAAGAAAGTCTTTCTCTCAACTGTGCCAAGTAACTCTTACGATTCGGCCTAAATCACCTTGGTTGTATTGAAACGCTGCCCTTTAAGGTTCTATTTCATCTTCAGGTGGTGTTCTTCTTCTTCTATGGCGTCACAGTTCGAAGTCGAACCTTAGGCTCCATAATCATCCGCCTCAATTTTTCCCTGTCCTTGACGATCGATGTCCATCGTTTTATTTTAAGTAAATTATCAGCATCCCTCACCACTGCATCAATCCAGCGTGTCTTGGGTCTTCCGACAGGCCTTCTACCCTCGATCTGATTAAACAGTACCTTCCTAGGTATTCGGTTGTCTTCCATCCTAATGATGTGTCCTGCCCATTGCAATCTATGCAGTCGGATGGCGGTGGCCAGATCATTGTCTTTATACAGCTTGTATAGCTCGCCATTGTGACGCATTCTCCATATCCCGTTTACTTGGATTGGTCCATATATTCTCCTCAAAATTCTCCTTTGAAAAGTATTGACTATCATAACTTTATATAATGTGACCTTGGACTGATGATGGATATTCCTTGTCAACGAAGCATATGTTCTATTTGCGGCCTGTCTCCTTTTCCTTATTTCATTTATTTCTTCATTGTTTTCTGCCATCGAACATCCCAAATATTTAAACTGATTAACTATTTCCAGGTTTAGTGGTTCAATTTCAAACTGTTCAGGTTTCCTGGTTTTCTTCCGAGTGGTGATCATAACCTTTATCCGTATTAACCTGTAATCCTATCTCTTTTGCTTCACCTTTGAGTTCCTGGAATGTCTCTTTTGCTCTTCCTTGGGATCTTGCCATAATATTGATATCATCTGCATACCTTACGATCTGGACCATTTTATGTTCTAATGTTGTCTTCAGGTGTTTCACAAGGAGCTAAATCTGGAGGATGTGGGATAACTGTCATTCTGTTTGCCGCCAAAAACGTGCCTGTCGTGAATGCTGTGTGTATACAAAAAAATGCTGTGTGTACAGCACTAAAAAACTCACAATCATCATCATCATCATCTATCTGTCCAGGATTAGCCAGGTTGCCTGTTCCGGCTTCACCATCTCCGTCTCGGCTGCCAACATTTCTTCTTCCGGTTGGCTTATAATTCAGGATTTTCCTTGGAATTCTTTCTGGAGACATGCGCATAAAATGCTCTTTCCATCTTTTTTTATAGTTTTTCGCTAGTGCCGTTACTGGTTGTACTTTTAATTCCTGTCTTATATCTTCGTTCTTTATGCGATCTAATCTTATACAACCTTTCACAGATCTAAGATATACTGTAAAAGATTCACAGATCTAAGAGTCACAGTAAAAGCATTAATTGTTTTGCCCCAGAGAAACAAACTTCAGCATACAACACCGTTGATGTCGAAACAACAGATAAACAAGCTCTTTTTTGCACTACTGATTTGCCTTCTTGGGTCTCAATGGGGACAATGGGCTTTTCCACTGGGACGATAGTTGCTTGGTATCCGGGTCGTACCCGTAATTCCAGCACTCATCGTCATTGATGATCCTTCACATGAACGTAAATCGTAAATTGGTTTTTATTACTTCCATGTTCCGTAAGGAAATGGAAGTATGGTGATGGCGAAAAAAATCGTGTTCGAGATAAGGGCTGATTCCGATTGTACTACCCTCAAAACATGAAGAAAAGTCATTTTTCGAAAAGTGTCTGTGTGTGTGAGACTCTGTGTCCCTCGTCTGTCTGTGTGTCTGTCTGTAGAATTTTTCTTATGGTGTACGATAACTGCCGCAAATTCAAACAGAATCAAATATGTTTTTGCATACGTGCGGAAGGTGTAGAGAGCTCAAGACTCACTGATTTTGGTGAAGATCGGTTAAGGGGAAGGCGTAGTTTACCTGTAAACGTTTTTATGTTTTAACAAGAGTAATTTTTCTATGGCGTACGATATCTGCCGCAAATTCAAACAGAATCAAATAAGTTTTTGCATATGTGCGGGAGTTGTAGAAGGCTCAAGATCTACTGATGTTGGTGAAGATCGGTTAAGGGGAAGGGGTAGTTTACCACCAACGTTTTATGTTTAAACAAGAGTAAAGTACGGTACTTAATTTTGATAAATAAAGTATCCTGAAAAGAAGGTCATAACAATCGACTGAAGAAAGATAGACGAAATGTCTATAAATGAAAAGTGTAGTTGAAGAGGGATGGGATAATTTTCTATAAATGAAAATGATAGTTGAAGGGGAGGGGATAATTTTTTATATGTGTACTACGTTATCGGCAACAAAGAAGTAGTTTGTTGCTAAAATTCCTTCCCTGGCTGTTTGGCCGTGGTCCAGTGTTTCCTTCAAACCCAGACGTTTCGGCAGTGGCATCGACTGTCATCATCAGTGAAAATCGAGTGCGTTAACGTGAAGTGGTATACGTTTGTCACCACAGTACTGTGGTTGCGGCTGAAGAAAGAAGTAGAATGAAATAGTTTCTACGGAAATATTTCATTTCGAAAATGATTTTAAATATAAATCTTAAAATATGGAAGTCATGTATGGTTCTCCATACCGATATTTTACAGAGATCTCTGCAAATAATGACTCGAAGGGGGCGGCGAATTTACCACAGTAATTACAACGCGTCGCATGTTCAGATTGCCTGTAATAATTGCCGGAACCGCAACAAATCTAACTACATCAGGATGTCTCTTGAAAGGTGCCAGGGACCCTCAACGATATACGTGATCAAATCAAAAGAGAGTACCGAAGATCACTGCATTTCTAATATTGTAACAAGTCCTCAAATTCGTAGTGACCGTCAATCAATGAATTTTTCAGTGAAGGGTTTGTGAGGATCGGTCAAAAATATAACACAGATTTTAACTTATTTGTGTCGACGTTTCGACAATGTTTATTGTCATCTTCACGACCTGTGTACGAATACAAAAGAAATATCAAAATTAAGTTCTGTGACATTGTAATTTTCTCGTTGTCTTTAAAGAAAACATTTGAAGGCGTAAAACAAACTATCTACTATCTCAACTCCTTCACATATACAATGATACCTACACACGCTCACATACACAAACACTTCACTCAAATAATTGTTCCGTTGTGTTTGAGATTTCTTTTGTATTCATACACAGGTCCTGAAGATGGCAATAAACATTGTCGAAACGTCAACACAAATAAGTTAAAATTTGTGATATATTTTTGACCGATCCTCAAAAACCCTTCACCGAAAAATTGTAAAAAGTGCTGAGACCGATGAAAACAAATACAGAAGTCATAAAAACTATAAGCGAAAGTCGATTGACTTTACCACACAATGAAGTACAGTACATAACAAAAGTGAAAAGACTTTTTAAGGCAAAACAACTGGAATGGAAATTCGCTGGCCATAATGCCAGACACAAGAATAAAAGGCTGACTAAAGCTGTATTAACTTGTACACGACGGGAATGCAAAATGACGAGACCACAATAGAGACTAACAGACGACGTGAAAAGTCATGCCGGATTGAGATGGACCTATGGGTTGTTACGGGCTATGTATTAAATTGTATGATGAGCTGATGGGCCCAAACAGACGTAACACAAAAATTACTTCGACACCAATAACTGTAATGTTACATTAAGTGCAATGAATAAGGCATAATAGAAAATGATTACTACCAAGCTTTAGTGAGCAGAATCAGCATTGCTTTATTTTAGTAGGATAACGAATTGCCTCTTTATATGTAAAATATTAAGCCAGCCAGCGGTCTAAAATTAATGTCGGTGCATCAATCAATGTCAGTTTACAAAATGTTAATAGCTATTACAAACATGAACTGTTAATAGCTATTTACCATGAACTCATTAATTATAACAAAAGTTTGTTGTGTCACATAAACGAAAAAACTTGGTTTATTTTATTTTCTGTCTAAAGTGTTACAAACTTGGAGTTCCAGATATGGTTTAATTAACAATTAATAAGTTTACTTGAAACAGCAAAAGAGCGTGTCCTCTGGAAGCGTGATGTCGCCGACGATGTCGTAGAGACGTATTTCTAGGGTACCCTCACGAACTGTCGGCCTCCGTCTCTTTAAGTATGTGCATGTTACATCAGCGAACGATAGCTTCCTGAAGAAATCAAAAACTGCCGGTACTCTTCGACCAAGCCGATGCTGAAAGTCCCAGATGAGTTTTAATACAAAGCAGACTAGTTAACGAGACACGCGCATTCCCTCTCACAGCACATAATTAGAAATGTTACAGAATTACCAGTGGCGAAGTTACATGGAGGCAATTGAGGCAATGCCTACCCTAAAAAATTCTGTAGAATAAAAATTATAAATACGTATGAACTACATAACGTAAAGATTATATACATTGTTAACGCGACTGTCGAATTTATTAAACCGAAACGTGCTTTATTGAGCGACCGCTAGATGGTGACAGGTGAGATTCGGCATAGCTCGTTTAAAGCGAATGACATCGTAGCTCGTTTAAAGCGTTTTTTGTGTACATCGTATGTAAGCAATGTGCAGGTGTGATAGGGAAGTGAAGAGAGGGGGGATTGTCCCGCGCTGTACACAGAGCGTTGAGGCATGCCTCACTTCTGTGGTCCAAACAGTTAAGTTAAAGCGCCTGTGTTGTTTATAAGTGTGTTTATTTTATGCGGTTATTAAACGTGTCCCTGTTATTCCGCTGAACTAAACAGATGATCAAGATTGTTATTTGAATTATTTGTAACATTAAACATATATATAGAAACTAATCAAGTTTAAAATTTTGAAGTTCAATCAGTTGTATTATTGTGTATGACTAATACAAGGATTTTTCAATAGAAAGACATATGGAGCTGTAAAGCATTTTTTATTCAACGATTTTAAAAGAAGTCTCCTTTAACATTAAGACATGAGTTCCACTGCTGCACTACCCTGTAGATTCCCTGCTAGTAAAATTCTTACGGCTGTTTGTGGAACCATTCGCTTATAGCAAACTCTACCTCAGCGTCCGATTTGAACCACCGTCCTTTTAGTGATTCCTTAAAAAAAATTTAAGATAATATTTTTGCCTACCCATTCATTAACTACTAGCTTCGCCACTGAAAATTACAGTATCAAATTACCAATACATAGCTGGTATTAAAGATTAAATATTTTTTTCTGACCGACTGCAGAGCAATTTAACTTAAGAGGCCTTACGCTATAAACAAGTTACATCTGGTCGCTTGTGAACGAGTTACAGCATTATACTTTTCACTACATACATACAATTGAAAAATATGACTTCTGCACTGCCATTGGTTCATGCAGATTAAGTATTCATAGTTACCTTGGTATGTCAAGTTCCCAGCACAAAGGACAGATTTGGATAAAATTGGGTTCCTGACTCTGCTCACCCAATTGCAAGGTTGGACCCCAGTGGCTGACTGAGCAAAAAGGGTCGACCGGCTGAGTACTGAATTAATTTCGTAAAGAAAATGTGGGGGCGCGCGGCGTGACGTCGAACAAACAACGAAAACAAACCCTAGAAGATTACACTACCGACCCGATACGATACGTCACGGACGCATCATTGTTTGTATTAATAATAACAACGACATACGTGGAGGGGTGCCGAATAACCGCAACAGGGTCAAGACAGAGGAAAGTAGAGGAGTCAACGAGAGGCTATGGACCGATATAGGATCATTGAAGACTGAAGAAGAAGAATGAGACATCAGAAATGTAACCCGATAACGATGACAATGTTATCATATATCAGGCTGTTAAAGGTACTCGCATTTAAGGGGAGCTCTGCGCCCTATCTTCCGCCATGTTAATGTAGGTACACTTTTATCAGTAACCATACCAGCTAACATCATAATTTTTTTAATTTGAAACTGAATCTTTTGGTGGCTTTACTGAACCTACAATATTAGGTTTACCGAATAAGTTATTGTCAAAAAAATGTTTTGAATAAAACTTGTAAAAAATTTGTTCAAAATAAAAAAAAAAAATTTTTTCAACAAAACTATAGACAATTATTTGTATTTTTAAGCAAGGTTCAAAATGCTTACTGTAGTGTCTAAAACACATAAAAAAAATTCAGCTCTTTACCTCTAATAGTTCCTGAGAAAAGTGTGCCTAAACCTGAAAAAACATAAGTTTCGGAAAACGCGGAAAAACCTATGAATAAACTAAAAAATCATGACTTTTTAGCTTTAATACATTCCAGGGTTATAAGATGGGTTGTTTCCTTCCTCCCCCTCATACTGGTCTTCTAGTCTTCTCTTCATCACATGCCTCTTCTGCCTCTTCTTCTTTTCAAGCTCCTCTAAAGCTTTGTCAGCCTTGCTTATCTGCAGTTGGTCTACTCTCTTCCTAGCTGCTACGAAGCTTTTTCCCTGGCATTAATCCAGCTTCTTTCATCAAATTGCATTTCCCTATGTACCATCATTGAAGGTTGTCACAGCTAAGTACACTCCAAATTTTAAAGTGTTCAGTTCAACAAAAATTCTTTTTGGAATATAACTCCAAATTAAGTTATTGAGTGACTCATTTAGGTTTTGCATTTTGCCCAGGAGACATTTCTCTAGGAGTTCGTTTTTGCATAAGTCCTTAAATATTAGTTTGATAAATGTCATAACATTATCTAGTAAGTGGAAGTGGTTGTTGTGGTCATATGTTTTATTTTCTCTTATGGCTTTACGATATTTACACCAGGTGTCGTCGCAGTCAGGGCACAACCCATGTTGAGGTCTTTCATCTAACGAAAGAATATGAAAATACTCCACCCAGATACCTTTCCTCATGTCTTCAACTGATTTTACATTCCGTCTTATTTCCAAGCCATAATATTTTTGTATTTGGAGTATAGCTGCGTTTGTAAGTATTTTTTGCCCACCAAGAACAGGAGTACCATCCAGTAATTTGTTTTGTTTGCTTTCAAAGCCTTTAGCCTATTTTCCATTCTTTTTTTAACATGCCTTTACTATTTGTACATCCTTACCATAAGGTTCTGAGTTACAAACTTCCATATAGGCCTTACTGTCACCATCTAAAACTTTCTTTCCATTGTGCCGCGCGTGAAAACCATCATCACTAGGCAAAAGCGCGTGAACATGATTGTTTCAAAAAATAATTAAAAATACTTACCGACATCGCAGACACTTTTCATATATACCGTTGGAAAGGGGAAGGTCTAAACGTAACATTAGCGGAAAAAATCGTAAATTTTTCAATTTTTCGCGCAGAGCTCCCCTTCAGGGTTTAATAGATAATTATCGGTATACGTTGCTATAATTCCGAATTACCCCGAATGGTATAACCATACCTTACATTGGGAGTAACGGGTCTACACACCTACTAACAAGACACGAGATTCCGTCCAATCTTATTAACAAAGGAAGATCATAATTTATATCTCACCCAATGGACACTACATCACCGGGCTAAACTGTTTACCCATGTAGGCAGATAAGTGTAGAGCGGCTAGGTCGATAGGCGGAAATCGATACTATCGAAACTCGTCGTAGTATTACACAAATGGTGTGCACGAAACAAAAACAAAACAAAAAATACTAGGCCTAGTAGTGACTGAAATATACGTCGGTCGGCCCGATAATAATTACAGAGAATCGATTCCACGGGCCCGACTCGAACGCGGAACTACTTCGTAATCGTATTACCACTAAATTGCCTACTAATGTGTGTGTGTGTGTTTGTGTGTGGTGCGCGTGGATTCAGCCGGCCCCGGGAGGTAGTTACAGCCTGCTGATAGTTTATTACTCTCAATACACACGGACAGGATTTTTGGAGTACCTCTTTTAAAACTAGTATTTCGTAGTTAGTATAACAGAATTATAATTTATTGTTATATTGGAGTGTTAGTGGTCTCAAATATTTCTACTAGTAATTTTATACAAACCACTATACCAACCTTAAATGACCTGAAGATGGCTTGACTGCCGAAAGCGCTCGTCAGTACCAAATACAACATAGTGGTTTGTATAAAATTACTAGTAGAAATATTATAATTCAATATAAAGCGAGAAAAATCAACGTATACATGTATACATATGTACTGTATATACCATACATATACCTCATTTATATCATTATTATACCATTATATATAATTAAATTATTACGTGTAATATGATAGGCTTCAACATTATCTAATATTCAGACGGATGTGTTGGAACAGCTGTGTCTGCTGACTGCTCGAAATAAAATATTAACCTCCGACATTTCTTTCAGCATATAGGCTATTCTCAAAGAGCTGCTAAGAACAACTCAAGCACAAGTTCGCTATTAGTAGATCTTTGAGAATAGTCTAATAGGCTGAAAAAATTGTCATATGTTAAGAATAGGCTAAGTTCAGGAACTACCAAGTGTTTGTGTGTTTTTAAAACCTTTGTAGTAATATGTTTCACTAAGTTTCCAAAGTCTTCAATCAATAAAATGTGTGATTTCAGGATGTTATCACCCCTTCTTCAGTCACTTTAATGATAGTAATATTGATTAGTCTTAACTTGTTTTTTCTTTTGTATGATGCCGACCCGATCCTGGACCCCCCAAAGCCAAATTCTAGATACGCCACTGGTAAGATAAGTAAGATAAGAAAGATACCCATATTGAAGAAAATTTAATGCTCTACCATACTGTCTGTGATCACTTTCTCGAAAAAAAAAACTGTTCAGAAGTTACGAGGTCATTTGTATCAGAAAACAGCAAAAAATTGAAAAAAGTATAAAGATCTTTAGATAATAAGATATTATCTTAGAAACTGTTAGAGATACAAAAAAGTGAATATAACCTTCTTTATAGGAAACGTTGTCAAATTTAATTTGGTACATAACTATATTTGGTCTGTGACCAACCGATTTCGAGATATTTACGAAACCCCGATAAAAGGGGCCTGTGTCTCAAGATGGCTGCCAGAGCTCACCTCTGATTCATCAGGACTTTTGATATAATCTTCACTAGACACAACTAGAAAAGTGTACAATGTTTCAAAACTTTCATATTTATTTTGTGGTAGAACCCTATTTTGACTAGACTAATTAGTTTATGTCATACGTTGTTGCTTTGCTTTCAATCCAATCTGTGGCGGACAAAGGTTGCAGCCTAAGGCCAGCTTCTATTTTGAGGTCCCAGCTACGTTTTGTATCGTATAGGTATATGTTTTATAGTTTTTTGATAGTACGCACAAGTAATCGTATCTAAATATTTTACTCATTGTATGCAGATTTTTAACTAAACAGATAAAAAAAGACAGTGAGAAAAATTCAAGTTTTGTTCACATTCAATTAGGTTTCCGATCCTTTATTTACTAAGTTTATCTATTATGTCAACAAAATCAAAGAAAATGCTGTTTTTCTTTCTGTAGACAAAACGACCAAGTTTTTCATTCTTTTCTCACTCAACATTCGTCTAAGATAGTTTTTCGTTAAATTCACATGAGACCAGAGACTTGCAGATTGTTAAAAAATACTGTAGGATCAGACATAGGTTGGGAATGCATTAAATGAATTTCCATTCAATAAACTGATGAGTATAGAGCTAGGAATTTTAGGTGCTTCACCTTAATTTTTTTTTGCTATTAAAATGCCCAAATTAGCTTGTCTTGCGAAGAAAACATTAAATAAACACTCCTAACTGTGTTTTGGTTGCACCTTTTTGCACCTTTTCTCAATGTCATCACCTATTTGGGCTTTTTTTATCTTTTTTTGGCTCCTTTGCCGCATGTTATTCCTATCATAATTAAACAAGGAACACCAAACGTGTGCGGCATCACCGCATCTACTATATTTTATACTAGATGAAACCACTGATAGGCAGATGGGATATGTTCTAAACATTTTAGTAGCACCCCTAAATGGACAGCAAGTAAAACCCATGCTGTTGAAAACGTACTTTCTGAACAAAACAGACAATGCCAGTGTGATGCGAAGTTTAACAATGCCTGTATTGTGTTGTGCCCTGAAGGAACAGAATATGATCGAGTGTGGCTAGTACTTACGGACCAACCTCCTTACATGTTATTGGCTATTGCTAACCCTGAAACCTATGTACTGTAATCCAAAACATGTGACCTGTATTGCATCGTGTTTGTGAGGCACTAGAAGATGAATATTCATATGCAAATGAATTTCTGTCTTGCATAAAGAAATTGCTGAAAAAGGCTCTGCTAGGATACAAAATTATGTTGAAATTACAGGACTTCCTCTTCCAACTTCCCCAATTCTCACTAGATGGGGTACTTTTTCTGGACTTGTGACTTTAATAACATTGTGTTCTGGGACTTGTTTTAGGCAGGCGTTTTAGTACATGAGTGAATTTTGAGTCCTTATATGTGATGTAATTGGTTTTGGTACTGTTTGTATGAATATTTACATTTGAAATTTGCACCTTTTTCAGCTAAATTAAAGCACCTTTTTTACCAATGTACGTGTAACTGGTGCTTCTGTGGAGGCATTTAGTAGCGAGTAAATCTTATAGAAATATGTTTACTTCTTACATTACTTGTTCTTCGTCAAAGTCACGATACACAAGGTCGAGCTTCGCCATTCTAATGATTCAAAATCATTATCAGAGGTTCCATCAAGAACTTTAATTATACGAAATTAAATATATTTGGTATCTCCTCCGTGCCAATTCATGAATAAACCGATCTAGACAATGAAATATCGTTCGACGAACCATCGGCGAAGGCAATATTAGGCCTAAATTTGCTTTCGGAGAGCGCCCGCGAGCCCCACGTTTGAACGGGGCTGAACTTGTGAGCCTGAGAGAGCGCAACCAAACAGGAGGCAAGAACCATTTGAAGTATACCATGTTACCATGAAGTATACCACCGTATGTCATGTTAAGTTTAAGTATGTGAAAGGAAAGAATTATGAGAAGTTTGTCACATTGACAGGAGCGGTACAGATAAAATACATAAATAGTCGATGTACTTCTAGAAGATACAGTGGAACCTCGATAACTCGAATTTCAGGGGAAATAAAAAAAATCGAGTTATAGAATGTTTCGAGACACTGAGCTTCGATTTGACAAGAGCAGAATTCCTAAAATTCGAAATATCGAGGTTCGATTATAGCGGATTATAGGCCTAAAGTATAGCATCGGCGGGAATTGCTCAGCCAGTTTGACAGCACGAAAGAACAAGTACGACAGTGAACAATACGCCCTCTTGTTAAATGCTACTCCTGTAATATGGATATGAAATTTCGTGATAAACTAAATTGGACACGTGTTTATTGTACTTATATTTACGTATATTTTACTTTCACAGTTTGTAATACTGAATAAAGAGTTAGCACAATATCCATTGGAAAGATGCCGAAAATAATAAAAATTGAGTTTGATGTTCTCAAAACAAAATTTTACAATGAAGAAACAATAGTTATCGTTGGGTCTAATTGAAAAACAAAATTGAGTTTCAAATTTACATTTTAAAATTGTGTATAGTTTGTTTACTAAAAACAATTTAAACCCGAAAACTGTAAACAATTATATAAAAATAAAAAAAGATGTACTCTAAAAAATATATAAAATTTCATCTTACCCGTTGGAAAGACTCATCTCGTTTTTATTATAATAAATAATTCAGTACGTACAGGAAAGTGCGTTGATTATTTTACAAACAAATTTTTGTTGATAACGTTTTTATTTTAATATAAAGAATATTTAACAATATTTGTTAACATCGTCATCTTGGCCCGTCCTCCCCTGTTACAATTCTTACTTAATTATTCTGCCTGCTAATGTTTGTTCCATCGATGGATATGTTGAAAGAAGGTTGGTGGTGGTTTCATGTTTCAACAGGAAAGTAAGCCTTCTTTTCTTCAACTTATACAGAGATTTAGGGGGCTAAAATTCGAGTTATGAAGACTTTTAATAGATCCTCGAGTTATAGGGGATTACCGCACATACGTTACTTCTAGTTATAGAGGTACAGTGGCATGGTCAGAAAGTAACCAAAAATTCGAGTTATCAAGGTTTCTTTTAAAACATATTCGAGTTAAAGTTAAAATAAGATGGAATTGTACAGGGGAAACTAAAAGGGAATGAACAAAAAATCGAGATATCAACGAATTCAGTTCATCGAGGCACTTGGTATAATTCGTAGCATCACGTTTTATGGAGATTGACGTTAAGTTTTTTTTCTAACTATGACAGTCCTTTGAAGGAGATAGCGTTGCAATAGGAGTTCACAGCATTGCAAAGTAATCTATCGTCGAACGCTGTCGGCTAGAGCTTTACTATTTGGCCTCTAGTGTCCAAGGAAAAGAATCCTGCTTTCTGCGTGCTGATCTACGAGTACTACTTACCTGCTGTGCCATTGTTCAGCTCTAGGTACCCAAATAAGGTTTCTTTCTTGAATCTAAAGATGACTAAAAGCAAGTACAGAAAGAGACTCTTATTAAAAAGTCTGGACAGTCTTTTTTCCGTAGACGAACATTTGGACAAGTGTATTCGAATAACAGTGACTTGTGACATTTGTTTATAAACATCTGTCATCACTTTTGTAAACAGCAAGCAAAGTTGTAATGTAAAAAAGTTAAACATACAAAGCAACAGGCATTACAATAAACTGTGAACGCTAAAACACTATGTTGAAAGTTGAAAATATTAATAAATCGTCATCATCATCATCGTCAACCTCAAGGATTAGGCTCATCCTGAACCTGATCCAGGACCCGCTTCGCTCTCGGCCATCCTATATCTCTCTTTCCCACACCGGTCTATACTCCCTTGCTAGCTCTGGAATCCTGTCATCCGCCATTCTTCCCAAATGTTCACACCACCTTCTTTTGTTGCTCCTTAGCCGTGCCAACAGTGGGTAGAGCACCAGTTCCGTCCTTATATCCATATTCTTCTTTCGATCGAGAATGGAACAGACCAGAGTACTCCTCATAAACTTCATCTCCGCTGCCTGAATCTTTGGATTGTCTCTTTCTGTAATAACCATGGCTTCATTTCCATTCATCAAAACCAGTGCTGTCAAAACTCGTATCGCTACAGTGTTAGAAAACCTTATCCTTGTTTCTTTCTTTGTATTATTTTTAAGATAACTGTGAGTTGTTCCACAGATATTCCTAAATTTGTTTAATGTTTCATCCAGATCAATTTCTTTCCCATATGTAACGTAACTGAAATGCCGTAGTTGTTCCATAATCTTTCCATCTATAACTATCTTAGTTCTTACCGGGCGCTTCCCTCTGAATGTCATTGTGCTGGTCTTGTAAAATATTAAATAAATAAAAAAGTAAATCCATAAATTGATTAATCCTGCATTTGTATTTCAGTTGAATGTTGTGTTTTAAGTTTGATTTTTCTCTGAAAACGAAGTAGCTTGCAACGTATTTCCAATTTGAGCATGTAGTTCAGTGATTGGGGGAGTTTAGCTATTATTGTCTTAAACTGTGATATGTATTCTATATAGACTCAGTTGTCAGAACATCCTTAGACTGACCAGAGAGGTTATGACCCGCAAAAGTTATGACCTTCGTTTTCACTTAAATTCTTTCTTTGTCTTGTCTCTCGCTGTGTAGACATTACCTTCTCTAACTTATCTCCGTTGTCTCAAATAAAAATAATTTACCGTAAATATTGCGGGCGACGTCAGCTATTCCCTTCAAGTCTTTAATATTTTTTATAAATATGTTTTAATTGACCACGTGTAAAAAATATAGAAAATAAAGATAATAAAGAATTAGCAATCAAATATACAAAATCGTATTGGTCGATGTAAAGGAATTCCTCTGTACCAATAAACTTCTTTTGATAAACAAATTTTAAGTTGTATCTTGAGGTACAGTATTCAATATTTCGCACAAAATAGCAATATTAATATAATAATGGTTTTTAAAAATAAATTATTAAACATTCTTCATACGCCATGGGTCGGGTCGTCCAATCTCAGCAGCAGTCTGGAACTGGGATTCATGACAGACGAAATTTATAGATTTGCGAGGAATAATGAGGGAAACTACATCACAGTGAAAACGATTTATCTAACTGTTTCCTAGTGTAACGGCTCAAAACAAGAAAACCGTTTGATACAAGAAAAAAAGATACCAACTTAAACTTAAAAATATTAATTTACAACATAAAATTTTATTTATTTGTTTATAAGTGAAGGTAGCAGTCATTAATAAGTAGGGCAAACTATTAGCTGCGAATTAAGTTGAAGACTAGGTGATATAATCTAAGGAACAGGTTGTAATTATGTAAACTGCTGATTGAAAGCGATGTTAAAAACACCATCATGTTTTAGGATACATTCAAATCAATTTCCAGAAAGGACACCATATTTTAAAAAATAAAATAGAATAAAACAATAAAATGCATTCTAGGTAGTTATAGAATTTAGTATTGTGTGCAGCTTGTAGGTGTGAGTATGCGTGCGTGCGTGTGTGTATGTGAGAGTGGTGGTCAATCACATGGAGAACGGACCCGTGGCGGCACTTTCGAGAGAAGTGTCGGTTCGCTTTGTAAAACATCCACTAACATAGAGGTAGTCTTCAGAACAAATAGCACGGCATAGACAAACAGCGACAGGGGTGCTTTGTGTCGCAGGATTGATAGCCACACGACTTTCCTCGATTCGTTCCAACCCTAAAAACGCCGCCGCTTCGACTCGAACCGACAAACTGTTTTTCTTCTTATTCTTCCTTCCTTTCTTTTACTGCTGCGTTTTTCATGTTGTAATAATAACTTGTCCACTGTTCATTTCGTTTACAACACTACCATAAAACTGCCCTCTACTGTCCCACTTTTGTGACGTCTTCCGCCGTTGTGCGCATGTCCAACACGTGGTGTCATTTCCCCCTGTGTTAAACGTCTTTTAGTTAGAAACCAATTAACGTTTCAGTGAAAGGAAATGTAGGGCTATTATGCAGAGCTCCTAACAGCCTGTAACATTCATTCTTTGTTCCTATTATTTTTCGCATATGGACTATTTCACGTCAAG